>CM059609.1:1078095-2278095 GCA_030412105.1 Cyclura pinguis | reverse complement strand
TAAAGCTGGGTTGCACAAAATTCGTGGACCTATTTCCACCGATGCTTTGCTGAGGCGCTCCTCCTTTAGGCTCACCTTTCCTCTCTGAGCCGGCCCAAGCCGCGCTAACCCCTCCGTCGTACCCCTGCAGGGCAGCGTGGGCACCGGCGTCCAGATTCTGGCGGTCTCCGACACGGGGATCAAGCTTCTGCGTCTGATCAAAGGTGCCAATTTGCCCGGAGAGCAACTCCGGGTGTTGCGAGGCTACAGGTAAGGCTGTTTGATTTGCCCTTGGGGAGTAGGGTTGCCGTATTGAAAACTGGAGAGGGCTTCTCTGCCCTGAAGGATTACACAGAAGAGGGAACGTTGCTTCTTACACAACCGGGGCAGAAGCGACACCTGCTGAAACTTCCTCTGCTCCACAACCATTAAAGGAACTCTCTTCAGTTTTCAGTCCGGCAACCCTAATCACACAGAGTATGCCATTCCAGGATAAAAACATGGAGTCTAACACATGAAGAAAATATCAGCACGCACCGTTTTCAAGGTGGTGCTCTCACCCTGAGATTCCTCCCCATTCACTGCTCTGAGGACTAGAGAAGAGAGTCCAGCACTGAGACCCTATTGAGCAGAGGAATTAAAATTACAACAGTGGCTTCTGAGATGTTTGCCGTTTTATATAAGGGACGCCGTTTTACTAAGCCGCTGCATAGAATAGGACTTCAGCATCCACAGATTTTGGCACCTGCAGGGGGTCCTGGAACCAAACCCTAGTGGATACCAAGGGCTCACTGTATTTCCACCTTCGTTCTGTCTTCCCCGATCATCCTCCAGTTAACCCGGTTTCCCTCTTGCCCCAGCTACGGCGACATCCTGTTTGTGACCATTCCCTCGAAGAACATGCTGGAGTTCAACCTCACCCACGAGAAGCTCATCCTCTTCTCCCCCAAGGCCTCCCAGGTCAAGGCCTTGATCGACTACTTCATCATGGAGCTCAAGAAGGTAAAAGATGAGACGGTGGCGTTTAGGGCAACGGAGCAACTGTCGGGATTTTAAAAGAACAGCCTTGCGGGAAGGCACAGTATCTGAGAGGCAGATGCAGAAACCGGAGAAGTTTCTTTTTGTGGGATCCGATGCCTGTGGGTTATACCTTTGCTCCAGGGGCAGCCCAGTTGTGGAATTCCCTCCCCTTGGAGGCCCGGTTGGAACCAATGTTGGTATCATTTTGGCACCAAGTCAAAATTCAGCTTTTTATTAAAGCCTTCAGGCTTAAGTGATTTTTATCCAGTTTGCACATGTGCTGTGGCCAGCACAATTTCAAGTTGTTCTAATTGCTTCTAAATTGCCTGGGGTTTTTTTAACCGATTTAAATGACTGGATTTTTTTCCCCCCAGTCTTTTTAAAATTACTGTTTTAAATTGCTTTTGCTGTAAGCTCCCCTGAGATCATCAGCTATAGGGCAGGATATAAATAAAGAACCAGCAAAGTGTAGCGGTTTAAGTCTTGGACTACAATTCTAAAGAGCAGGGTTCGAATCCTCATTCTGTCTTAAGTGAGTCACACTATCTCAGCCTCAGAGGAGGGCAAAGGCAAACTCCCCCTGAACGAGAAAACCCTGCGACGTGTGCGCCTTTGGGGCGCCGTAAGTCGGAAACGACTTGAAAACGTACAAGAACAATAAATATTTTAATAAATAAATGAAGGAATAAATAAAGCTTTGATTTCCCCTCCCGTCTGCTCTAGGACTCACAGTATGTGGTTGCTATCAAGAACCACATCACCGACGACAAAAACCTCTTGCGTTTCCACAAGGGAGACATCATTTGCCTCCGGCCCATGGAAGGCTTGGGACCAGGTGAGAGTGGCCGGCGAGCAGGGGGGAAGCAGCACGAGCAAAGAAATTAAATGGAAATCCCAATGATGTAGGGTGTCGGGTGGACAGGACAAGAAAGTTTAGAAAATTGCATTGGGCAAAAGAGAGGTGGGAGTTTTGTACCCCTCTGCCCTAAAACTAAAACTCTGGCATCATTCAGTGACGTGCGGGCTGGAGATCTGGGCTGCATTCTTTCCCACAGCATGAAAAATATTTGGTGCCAGTTGCTGCCACTAGATTGAGGACCCCAACCGACTTTGGAAGCTGATGACACAAATTTGTAAAGGAGGGGGACAGACGGGGCTACCCACGGCCATGGTTGGTCATGGCTGACAGAGCATCAAGATTGCTTAAAAAGACCAGAATGGTCCAAATTCTGTTCCCGTTTCTTCCGGTTTTATTTTGGAGATCTGCACATGTTTTGTTTCACCCCCGGGTCCCAAGGTACCCCCTACCTTTGCTTTTGGGCCCTTGTTTCACTCTCTTGATGGCCCAGCAAGTCTGGGGTGAGGGAGCGGAGGCTCTGAGCTCTCGCACAACGCCACGGTGGCTCTCCCGTCCCCACAGACCGCTGTTATGGCTGCGTGGTGAGGAAGAAGGTGCTGCTCTTGGAGGACGTGAAGAAGGGCACCCTGGATTTCGGTGGGTGCCTCCTCCACCTCTGTGTGCCCTGCTGTGTTTCACACTCCCGCACGCACCTGTCTATTGCTGTCATTCCTCCTTCTCTTGCGTGATGCCTTGCTGCTCTCGGCAAGTCCTCTTCCATTTGGCTGTGAGGTCGTGAAATCCTAGAGATCTCAGTGAAACCATTCTTTTTTTAATGATGACGATCTGTTGGGAGTGCTTTGGGTAGGTATTCCTGCATGGAAGAAGGGGGCTGGACTGGATGGCCCTTGCGGCCTCTTCCAACTCTATGGTCCTATGATCCTATGGCCATGTCCACACTACCCTGTTATAGCGCTATTATTCCACTTCCACCCTCCTGTGGAATTCTGGGGTTTGTAGTTTACTGAGGCCAGAGAGCTCCCTGGCTGAGAATCCAAAATGCCCTTCCCCAAACTGCAAACCCCAGCATTCCAGAGGATGTTGAAAGTGGAATAATAGCACTATAACAATGTAGTGCGGAAATGGCCATAAATTCTGGGTCTTGCTCTTACCGTCAATCCACCTACCTGTGCCAGTGTCTCCCATCCTCATCCGTGGCATGCCATTGCAGGATGGAAGTTTGGCGCCATCTACGGGAAATCTGGCTTTTTCCCGGCCGATTGCGTCCAGCCCGTGGCAGCTCCGGATTTTACCCACCTTCCTGTGGAGAAGAAAGAGGAACCCAAGGACAAGGAGGCCAAAGTTGCCGTCTCGGCTTCCCTGGCCATGGCTGTGGCGTCGGCGGCTGTGGCTCAGGAGCTTGACAAAAAAGCAGAGGCAAGTACGCCGGGGTGGAAGACATTGTGGATCTTTTTGCGCCTTGGAGCAGGGAACCGTACGGCTCTCCAAATGTTGCTGGGCTGTTGTGTGTTTTGTTTGTGATCAAATTGGCTTTGACTTACGGCAACCACCTAAATGCGAGTCCTCCAAGAGCCTCCTCATGTCACCCCAATTCTCTGTCCCCTCCCTCCAGGTGTCTCCAGTGGGCAGTGACTACGCAGAGAGTGGGGAAGAATCTGGGGGCGCCAAGCAGAGCACCCCGCGAGGCGGGCCCTTCACCATGCTGGAGTTTGCCAAGAAGTATTTCCGAGAAGGCCAACGGGCAAAGATGTGAGTGCGTGGCGGGCGGATGGACAGACAGACGTGGGGAAATCCCGGAATCCCTTTCTAGGGCTTGTTGGCACTCGAGGAAAGGAAGTCGCCACCTCGCGGTCTTGGTGGTGTCGTCAGAGTTGGCATCCTGAGGCCGCCGTAGTCAAAGCCCCGTGCGTAAGAGAACCAAGGAGTGTCCAGGGTGCCACACCCGTCTGCCCACCGCGGCCTGCCAGTTAGGTAGAGCACCCTGCCATTGTTTATGGGCACAATCCCAGGCCCCGGGAGGACCGAGAGGTAAGTCAAGAGCCCAGGTCTGCGCCACGGGCAAGTTGGCTCTCTTGCGGTGGGTTCGTGGTGGACACACTTGGGATGACATTCTTCACTAATTGTCTTCTCCAGGGAAGGATGTCCCCATCCTTGCTCTCCTTGTTCTCTGTTTTGTACCTCAGCAAGCATGGGCAAAGGGACGTGGAAGTGATATGATAGTCCTGGGGAAACCCCTTCCCTTCTCAGCTGCTTCCAGGCTCTTCGGATGATGGAGTCTGAGCTGTTGCAACGGTTTCCCCCTCAAGTTTCTCCAAATATATCTGCCATTTCCTCTCAGCCCATACAAGTGAATGGAGCAGCAATATCTTTCACTTCATGAAGGCCAGAAATGAGCATTATTATTGGTAAAATCCATAAAAGAGGAATAAAATTAGTACTCCAGAAATTTTGTCCTAGGGATTTGGCATGGAGGGGAATCAAACACATGCAGCTTCTTCTCCTTATACCGATCATTTATATAGGAGAAGATGTCATTTAAACATTCGTTGTGGAAGAAATGCCTACACGAGATGTGAGGAAACAGGAGATGACTTGGTCTGGTGCGTGATAGGATTGGGAGGGTGAGAAGGAGGAGCACAGTGCCAAAGGATTATGGCAAGAGACTCATGCCGCTGGATTCTTCCCTGAAACCGCAAGTAAAGTTCACGGTTGGAATTCATTTCAGGGACTCTGAGAAGCAGAAATCCAAGAGAAGCAGCGACTCGAAGGGGGTGGCAGAGATACTAAAATTCACCAAGGTAATACTGATGTCTTTCTACAGCGATAGCAAGTTGCTTTCTGGCTCAGAGTTTGGAGAAATTACTGGTTTGGGACTCCCATAACTCACTGGTCACACCGGCTGGAAGATTCTAAGAGCTGGCAGCCCAAAGAAGTTAACCTCCCCAACCTCAATGAGGGGCCACAGCTACGGCTGCCGGATCTCAGGGCCCGGCACCTTTCCTCCAGTCCTCAGGCTGAAGGGGAAGAAACTCAGGGCGAGAATGCTGCCTTGAAAGGTGTTCGTGCCTTGAAAGGTGTTTGTATTGTACATCCACTTTCCTCATTGGTTAGACTTAGTATTTTCTGTTTGAATGGTGTATTCTGCAGCTGTGGCTGGTGGGCAGCCCCGTATAACATCACCTGGGCTCATCTCAAGTCTCAGGTTTTGTTGCTGAAATGTCAGGGAATGTGATCATCTTGAACCACACTCTCCAACTGTCCTGACTTGGCAGGAAAAGTGCCCATTCATTTTGTCCTGCCAGCTGCTTTTAAAATTTCCAAGAAGGCCACTCCCTGTTCACTGCCTGTTTTCAAGAAGGATTCTTCTGGGCTTAAAATGGCCCACGTGAGCCAAATAACATGGAGGGAAACCTCACACATCTCTTAGAGCGTGTTAGGTGGCATATTAAGGCAATATATGTTTTGACCCCCGGGGTAGGGAACCAAAAACAGGCCCTTGGCTGCACTTTGCCCATCCGTGCCTTAACCAGAGCTGTCCACAGTGCTGAATCTATATTAGAGCGACGATTCGTTGCCTTGAAGAATTCCTTTAAAAGCTATCCAAAACCTGGAGCAGAGTCATTGCTCCAGCGACATAGCAACTACTCCGTCCGAGTGTGCAAAACCCCTTATGCAGTCTGACGCTTGCATTCCTGCACTTCCTCAAGATCTGTGACTCTGACATGAACGATTTTCTTCCCTTTTTCTCCCCACTCCCCATCTGAGGGCAGACTCCCATCCAGGAGTCACTCATTGAATTCACCGACGGCAGCCTGAACAAAGTAGCCTCGGAAGCCTTCCAAGGTGAGGAGGAGACGGGAGATGGGCCCTTCGGCTGTGAGGGGAGCACGAGGAGGGCTGCGGTCTTCGTACCAGCCTGGTGGGCTTCCAGGAAAGATCTGGTTGCCTCTTTTGTAGGAATGAAAGCACAAACATTTAATCTGACTCAAGAGCAGGGCCAACCCAAGACATCTTGCAACGTATGGTAAAGGAGTCATTCCCCTCTAGAACTTTGGAAAAGTTTCCTTTTGGGGCTCCCAGAACCTCTCCAGCCGGCACAGCCACTGGTGGATTTTGGGAGCTGTAGTCCAGAAATAGTTCCCATACCTGCAATAGTAGTAGAGCTTGGAAAAGAGAACTGGACCAGAGTTTGAAAGGGAGAAAGTGTAACTGCTTGAGATCTTTGGGAAGGGAGGGTTTCTCCCTTCTGGCTTTCTCCATATTGCCCCAACATCTGCTCTAGCTTTGAGGGGAAGCCATAGCTTTGGTACTTTCTGTTTCCATTGTAATGTTGGGTTCTCTCCTCTTGTCTGTGCTAAAGCAAAGGATGCCCAGTGATGCAGGGTATGTTTATTTGCTTTCCTAGCTGTGATGAAGTTCATGGGAGACCTCCCGCTGAAAGGACAAACCGAGCTGGATGTGGTCTGTGCGCTTCTGAAGGTAGATCCCCTTTTGGACATTTGAGTGAAACTAGTCCTGCAGAAGCAACGTGAAATTTGAACTTCTTGTGGAGGAGGCAAAAGTTTGAACTGTGGCTAAATGGCATGTTCCATCTCTCCTGACAGATGTAGGTCTGAATGTTCTTAGTTAGTCCAAAGGAATAAACCCAGTGAGTCAACTGTTAAAAAGAGAGTTGACATGGAAGTGAATCCCATTGATTTAATGAGTTCCTCTGGTTAGGACTAACACTAGGATCTTATCGGGAATCTACTACTGCATGGAATCTATTGCTCAATGGTGAGAAAGCATTTAATGCTAATCTCATTGTAGCCCCACGGAGCAAACCTGTTGCATGATGAGTTGACGTGTGAGTGAGTCTTGATGATTTAGTTTTTTTAGTCCTGTCTAGTGGGAAAACTAACAATGGGATTCAGATCAACAACAACAAAAAAAATCCTAGTGTATGGTGTGGAATGATGTTGGATTTCAATACCCATCATCCTTTCCTACTGGTTATGCTAGCTAGGGAGCTAATGGGAGATGCAGTCCAACATTTGGAGAGGTCCAAATTGCCCATCCCTTCTCTAGAGGATGTCCTTCATATTTTAGAGCCAGTGGGCTCTTGCTAGGCCTTGTGGCACCAATTTTTCCATCTCCTTCCCGTATCAGGAGGCCTTCAGGAAGGAAGGTGGTCAACAGATGATTTCTAAAAGGGGCCAGCGGGGTGTTCCTGGAGATTTACATCATCCCGCGCTTGCTTCTGTCTCTTCCCCAGATCTGTGGAGACCACGAGGTCATCCGGGATGAGGTTTTTTGCCAGATCATCAAACAGATTACGGACAACACCAGCACCAAGGCGTACGTGAGTCCTTTGGCCCTACTGGTGGGAGAGTTGTGGTGGTTGAGGAAAAGAAGTGGGGTGGAAGGACCTGTTGTTGTTGTTATCTGGCATCAAGTGGACTTTGATTTACAGTGACTCTCTGAGTGAAAGTCACCCAATCATCCACATCCCTACTCAGGGTTTGTGAACTTGGGACAGCCGTGGCTTCCTCGTTTGAGTCCATCCTCCTGCGATGGTGGTCTTCCTCTTTTCCTACTGCCACCCACTTTACCCAGAACTACCTCTTCCAATGAATCATACCATCTCATGGTGTGTCCAAACTTCACTGTAGTCATTGTGGCTTCTAGGGAGACCTCAGGCTTAATTTGGTCAAGGGCCCATCAATTTATCCTTCTCCTGAAGGGGCTTGCACACAAAGATGAGAACATGTCTCATTATTATCTGCTGTCAAGTTGGCCTCAACTTAATGGCAACCTTATTAATGAGAGACTTCCGTCATCAACAACCTTGCAAGCTCAAGGCAGCTGTGGCTTCCTCGACTGAGTCTGTCCACCTGTTTTACGGTCTTCCTCTTTTCCTAATGCCTTTCATTTTACTGAGCGTTATTGCCTTTTCCAATTAATCCAATCCAATGATTTTCAATGAAATCAGATGGCACTGGATGGTTTCTTCAGGGTAGTATCTTTTAGGCAGGGCTCACCAGGATGTTGCATTTTCTCCTGGTGATCCCGCTCAGTACGAACAAAACATCTGCAGCACAAAAGTTGGGCAATGATTGGTATAGGGTTTGGTACTATGTTCAGTTTCATCCACCCACAGGGGGTCTTGGAACGTCACTCCTGTGGATACGGGGAGATTCCTGTAGGCTCCTCTTGAGCTATAGATGGCTTGGGCCAGTCCTGAGGGATCAGCCTCTCCTCCAGTCCGATACCATTTTTTGAATCCACACAGAGCCGTATCTATCAAAGATGGGATATGCAGATGCATGCCTATATGCCAGGACTACATTACATTGTCTGAATTCTCTCCTTTTTTGGGAATTTTGCACAGGGAGAGTTGCCAAAAAGGGTGGCGGCTTCTCTACATCCTGAGCGCTTACTACAGATGCTCCGAGGTCCTCAAGCCATATCTTCTGTGGTTCCTCCAGGAGACCTACAGCAATGCCGGCATGCATTTCCAAGGTGGGAAAACAGAACCTCCCCACCCCATTAAAAAAAAAAATGGTGGTAGGGCCGGGGACAGAAGACCGGCTAGTTAATGTGCTAGTTTTCCTTCTTGTCAGGGGCACGGGAATCATGAAGCCCTCTAGCTGTTGCTGTTCGGTCTCTTCAAGTTGGCTCCAACTTATGACAGGCCCTGTTGTGGGGTTTATTTAGTACAATTTACTCCAAGGAGGTTTGCCCTGGCCTTCCTCTGAGAGCGTGTGATGCGCCGAAGGTCACCCGGTCGGTTTCCGTGGGCGAGCACTCTGGTCTACAGGACCTAAGTCCAACGCTCAGACCACTCTCTGTAATGAAAAAGAAAAAAAATTAATAGAAACCGTCTCATTCTACCACTGCAGATGTGGCTACATTCAGCCTACTAGAATTACTAATAACCATGGCCACACATTGTTACATCGCTAAGTTTTTTATTGCTCAAAAATTCCAGAAACAGCGTCCAGTCTTTCAAAACATCTTCAATTATACGGGGCCTGTTTTGATGCAATGCAAATTCCTTGCCTGGCCTGGAAGCCCAGCGACGACTGAGCGAGCCCAGACAGAGAGGCTCCGAGCAAGGCCTGGAGCTCTGGGAAGCCTTGCTGGAACGCAACGCCCGAGGCCCTTCTCAAACTGGAATAATGTAGTTCCTGGGCTGAGCAAGGCTAGAGGAAGAAATCTGCCACGGTCGCTACCTGGACGCATCCATCAGGCTGCATTATTTGGGAAAATCAGCCCTCCCGCTGCTGCGCAGTGGTCATTAATAAATGGAAATGAGTCCATCTGTTAAACCCTTTGAAGACAGACCGCTATTACCTATCACAGCCAGCGGTTATTTTCTCATTAAAAACCAGCAGGTTCTAAAACTGTTTGAAGAGCTCCAGGGAAACGGGGAGGGATGATTGCCGATGATGGATGGCCCGTCGCTGAGTTTCCAGCTGGAGAGATTCCAGCCTACTGCATGTCCCATTTTGCACGTGGCCTCCCTTAGAGATTGGATTCTGTAATGCAAAGGTTCTAGCATGGACACGATGTAGAGAATGACGCGCCGTGTAATCCTGAGCCAGGCAGCGGGTGTGAAATTGATTTGCAAAGACACAGCGCTGTGGATTGCTGAAATCTGCATTCAGCTTAACGGTAGCAAAAGCAGAGTTCTGGGGAAGTTGTCTTTTTGGACGACAGCTCCCAGCAGGAGGGGATTCTGGGATCTATAGTCCGAAAGGTCACTTCCCTGAGCAAATAGATGCAACCAGCTCAACACTGACCAAATTCATTACAAGGCAGCTCTCCCCTTGTGGTATTTTTTACTGGGGAGGGGAATATGGACCCTGGGCTTCAACCCAAATTTATGACCCTTCACGCCCCTCCCCGATTATAAATTTTCAGGGGTAATTTTGGGGGGAGGCACTGTTGGGAGTGACTTGTAGGATGACTGGGGGGGGCAAATTGGCCCCAGTTCCCCACCCCACCCCACAGTTAGCCCCCCCAGAAATAACCCATGCAAACTGGAGACAAGGATCAGGCCCTGAGATCTAACAACCTGGGCATGCACACATTCACACGTACACTTGCACTTTGTTTCTTCCATTAAACTCTAATATTATACGTTGTGTCTTGTCTTGGGCACAAGAAGGTCTAAATAAACTATCCAGCAGGACTGAGGAGATCAGGAGTCTAGAGGTTTGCCACGTTTTCTGGGAAGTTTTGCTTCCTAATCCCAAACCCCTTATGACTTCTTTCTCGATGTCCCCCAGGCATTGCCAAGGCCTGTGAGCAGAATCTACAGAAAACCTTCCAGTTTGGCGGCCGGTGTGAGTTCCCCAGCAACATGGAGCTCAAAGCCATGGTGGTGAGTCTGGCTTGGAAAACTTCAGAAGGCTGTTGGACAAGCATGTTGGTGCTGCAGGCTTCCTGGACCCTTTCCGCACTATACAGTTGTTGCTGTTGTCATGTGCCTTCAGGTGGCTTCCAACTTACGGTGACCCTAAGGTTATACTGCTATAATTCCACTCTGACTGCTGCATCCTGTGGAATTCTAGGCTCTGTAGTTTGGTGAGGCACTAGAGCTCTCCAGCAGAGAATTCTAAGACTCTCCCAAAACTACAAATCCCAGGATTCCATAGAAGTTAAAGTGGAATCAAAGTGCCAAAATTGTGTAATTGAAACAGATCCTTTGGCACAAACAAAAATAAAAACTTTTTTTAGATTTCTTTGCCAAAGGAAAGTATTTGCCCCCAGAAAATGTGGTTTCCTTAGCAGAGAATCAAACAAAAAAGTATTTAACCCCAGGTGAATTTTTGCACAGGAAAAAAATCCAAACTGCAAATATCTCGCTGCATCTAAGTTTTCTCTAAATTTGTTTCCCTTCTTCTTCTGCAAAGGCTGGACGGAGCTCCAAGCGCCAGCTTTTCCTCTTGCCGGGAGGAATCGAGAGGCACCTAAAAATCAAGACCTGTTCGGTGAGCAGAAAAGGGAGGATCCATGCCCACCCCCCATTTAAAAAAAAATCACACTCTGAACTTGTCAACCTGACTGGACTGTTGTATTTAAAGACTCCGAAAAGGTCCAAAAGAAGAGCAACACAGATCTTCCTTTGTCTTTGTGGTCCTTATCAAAGTTCCTGCTTTGTGATCACATTCAACTAATGTGGATGCAGAGCCCTCTCCAAATTTTTGTGCTCAATGAGTAATGGTATAACATACTCCCAGGTGTTTAAGGATGTTGAAGGGCACACACTCACAACCTCATTCCCAGTTTTAGCACTGGTGTGTTCACATGATTAACGTCCCATCTATTCTTTCCAGAAATATTTCTTCCTTCCGTCTCCTTTAAAGAAAAGGAAAACAAAAATGCAATCCAATCTGTGGAAGAGTTCTGTGTAGTTCCAAAGCTTGCATGCTATATTAGGAAAAGATATTATTGAAAGTTCTCGGTGGTTTAGCTGTCGGTCACCCCGTCTCCTCCACTTTTCTAGGTTGCTCAGGATGTCATAGAAGAGATATGCTACGAAATGGGCCTCCACCGTCCGGAGGCCTTCGACGAGTACATCATTTTTGCCGTCACCAACAGAAGTGAGTCTGGCAGAATCTCGGAAGAGAGAATCTTCCTCTTTGTTTCAAGCTCTAGGTAGTGGCAGCTTCCCGGTGAGTGGGAGAAGTTTTGCTCTGAACATCGAAGGAGCCGTCTAGCGTGCTACAACTTGTGTGTAGGTCCTTTGAAGTTCAGACTAAAGCCCGGAGCAGATTCCCCGCCCCACTGACTTGGAAGCCACTAGCTACTGCAGACCAAGCTATATACATTGGGGAGACTTTACTAGCTGCTCTTCAGAACTTATCCAAATCCCCTCGCCCATTTGCTCATGCAGATCAGAACGTCCGTCCTTTGAACAAAAAGGAGTACATCCTGGACGTTGCCATGGAGATGGAGCACACGGACAGCAGCTACATGTTCTGGTACCGGCGCGTCATCTGGACCCAGCCGTTAAAATTCAGCAACGAGCTCTACGTCACCATGCACTACAATCAGGTGAGGCAGGGAAGGATTTTCGGAGCTGAGACTGAGAAGATACGGGGTGGCTTACTATACTCCAGAACTGACCCGTTTCCCTAGGTTCTGGCCAGTGGCCATGTTTGGAATGCAGAGCGGCATTTTATAATCCTGGTCAGCTTAGACAGAGCAGTTCCTCCTCCTCAGTCTGTCCATCTCTAAATGTGTCGGACTGCAATGCCCATCATTGCCAACCCAGCATTCTGTGACTCTCAGTCTGTCCGTTTCTAGGTGTGTCAGACTACAACACCCCTCATCCCCGACCCAGCATCTCATGACTCTTTTCCCTCTCTTCTCAGGTCCTGCCCGATTATCTCAAAGGGCTTTTCAACACCATCCCTCCCGTGGAGCCCAGCGAGCAGCAGTTCCAGCAGGTCTCCCGGCTGGCCGCCCTGCAGCACCGAGCCAAGGACAGCGTCTACTTGCCCACCCTGTAGGTGCCTGTGGGATGGGGCAAGGCCGGGATGGGGCCGGTCCCGCTGGCACCGAGCTGGCACTGGTTGCAATGCCAGGGCTCCTCAAGACTTGGTTGGGTACCGGAACCAGCAGAGGCGCACAGTGGAGGCCGCCCAACCAAATCCACAAGAAAAAAAGCAGGCAGATACATCTCCAAGCGTTCAGAGAATGGTTTTATTTCATTTGCTTCTTTATTTTGGATCAAGCCCAATACATTTCGGCCTCTGTATATCTTTCAGTGGTCTTCTTCGGGGGGCATTGTGCTATCCAGCTGCAGAAATTTCCGGAGCTGAAAAAATCTCATTCCGTTTGCTGGGCTGACAAAAACACGTTTGCTGGACCAACAAGATTTTCTGCTCCAGAAATTTCTGCTGCTAGATAGCAGATTGGGCTGAAAAAGGCCGTTGAACTATCTACATAGGCCAAAGCCCATTAGGCTTGTTCCAAAATAAATATACAGTCAGCCATCCATATTTGTGGGTTTCACGTTCATGGAATTGATGATTTGTGAGTTTCTCCAACCCCTGCCCACCACCTCAAGCCCTTCTTTTCTAGGGGGAACCTTCCCTCTTGAAAACTCCGATCAGGCCACCCAGGCCTTTAAAAATCCACCTCTGGTGGTCCTCCTCCTCCACTAGCCGCTGCCCGGCCAGCTAAGGATGGGTCGCACCCCAATTTTTCAGCACCCCAAACCCTCTCCCAGCGCCTTCCACACACCCAAGGAGGGAGATGGGTGGGAGAGTGGAAGTCTCGTGCCCACCCGTCCCCTTTCCTTCTCCTGGTCTAGACCCCGGATGTCCGCTCTCCCCGCCATGCCTTGGCCCCCTTCACAAACACACACGCACGTTTTGATATTTGTGGTTTTACCACTTTTGCAGAAAAACCCTGCGCCCCCAACCCTAGCGAATGCGAGGGGCCAACTGTAATAAGAAAAACCGTTGGATGAGCACTTGGAGACATATCTCCCCTTTTTTCTTGTTGGTGCCAAGAGCAGACACCCATATTTTCAGTATTAATATTTTACACCGGTAATTGTTTTAACTTTATAAATTAATTCATTTTTTAAAAATGTGCATTTTCATAGATGTTTTAATTTGTTTTGTTTTAATCTTAACCTTGAGTCCCACTAATGAGAGCACAGCAGGGTTAAATTAATAATAATAATAATAATAATAATAATAATAATAATAATAACCAGAAAAAGAGGAGAGCTGGGATTGCAAGCAGAACTGCCCGTCCCCGTCCCCCTGTGTGACTGCTCTCCTTGTGCTTTTGTTCCCCGCTCTGAGACGGGAGGTTCAGGACTACATCCCACCCCAGTTCTACCACCTGCAGAAGGCCCAGGCGTGGCTGGACATGGTCACCCACCACATCCAGCAAGCGCAGGCCCTGAGTGCCCACCAGGCTCGTGCGCAGTTCCTAGGTAAGATGTTGTCTGCAAATGTGGGCGGTTCCGCTAGCAGAGGACGGAAGTTTTGGTGCTGAGCCTGTGTCTGCCGAAAGAGGAAAATACTCAAGGAAAGGGACGGGCAATGAGCAATGGTTGGGGCGCCGGTTCCCCCCAACCGCTGCATACATCCCAAAACACATGCGCATCGAGCCTCCGTTTTCCTCTGCAGCCCTTCACAAAATGGCAACAGGAAGTGGCCTTTTGAGAGACCATTTTGAGATGGACCGTAAAGGAAAACAGAAGTGTTTGAGAGTAGCGCGGTGTCCTGGAGGGTGCTTGCGGGAGTGGGGTGAGGGTATTTTCGTGTGTTTTCATGGATTGGAGGGGGGAGTGGGGTTTGGGTGGGAAAGGGCCCATAAAATCTCCCTGAATATTTCTTGACAAAATTGGGGAGGAGGGTTGGGGAGCTGCGAGGGACCGAGAGGGTGAGGGACCACAAAAGGGTGGCCCACGGAACATCATTTGCCCACTGCTGCTCTAAGAAGTGGTAATTGGGGTGAGGGGAGGGGAGAGCTCAGGTTTGATGATTTCTGGAAATCCAGAGACAGATTGATAGGAAAAAAGAAGTCCTATCTGAGTTTACAGAAGCCCCTGGTGAGGGCTGCGCTCTTCCTGCTCCGGAAGTCCCTAATGCAGCTTTTCACGACTACAGGTGTAGTATTAGCTATTTTGGAGATGTATGGCTGCCTCTTCCAACGAATAGGACACTTACTGCCTTTTTTGAAGAAGCAACACAAAGAAACAAAGCCTAATAATTGCCACCCACATAGTTAACATAGAAAGACACGGGGAAGATCGGGCATACCTGAATCCTAAATTGTAGTGGCATGGAGAGAAGAAGAACACTTTTCTCTCCACCGTTTGAAGGGAAACTTGAGCCAGGTGCGACTTTGGCCATTTCCACACTAGACTGTTATAGCGCTATCATTCCGCTTTCGACATCCTATAGGATCCTGCAAACCCCAGGATTCCATAGGATGTTGAAAGTGGAATGATAGCACCGATGGCCTTTGTCGCTTGCCCCCAATTGCTTTTCTTGGAGGGGGTGGTGACCACGGCTCCGCTGACCACCCAACTCCTCTCCTGTGCCCAGGACTCCTGAGTGCCTTCCCCATGTTTGGCTCGTCCTTCTTCTACATCCAGAGCTGCAGCAACAACACCATTGTCTCCCCCTGCATCTTGGCCGTGAACCAGAACGGGCTCAACTTCTTGAACAAGGAAACCCACGTAGGTCTGGGGGGCTTAGGATCCTCTCCGGAACCGACGTGTGCGTCCTCCGCCGTGGTGCAAGTATGGTCCTAAGACGTTGGCCGAAAGGTTGCCTATGGGACATCCACAAGCAAAACATACGTACAGTTGAAATCTTCCTCCTGTATTCTGCAGCAGCCGATATTGGTTGTTCTTGTGTCCCTTCAAGTCGTTTCTGACTCAGAGTGACCCCTATCATGGGGTCATCTTAGCAGGATTTGTTCAGAGAGGGTTTGCCCTTGGCTCCTCTGAGGCTGAGAGAGTGTGAATTGCCCAGGGTCACTCCATGGGTTTCCATGGCCAAGTTGGGGTTTGAGGCCCTGGTATCCAGAGTCTTAGGCCATTTCCGCACTAGACTGTTATAGCACTATTATTCCACTTGCAACATCCTATGGAATCCTGGGGTTTGCAGTTTCGGGAGGGGCCATGTGGCCCCTCCCGAAACTGCAAACCCCAGGATTCCATAGGATGTTGCAAGTGGAATAATAGCGCTATAACAGTCTAGTGCGGAAATGGTCTTAGTCTGTTAGGGTGGATTAACAGACCACACTTTACCGTACCCCAGATGGACACGGAGCTGATATGAACCCCCAAACACAAAGTAGGAAGGTAGAAAAGAGAAGGAAATATGCGCACACACACACACACACACACACACACACACACACACAAGTACTTTGGCCAAAGGATCTTAGGAAGGATGATTTACTCTTTCAGGTTTCGCTTATTATACCATTTTAATGTTTATATTAAAGAATGCTTACAGGAAGAAAAGATTCGTGCATCAGTGTTTAGCAGAGTCACAGCTTGTACACGTGTAATATTTTATCTGACCTTTAACATTCCTAAGTCTACAGGACCTTGTTACATCCTAAGTCGTTCTGAAAGATATTACTGGCATTTCAAGAGTCCTTCACTTGTGCATACTGACTATGAACAGGAGCAGAACAGAATAATTAATTCTAAAGCAAGGCTGCTTGACAAGCGACCATTGTCCGAACTGTCAATCAATAGGAAATAACAATTATGAATTCTCCACCAAATTTCCAAGCCTAACAAGTCCAGCACCCAAACGACAGCATCGCGATGGCTGTCTTGCATGGACTGCACACCATGGCATGGACTACGCACCAAAACCACTAAGTCTAACAAATAAGGAAAACACACATATATTTTCAAGACAGTGCTCTTGCCCTGAGATTCTTCCCTTTCCCCCCGAGGACCGGAGAACAGTGTTTAGTCCGTGAGACTCCAGGCCAGGCCATGAGAACTAGGCATCCTCATGCTAAAGAAGGAGGAAAAAGACACAGCAGGTAGACTTCCTTCAGATGACCGAGTGCTGATGCGATTCTCCTCCTTTCTCCACCTCCAGGAACCCATTGTGACCTTCTCTCTGAAAGAGATCCAGTCCACACGCACCCAGCGCCCCTCGGCTGGCTCCAGCTACCCTTACGTGGAGATCATGCTGGGCGATTTGATGTCTCAAAGGATCACACAGCTGCAGCTGGAGCAGGTACGAAAGGGATGGGGTAACGGGGGTCCCAAGACGGCACACTTCTCCAACAGCAGGTGCACGATGCAGCCAAAACAGTCAGGGCTGCCAACAAAATTCCCACCTACAGTTTTTGGAGTGAGCCCGGGAATGCCTGCTCAGGTGAAAACAATCGGTGGTAGGGAAGCTAGAAACGATTTGGTGAGATGAGTTAAAGTTCTTGAAAAAAAGAGCCAGGATATCTATACATCTCAAAGGTCTGGAGCAAGAACGGCCCCTGCAGTGGATCTGGAAGAGGGGCACATTTTTGGCCCTAAGACCCTCTGAGAGTCACATAACGCTATGCAATTATGGTGCTATGATTCCACTTTAACTGTCATGGTTTCATCCTATGGAAGCCTGGGATCTGCAGTTTAGGGAGAGCCATTTGGAATTCTCAGCCAGAGAGCTTGCATGCCCCACCAAACTACAAATTCCAAGATTCTATAAGATGTTGCCATGGCAGTTAAAATGGAGCCATAGCACTGTAACCGTGTAGTGTGAAAGTGGTCCTAAACTTCAAAAATGCCCCAAACCCAGATATGGCTGGAAAACCATTTTTGGGTTTTAAAAAATGGGTATATTTTTTGATGTGACCTATTTCAAAATGCAATGGCTGTTGCTCCTAGCTTCCAGGGGAAGCAATTAATTGAGGAAGGGGGTGTCCAGGAGAAGAGTTGAGGAACAAAAAAATGTGCTCGAGGGCTGCTTGAGCCTAAGAGCCACATTGTGCTCAACGCTGGTCTAAAGCAGAACTCCTAAGCAGATGTGGATATTCCTTCTTAGACAAAGAATTGTAGAATTTCAAGGGAGATTTGAAGAGCTGTGATTTGGGCTAGCAAAATTTTTCGCACAGCTGGGGCAGAAGTTGGTTGCCTAACCCCTTTTTGTTAGAATTCAGATATGCAAAGTCTGTCTCTACATCTGGAGTCAGTCAGCTCTGTGGAAACCATACACCGTACACCCAGCCTCCAAGCCCAAATTTGCAATGAAAGAAACCCAAAATGCATGATTTGATGAGCATTACCCATGCTGATTTTTCAGCATTTGTCCGTTTTGTTTAGACTACCTTGGTGTGTTTGGTTGCAACTGTCTCACTGTTTCTTGAGCTGTGTTTTCAAAGCCTCGCATGCATTTTGTGATGATGATGCATATTTAGACTTTGTTGGAAATGTTACAGTAGCAAAAACACTTAACTCATTTCCTTGTCCTCTCCTCTCTTTCTGTCCTCTTCTGTCCCTTTTCTTCTGTCTCCTTCCGCTGGCTCTGTGAAGCTTAACCTTCAGATGGTAGGTAGCTTCCAACTGGCGTAACCATTCTGATAAAATAACTGTGTGTAGCGTTTGCAAGAATGCTTCATGTACCTTGTTTTGTAAGCCTTACAACAACCTTTGAAGGTAGGTGAATGCTATAATCCACATATTGCAGACAAGGGTGGGGGGAGAGGGCAGAGGACGATAGCCGGTGGCGTACAACATGGGTTTACGTTACAGGTGAGATATGAACAGGTGAGTTTCTGATACCTATAAAAATTATAAAGGAATCCTGTAGCTTCTCTGAAACGAACTGAGAGAAAGGCATTTCTAGCATAAGCTTTCATGGGCTAAAGTCCATCTCCTCCAAATGCATTGGATGCTTGGAGAAGTAAGATTTTATATACAGTTGGCCCTCCACATTTGCTAGGATTAGGGACACAGGACCCCTGCAAAAGTGGAAAAATCACAATTTAATATGTTTTGACTGTTTTTAACCATTTTTAAAAAAATATTCCTGTTGCTTATCTCTTCTTTAACATTTGTAAAATACGCTTTTTAACTAAACCTTGCTTCAGGTGCCCTGGGTCCCATCACGGGAGAAAGACAGGGTATAAATTCAACAAATAACGATCCTTCAATTAGTCCCAAAGGTCCTACAGAATTCCTTTATATCTTTCAATGTTGTTAATACAGACTAACTTGGCAGTGTCTTTGAATATTTCTGATTCCTGGTTTAGTCTCCTAGCCATTATGCAAACCTTCCCCGGCACAAAAAAGTCCATATCTATGGTTATTATATGTAGCTAGAATCCTGTTGCTATCTTATATCTGTGTGCATTCTTGTATGAAGGTGGTTAGGCATTGTAAATGCACAACATTTGCATTCAGTTCAGGGTCCTAGAAACAGTATGATTGCTAGTGGTGTGCATGCATCGCGCGTGCAGAAGTCCATTCGTTCATACATTCCATTTCCCCTCGTGTGGTGCAATGTTGCCGTTCAAAGCGAGGCCAAAGTCACACGACCAATGCATGAAGAAACTGATGTTACGCCACCCCAATATAGGGATCGTGGCCTATTTATCTCCGAAAGGCCAAATGCAAGTTCCGCAAGAGCATGGGGTTCCTCCGTGTCCTCAGAATTCAGGACAAAGTGTATTCATTGCAGGCCACCAAGTACAGAATTTTACAAGAACCTACGAACAGAAACATCTGTTTGGCCACATTTTTACAATTATTTGTTTATTCATTCAACACAACCAACCTGATACATAATCAAAGAAATATACATTAAAAAAAAAAAGAATAAGGAAAAGCAGAAAGGAGAAATAAAACCTAAAACACAGTGCTAACACAGTAGACTAAAACGCTTCTTTACACCGAACACTAGCTTACTAAAACTCCAAAGGGCTCTGACCCGCCCAACCAAACTGTAATGTATTTGGCCACATTTTTTTATCTTTGGCTGGGCTTTTCAGACTTGAAATTTATCTTTGGTTTCGACTTTGTAAATGTTTAGAACTTGGAGAAGCTGATGCTGTTCTCATCATTTATTTTCCGGCTTGCAAAATGTGAGGCGGCTCCATGACTTGCGCATAAACAGTCGATTCATTTTGTGCTGTCAATACACTTGATATTTGAGAAAACGCAGGAGGACTGACCTTCTTGGTCCAAGGAGCTAACAGTTTAGAATTTCCCGTGGGGAAAATGATGCACATGGGGGGCAAAATATACTTTGATGTACATCAAATATCCTGAGGCTCAGCAGCAGTGGAGGAAAAGGTTATACCAAAGCCTGCAGAGGGAAAGTGGGCTTTGAGGAAGGATTTGAGAAATCTGGCCTCAGGGGAGGCAGCATCAGCCCTAAGAAACAGGAAGGAGAAAAGTTACAAGTAATTTGGTGGAATGGGAAGCTTTTGGACCCCTGCGGACGATACACCTGAGGGGAAAAAGACTAAGAATTTTTGGCATACAAGAGAAGAAAGATAAGAGATGGGAAGACACAAAGATTTGGAAGGTGTGTTGGATAAACCAGTGGTTCTCAAACTGTGGGGCAGGACTCTCAGAGGAGAGGGTGAGAAAAATCTGCCTGCAAGTACAGCAGATGTGAAATAGAAAAGCAAACCTCTGTGTGTGCATGTACGCCATTGAGGAGTGGCTGGTCTTTGCAAAAGAGTGGCGCAAAGTGTCTTCCCTTGCTACGCCTTTCTCCAATCACAGACACAGCAAAAGCTGGCTTTCCTTTTTTAATGCTTCCCAAATGCTCAGTCGCTGATGTAGCAGGGGCATGCCCCTTAGCGACCATGAGAACTCAGCGTTAAGATGGAGGGCACCTGTGGCACGAGGGGCCTGTGGAAAAAAGAGGGAGAGAGAGAGAGAGAGGCATAGAATAGTACGGTCACAGGGTAAAAAGTTTGAGAGCCACTGGGATAGACTGTTGTGGGGTTCCTTCAAAGGTGGGCAAAAATGCGTCCCTCCAGATGCTGTTGGACTTCAGTTTCCAGAATCCCTCACCGCTGATTGTGTCGGATACAGGGTGGCATCCTGTTGATGCTTTGAGTACACAGAAGTTCGCTTCCCCATACACTTGTCCTTTTTTTGGCCATGGCACACGGTCCGGTTCACCATTGCACAGCCGTGGGTGGTGCTGTGCATAACTGCTCGTGGAAGGTGTGTTAGCTACTCACCAGTGTCTTCCATGTGCCCCTGGATTCACCGGAATGGAGAAAACCACAGACACTTTGGAGATACGCAGTGGGTTGTCCAACGCTGATTCAACAGAAGGGGCAGTGCAGGCACTTCAACGGTGCAACATCGGATCTCAGTTTAGGTCTGATGAGAGTTGCGCTCCAACAACATCTAGAGGTGTGCGCTTTTGCAAACCTCTCTTTTAAGGCCTTATTTTGGTGAAGCTACAGCTATAGTTTCTAAGACATGGAATTAACCCACCTGGAATCACTCTCCATCCTTTCCTTCTTTCCTTCTTTCCTTCTTTCCTTCTTTCTTTCTTTCTTTCTTTCTTTCCCTCCCCAGGGCCTGGAGCTGTGCCGGGTCATCGCCACACACATGGAGAGCTTGCTGCACGCCCGCGAAAAGCGACTTACACTTCCTCCTAGCGAGATTACTTTGTTGTGAACAGACCGGCCACCTTCCTTCCATCTTACCCTCTGAAGAGCATCCGGCTCCCGATGACAAAATGTGGAGGCCCATATATTGCCCTTCTGCTGTCCCCCTCCTCCCCCAATGCACACATCCTTCTCCCCTAGGGACCCCAATTCCCATGATCTGACCCTGAGTCTCTGGGCCCAGACCCTCTTCTCCAGTTCTTAGAGGGAGAAGGAGGAATCTCAGGGCAGGAGCACAGCCTTGAAAAGTGTGCATTATCAAGACTTAATCTTTTTTTTTTATCATTGGAGAAGCATATTTGATACAACTGTGGTTGATGTTTAATTCCTCATGCTTAACGGCATGACCAGGGCTGCTCCTTGAAACATAGCCAGGGCTGCACCTCCTGCAGCATCCCCAAGGGTTGTCTCAGGTTTTATCCAGGAAATTTCAAGGCCTGGGAGAGCCCCAAGCTGGCTATCCTATATCCGTACCCACCGATACCATTTCCCAGATGGAAATTGAGTCCAGCAGGCAGAAAGTCTGGTTCTGTTGACCGGGCAAAGCCAGTATGGCTAGGTGGGTAGGGACTTCTGAAAAAAAGATACTGAAGCTTGTATATGGAGGCTATCAGCAATAGTTCATGGTAAAGAAACCTGTTTGATGTGGAACAGACCCCGTTCGAAGGTGGTGGATTGTCCTTTACTGGAGAGGTTGGATGGCCATCCATCAGGGACACTTTAACTGTGGATCCATGCATTGACCAAATCTTTGGGGTCATTTCCAGCTCTGCAATTCTGTGATTCCGTATATAAAGTCAAATCGATCCAATTTTTCCTAGAACGGTGCTGGTGATTCCTGCTGGAATCTTCCTTCAATTATTCAAGATGGACCAGACCAATTATTTATCCGGACGAGTCTATACGGGAAGCTTCATCTGGCCGGCAAGACAAGCCCGGGTCCAGATTCTCCGAGGTAGAACCGGCACAAGAACTGCTGTGCTCTCCTCCATTTGGATCCGCATCCCTCTTTTGCAACAGCTGGCAGCCAGATGTCTCCAGAAGCTTCCAAACTAGCATGACTATGAATCATCTACTGTTGTCCCTCAGCTTTGGCTGTTTATATGCACAAGTTATTTCTAAGTTATTCACAAGCTGGGTTTTGGGGGTTTTTTTGTAAAACTGTTTATTTGCAGGATATCATTTTCCCTGCATTGTATTCCTTTACTTTATCATTATTGTTATTTTTTTTTTACATAAAAGCAATGAATGTATCTTCAAAACAACCGGCTTTTGTGCCATTAGCCTAGAGGGAGAGAATGGTAAGTAGCATTCCACCCTCCTATATTTTGTAATACTTTTACACTCAAAATGGCTTTCAGAGGGGCTTGGGTTTGTTTGTTGTTGTTGTTGTTCATGCATAATTGGAGGGAAGCTAAAAGGGTCCTTTTATGTCATATCGCCCATGGCTGGATGGTGTTGGCTTGCTGAATCAAATCATACAAAAGATCAGGCATGTTAACAAGTGAAAGTGTTGTGTTTTTGGGGTTCATTCCACCATAAGCTTTGGGTCCCTGCTTACCGTACTTAGTGCTTTTGAGATGAAGCTGGACAAGGGGATTTAAAGTTTTCTGACCTTCCGGGCTGCATCAATAGGAGTACAGTGCCTTGGTCAAGGGACGTGAGGGTACCGCTCTATTCTGCCTTGGTCAGACCCCACCCGGAATAACACTGTGTCCAGTTCTGGGCACCACAGTTCAGGAAGGATATTGATAGGCTGGACTGTGTCCAGAGAAAGGCGATCAAAATGGTTGAAGGCCAGGAAACCATGAAGCCCTAGGAGGACTGGCTTAGGGAGCTGGGTGTGTTTAGTCTGCAGAAGAGAAGGTTGAGAGATGACATGATAGCCATGTTTAAATATTTGAAGGGACGCCATATGGAGGATGGAGCAAGGCTGTTTTCTGCTGCTCCAGAGACTAGGACATGGAGCAATGGATACCAGCTACGGGAAAAGAGATTCCATCTAAGCATTAGGAAGAACTTTCTGAGGAGTTCAGCAGTGGAAGATGCTGCCTCAGTGGAGCGCGGTGGAGTCTTTGGAGGTTTTTAAACAGAGGCTGGACGGCCATCTGCCAGGAATGCTTTGATGGTATATTTTTGCATGGTGGGGTTTTGGACCCGATGGCCCCTGTGGTCTCTTCCAGCTCTAGGATTCTATGATTCTATTCTAGTCATAAAGCATTCTATTCCATTGTACCCTCTCCTATAACTGTATAAATATATTTTATGCCTGAGGCCTTAATTCTTTTCAGTACTGCATCTGAAGTAGTGGATTTATATTCACAAAAGCTCATGCAAAAATAAAAACAAGCTACCCTTAAAGGCAAAGCCAGCCTGGTTGTAGGGGTTTGAGCTACAACCTCGGAGACCAGGGTTCGAGTCCCAGCTCGGCCATGGAAACCCACTGGGTGACCTTGGGCACGGCACACACTCTCAGCCCCAGAAAACCACATGATAGGGTTGCCGTAACTCAGAAACGACTTGGAGGCACACAACAACATCATCCTATGACAGAGCCGGTGTGCTGCAGTGGTCTGGGCATGGACTAGGACCCTGGAGAGCGGCATTTGAATCTTTGCTCAGCCACTGGGGCAGGTCACACTCTCTCAGCCTCAGTGAAAGGTACTGTTAAACCCCCCTCTGAACAAATCTTGCCGAGAAAACTACACATTAGGGTCACCATAAATCAGAAACGCCTTGGAGGCATACAACAAACATCAATTTAGTCTTGATTTAGGAAGATGATATAAATGCGGTGGAAAAGAAATATTAAGAAAGTAGTATAATGTGGCAGTTTCCAACATGGAGGCAGATATCTTAAGTTTTTAATACAATAAATAAGGTAATCACAACTTGTGGAACCAAGTTTTGTCTTAAAGATTTTTGTTTGTTTCATTGACTTGGAGACCGAGTAGCAAAGAAAAGAATTTGGGGAGGGTTCAAGTCAAGGTCTTCTGGATGACATTAAGCAATAATTATTCCTGGTGTTTTTGTTTTTTTGTTTTGTTTTAAGGGCAAGGGATCCCTAAGGATAGGAGGAAAATATTTCAGAGAGCCTGGCCAAACTTCCTTGCATTTATATTGATTCTTTTTTTCCTCTGAAATAAATATTGCTGGAACATAGGAAGCTAAGCCTCACCAAAGCATACAAAAACATCTCTGGTGCACACGGCCACAAGCCAGGGCTTGGAAAAGTTACTTTTCCAAAACTCCCCCCCAACCAGCACGGTATAAAAAGTAACTTTTACAAAATCTGCTTAAGCCCCTTTGGCACTAGGTCTTTATTTTGATTGATGGGGGAAATTGTGTCCCATCATGCACCCCTTTTAGGCGCAGCTATGTCAAGAAAAATGAGAAACGCGTGGGACTTATATTATACATCCATAAACTAATTTCTATAAATTACAAAAACTAATCACAGGGGAGACCGGGCCTGGAAAACAACTTGAACACGTTCTCAGGCTCTCATTGGCCGCCCAAGCCGCCAATCTTAAAAGCGCCTATTTCACGCCTGCGGAATCAGCGGGTGGAATTTTCTTTTGCCCCCGCCTCGTGGCACGGAATAACCAATCAACGCCCAAGGCGAAAGCCGTCGTTTTGCATTAGCCCCGCCCCCTTGGCTTGTCAAGGGAGCCATGAGGCCTATGGCGCAATTATGGGGCGAGTCCCGCCCCCGCCGCGCGCGCGCGCGCTCACGTTCTCGTCGTTATGATAAACATGAGCGGTTGTTCGGCAGTTGCCGATCCCTCTACGCATGCGCAGTAGGCGTCATTCAAGCCTCTCTAGTTTGTCCTGTCATATAAGAAGCGCGCACACACAAAAAGGCTTTACTTCCGGCTTTCTTTCGAACGCCACCATATGGGAAATATTTGTTACATAACACGCATGGAGGAAGCCGCTCTGGCCTTCTCTCCGCTGCATCTCTATTGCCAACCAGAAGTTGTCCTGTTATCTTTTATCACTTTCTCACTTTATTGGATCTTTGGGGTTGCGAGAGAGATGGGGAGTCTCATGAGTCCGAAAGCATTTAAAAAAAACCCGAAAGGCCCTCAAAAGAATCCATCCCAAATCCAAAGAGGATGTATGCCGCTCTAGCCTCTCCCCTCCACGGTGGCGAGCGGAGGGGGAGAAGCGCGCGTGCGCAGAAGGCACAGAGCGCTTCTCTCGGGTAGCGTCGCCGTCGTTGTCGTAGTAGCTCCACTCCGGACGGAGGGGGAGGGGGAAGAGCCGCGGGGCCTTTCCCCTCGCGCCTGCGCGCTGGGCGCCGCTCCAAAGTCCGCGCCTGCGCAGCGGCCGAAGCTTGCGCTCTGAGGCGGAGGCGGAGGCGGAGGAGGAGGATGCCCCTGAAGTTATTTATAATGTCGGGCCGGCCGCTGGTGACGTAGCGAGGAGTTCGGGCAGCGGAAGCAGTCGCGGCCGCCGCGGGGTCCTCGTTCTCGCCCTCGCCGGGCCCCCGCTGTCATGGAAGGAGCCGGGCCGGCGTTTCGGGGGCCGGAGCCGGACTCGGGCGGCGCGTGGTGAAGGCGGGCGGCCGGCCGGCGGGCGGGCGGGAGCGCGAGAGAGCCGGGCGGCGTGGTGAGTGGCGGGCGGCAGGGCCGGGGCGGAGGGGAAGGAGCGGGGTCCCTCTGAGGGGAGCTCGCCTGTCCCGCCCGCCCCCTCCGGAAGCGCTTGAGAGTGAAGGGGGCGAGTCGGTAGGTTCGGGGGCTCAGGAAGGGAACCGGGTGGACTCTCCCCCACACTCTCCGGCTGCTCGGAAAAGCTCGCCCGCCTTCCTCCCCGCCAAGTAAAACAGGCTCCTTTATCTTTCCTTTGGGCTATAACTCAGTAGGTTCGGGGGCTGGGAAAGGAGCGGGAGACCGGAGCGGGGTCTGCGCCCCCCCCCCACGGTCTCTTGCTGCCCAGAAGAGCTGACTCCCCCTCCTCCCCACCAAATGCGACAGGCTCCTGTATCTTTCCTTTAGACTGTAACTCAGTAGGTTGTGGGGCGCAGGAGAGGAGTGGGGGACCACTGTGGGGCGGACTTTCCTGCGCAAACTGGTGCTGGTCAGAGGTAACCCCTCTCCCCCAAACTTCTCTCTCTTCTCTGGACTTCAGGGGGGCGGGTCAGTGGGCTTGGGGGTGCAGGGAAGCAGTGGGAGACCGAGGGAGGGTCTCAGACGAGGCTGCCTGCTTCTCCGTGAACTCCTTCCTCTTCTTTAGATGCGAGGGGAAGAAGTCGGTAGGTTTGGGGGCAGAAAGAAGGAGTGCGACACAGGGGTCTTCTTTCCCCTACAGCTTTCTACTGCTCAGAGAGGTTTGCTTCCCTCTGCCCGTCCCACCCCCCAAATCATCTCCAGTCTCTTTCTTAGACTTGAGGTCAGTAGATTTGGGGGTGGAGAGTAGCAGCAGCAGACTGGGGTGCTTATAGGGGCCTGCCGTCTCTCTCAGACTCCTACTCAGAGAAGCCCGCTGAAACACCACCCCACAACCGTGCTACTTTCTTCACAAGTAGGTTTGGGGGCAGACACCCCTTTTTCTCAGAGCGTCCTGTTGCTCATAAAAGCTTGGTATAGGTATGAGCAGCTCTGCATCACAGCTTTCTCCTTTTTCTTTCGGAGACCGGTGATCTATCTGTTTCTTTCGGAGACTGGTGCAGGTGGTTGTGGAAGAACTAGATCTGAGAGGGTGGGCTTCTTACAGATGACATCTCCTCTTTGAGATCGGACAGTGGGGCAGGGAAGCAATAGATTTGGGGACAAAAAAGTTCTCTTCATAATCTCATTGCTGCCCCCCCCCCCGGGTGAAGGCTTTCTTGGCTTTTTCCTTTTAATTGACTGTGAGGGGGAGAGGGCAATAGGTTTGGGGGTAGAGAAGACAGATGGATTTCACTGGACACGTGCACTGTTCTCCCTGGCGGTGAAGAAAGTGGGTCTGATAGTGAAAGGAAATGGCTCCCTTCATCTTTCTTTCGGGACAGGGGTTGCAAGAGAACAGTAGATATTGGGAGAGAAAACTCAAAGCCTCTTCCCCCTATCTCCACATGATGTGTTGGGCCTTACTGCATTTTCTCATTTACTTTGTGAAAAGGGGGGAGGAAAGCTATGAGTATTGGGCTGAAGGACAAATGTCTTCCTCTATATCTTTTCTCTGTTCAGTGCATAACATCCTCCTCTTTTGGGGAGGTGGAAGGAAGGGCACATACAGGAACTGGCATACTTTTGTCAGTCTTCCCTCTAACATGTGCTTGCCTATCTCTTTCCCTCAAGAAGAAGCAAGGTGAATAGTGAGGAGCAAGAAATATGAAATAGGAGGGGGAGTAGAAGAGAATTCTTTCCAAGAGAAGTTCAGGAGTTGGCTATAGTTTGCACCTTTCCCTAGGGTAAGACTGAGCAGATGAAATTTTTCCACTAGCATGGGTCAGGTTTGCATGAATCTTTGTCTCAGTTGTATCTTTTTCCTGCTAATCCTATTCCTGAAATGTTCTTCCCCACAGGTGAGGCCTGCTGAGTTCCCCTCGTATACGCTTGGGAAGGAGGATTGGGTTCCCTCCCAGACATAGAAGTTGTCTGCCTGGTATCCGTGCCTAGAATGAAACAAGACACTTAATATTCTTGGTCTCCCAAAGATTTGGATTTCCTTGTCCCTACTGCTGTGGCAGGAGGCTATCTCAGAAGGGTGGAACACCTTGCTCACCTGGAAGAGGGCCTGGTTTGCTTTCCTCGCAGCCGCTAGCAGCCCAGCTGTTGCATTTCCTCTGTTCCTTGTTTTCCTCTGGGAGATTATTCCACTCAGATAGACAATGCCTTGAACAGCTACAGCACTTTCCGCTCACCAGCCGTACAAACAGTGCACCAGGGAGTTCAGTAGACAGGGCAGAAGGCAGTCGGGGAATTTGCCATGGCTGGGAGTGGTTACACAGACCTGCGAGAGAAACTCAAATCGATGATGCCTTACCGGGACAGCTACAAGGGCGGTGGAGGCCTGCGGGACCCTGCGGAGTCCCCCTATGGAGCCACCGACCGTAAACGCAAGTACCATGAGGACTCTGAGTCGGAGCCCAGCGACTACGAGGAGCGCCAGCGGGAGGAGGAAGAGGCCCAGAAGGTCAAAAGTGGTATCCGCCAGCTCCGCCTCTTCAGCCCTGAAGAGTGCGCCAAGATCGAGGCTCGGATCGATGAGGTGGTCTCCCGGGCCGAGAAGGGCCTGTACAAAGAGCACACCGTGGATAGGGCTCCTCTGCGGAACAAGTACTTCTTTGGGGAGGGCTACACATATGGGTCTCAGTTGCAGAGACGGGGCCCCGGTCAGGAGCGCCTATACCCCCGGGGGGAGGTGGACACTATCCCGGAATGGGTGCACGACCTGGTCATTCGCAAGCTAGTGGAGCACCGGGTGATCCCTGAGGGCTTTGTGAACAGTGCGGTCATCAACGACTACCAGCCAGGAGGCTGCATAGTCTCCCACGTGGACCCTATCCACATCTTTGAGAGGCCTATTGTGTCCGTGTCGTTCTTCAGCGACTCAGCACTCTGCTTCGGCTGCAAGTTCCAATTCAAGCCGATCAGGGTCTCCGAACCGGTTTTCTTCCTGCCTGTGAGAAGAGGAAGTGTCACTGTGCTCAGGTAAGGAAGCACACACGGGGAGGTCTCTCAGAACCGTTTGTCCATTTTTGGCTCTGATGCTGATTGCAGTACATGGAAATGTGTGAGAGACATGCTTGTTGCAGAGTGATTTTGGGGTAGCAGACCCTCATCTTTTCTAATGGCTGTTGATTCTCATGCACAATTTGAGTTGAAAGGAGAATGACCTTTATGTTGAATTTGCAAATCCTTCTTTGAAAGAGCGAGCTTTGGTTATTCTTAATTTATTTAAATAATATCACTGGCAACTCCTGTTGACTTTCAAACAGGCACCTAGAGATTCCTAGGGTGATTTTAGAAAGTGTTTCCTTAATGAAAATATCCGTAAAGTCTCAAAATTTCATTAATCTTTGCACTTAACTTTAGGTACAGGAAATTATTTATTCTAGGACAGCACAGCTCAACACGGTGGTCCAAGAACTGGTGCCAGTCCCTGGCAGATGTTGGGGGGCCTTCCAGTCCCCCACATCAGATGGCTTAAGAAGTGCTATTCTAGGGCACATCCTTAGTTGGAGCAAATCCCAGCCAGCACGGCCTGCACAGGGCATGCAGCTTGCAATGTGACCTACAGTGGCTGTCTGGATTTGATGTGAGAAGGCTTTTGTGAGAACAGGAAGTTTCGGAAAGTATTTATAGGAGCTGGGAAGATAATAGAAAGTTGCACTGTTGACCCTTGTCAACAGGAAGAACCTGACCTGATAGAAGAAGTGCGTTAACGCTTTGTCTTCTGCTCCAGTTGATGCACTCTGAGAAAAAGGTGAAAGATGGGCTTGCTACCTTGTCTGGGAATCATCTTCGATCCTTGGGAACACCTGCCCTGGAGCTAGGATGAAAAGTGGCCTACAGCAAATTAGTTGTGTCTGCACAGTGCGTCCAGAATTCAAATTTGTTTGAACTGTGGTTGTGATAGATTCATGCTGTCTGTTTGTGTGCATGTGTGCCTTTCAGGTCATCTGTCAACTTCTGGTGACCTCATAAATTTTATAGGATTCTCATAGGCAGTGAATACTCAGAGGTGGTTTGCTGTCTCCTTCCTCTGAAGTACCACGTACCAAACCTAGTATTCCTTGGCTGCCCAAGTACTAACCAGGCCTTAACACCAGTCTGTTGGAAAAGAAAACCTCTGCAGTGTGCAATAGCAGCCTGCTTTGGAGCATGTTGAGCCAAGGTAACCTCTAGGGCTGAAGGCAGAGCAATGACTTGATTCACGCCTTTTTATCTAGGGTGAATGTTATGATTCATCACATTCCGTCCAAGGCAATTTCCACTGGCTGCAAGGATACGTGGTGCTCAGGAGTATATGGCCTTAGATTTTCTGTATGTCTCCCCACTCTCTTCCTTTTTGCTTATCATTAAAACTGAAAATGCAAATGTTTTACAGGGAGCGGTATTGATGCTGACCGATGGTTGTCTGAAGCAGCGTTTTTGCCAGGTGCTAAGTGTGAAAGAGTGCAAAATGTTGGCTCAGGATAAGCTTGTGGTGAGACTATATTTATAGTCTCATAAGCCAAAGCCTGCTCCCGGCCAGGATGAGTCAAACCTCCCTAATGGTTAAGCGTCGCCGTGGCAAAGGGAGGGCAACTGGCCTTCTTTTTTGGTCTGAGGAGCAAGCACTTCCGCCCAGTCTGAGGGGGGTTAAGGGATGTCTCTGCTCCCTTTTTGTGAGGAGATCTTCCACGTGAGCCAGAAGGGAAGACCTCTTTCCCGCAGAAAAGCTCACACAGCCTAACACAGTGGTCGAGGTGCGTGAATAATAAAGCATCATGGAGTGCTGAGTGTTATCGCCAAACTTCTTTGTGCCCATTAACTAAAGCTCCTGCAGAAGCCCCACCACCACGTGGTAAGAACTGTCAAAAAAAGTTCTGGTCTCCACTTAGGGGGAAACTTTGTCCAGTACATTTTGATAGCAAGGTAGATTGATACAGGTTAATAGCAAGGGGTAGTTTGGCCACTTCTCATCCATGCATGTTCATTGCAGAAAGTCAGTGAGGCCCATCCTACAACATGCCATGATCAGCACATGGCTGGTGTGCTACTGGTTCTGAGGGCTAATGAAAATTTTGTGTGTAATACAGACTAGCTGCAACTTGTGCTGTCCTTAGCATTGCTTCACTGCTGTGTCATGTAGTTGATTTGTGCTGTGGTGAGACTGTGCATTACCAGAAAGACTGCTATCCCACAGTGTGTGCCTAGCACCCCTGCTGCTTTAGTGGGCTTTCTCTAGCTCTCTAAATAATGTTAATAGCTTCTCTCTCTCTATGCCTGTCTGCTGACATACTAAAATGGTGGCAGCAGGCAAGAAAGAACCAACACACAAGCCGGTCTTCAATTATTTATTTTTATTTATTTACCGGATTTATGTGTTGCCTTTCAGTCCACCCAAGCCCTTGAGGCAATGCACAGCAGAGGAAAACTTTAAACACAACATTAAATACATACATACATACATATAGATATATATACACATACACACACACACACACACACACATAGATATAGAGATATATACACACTACACACACACACACACACACTTGTATACTGCGAACTAAAAATGTTCCTTAAAAGTAATTTAAATGAGTTAAAACAGCAGAGAAATTTCAAAGAGCCGAGCCTTTTTGGAGCAGCACCATCTTAGGTCTTAGCTGCCTACCACAAGAAGAGATAGAATCTGCCTAACTTTCTTTGGCAGGGAGTTCCACAGTTGATACAAGATTCCTTATTTGGTCACATACAGTTGAACTGTATTTCTGTCAGGTGATTGGACATCTTAGGGTTGCCATAAATTAGAGACAACTTGAAGGTGCAAAACAAACAAAACTAGTGAATGCCGCCTGTGCTGCAGAGTTCTCAAGATGGACTACGGAAGAGGATAAAAGTGAATTTTAGTATTTCGTGGGTTGAGATACAAAATCCCCTCTGTGCAAAACTGTGCAATAACCTGCAAGACCAATGCCTGTATCCTACAGCAACTGCTAGCAGTTCCTTAAGTCTTCCCTAGGAGGGGGAAAAAACCTTCTAGAATTACAGTAGGCCTACGGGTCATCACAAAGTACCTTGACATTCAAGTTCCTGGCAGGCTGGTTTCCAAGGAGAGACACCAGCACTTCAAATGCAGGGGTTATTTCAGTTTGAGCACTGCAGTCAGTAATCTCTTAAGCATTAACTTAAAGGGCATCCAGCCAAGAAGGGTTGGCCGGTTCAGTGGGAGTGAGCAGTCTACCCCTTCCAGGTCTTCTGGGTGCTTCCAGATTGGGCCAGGCCGGTACTTGCAGTGGGTCAGCTCGGCACACTTAGCTAGGAGTGAGTAAGCAGTTCTAAATGCAGCTGCTGTCGGGAGGGCTGGAGGGGAGGACCAGGCCAGATGGGAGTGGCATGTTAGTTATGGCAGTGCAATTCTTAATATTGCTGGGTCAGTGGCTTTATGTTGGCACTGCTGCATTCTGCAGGAGTCAGCGAGGCAGTTTGTGTTCTGCTTACAATAGTTCTGTGTATAAACACCGATTTCTGTCTTGCTCATGTCTTCCCATGTCTTTAAACAGCACAGCTTCCTAATTCTGGCTCCTGATTCTTCAGCATATGATTGCTGCACTGTTCCTACTAATATTTACTCTCTGTGTGGCCCGGGTTCTGTATTTGGGGTTTGTGTGGAGCAGCAGGGAAGGATTCCTAAATGATGCTACAGGTGTTTGGAAGAAAATGGAAAGCAGAATCCACTAAATGTCCAGTTCTCTTTCTCTGCCATGTGTCTGATAAAATCTGAAGTCACTGGAAGCTCTTGAGAGGGCTAAGAACAGATTAATGGAATGCTTTCCCCTGGAAGAATTGTCTTTTCCCAGAAGACTGTGCATTCTCAAAGAGAATGTTCGGAGTTAGTGATGCTGAGAATTTATCAGTATGGTTTGTTAGATATGAAAGTAACACATAGTTTTTGTAGCACTGATAATAGTTTGAGGTAGAACCCTTTTGTTTCTTTAAAGAGAGGTGGCAAGAAGGAGTTTCTGTACAAGGAAGAAATGAGAACAGTGTGTCCTACCAAAACTGTCACCCATTTTAGCAAAGTTCAACTACAAATTTGAGAGCTACAGTCATGTCATAGCTGTAGATGTGGCCCAAGTGAGAAAGTCAATGCGGGGTGACTTATGCAGACAAAATATAAGGTATCTTATGTATTAACAAGCTAAACAGATTAACAGCTGTACCAGCAAACTGGGAAGTGGGTTGCTGCAAGGAATCTAAGAAACTTTTATCTGTCCTAACAGCTAAGCTTCTCAGGATGCTCCTGTAAAATTGCCACCTTATTTGGGCTCCGCTTCAGAGAGACAAGATAAGGCTTTAAATACAGGGCTCAGCTCTCTGGACCCTAAGATCATCCTTTGAGGTCCTTCGAGTATCCCTGCCTTCTGAAGAATATCAGGTGGCTGTGGAAAGGAAGAGTTTCTCCACTGTGGCCCTGATTATGGCATGCTCTCTCCTAGCAGTCTTGCAGAGCCACTACTTTGATGTTGGTTTGGGACTCACATGGGCCTCTTTATTTACCTTTTCATCTGCTCCAACTTCCAAATCATTCTGAACTGCTTTGCCTCTGCTAAGTGATTTTACTCTGCTTTTATCTTGAAACCTGCTTGCTGTTGTGCCTAAGCTGTTTTATTTTCTTGCTGTGCAAGCCAGCCTGTGAATTTGTTGAAGGGTGGTGTATGAGAGCCTTAAATAAATATCAAGCTAAAGACTGAGGCTTTAGCATGGCAGTCTCCGGCATGGTACGTGGATGCATTCGCCAGGTTTTCCAGCCCTAGTCTTCCAGATATGCTTTCCAGACACTGAACTTCTTAATCAAGGGTACTGTGAACCGTTCTGAAGCTACAGGCTGCCCTCTAGGTGACAAAACATCGCTTCGCTGTGGCTGAAGTTGCATGTGGCCAAGCAATTTTCAGATCTAGAGCCAGTCTTGAATCTTAGAATCTGTTCCTGAAACCAACACAGGCCCCTTTGCAAAAGTCTGTGTGCCTTTACTTGGTGCTATTTCACAGCAGCTGTTAACAAGCTGAATACTAGAGCACCAGTGAACATGTGCAGAGTGGCCTGTTGCTTGCAACCCCTTGAGCGTTTGAGAGTACTTGGCCTGACTTTCAAGGCACAGATGGCTGGGTTTCAGCCGACCCATGAATCTGATCAGTGGGCCTCCTCCTATATTCAACACTTTACAGAGCTGTCTTTTGCCTCCTTTTCCTTCTGTCCTCACCTACTTGTTGGGAGAGTTCTTCTTTTCCCTGGTAACATTTTTTGAGTCCTGCAAACCTCCACCATCTTGTGAACAGCAGCAGTTCAAAGAGGAGAGCATAGTTCATCACCAAGACCATAATGGGTCAGATCTTCAGAACTGTGCATCTTGTGTCAGCGGCTAACTACTACAGTTGCTGGAGCCCAAAAGAAGGCTCTATATAAGGCATTTCCTTAGTGGTAGCAGTTCAGTGTGACATTTAAAACCTGGCTTTTCTAGAGAGGAAAGGGGTTTTGCTGTCAGCCTCTCTGAACAGGGGCAGTAAAGCCTGAGTGTATGTACCTTCAAGGTGGGGAGGATTTGCTAGTACCTTCCTCTGCAATATAACCTATAGCACTTGGAGTTTGCTGGCAGCCCTAATCCAAGTACTAACTAAGCCTGCTTATCTGGTGCCTTCGGGGTATTTAGGCCTTAGGTGCTGTTAAATGTCATAAAAATTATCTGCTGGGACTTGCCACGGGAAGTTCTGCATTTTGCAGGGTTGCCTCTTATAATTATGGCATGATGAAGATGCTGTTTGCTAAGGATCACAAACTGCACAGAAAAAAAGGTGTATTTCTTCTCGTGAGAGGAATTCATTCATTCTAGGCAATGTTCTCTCCTCTCCCTATCCCAGTCCTTGTCCTGTACCAACCCCACAGCCACTCCATGCTCTAAATGCTAGGCCAGAGTTAAGCAACCTACTTTAGAAGCCCTGCCTGTGATGACTAGAGGTTAGGTAATGTGGGACTTCTCATTTAAAACAACCAGGGTGCCCCCGATTATCCACCATTGAGACAGCAGCTTATTTTTCTACCAGCCTCTGTAGTCAGAAAAGGAGCTTGGTGGAAGTGGCAACCCTAAGTAGTCCTGGGCACGTTCATTCCTGTAAAAACCTGAATAGAGTTGGAGGTATCTGCAGCATTGGTTTGGGCAGTGAGGTTTTATGAAGGGTTTTGACTGTTGCAGTTGTAAATCAGGTCGTTCGTTACCAGCAGGGGAAGATGGCAGAAGAAAGGATAGATGTAGCTTTTTGAAAAGCTTGGTTTTGCCTGAAGTTCTTCCTGTTTTTTTTGTCCCACACAGTGGCTACGCAGCGGATGAAATTACACACTGCATTCGACCACAGGATATCAAGGAAAGGAGAGCCGTCATCATCCTTAGGAAGTAAGTGCCGCGATCCTTTTGAAGATGGTGTGGTTGGTATATATCTTCCTCTCCAAAACACCAACCGCTTTCCCTTTTGGTGGTACCAAGTAGGGCAGAGCATTCTGTCTTTATTAAGCAAAAAGCAACTTTATAATCCAGTGGTGTGTGTGAGTGCTTATGAGGCACAGCTGTTTCGTTCACACCCCTTGTAGTTCATGGATGGTTCTTGAATGCCTAAAGTGTGATAAAGTGTGAGAAGGATGTAGTGACTTGGGCCAAACTGGTTTTGTTTGGTAAACCTCCTGTTGCCCCAAGAAAACCTGAGAAAAGACATTTCTGCAGAGGAATGAAGGTGGTGTTTATTTAACGCTCATAAAATAAAGTATGGTGGTCACAGCAAGGAGCTAAGCCCCCTTGTGAGCCTCCAGTTCTCCCACTGGCCATCTGTGGTTTGGTCCCATCAGTACCTTGACACATATGTATTCACAGATGGTAAGGCAGGAGGGGGCAAAGTTTGTTTTTTTTTTACTTCCAACTCTCCTAGCACGTACACACAGAGGTGGTAGGCCATAACAGAGCTTATGGTCCTGCTGGTTGGGGGAGTCTGGGAGTTGTTGTCCAAAAAATGTAACTTTGCCCACCTCTGGTTCTGCCTCATTGCCCTTCTCACTTGAGAGTATGCGCAGAAACGTGACCAACTGCCTCATACCAAGTCAAGCCCTGGCCTTTTGCACCCATTACTATGGACACTAATCGGAAATATTTCTCCAGGGTTTCACTGAGGATTACCAGGAGCTGCAGGGATTGAACTTGAGATCTTGCTCAGACAAAGCATATACTCTGCCACCAACCTGTGGCGCCTTGAAAGTGGAGATATAGGCGGATCAGGTCCACCTCAGTAAAAGTCTCTCTCCACCGAGGCTTAGAGAGATCTTTGCGACCTCTTTGCTATATTTTCTGTATGTCGCATACAGATACCAGCAGAGGGCAGAGGCTCGGTTTGGCAACTTCCAAATTGTATACAGAGGCTGAAGCAGTCTTAAGGTGTCTCTGAGAGCATTTGGAGTCGCTTGGGTTTGTAGTGAACACAGGGCAAGGATTAAAAAATATACTTAGCAGAGGAGCAGAAAACGGCTAGCTCTTCTTGACAGCGTAACCGGCGCTAGTTCTGTGGGAGGGCTGCCAGTGACTTGCGTCCGAATAGCTTCTGGAAAGCAGTTTAGGGACTTTGCTCCTTGGAAAACACGGCACCCCAGAATGGATCTGTTTTGCTGAGGCAGGCGGGGAATGTTCACACAACTCCAGGCGGGATTTTTTCTTTTGCCCCTGTTTTGTGATTGCATCTCTGAGAACAACAGAGGAATGATTTGAGTGGAATTTTTCCAAGCTGCCATTGTTACTGGTCTGGCCATAAACCTTTCAGGGTAGTAAAAACATAGCAGTATTTACAGGCTCTTTCCACAGGCTTTAAGCCTAGAAGGATGGCTTCTGAATTGGCTGTCAGTCTTGGAAGCTGAGCAGGTGGAACAACCGAGAAAGAAGCTGTACTTGGCTTTCAGCACTGGAGCAAAACGGGTGAAGACCCAGCAAATTTGGCTCAGCTCCTGGTGACTTTCAGGGGCAGCTTGCAAATGGCTTTCACTTCCTTTTATTTTGGGGCAGATTGTTTAGCCACTTAGAGTTTTAGTGGAAATGTATTTGAATAGCACTGTTAGGCCACTAAAGGCAAGACATCTCCGTAGCCCTGGAACTCTCTTGTCCCTCGACCACTGAGATATTTGTCCAGGAACTCCCTGACTTTTGAGCAAGCAAGAACAGCCTGTACATTCTCAGACAATGGGGTTGGGTCTTTGGCTGGTCGAAGAGGATTTGGTCATTTGACCCTTTAGATTGGCTACGATATTTCTTAAAATGTTAGCTTTCTTGGAACAGTTTTTAAAAAAGATAATTTACGCATTCGCATTAAGAAGTCACAAGTGTTTTGAAACAATCTGTGACTTTTTAAATACCGCAAATAAACTGAACTTGAAAGTGTTCACCAGGTTTCTGTAAATATGAGCCCTTTATCACTCAGTAAAATGCACTGAGGAGTTCTTTGCCATTTGCTTTTAAAGAAGGAAGAAAAGAAACATAAAAGCAAGAGCAGAACTATTAAAAACCAAAGCCAGTTTTTAAAAGCTGTTGTTCCAAGTGGGACACAGGCCAATTCAGCATTCTCAGCTTTGTGGCTTCATGAAATACTTGATTAGTCAGAAGACCAGTATGCCAGCCCTGTTTTCAAACTTGGATGCTGTTCTTTTTCTGTCTTGTTATAGAAAGATTCTCTGGGGGGGAAAAATAGCAGAATTTTGCTCCCAATACCAAATCCTCCACTTGAGTCATAGAGTGAGAGGGGCATGTGGCATTCCTGTCCTACCTCTCATTTTTAAGAATGCCAAGCGGTATCAATTGAGTGAGTGTGGTATGTTCTTAACACCTCCAGAACCAGACTGGATGCCCCTCGGTTGGAGATGCGGTCCTTGAGCAGTTCTGTGCTGATGCCAGGCTATGCCTCTGACCGTCTGTCGGGAAGCAACCGGGACCCCATCCTGAAGCCAAAAAGGTCCCATCGCAAAGCAGACCCGGATGCCGCGCACCGGTAAGGAAATCCTTGCCAGAGTCCGAAATGGGGAGGCAGACAGGTGGATGCCAGCAGTGGCTTCCTCTTTTGTAGGTGGGGGCGAGGGAGAGGGGAGCCATGTGTGCACAGCTCTGCAGAATGTGGAAGGAGTTAGTTTTTCCTCTGTTTTTTGTTTGTTTGATTGACGTGAAAAATATTCAACATTGGAAAGGCCCACTATATAATTCTAAGGTCTGAATCTGTGTACCGAGGTCCAAATTCTGGAACTGATTAATTGTGCAAGACCAGTAATTGATTCCATTTGAAAAATGAAGTTTGGGGCTGGCATCCACAGAAGGAGATGGGAGTTCTGGGAAGGGAAAAAGGCTGAAGCCTGGTAATGACTCCATCCCTTCTGTCTGCATAGGGCAGCAGTGGGCGGTTGTGCAGGGACTAGGAGCCAAATCTGCGCACATACACACCCTGTCTCGCCTCATGGTCTGCAGACCCCAGCCAACCGCAATATCTCTGTTTTTCTTTAGAGTTCCTCTCCAGAAGGTGACCAGAAATGACATTGCATCACTTTGTGTTGCCATTTTGACAGGGACCTTAAGAAAAGAGGTTATTTGGGGATGGTAGGGTCCAGGAGAGCAGGTGGGGGAGTTTGGAGGGACCTTTTGTGCATTTTCAGGCACAAATTGCAACAATTTTTTTAAAAGAATTTGGGAGTGAGGTTGGGGCACTGGAGAACGGGGAGGGGGCTTCATTGAACGCAAAAGCGGATCAGAGGACACATGTGACCCATAGGCCATACTTTCCATGCCCCTGGTGTAGGAAGGTTGTATAACTTGGAACCTTCCGAAGAAAGTCCCTGCTGATTTCTTGGGGCCGCATGTAAATTCAGCTGGGGTCGTGAAAGCTTATCCCCCACTTCCCAAATAGTACATGACATACTTGAAACAGAGGCGTTTCTGAAGCCGTTTCCCCTACAGCACTATTGGGAAGGGTCAGCTGTTCAAAAGAGGCTGCCTTTTTTTGCTGTTGTTATGTGCCCTCAAGCCCACACCAAAATATGGCTGCCTCATGATTCCCTTAGCAAGGTTTAGCAAGATGTTCTTAGCAAGGTGTGCCGCTGCCTTCCTCAGAGTACAGGAGTCCAAAATGCCCCACTGGGTATGCCTTAAAACAGCTGGTTCACCCCTCAACCTCTGTAAGGTTATCTTTTTTGGGGGAGGACTACAGCTCCCAGAATCCCCCAGCTGGGATTTTGGGAGCTGTAGTCCAAAACTCATAACTTTACCCAAGCTCTGAAGCCTAGCCGGGTAATGGATCGAATGGAAAAAAAGCACTGAGCTTTCTGGTGTTTTAAACCTAACCCAGCTAATCCAGATGTGTGCGCCTCTCTTTCTCTCTCCACCCGCCTTGCAGGCCACGCATTTTAGAAATGGATAAAGAGGAGAACAGGCGCTCGGTTCTTTTGCCCAAGCACAGGCGGCGGAGCCACTTCAGCTCTGAGAACTATTGGCGGAAGTCTCACGAGCACGCGGAGGACTTTGATGAAGAGGAGGAGGAGGAAGAGGATGGCAGCCCAGCACGGAAAGTAAAAATGAGGCGGCACTGAGGGAGTTCTGTTCTTGTTTTTCACTCCTCTCACCTTCCCCACATCCAGGATCAGAGCTGATGAGACTGGCCTTCAGGATGTGGAGTCATGTTACCCTTGTTTTTCCTCCTCCTCACACAGCCTCCCTCATCTGTCTCTCTCTTTCATCCAGCTTTCACCTCTTCCCCACTCTAGCCTCCTTTTAAGGCTGAGGAATACCTGGTTGGCACCTGGCTTTCTTTTTCATTATTTTTTTTTTTAATCAGGGCATCCTACTGACCAGGATGTATTTGATGCCACCTACCTGTGGGCATGTCTCACAGCGGAGGTAGCCTTTTTCTTTTCTCTTCTTAAGGAAAAGCTGTGTTGTTCTCAGAGGCGTTTGGCCTGGCGTGGGTGTCGAAGATGCCAAAAAGTGACCTGTTCCATGTTTGCCGAAGGGTTGCGAATATCCTTTGCGCTCTTGTGCCGCTGCTTCTTTAAAAGAAAACAAAAACTATTCTACATATTCAGCATTTGAGCTCACGCTCGCCACCTCCCACGCACATGGCGAAACTCTCTCTCTGACAGCGGCCATCCTTACACCAAAGGGCTCCCTGGTTTCCGAACACCACGACCGTGTGGATTGTTTAAAAAATTTTCCCCTCCTCTTTCTCAGAGGCCACCCTCCCACAACTGGAAAACAAAACAAAAAAAACAACCCAAAAGCTTCGCGAACACCTCTGTCGCGGCACCGGATGACAAAGCGTTTATCGGACGTGTTGCACTTTAGTGTCAGGGTTCCCCCCTTCCCTTTTGTGTGTGCATGTGTGCGTGCGAGCGTGTGTGTGGGTGTCCTGTTAAATGCCATATAATTTCCCCCTCATGCCCTTTTTATTTGCTTGGGCTAGCAAGCATCTTGTGTTTTCTGCGCTGCTAATGGAAGGATACCGTCATGTATTTCTCTTTTCTGTGAAGGATGCGTGGCAGTTTCACCACAGAGCTGCTTCTCAAAGACTCGCTGGTGGGGTAGGTAAGAGCAATTCTTGGAGGAAGGGAGCAGCTGGGTCAGAAACCCCGGTCTGTTGACTCCTCCTCTCTAACAGCATTTTGGGGAGAGGGGTACCTGGTGCCCAGCAGGTGCTCCAGCACCAGTCTCAGCCAAGCAGACACAACCTGCCCAGACTAAGTGCAAAGCAATTTCTTTCTTTCTTTTTTTTATAAATGGCTTGCTCAGGAGAGATTTCCCAGTGTGTTGTGCCCCTTCCTTGTGTGTAGAGTTGATCTGTTCCATTCAGACATGCACACACACACCCTCTTCCCTTTTAAAGAGGGTAAAAAAAGGCTTTCTCCAATATTGCTGCACCTTTTGATGCTTGAAGAAGGGTCTCCTTCCATGACTGTTTTCTGTCCTTGAGTGGGAGATGGCTGGGGGGAGGAGAAAGACACCTGCCTTTGAAATTTCAACTTGAGTTGGAAGCTGTGTGTTTTAGGAGAGCAGTTGGGTCCCTCCGCCCTTGGTTCTTTTAAGGCAGATTGGTCCTTGGGGGTGTGAGTCTTGAGGATTCCCAAGTCATGGTGCAGAACCTGCCTCCTGCAAAACAGTCATGCTTGAACCTGCCCGGGCTGGCGTAGGGTTGAAAAGGAATAATAATTGGCCGCTTCCGTTCCTGCAGGACAAACAGGGAGGCCTCTTGCTTTTGTTATCATAACGCCTCTTCTCTGAGATCTGCAAGTCCTCCCATTGGGACCTGCCTGTAACACACTTGGTGCTTTTCCTTTCCTGCTTGAGTGCGATGCAAAGAGCAAGCCCTGTTGCCACCAAGGAGTTGGCTTTTTTGTATGTGTGGTTTTGTTTTTAAATTCCAGGTCTTCTCCTCAGTAGCTGTACACTTTATTTATTTATATATATATATTTTTTGGCCTCCCTCTGCCCCAAGCTGGAAGAGTTGTCAGAGTTTAGGAAGTATGCCAGAACCTGTTTTTTAACAGATTGAAATAAATCCCAGTTGTCTCGAGTTCTTTATCCCACCCCCAAATCTCAGTCATCTCACTCTCAGTGATCCACATTAAAACCACTGGTACAGCTGATCATCACCTGTTAAGTGTCTTTAACTTGCTTTGCTCTGCTCTGAGGGGTCCCCCTAACTCATGCACACAGTTCCTCATGCCCTTTTGCAGTGAGCTCTCCACACCTGATCATAGGCATTGAATTCTGATGAAGCTTTTTGGGTGTCAGAAAAAGATAGTGCCTTGGTCTGCTGCTGCTCAGCCTGCCAGCTAACCCAGAAGGGGAGGAACAGTGGAGATTATCAGTACAAAAGTACTACCACATGGGTATATTTGAACACAGAACAAAGACGTATTGCGTCTTTTGGGGGACACTTACGACTCCTGAGAGTAGCGGCTTCATAACACACAGAGACTTGAGACTGAAGCTTCTTTGTTTGCACAAGTTATTCCTAGTAACCAGGTTGGCCGGGAAGCATGCTTTGATTTAAATGTTGACAGCATCTCTTCTTGTTGTTACCTGTAAGTGAAGTCAAAGCAGAGGGGTCATTGGAAAACACTGCAGAGATCTGCTTAATGTCCCGCTGGCAACATACAGACCTGCCAGCCCAGGAAACCTTAGGCTGCCCTGGTTAAGGTTTCCTGCAAAGATCGTAGAATTAAAATATCCCAGTTAAAGAGAAAAGGGGCATCAGTGACAGAGCATTCTTCAGGGCTCCTAGTCCTTTGAGGTCCCATGCCACACCTTGTCTTGCTAGTGAAAACACCCTCTCTTTGTTTGCTATTAGTGTAAAGACTTTTATATGGACACGGAGTCCCTGCCCCATATCACTGGCAACCTCTTCTCATTAGTTCCTTTTTTCCTTTCTTTGGCTGGTCATGGCCAAGACAAGCCCAACCGGTGATGGGTATAAAGGGCAGGGGTGACAGAATTGGGGCCCTTTTGTACTACACCAGTGGTTCCCAAATTTTGGTCCTCTGTGTGATTTGGGCTTCAGCTCCCAGAAGCCCCAGCCAGCTTGACCCAACAGTCAGGAATGCTAGGAGTTGAAGTACAAAACGTGAGTGGACCAGTGTTTGGGAATGTTTGTGTTATGCCATTACAGCATTGTAATTCCATTCTTAACTGTTGTGGCTCTGTCCTATGAAATCCTGGGACTTGTAGTTTGGGGAGATATTTTTGGAATTCCCTGCCAGAGAACTCAAGTTGCTCCCCAAACTACACATCCCAGGATTCCATAGGATGTTGCCCTGAGTTATAAAAGCGAAACAGCAATATGATTGCGTAGCATGAAAGGGCTCCTGGTTTCTTTGCTGAAGAACATCATGTGTCTCCGTGCTCAGCCTTTGGCGAAATGGCGTGCAACGGCTGAGCGGGGTGGACCTCTCCCCCATCTAACAGGGCTGGGGTGTTAGCTTACCACAGTTTGCTTTGTTTTAATTTTTCTGTCCCCTCCGCTCCTTTTTAAGCCTTTGTCGTTGGCAAAAATGGGCAGGCTGTTTTCCAAGCAGGTTGGGAAATTTGGTCAGGAAAGCTCATGGGGAGAATTACACCATGTGCGGTCTGTTATCTTGCCTGGCTCTTGTTCCTTTTAAAAAACGTTGGAGCCCTCTGTCTGTAAAAGCAGCGGAGGTAGGGGTGCTTGGCAGGTTCAGGCTCAGATATTTTGGAGCTTGGGGCACGAAAAGGAACAGGGCAGGGCAGGGGATAATGGGAAGTTACGCATGTGTGCTGTCCCTTTTGGCGTACCCGGCCATAAGGCAACAAGTGTTAGGCTGAGACAGTTTGCCCCACTTTTCTGTAAAGACCTGTGCTGGAAAGGGAACTCAAGTCCCTTCTTTTAATGCTGTTAGCGTTGAGGTTTAATGGCAGTCATTGCTGGAGAAAAGGCCGATCCTTAGCTCGATGCCTTTGAAAACTTGAGCTTGGAACAGCTGGGATCCATTTCTAGTGGTTCGCTGAGGATTTTGTTTGGTTTGTTTTAAATGCCAAGTGCTGTTGAACTTGAGTCAGAAGGTTTAAAAAAAACTAAAGAATTATAAATCCAATCTGCTCTAAATTGCACCTGGGTTTCTCCCCTTTGCACCTGCCTTCCTCCCGAGCACACACTTTAAAATAAAATCGAAAAAAAAAAGTTCTGGCTGACTTTTTTGTGTTTTTTTTTAAGAAAAAAATCTAATTTTTTGTTACAAATAAAAAATAAGTGGCAATATTTTTTTCTGTAATTTTTCATAGGAAAAAAAAGTGTGATTTGTAAACAAATTGTACAGTTCTGAAGTTTGAGATACACAAAATAACCGTTCTGCGTGGCACGCTGTAAATGGGGTTGGGGGCAGGGAGAGATTATTTTCCGTACAGTGCAGTGTACTTGGGGAGAAATCTTTTAATTCGGGTTGATTTAGGAAGAACTATAGTTCCCTGTCAGGGTTTGAAATCTCTTTTTTTTTCCTTGTATAGAATGCTGCATTTAACTAAATAAAAGCCGAAAGCATCACTTGACTGACTTGGGTGTTTGGATGATCGTGTGTGTTTTTAACCGTCAAGTGCTTTGTGGAATGGTTTGAATGTTTCATGTTTTTCCATATAAAGGGATACGTCCATTAATGAATTTGATGTATTCTTGAATGTTACTTTTTTAACAGAAAGCTTAGTATTGGGGCGGAAATAAAATGGAAGGAATAGAGAGAGGTTTCTACACCAGAAAAAGAGGAGCAGTTTTAACATGTTTCAGCAAACTTCTTCTTCAAAACTAACAATACAGGCATCTCCTGATTATCTGATGGGTTAGGGGCCAGAGTGGGATGTCAGAAAGTGGAATTGATCGAAAAGCAGAACCCATTAATCACCCTGGAGGGGACATGGAGGCTTTCTTTGGACTTGCAGCTCATGGAAGCAATCCCACGCGAGCCTCTATAGGGAAGAAGAACCAACAAAAGAGCAGAGCCTTCCTCGACAAGAGGGAACAAGACTGTAATTTACAACCATCAAAAGAGCAGAACGTTGAAAAATGAATCAACTGAAAAGTGGAGTATATCTATGCAAAATGAAGCAAGCAGGTCAGGTAAGCCTTTGATAACTCAACAAAAACATTCTGAACTTTCTGGAAACCTCTTGGGGGCTTTCTCCAAATGCATCCAGGGATAACTTTATCTATCACCAGCCTCCATCTGTCTTATTATTTCTGTTCTGGAGGCCAGTCAAATATATGCGTACGTTTACCTCTCCAACACTACAATGTATTTCCTCCTTTTGATAGCATATTCTTAGGAATCATCAAACCCAAAAGTTACAGTCATTTTTTTTTCCACAGAAAAGTCTTAATTTTTCAAGGAACAAAAAAAGATCCTGGATCTTTGCTCCCAGAAGGAAACAAGAGAACGTGTGTCTCGGGTTGCTACATGGGACTTAGAAACTGGCCCGTGCCTTTTGCGTTACCTTTTTAACCCACAAGATGGTGCAGAGCGCCTTAGTAAGCAGGCCGTGGTGCTACAGTAGAGAGGCTGGTTGAGAAAGTAATTGACATTCATTGTGAAATGGAAACGTGCAAATTTCATATCAGAAATAAAGGGACGATGACTGTGTTGGGGAGCTGAGGTGAGGAGACATCCAGGGAGGTTCGCAATGCACTGGCAGAATACTCCCTTTGCCCGAAGGAGACTGCAGGTTCAGGCGTCTCAAGGTGGGTCTCTCCAACGCTACGTCCTGATACCGTGGGAAGCTTAAGTGAACCAGTGGTCTTCTTAGAGTCACCGTAAGTCAGAAACACGTCTGGTACACAACAACAACATAAATGTTTTTCGAGTTGTCTCTGACTTACGGTGAGCCTAAGCCAGGATTTCCTTGGCAAGAATTAATGGAAGCAGGTTTGGCCTTGGCTCCTCTTGAGGCCGAGAGAGGGTGACGTGCCCAAGGTGACCTGTGGGTTTCCATGGTTGAGCGGGAATTTGACCCCACAAATTTCATAGGGTTTTCTTAGGGTTTCCATAGTGAAGGGATACTCAAGGGTGCAGTGTCGACAATTCACTCATAACTGTCCAATCTTTTGGGTGTCTCTTAAGAGTCGTTTTTAAAAAGCTGGATTTTTAACCTTCGGTCCATCTGCTCCCTGGAGAGCTGTCAGTTGAGCATGACGGAGTTTAGACCAAAAGCCAAGTGCCTTTAATTAGCTGTCCCTTGCTGCTGCTCTGGAAGGCGACGGCTTTCTGTTCTCACCAGAAAGAGTGCACCCTTCCAGGGGGACGACTCTGAAGCACGCGTGGGCCTCAGCCCTAGACTAGAGCCATTGATTTAACTGTTGCTTCCTCGTAGATTCAACAGCTGCACTCGCCTTGAGGCGGATCAATAAGATCAGTCAATAGGATGCAGGCTGTGGGTTGACGGCTTATGCTTTGAAAACAGTCTTTCTCCGTCCTCTGTATGACATCTGGAAGATGGTTCTTGCGCTCTCATACCTTCTCCCTACCCCAGTTGGCAATTTTATAAAGGCTTTCACCCTCCTTCCAGCTGCCAGACTTTTCCACCTCGTTTCTTCCCCCCCCCCCGTCCCTCCCTGCCCCGGTTGTCAAGCCTCATCCGTCAGAGGCCGAGGCCGGCTGCGTCGCTTGAATGAGGTTCGGCTCCAGCCATTGATGAAGAAACGCAGCACAGCCACGGCGCTGTTGCGTGCCCAGCGCCGTCTCTCCGCTTTGGCCTCTTTCTTCTCAGCTTGGACAGGCTTCCCTCTCTTTCCACCCCCAATTAACAGAGGAAAAGGGGTGGGGTGGGAGGTTTTTTGGCAGTGGAACACGGCCGCGTCGGCTGCCTAGAAGGACTCCATCTTTGAGTTCACTGTTCGGCCACCGCGGAGCACGGCGCGGTTTGGGACTTTTGCAGACTTATTTGTTTTAATCTCCACTTTCCTAAGAAGGCATCTGAGCAACAAAATGAGGACAGCTCAATGGCAGAATGTGGACACACTAGGAAACAAATCAAGTTACTGTATCAAAAAGCATCAGTGATGTAAAACAGTGTTAATTGTTCAAGGATGTAATAAAGATACAGCTGGAGCTGCCAGATTGCGGGGTCTGGTATTTAGTCTCCAGTTGTCTTGGGTCATCTCTGGGCAGGAGATGAGGGGACAAATACCCCCGTTTTGGTGGTCTCAGCTCCAGGAAAGAGGAAAGGGGCAAATCTTCAGCCCTCAGTATCTTTCGGGGTTTGGTTTCAGAAACATCACCCCCCCCCGATACCAAAATTTGTGGATGCTCAAGTCCCAACAGCGTAGCAAAACGGTGTCCCTTATATAAAATGGCAAAATCAAAGTTTGCTTTTGGGAATCTCCATCCCCCAATATTTTCAAGCTGTGGTTGGTTGAATCCATGGATACAGAATCTGCAAATACGGAGCGCCGAATGTGTTATTCATTTATCACTTACTTATTATATGCCTCCTTTCTCCCGAGGTGGCTTCCAGAAAAGTTAAAATCATTTGCAATATAATTTAAAAGGATTGATCTGGAAACAGCCCCTCTAAGCTAAGATTTCTGTCCTAATTTCCAGACAGAAAAGTGCATTCTTTGTGTGTATGTCTGAATGACCAGCTGTGAGCAACTGTGGTTGTTAAAGGCTTAATGATGTCATCATGGACCATTGTCCCTAGTTCTGGTTTTGGCCCAGAAATCGCAGGGTCTGCGGTGATTCAGAACTGTCCACTCTAACTACAACACACACACACAATCAAAAGATTCTCCTGCACAGCCAACTCATCATCACATGCCTATTTAAATGAAAAGGACTTTATCCACTGGCAGAAAGAGAGAACAGGTATTGGGCCAGCTTAGCCTTTCGTGAGAAGGAATTGCACAGCCAAAGAGTAGCCACCAAGAAGGCCTTCTCCTCTGCCCTCATCAGATGGGCTTGCGAGGAAGGTGAACCCCTCCATGAGAATCTTAAGACTTGGGCAAGCAGGTCTAGCAATGGTTCTCGACCCTTTGTTTTCCATGAATCCCTTTTAAATATCTTTTGCTGCCATGGACCACCAAGACCTAAGGCAGCTTCCGGCTGTGTGCCCAGTGGCAAGAAATGTTGTGTGCTTTCTCTCAGACATTCACTTGCATGTTCTGACTGTGTGCAGAGGTAGCAAGGGCTGAGTACATTTGTTTGCTATCAAACAGTTTTGCAACTTTTGAATGGCTTGAGATGTTGTAGTGAATCTTTGCACAAATGATGTCTGTCACTGGCAAAAGACTTCTGCTCTTTGAAATCAATATATGACCATCCATCTGTCCATCTTCCTTCCTTTCATTCTATTGTAACTGTAAAAGCTCATCACATTTCTTCAAGCCTTGACAAACCCCCTATGAAGACATCCCGTCCCCGTGAGGGTCTGTATACCCCAAGTTAAGAACCATTGTCATATAGGGAGATTGTGATCTGCTCAACCAGCCTCAGCAGGACTTTGTGATGCCTTCCTTTCCAGCTTCTGCCCAGAGGCAAAAGAGAGGTGCAAGAGATTCAAAAGGGGGAAGGACGTCTCTGTCCCAACCTCCTTGGAAGCGCTAAAATCTTTAGGCCAGGCCTCATGTGGAATAAACTATGAAGAAACCTCCCAGCCAAAGCCTTTCCTTTCTGCCCTGGCCAAGTGAGATCATCTGGTCAAGGAAAAAATATTTCCTCTGTTTGCACATCTCTGTGGATCCTGAGATGGTTAAGCAATCTGTACAACATTTCACAGACAAAAACCAGGCCGTTTGTGTCTGAGCAACAGCAAAGTATGGTTAAGATGGCAGAAACCGTTAAGGAGGAAGAAGAGACAAACTCGGAGGGGCTGCAGCAGTTTGCTCTGGCCTGAGCTTTCTGGGAAGAGCAAGATCCCATGCTTTCCTCCCCTCTCCTCTTGCTGAGTTAATGGAGTGCAAAATAATTTTGCATTTTGAATTCAGTTTGCAGCAGTGGAGGTAAGCAGAGGGCAAAAGGAGAAAGTGGAAGGAGGAGAGAGAAACTGGGACACTTTAAAAGCAGCTGGAAAAGTGGGACAAGAGACGATTAATTGGTACTGTCCCTGCTAAATTGGGACAGTTGGAAAGTATGCATTAAGGCAATGAGATTTGTGATATTTTCAGCTTCATCAGAATCAACCTTCAATCCAGGGTGCCTTTAAATCAGGGTTGAGCAACTGTGGCAGGTCCAGGACACAATTTTCTTTCCTGGGAGGTGCCAGGAGCCACGCACGGATGGCCCAAACTTGGAAAACAAACAGAATTGGCCAAAAGTCCACTTCTAATTCTGAAAAATAGGTATTGTATTTTTAAAAACAAAATATTAAGCATTGCAAGGGGTCCTGCACCACCTTAGAAAGGTGAATTTCTGCCCCTGAAAACTTCCAGAAGACATAATTCACCCCTTATCTTCAGCCAGAAAAAGAGGTCCAGGGAGCCTGAAGAAATGGATTGCACCCTGATAGCTTTTCTGAGAGGGAAATCTCTTCTGGAACATCACGGCCACCTCGTCTTAGCAGAGATGGCTGCATGAGGACAGAACTCTCCCAGCTCAAATCAGGGACGCAGGAGGCCTGAGAAGCATCCAGAGCGATGGGGACAGAGAGGCGATTGTCACCCAGCCGTCCCCAGCTGCAGCATAACAAAAATAGCTCTCTCTCTCTCTCTCTCTCTTGCACTCTGCTTCTCTTTTGCATGTGCAGCCGAAAGATGAGGATGCTGTGCCATTGGGGACAGAAGCATCACCCTGCCGGAGTCGAGACTCTGAGTTGTACCCGTGAGCCCTGGCACTGCAGCATCAGTGGGGCAGGTTATCCAGCCCATCCTCTCCCCCAAAAGCCCTTACTTTTGGGGGAGAGGGTGGGCTGGATAACCATCCATCCATGGAAGATGCTGGTCTGTGGCCTCCTGAAGGTATCCCCAGTGTTCTGGAGAGGGGAGAGCAAGGGGAGAAAGAGGCCATTTCCGCACTAGTCTGTTATAGAGCTGCTATTCCACTTTCAACTTCCTGTGGAATTCTGGGATTTGTGGTTTACTGAAGCCAAAGAGCTCCCTGACTGAGAATTCTAAAGGGCCCTCCCTAAACTGCAAACCCCAGGATTCCATAGGATGCTGAAAGTGGAATAATGGCACTATAACAGTGTAGTGCATGCACCACAAACAAGAATGGTGCACCCTCAATTTAAAAAAACATCCTTCATTTGCCAAATTTTGAGCATTCCAGAGAGTGAGACACTGAAAATCATTTACACCTTGAACTCCTCTGCTGCGTTCACATTCCCTTGAGACAAGACACGAAGCAATGGCTTCAAACTTCAGGAAGAGAGATTCCATCGAAATGTTAGCAAGAATTTGCTGATGGCGAGAGCGGTTCAACGGCAGAATCCCCTGCTGGCTGAATGGAGTGTGGTGGAGTCTCCTTCCTCCTTTGGAGATTTTTCAACAGGGGCTGGATGGCCCTCTGTTGGGATGCTTGGATGGTGTCTTCCGGCATGGCAGAAGGGGGTTGGACTCGATGGCCTTTGGGGTCTCTTCCACCTCTACGATTCTGTCGTAAGAGGATACGGTGGGATCTGTGGTAGCAGCGGTTGCGGTAACTTTGGCGCCACTGCAGTGGGGAAGGGGGGTTCCTCACAGTCCCCCACCAGTGGGAAGCCTTGGAGCAGTGCCTCCTGCCCAGTCCGATAGTAACTAAACCCCTGGCCCTGAATGTGCCTAAACGAATAGATACCTGGGTGTTTAATCTACGTGGCACAACTCTCCATTTGCAGGGTGTTTCAGCACAGCCCAGGTTGCCCGTCAGACCGACGCAGGGTTGTGTGTTTACTTTGCTCCATCCAACTTTCCAGTCAGATGCCTGTTTATCCCGATTTTTTTTCCCTTCCTGAAACTAACCTCTCTCCCCCACTTGGCCTCCCATCCCTTCAGTTTTCAGCCTTTCTGGCTGCCCTGCAAGCCAACAGCTGACTCTGATTCACCTGCTGTGTTCCTCTCTTGAGTCAGCAACCGGTGGGATATAAACACAGAAATCTCAGAGTCACCAGGGGTGGAAAATAAAATATAAAAGATCTTCCTTGGATGTGTCATTGGGCCCATCATCCGGGAGACAGGGGAAGGGCTGCCAGCATGTCCCGGAGGGCAGGGAGGGAGAGACGGAAGAAAAGGATTTGAAAGCAGTCCGTCCAAAAAGCATCCTGGGGTCTTCTTGGGCTAGAAGTGCAACGTGAGTCAACAGCGTGATGCAGCAGCCAAAAAAGCCAAGTTCTAACATGCCAAGCTTGTGCCCTTTGGACTACAACTCCCAAGAGTGGAGGGCTGCTGTGGATTATGGAGATTGTAGTCCAATACGCCTGCAGGCCACCAAGATAGATGAGGCCAGTTTAATGCCACATCCTTGTTTTTGTTGTTGTTGGTTTGTTTGGGGTTTTTTTTTTTTGCCACGGGCCGCTCATCACATTCCTCCCTCACGCCCTTTTGCTGTTTTAAAGACGACCTTTCTTAAAAAATAAAAGAAGTCCCTCCCTTTGGTAACTCAATCAAGGCCGAAGCCTAAACAAGTCGCTGCTAAACTGGTTGCTCCATCAATCCAGCGGCATGAATCATCTTTTCCCGTCTGCCATCCCCCGGGGGTGTGGAGGGGGGGCGGCGTCTGATTTTTCCTCCCTGACTCATGAGTCACTTGGTTAGTTGCAACCAGGTCTTGCTGTGGACTGGACTTGGAAAGACGTGCCCTCCACTTGTCTTGATTTGGCAGGGAAAGGCCCGATTAATTCCCCGCCATCTCACTTTTCCGGCCGATCTCAAAATGTCCTGGCTTCTCTCTCCTCCTCCCACTTTCCTCCTTTGACCATTTCCGCAGGAGACTTTTGTAGCGCTACGATTCCACTTTCCACATCCTATGGAATCCTGGGGTTTGCAGTTTAGGGAGAGGCATTTGGAATTCTCAGCCAGAGGGCTCTTTGGCCTCAGGAAACTGCAAACCCCAGAATTCCACTGGGTGCTGAAAGTGGAATAATAGCACTATAACAGTGTAGTGCAGAAAGTCCCCTAGTCTTCTTCCGATGTCTCAGCTGCGGTCTCAATTAAAGACTGAGCCGGGGTATGGAAAGTTCAGAGTGTTCTAAACTTCCACCTTGGATATAACTCACTTTTATTTGGGACTGCTGAAGAAGGTAGCAGTTCTGTATGTTAACCATTCACATATTTATATATTGTGGATTCAACAAAGCATTGTTTTGGTTTTGGAAAAGGATCTGCTCTGTTTTCAGGAACCCCTCCTTGGGAGCTGTGGCAATTTATACCAGGTGCTGATTTGGGCCCGTTTGCAAAAAAGCGCCGAGGTCCAGATGCTTCTCTTTCTTTGCATGCGAGTGTTCCTGATTATCTTTTGTTCTCCACCCCAAAGTGATTAAAATTCTTTCCCTTGCTGAGATGGTGGCCTGCTAGTGGCACGGGCTGTGGGTTGGGAAAGAACAAAGCCACCAGAGACAGAGAGCTTGGAAGAACGAGATACTTTTCTAACCATTGGGAAGAGATTCCACGTAAACTTTAGGAGAAATTTCACGGTTTGACAATGGAAATATGCTGCTGCTTTGGAGCGTGGTGGAATCTTCTCCTTCTTTGGAGGTTTTTAAACAGACGCTGGATGGCCATCTGTCAGGGATGCTTTGATGGTTTATTCCTGCACAGTAGAGGGTTGGACTGGATGGCCCTTGGGGTCTCTTCCAACTCCGAGATTCTATGAAATTACAAGAAAAGAGGAGGTTAATCTGGATGGCCTAACTCTCGGCCTCCGACAAAAGCCATGCCAAACCTCCTCTGAAGAAATCTTTCCGGGAGTGGGTTGCAAAGACATCATAGAACAGTTTCAGTTTCTCTTTTTTGAACACCTTTCTCTCCCCCTCAGCTACTTCACATTCCTTTCTCATGCACCGTCCTATACCAGTCTGCCAAAATGACCTTGGTTCCCGTGCCCTGGGCCGTCTTCCTTGCCCCTCACCCAAACATCGAAGGAAAGACGGCAGGATGGCCACGATATGGCTAAGCTGGGCATGGCAGAGATGGTGATGCCTCCTGACGACGTCCATCCGTTGAGAGCTTTGATGATGTCTCCCTGCAGGGCAGAACGGGGTTGGAGTGAGCGGCCCTTGGGGTCTTTTTCCAACTCTAGGATTTTATTAACATCCCTTTCCCCTGGCAATCAATGGGATTTCTCTGTCCCTGGTAGGTGTGTGTAGGTTCAGAACCTTTCCCAAAGCTTGCAGGAATAGCTTTAAGGGAACTGCTACCTAAATGTTGTGGAGATGGAGGTTTTTCTTCTTGCCCTAAGTCTCATGGCACACACACGTATAATAAACTCTGTCCCACCCACTGGCAAAAACGTCCAACGGCTTCTCTGTCTTGGAATCACCTCACTCGTTTCCCAACTGGTTCTTATCTGATGGAGCTTCCCCGTCGCGAGCAATGAAGGAACGACGCGCCAGACACGCAGAACCTGATCCTGGCAGGGAGTCCCCTGGCAAAGGGGAGGCTGTGGGTGCCGCGTCCTGAAATCAGCCACCCACTGGGGCCCTGGAATGAGGTATGAGCCATTTCGCTAGCTGCACTGGAAGGAGGAATGAGAAAAAGCAGAGGAGAAGAAAGTGGGCATCCCCAGCCTGCCCCTTGCACGGACATTTTATTTAGTTCCCGGGCAACCTTTGCGTAGTCTGAGTTCAACTTGCAATAAACAGAAACTTGGGCCATTTCTGTGCTAGGCTGTTATAGTGCTGGCCCCTCCCGAAACTGCAAACCCCAGGATTCCATAGGATGTTGAAAGCGGAATAATAGCGCTATAACAGTCCAGTGTGGAAATGGCCTTGTTCGTGGCTTTTTGTGCAAGGAGAAGGAAATGGTTTTCTAAAATCCCAGGGTCACTGGCTCATTTTTGGATGAAATACTCAAGAGAGCTAGCGTAGTGTAGCAGTTTGAGCCCCGGACTAGGGTTCGAATCCTCACTTGGCCATGGTTACCCACTGGACGACCTTGGGCAAGTCTCACTCTCTCAGCTTGAGATGGCAGGCCAAAGGCAAACCCCTCTGAAACAAATCTTGCTAATAAAACCCTGTGATCGGTTTGCCCCATGATGACCCTGAGTGAGAAATGTCATGACGGCACAAAGCTACAATGAAACCCAAGAAAGAAGTGCCTGACTACCCTAAGGTCGCACACCTTTCAAGGCAGTGCTCCTGCCCTGAGATTCCTCCCTGGGGGGAAAAAAGGGTGCATGCCCCAAGACTGAAGGCAAACCCATTGATTCCATAGGAATTTGGAAGGTCAATGTTTATGGAGGGCTTCATGGACTGAAAGAGGGGCTACACCAGCTGGATTTCTACCCAGGGTGGGAGAGATGCAGCTCTCAAGACTTTGCTGTGCTATAAGTCCCAGCATCCTTCAGCCTTGCTGGCTAGGGGACATGCAGTCCTCCCATCAGGGGGGCTATATAATTCCCACCCCATTTTAAACTGCCGTCCGTATTTGCAAAGAGCAGGGCCAGAGATCAGGCAGTCATCCCAGCGGGATTGGACCACACACCCCAGCATCCCCTCCAGGCAGTGTAACCTAGTAGGAATGCTGGGAGTTGCAGTCCACAAGCAGGATGCCTGTTCTTGCCTCTTTTGTCAAGATATTTTGCTATTACTGTTTGACGCTGTTTGATAGCACTTTGCAACCTTTAAAATTTCAAGGATGCAAAAGAACAGGTCACAACAAAAAGTGACGAACAGAGCAGAGAAGTCAAAGATGCTGTGGAGGCAACTTGTGAGTAAAGGTAAGTCAGGTTGCAGCCTCCGGGGCACGGACCTGCTCCAGAACTTGTTTGTTAGGCCTGCATTTAGCTTTGCAACAGCGTCTTAATTCTTCCCCGGGATGTTTCCGCTCTGAATGGTACAGCAGTGCAACCTGTTCTTCTCAGTAATATTCTTTTGGATTGTAGGTCTTAAGAATGGGAGCTGCTGGCCATTCTGGTGTGAGGGATTGTAGTCCAAAAGGGTGGCTTTGCATAGGCAACTTCTTAAAATAAATAAACAAATCCTAGCCTATTTGCTCAGTGAAGCTTCCTCGCTGTTCACTCAGGTACAAGAAGCTCCCTTGAACCCTAGGCTGGAGAAGAACTAGGAGATTTTAAAAAAGGTGATAGTAGTATAGTATTGCAACCTAATTATTTAAATGGATATATACAGATAATGATGACAGCAGTAAAAACAATATTAATGTCTGTAAAGGCCCCAATTTCCCTGGAAATTGCCGAAAGAGAGGCCTAGACCTTAAAAAAAAAAAGCTGTTTATTTTTAAAAAAAAGGAAAGGAGGAAGAGTGTCTTGTGCACCTTTAATAGATTTTTAGGGGTTTACAATCAGATACACCAATATAGTACACTTTATTCAACCTGCCCCTTGTTGCTTTGGCCTCAGAGGTAGACTGCCTTCAAAGATGGAGGTTCTGTTTAGCTAAAAGCCTCTCTGAGGCCTTTTGTCAGGCAAGGATGATTGTGGAGGGAGGAAAAACTCTTTTAAAAAACAGCAATGGATGTTCCAGTGGCGCCTGATAGCTGCCATCTCCGTGGGTTGCTGAACCCGCTCTGGTTTTTGGCCTGAACTTTAAAAGAGTCACTGAACCCCTTTTTGAGAAAGCAAGGGTTCAAACACCTGGTAGAGCCCCCTCAAAGTTCGGACTAAAACCCGGCGCGGAGACTCTCACTCCCCTTCTCCTTCCCCCGATACGAGAGTCACCAATGGACTCAAGTGTGTCTGTAAACGCTTGAGTGGGATCCGGGGTGGGAGTGGGTTTTTCTTTTTTCAAAAAAGGAGCCTCTGTCCCTTTAAGAGTGGGCCAGGTGAGCCTCCCAGGTGTGTCCCATCAGATCCCCCCAACACACCTGCGGCCCCTTTTCCTCCAATGAACGGCCGAGAAGAAGGAGGTAGGCTTGGCCTCCTTCCCCCAATAAGAGAACCCCATTTCCCCCCTTTATTTCCCCTATATAAGAAAAGAACTCCATTTCCCAGCAGGCCTTGGGAGTTTGGCGCAGGCGCAGAGGAGGGGGCGGAGCAGCTGGAAGAGGGCGGGGCCTTCCCCGCTTCCATTCTTTCCCACCAGCCGCAGCTGTCGCAGCAGCCCATTGTCTGGCTAACTCCCTCTCCCCCAGGCCCGATTGGCCGGGTCGAGTGTCACTCAAGCCCCTCTTAGTCCCGCCTTTTTTCCCGGGTCTTTCTTTCTCCCTGCCCGGGTCTGCCTGGCGCGCGCGCAAAGCGCTTGCATTTTTCTCCCCTTTGCACTTTTCTCTCTCTCTCTCTGTCCTTTTTTTTTTTTTTGGAAGCTGGGCGCCTTTGCGCTCCGGCCGCCTTTGGATGCGGAGGGCACCGCCGGCTCCGCCGCATGGAGGCAGCGCCCTCCGGGCTCCCGTGTCGCCTTCCCCGCCGCTCCTTCCAGCTCCTTTGCCTCCGCCGCCGCTGGGCAAGATGATGAAGTTTCGCTTCCGCCGCCAGGGCCACGACCCCCAGCGGGAGAAGATCAAGCAGGACCTCTTCGCCTTCAACAAGGTGCGCCCCTCGCAGGAGAGGAGGAAATGGGGGGGGTCAGCCCCGACGCCCCCTCCCCGCCGGGCTTGGGGGGCCGGGCTCGCAACACCCCTCCTTGGCTCGCTTTGCTTGCAGCAGCAGTGGGGGCTGAGCTGGATCCCCATCTTCCCCAAGGGTTTGGGGGTGCTTTTGTGGGGGGAGGGTTTCCTCTCCCCCTCCTCGCTCTTTGGAAAAAGGCCGGAGGGAGGGTCAGGCCGCTTTAAAATTATGTTCAGGAGGACTTTTCTCAGATTCCAGCCCCTTTCCTTTCCCTTCCCTCTTACAGTTTTGGAAAAAAAGCCAAAGATATTTATTGAGGGCTGGAGGAGAAGCCAGCCATCCCTCGAAATGGGGGGAGAGCTCCCCCCTTTCCCTCCCTTTCTAAAGAATTGGGGAAAGAGAACAGCATGGAGAGGGGAGGCGTTTAAATCTGTAAGGCACCCCCATCTCTTGGCAAACGAGAAAGCTCCCCCCCCGCAAAAAATCGCCCGCCCTTACTTCTTGGTAGAGGGGAGGAAAAAACCCATCCTACAGTGTATTTGTCAGAGTCCAATTTTAAAGCTGAGCCTCCTCTTGAAAGGGGGACGGGTCCCTTTTGATCCAAACTCTCCCTTTATAAAGTCTTGGGAGGGGGGGAAAGAAGGATTCAGGGGTGAGGGAACAGATGTATGAGGCTCAAGGCTCTCAACAAAGGGAATGTTCCCCTTAATTTTTTCTTGCCCCCTTTATGAGGAATGCATCCCCAAATTTCCTCCTTCTTTTTATGTATTCTAGGAATCGGGGGGGGGGAACAGATTTTTTTGTTACAATTTGGGCGAGTTAGGGTCATACCTGTAAAGCTCACCCATCCTTGAACAGGGTTAGGGGTACAACTGGATTCTGCCACTCCCCCACTTTGGACAAAAAAGGAGAGATACGAGTCCGTTCCTTTTTTTTTTCTGGCATCGTTCCTTTCTTTTAAGTGGTCTGTGGGGGGTGTCAGAGAAATGAGTCTTTCTAGGGAGAGAGCGAGAGCTGTGGGTTTCCCCCCCTTCCTTTTGGGAAGAAAAATAATCAGGAGGCGAGAAAGAGCAGGGGCAAGATTGCAGCCAGCTTTTTTTTTGTTTTAAGTGTGTGGGGGTTGATTCGTTCTTCGTTGAAACCTAAAGGAAGGAACACTCTCATTCTGGAGGAGTTTTCGTTTTAAAGTGGACTTAAATCCCCTGCAAATGGGGGGGTTGGTGGGGGTCTAATTCCTCCTACCACCCGCACATGGGAGAGCATAAAGCATACACAACCTTTCTCTTTTTCTGCCCTGCTCTTCTTTGCAGTCTCTTGGTCTCGCTTCTCATGCCGGTGCAGCCTCTCTTTTTACGATCTGCTATCAAAGTGGCAGCTTTGTTGGATAGGACTTTGCTGGGGGGGTGGCTTGTTGGGAAGATGGGGGGGGAGAGAGAGAGAGAGAGAGACCCCCTTTTTAATGGTGTGCCGGGGGGGGGATGAAAGAGGCCAATGCTCGGTTGAAGCAACTTCCCTGGGGTTGTACCAAAAGCACCCAAAAAGGACCTGGCTGCAAAGGGTGTGTGTGTGTTTTTATTTCACCGTCCGCTCTTCCCACGCTCACCCCCAGCAAAGGGTAGGGCGTCTCTTTCTTTCCCTATGGGAGGAGTTGGGGGAAGAAATCACGCCTTCTAATTTTTTTAATTCTCCCAATCCTGCCTTTGCCTCCTGATTTGGGAAGGGATAATTTCAAATTCTTAAAAATAAATATATCTGGCAGGGATGGGATGGGAGTGGGCTTGGTCTGGGAGGGGTCTTGGATCCCTCCTCTTTCCCGGTCTCTTGAGGACTGGGACTGAGAGAGGATTAAAACCATAAATCTCCATCTTGCCCCCTCTTAAAAAATACAAATTTAACAGGGCCGCCCTTTCCTTCAAGCAGTTTTTTTCCAATCCCTCTTTAGAGACCCTTTGGCACCAATTCTTCCTACCTCTTTTCTTTTGGGATAGTAAAAACTGGAGACTGGATCTTTCTCTGTTCAGATGCTTTACATTTCTCCCCCCGGCCCCATTTTCTGTGGATTTTGGAGCAAGTATCGTCCCCCAAAAAACTTTTTAGCTTCTTCCAGTAGCCCGCTCCTCACCCTTTGACTGAAAGCAACAAAGCCCCTGCAGTGATATTTCTTTGCAACCAAGTTTGAAAGCCAAACTTTCCAAAAAGCACTGAGAAAACTTTGTTTTGCGTTGTCTGTGTTTTCAGCGTCTTCAGATAGCCTCCTACTAACCAACAGATAAGATTCTTTTTTTCCCCCTCTTTAAATGCTTCTTCTATCCTTTTCCTATGCCTGCTTCATGTTGGAAATTTATGTTTTGGATTTTGTGCAAACTGGTACAGGGCTTCAATGGTGTGGAGAATTTGTAATATTGCCTCTGGTCATGTACAAAGTACAATCTTCCCCTCCTCTGTCCAGTTTGCTTCTTTTTTTTTCTGGTTTAATATTTATTTTAGTTCAGAGATACAAACAGACTTAATTCACAACTACAGAAGAAGAAAAGGAAACAAAAGAAAAACAAACTAACTACTGTATACATAAACCATTATACTAAAATACATGTATCACTAAACATCCTGTTTGATTCTTTAATGCAGGGTTAAGGAAACAAGGTTTTTTGGGTTCAGAAAATGTTAGGAAGTTCATGTTTGGGACTTTGTACAAACTGGGACACGTCCTTGTTTTCAGTCCTGGGGCTCAGAAGGTTGATGAATTTGTAATGTTTCCTCTGATCATGTACAGAGTGCAGTTTTAGTATTTGCTGTGCTTTTGCTCCAGTTATTTTTGGGGGGGGGTGGCATGGAGGAGAAAATCCGCTCCTAGAAGCCAGATGGGCATGTTAACCAGCCACATTTTGAACTTAAAACGTCTCCATCAAGCCGTCTGGAGAGCTGCAGGGTTCCTCCTTCGAGGCTGCACGCCATCCGGCTTGATTTACGACCCTCTCCTTTCCTTTCATTGCTTTTGTATTCCTTTTATCCAGCTTCCCGGCCTTCTCAGATTAACTGTTTCTTCGTGTTTGTGTTTCTGGGGAGACAAGCTAGACTCTTCGAACTTGGTTCTTCTCATCCACCTTGGTGCGCTTCCATTTTCTAGGACAGTGTTTCTTAACCTTTTCTTGACCATGGACCCCCTCTAAATATCTTTTGTTGCTGCGGACCACCAAGATTTTAAGACCCTCAAGTGCGCCAAATATTTATTTAAAGTTGCTTGCCAAAGGTCTTCAGATTTGGAGAGTGGGAAGAAATAAATAACATGCACGCACTTCTCTTATAATATTTTTATTGGAATGATGCTGTACAGATTTGTCTTCCTTCCTTCTTGTTTTTACTGTAAAAGGTCAGAACATTTCTTCAAGCCTTCGCGGGTCCCCTGTGAGCACGTTGCAGCCCTCGGGGGGTCCCTGGACCCCGAGTTAAGAGCTGCTGTTCTAGAGCATCTTTTTCCTTCAGCTTGGCATCCTTTGGCTGTTTTTGGACTACCACCGCCAAAAATGAACTAAGTTGCAAGGCCCTAAACGCGGGAAGTTCCTAAATCCAACTAACTACAATAGGTATTAAAATTTCTCTTCAGTTGTTGTTCTTGTTCAGAGCTACTCTCGGTCAGTTAAGGATCTTACTCAATTTCTGCAAATCCCCATATAGCTTGTATGTCTTATCTATTTCAAGTCTATATATATAGTCTTAGTATTTTACTGGTAAATTAAGCTACGCTGATTAAAGGCCCCGTAAGATTTCCACCAAATTATTATCTGTAAATGACTGCAAATAATAGGGCATTAGTAAATTACATCACCACATTAGTCATAGTTTTATATTCATTACGAGAGGGACTACCACTCCCATCATCCCCAACTAGTGTGGTCCATTCCTCCTGTGCGCTCCCCCTTTCCCACTTTAGTCGCCCTCCTCTTTCTTTCGAAGGTCAAGGTTTTGCTAGGATGGCACTTGCATTGCCATCCTAGCAAAAGCTTCACCTGCAGAATTTCAGCCTGCAGGGCTGTGATTAAAAGCCACAGGGCTGGAGCTGCCGCTGAAGCCCAGGAAGAGCTTTGTTGGCAGAATTTCTGCCCGTAAGCCTGTGGTTAAAAGCAACAAGATTGGAGCTACTGCAGCGTAGGTAAAACCTCACCTGTAGAACTTTTGCCTTTGAACTGGTGCTTAAAAGCCACAAGACGGGAGCTGCTGAAGCTTAGGAGAAGCTGCACCAGCAGAATTTTAGCCTGTGGCTAAAAGCCACAAGACTGAAGATATAAGGGATGGCGACCTGCAGTTTAGTTGTTGGATGCACCCCTACCTGCTGATGCAGTTTTATTTTGGAAAGAAAAAAAGTGTTTTGAACTTTGGCAAGCAAGGCGGCAGAAGTCTGTTTGATTTGGAAAGGGTTGCTGCGTGATCGCACCGGGGAGCGGCCTGCTTTGGCGCAAACGTGTGTGGGGAACGGTGCGAGGAGGGTGGCCAAACCATGAACCACAGAGAGTTCCTGTTACCTCGGATGGCTTTTCTGTGCACGCTTTGCTCTTGGGAGTATACCTTTAGCGTGCTTGGGTGTGACGAGGCATTGTGAAAGCAACGGTTGTGTGTCCGAGCGGGCACACAACTTTTGCACACCCTGTCTCGACAAGGGGACGCATACTCTTTCATCGGTGAACTCCATTTGAGGGTCTTTCGCGAGCCGTTGTTGCGTGCTTTCAAGTCATTTCTGACTTATCGGTGACCCTAAGGCAAATCTGTCACAGGGTTTTCTTGGCCAGAAGGAGAGTTTCCTTTGCTGATTCCTCTGAGGCTGAGAGAGTGTGACTTGCCCAAGGTCACCCGGTGAGTTTCCGTGGCTGCGTGGGGAATCGAATCTTGGTCTCCAAAGTTGTAGACTGGCGCTTAAACCATGTTATCTGTCTCATTTCTGACTCGTTGGGACCCTAAAGCAAATCTGTTTCCGTACCTGAGCAGGGATTCGAACTCTGTTCTCCAGAGTTCAACTCTCAAATTGCTCTGACTCTTAGGGATTAGTAACACAGCTGGGGAAGGTAGTGGGGGTTGGCTGGAAATCCAAACTTGATTAGGAAGTGCAGTAATTAGCTGGTCTCCCAGGGTCCAGTTCTCAAACCACTACAGTGTTTTTCTTTGTGAGTCTTCACATTGACCCCAACATGTCACACTTATCTGAGGATTTTCTTGGAAAGATTTGGCCAGAGCCCGTTTGCTGTTGCATGTTACTTTTAGGCTGAGAGAACGTGACATGCCCAAGCTCATCTGGTGTATTTCCATGGCTGAGCAGGGATTTGAACCTTGGTCTCCGGAAGTCCAGTGAGTTTCTATAGCTGAGTGGGGATTTGAATTCGTAATTTTTGAGATTTCAGACCACTGTGTCTTAGGGGGCTGAAGCAGGGGAGAGATCCTTCCAGTGATGTCAGATGGGGCAGTGAATCTGTTCCCTGTTTGGGGAATAGAATTGAGCATCTTGGAGAGTTCCTTTAAAGTTCAGACTAGAGCACAGGGTAGGTTTACTATCCTTGTCCCGGAAGCCACTGGCTGTGACTGGTTTTGACTTCTGTATTTTGCTCTTTTAGCCTCTGTGTTGGTCCTCTTTGTCTTGTCCCATGCAGAGGCAGTGGGAGTCCCTGCCCCAAGGTGCTTACAGTGGGAGGTTGAAAAACTGAGATGAAGGCAGAGGGATCAGAAAAGGGTCCGTTCAGATTTAGCACACCGCTTATCTTGCAGTGGCCAGAAGGACATTTCTGGGAAGCCCATAAACGTGGCAAATAGCCTGCAGCTCTCTCTCGTTGTTGCTGCGTATTAAGATAGGCTGCCTCTGGTGTTGGTGGTTTCTCTGTCACAGCTCATAGGTTTTTGGTAGATGAGCCCTCTGTCAACTCATTTAATTGGTCTTTAAAGCTGCCTGAACTGGTTTTCATGGGATGAGGAGTTCCCTACAGTTTGTGCTTTGTTAAGGGACTGACTCTTGTCCATCTCGAATCAGTGGCTATTTTTTTTTTTAAAGAGCACATTTTGCCCATTTTGGTGGTTCTTAGCTATTGGTGACAATGACTTGGATGGATTGCTTTATTAAAATTTATTAATAATCCACATGCGTCCAACCTGGTGGATGTGTATAGTCAGATTTCTTCAAAGGAGGTTTATCCTTGCCTCCCTCTGAGGCTGAGAGAGTGTGACTTGCGCAAGGTCACCCGGTTGGGTTTCCAGGGCTGAGCAGAGATTGGAACCCTTCTCTCCTGGAATCCTAGTCCAACACTTGAATCACTGTGCGCACTGGGTCTAAAACACCAGGGTTTTCTTGGCAAGATTTCTTCCGAGGAGGTTTGCCATGGCCTTATTCCGAGGCTGAGAGAGTGGGACTTGCCCAGGGCCACCCAGAGGGTTTCCAAAGTATTGGAACCTTGTTCCTCATCCAGTGCTCATACCATACATCATGTGGGCTCAGCTTGCCTGGGAAGATTTCTGCAGAGGAAATTTGTCATTGCCTTCCTCTGAGGCTGAGAGAGTGTGTGTCTTGTCCAAGTTTGCCCACCGTGGGTTTCTGTGGCCCAGGAGGGATTCGAACCTAAGTTTCCCAGAGTCCAACACTGTAACAACTACTCCGCACTGGCTGTATGAATAATAGCTCTACCCAAAATTGCTTCCGTCTTCACGATTCTGACTCCTCAGACAGGCAGGGTGGCGCTGCTTTGGATTATTTTGTGTGATCCCGTGTTTGCTTGCATTCCACCTGGATTGGTGCTGTCATGCTTGGTGGAAAGATGTTTAAAATCACGCAGGAGAAGAAGAGAGATGGTGCTAAAAGGGTTCTGGCCTAGTCAGACATTATTTGCATTGACAAAACGTAGGCCTGGGACTCTAACATCGCAACTTTTCGTTTCGTGCACAGTTTTTAACATCTTTGCCTGATGAAGAAACCGGTGACGCTTCGAAAGTTTGCAAACTCAGCTTGATCTACTTTAGACTCTTTTTCCCAAGCTGCCCCCCCCCCCCAGACGTTTGGGAATTAACCAAACTTGGTCAGCTTGATCTACTTTAGAATCTTTTTCCTTCCAGAACCCCCCACCCCCACCCCAAACATTTGGGAATTAACCGTTCCAAGATGATCCGGGCTTCCCCCCCTAAAATGCCGTGAGCGTCATTGGCTTGGCACCTTCCCAAGGGCCCGGAGCTCGGTGCCGTGTGTGCGTGTGTGTGTGTCGGATTAAGCCTCGCTGGCTGGCGTGCACGGATTCTCTCACGCGCGGCGCGCGGCGCCAGCGTTGCTCTGGCCACCTCCCGATTCTGCCGCGTGCAACGGGGGGTGATTGGAGGCAGCCCCCGGCGTGATGGATGGAGAGCGGCCTCGGCGGACCTCTCCGCTAGGCTTCCAAATATTTCTGATTTGGAAAGTTTCTCTTCTCGGGCCCCGGCCGTTTTGCTGTCTGCACGTTCCATGGCGCATTTCTTACACATCCTTACTTACGAGACTCTTCCGTTCTGGTTCCTCAGTCTTTCCAGAACCTTAAAGTCATCTTATTATTATTTGAAAATGATTCAGTATTACTCTTTGTCCTTATCCAGAGTTTATTTTTCTGAGAGATGTAATGGTGTAAAGTGTTGCACTAGGAATTCTGGAAGATCGGGGTTTGAATGAAAAAGGAAAGTGGCAGTGGCAAACTGAAGAAATCTTGCTGAGAAAACACTGTTTTTTGAGCCAGCATGGTATAGTGGTTTGGGTGTTGAACAAATAATGATGGATATTTTACATGCTTTATTAATATGGTATTCATATTTACAGTATCTGTATGAGTCATCCTCCCGTTCCTTGTACTCAAGCACCCACGTGCACCCTTCGCTTTACAGATACAAGATTTAAGGCTTGAGGCGGAGTACAACATAAATTAAAATACAGCTAAAAATACATCAGTCTGGGAGGACCGGGGTTCGAATCCCTGTTCAGCTGTGGAAACCCACTGGGTCACCTTGGGAAGGTCACACTCTCTCGGTACTCTTGGGGTGAAAAGCTTTGCACTTAATGTGACCCTCATTCCAGAGCGAGCAGAGGGAAATGGAGAGATTTGTAGACTTGGAAGGGACCCCAAGGGCCATCTAGCCCAACCCCACGTTAGTGAAAGATGCACCCCGTGAGTGATGACACCTTGCGCTTCTGCGTGTCTGTCTTGTGTCTTGGCTCTCCTGTGCATGCCTCTCTGTGTGTTGGTGTGTGTATGAGATAGAATGGGGGGCAGACGGACGGACGGACGGCAGTACAACAACGTGGTTGTTATCCCGCGTCCTCTGAGCACAGTGCAATTCTGACGGATACACCGTGAGCATCCGAGTTAGTGTGACATTCGTTTAATGTTAATATATTTTTAAGAAATTTGATGCACATCCCACCATTTTCTCAATACAAGACCCAGGGTGGCTTATGACCAATTTGGAATTGTGGAATTTTTTTTGTTTGTTTTTGGATTTGGAATTTTCCCCCCCGTTTTTGGAATACCATTAGAGAAGATGCTGCGGAACGTATTTGCGGGGGGATTGCTGGTAATCCCCAAAAATGACTTTTCCAAACTCTGGAAGAATAGCAGAAGCTATGATTGCTTTCTTGCGGTTCTGTATGTGCATGGCAGCACGGTGACACGAAAAGAGAGCGTGGTTTTTTTTTGTTTTTCTGCACGAAACTGGGTCAGTCTACCTTTTCTGGGGTAAGAGCCTTACCTGCTCCAGGTGAGTCAGGAGGCAGCTGTTTATAAGCGCTGTGGGATGGTCCAGATCCGCCTTGTTCCAGGTGACGATAGGCTGTCTTCTTTACCTGCTCGGCTGTCTTGTTTATCGGGCGCTTTATCCGAGCGTGTTTGGGAGAAGCTGTTCCTCTGATACCATCTCTCCCTTTTTCCTGGCCTGCCTTCTCCGGGGGTCACCGTTTTCTTGTGCCAACCTTGGAGGGTCTTTTGGAAACTTTCCGTTTGCTTGTTCCGCAGGTCTGTTTTTTCTTTGGCTCTTTTTTAGGGCAAAGTAGCGCAGGCAGGCACGAAAGCCATAGAGTCGCGCCGAAGGTCCGGAAATATTCTCTCTAGGAATCTTTAGGTCTTCCAGCGTGACTCTGCGATCCGCTTCCAGCGGAAGTGAACCCTAGAATCGCTCTGGAGGACCTAGAGATTCTTAGAGAGAATGTATTTTTCTTTCCCTGTGGCCAAAACACTAAGAATTTTTTAAATAAAATAGCCTGCCGATAATCACGTCCACCCGTGCTGAGCCTGTGAAAGCGGAGGGCCGATTGTACGTTTGTAGTTAAATTTTAATTGTAACTTTTTGCAAGCTGCCTTGGGTCTCTTGGCAGGAGAAAGGAGGATAGAAGTGGATAATACATTTTATTGACTTTCGCTTTAATACTAATAAATAGGTTTTTTATCCAGTGATCCTTAGTCACAGCAAAAATAACATTTCCGAGTTTTGCCGTAACGGATTCCGGTTTCTGCATGAGCAGAGGAAGGGTGTGGACCGGGGGTGTTTGGTACCTTAGGGTGTCCCTTTTTCGGTGTGGTCTACTGTGGGTGGGAGCTGGCCAAGGAACGAAATGTGGAAACTATCTCCTTGCTGGTGTATTTTTTTTTAAAACAGATTCTTTCTCTCCCTGCTTTCTTTCTCTGCTGGATGTTCGCTAGTGTTGACCCGTCGCTGGAGAGAAGCGAGGTTGGAATTGTCTGAAAAGATTCATTTGTCTCTCCCATCTAAGGAGGAAAAAAAAATGCAGTCCTCAGCTGAACGGGTTCTCGGAGGGGGAGGCGAGGACGGGAGGGAGTTCTTTTGCACCGAACCCTTGTCTCGGCCAAGTCTTTATTAATCCATTCCTCTTTTCTGGCCGTCCGAAGACAGGAGCTCCCTGGAGTCCAGCGCAAGCCAGAGTGGAAAGAAATCTTCCGCCTCCATTGCGTGGGCTGAGTTGGCTCCAGAAGGGAGCTCTTGGCCGGCTGCGGGAGACCACCAAGCAGCAGCCCGGAGCTGTTCGGAAAGTTTTGACAGAAATCCGAGCTAGATTTGGAAGGGACGCCAAAGGTCATCCAGACCAACCCGCTGTTGTATGGCTAAAGCACTCCTGGAGGATGGCTGCCCAACTGCTGTTTGTGTGCGGTCATTTCTGCACCGGACTGTTACAGTGCTGTTATTCCACTTTGACATCCTGTGGAATCCTGGGGTTTGCAGTTTAGGGAGGGCCCTTTGAGGATGGCCTATGAGGCCCCTGCCTAAACTGCAAACCCCAGGATTCCGTAGGATGTTGAAAGTGGAATAATAGCACTATAACAGTCTAGTGCGGAAGTGGTCTGTGTCTGACCGTCTCCCTGTTGTCTGCGGTTTTGCTTTCCGTGGTTTAAGTTACTTGTGCTCAGCCACGGTCTGAAAATATTAAATGGAGAATTGCACAAATAAATCCTAAGTTTTAAATTGTGTGCCGTTCTGAGTAGTGGGATGAAATCTTGTACGTCCCACTTGGTCCTGCCCGGGACGTGAATCGTCCCTTTGTGCCGCACATCCATGCCGTATATGCTGCCTGCCTTTAAGTCGCTTAGTGATAGATTGTCGTGGTTTCACAGTGCTTGTGTTCCAGAAACCCTTATTTTGCTTAGTAGTGGCTCTGGAGCACAAAAACTTTATCATAGGTATTATTTTTATTTTTATTATCTTTATTTCTACCCCATTTTTCTTCTTGAGAGGACTCAGAGTTCAAAACTGAAAGAACTCAAAGATATGTATGTGTAGGAAAAACCATATCTAAGGTTTGGTACTATCTGTGGTTTCTGGCATCCATTAGGGGGTCTTGAAAGCTATCCCCCATAGGTAAATAGGGACTATGATATATGCCTTCAGGTTGCCTTATGGTGACCTCATGAATTCATAGTTTTTTTAGGGAAGGAATGGGCAGAGGTGGTTTGTCATCACCATCCTCTGGAATATAGCCCTACAGAACCAAGTATTCCTTGATGGTGGTCCCCCATCCAGCAACTAACCTTGCCTGAGCCTGCTTAGCTTCCAAAATCGGATAGGATTTGGTATCTTTAGGATGCTTCCAAAAGGGAAGGATCTGCTTTCAGAGGTGGGTCTTTTGCACTCTCACCCATGCATTCAAGAAGTTTTTACTGATGTGTAGGAGGAATCTCTTTTCTTGGTGTTTGAATCCATTGGTTTGTGTCCTTGTTTCTGTAGCTGCAAGAAACGAGCCGGTTCCATCTTCGACATAAGTGATTCTCAAGCTTTGGTCATTCAGATGTTTCACGCTCTCCAAATTCCAAACCATTAGTGTTACCAAGTGCTGGAGATTTTGGGACTTGGAAGACAAAACATCTGGAGGACCAGAGCTCGAGACCCACCATTTTACATGACGTTTTACATTCGGGGTTCCTTGTCTGTCTTTGGGCTTTGCCCCTCTTCCGATTTTGTCCTGAAGCAAAGGAATTGAGACCATAAAGCTTTCCTCCACATGACAGCATCTGCAGGCCACCGGATGTCATTGGATTGCAGGTCCCAGCCTTCCCCAGCATTGGTTGTGCTGGATAGGGCATGTGGGAGTTGTAGTCTGAAAATTGAGTGGCACTCCCCGCACCCTGTCCAGGAAAAAGGTTCTGCTGCTAAATATCTCTTTTCTTGGCCCGGAGGTGAAGTAAGTGGGTGAGTGAACATCTTGTCTTCTGCATTTTTGGCTACCAGGCTAAAAGGTATAGGAGCATTGTTGGGGGAAAAAGTTGGCAACCGTAGGCAATTTCAGTCAAATTGCGAAGAAGCAACTTGGTAAAAAATAATGTGGTTTTGTAGTTGCGTGTCTTCAAGTTGTTTCCGACTTACGGTGACCCTAGGGTGAAGCTGTCACAGGCTTCTGAGGCTGAGAGTCTGTGATGCACCCAGGGGGTTTTCATGGCTGGAGAGGGTTTCGAACCCTGCTCTCCAGGGTTACAATCCAGTGCTCAGACTACACCACACTGGCTCTAATGTGGTTATTAGTCACTTTTCAAAAGCAATAACTCGCATAATTCCTTCTTTGCTTTAAAATGAGAATAGTGTTGATAAGTCAATAGCATTACTGTAGCACATGGGGGATATTTTGGGAATGTGGGGTGGTATTTTGGGCTCTTTCTAGTGTCTTAAATTGTTTTTTTTTTTAATTAAAATTTTAATCTCAGTAACACTTGACTCAAGTGCAGCGTAACCTGTCACCATTTAAAATTTCAACATGCCCTGAGCAATGACAGAAAATTGTGCTTCAAAGCAATGCTAACGCACAGCTTTAATAATAATGCTAATTCCTCATTTTGCAGAGCTGCCCTACGAAAATTATTCTTAGAAATGGTAATGACCGTGAGCTGGAAATTGCTGGGTGCCTTCCGAAAGACTCTGCTTAAAGCCGTGGTGGGGAACGGGTGTCTCTCAGGGTGTGGCTGAACTTCAGTTCCCATCGTCTCTCAAATATTAAACTGCTCTGCTTTTTCTCTTGCGGTGTAGGAACCCATCCCTGTTCTTTCCATGTTATTTCTGCTCCTCCTAGCAGAGCTTCTGTAAAAGAGGTGATACCCAGGCCATTTCCGAACTAGAATGCTGTAGTGCTGTTATTCCACTTTCAGCATTCTATGGAATCCTGGCGTTTGCAGGTTTGCAAATCCTGGGACTCCATAGGATGTTGAAAGTGGATTAATAGCGCTATAACAGTCTAGTGCGGAAACGGCCCCAGAGACGCAGCGACTTGGTCAACTGATACATGCCTGTGTTTTGTTTTCTTCCAGACCGTAGAGCATGGCTTTCCCAACCAGCCCAGCTCCCTGGCCTTCGATCCCAAATTACGGATTATGGCCATCGGAACCAAATCGGGAGCGGTGAAAATGTATCCTTTTTTTTTCCGGCACGGCTTAATGTGTTTGAAACCCTAGCAGAAGAGAAAGGTAAGAGTTGTTTTAACATTGGCAGCGCTGCCCAAGGGTTACGGTAGTGGTGGTGATGGGCGGGGGGCAGCTTTTGTGGGACACACGGGCTTTGTCTTAATCCAGATTTTTCCGTTGTGAGAACTCTGTGCATGGAAACGTGGTTTAATGTGAATAGTTCTTAAATATAGGCTTTAAGTGCAGCTTGGTCTTATCTTGTTTTCGGTTTTACTTACACGTTTATTCTTCTGAATGGGTTGATGATTGGATGATTAAGCTGATTGATGAGGATTTCGGTTCGGCACATCTGTGTGGAGGTGGAAAAAATAGCATCATCTGGACCTTTGTTTTAGAAGTATAGATTTGGGCTTGAGAGCTGGAAAGCAAAACTATGGGAGTGTAATGCTCCAAGCAAAACACAAGCGAACGGTTACTAGTATATTAGTCTTGGCTTCTATAGAGTGAGTTTTGGGTGTTATTTTTGTAATCCTTATAATGTCCATGAAAGCTAGTTTAATCCTCATATTCCAGTGATTTGGTTTGTGGCCAGAGGAAAGGACATGTGGATTTGCTGCAGAGAAGAGATTTGAACTCGAGACTCTGGTCCTGGTTTGGGTCTTACACCTTGACCTTTTGCAGAATTTCCATAATCTAGCATCCGGAGTGTTGAAATGGACGTTTTTGAGCTACGATTCCCATGACTGGCTGGGGGATTCTGAGTGTTGCAGTCCAATATGGTCCAAAACTGTGCTTTTCCACACTCTGGCCCTTGGAAACTGGGAGCTTTTTTAGCCTGTAACAGCTTTGCTGTTTTGCTTTCATATTGTGGACTGCTCTGCATGCGATCACACGGGTATCGTTTGTGCTGGGAGTTTGGCCGTCACTTTTGCAGCATCCTTGAGTCAGTGGTGGGCAAGCATGGGGACCCTGAGGGCAGTTTCCTCTGATGAGAAAAAAGGCATTTTCTCAGCCGGAGACCCCGGAGGGCAGCTGCTAACCGGAGCGAACAGCACTGGGCCAGAGGAAATGAAGGTTTGGCTCAGACGGCCGAACTTTCCTTCTCTCAAAAGATGCACAACTCCACAATAGCCTTAGAGAAATGGGAAATGTGTCCTCTTTCTTTCTTCTGCTTCCCCCTCCATCCAAATCTCTTTTCTTTTTGAGCATGCAAGAAATAATTCCCAGCCCCAGGGGTATAGAATTAGTCAGGAAAGCAGGAAGTTACTTTGCAGTGGGCCTTAATGCTGCTTTTGGGATTTCTCCAGCACCTGGCAAAAAAGTGTGAGAGAGCAAACTCCCCCCTGTCCCACCCTTTCCTGCAATCCTCCAGCACATCCTGCTGGCATCAGAGATGCAGATTTGGCTTGTGGGGGGGGGCCCTCTGAGTTAGATCCGCAGCCCCCTTATTTACCCAAACCGGGGGTACTTCCAGGGGTCTGGTGGGGGTACCTGCACTTCCTTGGACTTCTGAAGGTTGCACCCATGTCTAAGCTCCAGGGATCTTTTACAAGATCTCCAAATTGCTCTTTGTGCTACCTGTGGAGTCCAGTTGGCCGGGGGGCATGGTTTGACAGGGGTGGGCCCACAACTTTTTAATGGGCGTCAGAGTGCAGGAGAACTCACGTGTCACAGCGGTGACTCCAAGTGGCCCCTTAAGGGTCACTCTTTGTCCACTGCCAATCGAGATACAGTAGCCACTCCTTCTCTGCAGTTTTGCTTTTGTGGTTTCAGTTCCCTGCGGTCACCCTCTTCCCTCACAGACTCACCTCCCTCCCAGCCACCCTTGGCCCTGATCCGTCCCCCAGTGTCCAGGTCGTGGCACCCCCGTGGCCTGCTCCAGGCCCTGCCACCTGTACCTTGCCTGCACCTGAGATTTCACCAAAAAATGGCTCTGATACTTTTTAAAAAGGCAGTATTAAACATATACTTACTGCTTCTTGTCCTGAATGGTAAATATGCCTGCTTATTGGCTTTGTGTTGTTTTACAAAAAAAGAGTGAAATCTTCTGTCTGGAGAAAGTGCAAAAATTCACTGTCTTGGTTTGCTTCTGTTTTCCTATTTTCCTACTCTTACAGGATCCAGACGGTGGGGTTCCCCTCCCCACTTTCTTCTGCCAGAAATACTATTCTTGCCAAAATTTCAAGTTTTGGGTTTGACAGCTAAATTGCCCCCGCGTTCATTTTCTTTTCGCCTTCATTTTGCACGCTCGTAACTATGATACCGCACCGGCATTGTGCAGATTACGTTAAGCCGAATAACCATTTTTTGTGCCGGAGCCAAAGGGGCGTGTGCCACGAGAGTGGGTGACAGAGTTGGCACAACAGGTGTCATTCCACTTGTCTCTCCTCTCCTGCCGTCTTAAATTGCAGGTGCGGGTTTCAAATTACAGTGTCGGGCAGAGGGCAGCCACCTGTGTCTGGGTGTCCACCTGTTTTTGTCATTCCTTGGTCCTGCTGGGGAGCGGCGGGGAGGAAGCTGGATGCTTGCTGGTGCCGCCCGTTGTTTTGGGTAGCCGTGGGAGGCGTGGAGCGGATTTGCACCGTGGCATTTTTATGCGAAGCCTCTGGTTGAAGGCGGTTCTGATCCGTCCCCTTGTTTTGGAAAGTAGGAAGAAATGACTGACTTGTTTTGGTGACATAGGGAGTGAATTTTTGCTAGTACGTGTTGAGTCTCTTATCTGGAAACCCAAAAATCTCTAAAACTTTTTGCTACAAACCACCCGCTTTTGTCTCCAAGGCAGCGGCTGCGATGCTCCTCCTTCGTCTCTCAGATCCTCGGGTTTTTTCCAGCCCCGCATCCCAAACGCGACACAAATAGGGACTGAATGAGATGCAAGGCTGGAGAGAGACACGAGGATCTGTGAAAAAGGTGGAAATCCAAGCGTAGTGCAGTAGTGCGGCTGATTAGTTTGCAAGCTCCTCGGAGATCTCCTGTACAGTATTTTGTGTTATGTATACGCAGATGCAAATATTCCAAGGCCTTGGTGATGTGGAACTTTTGGCCTTGTCAATATTTTAGATTCTAACTTGCCCCAAAGTCCCATCCAGCAGGGCCAAGGGGAATTTGGGAGTCGTAGTCCAAAGGTTTCTGCACCTACACTGTAGGTTTTTCAATGAATGGTGGTGCTTGCTTAAAGGATACCAACTGCAGCACACTAGTTACAAAAAATAAAATAAAAGAGTCCTTATACCTCAATCAATAAAGCTAAAAACCTTTTAGTTATGGAGGCGTCTGGGTTTTAATACATTGTGGCAGAAGGAGCTTTCAACGGAGGATGTTGTATTTCCGTTTTACTATGTTTCAGATGTGTGTTTAAACTTGGTTTCAGCTTGTTTTTTTTTAAAGTTGTTTCCTAAATAGAAGTATGGCTTGATTGAGTGTTAACCTTTTGTATCGGTGGTTTGTTGTTACTGGGTTTTTTTAGCGCTACTGTGTTTTTAAATGGTTGTAAACTGCCCTGAATCCCATTTTGGGAGAAAGGCAGGATATCAATTCACTAAATAAATAAATCTGTTGATTTATTGATTCTTAGTGGGGATTTGTTTAAATGAATGTTTGCTGTTCTTTCCCCCCAAATTTGGGATTGCAAGCTTTCCGCGGCAGAGGCGGAGAGGTGGGATTAGAAATATTTCCAAATAAGAATCATGAAGCTGAAAGTATTTCTAACAGTGAAATAAAAATAATGGAAGAATAAAATGCTTGCTGTGATAATCCTGTCCAGGAAACTGTCTCTTCGACTCAGGGTTCAGCATCGAGCCGCCGTGTGCGCACGCATGTGTTTGAAGTGGTGAGTGCAGGATGGGAAATTTTCCTCGGTGCATAGCAACCCCGAACCTTCTCTTTGCAAAAATAAATAAATAAAGTGTGTGTGGGGGGGTCTTCCACCCCCTCCCCGCTTCTTCTGGGAAGCAGCCTGAATAGAGGCATTTTGGAGGCCTGCAAAAATCTTGGCGACCGAAAACACGGGCCTCTTTTCAAAGGGTTGGCATTACTTTTTGTGGAGATGCGCAGTCTCCATGGAGTTGATGACCGCGAGGATATAATGCGAGCAGAACCCTCCCGGCCTCCCGCTTTCTTCCAGTCAACAAGCCGTGTTTCCTACCCTGCTCCCCTCCAGATTGGGTGTGTGTGTGCTGCACCACCCATCATCCCCCAGCCAGCATAGCTGGGCCAATCAACCCCCTCTCTGGAGGTTGCTGCCTGGGGAACGATGGCTGTCCAAGTAAGAAAACCTCTGGCGCTCTGGATTGGTTGAACTGCAACTCCCAGCATTCTTCCACCATGGCTAGGGGCTTCTGGGAATTGTAGTCTAACATCTGGACCGCGATAAGATGCCTGCCCTGTTGTTGTTGTTAAAATGTTTATACTTTACAGAGCCAGCATTTTGTAGTGTTTTTGTGTGTTGGGCTACGTCTTTGGAGACAAGGGTTTTGAATCCCCACTCCGCCATAGTACCTCGCAGAGTTACTTTGGCCAAGTCACACTCTCTCAGCCTCAGAGGACTGCAGTGGCAAGCCCTCTCTGAACCAGTCTTAATTGCCGACGTGGTGTAGGTGTTTTAGATGTTGGATTATGACATCGAATCTCTGCTTGGCCATGGAAACGCATTGGATGACCTTGGGCAAGCCACATTCTCTCAGCCTCAGAGGGAGGGCAAAGGCAAACTATATCTCTGCCAAATGATGGTAAACCTGATTTTAGTTAAAGCATCAGTTCTTAACCTTTTCTTTGCCATGGACCCCCTTTAAAGGTCTTTTGTTGTCGCCGACCAACCGAGACACGACTCAAGATTTAAAACCCTAAAGTGCCTCGAATATTTATTTAAAGTTGCTCATCAGAGGTCGGAAGATTTGGAGCAAAGGGAGAAGCAAGTAAATGCACTCACTCCTATTATAATATTTTTATTGGAGTGATTCCATACAAATTTGGCTTCCTCCTTTGCTTCCTTTCTCTTTTAAATGTAAAAGCTCATAATATTTCTTCAAGCCTTTGCTGACCCCCTGTGGGGACATCACAGCCCCCCAGACCCCACGTTAAGGACTGCGGAGGTAAAACTGGTGTTACGTGTGAGAAGATTTCATTTTTTATGACCAGTGTTTGGGCTGAGAGATGGCTAAGTTCCTTCCCCCACCTCCTCCGAGGTCCCCTGGGTGTTGGGTCTCCCAGCTATTTACCTAACAACAGGGGAAAAGCAAAAAGTGCAGCCTGTTAATTGCATGCACTTAATTAACCTCTCCCTTGGGTTGGAAACCTTAATTGCTAGGAATCTGAAAAATTCTCTGGAAGGGAAGGAGCACGCCTCTTGTTTTGCTGTGTTGTGAAGTGTGACTTGGGTCCACATCTGTGGGGAGAGCGGCGGAAGGTGTGGCAAAGCGAGGGAACGCACCTTCCCACGGTGGCGTTTAGATAACCTGGAGTTTATTTAAACGACTGAGAGATTCCAAGCAAGTAGAAATCTAGCACGTCAGGGGAAATGTGGAGGGCCGACTGTGCACCCTGTAGCAGCGATGGTGATTATCTGAAGGCCAAGTAAATACACCTATATTGAGGAATAAATATTATAATCATGATTTAATCAGAGTTGCAAATCCCAGCTCAAATTGCAGCTTTACGTACGGAGTTCAAATTGTCGTCCCTGGGTGGCAAGGAGTTGCGTTGTCGAAGCGCAGGGCCGCAAGCCTCTCTCTTGTGATTTTGTGATGCTTCTCTGCTGTTGGAATCTTGACTCCTGCTAAGGGGGTATGCATTTTTTTCATGAGAGAATTGCAAAATACTAATAGTGATCATAGTAATATTCCAGAATTATAAGTTGTTAAGTGGGTATGCATTGTTTGGAGGCACCCTGTACATGCATTTAAATCTCAGAAGGATGGAATGCTACAGAACGGGCGGCAGGTGTCGTGTGTTGTTGGACTGCGACTCCTAGCAGCCCCAAGCTATGAGGAAGGAATGCCGGGTACTTTGGTGCAGTAATAACAATCAGGAGGGCTTGTAGAGCTATTTTTTTCCCAAACAGCCCCCTCCCAAAGGGGCTGACTGCAACTCCCATCATTCCCCAGCCAGCCCAGCTGGCTGAGGGATGATGGGAGTTGCAGTCAGTCCCCCTCGGGAGGGCAGCGGGATGGGAAATCCAGTTCGTTGACCAAGAATGCAAGAATCCGGTTTGCTTTCTTGCTGGAAAAGCAGATTTTTTTTCTCTCCTTTTGGTTGTTTCCTGATCTTTTTTCCCTCTTTGCTTCTGCGGCTGCCCCCTTCCCCTCCTCTTTTCTCTCCCTTCTTCCGGATTTTGGCATCTTGAGGCTGCTGCTGGCTTGTGTGAGTTGGAAAGACAATAGGGGAAATGGCTTAAGAGCAGAGGATGAAAGTTCTTAAGGGGGATGGTTTATTGCAAGGCGGATGGGGAGGGAGGGGAGGTTTCCCAAGATCCCAGCAGGGGAAAGGGGAGGAAACAGCTGAACCAGCTAAAAATACAGCGTGCGCCAGGCCTCCCCTCCGTGCGCCGGTGGTGGAATCTTCCACTTCGAAGGGGTCTTGGGGTGGTTGTTGGGGGGAATGAGTCGGTGAGCAAGTTTCTGGAATCACCCCCCCATATTGGACAGGGTGTATGCATGCTTTTCTGCTACGGCAGGGATGGAGAAAATCTGGCCAGATGTGGCCCCCACCCTCTCTTTGTGCCTCCCCCGCCTGGGATGCTGCGGCGGTCTCCGGAGCGCCTCCCCAAATTTTTAAATTTTTAAAATCCAAATCCTTGCATGTGCGGGAAACCCCTGCCTTTCGGCGCCACATTATATGATGATTTGCTCTTTCAGCGCTTCCAAATTAAGAACAAGTCGCGTTAATTCGGCATGGGATCCCTCTTTTTGCCAGTTCTCCTTTCCCACGAGAGCTCGCTTGGGACCGTTCGAACGCACGTGTGTGCCATCCCAAGTCTTGCCTGCAGAAAGATTAGATCCCCTGATTGAATTAATGGTCGAATTATCTGTACTGCAGTTGCAATCTGTATTGCCATGGTTGAATTATCTGTATTGCAAGCATTGGAAATTTATCCAAAAAAAAAAAAAGAGGTAACTTTTCAAGATCCGTTCATGGCACTAGGATGGGAAAAATGGTTGCAGAAACACTAGTTTTCTTCCTCTGTGTGCATCTATACCACAAATCAGATGTCAATGCAATAGTATTGCAGTTGAGATAGAATTATTTTCCTCCAGCAGTAGGGTTTGACTTCTTGCCACTGAATATAGGGATGCTAATTCCCCCACCCCAGTTTTCTTTTGGGAGCTGGAGGCAGGAGGAAGGAAGCTTCTATGGGGCTTTGAATTGTTTTGTCCCTGCTTTTGTCCCATAAAGACTAGAAACTTGGTGATGTGCAACCACATAGACCTAGGAATATAAAGTTGCCAGAAATTGTGAAGCCATGAAGAGAACAGGATTTTTTTTTCTGGAAAAAAAAGGATTTTTTTTTAGAAAAAAATGAAAAATGCAACTTTAAACCCACTTTACGATTAGAAGACGTGCCATTAATTTAGGAGCATCATTACCTGTGACTTCATTTGGCATAGAATTATTATGGTTGATACCTTAAAAGTACTTTGAACTTTTAAAAAAAGATATCTTTTTGCTGCAAATGTAGCTCTGAATGGTAAGGAATCCCTAACTATTAAGAAATCTGTTTAGTTTGGCCAGTCCGAGGAGCAAGTTGAAACAGAAGGAAACCGTCAAGATAAGTAAAACGGAGAAAATTGTTTTGCCTTCGCTTGTTCTCCATCGCAGTCCTAAAAAACCCCATAAAACATTCCTATAAAAAGAACTGAGAAGAAGAAACCAAGGCCAGGTATTAAGAGCAATTTGACACTGTATTTATTCTGACATAAAGAAAGTTTCTCTTACAAAAATTTTTAGAAGTGCTTTTGGGGAAGTATAGCTGTCAACACCTTGTCTTAAAACATTTTATTCATCACTCTGAAGGAAAATACTCTATAATGCATTTTATTTTTTAAAAAAAAGTCTTTGAAAAAAATGAGAATCCCTCCATTTTTTCCCCCTGGGCCCTCACATTTCTACACAAGTACACACATGGAACATTTCCCGGAACTGCAAACCCCAGGATTCCATGGCAGGTTGAAAGTGGAATCATCGCACTGTAAGAGTGTCGTGCGGAAGTGGCCACGCACACACCTGACAGGTCTGCTGTCCGCAGATGTTTTGAGCTCTAAACCCTGAGAAATCACCCAACGTGGCCGTGAATTAGCATCTGTGTGGAGTGTGGGGAAAGCCGTTGCATCGTAATTGCCGTGTGGAATAAAAATTCCTCCTCTGAATGTTTGCTCTCTGCTTACAAGGTTGGCTTATTAATTATTTTTTTTCTTTAAAAAGGGCTTTCCTGCATGGAGGCCGATGAAACCTCGTCCGTGAATTGGAGGCTTGTTTTGCCGTCCGTTGCTGGCGGTGGCAGTGGGTCCGTGTGTGTGTTTGTGTAGTCGTGTGTGGGGAACCGTTGCTCAGGGCTGCCAGCGCCTTTCCCTCCTGGAGCCAAAGGGCTTTGGATTTGAGGGGGATTTAGGATAAAAAAATGCACCCTCTTCCACTTGATGTGAATGTCTGTTGCTCGGAAAGCAGGTTCATTGATGTCCTTTTAGCTGCTTTTGTGTTCTAACTGGGTGTTTTGAAATTATAACTTCCCGTGTTTTATTTGTAAGTCCAAAAAACAGCTTGCTGCATCTCCCAGTTTTGGGAGACAGAGGATAAGGTAAATCGAATAAAGAAACGTTTTAATGGACGAACCCTAAAGTCTGGCGTTTGGGGAGAGCGCTAGGGCAGGGGTATTTTGTTTTGCTTCAAAAAATGTTTTTATTAACACTTTCCAAGTCCATCAAATATATATAGGAAAGAAAGACAAAAGAGAAGAGAAATGAAAAGAAAAACGATAAAGGATCCAAGAGAAAAGGGACAGTTAAAGATTAAAAAAGAAAAATTACAGCTTTCTTTGCAGTGGTTATTTGTCTTAATGTAGAAAATCATGCTTCGCCAAGTAATTAATATTTCGTTCACGTCTTCCAATAATTCAGACCTACAAATTATCAAAGATAACGCTTATGGTCTTAATCTCAGTGTGGGGGTATTTTCCAAAATGTGGTGCCGTCCCAGCCCCCCTTGATCCAGTTCACAAGATTGTGGCTTTTTGCGACATCCGCGCCCCTGCTGTCTTGGTTCACAAACTGTCGTTTTTGGTCAGTGCTGAGCAGCGGAAGCGCTCCATAGCCTCTGGCAAGGTTTGCTTGTCCGGGGTTGCAGGAGTAGGACAGGCGTGGGTAAATTCGAACTCGTGGGCAGATGCTGCCTGAAGGCTGCAGGCGGCCTATTTCACGTATGCATGCCAGTCTCTCGTGTTTTTCTAGGAAGCATCCCCTAGAAAAATTAGTTCAGACTCTCCGTTCCAGCAAATCGAGGTCACGTCTAGGTCTCTCAAATCCAGGTCAGCGTTGTTTGCTTGTAGGAGTCCTAAGTTCAGACGTGGTTTGCGTATCCTTCGGCTGTCCCGATGCGGTAGGATTCTTTGCAATCTCATTTTTCCAGCTGCTTTTAGAATGTTCTGGTTTCTCTCTCCTCCTCTTCTCCTCTTTGTCCTCAGCTTACTTTAAAAATAATTCAAAATTCAAAAGCAGGGCCTTTCTGCACTAGACTGTTATAGTGCTATTATTCCACTTTCAGCCTCCTATGGAATCCTGGGGTTTGCAGTTTAGGGAGGGGCCTGTAGGATTCCCAGCCAGAGGGCGCTTTGGCCTCAGGAAACTACAAACCCCAGGATTCTGCAAGATGTTGAAAGTGGAGTAATAGCAGTATAACGGTGTAGTGCGGAAAGGCCCATAGTGTGCACTCAGTTAACTCGGCAGGGAGATATGAGCAGAAAGGACAGAACCGTGCCCGTCCCAGCAGCATCCGGCAAAAGCAAACTCGTGCAGCATTTCCTAGCTTGCGTGGTCTTCCTCATTAATGGTGTTTGCCGTCTTGACCACGCTCCGGTGTTGCTTGGCCACGTCCTCCTGGTTTTCGTCTGTGAGATGTGGGAGAGGGTGGGTTTGGTGGGAGGGGGTCCTTGGTTCAGTGTCCTGGGTCTGGTGGGGGACCCGCCCCCTCTCTCGTAGACAGCGGCCTAAAATTATCTGTGAACCCGTGGGTGCAGCTGATCTCCCGGCTCTGTGGTTTTGGCTGGAGATCTTGTCCGGGAGTGATGGGGAACTGTGGTGTCTGAGTTTGAAAGGAGAGCTCGTTGGTCGGAGAAGCGGTTGCTCGGCCGATAAGCTGCTAAATATCAACACAGGGGGTGGAAGATGTGTGCGTGTTGTTGCATTTAAGCTCTTTTAGGCTGCGGTGGAAAAAGCGACGCGAACGGTCTCTGCCCGTGCTTGCCGTTCGTACTGGTTCCTTACGAGGCAGGCTTCTTCTCCGAAAGATAAGACTTCTAAGTCGGATCCCTTCTTTTCCCGTGACGTGCTAGATTTCTGCTTGCATGGAATCTCTCCTGGGGTCGTGCGTTAGGACCCTTTCACACTATGCAGTTACAATACAGTCGACCCTCCGCATTTGTGGGTTTAACTTTCACGGATTTGATTATTTGCACGTTTCTCCAACCCTGTGCCCCCCGGCCAAATGCCTCTTTTCCGGGGGAGCCTTCCTTCTCGGCGGCTCCGATCAGGCCGGGCGGCCCTTTAAAAACCCACCGCTGGCCTTCCTCCTCCTCCGGCCGCTGCCCGGCTGAGGATGCCTCCCAGCCCAATTTTCTCAGCACCACAAGCCTCCGGACGCCCCCGACACCCAAGGAAGGAGATGGGCGCGAGAGAGGAAATATGGCGTAGTTTGGGTTTTTGTTGTAATTCTATGTTGTAAGCCGCTTGGGGTCCCAGTTTGGGGACAAAGCAAGGTATAAGTAAAGGGAGAGGTGAAGAACACTGGCCTGTTGGAGGAACAGGTGGACTGCTGTGTGACGGAGTGCTGGAGGAGGCAGACCTCGAACTCAGACCAGGGGGACACCTTTGTACCTCTTTTGTTTTGCGTGTGTGTGTGTGTTGTGGATGGTTGCTGATTTTAGCAGCAGCTGGTTTCTCGCTTGCCTATTTAAATGCAGAGCCTGAAAAAGCTAAACCTTAGCAGATGGGAGAAAGAAAAAAACAAAACAAAACTCCGAGATATGCAACTATTTTTGTCGACTGGCTGTCAAGTGCAGTTAGAGAGCCCTCTTTTCTCGCACACCCAGAATGGCTCTTCTTTTCTTCTTTGTCATTTCTGGTGCATTCATTGTTTAAGTAGCTGGTTGGTCAGCGCTGGCCTGCAGTCCTATGGATGGCACGGAGCTCTGCGACGGTCGGGGAGCGTACCATCAGTGCCACGTCGCTTGGGGGGGATCTGGCATCTTTACGCGAATGCTGGAAAGAACGTGTTGGGATGGGGAAGATGAGTTATTAACGGTGGAGGTGGCTTGACTTGGCCCTTTCTTCTGCCACTCATTATGTCTAGATAGTCCTGGGCATGTCTGTCTATGAAGTTCGAAGCCATTGCTCCGCGTCCTCGTCTCTGGGGCAGCAGAAAACGGGCTTGCTCCATCCCCCATATGATATCCCTTCAAATATTTAAACATAGCTGTCATGCCTGAACTTTCTCTTCCCAGCTCTCTCGGCCATTCCTTGTAGGGCTTCAAGGTTTCCAGGTCTTTACCGTTTTGGTTGCCGTCCTCTGGACGTGTTCCATCGTGCTTTCTGCTCAAGAAAACTTTCAGTGGACAATATGGAGCGCCTTTAAGTAGTATTGTTAGGTCAGGGAATGAACATGAGGGGGGGAGAAATGACATTTCAGAGGAATCCTGAGTGAAAAAGCTGTCTTTTCAAGTTGCTAGTCCTTAATGACTTGGGAGAAATTGAGCCAAATGTAGTTCAGAGAAACCCATCAGGGGATAACAGAGAGAGCCTTTAAGTAGTATTCTTAGTCCAGGGACTGAATGTATGGGGGGAAAAATGTGGATTTTCAGACAATCCTGGGCGAAAATGTTATTTTTTTCCAAGTTGCTGGTCCTTAATAACTTAAGAGAAACCGAAGTGAATATAGTTCAGGGAAGCGCGTCATTGGGTAACACGGTGCCCCTCTTTGTAGTTTCCTCAGGGAATGAAGTTTGCCATTCAGGGGCATCCTGGATGGCAAAGATAGAGTTTAAAGTTGCTAGTCCTCAGTGGTGTAAGTGAAAAACACAGTTGGGAAGAAGAAGAAATTGAGTGAGCATTCACACACCTGATTCTTCAGATCACTGCCTCCCCCTGGCATGTTTTAGACATATTTTAAGGAACACCGTGCTGCCACACACATTGCTTGGGAGTTGTTGTAGTTTTTGCTTTTGCAGCGGTGCAGCACCTTTCTTGCTGAGTGACCGACTCGGGGCAGTTCTAATATTTGGTCACAGGATTCTGGACCAAATTTGTTGTACAAGCAGACTCTTTGCAAGCTGAGCCCGAGGCTGGAACAGCCCCGGAGGCCAGTGGTTTGCACAGGACGTGTCGTGCAAAATGGACTTGTCCTAGAAATAAAGATTTATTTATTTTTTGCTGTATCCCTCCTCAGCTCGCCACCCCTGTAAGCAGGCCTCCTGCTGTGTTTCTGTCCAACTTAGCGCTGACCTTGCCTTGATGTAGATTTACATTGATTTCTTTGCTGGTGTTGGCAAAAGCTGATGCCAAAGCAAACTTGTTTACCCTTTAAGGCGGGGGTGGGCAAATGTAGCTAGCGGGGGGGGCGGTTTTCTACCCCGAGACCCTCCGGGGTGGGGAAGCTGCCTGTGCATCCGAAAAAATCCAAACAGCTGCAGAAATGGAAGTCCATCCTGCTTCTGGAATTGTACAATCCTGGAATCTTGGAGGAGGCGCCAGGGGCCATCCGGTCCGGCCCCCTTCTGCCATTTTGAAAGACACCATCAAAGCCCTCCTTTGGACAGTTGGGCCGTCCGGCCTCTGTTTAAAAACTTCCAAAGAGGGAGACCCCACCACACTTCCCGGCAGCAGCGTATTCCATTTGTAAGTTGCTCTTGTTCTGAGGAAGTTCTTCCTAAGGGTTAGGTGGAATCTCTCTTCCTAAAGTTTGAAGCCATTGCTCCGTGTCCTAGTCTCTGGAGCAGCAGAAAACAAGCTTGCCCCGTCTTCCGTGCGATATCCTTTCAAATATGATACCACATTAACTGCCGTGCCTACATCATAGAGAGTCACGGTATTCAGCGTTTTTTGGTAAGGCGTTTAGCATTCTCTGCCAGGGAGTTCGAAGGAACAGCTGCTGAACAACAGTTGGCAAACTACCCTGGGAAGAGAGAGGATGATGTTTAATTCAAGGTGTCCGAGGAGCGTTAGCGCAGCTACATTCTCTAACAGACAATTCTCAGTACCTTGTCAAACTGCAAATCCCAGAATTCTAGAGGATGGAGCCATGGCAGTTAAAAATGGAATCAAACTGGTATAATTGTGCTGTGTGGATGCACCCTAAGATGTTTCATTCCATTCAGTCCCCCCGCCGCAGCTGTGTTTGCTCTTATTGAGGACTAGCAACTTGAAAGGCGAGGCTATTTGCTGAAGATTTCTCCAAAGCCCGTGTTCTTCTCTCTCGTCAACGCGGAGCTCCCGTTTCCTCCAAAGATTCAAAGGCGTGGCCGTGTTAGTCTGGTCGGTACGCAAAGGGACCTTGTAGCCTCTGCAAGACGAGTCTGTAACGTTCTCTGGAAATTGCAAGGCAAGGGTGTCTGCTGTGTGTTTTTTGTCTAAATTCTCTGAAGCTGCCCTGTGCTTTTCAAGGTCTGTGCCTCTCTTTGAACTCGTTCCCCGAGCGGCTGGGCGACCTTATTGTGAAATGTGGAACGCCGGCTGTGCGAGCTGCCCGGGGCCCCCGGGAGTAGAGTAGCATCGATCGTGGGTCCGCGGGGCCCGTGTGCTTTGCGTGCCAAGCCGGCTCCTTCTCTGCAGGTTTTTCCTCTCTAGGCACCCTGAGCTGAAAACAGGTCGAGCCTCCCTTATCTGGAAAGCCAGAATCTGTGAGCGTCCAAAAAACGGAAACTTCTTGCCGCCGGTTGCCTGCGTCTGCCTCTGGAAAGATGGAGGCTGCGTTGCTCCGGCTTGTCGCTCAGGTTCGAGGAACACTGTCACTGCTGCCTTGAGGGCGTAAGCTCGGGAAAAAGAGAGAGGCTGAGGATCTGTGAAATGGCAGGATTCGCATCAAGCGCCGCGCCTCGGTTCCGGCTGTTTGACCGATCCCCGGTCTCTCTTGTTTTGCTGCCGGCCGCCCTCTTCTGCCTTTGGGGTTTGTCTCTCAGATCCAAGGAGCGCCTTTGCTGCTGCCTTGAAGGCGGAAGTGGGGCAAAAAAAAGAGAGACTGGGGATCGGTGAAATGGCGGGGAGGGGTGGATTCGCACCAAGCACCGTGCTTAGATTTCCACCGTTTCACTTTTTTCTTGTCTTCTTTGTATTTTTACTCTGGTTTTCTTTTTCTCTTCTTGGGTTTTTTTTTTCCGCTTTGGTTTTTTTTTTTTTTTTGGCAATGTGAGATATTGTGTCATATGTGGTTGTATGTTTTAGGTTAGTAAAGATTGTTTTATAAAGATTTTCACTGTTTCGCAGCTCCTCTGTCTCTCCAACCTTGCGTCTGAGACACCACACAAGTAGTGGACAAACAAGACTCAAGGCTATTCAAAAAAAAAAAAAAGGACTGGTATTCCAATACCAAAAGAATCCGAAATACAGAACATTTCCGGTCGCAAGCGTTTTAAGGGATACTCAACCTATAATGATAACAGCAATAATATAGTGAATAATTTTAATAACAGCAACAGACTGACCTTTCGAAGAACCATGGTTAGAGGTAGGCAGCTGGTTCGTTTCTACCCCACTTTTTATATCACAAGACCAACAGGTTAAAGCAGTTTGAAAAAAAATTAATTTAGATAAAGTAAAAGCATACTGAATATAATTAACCATTTAAAAGAGATTGAAAAGATTAAGGCTATTTAAAAACTGTGTGCCTTGGCATTTGAAAGAACTCAGCAAGGCCTGAAGGTTTTGGGGAGCAGTCAAGTTCTACTAACTTAAAGGAATGTCTGGGGCCAGTCAGGCCCCGGCGGGAAGGGCATTCCACAATTGGGGTGCCACAGCTAAGAAATCCCTGTTCCCCCACATCCTAATGCAGTATATTGACTTCACTGGTGGGACACAGAGGAATTGTCATAATCTCTGTGTTCGTGGTGAGCTTGGATTTTTTTTTCTTTTGGACTGCATTTTTTCCCCTTTTGGACTGCATTTTTTCCCCTTTTGGACTGCATTTTTTTCCCTTTGGACTGCATTTCCCAGAATGGAGAAGTCTCATTTCTAGTTCAACATGTGCCATAAAATCAGTGTTTTGCAAAGTTGTACTTTTCTGGAACTTCTGACTGTAAGTAGCCCTTTGCCAGCAGAACAGATTCTGCCTCAGAAGATAATGGACCCTCTTTAGTTGAACATTTTTGACCCACCTGGGATGCATTCGCTATGGATTTCTGCCCAGGCAGGAGGATGGGATGGATGATCTTTGGGGTAGCTTCGGATTTGACAGTTCTGTGGTTCTGTGGGATGCAGCTTCCAGAATTGCCCAGCAAACCTTTCCAGTGGCCGTGTGTGTGTGTGTGTGGATTCTGGGAGTTGTTGTCCAAGCTCTGCATCAAAGGAAGCCTGACTCTGTTGACCTCCTGGCATCTGCCATCCCAGGTGGCGTGGCTGATACTCCACTCCATTCATTTTGGTTGGACGGAGCTGTTGTCTCGCCCTGCCCGTATCAATGGAGATCGCCAGGCGGTGCAGCTGGGTGAATTCCACCCGTTGTGTCGCGTCTCTCTGCGTGCACTGGCATAGAAAGTGCATTCATACAGGGAGAGTGCTTAAAATTTACAAATAAAATTATACTTTCCCTGCTTTTTGTTTCTGTTAAGAAATATTCTTGCCTTTCTCCATTACTCTTTTTCTTCTGCGTAGGAGTTTTCATTATTATTTTACTTCCATCTGGCATTTCCCCCAGAACTCACAAACAAATTAAACTGTTTACAGATGAAGAATGCATGTATGTTAAAGCGTGCAAGAGGACATTGTTAAAAAGCAATTAAGCTCTCTATGTGGAGTTAAAAACAATATAAATAATATTCACTTAACGAGCAAGAAATGAAAAACAGTACAGGACAGGATTAGAAGCCCTTTCAGTTTCCCAAAGACTTTTGCAATTGGAAGAAAAATGCATCACTGCCAACAGAAGGGCTTCTTCTTGTTGTTAATTGCTGTCAGTTAACAACTATTTATGGCAACCCCATGAAAGAGAGACGTCCAAAATCTCCAGCCACCCACAGCCCTGCTAAAGGGTCCGTTCACACTACAGAATTATAGCACTGTGATTCCACTTTAACTGCTGTGGTTCCTCAGAATCCCAGCATTTGCAGTTTAGGGAGAGGGATTTATAGTTTGTGAGAGCCAGCGTGGTGGTGTTTGAGCTGCAGTCCAACAACGTCTGGAAAGACTGCCTGATTTTCACCCCTTACTCTCCTTGGAAAAATGTTTCCTCGTGTGAGAGGAAAGTGCAGGGCCCTTTTCGTTGATGCTGTAAAACTCTGGACCGATTTGGGTGTCCGTTGGATGACTTGGAGCTGCTCTTTGCTGTCCAGGGCAAGTTATGGTTACCCTTTGAAGAAGAGACCTCCGCTCACCCACATCCCTGTTCGTGTCTTGTAAACTCATCCTTGGCTGAATTGGTTCACCTCTCTTTTCCTGCTGCTCTCCACTTTGCTGGACAGTACCATCCTTTCCGGTGAGTTCTTGCGTCCCATGATGTGTCCAAAGTACGACAGCCTCAGTTTAGATACCTATCCTTCCAGGGATTGTTGAGGCTGGATTTGCTCTCAGGACCCATCCTTTCGGCAGTCCAGGGTGTCCACAGGAGGGGACATGATAGCCATGTTTAAATATTTGAAGGGATGTCATGTTGGGGAGGGAGCGGGCTTGTTCTCTACCACTCCAGAGACTAGGACAAGGAGCAACGGATTCAAGCTGCGGGAAAGGAGATTCGCCTGAACCTCAGGAAGAACTTCCTGACGGTCAGGGCTGTCCGGCAGTGGAATCTGCTGCCTCCGTGGAGTGTGGTGGAGTCTCCTTCTTTGGAGGTTTTTAAGCAGAGGCTGGACGGCCACCTCTTGGGTGCTCCTGCATAGCAGGGGGTTGGACTGGATGGCCCCTGGGGTCTCTTCCAGCTCTAGGATTCTAACTCTCCCTTCGGCTCTACGTTTAATTTTTTTAATTCATTTTTATATATCAAACCATCAGCATTACATTGACACTCAAAATCTTACAATTTTTTTCCGTAGAATATAAAATAGCTGTATTTCTTCCATGTTGACGTTCCTGTGTGTTCCATATTTTGTAATCCTTCCATGAGCTTTGCTCTTGTCAGCTTTCGTCCCTGTCTGGCTTTCATCGGTATGTTAAAAAATCAGAAATACCGTGGCCTGGATGATTCAGACTTTGGTAGAGACACGATTAGCTGTCCACGTTCGCTAGGGTTAGGGGTGCCAGCCCCTTGGAAAGGTGGAAAAATAGCAAATGTGTGTATTTGTGGGAAGGGGGCCGGGCATGGTGGGGAGAATAGACACCCAGAAGTCCAAACCAGCTCAGGGAAAGGAGAGGGAAGGGGATGGATTGGCACAGTGGCCCTAGACTTCCTCTCTTTCTCGTCCGTCTCCTCCGTGCCCGGGCAGGTTAGCTGCATTGAGAGGAATGCTTTTGGATGCAGCGTGTTCACCTACGTGGCACGCACGGGTGCCGGAGTGCGGCACCGGCGGTGCAAAATCTGGAGCACTTTCGAGCCCACGAAGAGCATTTCACCTTGGAAGATTTCTCACGGGATGCAAAGTCACGCAGCTGCCAGATCGCCGACATTCTCTTGCCTCACTTCCCCCCCCAGAGAATATGGCTCTTCCTTTCCTCCCCGGCCCCAATCCCTGGGCATTTTTTCCCCTTTTTGTTTGAATTTCCACAGCGGACGGCTGTTTGATCGGGACGCTGCCTGCAGTTTCTCGGCCAGCTGCCAGCCTGGGGTGCGTTATTGCAACCCTCTTGCGCTGGCATCTGCTGACTCTGCTTTGCAGATCTTTCTTTTTTTTAAAAAAATTAAAAACGCGGCAAGCAAGGCTTTCTCTCTGCGGGTTACGGTTGTCTCTGCAGCAATCTTTCTCCATCGCTGTGTTTTATATTCTTGGAGTGCAGAGGAGCTGGAGCCAGCGTGGGGTAGCAGTTTGAATGTCGATCTAGGACTCTGGGAGACAAGGATTCAGCCACAGAAACTCCCCTGGGTGACCTTGGGAAATCACACTCTCTCAGCCTCAGAGGAAGGCAACAGTAGCTCTCCTCTGGCCAAGAAAATCCTGTTTTTAAAGAACCAGCATTGCATATTGATCAGAGCACTGGACTAGGACTCGGAGAGACCTCGGTTCAGATTCCCACTCAACCATGGAACTATACTGGGCAGCCTTGGGCAGGTCACACTCTCTCAGCCTCAGAGGAAGGACGAGGCAAGTGCGCTCTGAAAAAATCTTGCCAAGAGAAGCCTGGTGTTTTAGAGCCAATAGGGTGTGTGGTAGTTTGAATGTTAAACTAGGACTCTGTTCAGCAATGGAAACAGACTGGGCAACCTTGGGCAAGTCGTACTCTCTCAACTTCAGAGGAGGGCCATGGAAATCTTGCCAAGAAAACCCTAGTAGTGTGGGGTCACCCCTATATTGTAGGCAGCGTGGTGTAGTAGTTTCAAGTGTTGGACTGGGATTCCAGGAGATGAGAATCTGAATCCCTTCTGAGCCCTGAAAGCCTGCTCTGTGTCGTTGGGCAAGTCACACTCTCTCAGCTTCAAGAAGGAAGCAGTGGCAAACTTCCAGTGATCTTTCCTAGGAAGCTGTGGGGCAGGTTTGCTTCAGCATTGCTGTAAGTTGGAAATGACTTGAAGGCACGCAACAGCAGACAGAGAATCCCTCTGGTCCATTTTGACATTTTGGGTAAGGGATGCTCAACCTGTATTTCTGCATCACCTCCCAGGGCTCCTGAGACAATGAATGTCTAAGGGGGCAGCCACCAAGAAGGCCCTCTCTTGCCTCCTCACCAACCATGCTTGTGGAACTTGCCTTGAGTTTAATTAAAATACGAGCAAAAATTATGAGGAACTTGTACCCAGGAGATGCTCGGGCGTCTCTCTCCCCAGCTGCCTCGCGAGAGACGACGTAACTTCCGCTCTTTTCTCGTGGCCGGTCACCTCCAGCCGTCCCACCAATAAAATGAAGATAACCCGTCTCTCAGACTAAATAAGTTTTAGGCCTAAAAATGGACACCACGTCTGTCTCTGGTGGGATGAGTAATAAAAATGGTACCCGCTTCTCCCGCAGAGCCTTTATAAGGAGGGAGGGGAGCACATGGTCCTCATAGCATCCGAATGAGATCATCGTCCCTTCCGTCTTTTGTACCAGCTTCATTCCTGGGCGACGCCGCCTCCCTGCGTGCGGACGGCCCTTCTTCTCTCTCCCTTGGTGCTGAATTCACATATATGAGGCTCACCGGCCTGGCAAACCGTCAGCTCCAAACTCCTTTTATTTTCCTATCGTCTGACGCGGATTTCTTCCTAAACGGCCAGCGTCAATTAATGAATGATAACAAATTTAGAGAGCTGGCATGGGCTTTGAGTGTTGGTCTGGGACCCCTAGCGGCTCAGGAGTGGAAACCCACTGTGTTGTCTTGGGCAAATCACACTCTCTCAGCCTCGGGGGAAGGCAAACCTCCCGTGACTCAATCTTGCCAAGAAAACCCTCGTGATGGGGTTGCCTTAGGACTTCAGTAAGCCTGAAACTGAGCCCGGGTATTATCCTGTATGGAGGTTTGCTTGGAATCAGCCACATGCATGCTGCTTGCAAAGTCTCTCAGCCGGCTGAGGGCCTTTCCACTCATCTCAACTTTGCAAATAGTGTCCCTTCCACCTCTGTGATTCTATCTATGACAAGAAGAAAACTGTTCCTTCTACACTGGCCCCCTAACACACATCTCACGTGCATTATGCTGCATTCGCGCAAGAAACCAAGTCCTCTTTCAAACTCACCGTGCACAGACCAAGGCCATTTCTGCACTACACTGTTTATAGTGCTGCTGTTCCACTTTCAACATCCTATGGAATCCTGGAGTTTGCAGTTGAGGGAGGCAGATTTAGGATTCTCAGCCAGAGAGCTCCTTGGCCTCAGGAAACTACAGATCCCAGAATCCCACAGGAGGTTGAAAGTGGAATCGTAGCACTAGAACAGTGGAGTGCGGAAATTGCCCAAGTTTCTAGTTCTCAGGGATATACTTGAAAATTGTTGTTGGGGGGGTGGAAGGAAGAGAAGGCATCTCTTAAAGAGAGTGCGTGCAAGTAGACGAAGGGACTGGCGAGGCAGGGAGAAAAACTGGGCCACGGCAGAATCTGGTTCCCTCTGTTTGTCCGCTTTCCCAAACGGCAAAAGCAAAGTGGCACATACAAAATGAAGGGAAAGACATCAATTTGGGAGATTTGCTCAGTTAGCAGAATATGGGCCACAGCTGCAACTTTTGGAAGCATCTGGATTTGCTTGGTGCAAAGCAAGGTTTTTTTTTTTCTTTCTCTCACTTTGGGCTTCTATTTGGATTTTAAGTGTGGCCTGTACACACACACCCCGCAGCTCCGATCGCAGCTGCACTTTCATTTCCAACCCCCAAACCACCGCTTTTGTTTTCCGTGTTGGCTGTGACCTAGTTTCTGAAGAACCGGGCTCCACTCTGCTTTGCAAGCCACCGAACAGACACTATGAATTGGGCAATCTGTACACAGATCAGGAGAACGGGGCGGTTTTATCTGCTCATGGATTCCAGGGGACACGTCTTTGGACGAAGCCTGTCTCTTAGCTCTCAGACTCAAATCCAAACAGAGGTCTTTTCCACACTGCACAGTGAAAGCACTTTGATACCACTTTTACTGCTGTCACTGCATCCAGTGGAATCCTGGGGTTTGTAGTCTGGTGAGGCAGAGAAAGCTAAATTCTCCCCCCAAGAAACTGCATATCCCACAGTGACGCAGCAGTGGCATTTTCCCCTGGCTCCCCAGCCTGGACGAGCCTTCGGCCATTTCTACACTAGACCGTTATAGTGCTATTATTCCACTTTCAACCTCCTATGGAATCCTGGGGTTTGCAGTTTAGTTCCCTAAACTGCAAAGCCCAGGATTCCATAGGAGGTTGAAAGTGGAATAAGTCTAGTGTGGAAAGGGCCTTTGGGAGCCCATCTGGATCAGCAATTAAACCTCAGTTCTTTGAGCTTGAACAATGGCATTAGCAGGAACTATTCTGCCAGAGCTCCTGAATTTTATTCGTTCCATGGTTTTGCCTCCCGTGCTTTCCCCATGATCAAGCAGGTTGCTTGAACAATTTTTTTTGTAAAACAAAAGTTAAATAAAAACAAATTATTTTTTTTTAAAAAACCATATATTTCTCCTGCGTCTAGATCATTTTAATTTTCATGCATGTTTTGCATACCGCTACTCTAGCTTGCACATTTGTGCTGTGCATAGGCCCACTCACAGTTTAGAATCATAGCTGCAATGAGTTGGAGGAGACCACCAAGGGCCATCCAGTCCTACCCCATTCTGCCATGGAGGAATATGGAATCAAAGCACTCCCAACGGATGGCCGTTCATCTTCTCTTTAAAAACCTCCAAAGGACTAGACTCCACCACACCCCATTGAGGCAGCAGAATATTCCACTGTCAAACTGCTTGTACCATCAGGAAGTTCTTCCAAAAGTTTAGATGGAAGTTTCCTGAAGTTTGAATCCATTGCTCCATGTCCTGGCATCTGGAGCAGTAGAAAACAAGCTTGCTCCATCCTCCATGTGACATCCCTTCAAATATTTAAACATGGCTATCGTGTTGCCTCTTAACGTTCTCTTTTCTAGGCTAAACCCACCCAGCTCCCTTAGCCTTTCTTCATAGGGCGTCGTGGTTTCCAGGCCTTTAACCATTTTCATCGCCCTGCTCTGGACACATCCCTGCTTGCCCATATCCTCCTTGAACTGTGGTGCCCAGAGCTGGACAAAGTATTTGAATTCCTATGGCCTGTGATAGAGTGATAACTCTTTCCAGAGCTTGGAAAAGCTATGCATTTGGACTGCGGCCCCCAGAATGCCCAAAAGCCTTCCTGCATTTCTCTTGTGTGTATGAAAGGGAGAAAATTGGAAGCTCGCTGAGTTACATCCAGGTTTGCTTTTATTGGTGTTTGTACAGTGTGTATGCGTGTGAGAGAGAGTAGCCATGGTGAAACTAGAGGGGTCCTTTTGACGCTGCAGCCTGCAAACTAGAGAACAGTTGCTTAGTGACTCGATCTGTGTGGCATTTGGACAAAAGTTGCTTTGTTTGGGATGGGGAAAAGAAAGCCCAGCTAGGCCTGGTCTGAAATGGTGAACACCAGCCATCTTTTCAGCCTTTGGATTCTTGGACTAAAGCATTTACAAATAAAAACCTGCAGAACGTTAATTTTAAAATGCCATTGAACTGTCCATATATGAACTTACATGTGCGAGAGCAATCTTCTTCTTAATGCTGGTTGCCCGAGAAATGCACAGCAGTGGGGAGAGTCTGGCTTTCAAGTCTTTTTTATGGGCTTCCCATCAGAGCATCTGGCTGCCCTTATGGAAATTGGCATGTGAGTGAGCAGCTCTAAATATTTATTTGGTGTGTTCCAGCACAGCTCTTACTGACACACGTATACCTAATTTAAGGATGTAGAAGTACTCATTGCATGACTTCTTCAAAAGAAATTTTGGTTCCGGCGGCAGAAGTTGGATGGAAAGAATAGAGAGAGGTTCCTACACCACAAAAAAAAACAAGAGCAGGTCAACATGCTTTAGTAAAAGTTTTATTCAAAACTGATGCAGGTTGAGCATCCCGTATCCAAAATGCTCGGAACCAGAAGTGTTCTATATTTTGGAATTTTTTTCAGGTTTTGGAAAACAGGGCCTTTTTGAAATAGCCTTGCATCTTGTCCATGGGCTGCTTGTGTTGTGTATGAGATGCAAGGCTGGAGGGAGAGACGAAGGATCTGTGAAATGGTGGCAATCCAAGTGTTGTGGCTCAACACAAATCCATGCCTTGTGCCATTTCACAGGTCCTTCGTCTCTCTCTTTCTCGCTTCCTGGAAGGACAAAGCAGGCAGCTGGCAGCAAAAAGAGAGAGATTGAGGATCTGAGATTCAAATGAGCAGGAGCACCGGAGCTGCCACCTTGAAGGTGGAGCTGGAGGCAAAAAGCTTTGGTTTTTGGAAGCTTTTGGATTTCTGGATAAGGGAGGCTCAACCTGTACCGTGCATGTGTGAAATGAAGTGACAAAGTCAGGAAAAGCTCAAAATAAGTAGACAAAAACATTTTTAACCTTCTAGGGAGCCCTCAAAGGCTTCATCCAAGGTGCATCTAAGGATAATTTTTGCTTTCACGAGCCTCCACTTTTTTCTTGCGATTTCTGTTTTCAAACTTACAGATCTCTGTTTCTTTAACACACAGGTGAGGCAGGCTTATTTGCTCTTTCCCTTTGCTCAGCTCTGTCTTGCTCTTCGTACGTGGTCAGTAGAGGATTTACAAGGCAGCTGCGGTTTCCTTGGACTGTTGTCGGCAGGCATGACACGACCACAGCGGGATTGGCTGGAGGAAGTTCCCGCTCTCTTCCAGGTTGAGCTTTGCTCGTTGCTTTGTTTGCTTCTGTATTTCTCCCATCTTCCTTCGCCCTCCTCCCAGTGCTGAAAGAAACTGCCAAGATCCTGAATGCATGGCTCCCATCATATGTATGCATCAGTATATATATTAGAATATTTGCATTAGATCACACAGGACATGGCTTGTTGAAGCACTATTGTGTATTCATTGCTAATTGCTACCTGCAACTGTGTATCCGGTTGAAACTCTTAGTATTTCCAGGTGCCAAATAGTTAATTACTCCAATATTCAATGTCACTTTGTATCGGGTAAGAGAGAAAAAGATGAAAGGGGGGGGGGACAGCAAAGTAACAGGAAGGTGTTATGAGAATCAGCCATGCACAGATAAGGTGACAGGAACTTGTGGTTGCTTCCAGGATGAAAGATATGTAAACAACTGTAAACTTGGGGAAATGCCTGTGCTGGTGAGGTGGCTTGAAATTTATGACTTTAACCGTTGATATGCATGCCAAACTTTGTATGACAAGGAATAAAACCTATAACCAACTTAGATGCTGTAGTCTCAGCAGTTTTTGGAACAGTTGCTGTGTTGCTTGCTTTTCAAAAATAAACGCTTCTGTTTTGAAACTCTAAGCAAAGTTTTTGAGAGTGAGTTATCCAGGATGTGACACAAGCAGAGAGAGGACATGGTGGGTCTAAAACGACTTTGTAGCAAGAAGCGTCACTGTCACTGTTTGAAGTGTACGGGTAACACGAGTTCACCAGAGAGGAAAAGTCGGGCAGAAATTGCAGCTGTACCTCTCTCCCTTTTGCATTTTCTGCTCTTTTTCTTGACACCAACCCTTTTTCAGATATGGAGCTCCTGGGGTGGAATTTACAGGTCTGCACAGGGAGACTGCGACCGTCACACAGATGCACTTCCTACCTGGACAGGTAAAAGAATTTGTGCTCTTTGATTTTGGTTGTCTGGGTTGCTGTGGTCCCATGTCTACCTTGCATGCTGGTCATTTATTTTGGGACCCAGTGGTAGCTTAGAACAGTTACATGGAGCTAAAAATTCACAGCATACCGAAGTTAAAGAACGTGATTGAACAATCAATAGAATTAAAATTGGCTAAAAACTTAAACTGTTACAAAGAAAATAACAAATAGAAAGTCCAATGCCCCCCTAAGCAATCAGTCTTCCAGAATAAAAAGGTCTTCACCTTCCTAAGGAAAAGTAATAAGGAGGATACCATTCCAACCTCTCTGGGGAAGGAGTTCCATATCCTGGGAGCTGCCACTAAAAAGGCCCTGCCTCGCATATTCCCCAAAAATGCACCTTTGAGCACGGTGGGACAGAGAGAAGACCCTCTGTGGAGGATCTCAAAGCACTGGTAGGAGAATGCAAAGGCTGAGATAATCTGGACCTGCAAGAAGGGTTATGTTGGAAACAAGGAAATGATGCCAGATGAGTATCTAAAAGGACAGGTTAAGCATCCCTTTTCTGGAATTCCAAATTTCAAAATACTCCAGGATCTGAAATGGTCTACATGGGTGGCTGAGATTTAGTGACACCTTTGCTTTCTAATGGTTCAGTGTACACAAACTTTGTTCCATGCACAGAATTATTACACATATTGTATAAAATTACTCTCCAGCTATGTGAATAAGGCATATATGAAATGTAAATGAGTTTCATGTTTAGACTTGGGTCCCATCTCCAGATATCTCATTATATTGTTGTTGTGTGCCTTCGAGTTGCTTCCAACTTATGATAACCCTAAGGCAACTCTGTCACAGAGTTTTCTGGGACTGAGAGGGTGTGACACACCCGAGATCACCCAGTGGGTTTCCATGGCCAAGTTGAGTATTGAGCCCTGATTTCCAGGGTTGTAGTTCAGTGCTGAAATCATTACACCACACTGGGTGTGTATACAAATACAGGTATTCCAAAATCCAAAACTCTTCTGGTTCGAAGCATTTTAGATAAGGGATACTCAGCCTGTGTTATTTCCTAACTCTGTCTGATTGCTCTCTCTCCCCACTCAACCCCGCAGGGTCGGCTGCTGTCCCTGTTGGATGACAACACCCTCCACCTCTGGGAGATCTACCAGAAAGACGGCTACTCTCACTTGGAGGAGACCCGGAGCTTCGTCCTCCCCGGACGTCCAGGGTTCGACAACTCTAAGTACTCTTTGCATGCCTGCCTGCCTGCCTCTCCTTCCCCTCGTGCTTCCCTCCTTTCTTGCTTACCTGGGAAACCTGCAGCAGCTGAAGGCTTCCTTGTCCGTGGCACGGTCAACCCACTCTGTAGAGTCGTAGAATCCTAGAGCTGGAAGAGAGAGAAGGGCTGTCAATTCCAACCCCGTTCTGCCATGCAGGAAGACACAGTGATTTAGTCTGGCCTTTAAAGGAGCTGCCCAAGGGGCTGGCTGAAACTGTTTTGGCGTGAGGGTTCAGTACCTTGGGTGGTTCCTTTAAATTTTGCACTGAAACTCAGACCCTTGCCCGGTCAAGAGCACGTACGGAGATGCCCTTAGTGCTAGCTCAGTGGTGAGCAGTCACAGTTGGGATGCAACCTTGTGCAGCGTCCTAAAAGGTGCAGCTGCGTAAGGGTACTTGCCCACGTTGAATGCCACCAGCGGGATTTTATATATCTCTTTCAGACGTGTGTGTGGGTGAAAGAGAGAGCTGTAAGGAACAATGTTTGAAATATGTTCTGGAATCAAGCACAGAAGACCAGTTTGTCCCAAGGCAAAGCTCTCTGTCTAGTTCTGCAACCTCAGATGCAGGAGAGCGTGGGATAGGCATGGTATCCCTGCTCCTTGCCTTGAGCTGGACACCAGTAAGGAGCAGGGACCCGGCCAGTCTCCATTAAGGCACACTGGATAGCAGTTTCCAAGGCTCCACGGCACTTCCTTAGACTTCCCTAGGAGTTTTCCCAGAATGCTTGTGAGCGCTGCTGGCTTACGTATTGGGCAGCGCACAGTCCTGATTTCTGGATGCCTCTTCTTGTCCTGGCAGCTCTCCTCCCAGCATCACCCGGGTGACGGTGATCTCTCTGCAGTCGACTTGCGACACGGCCTACCTCGGCACGGAAGGGGGTGGCGTTTACGTCCTGGAACTTCCCAGCTTGACGCTGTTGGAGGACAGAACCCTGTACCAAGATGAGGTCATGCAGAGGTGAGCTTCCCTGGTAGTGTCTCTGAAGGCTGGGTTATATGTCTAGATGCATTAGGTAGAATCGTAGAGTTGGAAGAGACCACAAGGGCCATTGTGGGTAAAAACCTGAGGCAGGGCGAGTATCCCTCAGCATACTCCAGAACCTAATTCCCTGTGCGCTAATGGCAGCGAAGGTCAAGTCAGGAGATGGAGCGTCATCTTTTCTCGCTGTCCTTCCAGGGTACCCGAGGACTACCGCTGCGGGAAGGCTCTCGGTCCGGTGGAGTCTCTGCAGGAGCACCCGCAAGACCCTGCCAAAATCTTGATCGGTTACAGCCGAGGCTTGATGGTTCTGTGGGACAAGAGCACAAGAGACGTCCACCATCTTCTCCTGGGCAACCAGGTAACGGTGTCACTGGGGTGCGGAACTGAAGACCCGCCTTAAGGGTCGTGTCTGATTTTGTTTCTCTTTGCCTGATTAGCTTGCACCCAACTTTCTCCTTTTCTGTGAAGTTATCCTGATGCAGTTTTTTTTTCTGAAACAGAAAGTGAAAAGGAAGTGATCCGTAGTTGCTTCCTGTTGCAAAAAAAGGCCCAGAAATGGCCCAAGTTCCTCATGGGAAAAAATGCCCCAGTACCTCCTAGAGGGCATTTGGGAGCAAAAATCTGATATTTGGGGTGATGGTGTAGCAGGTGTGTCACATTCCGGTGTCTCTCGCTGGGTGAATACAGCCCCATAATTGTCCATCCCCCGGGCTAAGGTGTTGCATAACCAGACAGGACTCATCGGCATTTGGTTTTGGGAAGCAACAGTTTTATATTTGTGTTATTCTTTCCTTCCCTCTGTGTGTGGTGTATATTTTAGATTGTACGCCTTTGGCAGGGCTGGATATGTTTTGTTGTTCCTTTACTAGTAAGGCACCATGTGCACCAAAGGCACTCTATAAATAGACTGTGATCATAATTGCAGCAACTGGAAAGCCTGGCTTGGGAACGGAGCGGCCGGACGATTGTCAGCTCCCACAGCGATGGAGGCTATGCTATCTGGTCGGTGGCAAGCGGCTCTGCGAAGACTCTGCAGCCGGCCACGTCCACCATCCCTTACGGTGAGCCAAGCAAGCGGATAGTCCCTCGAGGGCCTGGCCTTTCACCTCATCTCTGCCTCCATTGTGACAGCAGTAGATGAAGGCTTCTTGTTCTGATCCAGAGAAAGTCCTCACTGATCCATGGCAGAGAGAGAGAGAGAGAGATAACAGGCATAGAATATCCACCTTACTTCTGGAAACATTTCACAGTGTGCAAAATTAACCCGTGGAACTCCCTGGCACTAGTTTTGATGTTTTAAAGGAGGGGATGGGACAAATTTGTGGAACAGGATGGATCTGTCCAGAGCTTTGCTTCCCTGGAAACAAAGTTCTGAACAGCAAATCCTGAGCAGTCTCTCTACAAATTCCTCATTTCTTTTATTCTTCTAGGTCCTTTCCCGTGTAAAGCGATCAACAAGATTGTCTGGCAGACGAGCGAATCGGGGTACGTGATGCTTTTGGCTGTGACCAGTTTGCTCCTTGACTGTGTGTTTGACTTCTACCTTGAGGATGACAAGTTTAATGTCATAAATGTTGGGCATTTAGGTCACCCATAATGGAATGGTTTGCTTCTTGAAACTTGCTCCATTTACGTGGTGGCTGATTTTGGGCTAGGATTTGGTACCCCTAAGTTCGTGTCTCTGCTGACCCATGAAATTCACTGGGTGACCTCGTGCCTCTCTCTCAGCCTGGCCTACCTCATAGGGGTTCCTGGGAGGAGAAAGCAGGGAGAAGGAGAGCTTTGAAGCTTTGAGCTCACTGGAAGAAAGGCAGGAAAGTAATGTTGTTAATAATGTAATAAGTATGTCCATCAGAGTCACGGAACTCGTTAGCTGACCTCGGATTATTTGTCCTCTCTGTCTGACTCACCTGGAAAGGTTGTTGTGAGAGAGGAGGAGAGATTGAGATGGAGATTTTACTAATAATATAACCTTCTCCGTCACATTGTCTCTGCCCTTCCTTACAGGGTTGTCGTGAGAATAAACTAGGCAGGAAGAGAACCATATTTGCTCGCTTGAGCTCACTTCAGGATAAACATGCAGCTCCTAGCCACGGCCCAATCAGCCGGTGGCCTACCTTACAGGGTTTTATGGGGATACAGTAGTCAGGAAAAGAGCCATAGTTGCTGGCTGGAGCTCACTGCGGGACACAAATGTGGCTAAAATGTAGATTCTTTGCTGGCAGGGTTCCCCTGGTTGATAAAAACCTAGGAATGATGGCCATGTTACCTGATCGTTTGCTCTTTCTCCTCCCTCTGTGCAGGGCTCACTACATCATCTTCAGCGGAGGGATGCCCCGGGCCAGTTACGGGGACAGGCACTGCGTCACCATCCTCCAAGGGCAGAGCTTGGTGACCCTGGACTTCACGTCGCGGGTGATCGACTTCTTTACAGTGTACAACATCGAGGTAGAGGCGGGTATGCATTTTGCTGCTTCAGAGCCAAACCAAAGCGGGAGTACCGTAGTTTGTCCTCTTCAGCCCTCTATTTGTTTGTCTATTTTTTTTAGCATTATTGCTCTTTCCCTCTGTCCAAAGCAGCGGATGATGTTCAAAGCCTCTTGCGCTTTCCCAAAACCCAGAAAGGGCCCAACAGACCCAGAAGTTGCAATTGGAAGTCTTGTTCTGGTTGCAGTTTGGGGCCCAAAATGCGACATCAGGGCGGAGGTGGGCGCACAGTGGCCAGTCAGCATTTTTGTAGCTCTTGCGCCCACCAGGAATTAAAAAAAAAAATACTTTGCCCAGAAAGCCTACCAAAGCCCTCTGAGGCAACATGGGAACATTTTTGCCACGCTTTGGTCCCCTCTCTGGTCATTTTAGGCACAGGAAGCTTGTGGTCACTTCCTGTTGTTTTTAAAAAAGGCCATTTCTGGGTTGCAAACAGTCCAGGGGATCCTAAAAACTTGGTTAAAATGCTCTCTAGAGGACCTTTGGAGGCAAAACGCTTTCTGGTTTTCTTTTGTGGGAAGATGAAGTGGGTATACACAGCCTTCCAAGATCTGGGGGGGCGACCGATGTGGCCCCCCAGCCTCCGACAGTTGCCCACCCCGGCTTAGAGGCATTGCGGTAGCGGGCATGTTCTTTGGGTTCTGTCTTTTCCAGAATTTGACAACCCAACAGCCTTGGTGGTCCTGGTGGAGGAAGAGCTGGTGGCGATCGACCTGCAGACGCCGGGCTGGCCTACAATTCCCGCCCCTTACCTGGCCCCGCTCCATTCCTCGGCCATCACCTGCTCGTACCACATCTCCAACGTCCCCCTCAAGTTATGGGAGAGGATCATCGGCGCAGGGGAGCACCAGAGCCCTCGGCTCTCCTCGGTGGTGAGTCGGTGCTGGAGTGTCGACGGAGATCCCTTGTCACCTGCTGACCTCGGTTGACCCCGTAGCATTTTGCAGCGTTGCTGTTGCCGCAGTACTCCTGAGTTGTTGGAACCTGGCCATTTCCTAAACCGCAAACCCCAGGATTCCATAGGATGTTGAAAGTGGAATAATAGCACTATAACAGTCTATAGTGGAAATGGCCTGTGACTACTGCACGCTCCGGTATTTAATTTCCCTGCCCAGGAATTCTAAAGCTAAGATATGTTATAAACTGGCAGTGGAGTACGATGTGCATTTATGAGTTTTTGATGTAGATTTTTAAAAATTTAAGGAAAACGAGAAGACGGAAGATTCAACCCAATTCGAAAAATTGTAGATTCGGGTCCCTGAGTGCTTAGTATTATGAGAAATATTTTGAGCAATAAGAGGAGACGTTGCAGGAGTGGGCAGTAATGGCCTTTCCGGTATTGTGCGACTGCATCCCAGCAGCCACTGCCCAGCATTGCCAGTGATGAGGAGTTCTGGGAGTTGCGGTCTTTACCGGCATTTTGGAGATTGCAGTGGATTTGTTTGTTGCGTAGGGGAGGCGTGCGGGCAGAAGTTCTTTGCCTTGCTCAGTTGGAACCTGTTTTCTTCGCCTGTGTTGTGTCTTAACAGAACTGGCCCATCAACGGAGGGAGGAACCTTGCCCAAGAACCCACCCAGAGGGGGCTTCTCTTGACGGGGTGAGTCATTGGGTCCTATCCCTCCTACTTAACTGGGCTGCATCCATCCTATTTTTGGTTGTGGAGTCCTGAACTTGCGGGGTTGGGCTAGATGGCCTTTAGGGTCTCTTCCAGGTCTGTGATTCTATGATCCTGTCTTGTTGTAACGCTGCTTGGAGAGAGAGTGGTCCTAGCAGAAAGCCCATCACTGTTATTCACGGGGAAAGGAAGAGAATGTCTTGCAAAGGATGTTGTAAAACAGGGCTGGGCAACAGAATCATCGAGTTCCCATCAGCCTCAGCCGACCCAGCCTGTGGTGAGGGATGATGGGTGTGGGAGTCCAAGGACCTTTGGAGGCCCACGTGTTTCCCAGTTGTGTTGTAAAGGCTACACTCTGGAGAGAGCTAGGGACAAGATACTGAAAAGGGCGACCCAACAGTAGTTGGAGATGTACAGAGTCTAGATTGGGTGGCACTGCTGCTCTCGTCTGGTTTGGTCAGGAGTCTTGTGTCCAGTTATAGGATGGTTTAATGGATGCGGAAGAGAAGGGGACGGAGATGAGAAAAACCCAAGCCAGCTAAATAGATCCTCCAGAGTCAGAGACAAACTACCTTTTAAATCTCCCAATCCTGGAGAATGCAGCAGATTGAGAGAGGCGGCTGCTTTTTATCTCCTGCCCACAAGCTCTTTGTAAAATCTGGATGGTGCCTTAGTCTGGAGAAGCCTGTTCCATTACCTGTCTTTTTGTGAGACAGTGCAACGATGGAAGTTCTCGTAAAACAAATCTGGAGGGCTCTGAGACCCTTTCCGCACGCGGGGTGTGAATCGGGCGGAAATGGGACTCACCGGATTTTTCCTGCAACTGGGCGAGTCCGTCGCGGAGAGCAGCAGCGCGAGTTCGCCGCTCCGCAGTTCTCCGGCGTCCAAAATGGCGGCTTCCGGGTGGCGGAGGCTCTCCACCAACCGGAGAAGCTCGCCAGCCGAAAGCCCGCCCCCGGAAGATCTGCAGGCACGCACTTGCGCGCGCCTGCAAATCTGCTCCGGAGCGCGGCGACGGAGCTAGACGGGGTTGCCCGCTCTGTGCTTTTTAAAAACCTCAAAAAAGAGGTTTTTAAAAAGCACGCTGCGCGACCAGTTCCGGTCGCGCAGAACTGGACTGAGGCGTGGAACTACAAAAAGTAGTCAGCCCCAGTCCACTCTATGGTGCAGAAGACCTCTGTCGGAGGTCGCTCTGCACCGTTTTAAATACCCGGTGCGGAAATGGCCTGAGTTGGGGGGGAAGTTGGGCTCATCACGTGGGCGGATTCAGGACCCCCTGTCTTGGGTGGACTCAAGAAATCCCTCCCCGTTTTTTACGAAGTCTGGATTCTGATCAAGAATGCATTAGTGGCCAGCCAGATCTGTTCTTTTTCCTTTCTCTTTCTCCCTCTTTCCTCTCCTTGTTATGGTCTTCCTGCACTCTTGGCAGTGCTGGGGTGGTTTTTAGCCAAACACGTTACGGGTTTCACGTTGGTCCCCACGGAGGATTCAGCTGCGGCCGGCAGATGTTTCAGGCCCAGGGGTTGCGGGTGGGCAGCTGGGACGGCTGATCAAATCCTGTCCCCTGGCCAGCGCCGGGAGATCTTGCTGAGAAGGAAGGGCCCAATTTCTGTCTTGCATCAGCTGCAGAAATCCCTGGTGCTCTTCCACAAACATGTGCCGTAGTGGTTTGGCTGCCTCTCCCCTTCGGTCATGGAGATAATTTGCAATCCTCAACCTGGCCCTGGGCACGCCGTATTCGCTCAGAGGGAGGCCAGCGGGAAACCTCCTGTGAAGAAACTCTGCCAAGGAAACCCTGTTTTTGTAGAGCCAGCGCAGTGTCGTGGTTTAAGCGTCTGAGTCTCTTGGGGAGACCGGGGCTTGACTTCGCAAAATGGCTTCTCTTCCCGCAGCCACGAAGACGGCACGGTCCGGTTCTGGGATGCCTCCGGCGTCTCGCTCAAGCCGTTGTACAAGATGGGCACGGCCAACATTTTCCAAACGGACTGCGACCACAACGACAGCTTGAACCAGTCGTGCGAGGAGGAATGGCCGCCCTTTCGGAAGGTAGCTCGTCGTCTCGCCTCGAGTTTCTTCGCTCTGGGAATTTTGGGTGGGTGGCTTTTAGTTACAGGGGTGAGGGCTCCGTTCTCGGCGGTCCCGTGTCTTTCTGAGGAGCACAATTCAACAGGTAGAGTTCATCCCACCCCCTTTGGTTGTCCAAAGGTTGCAAAGCTCTCAAATTTTTGCTTCGCGAGGACGGAAATTTGAAGTAAAAGAATACCTACCTCAGTTAAGGGGTCAATGTGTTTCTGGCTCTTACTGCTTAAACAGAAAATTTGGTACCAAAAGCAAGAATAGCATAGAAAAGATAAAGATAGGTTCCTGCAACACGAGAAGAGCAGTTTGACATGTTCCAGCATTTTTTTTTAATCCAGAGCTAACAATAAGCACATGTGAGATGAACCAAGCAGGTCTATTGGTAAGCGTTGTAGAAGTAAACAAACATTTTGAACCTTCTGGAGACCGCTTGAAAGTTTCTTCCGAAATGCATCTAGGCTCTATTTCAGAGGAAGGAATTAGCAAAACCACTTCCAAGTATCCCTTACCTAAGGAGACCCTATGAAACTTGTGGGATCGCCATAGGCCTGCAAGTGAGTTGAAGGACACATATGAACACACGAGACAGGCTAAAGGCATCAGATCCCATCTGACCTTGCAAGCTAAGTAGGGTCAGCCCTGGTTAGTCCGTGGATGGGAGACCACCAATGAGAATAGCAGGTGCTGTGGACTGTTTCGGAGGAGGGAATTGGCCAAACCACCTCCAAGTATCTCCTTGCGTAAGAAGACCCCATGAAATTCATGGGAACACCGTAAGTCAGCGGGGTAGCTGAAGGCACACGTGTACGCATCCTTTGCGAACCTGCTGCCTCCTAGTGGGAAAAGGGAGTCGCCAGTGGCCTGGACCTCCACAACCTGAAGGCAGCTGGTTTTTCAAAGCACTGCGCTGGCCTCTTTGTTCACCACCTCCAGCGGTGCAGTTTTTCCATTTGGAACCGGGGTGGTGGAAGCTGTGCAACCTTCCAGATATTGACCCTAGCCAGAGGTGAAGGATGCTGGGATTTTTAGTCCAACAGTATCTAGAGGACTGTATTATTTAATTGTGTGCTGTTTTTTCCAGAGTGGCACCCAAAGCAGTTTCCAGAAACAGTCAGTTAAAAAGCTTTCACAATAAACTTTAAAAATAATGGAAACTGCATGAATTCTACCCCAGTTGAAATGATGTTTGGAGTCCTGAATCCCAGCTAACATCTTTGGAAAAGCGCAATTGTTTCCGTTCATTTTGAGTTCGGTAAAAATTGGCAAGGTCTATGAGTGTGTGTGTGTGTGTGTGTATATGTGGATTGTCCACATCTGATTTTGGCATCGTTTGGTTTTAATCCCTTGGTCTGTCCTCTACCTCACTCTCCTCCAGGTCGGCTGCTTTGACCCTTACAGCGACGACCCTAGGCTGGGCATCCAGAAGATTGCCCTGTGCAAATACACAGCAAAGATGGTGGTGGCTGGAACGGCAGGACAGGTGAGGATAGCAGGACCTTTTCCCCATCATCATCACATCATCCTCGGGACTTCATGTCCCGCCAGCCGAAATGAGATCTCAGCCTCGATCCCCTTCCTGAGCCCCAGCTTTTCTTCCCACCTCTGGCAGGTGCTGGTGACGGAGCTGGGTGACGAGAAGTCAGAGCATGTGGTCAACGTGGCTGTAGTGGACCTCCTCCAGGACCGGGAAGGCTTCACCTGGAAGGGCCACGACCGTCTGCCTCCGAAAAATGGCTCCCTGGCCTTCGCCCCGGGATTCCAGCCCAGCGTCTTGGTGCAGTGCATGCCCCCAGCGGCTATCACAGCCGTCACGCTGCACTCGGAGTGGAACCTGGTGGCCTTCGGGACCAGCCACGGCTTCGGGCTCTACGATTACTACCGGAGGAACCCTGTGCTGGCCAGGTGCGTCTCTGTGCCATGTCCTGCCTAACTTGTTCCCAGAAACTCTGCTCAGAGTTTCCAAACAGAAGCGTATATTTTAGCAAAGCAAGCAATGCAGCAACGTTACCAAAATGTTGCTGAGACTACAACACCTGAGCTGGTTACAAGTTTTATACCTTCAGTATGAATTTTGGTGTACATATCAAAGATTGGTAAAAATATTTACATGTCAGATCACCTCACTGGCTCCAGCCCCCTTTTCTAGGCTACAATTATTTACATATTTTTCATCTTGGGAGCCAAGACAACTTCTTATAGCCTATCTTCAGTGTTGCTGTAACACTTTCTTGTTCTGTTTTCCTCCCTTCTGATCTTCCTTTCCAAATGCAAGGTAACATTGGACTCACAGCAATTGCCCATTTGGAGCCCATGGAGAATTTAAATATTACAGCCAGATACATTGTTAGAGGAGTCAATTAAAAAGCAGATACATGGTTACAGGTGTCAATTGAAAGCATATACTCATTAGCAGTAGCCGGGTTTGCATCATGAATCTATTGCAGCTATTATGAAATATATTGATGCCACATATCACAGGAGCAATGCATTGTGACATTCCGTGTGTGTGTGTGTGTGTGTGTGTGTGTGTGTGTGTTTTGCCCAGCACTGTATGTCCCATGCCCCATGAGACATAAATGGGAGTTTGCCTTTGGAAAGGGGCACAACATGCCATGCCCAACTTGTGTAATTTACACCATGGTGCTATCTTATTTAATTGATTTGTTAAAGGTGTACGTTGCATCCGAATGACTCCCTGGCCATGGAGGGTCCCCTCTCCCGCGTGAAGTCCCTGAAGAAGTCACTGCGCCAGTCTTTCCGCCGGATCCGCAAGAGCCGGGTGTCTGGCAAGAAGAGGATCAATGCCAGCAGCCCTTCCAGCAAGGTGAGCAGAAAGTGGCACTGGCAGCAGATTTTCTTAAAACCCAGGTTTATCTCAAGGGGTGCTGGTGGAGCAGACGGAAAAGTGGCTGCCATATTGCTGGAAGATGGTGTCTTGTTTGAGAACCTTTACCCTCTCTCTGCTTGCTGCTCCGGCAGGTGCAGGAGGCGAACGCCCAGCTGGCGGAACAGCCAGGTCCTCATGAGGTCGAGATGACCCCTGTCCAGCGGCGAATTGAACCCCGGTCAGCCGACGACTCGCTGTCTGGAGTGGTGCGGTGCCTCTACTTCGCCGATACCTTCCTCAGAGATGGTAAGGCGAGGTGGACACAATTTTGCTTCTGCTGGACCCTCAGTGGGGAACAGCATTGCTCCTCTTGGTGACTGGTAGTGACATTTTGGGTGACCAGAAGTCACTTTTGGGATCTCTTTTCAGGCTCTTTCCTTTCACCTTTTTACTATTTCTGAGTTGGCTTTAGCACCCAAACTACACACCAAGGGGATATTTTCAGCTGAAAAAGGATGTTTGGGGGGAGGGGATAAGAGGAGTCTAGAGGCAACCTAGGGGCAGGGTTAGTGGCCACAAGTGACCCACAAAGTGTGCTTGCAGTCCATGGGCTACACAATGGCCATTCATCTTCTGAGTGCTAGAAGTTTTTGGCTTGATTCTGGGTGGGTTTTAGCAGCAAAACTGAAGGTATTCTTGGCTGAAAAGGCATAGTTTTAGGAGAGAGGCACTAAAGCTCTAGAGGTGTCCTGTAGGGTCATGGGCCACCCCGTGGGGTCAAAGGTTGCATGATTTAGGCAAGAGGTAGAGAGGGAAAGATGGGACGGAAAGAGGATGGGGACAGGGATGTCTCGAAAGGAAGGGGGTCCAGTGTCTCTCTTACAATTTGGGCCTACCCAGCCAATTTTTAGCTTTGAAGGTTGCATCTCCATAAGGCGCAAGACTCACGCTGCTTGTTTTCTCATTTCCCTCTCCGGCGTCCTGTAGCTGCACATCACGGACCCACCATGTGGGCCGGCACCAACTCTGGCTCGGTCTTTGCCTATGCCCTGGAGGTCCCCTCCCAGGAGAAATTTTCTGAGCGCTCTGTGGAGGCCGTTTTGGGCAAGGAGATCCAACTCATGCACAGGGCGCCGGTCGTGTCGATCGCCGTCCTTGACGGCCGGGGGAACCCTCTGCCGGAACCGTACGAGGTCTCGCAGGACTTGGCCAAAGCCCCTGACATGCAGGGCAGCCATTCGGTGCTCATTGCCTCAGAAGAGCAGTTCAAGGTAATCTCGAGCAGAGTATGGAGAAAGCTGTTTGAGGAGTGTGACTTAAGTATGTTCTGCATTGAGTATCCCTTATCTGAAATGCTTGGGAACAGAAGCGTTTTGGATTTCAGATTTTGGAATACCTGTGCTTGCATATACATATGTGATGAGATATCGTGGCAGTCAGACCCAGGGCTAAACACAAAATTCATTTATGTTTCGAATAAATCCTTATATGCATTGCATCAAGGTATTTTTTGGTAATTAAAAACAGTAATTTTCTGCATGTAACGATGTTTGTGTACATTGAGAAAGCAAAAGTTTCACTTATCTCAGCCACCCATGGGACAGATTTGAGTATTTCAGATTTCCAGATAAGGGATGCTCAGCCTATATATCTGTTGTTTGTTTTGGCTACTGGCATCTCTGTCTCAACTGCTATGTGTGTGCCCACAAGACGTCTTTTGACTTGTGGTGACCCCATGGATTTTGTAGGGTTTTCTTAGGCAAAGCAAGGAGTACTCAGAGGTGGTCTGCCAGTTCCTTCCAGCCTGCAGTACCATAGTTCCTCACAATAAAGGTTGAACTGAAAAGTGTTGGAGAAGGCTTGAAGATGTTCATCTCAGCAGTTTTTCTGAGGAGTGGATGGTATTTGAACAGATTCAAAGGTATCTGTTCATTCAGAGTGAAGGCAGGAAATGTTGCCCTCTGTCTGCATTGTCTTTATGGTTTTAGTCATCCCTCTCTCTGAATCGGCTTCATGATCTTGTGACGTCATTTCTCTCTCTCTCAACGTCATTCATTTGTGAAATCTCACACTCATGAGTCAGTTCTTCATTGGTTGGAGTTGTGGTCCAAAAAAACTAACTTCCCCAAGTACTGGGACCCTGTGTTTGACCTTTGAAAGAAGAGACAAATCAAAAAATTTTGGAAAAAAAAATGAATATACCGACCTCTCCTTATTAGGCTAGAGAAGGTGGTGCTACAGTTAGGGCGGGGCTTCGGCTAAGCCCCTCCCCTATTTCCATCGCTCCTCCCCTCCTCGTCCCACGCCAGGTCTTCACGCTGCCCAAAGTCAGTGCCAAAACCAAGTTCAAGCTGACGGCCCACGAAGGCTGCCGCGTCCGGAAGGTGGGGCTGGTGAATTTCACCAGCGCCGCATGCGAGGACTACACGGAGAATGGCCTGGCCTGCCTCACCAACTTGGGGGACATCCACATCTTCACGGTGCCGGGGCTGCGGCCGCAGGTGCATTACGACTGCATACGGAAGGAGGACATCAGCGGCATCGCCTCCTGCGTCTTCACCAAACACGGGCAAGGTGGGTTGGACCGGAGGGGCAGGATGGAGGGTCGGGGCAGCGGGGGGGGACCTCTCTTCCAAGCTCAGGGGTCTGGGTTTCTTTCCCACGGCACGTGGGGTACCGTGGAAGGCGAGGGGGCGGCGTCAGCCAGCGACGTATTTAGGTCTTTTACTCCAAGTCTCGAGTCCTTGTAAGATACTTTCAAGTCAAGTCTCAAGTCCGGGAGCCAGTTTCTGAAATGGGGAATAAGATCCTTCTCATTCCCTATTACTGAAGCTTCAAAAGCTTTAGAAAGAAGGACCCTTCCCTGCGCTCCCGAGGCAAGTCTTGCCTTCTGCTGTTAGGAAAAGTTTTGAAGGCTCCTCGCCAGGCAGACCTCAACGCCGCCTCGAGCCCGTTGCCCGACCCGTTTGCTGTTCCCGTTCGAGAAATGGCCCAAGATTTGGGCTCGAGACAGATTGTCACGTGACCAGTAGGCAAAAAGAGATGGAAGAGTTGTTCAAAGTTTTAAGGTTTCCAGGTGAATTGTGTTACTGAACCGAGAGCGGCAAGTCAGTTACTAAAAATATACACGTCACGAGTCGAGTCGGTATGTCATTTATTGCTGAGTCGAGTCCAAGTGGAATCATTGAAATGACTTGAGCCCAACGTGAGTCTGAGTCAATTGACTCAAGTCTACATCACTGGTATTAACCCTCAGGAGACCGGGGGGATGTACCATCCCCAAAAAACCATGAAAACAATATATTTCTCCCACTCTCGGGAGCATTTTCACCAAAATTTTAGGCCACTTAATGGGGGGGGGACCTTTTCTTTTAACAACAGGAGGTGAGTGGAAGTCACTACTTGGTTTTTCAGAAATCCTTTTCCTGGGCTTGAACTTTGTCATCCCCTCTCGAGACCCCCACGTTTGTCTTCTTCTCTCCAGGCTTCTATCTGATCTCTCCGTCGGAGTTTGAGCGCTTCTCTCTGAGCACCCGAAACATCACAGAGCCGCTCTGTGTTCTGGACGCGAGCCGGGTCCACGATGCCACCTGCCTCGGGTAAGGCTGGGGAAGCAGTCGCAGAAATGTGTGTGTGTGAGCTCTGCTGGCCTGGTCTGAGGATGATGGGCACTGGAATCCGACACATCCCTCGAGTTAGGGGAGATACGGGCTGAACACTGCAGCATTTCTTGCAGCAGGATTTGGAAACAAATAGCATGAGATAAACCCAGCTGTAGAGCCTTGTATGCCTGGCTTAAATCCCAGATAGGTGGTGATTAGTATTATCATTAGTAATAATGTAGAAATTTTCTTTTTAATGATGGTAATTCTGTTATTAATCGTGTGAATAATATGGGGTAAAAGGTGGTGAAGAGAGGTCTGTCTCACAGGGTGAAATCTTTAAATGCCGCTTCTTTGTTCTCCCAGGAACAATTTCACGGCGACGCCAAAACTGAACCAGGCCAACGGAACTCACGTCCTCCAGGGCTCGGACCCCAACCGTTCCCTCACGAGCATTGAACGTAAGGGCGGTCTCCCATCCAAGTACTAACCACGGCTGACCCCGCTTAGTTTCCAAGGTCTGATGGATCTAGTGACTCCTAGGGTATTTAGGCCCAGGGTGATCTTAGGATCATCAAAGTCAGAAACTACATGAGGGCACTCACAACCACAAAGCTTTAGGTGGGACCAGCAGTAGGATTCAGGTCGATTGAAGTTTCCAGCGTTGGCTGCTAAGCTCCGTCCCTCTCGCTCCGTTTGCCTCTAGGGTCTCCAGAAGAGCACCAGGCATCCTTCTCCCCAACGCCAGTCGATTCCCCCAATAACAGCATCGACACCCCTCTGGATACCACCGGAGACATCACGGCTGAGGAAGTGAAGGACTACTTGGCGTAAGTTTCTCTCTTCCCTGCCCCAAATGGATCAAGCATTTGGAATTTGGAAAATTCCCCCTTTTAGGGACTTCAGCTCCCAGAATCCCTGGATGCAGGGTTCTGGGAGCCTCTGTTTCCCAATTCCACTTTTTCCATGCTCAAGAGATGTAAAAATTATGTGGGGTAAGGCAAGAGGAGATTTCACCAGGCACAAAATCTGTGGAAGAGAGGACAAGCGGTAAATGCAAAATAACTTTTCCGGGCGTGCTGGATAATTTAGCTTAGACGGTTTTTTTAAAAGGCAGCAAGATTTATCATCGCTGTACCGTTTAACTGTCTTGCAGGCCTTCAGAGGAAACAGAGAGAAATCGGAAGAACATAAATGAGGATGAAGCTCGTTCCCCGGGGATCCTAATTAAATGAGGTGCATCGCGAGATGGGCTCCTTTAAACAGAGGTCCCCAACACCTTGGCCAACTGCCCTTCCCTGTCCTAGACGCCTTTTTTTTTTAATATGATGAGTAGGAAGCGAACCTGAGCATCTGAGCCCCCGTCATAACGCTTCTCACTCTATATACCTGCCCAGGGATTACGGTGGGGACGCCTTCTTCTGTGTCCCTCTAGTGTATATGAAACTTGGATGAATTTTGCATTTAGACGAGGGTGCCATCTCCAAGATACATCATCTTACCTATATGCAAATATTCCAAGAGCGGAAAAAATCCAAAATCTGAAAATCTGAAACACCTCTGGTCCCAAGTATTTTGGATAAGAGATACTTAGCCTGTAGAAGTAATTCTACATTGGAACCTCCATTTTCACAGGTTTAACACTTGTGGATTGGATTATTCCTGGGTTATTTTAATTATTGTATTTATTTATTTTTTAAAAATCCTTACTCCACTTGCCCCACCATGGGAAAAATATGTTCTCCCTAGACATCTCGAGGGTCTCTAGCGCAGTTCCTTGGCCCACTTCCACCAGAAGCAAACCACAGAGTTGCCTTGAAGGACCTAGAGATTCCTAGACGGAACACTTCTCTAGACATTGCTAGGTCCCCCAGTGTGACTCTGTGGCCCACTTGTGCTAGAAGTGGACCATAAAATCACATCGGAAGACTTAGAGATTCCTAAAGAAGTGTTATCATGTGTGTGTATATAAAATTATATATATATATAATTTTATATTTATAAAAATTATACATACATATATATGTATATGTATATGTATGTATACAAAAATATATACAGCATTCAAGATTTTTATTTTTATTCATGTTTTCCCACTTTCGTTGGGGTCTTTTGCCCCTAACCCCCATGAAAGTGGAGGGCTCACTGTATTAATAATAATATGTTCCCGCTACAGAGATGGTGAAGTGATCGGACTGTCGGAGGGTGTGGAAACCACTTGGACGAGACTTCACTTTGCAACGGACTGTTCACGGTACCTCTCCACCTCCTTCCAGAGACTCTTTTTGCAGTTTCTTTGTTTTTACACAAGGAGTTATAACGTAAATACCTGGAAGTGGACAGGTGGGACATCTTGAAGCTGAAACTTTCTCGATCTCGGTACTTTTTCGAGTTTGCCTCTCTCTCCGTCTTTTTTTTAAGGAAAACAAAAGCGTGCCATCCGTCTACAAAAGGACCAAGTCGTGTCTACTCTTCCATTGCACAAAAGAACACAACACACGCAAAAACTCTTAATCTTCCTCCTTTTTTTTAAGGTGAACGAAAGGAAAATGAACACAGACACAAAACTGTGTGCGGGAAGGAATCCCGTGTTGTTTTGAGACCGAATTGCCAGCATCCCTTGGAGCGAAGTGTCGGCACCAACCTTTGCTTGGAGGGAGGTGGCTTTTTATATACGGTATTTGGAAGACTGCTCTGGACCCCAAAACCTTTCTCTCTCGTATGATTTTTTGCTATCTGAATTTTGCTCCCGGCGGGGATGTTTACGTACCTCCAGAGTCCCCCTCCTGCCTTTGGATCAAAACCACCTTCCGCCAACTCACCGCCTGGCTAGCGGACTGAGAGAACCGGTACGCGACCGAGGCGTCAGAGACCCCCTCCCCACGAGCCGTCTTTGGAGCCAAAGCCTGCCTGGGTGGTGGGGGGCGAGAATGCTTCTCGTGACCTTTTCTAACACTATAATTGGGAAGAGTTTTTCTTTCTTTGGATTTTTTTGCCGGTCGGTCTTGAAGGATTCTGCTTTGAACTTTTGGGGTGCTGCTGAGTGGGTGTGTGCCCTTTGCTTTCTCCCACTTCCCGGCTCCCCGTGGGGTCGATTTTGTGGATCGGTGGGAAGTCTGCAAGCTAAGTGATTGTGGAAGCTTTTCCCTTCGTGCGGCTGAAGGGATAGTGGTCCCTCGGGGAGAACTTGGATGCACAAAGCTTGAAGTTGAACATGAAATGTCAGAATTTATGTTCGTTCCTTTTTCTTTTTTCTGACTTCTGTGGGTCTTGACTTTTTGGGCCAATGTGGATTTTCAGAGCGGGAAGTTGGTGTTGGGAGGAATTTGTCACTTTTTAGGTATGTTTCTCCACTTTGATCACTCTTGAGGAATTTACGTGATTTGGAGGAGGCTCCTGATTGTAGCTCAGCTGTGGGGAAGGTGCAGACCTCTGCTGGATTGCAACACCCAGTATCCACTAGTCAGCATAGCCAGTGGCAAGAAATGATGGGGAGTTAACTTTTGGAAGGTTGCATGATTTCCTTCCCAGCCTTAGTGGCATGCGAATAGGGGCTTACTGGATGCTGAACAGAGCAATTTGGGATCCTCCAGATTCTGTTGGACTATAAGTCCCATTGGCTGTGCTGGTTGGATCTGATGATTGCAGTCTAGTGATATGAGGAGAGCTAAAAGCTTGATCTAAGAGATGCCCCTAGAGTTTGGGTGAACACTGTTATACCAAAAGGTCCTTTCACACTGCATGGTTATGGTGCTATGATACCACTTGAACTGCCCTGGCAAAGTGCAGTGGAATTCTGGGATTTGGAGTTCAGGTGGGTGAATAGAGCCAGGGAGCTCCAATGCCTCCCCAAACTACATATCCCAGGATTCCATAGGATGCAACCATAGCAGTTCATATGGAAACACAGTGCTACAATTGTGTAATGTGAAAGGACCCGAGGCGTACAATCTACCTTCCTTTCTCCTGAAATTCTGGTTTGTAAATTGTGTGTACGTTTGGTAGGAGAGGGGCTTTTGTGTCTTTTGGGGCCTTGATTACTTTGGACCGTGCAACCTCCCCGACTCAAATGACCAAGAAGTGGACAAATGGCCTCAGAATCTTGGGTTGCATTCCTTGCTTTGGGTGTTTCTCTTCACAGTTCTCAGCCAAAAGGCCTTGGAAGTAGAGTAGTGGCATTGCGGGTCTTTGGTAACCCCCAAAGTCTGCATCTGCACCAGGTGCGAGAATTGGGCAGCTCTCCAGATGATGTTGGACTGTAACTCCCAGCAGCCCTTAGTAGTGGGGATAATAGCAGTTGTAGTCCCAACCGCTAGAAGCCTGTACTATCCCCAGCTCTATAGCCAAGATGAATAATGGAGTTTCCGTTCATGTTTTGGTGAATTAACATGTCTGCATCTGGTTGTTTTGAGGCTGCGGGAATTGGACTCGAGCCACTAGCTCACTTGGGCTGATTTTGAGGCCTTGACTACCTTGTAGAATAATTTTTGCCATCCCTTCGTTTCTCCTGAAGTATCTCAGTGTTGCTTGGAGACACCAACTTAGATGTGATTTCCATTTTTAACCCTGGCTGTTTCTGTGTCCTTCATCTTGCTCAGGGCTCGGAGAAGTGGCTTTTCTGGACTGCAGAAATCTGCAGACCCAGATTCTGGGTGTTGCAGTCCAGAAAAGCCACTTCTCTGAGCCTTGATCTTAGTATCAGAGGCCTTCGCTTAATTTATTAATTGAGGTTTTGAAACTTGCTGCCTCTCTCTCGTCCCTGCTCCAAACTGAACTCTTGAATTGGGGAGCCGAATTCCCAGCTGCCTTGAGAAAGCAGCCTCTTCTGTGTGGGGACAAGAGATAAGAAATCCCAATTCCTACCCTTCGACCAGAAACTCCAGGTGAGTGTACAACAGGGCAAGTCCTGTTCCCAGTATCTGTGCACCTTGCAAAGGGGGTGGGAGTTGGCCAACAGCTCCCAGCAGTCTGAGCCTGCCTAGCCGGGGGGGGAATGCTGGGAGTTGCAGTCCAAAGGAACCGAGTGGACCATGCAGTTTCCATGCCTGGTCAAGGCCAAGACTTGCGCCTTTCCCCCTGCACGGGGAATCCATTTTGCTGCTCATGTATTCTTCTGCATTGGCTTCATTTTTTTTTCAGGAGGGTCTTCGCCAGCCTTTTTCATTCGAAGCCCCCTCCTTTTCTTTTTTGTTGGCTTTTTTGCTCACATTCCTTTTGCTCAAAAACATGAAGATGGCTGCTCTGGCCCTTCTGCGGAGCCCATCCTGTGCCAAAAAGAGAGGCTAGAACAGTTCCTTCTTACAGGACTACAATTCCCAACATTTTCCAACAGCTATGCCAGCCTGGGGATTTGTAGTCCAAAGTCCCCTCCTTCCTGGTCAGTAGGGATTCTGGGGGAGGTCTTGGCACTGCTAGCATTAAACCCTGCCTCCTGGGGTACATCCACATTATATCACTTAAACTGCCATGGTTCCATCCCGTAGCAGTCTGGGATTTGTAGTTTCATCATACTTGGAATTCTCAGCCACAGAGTTCTAGTGCTGCATTACAGAAGTCTTAAAAATCTCATGGAACTACAAATCCCAGAGCTCCAGAGGATGGAACCATGGCAGTTAGAGGTGGCATCAAATTGCTACAGTTGTGCAGTGTGGATATGTGTTTCCTCCCTGCAGTGTCTGCACTATTTTAAAGCAGGCTTGGTCACCTTTTTATACCCACAGTGGACATTTTGTGCCAAGGAAAGGTTGGCCAAAGGCTGCGGGTTGGGAGGAAGATGTCCAGAAGTCAAAGGAGGGGAACAGGCTGAAATTATATTTCTCACACAGCAGTACCATTCCTGGGCTCAGCCTAGATTAGACTCAGTCTTAAGATAGTCTTGACTTTTGTGCTAAGTTGGCTAGCCATTCCTTCTTCCTAGTTGGCCAGATGGTATGTGTGTGTGAGGAATAATTCTCCCTCTTCCCACAGTTCCCCCCAATTTTGCCCTCTCCCATGATGAATTTGCAAGAAATTCTTTGTAAGAATATTTCGGTACGGTGTAATTTCCTGTCCCTCCGTCTGTGTGTATGCGCATAAAAGAACGAGTGTCTGTTGTGTGGGTGGACAGGGGGTGAGGAATTCATAGCTGAAATGTGCCATTGTGTGTCTTAATTTTTTTTTCCTCTTCTTTTTCATGGAATTAATTGTGGAGGGGAGGGAGGGATGAGTTTCCTTGGTAGAATGTACCCTCTGTTGGGAATTTTTCTTTTGTTTTTGGTCCAGATAATGGATTTAGCATTGCTTAGTTATTAATACAGGTTTTTAATAAAGGAAAAAAAAGAATAAAGCATTTAATATCTTTACGTTTGTGTGGCTGGTTGTCCAAAAGGTGGGTTTTCGGCAAAGGTTGCAGAACTGAAAAACACGCTCTCGGAAGCACAAAGGAAGTCATGTTTTGTGTTTCATTATAAATAGCTCAAGTCTCTGTGAAAAGTGGAACAACAAGTTGTTTTACCGCAGTGAAGGGAGAATCCTGGCTGTAACATTTCTCAAAAAAAAAAAAAGTCTCTGCAAAATCTGCCCCATTGCTCTAAGGGGGAAAAAAAAGCAAGGACAGGCACAAAGTATTTGGTTTCTATAAAGACAGACGTGCAGGAGGTGAGATTTTATTCAAAGAGGAGGGGTCTCTCCTTGCTCTGCCCCCTTCTAGTAATATTTTGTCCTATGTGCTGCTTGGAAAAAAGAACAGAATGAGAAAGGTAGGGCTACCTATGAGAGACCACATTAGCCAGTCCTGGGCTGACGTGGACCGCCAAGTCCTCCAGGCCGGCCCGTTCAGGCGCCGGGTTACGCCGGGGGCTTCCGGAAGACGCTCCAGGCGTGGAAGCAGCGGGTGAAGGCAGGCGGCTCGTTGCCTTTCCGGACAAGACGGAGCTTCCGCGGACGGGACGGGTCTTTGGAGCGCATGTGCTGGATGTACACCTAGGATGGGAAAGAGAGGGAAAGAGGCCGACAGTACAGAAAAACCGATCTCTTTCCACTGGGGGAGGGAGGAGGGAGCATCCCTTGAAACAGTCCAAAATGCCCTCATTTTGTCTTCTGATCTCCCTGACAGCACCTTTTGGATTGGGGCCCTGAAGCAGGGCGCTCTCAACTGCACCAAGTTTCTGGCTTTGCAAGGCCATATATAGCATGTCCCCCAAAATGCATACACCCTTTAAACAACTAATAGTAACTACAGTGATTTTTTTTTAAATCTAAGTACTTTTATATTGAATAATAAATTTATAATAATGATTTCCTCAGAGTTACAAATTCCATCTTAAATTACAATTTTATGTCTGGTGTTCAAACTGTCGTCCCGGCACGACAAAGCCCTGCGCACGTCGTCGAAGCACGATGTGAATGGCAAACCTCACTTAAACATTCCCTTGCAAATTCATGACACTTCTCCACTGTTGGAATCTTTGATCCTGTTAAGGGTGTTGTATACATTTTTTGGAAAAAAATGGTAATAAATAAAATCCAGGATTATAAACGGTTATGGGTGTACACAATTTTGGGGAACGCCCTATATTACTGGCCTCAATTCAGCATCCCATCAGAGTAATGTAAACATCCCAATGAAGACCTACACTACACTGAGCAATATATCTTCCCCCTTCCAGTTAGGACCCCGGGCAGGGGGACAAGTTGCCAGAGATTTCTCTGATCCTTCCTGATCACCTCGAAGCATGCAATGGCCATCTGAGGTGGCTTCCAGGCTGTAAGTTAAGTCCAAGAAAGCACTGTGTGGAGAGGAAGGGAATACCAACCTTTGCAAACCCATCCATGTGTTAAGGGATGCTGATGCGGGTGGACGTCCCCTCCTGAATTCAGGCCAAAGGGTGCTAACTCCCTCTGTGTGATGAAGGAAAACAACCAGCTCTGTCCCTTATAGGCAGAGCCCTCCTTACCTGGCAAGCTTTGAGACTCAGTTTGATTTCCACCTGGCTTGTCTGGGTTCCAACCCACATGTACACCTGGAAAAAGTAGTCGGTGTTAAAATTCAGACGATTTGTTCAAGAAAATGAAAGAAACAGCAAGAATACCCATTTTTCAAAAAAAATACAGATTCTGGAATTCTCTTGCGGACTCGGTGCTTGTGAAACAAGAGGTCAGGCTGGCCAAAGTACTTTTGCAGATACAGCGGGCTGCCCTCTTGTGCGACCTCCACGCACATGAATGTGAGGTTGCGTGAGGAGTCGAGTTCCATTTTAGTCAACAGATGCAATGGACACACTCATGTTGCATCCATTTACTACACTGGGATGCACTGTTCCTTGTTTTACGTGGGGTTCCTGAAACGGAACGGCTGCATCTACAATGGATGCACTGTATTGCACAAAGAGATATCTCGGGCTTCCTTACACAGCATTTCCTCCAGATGCAAAATGACAGTCTGGGAGACATTCTTCTATCTGACTCTAGTGGATACTGGTTCTATCTACTCGTCCAGCTACTGTTGCCCTCCAGCACCCAGAGAGTAAGCAAGCTTTACGCAATGTGTAAAATCTTCTTCGAGATCCTGAAGTCACTTCTTTCCATTTTCCATCTACACAACAAAACACAAAATGCAACCTGACCTCATCGCTTACTCAGCATGAGTGGATGGAGAGCTAGTCAGGGTACCATCATCCACTGTGCCCAAGAAAACTCACCTCGTGGCCGTTGTCGAGCAACATGATGTCGTCGTCGGCGAGGTCATCCTGGCAGAAGTCGGAGCATTTCTCCGACACAGCAAAATAGCCCTTCTCGTTGGAGCACCTGAAGAGGAAAAGCCAGAAGGACCCTCGTTAGGAAGAGCATGGGGCTGAACTGCAACTCCCGTCAGCCCCAGCCAGCAGGGGCAACGGACGAGGGATGTTGGGAGGTGCATCTTTCCATGACTAGCTGCCCTCAGTGGTTAGAGGAAGCGGAGTTGTAAATACAAAGTGCTCCCACCTGAACAGGCGAGAATATTTCATGTATTCGGCATCCCCGTCGTAGGGCTTCTGGGTCCCGATGCCGACCCAAAAGAAGTTCTCTGGCTCCTCCCCTTCGTTTATCACCTGGAACCAGAGTGAGGAGAGTGTCAGCCGTTTTGGAAGTGTGATTCCCCCGTCTACATGCTTATAGGACCACTGCAGGCTGCTTGGGCACGGGGTGTAGGCTGGAACCCTACTGAGATGTTACACCAGTGTATCTCCAGACAACATGGGGTATTTATACATTTTACTTGCTTGCATAAGGAGGTATCCAGTAACTCTTTACGCAAGCAGGCTGACTCATGCCCCTGTCCCTGATCTGATTCGGACTCTAGGTACCTGCTCTCCCCACTATGCCTTTGCCCCCTTCCCACAGACACACTTTGATGTTTGAAGTTTTTCCACTTTTGTGGGGGTCTTGAGTCTCTAACCCCAGTGAAGGTGGAAGGTTGACTCTCCACCCTCCACTACCACTGAAGAGTTGTGCAAGGAGATATTAAGCACCTCCTTCCGCAGTGTTTACTTCTGCAATAGTCTCCATTATTCTACCACCAGGTTTTGTAGCCAATGCTAGCTTGCAAGGGCAGAAGGTGAAGGAGCCATCACCTCCTGCCGTGTTTTCCTGCTCGGAACTTCCTGCCTCTGGTTCCTCTCACCTGTTTGCTGTAGGAGTCGTCAAACATGTGGTTCATGATGTCCTCTGCCAGTTTAGCTTCGTCGGGGTCGGCCGCCCGGCCCACCCAGGTGTAGACAATGCCTTGGTTATCGGTGCTCTCAAAGGGAACCTGGAAAGACAAAGGGACCAGACTCACTGGGAGAAAAACAAAAAAGAACATCCCCCTCCCCCAAAATGTTCTCATTATCCATCACCTCCTGGCAGGTTGCGCTAAAACAGCATTTGGGAAAGTTTCTTTGCTGGACTACAGTGCAATCAATCCCCACTCCTTATGCCTTCAAGTTGCCTGTCAAGTTACGGCAACCCCATCCTAGAGTTTTCTTAGGCAAGGAATCCTTAATCTCTCATCCAAGTACTAACCGGGGATGGCCCTGCTTAGCTTCCAGAAGGGGGGAGGTCTGGTGCCTTTCAGATATTTAGGCCCACTCATTACAGCTCTGAAAAGTCCCTGCTTTTAAATTATGTCCTATTATTATTTTACTGCTGTTGCCAAAACCTTTGTTTGATTTCAAAATGTAAGCCATTTGCAGAACAGGTGTGTGAGTCAAAGCTGTGAGAGCCACCCAATAAGTAAATCCGGTTCCATAACTAGCCGCTTGTGAACCGGTTACCTTCAAGATGAAACAAAATTCTGAGTTGAGAAGGCCGGAGTCTGTGTTGATCTGGATGCACCTGAAAAGGATTGGGTTGGGGGAGACACGGAAAAGGTCAATTAACATACAACACCGCACTGAGTCCACTTCTAAGCATCACAGTTTAAAAAATGATGCTCATAAGTTAGAAATTGTCAAGAAAAAGGCAATAAGATCTGGAAACCAGAGCTTGGAAACTTCGCTCTTTAGAACGGCAATGCCCAACGGGCAAGCTTGCCTGTGGCATTCAGGTAGTGCAAACAATAAACTTTCCTAGGAAACTAAATTCCTTGGAGAAGCGTTCGTACTGTTGTTAATATTAATATTGGATTTGATGTCCCTCGGGGGTCTCTTCCAGTGCTTATGGTTCCATGAAAAGGGAACCGCAGCCCGCTGGACAAGGTCTCCGGGCGATCCTGCGGGGTGGCGCTCACCGGGTGCAGAGGGCGCTGCCGTTCGTCCGGATGTGGTAGAGGCTGGGCTGGAGCCCATCCTCCCTGGCCTTCCTCTTGCCCTTGTGGATGATGAACTTCCGCTTGAAGTGGGAGAGGAACTTGGGGTTCTCCTGCTGCTGGGTCATGCGCACCACCTGGAAACGGGGACAAAACGGGCCCCAAGGAGGACAAGGCGTCACGGTACGTTCAACGAAGTGTTTAAGTCCACGTAACAGTACCATCATTTTTTTATGTCTTTTTTTATTCTCTTTTTCTCATTGCACTTCGGAGAGGTCAGAGCCCTTTTGTGTTTTAGTAAGTTAGTACTGAGAGCTGGCCCGGTGGAGCGTTTTGAGCGTCAGACAACAACCCTGGAGATCGGGGTTCAGTCCCCCACTCGGCCATGGAAACCCACTGGCTGAGCCTGGGCACATCACATACTCTCAGCCCCATAAAAGAACCCATGACAGGGTTGCCGAAAGTCAGAAACGACTTGAAAGCGCACATCAAGCTAGTAAGTTAATGTTCTAGTGAGTTAGTGTTTCCAGCTCACTGTTTTAGAGCTCTGTTTTAATTTCAGCCTATGTTTATGTTAAAAATGTCAGTTTTTGTTATTTTGTGTTGAGATACAAACACACATATTAAAAAAGAGTATGTTCAAATCCTCATTCAGCCCTGGAAACCCACTGGGGGACCTTGGGCAAGTTACACACGCTCAGCCTCAGAGGAAGGCAAAGGCAAACCCTCTCTGAACAAATCTTGCCAAGAAAACCTTGTGATACGTTCACCTTGGGGTCACCGTGAGTCAGAAATGACTCGAAGGCACACAACAACAACTATGATCCTTTTTGAATGTGTGTATATATATTTTTTTTAAAAAAAAGACCAGGCAGAATCACACTGGATCACTCCCTCCTGCTGCTCACCTCCAGCTTGCCGGGGAAAAGGTTCTCGAATTTCTTCTGGAGGCTGAAAGTGAAGGTGAGCCACCCCATGTTGGACGCCTCGCGGCCTTGCCAGAAATAGACCACGCACTGGAAGTCTTCCTCCGGCTGCTTCTCCTCCTCCTCCTCCTCTTCCTCTTCCCCCTCTGCCTCTCCGTCGGCAGCCCCATCAGCTCCTTTCTTCTTGTTCTTCTTTTCCTCCTCGTCCTCCTCACTCTCCACGGGCACCCAGTACCTTTCGGGGGGGGAAAAACACAGTTATTCCTTTTATCTTTCTCACACTTTTTATCCATGTGCATTCCTTGCCTTGCCTAATAACACCCTATGAAAAATTTGTGGAGTCCTCATCAGCTGACAGGCAGACAACTCCTTAGGTTTGAATTCTAGGATCTCTTCTCTGTCTCAATACTTTTCCAGGCTTGTTCGGTGGGAACAAGGGAGACAGGGTCTTCTCCGTAGCTGCTCCCAGACTTTGGAACTCTCTCCTTAGGGAAACTAGGTTAGCTTTCTCCTTGCTGCCAGAAAGTGAAAACCTTATTCAATCAGGCTTTTAGGAACTATGATTTTAATGGTGGCCTTACCGGCAGAGGAAGACATAGCAATCCTGGGTGTAGAAATGCCCAAATTCCTCTTCGGGCAAGCGGGCAAACTTCTTGTTCTCCAGAACAAAACCCTCCATGCCGTCCAAGTCTTCGTTCCATTCTTCCATGAGCTGCTCTGCCTGCAAACGTACGGGGATGTGAGTCACAAACAGGCAAAACTTTGGGGCAGAAGGGTGGGAAGAAATGCCGTAAAGGTGCCACCTTTACCGCCCCAGAATGAAGAACAGGAGCTAAACTTCATTACGCTGTGAGCCACCAGATATGCATTACACAGGAGTGGACCATGGCCCTCCCTCCACGTTTCTGCAGAAGCCAAAAGAGAAGGAAAGCACTGGCATGAAGCGGTGTTGATTTAAAGTGGCAAAGTGCCCTGGATGAGAAAGCTATTTGGCTTCTAGTCCCCCAGAAAACCAGGAGTCTAGAATCCTTGCTTCTTCAGTTCAACACGCCATCAATTTGCAAACTAGGCTGCTCCCCACCATCTTGCTCCCCTTCTCTTCTGGCCAGGCATTACCTCCGTCAGAGGCATAGGGGGCTGGCGGGGCAGGAAGAGGGCCGTCAGGTCAGCCTTCATCTGATCCTTCTTCTCAGCATCCTTCTGGACTTTCCCGGAGAGCCCGTCGGCCTGCTGGACCGATTCTGCGTTGCGGGTGTAATCCACTTTTAAGACGTCGTCCCAGTTCTTGAACTTGGACTTGAAGACCTGGCCGGGAAGAGAGAAGGACGTCAAAGTAACAGAAATCCTGGACGGCGCAATGGGCTACGTGGCTCATGGGTTGTTCTGTCCCTCCCCAGGAGCTGTGTCGACCCTCAGCAGAACAGGCATCGAGTAGACCACAGTATTCTGTTCAGAAACTGAGCACAGTTCCTGGCCTCTGCAAGCCTTCACTTGGTGTTGAACATGGGCAAGCAACGGAAATCTTGGTGATGACCTTTAAGCCCTTTACGGCTCAGGTACAGTTTATATGAAGGATGCACCGAACACCAATGTGCACCACGCACCGATGTATGTCGGTACCAATGTGCATTGGGCGCTCTTGCTGGTGCCTTATTATACAACTTCACAATTCAGTGAACCGTCTTCTTAGTGCCTCTGCAAAATAGCTGCGTATACATAAAGTTGTGAGCCAGCGTAGTACAGTGGTCTGAGCATTGGATTATGACCCTGGAGACCACGGTTTGATTCCCCGCTTGGCCATGGAAACCCACTGGATGACCTAAGGCCTATCACATACTCTCAGCCCCAGAAAACCCCATGATAGTTTTGCCCTAGGGTTGCCCTAAGTCAGAAGTGACTTGAAGGCACCCAACAACGTTTTAATAAAGATTTTATACTGTTTTATCCGGTCATTTTAACTGACTATTCTGGAAGCTGCCTTGGGTCCCACTTTGGGAGAAAGGTTCTAGACTCCTTGTTTTCTGGGGGACTAGAAGTAAGTAAATAAATAAATAAATTGCCCTAATCCAATCAGGGGCAGGGGAAATTCAGCACCTTGGATAGTTATTTTAAAGTTTGGATCAAACCCCAGAGCAGATTTGCCACCTCAAACTGACAAGGAAAGTACCAGCTGCTGGTGTCCCAAAGAATCCCTGCACCATCCCTGCTCCCAACCTACATACTAGAAACTCCTTTTCAGCAGGTGAATGGGCACAGATATTCACCCTCAATGCCTGAGTCCCTCCTGGCCTACCTGGCACTCGGTGCCCTCCAGGTTTCGGATGACCATGGCATGCTTGGGGCGATGGAGCATGCTACACAGCTCTTGCCCGAGCTTCAGGGCGGCCGCCCGGACCAGGCGTGGCGACTTCCGGCCGATCCAGATGAAGACGTCCGACCAGCAGTCCAAGAGGTAGACCGACTTGGTGTCCAGAAGGCTCTGAAGCTATACGAGGAAGAAGGGAAAAAAGCAGAGACAAAATGGAGGAAGGTTTGCGCCACCTGGTTCGCTCAAATTGATTCTTGGTTCTACAGTATATCACATTTCCTGGCCGAGCTGTCTGGGCAATTCTGTAGCTCAAAAAAGGATAGTTTTTCCTGAGTTCTGTGCCATAAGGAACATCGGAGATTTGACGGGTCCTAGGAAGGGGAGAGTTTCTCCCTGACCTCGAACCCAGGACAAAAACACATAGACACCCTCTTCAGCCCCGTCCTACCAGTCTCATCTCTGGCAACAGATCCACCTTTGGCCTCTTCTTGTGCTCTACGGAGAGTCTGTAGTTGATTTGGGGCAACTCCAGGTAGCCCAGCCCCAAGCCAACCTGTGTGGAAAGCAGAAGGAAAAGAAAGAGAGAGGAACATCAGCTAGGAGGACCAAGCCATTAAAAGCCCTACTTGGTGCTTTCAACAGGAGAGTTCCTGAGTGGTGATTCTACATGCAGTTAAATCCTACGGATGGAATGGATCCACCCTAGCTGAGGCCATGCTACAAGTTTTCCTGTCTTTCCTGGGAACTCCCCAGCGACCAGCAGCTGATGGCTTACAAGCACAGTCCACAGATCATAACTCTGAGCAGGATTGCCCTCATCTGTCTCAGAGAACAGTCTTCAGATGTATGAGGGCCAAAATTTAACCATCTCAGGACACCCTCCTCTGTCATTCTTCTCTCTGATTTAACTTGAGCACAATTGGGATCACTCTCTCTCTTCCTCCACACCTTGTAGAGCTTGGGTCTTGGAGGCCTGAAATCATCTGGAACGTTGTTCTTGATCTCTTCTGGCTGCCCTCCAAGGATCTCCCAGAACTCGGGGGTCTCCTGCGTTTGGGTCAACAGGATGATTTCCGCTTTTCCCTTCCTCTCGTTCTTGTTGATCTTCTCTGCAAAGAGCCTGCCGAGGATAGAGAAAGGCAAGGAGTGAGGGAGTTCCAGAGCCTGGGAGCAGCCAAGGGACCCTGTCTCCCTTGTTCCGACCAAACGAGCCTGAGAAGCTGGTGGGATGGAGAGAAGGCCTCTTCCGAAGACCTCAGAGCATTAATAGGCTCACAGAGAGAGGCAGGGTCTTCCAAACAGCTCGGACCCAAGCCATGTAGGGCTCCATAGGTCATCACCAGCACTTGGACTTTTGCCCAGAAATGGGCCAGCGGCCAGTCGAGTTCCCAGTAACCAGCCCCCGTTAACAACCTGGCTGAAGGTCTTCAGACCAGCTGAAGTTTCCAGTCTTCAGAGGCAGCCCCATGCATTACAGTCAAGACCATCCACAATGTACTTCCCTCTGCCCCAGCGTCTGGGCCGTACCTGGCTTTGGTAGTGGCGCTCAGCGTGGCCTGGGCCCCCCTCCAGACGTAGATCTCAAGGCCGTGGTCCAGAAGGAAAGCAAACCTGCCAAAGATGCAGGAAAAGAAGTGAGTTGGAGAGAAGGGAAAAGGAAATGAAGGGAGAATCTCTCTCTTCAGTAGGAGGATGCAACCTCGTGTCTTCCTTTATATCCATGCCTTCATTCAGCTTATACATCGATTGGGGCTCTCTCAACAGTCAGCTGTGGATATCTGGGGCTACCGAAGGGATATAGCTACTGGGAGGGGCACAGTAAGAACAATTTAAAACGCACTACAGCAGGGGTGGGCAACTGCAGAAGGGGAGAGGACCACTGACCCATCCCGCGTCTGTCCAGTGGGTTGCATCAGCACCTTTCAGCGTGTGCAGAGTGATGTGATGTCCCTTCCAGAGGCCATTTTGGCTCATTTTTGCCCACTTTTCCCCCTCTTTTTGGTTGTTCTGAGAGTTTGGGGGCCATTGCAGCATTGGAGAAAGAAAAAAAAGCTGCCTTTTTAGACAGTTCTGGCCCATTTGGAGGCAAAGAATTGCTTGAAAAGTACCCTCCTCCCAAATTTTCTTTTTAAAATGGAGTGGGATTGGGGGTTGGAGAGGTCTTCTGGGAAGGGGTCCCAAGGGCCACACTTAGCAGTCCCAAGGGTCACACTTTTCCCACACCTAAACTACCACATTACAAAAACAAACCAAGGAAAAACAACAAAAGAGCAGAAATATTGTAGTGTTACTTCTCTATATCCAAGGTACAGCTCATCACAGTTTACAATCTGGAGGGAAAGGGATGGGAAAAATTTCCTCCTGAGAGCAAGCAATCATTTTTATCTAAGAGAATCTCCCTGCATATTTACCTTGGGTCCAAAGACACTCCTTTCAGCGGTACGGGTTCCAGTTTGATATTCTTTTTGCCATAAACTCGATAGAGCCTGAATTGAAACAAAGATTTCAGTTTGGAGCCACAATTTTTGTTGAAAACCAGGTTGTGAGGGTGAGAACCTGCTTGGTGTTACCTGGAGACATACTGTACATCCTCAACCGTGTAGAAACCGCTGGCTGTCCCTCCTTCGATGTAGGAGATCTCATGATCGAACACCTAAAAGCCACCAGCAAGAAGGGAAAACTTAATTTTAAACCCAGTGCCTCACTTCTTCAACCTCACCTCCTCTACAGGGTTGTTTATGAGAAAATGCAGTGGGCCCCCAGTATCCGCTAGCGTTTGGTTCCAGGACCCTGCAATGGGTGCCAAAATTCATGGATGCTGATTTGACAGGGATGTAGTCCCGATTAATCCTTTGCTGTCCCACTTCTTCACCTGCTTTTAAAATGTCCTGGTTTCCTTCTCTTCCTCCCATATCAGCTTATTTCATTTGCTATAAACTGAGTTAAAAATGGAAAAGAAGTTTGCAGTGAATTTCACAGAAGGTAGAGGAGCGAAGAATCTCATCCCTCTTAGTTATTGCTGTGTGCCTTCAAGTCGTTTCCAGCTTATGGTGACCCAAAGGCAACCTTCGCACAGGATTTTCTTGGGGTTAAAAGGGTGTGACATGCCCAACGCCACTCAGTGGGTTCCCATGGCCGAGGGAGGAATCGAACTCTGGTCTCCAGGGTTGTAGCTCAGAGCTCAAAGCACTATACCATGCTGGCTCTCAGCTTAACCAGACCTTACTAATCATCTAAATCCAAAATTAACATTTCATTCTCTCTCTTTTTTTCCCTCCAAAAGAGAAGAAAATCCTCTGCTTTTCCTAAATATTTGCACGCTTTTCTCCTCAGAGTTGGAAGACTCCTGCTACAAATGGAAGCACCATCAGAGCAACTGAATGAAACTCGGCCTCCAAGCCACCGCAGTATCCCATTATGCAGGAAGGTCTGTTTGGGGAGCCGCTCACCTGGCTGAATTCATCGCTTTCGTCCCCCATCTCCTCCCGGCTGCAGCGGGATTCTGCCCCCAGGTAGTTCCGCAGGTTAACGGCATGGATGGCCGCACAGGCTTTCTTGTCGAGCGAGGACTCCTGGCCGATCCAGTAGTAGATCTCCCAATTCAAGGAACCGTTATCGTCTAGGATGGTCTGGGGATGGACAGTTTTCACCGTTACACAGATAACAGCCAAATGTGGAAAGGTTTGGGTCCCATCGGCTACGACCTACACATTTCATTTCTTATTCCATGTATTTATTCATTGCCCTTGGAGCTTAGAAAGGATGCACATAAAAAGTGTATAAACCAAGACTGTGACACAGTAAAAAAACCCAAAAAACTACTAAATATTTTTATAGTTTTGTTGTTAATATTATAATTGTTCTCATATTATTCTTATTTACATCCTGCCTTTTTCCTCAAGGCAGCTTACAATTCAAAGAAACATAGTTAAAAATTCACAGCATGCCAAAGGCAATTAAACTATTTGTTTATTTATTTATTATATTTATATGCCGCTTTTTTCTGAGAGTGGGACCCAAGGCGGCACAAAGTGAAAGTCAATTAAAAACAAAAACCACTGTACGACAATAAGAACAACTAATAAAAACTCAGCACGTTATACAAGGATTGTTACTTCTTCAAAAAGAGAATTATCAAAGGCCTGCTGGAATAAAAAAAGTATTTACGCGCATGCAGAAAGCAAGCAAGGTGCCGGTCCAGCCTCTCCAGAAAGAGAGTTCCACAGTCTGGGAGCAGCCACCAAGAAGGCCCTGAGCTGTGACCTCACCAAATGTGGTTCTCAGGTTGGAAAGATCAAGAGAAGGACCTCCCCAACAGACCAAAAAAGCCCAGGCAGCCTTGCGTGTGGATACTAGACTTTCAAGTCTCATCCAAAATGTCTGGAGGGCACCAAGTTGCCTACATTAGGGATACGGAGAGATCATGAAGCTTCAAGGCGATCAGTCCCCTCTCAGCTCAATCCACCTCACAGGAAAAGTATTTCCTCGGACAAGGGGGCTCAGCCATCACCAAACGTTTCCCTCACCTTCAGTACAATGTAGCAGTCAGCCTCATAGAACTTCCCATGAAAGGCCTCATCTACCATAACGGGCACAAAGTTCTCAATCTGCCAAACGGTGATGCCGGGAAGCTGCCCCACATCTTCCGTGAAGAACTCGGAGTAGTTGAGCTGGGGCTTCTCCAGGCTCTGGTCCCAGCGACGCGTCTTCAGGTCTGTGTACTTCAGATCTCCATTTTCCTGGTGGTGAAAGGAAGGAAGAGGTGCAGGAAAAGTAAAGTAAGGGATCCTAGTGAGCACAGCAAAGAACAGTAAGGGATCCTAGCAGTTAAATGAAAAGAGGGGGGGGGGATCCTAGTGATCAAATTAAAGAAGAGTAAGAAATCCTAGCAGTTAAATAAAAGGAGAGACCCTAGCATTTCATCAGAACAAGCAGAAGAGATCCCAGTACATAAACACAAAAATAAGGGATCCTAGTACACAAATGAAAGAAGAGTGTGAGGGATCCTAGCAGTCAAAGACAAGAAGAGCAAAGGATCCTAGTGGTTAAATAAAAGGAGGGAAAGGGATCCCAGCATTCCATCAGAGCAAGGGTAAGAGATCCCAGTACATAAACACAAGAATAAGGGATCCTAGTACACAAACAAAAGAAGAGTGTGAGGGATCCTGGCAGTCACAGACAAGAAAAGCAAAGGATGATAGTGGTTAAGCAGAAATAAAGAAGCCTAGTAAGTAAACCAAAGAAGAGCAAGGGATCCAAACAGTTAAATAAAAGAAATGAAAGGCAACCTAGCCTTTAAGTAAGAGCAAAGGATTCAAACTGTAAAACACAAGAAGAGTAAGGGACCCCAGTGATTAAACAGAAGAAGAGGAAGAGATCCTAGCAGTCAAACACAGCAAGAGGGAGAGACCCTAGCAGTTAAGCACCAAGGGATCCTAGAGTCCAACGAAAGACAAATAAGGAATCCTAGTTACTGTCCTAAGGTTAGAATTCAGGATGCCAGATCCCTGGATCGGCCAAATATGAGGGGACACACTCTCACATCTGCGTTCCTACCTCCATCTTCTTGTTCTTTTCCTGCGCCACGTCCGACATGCCCTTCAGCACCTGCTTGGCCTGGTCGTCCTGGGTCGAATCCTTGCGCCTCCTCAAGCGCATTTTTCGTGCCAGGGGGTCTCTTGGGCTGCTCCCTGGGGTCAGAAAGGAGGTGGGTGGATGTTGGGGGTAATAAGGATAATGGCGAGAGTGAGAAAGAGAGAGAGATAATGAGGAGGGAAATAAGTTTGGGTGTTCAGGAGAATGACATGCTCCATCATCCCCAGCTAGTACAGGTTGTGCTAGCTGGATGGGGTGATGGGAGTTGTAGTCCAAAACAGTAGGATGGTACCAATTTCTGAAAGGCTGGACTCAAGTGGATTTTAGAAGGCAGGAGAATGAATTTCAGAAAGAAAAAATAAGTGTCTTGGCCTGTTTAAGTGTCTGGTGAAACCGGAGCTTGGAAATAAGGAGTCAAAAGGCGACGTAATTACCTGATGCTAGTTACTTTAATGAGGACAGTTACATCCTAATGAACAGCAAAGTTATTGTTTCTGGTGTAGTGATTAATAGTTCTCAGTTATTCTAACAAAGTTAGCCTTTAAGGCCAGTTTCAGGAGGCATTTCATAGGAATGTTATCTGCTGTTCTCTGATCAAATCTGAAGATTTTTCCTCTCCAAAAGTCATCAGAAAATAATTGAAAAGCAACAAGCAAACAATACAATGAGTTCTTTTTTCTAACACTGCAAGGAGCAAAAGCAACAGATTGCAACGTTATGTTTCAAACATTCTAAGACTGCAACCAGTAACAGGAACAAATTAATTTTATCTCCTGTTACCACGTTGCTTTACAAACATTCTAACAATGTATGCAATAAAAGGAATACATTTCTTTCCAAAAGTAACTCCCCAAGTTCTTCAGGAAACAGTGAGGTTCAAATTTGCTGTGAAAGGTGGGGAAATGACCGGCATAACCACATGTACCCACAGACACAAAGAGACAATAGCTTGAAGGGAACTCAAGTTGCGAGTTCCAAACTCACCCCCGGCCGCGGCTGCCACAGTGGCCGGAGAGGCGCCGGCCAGCCGGAGCTGGTTCTGCAGGGAGAAATCGATGTTGTACCACTCCGAGGTTCTGTCCACAGGTTTTGGGGGCATGACCAGGTTGGGGTTCTCACGGACATCCAGGACCTGCGAGAAGGAAGGTTGGTGGAAAAGGTCACTCTTGTGACCACTATTCTGACTTCAGTTTGGAGGCCATGATTCAACCGTGGACACAAGCCACAAGAACTCTGTTTGCCCAAACTTGGCAATGAAACTCTCGCCTCCAGAGTTGTTGTCAAATGTTCAAACCACTATACCGCACTGGCTCCCAACAACGCTTGTAGGGCCACATAATCTAAGATCACCATTTGTGTTTTCTTTTGGAGACCTCAAGCAACACTAGTTTGTCTATTGACTTGGTTCTGCTGCTGTTTCAACTGGTTTTCAAGTTGATATATGCTTAAGTCAGATGTAGGCATGACAAAATCTCAGCTGCTCATCGCCCTAAGAAAAACCCAGCTCATTTTTAATTTTCGTACAGTGCCCCCATTTCTGCCACTCCTGTTGCCAAGGGCACCTTGCCGCACCCCAGAAGTCCCACCTCGATGTCCGTCAGGAAGTGGACGGCCTCTGGCAAGGTGACCAGGCGGTTCTTGTTCAAGACCAGCTTCTTGAGCTTCGCACACCTGCGGAGAGAGAAGGGGGGTCACCCAGTCCTCACCTGTGCTCCTCTGACACTTTGGGGAAGTGGGGGGAAGAGCACGGCTCAGTGGTGAAGCCCCCGTTTCCTACCCAGAAGGCTGCAGGTTCAATCTCTTAGCACTTCTAAGTAGGTCCCATCGTCTGCATCCTTAGAATCTCAAGACAGGTCTTGGAAAATATAAACTTACCTGAAATCCTGGAGAAAGAAGCAAAAATGGGGGAGCCTTGAATGAAGTCAGCAGAAGAGACACATCCGAAGAGGCTGGGCTTTTCTTTTTTTAACCAATAAAAGACCCCTCTTTTGAGCATCTTGAGATGTGTCTGCAGAAGCCCTGGATATCTACAGCAGCTACTGAGAGCTTTTTTCTGAGGACATCCTAATAGTTACCCTGGTAGAAAATTCTACCTCTCGTCGATAGGACGGCCAGGGAGAGAAGGAGGGCTCGGCACGGCATACCTGCACAGACTTTCTGGAATGAGTTCCAGGTTGTTGTTGGCGGCCATGAACTCCTCCAGGTTAGCCAGCTTCCCGATGCCGGAGGGGATGCCGTCGAAGTCCAGCTTGTTGGAGTTCAGGTAGAGCTTTTTCAGCTTGGTCAGCTTACAGACGGCAGACTAAGGAAGGGGAAAAGGACGCAAGGAGTAAAGGTAAGAATTCAGCTGCAGCACAGGGAGTGCAGGAGGCAGAATGAGAGTGGGAGAGTTTTTGTGTTTGTTTGGACGCTGATTTTGTCAACCATCTGTCCCCAAAGCCTGAATCCTAGCAGGTTAGGCCCATGGAAACTCCTGTGTACATTGTATTGCTTCAATGTGTCTTCTATGATTAATATTACTAATATTACTATTATTATTCTTATTACTATATCCTGCTTTTCCCCCAAAACTGGGACTCAAAGAGGCTCACAATTTAAAAAAGCAATACAATTAAAAACGCACTGACATACAAAAATCGTGAAAATTAAAATACTGTTAAACTATTTACTGTTTACAGAACTGACACAATGACATCTTGAGAAAAGAATAAAATACAATTAAAAGAAAAACCCTTCAAAACAGCAATTAAAACAGTACCACACCGTCCTAGCTCGTTCTTTAAAAACTTTCTGCCTGCCCTGCTTGGGAGTGGGAACTAGGATAACAGGCTTAAGAAGCAAAAAATAACATAAATATTAAATAAATAAATAACTATTATTAAGTAATTATTACTGAATAATAATAAGAGTTTTGTTTTGTTTTTGCCAATCTAATGCAAAAAGTATCTAACAAGGTTGCTAATACTAATGAATCCTTCTGCCACTGCTGACAGGCATTAATATTTGGCTGGGATGCTAGCAAGGACTCCAAAACCCATGTGCCTCGCGGCAGAGCCCCCACAGCCGGAGGGCGCCAAAAGCAAAGCGGCAGCGACGGATTGGATCAACGGCGCCACCTACAGGTAGGGAGGTGAGCTGGTTCCTGGACAGGTTGAGGGTCTCCAGGTGCGTCCACTGGTCGATGCAGAGGGAGAGCTCCGAAATCTGGTTGGTGCTCAGGTTCAGGCGGCGGAGGCTGGCCAGGGTGTAGAGGCACTCGGGAACCCGGCTCAGCTCGTTGCAGGAGAGGTCTACGTCTGAGCGGGAGGAAAGAGAAGGGGAGACCATCAGGATGGGCAGGGAGGCAGAGGGAAGGGTAAAAGGGCACTTGAGGAGCCATGGCTAGGGGCCCTTCCGCACTACACGCTTACAGTGCTGTGATTCCACTTTCAATATCCCATGGAATCCTGGGGTTTGCAGTTTAGGGAGGGGCATTTAGGATTCCCAGACAGAGAGCTCTTTGGAAACTTCGGGAAACTCCAAACCCCAGGATGCCACAAGATGTTGGAAGCAGAATAATAGCACTATAACAGTGTAGTGCAGAAATGGCCTTACTTTGGAGATGGGACACGCAGCATTTAGCGTCAGCCATTTCCACACTAGACTATTATTCCACTTTCAACCTCCTATGGGATCCTGGGGTTTGCAGTTTTGGGAGGCTAATTTAGAATTCTCAGCCAGAGATCTCATTGGCCTTTGGCCTCAGGAAACTACAAACTCCAGAATCCCATAGGATGTTGAAAGTGGAATAATAGTGTAGTGCGGAAAGGCCCCAAGACGACGACGATGGTAATTATATTTATTTATATCAACTTCTCCCCAATTCAGGACTCAAGCCTACTCATAACAAATTAAAACACCCCAGGTGGTTAAAAAGTCACTCCCGCTGTATGCCCAACTCCACTTCTGCTGCGACAGCTGGTTCACCCCGTGTTGTGTCCGCACGCGGGTGTCATTAGCAGGACACTGGCCTGAATGTTCTCCCACCCACCCGCCATTCTGCCCCTCGCCAGCGCAATGCTGTGAAACACACAGAACTGGGCTCCTCGGCAGAATTCTCTCTCGCAACCTACCTGCGAGGTTGGCCAAGCCGTCCAGACTCGTCGGGAGGTTGCTCTGGGTGCGTTGCGTGTTTCTGAGGTGCAGCGTCTGCAAGGCAACCATGGCCGGGAGTTGCCTTCCGTATTGGAAGAAGAAGGTTTCAGGCGGCCAACGAGGAAGCAGCGAGAAGCGGGGAGAGAAACGTATAATTATTATTGTTGTTAATCTTGTGGTTGTGGTTATTGTTATATTTATTTATAACCCAAGTTTTGCCAGTTAAAAATAGGGACAGTTAAAATATATATATAGGCATCCCCGCATTATTGGATGGGTTTCTGAGCATGGTAAGAAAGTGGAATCGGTTGAAAAACAGGAGCCAGCCTTTCATCTGTCCTTCTCCTCTTGCCTTTTTTTTTTTGTCTCTTTCTGGTTTTTTACAAGGTTTATATGGGCATTTATTCATCCTATGCTGCAACCCCATCCTCTGGGAAGCTCGCTTTGGTTAAAAGTTTAGATGCCAATTGTTTAGATGTTTTGCATTTGTTTCGTTGCGTGTACTTACTTTCGATAAAAATATTCAGAAAGTTATTTAAGGGCAGGATACAGAAATATTTCGAAACATAAACAAAGCCAATGGGAGTGGAGCTTTTATGCAAATCTGTTCATTATCTCATTCCCCCAGCAGGGAGAAAACTTTTTAAAGGATTTGTTCTCATGTAAGAGAAGCAGACAAGTCTCGACCACAAACGGGGACGGCGGCATCCGTCGGCCGGCTGGCCGACTCGCCCTCTTACCTGAGCTGGGCGTGGAGAAGCGGGTTGTTATTCAGGATTAAGGTCTGGAGGTGGACTAGGCGTCTCATCTGAGGGGGAAGGCTCTCCAGTTTGTTGTCGCTCAGATCCAGATAGAGCAGGTCGGTCAGGTTGATGAACAGCTGGTTGGGGATGTTGTCGATGCTGCCGGGGGAAGGAGAAAGGGGGACGCACCCAATTTAACAGTAAAGCAGGTCCTGGCAACTGGAATTTACTGGCTGACTTGCAGGTGCAAAGCTTTAGCAGTACAGAGACTCAAACACAAGGATATGAAGACCTTGAGCTATTTTGTCACACTGGGAAAAAACTCCAGTTAAGGGCCCTTTTACGCCCCACAGATATAGCGCTACGATTCAGCTTTAGCTGCTGCAGTTCCACCCTGTGGAATCCTGGGATTTGCAGTTCAGAGAAACTCTTTGGCTGAAAATTCTAAGTACAGGAAGCCCCCGGCGGAGAAACTGTCAGAAACTAAACAGGATTGAAAAGCAAAAACAGCTTGCAAATGGCACCAAGTCGAATGACAGGAAACAAAACAGCATGCCAAATAAAAAGAGAGAGAGAGAGAAAGAGAATTGTCATCTACTTGCGTGCAGAGAGCGGCGATGGTGGAAAGAGCGGTTTGTGGTCAAGTTGCTTCCCTCATATGGTGCCCCTATCCCAGGGTTTTCTGGGGCTGAGAGTGTGTGACGCTCCCAAGGTCATCCAGCGGGCTTCCACGGCCAACCGAGGGATCAAAACCTGTCGATCTGTAGTTTAAGGAGGCACTGGAAGAGCTCTCTGGCTGAGAACTCTAAGCACCCTCCCTAAACTGCAGCTCCTGCAGATTCCACTGGACGGAACCATGGCAGCTAAAGCGGAATCGTAGCGCCGCAATTGTGTGGTGTGCAAAGGTCCCCGAGCCACCCATACAGCACGTAGACCCGCAGATACGATCGCGCAACTCCTCCGGTCGAACCGGAACGCTCCAGTTTCGATGTCCTCCCAGGGCGGTCTTGCCCCACACAGCGCCCTCCAAATATTTTGGGCAGCAAATCCCATCAGCCGTCGGGCAGGGATGGCGGGTGTTGTCGCAGCTCCGCTTCATCTGGATCGCTGCAGACTCCCTTGCCCGATCCCGCGCCAGCTTTCGAAACAGGGCCCGGAGCCGCTTCTCCTGCTAAAACCGAGGGTTTGCCTGACGGGTGCTGGTTTTTCAGTTTATTTCAGCTGCCCGTGGCCGTGAGAGCCGAGAGGTTTCTTTACAAAAGCAACACAGAGGACTCGGCAGAGAGAAAGAGATGCTGCAAAATGGAGGGCAGGGCGACTGACGAAATTTTTCAGCTAGAATGGAACTCAAGATTGAGTCTACATTTGCCTTCTTAATTGTGTGTGTGTGTGTGTGTGTCTGTATGTGTGTGAGAGAGAGAGGGGGGGGAGAAAACACACAAACAGACCAACAAAAAGAGAATGGAGAGGAAAAGAGACACACTTGTGCGTGCCTTGGCACCCCTCCCTAACCCCAGGATTCCACAGAATGTTGAAAGTGGAATCATAGTGCTATAACAGTCTCGTGTAGAAATGGCCAAAGAGATAAACCCACACACACACACACACACACACACACATAGAGAGAGAGAAGCAAACAGAGACAGACAGAAAGAGACAAATGAACAGAGAGACACAAAGCGAAAGAGCCTGTCCACACTACACTGTTACAGCGCTATTATTCCACTTTCAACCTCCTATGGAATTCTGGGGTTTGTAGTTTCCTGAGGCCAAAGAGCTCTCTGGCTGAGAATCCTCAATGCCCCTCCCTAAACTGCAAACTCCAGGGTTCCACAGGATGTCCAAAGTGGAATAATGGCACTATGACAGTGTAGTGCGGAAATGGCCGTTGAGAGATGAACAGACACAGACAGAGGGACACAAAGAGACAGACAGACAGACGCACACAAGGAGACAGGGAGGGAAAGACAAAGGAGAGTCAGGGTTCAATTCAAAAAGCCCCTCTCCTTTTGTGTTATCCCCAGCTACACGGACAGTTTTTGCAAAGCCCGGGAAAAATCCAAGCAGGACTAAAAGGGACTAGTAAAACCAAGCAGTGTCTTAATTGAATATTAACCGAGTAAAGCGACAGCATAGAGAAGCCCCGCTCTTTTATTGCACTCACCTGTTATGCTTCAGGTTGAGGACGAGCATGTTTTTGGCGTTCTCCAACTCCCGAGGCACCTCCGTCAGCTGGTTGTAGCTCAGGTCCTGGGCAAAAAAAAAAAAGAGAAGGAAGGAAGGGGAGGACAGGAGTAAGGCGCGGGCAGCTCACACGTTATTAAAGCTAGGACAGATTAAAAACATAACAAAAATTGTGTGTGTGTGTGTGTGTGTGTGTGTGTGTGTGTATGAAGTGTCTTCCCACTTCACTTAGAACAGGCATGAGAGCCCAAAACATAGGGAAACTGTCCCCCTATGAGTCTTCTTTTTTTGGAGTGGGGGAGCCATTAGCAACATCCGTGCCATCATCGGTCTCTTTTAGGCACCGAGTTAAAAACCATTCTTAATTAAAGCCTTGAGGTCCAATCTTACTACTTTTTAAAGTGAACATGGACGCCATCTTAACCATTTTAGCCTTTTACTATTTTAACCTCAGCACCGTTCACACTAAGTAGTTACAGCACTGTTATCCCACTTTAATTGCCACAGCAACATTCAATACAATCCTGAAGTTTGTAGTTTGGGAAGGCACTAGAGCTCTCCAGCTAAGAATTCTAAGTACTCCTTGCTAAATTGCCGATCCTGGGATGCCAGATGACGGAATCATGCTGGTTAAAAGTGGAACCATGGCGCTATAATTCTGCAGTGCGAATGGGGGACCCTGACAATTTATATAATGTGCTTTTATCCTGCTTAAAGTAACCTGTTGCTTTTATCTGGAAATGTTTTAAGCTGTTTATCCAGGTTTAATGGTGTGCCACCCTGGGATAGGACAACAGATGGTGCGACAGAGATATTTGAATAAGCAAATAAATAAAGCAAAAGGACAAACATACCAAGACAGAGAGATCGTCCAGCTGGAAAATATCATCAGGAACGCCGGAGTTCTTCAAGCAGTTTGCTCGAGCAACAATGGCCTGGGGGAACAATAGAGAGAATCAAGAGGGATTCGAGGGTTAGGTTCACAGCACCAAAAACCAGAGCCCTAATATTGATGGTTAGATATCAGGAGAGAGGATTTAATGGATGCCTGCACCCCAAGAAGGATACTGACAAGCTGGAAATGTCCATAGAAAGGTGACCGAGGTAATCCAAAGTCTGGAAATCAAGCCTTATGAGGGAATGGCTAAGGGAGCAGCATAGGTTTAGCCTGGAGAAGAAAAGACTTTGAGCGGGGACATGAGAGCCATTTTTAAATGTTTGAAAGAATGTAATGTAGATGGAGCAAACTTGTTTTCTGCCGCTCCAGAGACTGGGACATGGAGCAATGGTTTCAAACTTCAAGAAAACAGATTCCACTTAAGCATTAGGAGGAACTTCTTGAGGATGACAGCTGCTCAACAGTGGAATAATAATACAATACAGTATTAATGCAATTAATCCAAATCCGTCAGCGCGCCAACCACAACTAACAATAATTTTCCCAATAAATGTATCACTGCTATAACTCTTCCCTCCCTCCCCCAATCCCTCCCCCCGAGGAACAAAGGCAATTTTCATTTAAAACTCCTTTTTATTGATGCAGACAATGGTCTTAATTTATAATTTTTATACTCTTTCCTAGATTCTGTGATTCTAAGAAATTCCCAACAGTGGTTCACTGAGCTGGTGATCTTACCCGCAGGCAAGGCAGTCCAGAGAGTTCTCCGTGGAGGGTGGTAAGGCTGTTGTGGCTCACCGAGAGATGCTCCTGTTTGGAAAAAACAAAAACAACAATAGGATCCTTGCAAAAAAAAAAAAAAATCTGAATGTGTGCCCATGCAATGCAAACCTACATGCAGAGTCTTGTGCAAACTAAGATACAAACCAGCTCTTCATGGACAAAGTGTACCTGTGTTGAACATCACAGGTTCAGAACTGTATCAACAATCTGTGTGCATTTTGGGCATATTAGATACTGTTTACCTATTTAGAAAAAGAATTATCTATTTCAGCTAAATGTGGGTGATAATATCAATAATTCTTCCTGATGTAGGCACATACAGTGGTTTCCCCCTGTTTTGGCTGGATGTATTACAGCATATCAGTTTGGTGTCGGAAAAATCTTTTGACAGTTTGTAGACAAATATGTTCTTGTCCCAAGCGTCACCGGAGAGCAGCCGGGTCCCTTACCAGCTTCTGGAGAGAAGACAATTCCTCCGGCAAGTAGCAAAGGCCAGTCCGGTTGAGCTTCAGCCATCGCAGGCTGGTCATGGACTTGACATGCTCTGGAAAATAGCCACCCTAAAAGGGGATTGAAAGGAAGATGGGGAATTTACTATATTTAAAGAAGCCTGAATGGGAAGCCTTTTTCAAATACTTCACTGATACAAGAGGTTTTTTAAAAAATTAGGGCAGCAGCAGCCAAAATGGTGTGCCTTGTAGAATTCTGTAAAAACCTGTTGCACAAAAGTGTTGCATTGGGTGCCACACTTACTGTTATTTACTTCATTTTATTTCTGCAAGAGGTACACAGGACTGCAAATATGCTAACAACTGAAACATCCAAATTGTAGAGTTAACACACTCAGAGGTCATCCAGCTCAACCCCCTGCCAAGGCGTGAATCTACAGCTAAGGGCTCATTGCAACAACATTTTCACATTCACAGCGTGCTGTTTTTCACCTGGTCCCATCATCCCCTTCCAACACAATAAAGCCAATTTGCAAACATGAAAGCATTACAGGGCAGGGAGCGCAAAGCCAATGGGACACGCTAGAATACGGCCCTGCCAGTAGCCAGAAATTCAGAAACAGAAAGCAGGAAGTTGTTGTGATTCTTATCATGTGGAATTTTTTTTGGAATTTGCCAAGAGGAAATAATGGAGGGAGGAATAATGGAAAGAAGAAATTTCCCAAGAGGAAATAAAGGTTAGTGGGTGAGGTAACTTTAAAAAGCAACTGGAAAACTCCGTGGTCAATGAAGTTATCAGCACCTAGGAGGGGGTTACGTCACTGTCTGCAAGCCGGGCCAGAGAGTCACTGCAGAAACATTCTGAGATCCCAGCCGTGGCTCGGAGGGAACGCACACCAAAACACCGCCGACCACTAAATATAACTCAAATGATTGCCTGTGCTTGGAATCCGTGGAGCCACACCCCACGGCAAAGAGTTAGAAAAGCCCCCTCGAAGAAACAGCAAATAGAAAAACACACAAGATGAAGGCCATTTCCACACTACACTGTTATAGTGTTATTATTCCACTTTTTTTAACCTCCTGTGGAATTCGGGGGGTTGTCGTTTCCTGAAGTTTCCAAAGAGCTCCCTGGTTGAGAATTCTAAATGATCCTCTCTAAATTGCAAAGCCCAGGATTCCATGGGATGGTGAAAGTGGAATAATAGCACTCTAGCAGTGCAGTGCGGAAACGGCTGAAGAGGGGGAGAAAATAGGGCCACCCAGAAAAACTCAGGTCCATTCAAGATTTTAAAAGCCGTGGCTTTGGCCCCGGATGAACCGTTTGCATGTCGACCCGACCTGACCTGCGAAAATTAAGCGGGCTTCAATGGGAGACCACCAACGAATGTCAGGTGTCGTTCGTTCGTGGCACAGCGGTCTGAGCATCGGACCACGACCCTGGAGATCACGATTCCATTCCCCCCTTGGCCATGCAAACCCACTGGGTGACTCGGGGCAAGTCACACACTCTCAGCCCCGGAAAAACCCCATGACGGGTTTGCCTTGGGGTCGCTCTAAGTCAGAAACGACCTGAAGGCACGGGGCTGTATTTCAGAGGAAGGAACTGGCAAAACCACCCCTGAGAATTCCTTGTCTAAGGAATTTTCCTAGGGGGTTGCCACAAGTTGACAGGTGACCTGAAAGTGGACACACACCTATAATCTGTGGAAGACTTTTCCCTGTTCTTTAAAGTACCATGTTTACCCTGTTCATTCACAACAGCCCAGCGAGGTCAAGTCAAATCCAAACTTTTTTGGGTTATTCCAGCTGGCCTACCCAGTCTAGTCATACTTTTAATTGTATTTTTACTTGTACTTTTAACTACACTTTTAATTATGATATACTTTAATTATAGTATATTTGTATTTTAAATGGTTTGTGTATTTTAACTATGATTTGTTTTTAGTTGTATCTATGTTGTACCATCCCTCGAGCCATGGGGAGAGGCAAGTGACTCATCATCATCATCATCATCATTTGCACCAAGCCAGTGGGCCATCCGAATTCACAAGCCAACACAACCAACACAAAAAATGTTAGAGATGTTTAAAATATCACATTGCAAAAAATAGGTTTCTGATACAGCCATAAACAATATAACCCAAAGGGCTTGGCCCAGCAGAAAAAAAAAATTAAATTCGTTTAAGTGGAATATTGCATCGCAGGTGGGTAGATGCTACCAAAGAAGCCACAGCTGTTTTGAGTTTGCAAAATCTCAGCAGCATTGTGTGTAACAGGTTGTGTTGGAAGTCCCTCTTTCACAGAGTTTCCGTAAGTCAGAAATCATTGGGAATTAACAAGAATCATATTGCAAATGGCGGGCAATTCATTATTTTTCATGTTTTTTTTTTCAGATTTTAAAACAAGAATGCAACAGTTATAAATGTGTAGTTACAAACACTTCATTATAACATAGCAGGCAAACACAATTATCCGTCTATATTTAGAAGGGGTTTTTTCCCCAAAAAGTTCATCAGATATCCCCGAGGTCTGTAAGCTGTTTTGGGTCTGACGGCGAAACCGAAAGAGTGGTACCAAAATTGTTGCAAAGTCAAGTGCAGTCATATAAATTCCTACTCAGTTTTTCTGCCAAGGCAATTCCCAACCTTTTGTTTAGCCATCCTCTAAATTCATCCTTCCCTCAAGCAGGGGATGGTATAGGTCTTTTAAAAGCTTCTCTACAAAGTATTTTTTCCTACATTTATATTTTTGCTTCCTGGAAAAAAAAAACATTTGCAAACACAAGTCTGCAAGTTTGTTTCTCCCCATTACTGCATTGCTACTGTGTCGTTGTAAAGGGCAACTCAAAAGGTTTGTACACACTTTTGCATACAAACAGCAAATTGGCAGACTCTTTTGGGATGGGATTTCCTCTAATAAACATACTTACATTTTCCCCTAAACATATACCTTGGCGGATGGGGTCATCCCTGATACACATAAGCTGTTTTTTCGGTGGAATAAGCATCCCAAGTTTTGTAGGAATACAAAAACCAGAGGACAGTTGTGTTTTCTCTTACATATTGGTTTAGGAACAGACAACCTGTTCCCCATCCCTGTTCCCAAAGCTCAGCCGGTGGGGTGAGTGGGAAAGACCTCTTTCCCACTGAGACTTTGGGAGGTTGCTCCCAAAAGTCAGAGCAGAAACAAAGTCCTAGGGCCCATTCACACTGCACAATTATAATTCTATAATCCCACTTTAACTGCCCTGGCTCCCTCATCCTACAGAATCCTGGGATTTGCAGAAAAAGTACTTAGAATCCTCAGCCAGAAAGCAATAGGGCCTCCCCAATCTACAAACCCCGGAATTTCCACACGAAGCAGCAACGGCAGTTAAAGTAGAATCACAGCGGTGTAAGCGTGTAGTGCGGAAGGACTCTTAGGTCCAGTTTTGGAAACCACAGTTCAAGGAGGATATTGCAAAGCTGGAATGTGTCCAGCGGAGAGTTACAAAGAAGGCGCGGAAAGCAAAGCCTTTGAGGGACCGTTTAGAGTGCTGCTTATGTTTACTTTGGAGAACCGAAAATTGACAGGGGACATGTCAGCCATCTTTAAACCTCAGAAGGGGAACATCCATGGGGGAAAAAATGGAGCCAGCTTGTTTTCTGCTGCTCCAGAGACTAGGACACGAACCAATGGACTGAAATTACAAGGAAAAAAAAGATTCCACCTCAACATTAGGAAGAACTTTTTGACTGTGAGAGCTGTTTGAGAGTGGAACAGACCTCATAGAATCATGGAACTGTAGAACTGAAAGAGACCCAGGGGGCCATCCAGTCCAGCCCCCTTCTGCTATGCAGCAATACTCCATCAAAGCATTCCCAACAGACGGCCATCCAAGCCTCTGTTTAAAAACCTCCAAAGGAGGAGGAGACTCCACCACACTCCACGGAGGCAGCAGCAGACTCCACTGCTGGACAGCTCTGACCGTCAGGAAGTTCTTCTTAACATTGACACGCAATCTCTTTTCACGTAGTTTGAAGCCACTGCTCCACGTCCTAGTCTCTGCAGCAGCAGAAAACAGGTTTGCTCCAGCCTCCATATGACATCCTTTCAGATATTTAAACATGGCTGTCATGTCCCCTCTTCACCTTCTCTTCCCCAGGCTAAACACCCCCAGCAACCTAAGCTGCTCCTCACAGGCCTTCGTGGTCTTCAGGCCCCTCACCATTTTGGCCGCCCTCCTCTGGACACGTTCCAGCTTACCGATATCCCTCTTGAACTGTGGAGCCCAGAACCGGACACGGGACTCCAGGGGAGCTCTGACCCTGGAAGGCGATGGGTTCTGCTACGTAGGCTGTCAGGTGCCTCCCTTTCAGGGTTGCCTCGGCTGTGATGCAGCCGAGGCTCTCCGGCTCAGGCATCTTTCAGACGCTCGGCTCACGAGCTGTTCGCATCAGTGAGCCATTGCAGATGAGACACCACGGGGAGGAATTTCCAGCCTTGCCACACCATCTTAAAATTCAACCTGCCTCAGCTTTCTCATGGAGTCAGCTGACGTGTTCTGCTACAAGCCATTAAGCTCAAAAGAAATTAAAGTGATGCAGGTATACCATAAATAATAATTAAGTCATCTCTTCACAGTGACCTCGTACTGGTGGGCTTGTCTCAGGGGCACCACAATTTAGAAGTGCCTTCAAGGCACACAATAATAACAGGTCCCGTTGAACACAGTGGGATACACCTCTCCGAAAGGGGTTGTACCGTAAGCCGATGGCTACCCTGACGTCTTGCGGCAGCGAGTTCCACAGGACAATCCTGCTGCAACAGATGAACAAATCACTGCAGTAGCTTTTCGGGAAGCTACAGGATGACCTCAATTTTGACCATTGCTTGGGAAAAGAAGGGGGGAATTCTCTTTGTTCGCTTTCCATAAACGACACTATAAGCTTTCGTACCAAGGGATTGTGGGAGTTGTAGTCCAAATGTTCTGTAGTCCCAAATTCTGCTGTACAGAGCTGCACTTAGAACATTTTTTTTCTCCCTAGACTAACCTGGGGAATCTAAAGACGAGACGGCGTAGGCGACTAACAAGGACGGGAGAGGCAGAAGACGAGGGTGTGGAACCCAGGCGCACACAGGCGTGCAGATTTTTAAGCTGAAAGTGGCAACAAGCTCTTAGGCTTTGACCCTAATTATTTACATAAAAGATTCACTCCTGATTTGTTTCGGCACAGACTTTCCGGCTCGTCTTTTTCCCAAACACAGTTATTGGTCGTGCTGTTCATTTTGACCTCCTGATTCACTGACTCTAAAGGTCTTCCGCACTACCCAATTATAGCACTATGATTCTGCTTTAACTGCCACATGGCTACACCCAGCAGAATCCTGGGATTTGTAGTTTTGGGGAGTCACTGCTCAAGCCATCAAAATACATCTTCCTAAACTGCAAATGAGCCAGCGCAGTGTGACGGTTTGGGGTTTGGGGACCAGCGTTCGATTTCCCGCTTAGCCACGGAAACTCGCCGGGTGACCTCGTGCGTGTCACACACTCTCAGCCCCAGAAAATCCCCGATAGCTTTGTCTTAGGTTGCCATAAGTTGGAAACAACAGGATTGCATGGGACGTCGCCATGATAGCAAGTAAAAATTGGAATCACCGCTGCCCTTCTGTCTCTTCTATTTACGCTCGCAATCTGCAACCTGAATGAATTGGAATTTGCAAACGAAGCACACTTGCTTCTCCTCCCCTGAAAAATTTCAGAGAAGCTGAACGCAAGCAGTTCTGGAACAAAAAAACTCAGTCCGGTTGATCTGTTTCAGTATCAAAAGAGCGGGGAGGAAACAAGAGTGGCGTGATACCTTTAAGACTGATGTATTTCACCCCATACACTCCTAAATTATAATTTGCCCCACTTTATTTTTTAAAAAAATGAGAATTAAATTCACACACACACACACCCACAGGCAAAGGATGAACAGAAGCAGAAAAACAAGCCACGGCACAGAGTATTTAGGAGGAACAGAACCCAGGAAGGACTAAACACCTTATGAAACGTTTCCACCACTCAGGTGACCTTTTTGGGAGGGGTGGCCCAGCTTTTTGGTTTTCCTAGCGCCTCTTTTTGGAAAGGTGGGGAAAAGAGGGCCCAAGATTTGCTTAACAATTAGGGAGACCGTTGGGTTGCTGCTCTTGGGGGTCTCCCTGACATGCAAACCCCAATTCCTCCCCTCCATCGTCTGAATGGCCATTTCCGCACCAGCCTGTTAGAGCGCGATGATTCCACTTTCAACATCCTCTGGAATCCTGGGGTTTGCGGTTTCGGGAGGGGCCGGCCGGCCCCTCCCGAAACCGCAAACCCCAGGATTCCAGAGGATGTTGAAAGTGGAATCATCGCGCTCTAACAGGCTGGTGCGGAAATGGCCAATCTCTTCTCTACTTTCCTGCAAGACAAACAGGGCTCTGCGTTCTCCGCCGGGCCCCGGAGAAGAAAACGTGCAGTCTCCTCGCCGCTACAAGAAGAGACCGTCCCCCCCGCCAGACGAAGAACGCCGTGCGACTCAAAAGCGGGCAGCCGTCGGGACCAGTCGGCCTCGGGAAAGCGCTCGCTGGCGAATCCAGGGCCGAGGCTCGGGGCCAGGGCCCGACGCACGCGGAGGGCCGGCAGGCCACCGGCTTCCCAGGCCTCTCGAGGGTCGCGCGAGCCGCGGGCCAAAACGAGCCCCTCGCAAGGCCTTGCCGGCCCCCGCCGCGCGTCCCGGCTCCAGTCGGCCCACGAAGCCCCCGGGGCTGGCTCTTTGCCGCTCCCGACGGGTCCCCCCCAGGCCGGAAGGGAGCCGAGAGGCCTCGCCGGCCCAGATCCCGCCCTGCGAGGCGCTGCCGCGGGACGATCGCGCGCCGTCGCCCCCCGTCCGCGCCTACCTTGAAGTCGTTGCCGCTGAGATCCACACCCCGGATGAAGGGGAGGACCCCCGTGGCCGCCATGGCGCCCGCGGCCCCGAGGGGAACGGGAGGGAGCGGCACCGGCGACCGCAGCGCCCGATGAAGTCCGCCCGGGGCGCGGCAGCCGCAGCGGCTCCGCTCCTTCCTTCGTTCACCAAAAATAGAGGGGGACGCGGGGCGGGGCCTCGTTTGCACACCGCCCCGCCCACCCCCCGTTAACCCTTTAGCCGCCGCCCTGAAGCTCCGCCAGGCTTACAGGCGGCGATCTCAGGCCGCTTCCGCACCGGGCTGTTATCGCGCGACGATTCCGCGTTCAACCTCCCATGGAATCCCGGGGTTTGCAGTTTAGGGTTTAGGGGCCTTTGAGGATGGCCTTTGAGGCCCCTCCCTAAACTGCAAGCCCCAGGATTCCATGGGAGGTTGAACGTGGAATCGTCGCGCTATACTAATTAACATAATTACATTATAGTAATATAAACTAATATTATATTATTAATACTTATATTAATAAAAATGCAATAATTATATAATACATATGTAAATACATATATAAATATATATATAAATATTTATATATAAATATAATAATATAAATATAATAAAATTAATATATTATTTATATATATTATATATATTAATATATTATTATAATAATATTATAACATAGTATATAATTATTATATTATATATATTAATATAATTATATACCATGTTATAATATTATTATTATTTATTATTATTTTATATTATTATTATTATATTTTATATTACTATTTATATTATAGAATTTATATTACAAAATTATAAAATGATTATTTTAAAGAGCCAGGAACCGTCTCAATAGCCTAAAAGTACCTCTCTATCCAAAGCCCACGCCTAAAACGGGGAAAGAAATAATTTCTTAAATTGCGAGCTCCTCGGGGCGGGGACAGACCGCCCGCCTCTTTCTCTCCCCGCCCCTCCCTTCTCCTGCGGGCGCTTTGCAAACGTCATAAGTCCGTCCCGCGAAGCAGGAGGCGGAGGCGACGGGGCGCTGCCGCTTTAAGGCGGCGAGGCCCGGCCACGCTCCGCCCCCTCGGCGTGCGCAGCTTCTGCGGGAACGAGCAGGGGAGGAGGGTGAGAAAGCGGAGGAGGTCCTCGGCGTTCTGAGGCGCGGGCGGCGCGCCGCCATTGGTCGCCGCCTCCGGCCAGCGTTCTGTCGGGCTGGGGAGGGGAGCGGGAGCGCGACCTTGGCGGCCGCGGGGTCCGCGAACGTGCGAATCGTCCTCTCCGGGTCAGCCTCCGCCCGCCCGCCCGCCTTCAGCCGCCGTCTCCGGGGTGGGGGCCGAGCGGCGTCCTCCGCCCGGGCGTAAGTAGCCGCCTCCGTTTCGCGGGGGGTGCGTGTGTGTCTCTCTCTGTATCCCGGGGAGAGAAGAGCCTTGGTCGTCTTTTTTAATTAATTTCTATTGAATTCATAAACCCTAGGGCAAAGTCGTGCATTTAGTCGAGAAGCCGGTATTGTACACGCACCTTGGAATGACAGTGTCCCTAGGAATAAAGGCAGAGACTTAAAAACAGAAATTTAATCACGTTTATTCTTCCTTTTCCCGGTTTTCGTGTAAAATCGAGCTGCTTGGACGACGACGACGCCCCCCCCCCGAGTGAGGGACGGCAAAGGGGAATTTTACAGACGTCGCCGTGCCTGAAATGGGCTCGGCTGTAACGGTTCGATCTGCGCAGCTGCTCCTTTCGAGGGCGATGTCGGCCAGCTTAGGCCGTTTCCGCACCGGCCTGTTATAGCGCGGTGATTCCACTTGCAACCTCCCATGGGATCCTGGGGTTTGCCGTTCAGGGAGGGGCCGGCCGGCCCCTCCCTGAACGGCAAACCCCAGGATCCCATGGGAGGTTGCAAGTGGAATCATAGCGCTATAACAGGCTGGTGCGGAAAGGGCCTTAGTATTCCCCCAGCTGTGCTCATAATAAGGGTTTAATCTTCAACTTCGGGGAAGAAGGGACAAAGGTGAAGCGTGGTAATAGAAGGCTGGAGAAAAAACATTGAGCCCTGGGCGGTACCCTGAGGACTAGGCTCTTGGGCAGGGGAGGAGATCCATGCACCACAACAACAACAACAACAATAATAATAATAATGGTGATGATGTTTGTTTATAATGTCCTTTGGAACATATACAGTAAGGGACAAAGACAATCAGCATAACACTGTAACAATACATGGACTTTAAGTCATTCCTTTAATTCATTAGGATCCCTGGCTTTATGTTCCGGAGGAATATATTCATTTTTCCCTCTCCCCGTTCTCCACCGTTGCTCAGCCCCTTACCCCGTTCCTGACTGCAAGGCTTGGTTGCTTCCTTTAGCCAGAGGAAACGGCCCTCCCGCCTTAGAAATTTGCCTCCGACGAGGGAAGGCGTTCGAAGGCAGCGCGGTCTAGTGGTTAGAAGGCTGACCGGGGCCGTGGAAGATCCGGGCTCCAGTCCGGCACCTACGTTGCTTTTTATTTATTAAAATATTTGTGCTTCGTCGGCTCTCAGGGGAAGAAGGTTTCAGTCTTTGGAGGCTTTGGGATTTTTGGATAAAGGGTACTCGACCTTTATCTGCTCGTGCTTGGTCAGGTCTTGCCGGAGATTGAGTCAAACTTTTTAAAGAATCCCAAGGGCCACACAGAGTGTGATCTCGGGGCCCGTCCGATCCACCGTATTGTTTCCACTGGGCCAACTGAGCTCATGCTAAAGCGTTATTTATTCCATTGTTTACTGTAGACACGTTGTTGAAACCCAACACTGAAAGTCTGCGTTTGGCTAAGCTTTCTTCACTATCCCCCCCATGCTGATGACGCTAAATAATTTCCAGCTAGGCAGAGGAAAAGGCAGGCCTAACAAACCTTTGTAAAAGGAGCTGCTTTCTCAACAGTTTTGTTAACAGAGGTACGCCTGCCCTTCTTTTCCTAAAAAAATCCTACATAATAATATTTTCTCCAATAGGAAAATATTATTCCTCTTTCCGTCCCAGCACTCATTAGTAGTTGTATGAAGGAAAACAGCTTTTTGCACCGTGCTCCGTTGGGTAGAGTTATTTATTGGCAAGAGGAAATGCACTCTGCTCATGTTTAAGGAACCTTTTTCCTGCAGGGGGAAAAAACATGCTGGTACTGAAAAGCGCTGGGATAAATTCCAGAGATGTCTCAAGCTGAACCCAGGCTCAGATTTAAACCCCCTGGGTCTGTCTTTCTAAATTTGGACTGACGGAAAAGACAGGCAAGGCCTATTTTGGAATCCGGTCCCCAAAATAGGAAAGAAACTGGGCAGGGAGGGAAAGATATTGTTTACCGTGATATTGTTATACAGCTTCAAAATAGCAACCGGGAGCCTGGCTCATCTGTAGGTCCCCCCAATGGAAAATTATTGTTATTTCTTTGCACGGCGTGCTCTCTGCCAAGTTGTTTTGAGAGAGAGGATTTTACCAAACTCTGTAACCTTCAGATTTGGATGGCACATTGTTTTTCAAGCATTTAGAGCATATGGTAAAAATAAGTCAGCCGCCCTTAAAGGGGGGGGGGGGGAATCGGTATTCATTAACTGTAGGCTTTGATAATTAGCATAGCTGGAAAAATAAGCGGTGGAGGTATTGGAATGGCATTTACAAATGAAGAAGTTAAACCCTATAGCCATGTAGACAGCTAGAAGTTAATGCATGTTCTTTTTAAAATCTTTTTTCCATACTATCTTTGCTTTTTTCCCTCTCTTAGTATGCAATTTGCACATTTGTATCTGAAAATGCTTAATAAAAGGGGGGGAAATTCCCTAATCTGAATCCAGAATCTGTGCTTCTGAGCAAATCCCTTTTGGAACATGGGCCATTTCTGCACGGGGCCTTTGAGGCCCCTCCCTAAATTGCAAATCCCAGGATTCCATAGGAAGTTGAAAGTGGAATAATAGCGCTGTAACAGTGCAGTGCGGAAATGGCCGTGGTGTAAAAATAGGAAGGGTTCCACTGTGTTTGAGCTGTTCAAATACCAACAGAGACTTTGCCTCCAGGCAGGATTTGTGCTTTGCTGTCCGTTCCCATGACAATGCTGCTGCCAGGGCTGTATCGGCCGGGCGTTCTGACTCATAAATGCCAACGGAACTAGAACGGGTGAGGAATCCAGGCAAGGACTGGAACAGATCAGTTACATCAATAGGAGTAGGGTGTCCCTCCATCGAGGGAGGTAGTGGTACCCCTCAATTCTGCTTTGGTCAGCCCTCATCTGGAATAATCCTGTGTCCAGTTCTGGGCACCTCAGTTCAAGGAGGATATGGACAAGCTGGACGGTGTCCAGAGGAGGGCAACCAAAATGGTGGAGGGTCTGGAAGCCATGAAGCCCTCTGAGGAGCAGCTGAGGGAGCTGGGGATGTTTAGTCTGCAGAGGAGAAGGTTAAGAGGGGACATGATAGCCAGGTTTAAATATTGGAAGGGATGTCATGTCGAGGAGGGAGCGGGCTTGTTATCCGCTGCTCCAGAGACCAGGACAAGGAGCAACGGATTCAAGCTGCAGGAAAGGAGATTCCACCTGAACCTCAGGAAGAACTTCTTGACGGTCAGGGCCAGCCGGCAGTGGAATCTGCTGCCTCCATGGAGTGTGATGGAGTCTCCTTCCTTGGAGGTTTTTAAGCAGAGGCTGGAGGGCCATCTGTCACAGGGAGGGCTTTGATGGATGTCCCTGCGTGGCAGAATGGGGTTGGACTGGATGGCCCTGGGGTCTCTTCCAACTCTATGATTCTAGAGTTGCCATCACAGGTGGGCAAAATGGGCCTTGAAAACCAGCAACGGTTGTTGATGCTTCTAAGGGAGGTTCCATGAATCGAGTTGACTGTGAACCCCAAAATCTGGTATCTCTTGGAACCCTCTGCCAAAGTCTTGTGATATTTTCCTTTTTTTAGTGGTACCCTCAACTGTGTAGCTCAGAGACAGGAGCTGTGTGGTCCTCCAGGAGTTGTTGCACTACATCTCCCAGCATCTCTCATCTCTGTAGTCCAACATCACCTGAAAGGACACCTGATTCTAACACGTTGTGTAATTTGAGAGCTCAAATTGGGTTTCTTAACATCCCCAGATCAAGCAGTGTAGCCTCTCAGAAACACCAACAAGGCCCCTTTCCTGGAAGGGAACATCCTGAAAATCTAGCTGCTGATTTTTCTTAACTTGGTTGTTACCCTTATTTTTAAAAATCTATCCCATGGGCCTAGAGTGATATAAGAGCAGGTTTTTTTCCAAAATGTTCCAGAGAAGCTCACAATCCAATGGTTTGAGTAGGGGACGGAGACCAAATGAAAGGAAAATGATTTTGTATAATCTGTTTAAAGAGGTAACGAAGCAACTGTACAGCTCCATGCTAGAGTACTGTCCTTGCATGTCTGAATGGGTTCCAGTTGGTGTCACTGGGGCCCGTTGCTTTGTCCTCTTCACATCTGCCTGAATATCTATCTGTATTTCACAGATGTCATATTTGATATAGATATATACATATTGAACCTTTGACTAGTTCTGGGGTGCTTTCACACTGCCAAATTATACTGCTATGATTCCACTGTAATTGCCATGGCAAGATCCCACATAATCCTGCAGGAGATTCCGTTGTCCCTGTCTCCTTTCCTTTCTCCTGCAGGCAAAGGTCGCCTTACCCAGGTGGGTCTTGATTTGTCCTTTGGCATAAAGAATCCTTTAACTGTGGCCTGTTTTTAAAATGCTGTAGGCTGCCTTGGATCCAGCATAGGGAGAAAAGGCGGGATGTAAATCAAATAAATAAATAAATAAATCACGAGATGCGTTTAGAATTTTTGGCGAGGGAGCTCTAGTGCTTCACCCAAACTACAAATCTCACAATTCCTTAGGATGCAGCCACAGCAGTTAAGGTAGAACACAGTCATTTTGTCGTGTAAAAGGGACGCTGATGCTCTTTCTGGTTCTAGATCTGAACAGCACCCTTAACTTGTTGGCACCTGACCTCTTTGCATCCCTGTTGGCCAACATCTTCTCCAACTCTCTCTTCCTGGCCCCTTCCATAAAAATCACCCTCTTGCGCCCCAGCCTCTGACAAACTTGCTTTTACTTATTTCAGGAAGGTGGGACAATGGCAGACTTCGGACCCAAGCAGGGGAAGAGGCGTGACGACAGCGGCTTGGGCAGCGTGGTGGACTTCCTTTTGGCCAATGCCCGCGTGGTTCTTGGCGTCAGCGGAGCGGCCGTGTTGGCCATTGCGACTCTTGCTGTGAAGAGGGTGAGACCAGCTGGCTCTTCCCTTCTGTCCTCTCTGTAGACAGCAGCCTTGTTGTAACGGGGGTGCAGTCCTTCACTAAGTTTCTTTTTGAAGCAATTAGTAATTTTAGCCATTTTCTTTCTTTGAAAATAACACAGTTTTCAAAGACTATTTGCAAATCAGGGCTTCTTTTGCACAAAATTCGCATGTGGTTGTTTTGCACAGAAAATGGCGTTTTCTGCACAGGAAATAATATTCTCGTGTAGAAAAAGCTGCACAGCTCTATGCTAGAGTACAGTCAGCCCTCCATGTTTGCAGGTTTGCAAGAACTATTTCAGATTGGCTTCTGAGGCCGGGTAGAGGTAGCCACGCTAGTCTGTTGGAGCCAAAACAATCGTGGTGTCTTGTGGCATCTTAAAAACGATGATCTATTTGTTCTTACTTTTCATGGGCTTGGGCTGCACCTGCAAAAGCTTAGGCCAAATAATGTTTGTCAGTCTTCAAAGTGTACCAAGACTCCTTCTTGGTTTTGCTTGCAAAGCACTAACACTATTTAAAAGAGACAAATAACCTCATTTTAATTTATGCTTTTAGATATTTCTAATTTTAGATATACGATTTGTGATTATTGGCTTGGGATGTTTAGATGGGCATAATCCACATTCTTAAGTGTGTTTTATGTAGTTAAAGACCGTGAGTTTTTATGCAGAAAGATGGGGCATAAATTGAATTATGAGAATATTTAAGAAGCCAGGAAAGAAGAATGTAGAAGCATGTGCTCCCAGATTGTTCTGTTCCTTTCCTCATCAACAGCTCCCATTCAGGGTTTATTTTTGCATCCATCTGTTGGCAGAAATTAAAATAGCTGGTTGCAGTCCAGTATGGTGAACTGCCATAGAATTGCTTGATAGAAAGTCCCAGGTGTGCCTGAGTGCTTCTCGGGAAAATCTCTTTAGAAGAGGAATGGACAAAACAGGGCCTATGGCTTCACCAGATTGGTTTTTTGTTTTAAATATTCACTGGAATCCTGCATCAGCTCCTTAGTCAACTAAAAAAAAACCCCTCTTGGCCTGCACCCCTCCAAAAACCTTTCAGAACGTCATTCACCCTTACTCCAATTGCTGGCATGATGGGCATTTTCTTTTCCCGATGCAGCTGATGCCCAGTGAAGTAGGTTGGGTAGAAGCTACAATCATGGCAATAGTGCCAAAATCGTGACTAAATACCAATTGTGAATTACACATGAAGATTAAAATACATTAAAAGCCTATGCAGACCTTAAGAATGGAACTACAGAACAATGAAAACCCAGACCTAGTCTGTTTGTAAAAGCTTGAGGCACGAAAAAAAATATTTGGATCTGTCGCAGAAGGAGAGCAAGGACAGGGCCCTGCTGGCCTCTCTAGGGAGGGATTTCCAGAGCCTGGGAGCAGCCACGGAGAAGGCCCTGTCTCCCTTTTCCCCCAAACGAGCCTGAGAGAATTGGAAATGCCTCTCCTTAAACTGCAAATCCCAGGATTCCCAAAGGGCGGAAGTTGATTTGGAACCATAGCACTATAATTGTGTAATGTGAATGGGCCTCAGAACTGAACTAAAAGGAATCATAGAATCATAGAAATGTAGAGTTGGAAGAGACCCCAGGGGCCATCCAGTCCAACCTCCTGCCATGCAGGAGCACCCTCAAAGCACTCCCGACAGATGGCCATCCAGCCTCTGCTTAAAAACCTCCAAAGAAGGAGACTCCACCACACTCCCAGGCAGCAGATTCCACTGCCGGACAGCCCTGACCGTCAGGAAGTTCTTCCTGAGGTTCAGGTGGAATCTCCTTTCCTGCGGCTTGAATCCATTGCTCCTTGTCCTGGTCTCTGGAGCGGCAGAAAACAAGCCCTCTTCTTCCTCTACATGGCATCCCTTCCAATATTTAAACCTGGCTATCATGTCCCCTCTTAACCTTCTCTTCTGCAGACTAAACATACACAGCTCTTTAAGTCTGTCCTCATAGGGCATGGCTTCCAGGCCTCTCACCATTTTGGTCGCCCTCCTCTGGACCTGCTCCAGCCTGACCATGTCCTTCTTGAATTGGGGTGCCCAGAACTGGACACGGTATTCAAGATGAGGTCTAACCAAAGCAGAGTAGAGTGGTACCAGTACCTCCCTCGATCTAGACACCATACTCCTATTGATGCAGCCGAGAATTGCGTTGGCTTTCTTGGCTGCTGCATCACACTGCTGACTCATGTTCAGCTTGTGGTCTGTTAAGACTCCTAGATCCTTTTCACACGTACTGCTATCCAGCCACGTGTCCCCCATCCTATATTTCTGTATTCCATTTTTTCTACCTAAGTGTAGGACCTTACACTTCTCTCTGTTGAATTTCATTTTGTTAGCTTTGGCCCAGCTCTCCAATCTATCCAGGTCATTTTGAATTTTGATCCTGTCCTCTGGCGTATTAGCAACCCCTCCCAATTTGGTGTCATCTGCAAATTTGATGAGCATGCCCTCTATTCCTTCATCCAAGTCGTCGATGAAGATATTGAAGAGCACTGGGCCCAGGACAGAACCCTGTGGCACCCCACTAGTCGCTTCTCTCCAGGATGAAAAGCAGCCATTTGTGATCACCCTTTGGGTTCGGTCGGCCAACCAATTACAAATCCAACTAACAGGAGCCCTGTCTAGCCCGCATTTTACTAGCTTCTTTGCAAGAATGTCATGGGGAACTTTGTCAAAGGCCTTACTGAAATCGAGAAATGCTACATCCACAGCATTCCCTTCATCTATCAAGCTAGTAACTCTATCATAAAAAGAGATAAGATTAGTCTGACATGACTTATTTTTGAGAAAGGAGGTGGAACCCTGATCTCACCAGAATGCGGATGTTTCTCTCTCTGCAGCTCATAGACCGAGCCACGAGCCCTCCAGACGATGATGACATAAAAGCCAAGCAGAAGTCCCTCGAGGAGAGCTGGCAGGAACTCACCCTGATCAAGGCCGTGCCCAAAGTGCGACGACAGGACCTGGACGAGCCGCTGCTGTCCCCCGTCGTGGATGTGACTCCGCAAGGTCAGGGCAGGAAATTCCTGCCTCTCTTCCCTCTGCCACCCGGGTTCTAAATGCAAACTCTTGTTTTTCTGGACTGCTGACTAGCCAGATGCCACTTCCAAATTCTCATCTGTTGTGGGCTTCCCACTGCGATTATGTTTGATAGCTAGTGGAACTTCCGTATCCAAGGGTGATGTATCTCTGAACAACCATTGTGGGGAATGGAAAAAAAGAAAGGTGAAAGATGTTGCTTTTATGCTTCACAAATAGTTATTTCCTTGGCCTTGGAGGGGAATGCATATTCTCAGACAGAGCAGTAGGTGGGCCTGCAGTGCGTTCTACTTACACACTTTCTGCAACTCACACCGGACTTTTAAATTGTTCTGTTCTCCTTTGCAGAACCTAGTGGCTGCCTCCTGTCATCAGAGGTCTCCTCTGGGCTGGAATCGAGGCCCCTGCTGTGCCTCACCCTTCAGGAGAAACTCCTCTCATTCTACCAAGACCACGTCTCCATCTCCGAGGCGCAAAACCTTCTGGGGAAGCAACTAGCGGAAGACATCTGTACTGAGCTGCAGAACTTCCTGAAAAACAAGTCTTCAGACCTGCCCTTTGGGAACATGTTTCTGAGGGGCTACCTCAGTGATGACCTTGTCACCCGCAACTGCTTGGAGGTCTCCTTCATGCTCCCATTGGTTCTGGAGCCCAATCTTTGGTGCCTGATTCCAGGTGAGCAGACGGTTGTGAACAACTCCCGGTTTGGGATGGTCAAACGGACTGGCCTGGAGTATTTCCCCCGTGGAAACAGCCCCTGGGACAGGTTCACGGTGGGCGGGTATCTCTCATCCAACACAGTCAACGATGCCCTCCGTAAGGTGTTGGTGGCCTCAATCAACTGGCCGGTTATCAGCAGCGTGCTGGAATGTGTCATCAGGCCTTCGATGGCTCCCAAGGAGCTTAAACTGCGAGTCACCCATGGACAGGTCCATCTGGACATAACCCTCTGCCCAGTGATCGAAGTTGGGGATAAAATCTTTCTCGCCACAGCCTTGGAAGAACCTGGGGAGAACCTTTGGGAACAGAGCTTTTATACGGCAGAGGTCTCTGCACTTAAAGACCTGGATGCCCGCGATTCAGGTGTCCGGCAACGTTGTCTCAACATCTTGAAGGTCATCTTGGAAAACCATCCTTTCTGGAGCAAGGTGACCACGAGTCCCTTGACTCACATCATCCTATATCTGAGCCAAACGGAAGCTGACTGGTCCGAAGTGGTGCTGGCCGACAGGTTCCGCGATGTGCTGGAGGAGCTGGTCCAGTACTTGGCAAAAGGCTCCCTCCCTTGCTTTTTTGACAGCAGGGTAAACCTTCTCAGCCATCTGCTCCCAGAAGAGATTGAGGAGATCGGCTGTACCCTCTATGAGGCTTTGGCAGAGCCAGATCTTGCAACTGGATTCAATTTATAAACAACTGACCTATGATAACGATAGTTGGGGAGAACTGCACTTGTCTGCTTTGGGAATTGGGTGGTATGGATGATGCCGTTGTGTTGATTTCCTCTAATGGCATTCTTTGCACCTAATGAAAGTATTAACTCTTGGAAGTAAAGCGGGACTGGATTGTAAGGTGGGAACTCTTCTCTAGACTCCCCCAGGTATCTCCAAAATCTGGACTCAGCAGTGTTAATTCTGTCCCATTTTTTTCTCTCTGTAGAAATAGCAGGTCAGGTGAAGAGGGCTAGGATCACATCAGAAAACTCTCACAAGTGGTGGGATTCTGGCCATTCTTGTTTGGTTCCCCATCCCCATGTAACTGGAACACTGTGAAATGGGACTGTAGGGGAGCTCTAACATGCGTACTCCCCCTCCCAAAAGCAGAAATCGGCTCCTAGCCTGGCGGTTCAGTCTGTGACCTTACAGAGGTCATATTGGGCTTCAAATTCCACAGCCCTAGCTGACATGGCAGTAGTCAGGGATTTTGGGAGCTGGTAACCACAGTCTAAAGTTGAAATCTTAAGTTGTCCAGTCTCTAATTTGTAACTATTAGGGGCATATGTGCTTTCATGCACACCTGGGAAAGATAATCTGGGGTGGCAAGATGTACAACTGGGGGGTTGTTGAATCAGTTGAAATTCCGCCGTTTCTGGTGAGCTGGTGTGTGTTTTTTAAATCCGCTGTGCAGGTTATCCCAAAAATTAGGTCTTGGGTACCTCAAACGAGCAGTCCTGAGATACGAGGAAATAAGTCATGCAGTTAAGAGAGTGCAGTTGTCTACAGATCTGTTGTGTCTTGTTTTGTGTAGGCCAGCTCTTTCCTTCAAGAAGTTGTCACGCAGCTGTGAAGTCTGCAACAAGTAGCTAGAAATCAAGGGGTCTGGAAATTCTACCTGCTTAGAGCACAGCCCAGTTTAGCATGGGACAAATCTCTTTTCTACCTCACGGGTCTGAAATGTCGATGCTGTTTTTCTTTCCCAGCTGCTTATCCTCTCTGCCAGCACTCAGAACATTAATCAAGTGCCAAAGGGGATGCGGTGCCAGTGAGTTTTGGCCTTGGGAGGTTTCTGGAATTTAGATGAACTGGAAGACCCACTAGCCCAAATCACACCTGGTAACTCCTCAAAGTCCAGATCATTGTGGCAAAGCCAAGGGTGGTTGAGCACTATCAGGCTTTCATCCTCTCAGATAAAGAGGGAAGGTACCTGCCTCTTTGTCAGCTGTTAACTGTACCTACTATGGGTGTCCATCCTTCTGGGCTCTCACAATAGGTGACCTTTACAGACCAGCTATCCAGAGACCTTGCCTCTGTTTGCTGCTCTTTAAACTTGCTGTAGCTTTCGCAAAGTACGGGAATATGCGAGGAGGGTACTGTTCCCTCTCTGCCCACCCCCCAGCCCTTTTAACTCCCAGCTGGAACTCATGATCTTGAGCAGCTGATTCATGTACATTTGCACAGTGTCTGTATTAATCAGTTTTCAGAAGCAAAGCTTACCCCATGGTGATCTTTTCCTTGAGCTTTTAATATGAAACTCCAGAATTCCTGGCTACAGGCATCTTTTGTGACTATTTAAGGAAATTCTAAGTAGCTGATGTAGTAAAGTTGCTCAGAAAGGGTTGTGTATACATAGGGAGGATAAATCAGCCATATAAATGATGGAAACTTTCTGTAAGGTAAGCTTTTATCATTCAAGAGATTATTTACACTGGGAAGGGAACTGTATGGCTTCCCAGTCATTGTTTTGACTCCGGTTCCTATCAACCTTATACAGCATAGCCAATGGTGAACAATTATGGGAACTGTGGTTATAGCGATTTCTATAGTGGGCATTCCACATCCCTGGCTGAAACTGAACCTTTGATCCTACCCAGGAAACAGATAGTAGGAGGATTATCCTGCCAAAATCTTTGCAAATCTGATCTTTAAGAATGAATTGCATCTCTCCCCCTTCCTTTTTGGGAATCAAATCGGTGTATACTAGAAGCTTCAGAAACGTCCTGGTGGGTGTAAACTCCTCTGAGGAGGGTGACATTATGGGGAAAACTGGTGTGTTTTGATTCCCTTGATTACAGAGATTGTTGTTAGAAAGGGAGGTGGGGGGTGACTTATCCAGCCATTACAGTGAAAAATAAAAGAGGCTAGAAATTGTATCTGTACCCTGTTTGAAAGGTTTTTTTGGTTATATAATGTTCAAGGCCCAGAAAAGTTTTTAAAGGAAAGTTCAAGTACAATAGTCTCCCCATTATCCATGGGGGGACAGGTTCCAAGACCCCCTGTGGATACCCAAAACTGAACCCTATGCCACCACTGGAAGCAGCCTCCTAGCTTCACTGGGACCATAGAGATGCTTCATACTACCAGAGAGCATGAAATGTCTTTATGGTCTCGATGAAGCTACTCTGGTAATGCTAAAGCCATTTCATGTGGCTTCTTAAAGTAGCGGGAGCAAGGTGTGGGTGCCAAGACCCAGAGCGGGCAACATGGGTGCTGGTATTTTCCGTTTAGTGTTTTCAGACCATGGATAACTGAAACCATGGAAAATGAGCTTGTGGATAAGGGGGAACCCCTGTATATCTTTCAGCAGAAAAAGATGGCTCCCCCACAAGAATAACCAACCTATGATGCCACTTAAGAGTCCACTAGTGGAAAAACAGTGCCACTGAAGGTTTAGTTTCCTTCTTGAAATTGAAGGGCTGGGAAAGAATCAGTGCTGTACTGCAACCGTGAACAAAATGCAGCTCTTCAAATGTTGATGGGCTGACACACTAGTTAATCCCTTGCCCTACAGAGGCACCCCTTTTGCGCAGCCTCAGATGAAGGGCTTTGCAACTTGGCAGAGTTGTGAAGGAGAAGAAACCCTGAAAGTATATGAAACTGTTTCAAAGTGGTCAATATCCTGTGAACGTATGCCTTGACTTTTCCTTCCCTATGGAAGTTGTGAACTCAGCAAAACCTTCAGGTTTCTTTCAACTTATGATTTTATCGCAGGGGTTTCTCTTGGCACTGACAGTGAATTGTCCAAGGTTGCCCAGTGGGTTTCTGAATCTTCATCCATCATTCAAACCACTACACTGTACTGGCTCATGTGCAATCCCCGAAAACTACCGCTAACACAAGAGTGAATACTGAAATATGTCTGACACATATACACTGGTTAAGCTAAAAAAATATTTTAATCATAAAAAGGCAAGTACATTACCTAAATCACTTGCATACTAGGCAGCAGCAGGAGCAGCATCCTGAAGAGTCAGAAGAGTATGGTCACAGTCTCAGATCAAAGTTATGTTTAAAGTAAGGTTAAACTTTAAACTAGACTGCATTTCATATACTCCTCTCTCTTGTATAAGGAGTTGAGAATGGCTGTTAGAGGAAGCAATTTGTGTCTAGGAGCAGAGACACAGCCTGCTGTCATTCAATAAAGGAAAAGTTTACCTTGGTGGGGCTGTTGAAGTTTTGTGTCTTCCAGCAGTCCTATACCTCCTTCTGTTGCAAATGGACTCCCAAGGCATACAAAAAATACACAGAAACAGCCATGTATGTCCCAGCAAAAGTCTACAGAATGAAGCAGCTTTATTCTACCTCCTCATCTTCAGGGAGGGGAGTGTGTAGAATTCAGAAAACCTTGGAATAATTTCTCTTGCCCTTTCAAGTTCAATTATTTAAGACCTACGCAACCATTAGGCACTTGAGGTTCAGTAGAACTAGTGTCTGTCAAAGTTCTCTTTGCCATTTCAAAATGTGGAGTTTGTCCCACTCCAAGGTACAAACGTTCTGTGATTTAGACAGTTCAGGGGAAGGACTTGAAAGGGAACCAGAAGAAAGGGGAGAGCAGTTGACTGTTACACAGGCAGAAAGTGCTACAAGAAAAAACTTCCTGCCTCCCCAACTCAGTTGAAACCTTCGAACACATCAAGATGAGAAAAGCAGGGTCCCAAAGGGTACCTGCTTTACAGAAACCAGACCTGATTGTTTGCCTATATTCCAGGAGAAGAATTCGAAGTCTTGAGTCCTCAAACAGCCTTGTATCTCTGGCAAAAATATTGTATGTAGTGCATTCATTCCTTTGCTCCTACAAGAACAGCTTGGGCTGCATTCTGAGAACTGACCAGCATCAGCGATTCTGAGGACACGTCTTCCTAGTGTGGCCAGCTTGGTGGCAAATCCCACAAGTCCGTGGCTTCTTCGTTGTCGGTGGTCTCGGACCAGAATCGCTTTCTGACCTCTTCAGTTTGGTTCCTGATCCCGTCATGCCTCCTCTGTCCATGAACTGGCCTGAGATAAAGGCTGCAAGGAAGGAAAAATACTTGAGATGATCACTGTGCCAAGGTCACATTAGAATATAAGCAGATAAAATTATTGTGAGTCAGGTCAAAGGGGCATCTTGCTGCTTGGTGTTGATCCTCTGCTGCAACAATGTCTGTATGGGTAATATAGCTGAATGTTCTCAACCCCCTTTTACTGAGCTTGGCTACAATAGGAGCAGTTTTCCAAGGACCCCAAAGAAAAGTTCTCTCCCTATTCCTTCTAACTGACGACCATTTAAATTGGGACTCAAGGCAGCTTACAATTTAAAGGAAGAACAATACTGCTAAAAATCATACATGATGTGAACACATGCTATTTAAATGGAGAAACAGACTCAAACTATTCACAGTTAAAACAATTCAAATCTACAACTAGAAAGATAAACTGTAACTGAAAAGATAACAAGCTATTAAAAAAACAGTTTGGTTTAAAGCAATACAGCACCCTTAGCCTGTTCTTTAAAACCTTTCTCTCTTAAAAGCAGGAAGGTTAGATCCTATTGTGGAGTTGAAATCACAAAGGCAGCCACAGAAAGAAAAACTGCAGGTTAACCTGGATCCTGACAAGAGTTGGAAGGGGCCTCGTGAGCCACCAAGTCCACCCCTACCTGCTCAATGCAGGATCTTCAGCTAGGGCCTCCCCACCAGGGAGCTGTCTAGCTTCTTTCTGAGGACATCCAGAAAGAGAGACTCCACCAACTCTCTAGGACGCTGGTTCCATTGCCGAACTGCTCTTACTATCAATAATTTCCTTCTAATATCTCACTGAAATCTTGTAACCTCAAACCATTAGACCTGGTCCTCCTCTGGGGCAGCCCTTGAGATATTTCAATATGGCAAGCAGATCACCCTCTCAATCTTCTCTTTACCAGGCCGAACATGTCCAACTCCCTCAACCTTGTAGGTGTTGTCCATTCCTCTTACCAGTCTTCTTGCCCTTCTCTGAACCTGCCCCAATTTGTCCATATCCTCCTTAAAATGAGATGCCCAGAGCACACTGCTATACCCCCACGGGGCCGCTTCTCCCTTACCTGGTGCCACATTCTCATCTGCCCACTGGAAAAAGCCGCACTGCTGCTCTCGGGGCTTGGAACACGTGTGGAACTGGCGTCCTTTATTGGCTCCCTCTCGTTGGACCGTCCTGGTGATGGCAGGCTGGCCGCACTTGCAGAGAGCCGCTCCGCCGCCTCCGCCCGGAGCAGAACCTTCACTCCAGGAGCGCCCTGAGCTCCTTTCCCCTCTGTGTGAAGAGTCGGGGGGCCCAAACCCTCTGGCTGCTCCGGAAGTCCTATTCTCTGGCTGCTGGTCAGCCCAGATGAAGAAGGAGCAATTCCCTGCTCTGCATTTATAGAACTGCCGGCCTTGGTTGGCGTTTTCCTTCCGGACAGTGAGGAGCAGGGCTTCCTCTCCACAGTTGCATACCACCACATTGTCCTCGCCGGTACTGGGGGGTGTGGCGGGAAGAGTCCGGCCTGGCCTGGTGGGAGGGTTTGAGAGAACGGGGGCAAGGAGACCTGAGTTGTTCCTGTTTCCAGCCATGCGGTTCAGGGCATGGTTGGCTTGTAAGGGGTTGGCTTGTAAGGGGTTGGCCAGGTGGTTGGCCATCTGCAAGGGTCGGGGTGGCACCTGCAGGTATTTCAGATCCAGGATTTCCCGCAGGGTTTCATCGCAGCCCCCGATGCAGCCAACAAACTCCAAGGGCATCACGGCAGGGAGGCTGCCTCGCTTGAACTTCAGCTTCAGTCTAAAGGAAAGAGGTGGCAGAAGTCAGCACTAGAATAGTTCCTGCTGGCAAGCTACTGCCCCCCGCATAAGAATTCTGTCACCCCAATGAAATTATCCTTCACTCCCCAAATTTTTACCATTCAGTAACTTAAAACTGTTGAGCATTCAGCAATACGGTTTTAGCACCCAAAGAAAAAGAGGCAGGCAAAATGATACAAAAACACAGCAAATGGAACAATTCTAGTCATTAATGGTTTTCATGTCTCACTCTGCAATGCTAAATATGTTGAGACTGAAGGAAAATTTCACCGGGGTGGCAGAATTCTTATGGGGAGAGCAATACCATCATTTTGCTGCTCCCCATAGCTAAGCCACTGCTGACGTTCAGGAACAGGTTAGCTACACAGTGACGCCATGCAATGAAGCAGGTCGTGGTTCCACTAAGTATCTATTCAGTGCCTATGTACAGCAGCTGTCGCTCAACAACCAGGTCCCAAGGGCCCCAGAACAGAGAAAGTGCCCTGCTCTATGAGAAGAGAGAATGTGGAGAATGCGTGAAGGCAACATTTTGCTCATGAAAGGAAATCAGGCCCATGCGACACAAATTAGTGTCTTTCAACCTGCAACAGAACATTTTTGCAACCATTTATTATTACTGGTAGAAATATTTATTGCTTTTCTACCCTTAAAGCAGTATGCAATAATGTGTGTTTTAAAACATTATAAGAAGAAAAAAAGATTTTTTAAACAGAAGTTTCAAAAACCAGAGGCCAACTAGAACAATGTGTGGAGGTCCAGGTTTTGCCCATCCTTGCTCTCCAAAAATACTCACCTGTGCACTGGATGTGGTTTGCATACATCACAGATGGAGTCATCCTTGCTGACTTCTAGCACCGAATCGGGAAACCAGACAGCTGATTTACAGACTGGATAGCCCAGGCAGCTGAGGTAAAACCTAGGAAATTTTTATTTATTTGTTATTATTATTTGATAAACTTTTACTACAAAAAATTTCAACAGGCAGGGAACATTTAATTATAGGACCTTGCATAGTGCCGAATTCATATTGTCAAAATCTGCTTGGTTACCCAGGACAAGTAAGAATTGGCTAAAAACAACTAAACAGCTGGCTCCTCTCTTCAAGACCAGTTTGTTCGCACATACATCCACACATCCACACATCCACGCTTTGCCACCCACAAACTGACCCTCCATTCTTCTTGGTTTTCAAGACCATGTCACTGTTGCATTGTGGACATTTCCTCACAGGATCTGGCATGGCAGGGTAGATTTCCTCCTCCTGTGCAATAGGAGTTACTTCTCCAAAATACTGAGACAGGGCTTCATCCAGCCTGTGAAGAGAATCAGAAAAAGTAGCACTTGTTACCTTTTTTTGCCCTGCTGACAGTCGTTCTTTAAAGAAGCAAAAGAGGGTACTAGAGGAGGAGATTCTTGCTAGGGAATATATGCAAACCAGACAAAAAACCAAAATGGAATATATAGAGAATGTAGGCTTACGGATGCAATCTGGAGTATGTGGGGAAAACAAACCACAGAACTGAGTACATACTTCAGGAACCACAAGAGTACAATCCTGAAAGGAAAGTGTGAGCAACCATCGGATCGATAATTTTAACTTGCAACATCAGAGCCTCTCTCGTTTGTCTCTGTTTGGAACTGAGCTGCTCTCCCTTTCTAGTACTTCAGCTAAAGAGGGAAAAAATTTGGATCCACAAAGTCTCAGCCTCAGGGATAATACAAGACACCATTGTCCACTTAAGAGGGCTGGCAACAGAATGTTCTAAACCTCCACCTTTTATTTTGGGTAACTGAAGAAGGCAGAGGCCAAAATGTTTTGCTAATTCATTTATTAAATTCTGTTTGTTACATACAGCAGGCCCTCCGTATCCACTGGGGTTTGATTCCTGGACCCCCTGCCCCCCCTCCCGTGGATACCAAAATCTGTAGATGCTCAAGTCCCATTATAGTAGATGGATGTGATATGCATGTGTCGGTGGCAGTGTGTCCACATGCATGTAGCTGCCATTTTAGATACAGGGACGTGACATTTCGTGCAACCTTAAATTTGCACATGCAGAGGTCACACATGTGGAGGGCTTACTGTACTCTAATACACATACGCAAATGCACACTGCGGATGTAGAGCTTGGCCACCTTCCTGGCTCAGTTGCTTCTGAGTCCTGAGAGAGGCGAGGAGGTCCCGTACTCACTTCTTTGCCTTCTGCACAGCCTCTATAAAAACCCGCTTGTACTTCTGGATCTGCTCCCTCAGCACAACCGACTTGTCCTTCTTCCCCTCACAGATTAGCTTCAAGTCATTCTCCAGTTCAGCTCGGAGGTCAGGCTTGGACATCTCATAGCCCATGGAGTCATAGCCTGGGGACAGGGGCAAAAGATGCCTTGCTGTGAAAGGGAAAATTACCATTTCCCCCCCTAACATTGCCTGGAGTAACCTGCCCAAAGTTACCCAGAACGTCCCATCCTTACCTTCTACCAGCCCCATCCCCAGATGCCCCGGAAGAAACCTCTGGTCTGGAGTGAGCCCCACGTACATGCGTGACTTGATGGTCTCAATGTGCTCTGCATGGGTGGCATCGGTCCCTGAAAACAGAGGCTATCCGTTAGCTCCCAGACACAAGGAGAGGCCTCCTTCTTCAGTTACACCGCCCAGTACAATTGTACTCACTGCACTGTAGCACAGAAGAAACCATCTTACAGGTAATGTAGTTCCCTGCCACAAGTGACTGGTGATGGTGGTAGTGGGAAGATTTGGATATGAATAAAGTTACATTTTAAAATGGAACATAAGGAATGCCTGGTTATTTTTCAAAGCGGCAGGGGGCCTGTGTAGCCCTCCAGATGTTGTTGGAATCCAGCTCCTCACATTCACCACCAGAGGCCATAAAGCGACTAGGGCTGCTGGGAACTGCAGTCCGACATCCTCAGTTCTTTTTCTTGTTTTCATATTACATTTAAAGGGCATTTAAAGACATTTAAACAGGAATTGCTCAAGTTGCATGTCTTTTTCTCATTGTATATGCTTTTTTTAAAAGGCAAGAATAAGCAACAAAAATTAGCAAGGAATGAAGTGAATTACCTTTTCCAATATCATCACAAGTAAAAGCAACAGATTTTGTTTCAAACGCTCAAATGAGTACAGGAAACAAAGTACTTAACGGTTCCCAAGCTTTTCACAGAAATAGCGCTTCTTATTTAAAGAGCTACAAGTTTCGGCATCTCATGAAGTAAGCGGCCAGCAGGGTCACTAAATGTGTGGGTTGTAACCATTGCATCATAATATATTTCCAGAGGTGGGCTAGGAAGGGCTAGTTGTGTTTGTTATTCTACTGTAGGAAAAAGAACAAAACAGACTAACACACTACGAACTGCAGGGCAGATGAGTCTAAAACGCCTGTCCAGCTCAGCACTCTGTTCATACAGGAGGCAACCAGACGCCCCAGAGGGGCATGAAAGTGTAATCATGAATTAGTTATTTTATTCATTTTAGTACTAACGTATAAAAAAATATAAAATCTTGAAGATGACGGCGACATGTCATCAGCCATCCCCAAGGTGGAGCCTGTACGATTACTGACCAATGCCGTGTTTCTCCATGAGGGCAATGAGGTCAGCTTCTGTCAGCAGCTGGGGTGGGCTGGTCTCTCCATCTACCATCTCCACTGTGGTGGGCTGGAAGCGTGATCCTCTCTCATAAACTGGGATAATCTATGGGGCAGTAGGGGGAGAGAACGCAGCAGAATGAGGATGTGACCTACAAAAGCCCAGCAACCCACTTCTCTATTAGATCCAAACAACCCTGACAGGATTTTCATTTATTTATCCACTGCTGAGCGTGAGGGAGCAAAAGCTCTCACCTTATCAGTCCACTTCTCGTAAGGGTAGACCTCCAAGTAATTTCTGGCCAGGATCATCAAGCCGTGGGCCACGAAGCGCTCCTTGGCTATGTCAATCTCCACGGTCGTTTCGTGGCCTTTTGCATCTTGGGAACAGCAGGCCAGGAAGTGCCTTACTATGAATTCGTAGAGTCGCTGGTCATTCCCCTAAGGGTATGCAAAAGAAAAGAGGTCAAGAATGAAGGTGACACAGAGGAAAGCAAGGTTATCAGTTCAATAGTGAAATTCAGTTACAGGGGCTAGAAGTGAGTACATATGTAATAAATTTAGACTGAGTTATGTAAGCAGAATTCTCAGGGCAGACAATCTGGGAATTACTGCCCTGGATTAACCTTCCCAAAAGGTTTCAGGACAAGATCTCATCTCCAGAAACTGCACTTTGCAGGATTTTAAGCATTTCACTCCAAAACAGGAGTGAAGAAAGTGCCACCCTCCAGACGCTGAACTACAATTCCCAGCACCCCTCGCCACTGGCTATGCTGGCTAATGGGAAGAGCAACATAATCTGGAAGGCCAACTGCTGCACTGCCTGATTGGAGCTACCAAGAAGGAAGGTTCCCTTGGAAAAGACGTACTTGAGGTGGAGAAGGCAGCGGGTGGAGAAGTTCACAAATAATCAGATCTGTGAACATGAAACCCACAAACATGGAGGGCCAGCTGTATATATGTTTCTCCATTGGTTAAAGTGTCACAGGCCTTCTGGCACTGTCCGGTTAGCAAAACAGAAAAAGGCAGATGAATTCTTGTCCCCTCTACTGCATCTGGTGCCGCTGCTGAGAAAAGATGGGCCCAGACAGTCCCACAGGCTCACCTGCAAATTACTTGCATATTTTGTAGGATGAATGGGAGGGTGAGCCTGATCTGATTTATTCCCACTGCGTGGGGTTGGCCCACCCTGGTCAAGAATCCTCTGTGCAAAGGCGCCCCAGTGGGGGTCTGGGGTCTGAAGCTGTACCAAGTTGGGGAGGTTTAAGTCTTTGGGGAAAATGTTGGTTTCTGTTCGAGGATAACTTATGTACCTAAAAAAAGGCAGAACAGAAAACTTAAAAAAAAACAACTTCTAAATGCACAAACATTAAACACAAATCCACATTCAATACTGTAAAAGACAAAAGCCATACTTCCATTAGCTCAAAGTGTGGAAATTAATATTACAATAAAAACTCAAAACAAATGCAGTGACAGCTACACTACTAAAATACTTTATCAGAATAAAAGATATATGCCTGTGATCCTAATTAATCATTGGTTTTCCATTGTGGTTGTTTTTGAAAAGAAGGCCAATTGAAATATTATTTTATGTAAAAAGCACACATAAAGAATTGACATTTTTACCCTTGAGTGTAAAGCTTCTCAGCAATTTTCATGGTCTCCTTGGCATTTATTTTCAGTTTACGGGAAGCCAGTTTCTCAAGTTCCTGATATCAGATAAAGACGAGGACAAAATACGCTTGATCACTGAGTTGTCATGAGGATGAAATCCCTTCAACCCACCCCAGGCACCTAGAACAAACAGGCTGGATTTAAATATACCCAAGACAATATTTGCTGAGATCACTTAAACCTTGAGCACTATTTCCTGAGCCTCTTTCTTAAGAGTTTTTCCAAAGAGGGTATCTGTTATGAATACCATCCCAGTGTAGGGGAGCTTGCGCGAAACCCTTCCTTGGGAGCCTTTCCACAATACTCTGCTTTTGGGATCACCTTAAACTCACCACAGTGTCCAAAGGCAGGGGTCTCCACTTGCTCTTCGGTCTGCTCCCAACTTCCACAACCGTGGCCACTGGATCCTGAGAGCAAAAGCAAGCAGTGAGAAGGAATGAGAGCACACTCTTCAATGGCTGTGGGAAGTTAGAACAGATGATGCATGGAGAAGACTATTGGGTTTCCTACCTCCATGCACATTTGGTAGAGAACAAGACATGCCGTGTGGTTAAAGAGACGGTTCCTCTTCCAGCTGAATTCCACGGTACCTTCTTCATGGTCATGAGTCACTGCAAAGAGATCATTTTTAGGAGCTAGGGTCACCAAGATAATATGCAACAGCGTTTCCTGTAGAGTTACAGAACCATGTGGTAGAGGGGGTCAACAACCAGGGAGAGGGTGATTCTGCTCAGCCGCATCACAGAGTCCAAATGCAAAAGCTGGATGTGCAAATTCCATCGGGGAATAAAGAAAACTCTTCACTCTTCTGAGCGCAGACTAATGTCTGACAATGCAGACCATCTTCACCAACTTAAAGGATGCTTTCCCCAATGTACTTTTTTAATGATCAAAAAGTTAGTGTTTGGTTTGTTGTTGCTGTTCTGTGCCTTCGAACTGGCTCTTAACTTACAGCTACCTATCCCAGGGTTTTCTTGGCAAGATTTCTTCAGTTGGGGGGTGTTGCCACTGCCTTCCTCTGAGGCTAAGAGTATGTGACCTGCCTAAGATCACCCAGTGGCTGAGTTGGGATTCAAATCCCGGTCTCCCAGAGTCTTTATTCAATACTCAAACCAGTAAACCATAGCAACTCTCGTCAGCCTTATGTGCCTGACTTCGTGATGTTTTAATTCTTATTATTAGTGTTTTTTTAAACTTTTTAAATTGAATCTATATTCTTATACTTTAGTTTAATTTGTATTTTAATATATATACTTTGGGGGGGGTGTTACTGGACCTTTTAAAAGTTAAGTTGGAAACTGTCTTGCATCTTACGCTGGGAGAAAAAAAAGTGAAGATATAAATCAATCAAATCAATGAAAAAACAAGTAAATATTTTGCTCGGCCACTGTGAGCCACTGGGTGACCTTGGGCATGCCATACTCCCTCCACCTCAGAAGAAGGCAAAGATAAACTTCCTCTGAACAAATCTTGTCAAGAAAACACCACGAAAGGGTTGCCATAAGTCAGAAATGACTTGAAAACACACAACAAAAGCAACAACTACAAAAAATACCTTTGATTTTGTAGAAAGTTTCAGGCACAAAGGCCTGAATGGCTTTGAATCTTTCCACCACGAAGCCCAGTGTTGGGAACTGACAGCTACCATAGCTGATCAACTGCTCTGCCAGAACGTCAGGAAAAATTTTCTGGAGCCTCAGCGTCTGAAATCGGGTGAAGGCAGCACCTGGGCAAAGGAGAAAGGGAATGTATTGCTCTTCTTAGTGTTTCAAGTGCAACTACAGCAGGGGAGAGAGAGGGGAAAGAGGATCTTTCAAACTGACCTACAAGCTTACCTATTCTGAGATCCAGCTCTTGCCTGACATCCACAGCATCGCTAACATTCTGGTTGGGCTGGGTGAGGTTTTCACAGGCTGCTCGTACGGCACGGGGAGTGATCTCAGAGAAGCGGGCCCGGAACACCTGGAGGTTTGGCTTCACTGTCCAGATAGATAGAGAAAGAGAGATTCAAGGCAGGTTTTAGGCTAAGGAAAGGAACCACAGAAGGCTCCACTTTGAGGAAGAGGGCCCCCTCCCTGGCCAAGATGTCTGTTCAGAGGATCTCTTGAGAACTGCAAAGAATGGCAGGCCTTCTTCACACCAACTGTGTCCCCACACATACCTGCTTTGCAAACTTGAATGATTTCAAAGCCTATGTTCTCTCCTTCACGATCGCAGTCTGTCCAAATCACCAGCGCCTGGCAGTGCCGCACTTCTTGCTCGAGGGTTCGCTGAAAGTAACCATGGGGGAAGTTGAGAGAAGAAGCCAACCACAATGAATTTCATTACAGTCTGCCTCAGAAGCAGCAAGCAGGGGAACATAAACACATCACTACATTAACAAGCAAGGCAAACACCAAGCCAAAGGTGCTGCAGGTGTGGGTTTGAGATTTGAATCTGGGCACTATACTTCAGAGGAAGGAACTGACAAAACCACCTCTGAGGATTCCTTGTCTAAAAAATCCCTATGAAGTTCATAGGATCACCATAAATTGACAGGCAACTTGAAGGCGCACAAATCCCAATAGGGACTCTAGGAGAAAAAGAAACCCCTCAGATGTCAACAATGGTATGGAAATGTCATTCCTCATGGCCAGAAGGAGAGGGAACCCCCTATAGACTAGAGACCTGATCATTCCCTTCCAGCTGTATCTCTCCCCTGTCCTGTGTGTCTTTTCTCCCACTCAAACACCTTGTGAAAGAAACAGTATAAAAACATTTTCCTCTGGGCTCCAAGAACAGGGCTACCCTCCAACCTTCCTGACCCATCAGTGCTTTTGCTGCCACCTGAGGGAAAAGAAATCCCTCCTGTCCTATTCCATCCACTCAGTGGTGAGTGTTACACTATGTGGAAGAAAAGGGACAAAGATATCCCACTCACTGAGATACCAGCAGGAAGCCTTGCAGCCAAACTAACCTTGATATCCAGGTAGTTTTCAGGGCAGAACTTCTCAATTTCAGCATCAAAGAGGACAAGTGGGTTGCAGCTATGCCTAATGGAAAGAGGATCAACAGCAAGCCATAAGGTAAAGAGCTACCAGAAAGGAGCAGGAGATGCCCCTGCGAGTGTCTAAACACATCTGTTAAGGTATAGGTGATGATTTCCTATTAGCTTCTTCTCCTGATGTTAAGATTGAATGAGTTGGGTGAAATCATCACATTTGATTAGAAAAAATCATTAGAAACTTCTTTAAAAGATTGGAAACCCCTGGCAGACTTTTTGAGAAAAAAAGATAAACAAAATAAACAAACAAAATCTCAATTTATGATTACAGAAATGGGAGTACCCTCAGAGATCTACCAAACCTTACCATTTTCGAAAGGGAAGCTTAAAATCATGAGCCAGCAAATGTCCAGACACAGATGTCATCACCACAGTTACATTCTGCAGAAGACAGAAGAACATATGATCTCTTCTGCAATGTTTGTTTAAAGCTCACTGCTTCTAAGAGAAAATCTTTTCAGACTCAGTGTAAGGAAATCAAGGCAATCAAAGATAGTGGGACACATACCTGACCAAGCAAGTGATATTGGCATTCATAGATTTTGTTGAACTTGGAAAATCCTTCTCTCTAGGAAAAAAAAAAAGCAACAATTCCTATGCATTAAAAATTGCTGATTCTCAACAGATTAATTCAACATATAACTATACCAAACAGACATCTGGAATAGATGCATGACAAGACACTTTTTAAGGAAGATAGCGTTACAATGCTTGTTATAGAGTGGAATAAATCCTAATTTTCAGGTCATAATTTAGGTGTAGGTACTATTACAATTGTGAGCCAGTGTAAGGAAGTGGTTTGAGTGTTGGGTTAGGACTCTGAGAGACCAGGGTTCAAATCTCCGCACAGCCATGGAAACAGATGAGTTTGGGCAAGTCACACTCTCTCAGCCTCAGAGGAAGACAAGGGCAAGCCATAAATAAATCATGCCAAGAACCGCCTTGAGAAATGACCTGACAGTAGAAAACCACTGTTACAGATACAGCACAAGTATTCCTGGCTTCTTAACCAAAGATATTTTGCTATGTGTACACGCAGCAAGGTGGCTACTTTTCTACACAGAAAATAGTATTAGTAGTTTGCAATTCTTCTTGGGGACCAAAACTGAGCTCCCTGGGAGTACTGGGTTTTACCTCTACTTCAGTTAATTGGGCATTGTATAATGTATGAGAGCCGCTGATGTGCAATGGCTTGAGCCACCTAGTTTAGTGACTAGGGCCATTTCTGCACTACATTCTTCTAGTGCGATTATTCCACTGTCAACATCCTGTGGAATCCTGGGGTTTGCAGTTTAGGGAGGGGGCCGGTTGGCAATTAAAAGGCAAACCCCAGGATTCCATAGGATGTTGACAGTGGAATAATAGCACTATAACAGGCTAGTGCGGAAATGGCCTAGGAGAACAGGGTTTGAACTGCTGTTTGGGCATGGAAACCCACTGGGTGACTTTGTGCAAGTCACACTCTCTCAGCCTCAGAGGAAGGCAAAGGCAAACCTCCTTTGAACAAATCTTCTCAAGGAAACCCCACGATAGCTTCGCTGCTGGGTCACCATAGGTCAAAACAACTTGAAGGCACACAATGACAACAATATATTAAATGAAGTAGGCAACCGGATATTGTGGACTGCAGCTGTCATGTCCCAGACTACTGACAACGCTGGCTTGGGCATATGGGAGTCGAAGAGTCCAAAACTTCTGGAGGACATCAGGTTGCATATCTGTTGGTCACCCCATTATGCCTAACAAGTTCTTGGGTGCAGGGATGAGCCTTCAATTCAAATTACTTGATTATAAGCATATTATTTTACTTTCCTACCCTCCTCATCCTGCTGTTAGAAAGGATGTCTGCAATCCCCCTCGCAGCATCATTTTTTTCTGCCACACAGAGAACCTTCTGGATATTTCGGAACGCCATAACCTCAGCAGGCTGACAGAAGCAGCGATTCCAGGAGTGGAAGGCCAACCTTACTCCACAGCGGGCAAACAGTATAGTTGGAGAGATCATCCTCAGAGCCAGGCCCAAGTCCCAGCCTGTCGAGACATAGTGGAGCCGCTGTTAAAAGCTGCAAAAACTCCGGGTGTTCTGATCCATTTCTTACACATTCCAGCTAATAGGAGTCCAGCTTGCCAAGCCGACCAGCACCTTCATTTCCATCAGGATACCATCAACAGGCTGCTCTATTCATATTTAAGCACGGCACGATTCCAGTTCCAAGATCAAGGCAATTAAAATGCGTTTCACGGTGCATTCATTCCATGTCTGAGACAGTAGGAATCTTTTATTTCTTTCTTTTTTCCAGCTTGTCCTGGCAAAGCACTGCCTTCAGTCCAAGGTCCACTGGTTCAAACAGGAGACGCTCCTTCACCTCCAGCTCTATGAAACTTCAGCCACTTCGCCTCCCTGCCAGCACCTCTCCCCCTATTTCACTCCCCAGCCCAGCGACCTACCCTGAGAATTAGCTCTCTGTTCACCTAACACCTTTCACATGTACTTCTGTCCTCCTCTTCCTTATTTGTCCCAATCCAGCTTTTAGTTCGCCTTTTATTCCCACTCTCCCCCCAGACTATCCATATCCTTTTCAAATTTCCCCTCAAAACAGACCCTTTTTCTCCTCTTTACTAACCCTTCCTCTGACACCAACGCCAGTCCTAGATCTGCATTTTCAGCCCCAGAAACCAGTTGTCGCTTACCAAAAAGACCCCAAAACACTTAACCCCCCCACAAGCCAGTCCTTTTCCAAACTCTTACTACTCCTGTCACCCCCCAAAATACCACCCAGTCTTCTTATCAAGCTCAGCTCCTGCCCCCAACCCACTACCCAGGCCCCTTACCACTTGATGATCCCCCCCCCCAATTTAAGCTTTCTTCCCGCTACAAAACCGGGTTTTCTCCACCATCCCTTCAGCTTCCACGGTCCTCTTCCTCGGCCTGCTCCCCTCCTTTATTCATCTCCCTCCCATAACACTCCCCTGGGGGGCTTCAACCCGCCTAGAGGCGCCCCCTCCCCCCTCTGGCTGCCCCCCAACTAAGACCAAGCCTGAGACGCACCGCCTCCCCCTTTTCTTCCTCGAGGCGCCCCTCTAAAGCTCCCCTCAGTTTTATCTCCCTCCTTCGCTTTTTCGCCAAGACAGATTTCCCGCTCCCCAGCCGTATTCCGCGCCGGGCACTGTCGCAACGCGGCGGGGGAAAGGGTTGGCGGGCGGTTTGTTTACCATTGCGTCCCACTTTACGGCTGCCGTCGTAAAGAAGAGCCTGGAGAGAGCGGCGGCCTAAGTGTGTGGGGACGCGGACACCCAGAATGCCTCGCGGCGGTGACGTAATTCCCGCTCTCCTTTATTTCTAAAGAAAATTTTTTATTTTAATCTTGTTTTCAAGATTGGACTGGGGTCGGCGTCCCCATTCGGGCTTGGATAGTGAAAAATAAAATAAAAATGAAGCTCGAATTTTAACGGAGCACTGACAAGAAGTGACGTAAAAGGAGGGAAAGCTACAATTCCCAGAGATTTTTTTTTCTATAACGTTTGTTTTATTTTATTTCATATATTTATCCATAATGTATGGAATTTATTTCTAAAACGGCAAAGTGGAGATGAAAAGGAAAAAAACCGCGTTCTGAAGAGAAACAGAATGACTTCCGGGGTCAGGGGGTCACCTCCGAGGAGGTCATGTGATTCCAAGATGGCTGCCAGGCGGAGGCCGTGGCCGTGAGGGGGGAAGCGGTGGTTCCTCGGCGAGGCGCGGGGCGAAAGGAAGCGGGGCCGAGAGGGGCGGGCGAGCCGGGTCCTAGCGCCCGCCGGCCTCAGGACCGGGAGGGAAAAAGAGGGCGCGGAAGCTGGGCGGCGGCGGGAGGAGCCCGTTTCCCAGGAAGGGCAAATCGAGGAGGGAGTGAAGGCGGCGCCCGAAGGGGGACCCGCTTCCTCTCTCTCTCGGGACGGGGAGGCCTGGAAGTTGGGGGAGTGAAGGGGCTCGGCTGGAGGGGGTTGTGAGGTAAACCTGGCCCTCTCGAGAGACTTGAAGGGTGAAGGGGGCCGCCTCACTCAGTGGAGGGGCCAGGGAGCCCCGTGAGGAGGGGGTAGAAAGGGGTGAGGGCCCCCCAGCTGTGGAGGAAGGAGGCTTTTAAAGGGAGAAGGGTGATAAACCCCCTCGGGTGTGGGCAAAGCAGGCTGCCTCCTCCTGCATGGTAAGCAACCCCCTAAACTAAGGAGGGAAGGGGGCAGTGGAGGGGTTCCTTTGGTTTGCAGGTGCCCCACTCTCTTTCCTGAAAGGGGCACGTGTTAGGGTCTCTCATGTGTGGGCAAAGCAGACCACGTCCTCGTGGGTGGCAAGCAGCCCCCTGAAGTAGGGAACAAAAGGGGCAGGTGGAGGGGTTCCTTTGGTTTGCAAGTGCCCCGTTCCCTTTTCTGACAGCGAGTGGTGAAGGGGACGTGTGTTAGGGTCCCTCGGGTGTGGGTAACAAGCCCCCTGCCAGCCGAAGGAGGATTAACAGGTTGGACTTGGGGACGTCGCCCCCTCAGTCGCGCCCTCTGCCGATGGATTCTGGTTGACTCCCAGTGGACGGGTCACAGCTCTGCTTTTCTCCATGCCCGTTCACCACCACCCTCACCTGGAAATATGATCAGTGCGCCGGATGTGGTGGCGTTTACCAAGGAAGATGACTATGAAGAGGAGGTGTACAACACTGAGCCGGCTCTGCCCGAGGAGTACTCTGTGCCGCTCTTCCCCTTTGCCAGCCAGGGGGCCAACCCCTGGTCCAAGCTTTCCGGCGCCAAGTTCACTCGGGACTTCATCCTCATCTCAGAATTCTCGGAGCAGGTGGGGCCCCAGCCTTTACTCACCATCCCAGATGACACCAAAGTTTCCGGCACCTTTGATCTCAACTATTTCTCCCTCCGCATCATGTCGGTGGACTATCAGGCCTCCTTTGTGGGACACCCTCCCGGATGCCCTTACCCCAAGCTGAACTTTGTGGAGGATTCAAAAGTCGTGCTGGGCGATTCCAAGGAAGGAGCGTTTGCGTACGTGCATCACCTGACTCTTTATGATCTTGAAGCAAGAGGTTTTGTCCGGCCTTTCTGTATGGCCTACATTTCTGCCGATGAGCACAAAATTATGCAGATGTTTCAAGAACTCTCCACAGAGTTCTCAAAAGCTTCAGAATGCTTAAAGACTGGCAACCGGAAAGCGTTTGCAAACGAACTGGAAAAAAAGCTCAAGGATCTTGATTATACTAGAACTGTTTTGCACAATGAGACTGAAATCCAGAAGAAAAACAATGAAAAAGGGTACTATACCACACAGGCCATTGAGAAAGCTAATGAACTGGCTAGTGTTGAAAAATCTATCATTGAGCATCAAGATCTTTTGAAACAAATCAGATCTTATCCCTACAGTAAGCTGAAAGACTCAGACTTTCATCCCTATGAGCCAGAGTGTGTGAATGAGGAAGCTGGCGAAGAATCAGACCAAGGATTTACTACCTCGAAACCTGATGAACCCACAGAAATGCACCTTTATTCTCGGCGGTCCTCCTATATCCCGAAGCTTATCAAGGCAAAATCTACCAAATGTTTTGATAAGAAGCTCAAAACTTTGCAGGAACTTTGCGATGTTTATTTTTTCACTCAGACTCTGGATCAGTTGCATCAGATTGAGAAAATGTTTAGAGGTGATGTGTGTTACCTCTTGACCAATCAGATCAGCAGAGCACTTTTAAAGCAGCAAACTATCACCAATTTCCTCTTTGAGGAGATACTCCCTCTGGATGAAAGACAACCTGAACGGCAGCTGAATGGCTACCAGGGAGTTCATCTGGACAGCCCCAGTGACAAATGCTTGGACGTTTGCCCTGTTCCTAAGCCATTAGTCAGCTCGTACAAATCCAGCGTTGAATCTGTACCCATTAAGATGGAACAGGAGACTGAAGATGCTCAAGAAACAGAAACCACTGACCCTGTTGCTTTTAACCGTCAGGAGAATATTGAGTATCTTGATGCGGACCTGAAAGGAAGCATCAGCAGCGGTGAAAGCATTGAAGTTTTAGGTACAGAGAAGTCTGCTGCTGCCCTGCCTCAGTCTGAAAGCCAGGCCAACTTGCCCCAAGCATACCTGAGTCCTCAGCTGATGAGGAACAAAGCGGTCAGTCGACGGACAATCAGCGAGGATAGCATTGAGGTCCTCAGCACGTGTCCCTCGGAAGCTCTGATCCCGGATGACTTTAAAGCGAGCTACCCTAGTGCCATTAATGAAGAAACCTATGCTGATGAAGAAGATGACGGTCTTCATTTCAGTCCCGTTTTAAACCCAGACGGTGCTGAAGAGATAGAAGGCAACCTCGAGCTGGGAAATCAGCTCCCTGTGGACTCTGCCTGTTGCATTGGGAAAGAGAGTCCAAATTTTCTTGAGCCTCCGAGTGACTTGGGCCCAAAGCAAGGTGACGACGATGGTGTTGTCAGTATCCCGCCCCAGCCCTACAGGCAGGGGGATCAGGGGTTTCATGTGAACTTTACAGACTGCTCTTCACATGATGGAGTCTTGGTGGGCCTCCTGAACTATGAACTCGATCCGCATTATCTCTCTAGCAGCAGAGAAACGAGTAAAATAAGCCTGGATAAATGCTCAGATTCCACAAGCTACATAAGCAGCACGGCGTCCACCAGCTCGGACAGGACTCCTTCCCCTTCTCCTCTTGGCAGCCAGTTTGGGGAAAGGCAGAAGAAGAAAGCCGGTCAGAATGCCTTGCGGTTCATCCGGCAGTACCCCTTTGCCCACCCTGCCATCTATTCTCTGCTGAGTGGCAGGACGCTGGTGGTGTTGGGGGAAGAAAAGGCCATTGTAGAGAAACTCGTAACTGCCCTCTCCATTTTTGTCCCAAACTGTGGGCCATATACCAAGCCTGTAAAACAGTGGGTCGCATCTCCCTTGCATATCACCGATTTTCAGAAGTGGAAACTGATTGGATTGCAGAGGTACCAACAAAACAAAAGTTACCTACCCAGGTGTTTTCCTTGTATGGGGTGGGGGGTGGGGGAGATGAGGGGGCAGCTGTGGAAGACTAAGGTGCTGCGTTATTCCCCCCAAAATACGTTGGAGGACTGTACTCCCATTAAAGTTCCTTTTGTACCAGAATGCCTCCAAATACCTTTAGAGATATGGGGGCATTTTCACATATTTTTGAGCTTTCCTGGGCCAATTTAGGTCCAGGAGAATCTTTTTTCACAACAGGAAGTTAGTGGAAAGCAGTAATTGAACGGGAACTGACTTCCACTGACTTCCACTTTACTTCCTGCTTTAAAAAAGGGCCTCTCCTGGGCCTGAATTGGCCCAGTGATCCCCAAGAACAGGGGAAATACCCTCAGCAACCTATAGAGATCATCAAGGGGTAATTTTTTTAAAAAAAAATAATGCAAATGTTTTGTTTGATCCCAGGATGCAGGGGGCCTCCAAAGGTGGTGGAAATGCCCTCTGCACCCCATAGAGGGCATTTTGAAATGAAGTAAACATTTTAAAAAAGTTTGAGTCCCCAGGGGGCACAGAAACAAACCTTGTGGGCTACACTTCGCCTAGCCCTGGATTAGAGAGAAATTCCACTTCCTCCCTCATGATGAAGCACTTAGAATGGGGGTGTGCTGTGTTGCTGCAGTTTTGGAGTCTTGTCTGATCCATTCAACTGGCAATGTTGTCACATAAACTAGTCCTTACTCCAGGTCAGTGCCTTCCAATAACTGTCCAAGTAAAGATTAAGGTTTTTCTTGGTGTAACTTGGAAGTGTGGCAGAACTGTCTGGTGGGTAACATGCAGCCCTTAGGGCTGCCACTCCCGCAGAAAAAGTTACTTTTTAAAAAGAACACAGAGAAGCAGGAAAAATTAAGATGGGGAGAAATAACATCTGGTATTTGGAAACAGACTGCCTCTTACTATTGAGGCTTTATGAGAGCAACAAGGATTCCACGTTCTAGCATTACAAGTGGTGCAAAACAGAAGTATGGAGGGAGAATTAATGCAGGAAAAGAAGGAAAATTAAAACAGGGTGAAACAACATCTGGTCTTGGGAGATGGAGTGCCTGTCCATTTGTGCCATTTTGGGGTGGGAGAGCAGTTTTGTGTTAGTTACTCCTATATTTAATGAGAAGGCTCCCCTAGTTCCAAAATTTAAATGCGAAAGCATCAGCTGGCAAGAATCAATTTTGCTAGTATGGTGCTTGTGTTTGCACAACCACTGAGTGCAATTGTGAGGGGAGTAGACCCATATCAGCATTCTGTTTTCCCCAGAAGATATGAGGCTGATGTGGGATTTGAACTGGCATCCTCCTGGCTCATGCTCTCTGCCTCTTCACTTTGATGACAGTTTTGCACGTCTGGAGTTGTCTGCCTTCCAGCTTTTCCGGCATCTCCCCTTTCCTTTCCAGGTCGTCCTCCCCGGCCGGCGTCAACATGATGCATTCTCTCGGCCGCTACAGCCGCTACATCAGCATCCTAGATGCCGACAGCAAGACCCTCCGCTGCCCGCAGTACCGAGGAACCCTGATCCCCCGGCTCGCCGACCACCGCACGCAAATCAAGCGAGGGAGCACTTACTACATGCATGTCCAAGCCATCTTGACCCAGCTGTGCTCCAGGGCCTTCCTCTATGCCTTCTGCCACCACCTCCACCTCCCCCTCAAGGAGGGAGAGACGGAGGAGTCCATGGCTTCCCGGCGGCTGAACTTCCTGAAGATCCACCTGGGGCTCGCCAACGAGGACAGCAAAGTGGTCCAGTATCTTGCTGAGCTTCTAAAACTGCAGTACCTTCAGGATCCTGTCCGGGGGGTTAGTCCAGTCCTCAGGTTTGACTATGTGCCCAGCTGTTTGTACAAAATCTAATCAGTTCTGGATTGCCTGTCCCGTTTCCCCACTCTCACGCAACGCTTCTCCATGGCCGTCTCTGGCTATTTCCAAGCCTCCACAGCTTCCACAGTCAACATCTAGTCCTTGCAATGCGATGCTGAGGGCCCCAAGGTAGCAGCCGAGTCAGCCCCATTAAAGTAAGACTTGCAAATTCCTGGTCAGACCTCTTTGAAAAAGGAAGGCTCTCGGATTCTACATGGCCGATAAAAGAGGGTGAGTGGGTGGGGGCTTAGAGGGTAGCACCTTTATGGAATGATGGGTGATCTAATAGTGATAAAGCAGCCTGGGAGGTGGTTAGTGGCATAGGTGGATGAGGAGTGGGTGCCATCCCCCAGAGGTTGTGTGCATTTTTAGAAACTAAAAAGAGCTGCAGAAACATCTTTTGGAAGTATAACCCAATTAATATTTTTGGAGTAGGAAATGGAGTTTGGTTCTCTCTCTCAAAATCTAGACAGTTCAGCATTTAGCTGTCACAAATCATAAGAGCTCACCCATCTTTTAAGGTCCCACGTCACTGGGAATGGTAATGGCTCTGGGAGTTTATCTGTCCCTCTGTCAGGAGCTACAAATGGCCATAGCCCAAAGGCTGAGAAGCAGAAACAACAGGGTAATGAGAACAGAGAGAAAGAGAGAGAGAGAGAGAATTTCCCCAGGGCATTTCTCTGCTCTTCTGGGTCTTCGGCATAACAAAGACCTTCTCCCCCATTTAAAAGCACAAAGAGGTTTTGGCAGGGTGGCTGTCAAGCGTTAAAAGAGCTGGATGTGACTAGTTCTGCTTTCATAAAGAGGAAGGGAAACCTACAGAACAGAAGGAAAGAACATGCTTTTGAGTGGTGTCTTGAACCACCCATTGTTCTTAAATTTTAGCAGTCAGGCATCATTGGGAAAGAATGGTCTAGATTTAGATTCCTTCCACTCCTAAACTGCTTTTTGATGGGTGGATTTTGTTTGCCATAAGCACCGTAACCAGGCCCGCGTTGGTTCCGGCAGCTCCCATTATCCTCTGTCTCGCCATGCCTGCTCCACCCATTTCAACCTCAAGGCTTTTCAAGAATTTTACTACCTCTATACTGTCACTGGGTATTAATGGTGGTTGCTGGTCATCCAGTTTGGTGACAACTGGACATGCAGGGCTTATATGTTCCAAATTCTTCTGAAACCCCAAGCTCTGCCATCAGTTTGGAGGCTTTCATGCGTCTGTGGAGTTCTGTTTGAACCCAACAGAATTTGTACTCCTTTCTCTTTCTCACCCAGTGGAAATTTGACATTTCTGATAAGACTGCATCTCAGCTGCATCTCCTTAGTTGTGGATACGTGAGGCGGCATATCGTAACAGGCCCACTGGATATAACTTTTAAGGGTAGAGGAATGCCTTACTGGTTTTATTTCCCTTTTTTAAAGTGTTCTTGTTCCGTTTCCCATATCTGGAGGCTGGTGATGAAGGAGAGGGGGGAGACAAAAGTTTTACAAGAATAACTGGAGTAATAGATGTGTGTGTGTGTGTGTGTGTGTGTGTGTGTGTGTTTTAAAACCTCTTTTCTGTATGATTATATGAGACAGAGTTCTAAAGCTGAATGTAAAGTTTCTGATGGAAGAGAAGATGCTTCAAGGGTGCCAGGTTTAGTGTTTGAAGAATTCTGGAAAACTTGATGCAGAGCTGCACTATTGTATATAGAGATAAATATAAATACATAGAAAAGGAGCATCCCATTTGAAAGGGAGAACGCCTTGTTATGCTGCACTTTTGAGTTCCTAGAAACTACCCCCCAGGAGACACCTCATTGCTTTAAATATTTAGAGAAAACAGGAGACTTTACAAGGGAGTAGGGGGACAAACTCTGCCCACATTTCTTCCCCTGCGCTTTTCCATTCTCGGGAGGAAAGCAGAACTCTCCCACCTGATCAGCCATAATGAGGTGAAGGCTTTGGGGGAAAAGTAGAGGATTTTATGTGATGTGGCTTCACAGCATGGGTCGGCTGCCAAGGTGTAGGTCCCACCTGCTTCTGAGCCAATCAGGCAGCTGACTCCCAAAACTTTGCAAGGGTGGACGGGCTCTCTGTATGATTTCCTACCCACCCACCTGGTAACCTTGTGCTGGATTGTGAACCCAAATGTTTACTAAATGTGTTGGGTCTGATGAGACTGTATGGATGAAGTCTTTGTGTTCATACTGGAATATATAGAATCCAAGGAGTCAAGCTTTTTTGGCTCTTAAAACTTGAAAAGGTCTCTCTTTGTGGGACCAGAGTTTTTGGAACGGATGTTGCAGAAGACATCCTTGCATGTAGTGCTCTTCTGTCTTTTGAGCCATATTGCCCACCCGGGGGAAGGGTTCTTGCGTGATGCAGGCACAGCATCTCCTCCATAATTGAAATTTCTCCACAGTAGGAGTGGACCCAGGAATTCCCAAGGGTCAGGTATCAGTCTTGTCTGTCCACCAGCATCTTGTGACTCCAGCACAGCAGCTTTCCCCAACTTCTAGCCCTCCCTGTGTGTTGGACTACAATACTCACAGTCCCTCACCTGTGATGCGTCTGGGATGTGTAGTCCAGGATGTTTAGAGAGTACAGGGTTAGGGAAAGTCCTGTGCACTGTAGAAGGAAGGAAAGATTCACATGTAGTTGGACACAAGATTGGCTAATGGATGCTGTGTTGTGAGCTAATCCATAGCCCAACCTACTGTAGAGCCTAGTGGAAACTTCCTGTCCCATGAATGTTACTACAACAAGCGTCCCTTTTCTTTCTGAGTTGTTTTAACTGCCCTATTCTGTGCTCCATTGAGGGACAGTTCAGTTCCTATCTCTGTCCTGCCTTTTACTATACGATCTGTCACCCCCTCCAAAAAGAACCCTTAAGCATTGAAGAACGCAGCAGAATTTCCATGTGACTGGGACAGGCTCTCTCTCTGACATCTTGCTTTAAAAGACACCCCCCACGCCATAAATTCCCAGAAGACAAGTTTGCCTTGTGATTTCACGTCCCATCTGCCATGACATGCAAAGGCGCAGATTGGCTGCTATCCTCAGCTTTAGTTAGCTGATAAGGAAATGTTCGCACACACACACACTGTAACCCACCCACCCTTCTTGGCTTCTCACTGTGGTATAAAATCCTCTCTGTGCTGAAGTTGTTGCTAACGGGGAGCAAACTACTTTTAAAAGTCCTGACTGAAAGCTAACCAGGATTAGCTGTAAACTTGCAGAAGGTGTGTTACATCATATTAAAATGCTGTCAAAGGGAGGCAGGGTGGTATTTATATAGAAAAGAAATAGTTATTATATTACATGGGAGTGGGAGTGGGGAAAGAAGTAGAAGCCCACGGAGAGTTCCCAGCCTATTGCGGCTAAAGAAAGGCAGCTTTAATGTTTGCAAAGGCCATAGAGATAAATGTAGGCCATCTCCAACAAGACCTGCTTATCAAAATGCAGCAGCATCTAGCTATTCAAACACTTAGATAATTTCCAGTGTTTTTAAATCTAGGAAACATGAAGGTGAAGAGAAGACACACAGTTCTGGGCAGCTGCTTCAGCCCAGTCAGTCCCCTCCTGCCAAGACTTGGGGAGATTGGAGATGGCACTGACAGGTCTTGCCTTCATAACATTAGGAATTGTAAAATCTCCTGCTTTGTGGTGAGGAGCAAAAACCTTTTACCCCATCCATGCTCTTTCAACTGGAATTGGGATCTCTCTGGAATCCTGCACGCAGTTGCCAGTGGCTAAATTCTCCCCTTTCCAAACTATTTCTCACTTCTGCATGTGACGTTTGTCATCTTTTCCCTGTGCTATGCACAACACTTCTGCCTGAGCAATAGCTAGGAGGGGGAAGCCACAGCGGTAGTGTGTCTTTGTGGAAGAAATTTGAGGAGCATGCTTTCCATGTGTTAGTGGTATTAAAGGTGTCATGCACAAGACCTTAACAAAACAATATTAAAACACACAGTGACTACAGTGGGGTGGGGGGAGTACATTGGAAAAGGGAAAAAATTATTTATTGGGGTTCAAATATTTTTGAAATACAAATATATATATATATGTATATTTGTTGTATTTTTTAAAGCTTCTCTAACCCTTGGCATATCTTGTGGTCACCTTAATTTTATTGTGCTTAGTAAAAAGTGTCCTGACCATCCTTTCTGGGCTTTTTGTGTCTTGTACAAAGCTCTGGCAGGGGGAGGAAGGGAGATAAGGGCAGAAGGAGAGAAGTAGCATCTGGTTGAGCAGCTTTAAACCAGAAATGCAAAAACCTCCACACACCAAAACTTTCTGCTACCAGCTGCCTGCTTCTGCCTTTGAGGGAGTGGCAGCGGCACCCTTGCTTGTACATCTCTCAGATCCTCAGTCTCTCTTGAGGCTTGTGTCTCATTCATTCACTACTTGTGTTTATAAGATGTGAGGCTGGAGAGAGACTGGGGATTTTGGAATCCAGCAAATCATGGCTTTGCTCTTTTGGAACCCAAGGTTGGGCGGATCTGGCCCTATGGCCTGAAGTTCTGCACCCTCGAACCCAGAAGTTGTATCTTGGGTACAGGCTGTGTAAAAACACTCAGCTGCATTAGGTTAAAAAGGTTGTTATGTCCATGTCCTGCTTCCTACAGAGATTGGCTGCTTGCCTCCGGGAAAACCACAAGCAGGGTTATGCAGGCAGTAGTTCCTCTTGCTCCCCAGCAGTGGGACTGAGGGGCAGAATGCCTGTGAACAAGGATATTCCACAGTGCTATTATGAATAATAGCCAGTCATAGACCTATCCTCCTTGAATGTCTCTAATCTCTAGCTAAAGCAGTGCTATAAGCCACAGAGCAAGGCCTTCACATTGCCCTGAGTTTTGTAAGGTAGCAAAAGAGGTACGTGAAGGAGGATTTCCTCATTTTCCTAGATCAGAGGCTTATCTTTCTGTTTTCACTTTCTCTACATCTTAAAACTGCTTCAAAACAGAGTTCAATTGCCCCAGTGTTACAACTTCCAAAAAAGAAAACCCCCAATATATCTTTCATGCATTTTGTTTGCTAGTTAGGCTTAGAAGTTCTATTTTTCCCCAAAGGGGAAAGCTGCAAAGGAAAGAAAGAAATCAAGACTCAGAAATATTCAGCTGAGTTCTACTGGTGACCCAGTTTGGCATTTATTCCATCACATCTAAAAGGAGTTGAAAGTCTCAGCTGGGCAGAGTTATTAGCTCACTTACTTTCGCATAACCTTGGGGAATAGTTGGTTTTTGAAGCTTAAATTTTTATTATTCTGGGCTTTTGATCCTCAAGGGAGCAGATTACACCTCTCTCTTAGGGACTGCTCAACCCTGCCAATGGTATATTAAGAGGATATCCATTAATACAGCAAATGACTCCACTGACGGACTGGTAAACTTCCATTTCCTTCTTGGATTCATAATCCTTGTGGTATTTTTTTTTAAAGTGGAGGAGAGTGGGAAGAAGTTGGCTGAAAGGCAAATTGTAAAAGCAGCTTCCGCTTGAAGGAAGAGTAAAGAGAAAGAGGAGAAGGGGCTGACGAGGGCGGGGGCACAGCTCGGCTTGGTCCCTCCTCCATCCACTTTGCATGAGAGTTGCTTTCATCCAGGTACTAGAAATTTCAAATCAGCCAGGAAGGTAACACAGCCATCTCTGCGTGTGTCTTGTTTCCTGGATGTTCTTGCTTGGGTCTGGGCACAACATATCACGGCACTCCTTTACAAAACGGGCAAGCCAGGGAGTGGGAAGGAATTGGCAAAGATTTCCACCTCCTCCTTGAGAGACTTTAGCTGGGGTTGGTACTTCTCGTCGGAGACCAGCTTCTCTTTAAATTCTCTCAGCGTCGCTTTGGGGCTCATGTCGTTCTGGACTTGCAAGGTGAGTTCTATACCTGAACAGACGATACAGAGAGGACTTCTGAGACAAGGGAAGAAATGTATGAGAACCATAACTTTAACGCATTCCTTTTTCTTGGACTAACAAACCAGGAATGAAGAATGTGTGGCCCTTACTGATGTGGTTAGTTAACTGTGCTTCCCATCATCCTTCACCACTGGCTATGCTGCCTGGGGCAATGGGACCTGAAGTCCAATTTGTGTTGAAAGGAAACACCTTCCCTTCCCCAGTGAGAAAGAAAAGAGGCCACTCGGAAATAGGCCATGGATAATATTTGCCCTTTTCAATCCCTACTGCAGTAATAGGTCTACTGTATGAATCCATGCCTCCAAACTTTTATCATTACTCTGGGGAAATGAAGTTGGTGACTGAATGCCATAGTCCTTTACCTTTGTGAATAAGCAGAGCGACTTTTTGGAAGTCTGTTTCCACGAATCCTCTGGAAGTAAGAGCCGGCGTCCCCAGCCGCAACCCGCTGGGACGCAGTGCACTTTTATCCCCTAGCAGGTTGAAAAAGGGAGAGGAGGGATAAGTCAAATAAAATTGAAAGCAGGCCAGTGGTTGAAGCCGTTTAGAGAAATGCACAAAAACTGATGGCAGGAGTCTTTCCCACCCACCCAGCTGCATTTGAGAATCTCCAAGGGTTTTCTTTTCCACTCATTTTGTGAACAAAAATGAAGTGTTAACTAGATGGAAAATTTCCATGTTTTATGCCATTCTCTCTCTCAGAAAGCCAGCATGATGTAGTGATCTGAATGTCAGATTAGGACTTTGCAGACCAGGGTTCGAATCTCAGCTTGGCCACAGAAACCCCCTGGGTGACCTTGGGCAAGTCACAGTGTCTCAGCCTCAGAGGAAGGCAAGGCATACCTTCTCCAAACAAATCTTGCCAAGAATTTCACCGTAAGTTGAAAACAATGTGCTGACAAAGACCTGCAATCATCCCACCCCCACCGCTCCTGACCTCACCTGGGCAGGTGTTTTTGTTGCATGCGATGGAGCAGAGCTCAAGGACCCGTTCTGCCCGCCCCCCATCGGTCCCTCGGCTGCGCAGATCCACCAGGATGAGGTGGTTGTCAGAGCCACCTGAAGAGAAAGCCACAAGAAACAGGGATTACACCCTCAGTGACCAAAACTGGTGAAAACATCACCCCCCAAAACACCTGCAGTCCTTTCACACTACAGAGTTATCTGGCACTATGACTCCCCTTTAACTGCCATGGCTGTGCTCTGCAGAACACTGGGATGTGTAGTTTCATGGAGTAGCTAGAATTCTCTGCCAGAGAGCTCTGGTGCTGCACAAAACTACAAATCCCTGGATTCTACAGGATGCCTCATGAAGTGGAATCCAAATGTTATAACTGTGTAGTGTGGAAGGAACCCTGCTTTTCTTTCCAGAAGAAGGACGAAGTGGCCAAAAGAATAGATCGTCATCCTCATTGACAACCGAACAGCAATCCTGGAAGAGGTTCACAATGCAATTGTGATGTAGACTGGAGTGGGGAAAGTGTAGCTTGCATGTCACGGAAATTAAGCCAAAGTGGGCTTTATTAAGGCTCCATGGGGAGGGCATTCCACAGTTGGGGTGCCACTGCTGGGAAGGTCCTGCTTACACATCCTCATACGCAGGACACAAATTATGGCCCGTCCAACAGACCTGAATCCTCAGGCAGGCAATATGTAGGGAAAGAGGCTCCTTCTAGCTGGGCAGAAATTATTTGGTACTCCAGATGCTGTTGAACTACAACTCCCAGAATTTCTCACCATTGGCTATGCTGGGTAGGAGCTTCTGGGCATTGCAGTCCAACACTATCTGGAGGGCCACACGATTCCCACCCCAGTGTAAGGCTGTCCAGGTTAAGACCCACCCCTGGAATGGGTCTCGAAAGGCAACCTGCATCCAGCGCTTCTTACCCGTAACAATGTGGTATCCCAAATTGACGAGGGCCTTTGACAGAGCTTTGCAGTTGGCAACCACTTGCCTTTGATATGCTTTGAATTCCGGAGTCATGGCTTGCTTGAGAGCTACAGCAATTCCTGGCCAAAAAGAGAACGACAAAGGAAGTGTGAGAGTCCATATGCATCAGCTGGAGGGCTTGTTAACAGTATGCAAAGCACACACAAACTGGAGAATGCTCATCAAAGAGTCAGATGTATGGTGTCTCACTCCAGAAACGGGCGTCATGCCAGACCTCTCTGGCGGTTCTTTCAGGATCTGAACGCTGATTGTCCTAGCTCAACGCTAGAATCCCTACACCACACAGCTCCTCCTCACCTGCAATGGCATGATTATGGGGGCCTCCCTGTAGGCCAGGAAATACAGCTTGGTTGATGAGGCTTTCCAGATTGTACGGGATTTCTTTCCCTGTTTTGGGGTCCACGCTGCGAGTACCTTGGAGACAAACCAACAGAGGTTGGTTGGAATTATGCCTTTGGCCCAAGCGCCATTCGTTTGACAGCTCAACCCCACTTTCTCACCTTTCCGGTAAAAGATCATTCCAGCTCGGCAGCCCCGCAAGGTTTTGTGCGTGGTGGTGGAAACTACATCACAGTGCTCGAAGGGAGAGGGCACCACGCCGGCAGCCACTAAGCCACTGATGTGGGCCATGTCGGCCATCAGGTAGGCACTGTTTTCATCTGCGATCTTCCGCATGCGGGCATAGTCCAGGTTCCGGGAGTAGCAGCTGATGCCTATGGTGGGAGAGACAGATCAGAACATGCAGGACGATTTCCAAATAAAAAGCAAGGGGGAGGCTTCAGGGGCAGGTAATTTACCCTGTTCTAAAGGACGGCCCAGAGAAAGAAATGGAGAAAGAAGTCAACAGTTTTCAAACAGAAGAAGAGACAGGCATCAGCTCCGTCTCAACTGCCACTGCCCTCCCATGAGAGGCAGAGAAGAAAGGGCAGCATCCGCTGGACTTAATCCCCTCCCACACTGCCATCCCCCTTTCCTTTTGTGTCACGTCTCAATTAGACTGTAACCCTGAGGGCAGGAAACTTTGTTGTTCTGTTACTTGTAAAGTGCCATGTGCAGTGAAAGCGCCATATAAATAAATAATTCATTCCGTAGTAATCCTGATGACATTGGAGGTGTGTGGGACAAGATGAAGGCATTGTCCCCCTCCAACGAGAACTCCGCCTTCTCAATGGAATTTTCCTCCCATCCCCCATTTTCAGGCATTACAGAGTGGGACGCTGAAAATCGTTCACACCAAGGGCTCTTATATTTTCTACGTTCGTATCTCCTTGGTCACTCTGCCTGCCTCAACTGTTATTTCCAAACGCCCAACTGAAGTTTCAAAGATTTTGCCGTTCCAGAAATCTGAGAACCGAAGGAAAATTTAATGGGGTGGGGGCAGAATTCTTATGGGGTATCCCCCCCTCACACAGCTACATCCCTGATGCAGAGATACACCTGCAGCCTCAAAGAAAGGATTTTGGACACAGCCTGGAAACACTGTTCTTTTTTGAGGGGGACTATAGAAGCCAGAATCCCACAGCCAGCAAGCTGTCTGTGGTATTCTGGGAGCTATATCGCCTCCCTTCCAAACAATGTCTCCAAGTTGTGAGACAAGTTGGACTTTTCAAGGTAAAGTTCTCTCCTTCCCACTCACTTACCTTTTTTTTTTTCCAGTTTATTACCTGCAATGATGAGTTTTGGATGGAACAAGCGTGCATTTTCCTCCAGGCGGTCGTAGTCGATGTAACCTGTCTCGGCGTTGACCTGTCAGAAGGAAACCCAAGAGAAAGGCTCGGTAAGAGCACCGTCTCCAACCTCCGAGGCCAGGGGGCATCAGAGAGATGTAAGCCTGGTGGTGGAGAGAATAACTGTGAAAACGGCTGCCTCTGCGCTCTCCCCATCCGCCTTTGCAGGCCAGCAAAAGGCTCTGAACTTCAATCAAAACAAGAAAGGCAGCAAAAGGCCCGTCCCGTGATCTCTGCCTCACATCCCTGATTAGCAGAGTCACATGCTGAATCAGCTGTCTGGATGCTGTGCCAAGGAATGAGCCGTGGCCAATGGAAGGTCCCACTTTGGGGCTGCTGTCTGGCTGGTTCTCTTTTGAGCAAACACTCAGAATTACAGAACTCTTACTGCCCGGATGGGATCTTAAGGGATCATCTGAGTTGGGCTGCTTAAGCCATTTGGAGTCAGGGAGAAGAGAAGGTTAAGAAGTGACATGATAGCTATGTTTAAATAATTGAAGGGAAGTCAGATGGAGCAAACTTGTTTTCTGCTGCTCCAGAGACTAGGAAACAGAGCAATGGCTTCAAACTTCAGGAAAAGAGATTCCATCAAAACATAGTTCAATCAAAATCTAACCTCCTGTCACGTAAAACCATTAGACCTGTCTCAGGCAGCAGAGAGCAACCACAGACCTGTGTGTGATGTTGTGATTTTTGAAAAAATTGGTAGTTAGTGATGTTGGCTTTTTTTATGCAAGACAGTTAGCTGCTCTCATAAGGAAAGGCAGGGTATAAATTGAACTGATCAAATCCAGTGCTCTCTGGCATGGAAAAACACAGCTCACCTTGTAGGGCATGGACTCAAAGAAGATGGAGGTAGCCGAGATCTTCTTCTTGTCTGTCATGAAGCCGTGGGTTAGGTGACCCCCGTCAGGGAGATCCAAGCCCATGATCCTTCCGTGGGGCTCTACGAGAGCTGTGTAAACAGCAAAGTTTGCAGGAGACCCTGAAACAGAAAAGGTGAGATGTGGGCACAGGTGCCCCTAGCAACAAATGATTTAGAGGCCAACTATAGCCCATTTTCTATCTTGTACTGCAGCTCCCATCATCCCTCACTAATTGGCCATGCTTGGTAGGGCTACTGGCATTCATAGTCCCACAACATCCAGAAGGCTGGGCGTTGGGGAATTTTCATCCCTGAGACCAAGCAAGAAAGGGAAATCTCCTTCTACCTGAGGGCCAGTTTCATATACTGAGGGCCACATTCTAGGAATGACCGAGGTGGAAAGGCTGGAACTAAATCAGTAGCTAAGCATTAAGGGAGGTGTTTGAATCTTCTCTAGTGGGCAGAGGAAACCTGTATGAAAGCTGGGAAACCACCACCAACAGCTTCACGGGGAAGGAGCTGGATTCAATTCCCACCCTGATTTATGAAATAATAAAAATAATATGAACGTCATACTTTGCAAAGAATGAGAGGAGAAGTCCCTGCACCAATGGGCTAGCAATTTATAGGAACAGAACCCTGCAGGGGACCCATGGCTACTCTCTAGCCTTAGTGCCCAGTTAAAGGATAAGACATCCCCAGGGTACCTGAGTATGGTTGCACGTTGACTCCCCACTTCTGTGGGTCCAGCCCATAAGCCTCGAGAGCTCTCTTCTGACACAGTCTCTCCAGTTCATCAACAAACTCGGTCCCACCATAGTATCTGTCAAGGAAAAGGAGGTTATTTACACTTGTGTGTGCTGACACCCACATGGACTCAGCGGCTCCATTTTAACAATTCCATCTGTGATTGAAGCCTTCGCAGTTGGCCCTCCGCATTTGCTAAGGTTAGGGGTGCAGGAACCTCTCGAAAACGGAAAACCTACAAATATCAAACCGTATGTGTGTGTCTGTGGGAAGGGGGCTGAGGCACTGTGGGGAGAGCGGCCACCCAGGGTCCCAACCGGGTCAGGGAAAGGAGAACGCAAGGGGGAGAGCCAGCAGGGTGGCCCTGTAATTCCTCTCTCTTGCCCATCTCCTTCTAAGCTTCTTCTCAAAGGAAACCAAGAGTAATATTAGCAATTTTCTTCCCGCCGCAAGAAAGTCTTTGAAAAACCACACAGCTTTCGAAGACGATTCACAATTTGTGACTTGTTCGGTGCAAAATTCACACGTGTATGGCTTTGCAGAGAAAACAGAATTTTATGTACAGAAAATAATGTTTCTGCATATACCAGAGGATTAATCAAGACAGCGGGGACAGCTGGAGGGCACACTAGTTTGCGAAGAGTCTCAGTCATGCCTCGAACCCACGTTCTCTCCCCTCCAGTTCCCACCTTTGCCCCGGATATCCCTCTGAATATTTGTTGTTCATGCAAGATCCCAGGGCCTCCAGGACGGCTCGGCTGGCAAAGTTCTCTGAGGCGATCAGCTCCAAGCCCGACCTCTGCCGGCGCTTCTCCTTTTTGATGATGTCGAAGACCTGGAGGCGAGAGGGGAAAGCGAGACCTTGGCGGCCTCGGTGCATCCTCGGTTCAGCCGAGAATACCTCAAGCGGCGCGGGCAACCCGTGGCCCACAGCCCACCCGAGGGCCCCAGCTCTCTTTCTGTGGCCCCCGGGGGGGGTCACAAAATCCCAGCCGCTCAGCCCCACTAGCTCCGAAACACAGAGTGATCCTCCCACTCTTGGCTGCCCCTTGGCCCCAGTTGCTCAAAAGTGTCAACAGTCAGCCGGGAGAAAGCCCCATCCTCCCGTCTCCCCTTCCGCCAGAGTCAACACTCCAGCTTGACGCCGCTGTCCGCGCAGGAGAAGCCCTCCTACTGCCCACTGGAAGTTCAGTCGCTCCTCTTTGCTTTCTCTCTGCCGGCAGGCAAAGACGTTCAGATGTTAACTAGTCGGGGTAGGAGGATCTTTTTGTGAAGTGCCGATGCATTCTTTTTGTAAGAAAAAAATAACTTCCGCTCACTTCGTGTTGTTCAACAAAGGCCTCTCCTGAGTCTAAAATGGCCCGGGAGGGCTCAAAAACATGAAGTAACGTGTCTCTCATATTCCTCAGAGGACACTTGGGGGCAAAAATAAGTTGTAATAATTTTGCTGCGTGTGAGAGTGGATACAGTGGGGAAGGTGCGGTCCTCCAAGGTCTCCTGGGGCAGTAATGTGGCCCCCCAGTCTTCCACAGTTGCCCACCCTTGGACTTGACCTAAGCTACACGGGACTTCATAGATCAGAACCAGCACTTTGAAACTGGGCCTGAAAACCGACCGCCAACCAGGGGAGCTCTTGGGTGTCTCCTGTACCCGTTAGTGTTATCCCTCAGGGGCCGCACTTAAAATATTAGGTCTGCATGGAGTGCCCCAATTAGTCTACACGATTGTGGATGAGCCCTGAATCAGCCTGGAAAGGTCCCCAACTTTGGCCAACAACGTGACTTCTCCCTACCCCAGGAAAAACGCAGTAAAAACCACTCTTGTATGAGCAAAGAGAAAGACCCTTTATTGTTAAAAGGAGGGGTTCCTATAGGCTAAGGTGACCGTGATCTCATAAAACATTCCATGCGTGTGCAAGAATCATTATTTTCTAAGGACCAAAGTTCTCACGCACAATCACTAATAAAGTAACTTCTGTTAACAATCAACATAACTAGCCCTGGATTAAACATACTGGCTGCAGCTCTTTGGACGAACTTATGTTGTGAGCTGCCTTGGGTCCCATATATTGGGAGAATGGTGGATTGTAAATTAAAGAGAGAGAAATAAATGGACGGACGCCTACCTCAGGGTCGTTGGTGTCTAGCGGTTCCATCACCATCTTGTCGTGAGAGGCCCAGAGCTCTTTCGGGATGGGCTCGCCACTGCCGTCGGCACAATTGTTGTAGTGGGTCATGGTGGACTGGGAAGGACGGGACTCTGAGAGGAAAAGGGCAAGAGAAAGATTTAGCAAACCCCATCAAATGATTCCAGGATCTGCTTAAAACATTTTAAAAAATGGAGGTTGTCAGACTTCTACAACTGAGATTCTTCACTGTTTAGCCTGGAGAAGTTTAAGAAGAGACATGATAGCCGTGTTTAAATATTTGAAGGGATGTCATATAGAGGATGGAGCGAGCCTGTCTTCTGCTGTTCCAGAGACTAGGACACGGAGCAATGGCTGCAAGCTCCAGGAAAAGAGATTCCACCTAAACATTAGAGAAAGCTTCCTGAAGGTAACAGCAGTTTAACAGTGGAATACTTTGCTGCCTGGGAATGTGGTGGAGTCTCTTTCTTTGGAAGTTTTTAAACAGAGGTGGAATCACCATCTGTCAGGAATGCTTTGATGGTGTCTTCCAGCAAGGCAGAAGGGGATTGGGCTGGATAGCCCTTGGGGTCTCTTCCAGCTCTACGATTCAATTATTCTAATTACTGTGGACCACAAACTCAATAATAGTTTTTAATATGTTCAGTAATTTAATTCAGTTTTAATGTCAACCTTTTGTCTGTTTTTAATGGTAATCTTTTCAACATGTAAGCCTCCTTGAGCCCCAGTCTTGGAGAAAAGGCAAGATACGAATAAGCAACAACAATGCTGCCACAAACTAGACACAATGCACATGATTAACCTGAGCTTGGCATTGAGCCTCAGCCCTCCAAAGCGAAGGACCTTTATCCAGGTATTTTATCAGTTGAGATGTTTGCCTTCTCTTAAAAGAGGCTGCAAGGAGGTTTGCTGTCATAAAATGTGCAAACACACAACCAGCACACAGGCAGAGAGGCGTAAGACACAAAGCCATAAAGGGCGTTTTCAAAAATTCCTCTCTGCAGTCTTTCTGTATAATTTTCCTCTAGAAGTGAGCTTCTCAACCTCTGGGCTGCTGGACATTTGGGATTTCAACTCCCAGAATCCCCCAACTGTTGTCCATGCTAGCTGGAGGCTTTTGGGACATCTAAAGGGCCCAAGATTGAGTCAATGCTCTAGACCAGGGATGGGCAATTGTGGGAGGCGGTAGCAGACTGGGAGGGCTGCACCCCACTACCCCACTCCCACTGCAACCCCCCCACACTTTCCCCTATATGTCCCCCCTGCCCTCTAGGGACAGTAGGGGACATTTTTGCCATGCTTTTCAGGGTGGCTTTTTTTCAAAGCAGGAAGTGCCCAGAAGTCACTTTTCTACAGCGTATCTGTTCGATTTTTCCAGTCGTCTTTGCTTCTCGTAAAAGCAGCGGCCAAGATTCCGGAGGATTCTGGGTGGCGTAGTCTGAAAAAGGAACTCTGCGGTACGGAAAAGGAACCGGCGAGATGGCCTGCCCGAGGCAACCCGAGACGGGTTTGCATCTGCCGCCCCCCGTTTGCAGCTGCTGTCGGAATTACAGGCTGCGGTGGACCAAAGCCAAGGCTATCTTAAAAATAGGGGAGAGGGGAAAACCATCCCCCCCGGTTAATGGTTAACTCCCCAAGGACAGGCCGGGTGGAACTCATTCGGCAACTGCACCCGGGCTGCAAGCATCAAATTGCTTAAGTCCATTTGGAAATATTGTCTGACGTCAAGAATTTCTGGGCATCAAAGAGAGGCAGTGTTATAACCCTTCAGGTCAGAGTGACTGTACCCCACGTTCCTCCTCCCCAGGCATTCCCTGCTTATTCAACAGGTTAGGGATCAGAAACAGGAAATCATCAAAATACGGAACCCAGTCTTTTTTTTTAAGCTTGCAAATGCATTTTGGCCACTGAAAAGCATAAACAACATACTAGATGTCATTTGCAAACGTGTGCTGAACCTAAATAACAGTCAATCGGGAGAAAAAGTAAAGTGCGGCTAAAGAAGAGCGTGGAAGGTTGTAGAAACACGGCAAAACAAGTCAAAAGAGTGGATCACACGTTAAATGTGTGGGTTCTGGTTATAACGGAAAGGGGTTGAAAGAACGGATTGTTGAAAAGCGGGGGGGGGGGGGTGGAAGAACGCCTGTATTAAAATTCTGGAAACTGTCTTGCAAATATTGCCTCTTCCTGTCTTCAAGATCCATCTTCCTTCATTTCTCAAAGAGTGGTTAGGCTTTTTTTTTTTAAATCTCAATGCAGATTAGGAGGGGGAAAAGTAAAGACCTCCATGTTTTATTAAGTTGGTTATTGTATAAATGCATTAAATTTTTTGCTGTTTTCTTCCCTTTTAACTCTGGTAGAATATTTCTCGGTCTGGGAACACAATAAAACAACATCACTTTGCGTGTTCAGAGGTGCCACGTTGCTGGGGTGGGCAGCAACAGTCAAAGACAAAGGCCAAAGAGGTAGAGTCAGAAATACCTGGTTATTTTAGCCTTAAACTCTCACTGCCAGTAATGCTTTTTCTATAAATAATTCTTTGCTTGCTTTATTTTTTTGACCCCTTGAGCAGAAAGCATTTAAATTAGGGGCATTCCTTAAGGAAAACTTAAGTTGATTAACCATGTTTTAAGCTGATTAATCTATCACAGGCACGAAGCTGGTTGGGATGTTCCATCCCTAAGAAGTCTTAACCCAAGGGTAAGGAATTATGGGAGTTGTAGTCCAAGAGGTCTAGATGGCCCTGGGCTCCCTCCAGCCCTGATCCACCAATTTTGCAAGACCTATAAATCTGTTTTTTCTCCCCCATTGTTACATGATGTTTTTCTGTGTCTTGGCAAGCAGGCCTTCTAGTCGTGTGACGGAAGAAGGGAGGGTGATTCTTTTGAGCCGGTGCCAGGCCTTTGCAATATTGTGTAAGTACGTGTCCTAACATTTTTGATCTACTCTCTGACAGATTAAGAGCACGCTTTTAAGGATTAGGGAAGGGTTTTTTTCCCCCCCTAATGAACTGGTCTAACTATTAAACTCTGCAGTCCTTATTTAAAGTGAGCTAAAGAGCAGACGGACTCGCCCACGTTATCATTATTAACATTGGCCCTGGAAAAGGGATTGGTTGGAAAATCCCAGAAAAAGAAACAACCAAATCTGCAATTTATCTGAGAGTAAGGCACCAGATCCTGTCTGAGCTTGGAAGGTAAGCGAGGTCAGCCCTGGCCAGTACTTGAATGGGGGACCGTCAGCAAATACCAAGGGCTGTAGGCTCTATTTCAGAGGAAGGAATTGGAAAACCACCGTTGAGGATTCTTTGCTTAAGAAAATGCTATGAAATTCATAATTCGACAGGTGACTTGAAGGCCAATCCACACACACAAGCCCTTGGAGGCTTACTTCTGAGTAAACATGCATAGGGCCTCACTGCATGGCACCTTTTCTGATAGATGCCAGATATTAATTTAACCAAAATCCGATACTGATGTCATTAATCATTGTTATTATGATCTGTTGCATCCGTCCATTCTTTGCTCCCCTTCCAACCCTCTGCCCTCACAACAACCCTGAAAGGTAGGTTCTTAACTTAAAGCGAAAAGTTTCACCCACTTGGAATAAGCCCCTCTGTACTCAATGGATCTTACTTCTGAGTAGACACAGGCAGAAGAATTCTAAGCTCGTACAGGTTGAGTATCCCTTATCCAAAATGCTTGGGACCAGAAATGTTTTGGATTTTGAAATACCTGTATTTGCACATACACACATAAAGAAGATCTCTTCAAGATGAGACACAAGTCTAAACCTGAAACGTATGTTTCATATACACCCTATACAGATAGCCTGCAGGTAATTTTATACAATTTTTAAAATAATTTTGGCCTTGAAACAAAGTTTGTGTACACAGAACCATCAGAAAGCAAAAGTGTCACTGTTTCAGCCAGATACGTGGGCTACTTTGGATTTTGGAAGATTTCAGATTTCCAGATAAGGGACGCTCAACCTCTACTGCAATTCCAGGACCGAGGTGGGGAAACTTGCAGCCTTCTGGATGTTGCTGGATTTGAATACCCATCGTGCCTGACCACTGGCCGTCCCGGCTGAACGCACCAGGAGTTGTACATCCAAAGACACATCCTCTCCTCTGCTGGAGATACGATCCCCCCCCCACTCGCATGTTTTTCCAGGCGCAAGTTTAAAACCATATCTATTTGCATAAGCCTTCAGGCAATTAACACACATTCTACTTACTATTATCTGCGGCTACCCGTTTTTCCAGAATTTTAGCAGAGATTTACCCCCTACTGATTTAGATCAGGAAACTGTACCCTCTTCCAGATGTTGCTGGACTGCAGTCCCCAGCATTCCTCGCCACAGGCTAGGTTGGGGGACGTAGCCCAACACCTGGAGGGTTGCATGATGCCCACCTGTGTCTTACAATCTAAGCCTGTCAAATAAAAAACATCTAACATATCTGTTTTAGACATTTGTCGTGTGCTGTTTTCAGAGATTTGTAGATTTGGTTTTTAAAGGTATTTGGGATTTTAAGAGAATTGGGGATTTTTTTAAAGGCAGGAATACGAATAGAATAAAATCAGATGCTTGCGCTTGATCTTAACTGTGTGAAGGTGTCGCATAGATGGCCAGCCAGCCTGGATTCCTCTGAGGAGCAGCTGGATACAAATTGGATTACTTCCTACTATTACTGTTTAATAATAATTAAAATCAGAGGGTTACAGTGTTTCCGCTTCCCGATCTGGGCGGAAGACAGGTCTCCCGTCACGCTCCCAAGCGGGAGATCTCAACTCCCCGCGACTCGTCCCGCTCCCCCAGGGCAGAAGCCCCTCCGGACCTCGGCTGCAGGGCGGCGACTCGGCCGCTCCTCCTCTCCCCAGCGCCCGCGAAGCTGCCCTCCGCCCAGCCGAGCCCTGCTCTCACACGCTCCCAAGGCGAAGCCCGCGCCTTGCATTTCCCCTTCCCGACAGGGCTCCCGGGCTCCAGGCTGCGAACGCAACCGGTGCGCCTTTCCTCGGCGGGACAGTCCGGCTTCGCCGGTCGAATCGCCGCCCGCCCCTCCGCAGCCACTAGGGGGAAGGAGACCTCCCGGGGCGGGGCAGCCCAAGACTCACCGGATCGCCCGGACGCAGCCCGCACAGAAAGAGGCTCCTCCGGCCGCCGGCAGCGAGGCTTAAAGGCTGCCAGGCCCGCCGCGCCCGCGGAACCGAACCTCCGGCGCTCTCTCCCCGGGCCGCGCGTCGCAGCCAATCAGCGCGCCCCCTCCCCGGGCCCGGGCGAGTCTACGGCCCGTCACAGCCAATCGCCGGGAAGAGCGATCCGGCCGCCCCTCCTGTCTCGCTCGCCATTGGCCGAGGGCGGCCGGGGATGCTTTCGGGGCCAGGGCGCGCGCGCCACGCGCCTCTGTCCGACGGAGCGGGAGGCGGGCGGCTGCGACTCCGAGCGGTGCCTGGGAAGGTGACCGCCGCGTCCCCTGCGGGGTTCAGTCCGAACGTTAAACGAGCTACCCACGTTTCCGGACCCTATGGCCAACGTAGGTGCCGTCAGCCGCTGTTGCTCCCGGCATCCCGACGCCAGGGTGCCTAGTGGGAAATCCGGGAGTCCTGGTCCGGAAAAGTAACCTTGCCCCCACAGTTCTGACTCCCAGTTAGGAACGGTTGCCCGCTTTGATTGCCGGACGTTTTGGCAGCTCAGCTTGATGCCACGGAGCGTATGCAGAGTCGGATGGTTTAAAAAAAAAAAAGAGTTTCCTGCAAGGGGGAACCATGGTGGACTAGGATTTGGGAGATCTAGTTCTGTGAGCCTTGAAACTCACCACCTGATCTTGGACTAGTCGCCCTGTCTTTAATTCTCTCTTAACCTGGCCTACCTCATAGGGCTGTTGTGAGGACATAAGGAGGAGGAGGATTGTATTGATTTAGCTCAGCCTTCTCCAGCTTGGTGGCCTCTGGATGTGATGGACTACAACACCCATCGCTCCAAGTCAGATGGAAGAATGCTGGTTTCAGGAAGACTGATTTTGGTTGACAGACTGCATTTCCACTCAGAGAGGGACCTATCACAGGGTTTTCTGGGGCTGAGAGTATGTGACATGTCCAAGGTCATCCAGTGGGTTTCCATGGATGATCTTGGGTGCATCACACACTCTCAGCCTCAGAAACCCCCATGACAGCTTTGACATAGGGTTGCCATAAGTCGGAAATGACTTGAAGACACACCACCACCACGACAACAACCCTGTTGGGTAGAACGGGCTTCCTTCTACACAAACCTGGTTTTGGCTGCTCTGTTAGTTTCTTTGTATGCAGACCCAAGAGTTTTGGTTTGATCAGAAGTTTTATAAAATGGGTGAGCGTTGCAGGCTAATAGCTACATGTTCTAACCATGTGCCATTCCAAATGACTGGCCAAAGGGTTAAATAAATTCCACTAATGAAACACTGAGGAAGGAGAAGAGTGGAATAAATTAGATCCTCTGAATTCCCCTAAACTCAGACATGTGGAAAGAAGAAGAAAAATCTTCAGGTCAGCATGAATCACAACTGAAAAGCACCGCGTCCTGAAATCTCTAACATACAAAATGTGTTGGACTGCTGGCATCCACTGTGCCAAAAATCAGATGATCTGAAAAAAGAAAACAGTTGGAAGAGGCCAAAAAAGAAGAGGTAAGTCTTTCTCTCCACCTGGTCTATGAAAAAAATGAACTAAACGGGGTAGGATTTTGACGTACAGTTGGCCTTCCACATTGGCTTGCGGTTGCGTTTGGACTGAGCAACATTCACGGTGTTTTGGAACCGCTTGCTCACATTTTCTTCCTTGGACTTTTTTTCTCCTTCAACAGATTGATTTCTGTTGTAAGATCTCAGGAGCTTGATTCTTCATTGGGAATGGAGAACATCTCTTTGACACCCTTCCCTGCCAATTTCACTGCTGGGTATGAAGGTGCCACGTCCTCATACGTAAGTAGCCATCTCCTGGGCCTCCAGAGAAGCATGCATCTTCTGTCCATCGTGATCTACGGAGTCGCCTGTCTCCTAGGGGTGGTCGGAAACGGCCTCGTCATTTGGATCGCTGGCTTCAAGATGAGGAAGACAGTCAACGTTGTGTGGTTTCTCAACCTGGCCATCGCCGACTTCATTTTCACCTTCTTCCTGCCCTTGAGCATCGTCTACACCGCCCTCGGGTTCCACTGGCCCTTTGGGAAACTGCTGTGCAAACTGAACAGCGCCATTGCCTTCCTCAACATGTTTGCCAGTGTCTTCCTCTTGACCGTCATCAGCGTCGATCGGTGCATCTCGGTCACCTATCCTGTGTGGTCCAGAAATTACCGGACCCCCAAGCTAGCTTACAGCATCGCTCTGGTCACTTGGGCCATGGCCTTCATTATCAGCTCCCCATACCTCGTCTTTCGAGACACCGCCGTGAATTCCCGGAATGTTACCAGCTGCTTCAACAACTTTGCCCTCTCTGATAATTATGATGTCGAGGAGTCACGGAGGCTCTGGAGAATCAGGCACAGAGCAATGGTAATCACAAGATTCCTGCTTGGTTTTGTCTTTCCTTTCACCATCATCCTGGTTTGCTACAGCATCGTGGCGTTCAGGGTCAAAAGGAGACGTCTGACCAAGTCTACCAAGCCTTTCAGGATCATCATTGCTGTCACGGCCTCCTTTTTCATCTGCTATTTCCCTTACCACGTCTTCTCCTTGCTGGAAATGTCCAAAACATCTGCAAATCACGAACTCAAAATGGCTCTGTATTTAGGGATTCCTTTAGCTTCCAGTTTGGCTTTCTTCAACAGCTGCATCAATCCCATCCTCTATGTCTTCGTAGGGCAGAAGACGTTCCGTCAGTCGGTCATCCTGGCGTTCGAGGGGGCTTTTGGCGAGGACTTTATCCTGTCCTTATCCAGCAAGAGAAAATCGAGATCCATCTCTCAGGCAGAGATTCCAATGACTTAAGCAAGCTGCTGGCGAGGTACCGTTTTGTGCCAAATTACTAATTGGGGACCTTTGTTCCATCAGCATTGTTACTTTCATGTTTCCAGCCATGAAACCAACCTTTAGTGGAGAAACCACAATTTTACACAGAATTGTTTTCACAGTCATCTACACAAAATCCTTGAGCACCACCCAGTGGTTAATTCTGTACAGAACTACTCCTCAGATTAAAAAAAAAGGCTTAAAAACTGATTCTCCATTTTGGGATTATTTCAGTTGGTTTTTAATAAGGATCTTGCTTTTTTGTAGATTCCAGATTGTTTCATTTCTTAATGGATCTACACTTCTTGTCTTTTCCAAGATTTATTTGATGGCTGAATCCATGGTTGCCTCTCCCAACTGCTTTGCATCATAATCTTGTAAGTCCCACATGAAGGCATGGTTAATGTATGCTCAGAGATGGGAATTAAATTGGAAATCTTGTCTCTGTAACTTACCTGTTGTAAGCAAGAGGAGGACACACCTGTACAAAGATTAAACGTATAACATGCTTTCAAAGTCAGCTGAGTTTCTTCTTTGTTTTAGTGGTGTGTTTACAACTCACAATACGGGAGCAATTTTGTTGTTACTGTTATCTAAGGTTGTTGTTAGGAGAAAGATGTTAACAGGTAAGCTATTGAAAGAAAGAGAGGTGAATGACTTCCAAGAATCTTAGAGCTGGGAGGAAACACAAGGGCCATCCAGTTTAACAGTCTGCCATGCAGGTATGTAGAACCACAGCACTCCTAAAAATGCCCATCCAAACTCTGCTTAAAGACTTGGAGACTGAACAACTTTGACATTTAAAAAGTTCTTCCCTACAGTTTACATAGAATAGCTTTTCTTGTAATTTGAATCTGCTGGATTGAAGCAGCAGAAAACAAGCTTGCTCCATCTTCTACATGACATCCATTCAGATATTTAAAGATGGTGGAACTATCACATCTCACATTTTCTTGTCCATGCTGAACATATCTAGCTCCCCAAGTCATCCCTTTAAGGCTTGGTTTCCGGACCTTTGACCACTTTCGTCGCTCTTCACTGGGCACATTCCAGCTTGACAATCTTCTTCTTGAACTGTGGTGTCCAGAACTGGACCCAGGGTTCCAGATGAGGTCTGACCAAAGCAGAACAGAGGGGCACTACTAATTCCCTTGATCTGGATTCTTTTTGATTCAAACCACAGTTGCACTGGCCCTTTTGGCTGCCACATCATATTGTCAGGTTGTGGTCTACTAAGACTCCTAGCTCTTTCTCACATGTATGCTTTCAAAAGAGTTGTCACTCATCCTACATTTGTGTACAGAATTAAAATTAAATTGGTTATATTGGTTGTGGTGGCTCTAGATTAAAGGCTTAAAGGTGACCCCCCAAGTTAACTCCCTGCATAATTTTTTGGCTCAGATTCCAAGGTCTTTTAAACACTGACGTTGACTTTGCAAGGGGGTGTGAAAGGAGGAGGCCTTTCCAAAGAGTGGGAGGAACTGCTAGCAGCTCGTCCTGCAAAATGTTTGCAGGTATTGAGAAACAGGGTTAAAATCTGCTGACTGGGAAACTTGGCACAATCCTGAACATGGGAGAACTGTTCCCAGAAAGATCGCCTATCCAAGTAGAGGAGCCCATTGAAAAGGAGTTCGACACAGCGGGATTTGGGACCACATAGGACTAGAAACAAAAGGAGGCAGAGAAAAGAAGAAATTCCACTAGAAAGACAAGACAGCAATTGTGCTGTCATGCAATTGTGCATGACAGCACAACTGAATCATACGCAATTTTGTGCAAGGATTTCTTCCCACTGGTTGCAGAAAATGTGCAATGGGGACTGTGCTGCCCCCTTCATGAACTGCTGGACTGTAACTCCCAGCAGCCCCAGACATCACAGATAATAGTGAGGAATGCTGAGAGCTGTCGTCCAACAACATCTGGAGGGCTGCACCATTCCCACCCCCTGGCTGACCGAATCGCTGCAGAGGTTGCAAATATCCTTGCCAAAAGATAATGTCACCATTGTGGGGAAATTGCAGTTTCCTGGCATTAAAACACACGCATACATGCACAGAGAATTTGTTAATGTGACAATGTGATTTCCCTGTTGCATTTCCCTCCCTCTTTCTGATCCAAAGTCTTTAGATCAGAGTCCTTTTTGCTCCCCTTCTAGGTCGCTTCCCAAATATAGTGAAAACAACCTGTGAAGAGATTAATACTAATTATTCTTCTTGAGGCAAAAAAGCAGACAAGATTTCTTCCTAGACACCACACATTTAAATTGAACCTCACGGATCCCGCAATCTCATTTAAAAGCATCTGGGATGCCATCTACAGTTCATAGGCAAAACAACCACCAATCGAGGCACACCCTTCAGAAGCCAAAAATCTGCAATCCTGGCCCGATAATTAGAATAACCATTGACTAGCTATTAAGACAGCCAGCACAGTGTAGCGGTTTTGATTGTTGGGCTAGGAGACCAAGGTTCAAATCCCTGTTTGGCCATGAAAATGCACTGGGTGGCCTTAGGCAAGTCACACTGTCTCAGTGTGAGACGAAGACCATTGCAAAACCCCTCTGAACAAATCTTGCCAAGAAAACCCCATGATAGGTTCACCTTACGGTTGCCATAAGTTAGAAACAACTTGATGGTGCACAACAACAGATATTTGTTTTCAAGGACAGGATGGCTGTCTGATTTGCCCACAAGTGGGACAGAAAACACCATCAATTGCAAATTAAAAACACGAGCTTCTGGGTTTATAAACCTAATCAGTTCATGATTTTAGCCTAACATCATCTATCCATTTCTATAACTGCCACCTTAGACACAGCTTAGTATTATTATTCAGAGCAGCTGAAGAAGGTGAAGCCAAAATGTCTTGCCACAGTATTCAAATATTTATTGTTTGATTAGTCATTGCAATAACATATCCATGTAAACCACGGCAGCATGCCACTTAAAACTAATTTTGTGCTCCCAAAAGAGGAACTGCATTTCCAGAAATCTCCAGTAGTGTCAACTCACTACTTATTATTATTATTATTATTATTACTATTATTATTACTACTACTACTACATTAAAGGTTGAGTAACCCTAATCTGAAATGCTTGGGACTGGAAGTGTTTTGTATTTTGGAATGCAGCACCTTTTTGGAATAGCCTTGCATCTTGTTCATTTGCTGCTTGTCTTGTGTGTGAGATATGAGGCTGGAGAGAAACTGAGGATCTGTGAAATGGTGGGGCGCAAATCCACGCCTCCCACCATTTCACAGATCCTCAGTCTCTCTATTTTTGCCCCCAGCTGCCCGCTTCCACCTTTTAGGCAGCAGCTGGAGTGCTCGTCCAAATGAGCAGGAGTGCTGCAGCCATCACCTCAAAGGCAGAGGCGGATGGCTGGTTGCAAAAAGTTTTGTTTAAAAAATATATATTTCAGATTTCTGGATACGGGAGGCTCAGTCTGTGTTCTTATATATCTATCCCACCTTTTTCTGCAGTTCAGAACTCAAAGTGGCTTATAAGGAAAAACACATTGCTAAAAATCTGCAGGACACAAATGTGAAAACAAGATTAAACAAATAAAAAAAAATTCAAAATCAAATGAAAAAATATTATCACTAAGAACACCCCCAACAGCACAACAATTAGCAGGTTCTATTGCATTATTTAAGCGAGACAGGGGTTGTATACTCATCCAGTGCCTGACGAAAATATAAATTTTTTTTTTACCTGTCTGTGAAAAGAAAGCAGGGAGGGTGCCAGCCTGGCGAGTGAGATCCAGAGGAGCCTGGGGAGCAGTCACCAAAAAGGCCCTGTCTCTTCTCTTGGGTTTCCCACCAGGTGTACCTGTGCAGGTGAAGGTGGGACAGAGAGAAGGGCTTCCCCAACAGGTCTCAAGACATGGGCAGGTTTCTATGGGAGCATAGCAGTGATGTAGACTCGAGTCAATTGACTCAGACTCAAGTCGGACTTAAGTCGCTTCACTGACTCAACTCGGACTCAACTCGGCCATAAACGATGCACGGACTTGACTCGACTTGTATATTTTTAGTGCCTGACTTGCTGCCCTTGGTTCAGTAACATAACGCATTCATCCAGAAACCTTAGGACTTTGAACAAGCCTTCCATCTTTTCTTTTTTTTTTTTTTGCCTACTGGTTGCAAGGCAATCTGTCTCAAGCCCAAAATTTGGGTGCATTTTTCAGAGGGGAACAGCAAACGGGCCAGGCCGTGGGCTTGAGGTCCGTCAGCAGCTCCTGCTGCTGCATACTGGAGGAGCCTTCTAAAACCTTTCCAGAAAGCAGAAGGCAAGACTTGCCCCCAGAGTGCAGGGTGCATTTCTCAGAGGGGAACAGCAAATGCCTTAGGCAAGGGGCTTGAAGAGGAAGGATCCTTCCTTCTCAAGCTTTTGAAGCTTCAGTAATGTAAGAAAAATCCTCTTCCCCACTTCCAAAAAAGCCTCCGGCTTTGCAAATGGGGAGGAAGAAGGACCCTCTTCCCCACTTCTGAAGCTGCAGATGGCAAAATAGCAAAGGTGGAGGGCTGACTCTGCTTGAATTGTCAAAACTGACTTTATTCATCTCTGTCCACGAATTCTGGAATAAGAAGGTGAGGTGTAAAGTTGGCTCCCAGACTGGAGACTTGACTTGAGAGCATCTTGCAAGGACCTGAGACTCGACTGGAGGCTTGGAGCAAAAGACCTTGGCCATTTCCGCGCTATGCTCTTATTGCGCGATGATTCCACTTTCAACATCCTCTGGAATCCTGGGGTTTGCAGTTTCGGGAGGGGCCGCCCGGCCCCTCCCGAAACCCCAAACCCCAGGATTCCAGAGGATGTTGAAAGTGGAATCATCGCGGTATAACAGGCTAGTGCGGAAATGTCCCTAAGCGGCACCCTGGAGAGCAGAGGCCCTCACACAGCCTGGCCCCGAACCAGATGGGGCTTCCTAGGTCCAAACCGGCCCTTTCCGCGGAGGAGCGGAGGACACGCAGAAACGGCTCCCACAGGAAATCGAGCCGGGACTCTCCCCATGGGCCAAGGGGGGCGGCGTGAGGAGGACACGCGTGTGGGGCGGGCGTGAGGAAGGGGGAAAGGGCGGGGCCCGACCCGGACGCGTGTCGAGAGGAGGGGGGATTTGAATGGTGGGCTGACATCCCGCTCCTTTTCCCCTCACGACCTGATCCCTCAGGCCCGGGCGGGGAGGCCGGCCGAGGCCTCCTGGCGGCCCCGCTCCGCCCCCTCAGGCCCGGCCGCCATTTTGCGCGGGCCCTCGGCGCGCCGCTCCGCCTCCTCCTCGCCGCCGCCGCCGCCGCCGCCGTGCGGGGGAGGCCGGGAAGGTGGCGGCTCTGGCGGGGACGGGCCCGGCCCTGTCTGTCGTGCCCGCCCGCCCGGCCCCGGAGCAGCTTCTCCCCCGCCCGCCCCGCCCGGAGGCCTCAGGCGGCAGGTAACTCGGGGGGGCGGCGCGGGCTGGGTGTGTTGGGGGTCCCTTGGGCCACGTGGAGCCTTCCCTTCACACGTTAGCCGGGAGGACCCCTCCGCAGACGCCTCCTGTTTCCTTTTTTTTAAGGGGTGCGTGATGGTTTCTCGGTGGGGATGATGGTTTTCGTCCTAGAGGTTGAGGGAGGAGAGGGTGGGTGGGTGGGGACAAAGACTTGGGGTGATGGAGGAGTGGGCGGGGGGGTGTAAGTTTGGCCACGTGGGTTACCCAGAGAGAACCCCTCCTTTCCCCCCTTTTTTGGGGTGTGTTTGGGATGATGGCGTCTGCGTGGGATGGGGATGATGGATTTTGACCTACATCTTGAGGGACGGTGGGGAGGGGGACAAATACTTGGGGTGGGTTGAGGAATAGAGGAGGGGGTGTAGGTCTGCTTGGCCTCCCTTCACACGTTTCCCAAAGGGAGCCCCCGTTCTCCTCTTTTTGGGGGGGGGGAATGATGGTTTTTGCGTGTGATGGGGATGATGGCTTTTGTCCTACAGATTGAAGGAGGGGTGGGTGGGGACAAAGACTTGGGGTGATGGAGGAGGGAGGGTTGGGGAATGGGGAGGGGGGCTGTGGGTCTGTTTGGCCACGTGGATTCTTCCTTTCACATGTTGCCCAGAGACTCCCTCCACTTTTTCTGTTTTTGGTGGGGTGGAACGATGGTTTCTGCCCGGCCTGAGGATGATGGATTTTGTTTTACAGATTGAGGGAGGGGTGGTAGGAGCAAGACTTGGGGTGGGTGGAGGAATGAGGGAGGGGGGCCGAAGGTCTGTTTGACCACAGGGATTCTTCCTTTCCCATGTTTCCCAAAGAGACCCGCCCCATTTTTCTCTTTTTTGGGGGTGTGCGTTTGGAATGATGGTTTCTGCGTGGAATGGGGATGATGGATTTTGTCCTACAGGTTGGAGGAGGGATGGTGGGGACAAAGACTTGGGGTGGGGGACACATGGGTGGGTTGAGGAATTAGGGAGGGGGGCGTAGGACTGTTTGGCTAGGTGGATTCTCCCCTCCACGCCTTACCCTTTCTCTGATTTCCCTTTTGTGGGGATAGGGGTTGTCTCTTTGGGTTGGGGATGATGGTTTCTGCCCTGCGGGTTGGGGAGGTGGGTAGGGCAACGTCTTGGGGGGTGAGGAGGAAGTTGGGCACGGAGTACAAAATATAATTTAAGTATAAAAGAAGATCTCACTGTAGGTTCCATTTAGAGAGATGTGGTGTTCTGTAAGTTAAATTTGAGTTTTTCAATTGTCTCTTGCAAAACGTCCCTCTGCTGATTCCCCTATAATAGAAAGGGTTTTCTGGTTATCTAGAAGACTATATACACTTTAGCACCATCTTCTCTGTTAAACTGGGGAGATGGGGGACAATATGGGCCATTTCCGCGCTGGACTGTTGTAGAGCTGTTATTCCCCTTTCAACATCCTATGGAATCCTGGGGTTTGCAGTTTAGGCAGGGGCCTCAAAAAGACTTCAAAGGTCCCTCCCTGAACTGCAAACCCCAGGATTCCATAGGATGTTGAAAGGGGAATAACAGCTGTACAACAGTCCAGTGCAGAAATGGCCTAATTCTTTCTAACACGCTCTCGCCACCACGCTCTCCTCCACTTCTCTGGCCATGGAGAATTTTTCTAGGGCTGCATTGTTCCCTGTTCCCCTTTCGTCTTTTTAGGGGAGTGAGAGAAGCCAGGTCAGAGCAGGCTTTTATTGTTCCTTTTCCACGGTGCCAGGTACGAACGTGCAAGCAGCGATCCCCAGGGCTCGATGCGTCGGGTTCGTCTCCATTATCCTCATCCCTTCTGCAGCACGGTAACAATGGCAGCGGCTGTGTGTGGAGAAGCTCGAGCCGAGAAGCGTCGTCCTTTGGGAATAGTGGTTCATTTTGAGCGTGTGCCGCTCACTCTTTGGCTTTTGTGGTCCAGCAAGTTCCAGGACCACCAGGGCTGTTACTGGTTAAGGTTCCGTCCAGCAGAGTCATTTGCTGTCTGCGCCAAGGTGTGGTTTATGTGACCACAAGCTAAGCAATATTGTGGGCATCTGCTCTTTAGCACAGGCCTGGCTTCGTGCACTGTCATCCCCTGGACTTGAACTCAGATATTATTCCCACTGGACTTAACTGTATACAGAAGCCTTTCTCAACCTTTTTTATCCTAGAAGAACGCTTGAAATGATATTCAGGTGTCAGGAAATCCATGCAGAAAGATGCGTCAACAGCTCAAAAAAATGTTTTGGCCCTTGTGGTCTCTTCCAACTGTATGATTCTATCTATGCCAGTCTAGTAGAATTCGGAGTGCTGGTTTTACTTTTCTTACGTAGCTTGGTTGCAGACTGTCTGAAAGACCATGCCCATTTCCACACTACGCTATTATAGAGCTATTATTCCATTTCCAACATCCTATGGAATCCTGGGGTTTGCAGTTTAGGAAGCGGCATTTAGAATTCTCGGTAAACTACAAACTCCAGAATTCCACGGGATGTTAAAAGTTGAATAATAGCACTATAACAGTGTAGTGCAGAAAGGCCCCATATTTTCTTATAGGACCCTGCCCAGGTTTTAAGAACTTCAGAGGAAACCTTTCTCTCATTCCCACCACCATTACAGGCATCTTTGGTGAGAAGAGGGCCTTTTAGGTAGTTGCTTCCAGGTTGTATTTAAAAATCAGGTTTTATTGTTTTTAGACTGTTTTGAGTTTGTGTAATAGACTTGTTTGTTTAGTTGTTTTTAAACTTCTGTATTTGTTTCAAGCTATGCAGCCCCTTAATTGGAAATAAGCTACCTTGGGTCCTCTACAAGCAGAAACATAGGGTATAAATAAAGTCAGATAAAATGTTTCACTTAATGAAATGATCTCTATGATTCTGTAGGCTTCTGTGCCCCATGAGGGTCTCCAACATTTCTTGGCTCGTTTCCCCCCATTAAAATAATCAGGTGTACATGTGCTCTGTTTTTGCTCCCATTTAGCAACATACAAACAGGATGATTGCTAATGTGGTCATACAGAACTTGCTGATATACGACCCGTTATCTTTCTGGTTTTCCTCCTCGTAGGGACAGATGCTTGGCTTCAGTGCAATTTTCACGGACATAGTGTTTTGGAAATGTAGAGGTCTCCTCTGCTCCATCTGATTTCAGCAGTGGATAAATGTTTTGTTTGTCTTCTCAGTCTGTACACCAGTGTTTCAAGCTATCTTCATGAAAGAGTTTTGTTTGAAGGATGTCAGTTTCTTGGGAGGTTTGGGTGCATTTCTTTGCCCTACACCCTGCCTCTTATCTTCCCACCTTAGAACCTGGCCTAGTGTTGGGGCCCCAGTGGCCATAAAATGCTGAATGCCTGCGTGGTGCTGACTCTGGAGTCGCAGAGCTATTCCTGTTCACTGGGAAGTAGCCTTGATGCAGTTGTTTTTGAGTAAATATGTTTCGGCTCACCCTGTGCAAGTTGACTTTGTCTGTGTCTGCCTTCTGTTTAGTCTTCTCAAAAGAAACATTTTCTTTTATTGTATTGGACAGATCCAAACACAGGGTGATAAGCTCTTGTTTGCTTGTCTGCACCATTGGTGGGAACGTATTACCTCTAGTAATTTGACCACCTAGCTCCTTCTTACTTATGGATAGTTTTTATTGTTGTGTGCCTTCAAGTCGCTTCTGACTTAACAGCGACCCTAAACAAAACTATCATGGGGTTTTCTTGGCAAGATTTGTTTAGACAGGGTTTGGCTTTTGCCTCCCTTTGAGGCTGAGAGTGTAACTTGCCCAGGGTCAGCCAGTGGGTTTCCATGGCTGAGTGGGAATTGAAACCTTGTTCTCCAGAGCTGTAGTATCAAGCCACTATACCATGCTGCCTGTAGAAAATTTTAGACTCTTCCAAGTAAGCACACATAAGAGCAGACTGAATTCTGCCTTTTCCAGTGACACTTCCTTCTAAATAAGAGTGCAGGACATTTTATCTTTCAGATGCATACCTTATCTTTGTGTTCCCACATCTGTGAGGAAGAGAGCAACAGTCAGAAAGCTCTTATTTCTCAAGAGAGGTAAATTCTGAAGCATAGACAGCCTTGGGGCTGCAGGGCCAAATATTCTGGATTATGCTTGTAGGTAATATAAAGCTCTAATTATATGCATGCTGATACGTTTTGCTTTGTTAGAGCAATTTATTATTGTGCGTCTGTGTGTTCAGGAAACACGAATTATGGAGTTAGAAGCTAGTTTAAAGTAGATTCACCATGCTGTGTTTAAAAGTAAAGTACCTGTGGTGTCATTCAAGTAGTTTTAAGACTTTTTGTTAGCTTTGACTACAGAATATGGATTCTGGAAAGAGGTCTCTGAGCTATTTAGTTCCTGGCCACTGGTCAGGCACGTAGTTTGGCTGTGGCCTGGGTCTGTGTCATTGGCTTAGCTGAGCTCATCTCCTTCCTCACTATGGCTTTTAGCATCACCCTGTATTTTCACTTTAATATTTGCATCTCTCTGGCTTCTATTTCCCCTAAGCATTTAATGCCTCCCTCAATTGTGGTCCATCAGTCCTAGTAATCTCCATGAAAGCATTATTAGCGAGCAAATGGCTCCAGTGAGTCTTCATCATGCTGAAATTGGTTTCCTTTGAATTTGTTCTCTTAAAAATCAAAAACACAGCAGCTTCTTCTGCTGAGTGCATTGCCGTGTCGTCAGCTGGTTCTGTGTCTCTGGACAGGTCTGGTAATTTTTCTTCACTCAAAACAGCTTCTTTTGAGCAGGGAAGGCTCTGACTGCTGAGCCCTGTGTTCAGTGGGGAGTGGATTTGCTATGAATGAGGTTTTCCAGCCTCCTCTTCACTGTGAAATTCCACCAAGCCTGGACAAACCAAAAAATGCTTCTTTGCAAAGGCTGGGAGATGGATTTTAACAACATGGTGGCTTTAGACAGTGATATTCCTGACCTTTTCCTAGATGCTGCACTAGGGAGAAAGGAGCAACGTTGTGATCAGTTATCTACTACACTGATCAGGTTGTTCTGCCCGATTAAGACATGTTTGCGATAAGGGAACTGATACGGGTAGCAAATACAACACTGTTTGCTTTATTTTGTTTTTGCTTTTTTGACAGTACACTGTTTGGCATTGGAACTTGGATGACATACTTTGAAGGGACTGGGTTATTTTTTGTAGGCAGACAGAAGTGATTTGACATTTTTTTCTTGTAATCAAACACTGTACAGTTGGTCCTCCATGTCCGTGGATTCAGTATCCATGGATCCAACCAACCACAGCTTTAAAATATCACCTGCCAAAAAAACTTTCAAAAAATGAACTTTGATTCTGCCATTTTATATAAGGAATGCCATTTTACTACACCATTGTACATAACGCGACTTGAGTATCTGTGAATTTTGGTATCTGCTGGGGAGGTGGTCCTGAAGCCAAACCCTAGTGGATACCAGCGGCCCGCTGTGTATTGATTGATGCAAATACCTGTCGCCTTGTTTCTCAGTTTTGCTTAAGTGTTCCATAATGCGTATTTTTAGAGCATGGTAAAATGAAACTGTTGGGCTTTCGTTATTATAACAGGAGTAAAACACCTTGCAATGGCTTTCGTTAGTGCTTCTATTTACCTTGTCTCTTATTGGCTTGTTATTTCTCATGATGCATTCTGTTCCCATAGGTGCCAAAGGATGGTAGGAGCTTTGTTTGCTAGTCAAGAGCAGAGTACACGAGGGCTCCAGAACTGGGTGGTGATTTTACTGAGCTCTTCCCCCATTCCATTGCTTATTTGTAAGTACTTCTGAAGTAGTTTTGCATTAGAATTGTAAGCCAGTGGGGTATTTTTAACAGATCTGGGAACTAGGAACCCTCAGTCTTCTTCAGACCTGGTACATATGAATAGGAATCCATTGTAGTTAAAGCGCTAGGCTGATCCAGCACCCCTGTGTTCATATGGGAAAAGCACCTCACCCTCATGTCCGTACACCACAGCTGTCCCATTTGTCTCAGAATGAAAACAAATGATGTAATTTTTTTCACTGTCTGTTATCTTGCCTCATCCCTTTGAACATGGCAAGAAATCAGGGGCTGAAATGTCTTCCTCCACCTCCCTGACCAGTGACTTCTGAGGCACCAATTTGAAGGAGACCAAACGGTTGTTTACTGAGCAGATGGGATTACAGTTGGATTTATCAGATATTGAGTGAAATTGGATTTATCAGATATTGAGTGAAATGAAATGGTAGAATGGTTTGGGAGCCTTGCAACGTGTTTCTTGCCCTCACCTCCCAGATCCGCAGGAGAACATAGGGGGCCAGATGACTGGGAAGGAGGTCACACTTTGTCTGGGTGCGTAGGCTGGATTTATTCAAGTTATATCCTGCCTTTCTCCTGCCAAGGGATCCAAGATGACTTAGTTGCTATTGTGTGCCTTCAAGCCATTTCCAACTTAACAGTGAGCCTAAGGCGACCCTAGCTTGCAATTTTCTTGCCAAGTTTTGTTCAGAAGGGCCTTTGTCTTCCGCTGAAGGCTGTGAGCAGAAGTGGGCTGTAGGTTCACGTTGGAAGACCTAGCAATACCTAGAGAAGTGTTCTCTCTAGGAATCTCTAGGTCCTCCAGTTCAACTGTATGGCCCAGTTCTGTAGAAGCGGATCATAGAATCTCACCTCATTCTTAGAGGGAACATATTTTTTTTCTGTGCGGGGCATACAGGGTAAGATTTTTAAAAAATAAAGAAAAGAATTACCTGTGAATAATCAAATCCATGGAAGCTGAACCCACAAATGTGGAGGGCCAGCTGTAGTTAAAAACAGTTAAAATGCATGTAAAACATACAAGATAAAAACCCAGTATACTGCTTTCAGTACGCTTCAGCCATATGATTAAAAATCAGTGGAAGGCTGCTTGAATGAAAAGGTCTGAACCTGCTGGCAGAAAGAAAGCTGGAAGCTTTTGTACTATGGAAGGTTGCTTTCGAGTGCTCACGTGCGTTTGATCTTCTTGCAGTATTTTAAAAGCGGGAAGACAACGGAGGGTTTGATGTTTTGCGTGACGCCCGTTGGAACAGGACCCATCATGAACGTGACGAAAGGCGGGCTGGTGCTGTTTTCAGCCAATTCCAACCCCTCATGCATGGAATTATCAAAAAGGATTGCTGAGTAAGTGATAACAGATTCAACCCCCCCCTGCCCCCAGCTTTTTAAAGCATTCTTTTCTGAAAGTGTTTCACATGATGCATTCATTCTGCTGAGTGTGGGAATAAATTGCGACCTCTAACAAGATCACAGTGTGTTATTGTCAAGTAACTAAGATGCTCCAGTGATGTTGTGCCAAAATAAAGTTACATTTTTAAGGTCCATAGTCAGTACAATGGGAACTCTGTGCTAAAAAGCTGAACCTTCCATATTTGGTCATGCCTACCAGTTTCAAAGCGTTAGGTAATAAAATAGGCATTTCCTAACTAGAAAATGGTTGTTGTTGCTGTTATGTGCCTTCAAATTGTTTCCAGTTTATGACGATCCTAAGAAAATGGGTCTCGGGATTTTCTTGCCCAGATTCGCTCAGAGGGAGTTTTTCTTCCTCTGACACTGAGAAAATGTAATGCAACGTGTGTCTTGTCTGGTCTGCATTTAAGTTCTGTTGAAAAACAGGCCTGACGAACCATGAATCACTTCAGACATAGTAGAATATTTACAGGTTCGTTATCTGTTGCAGCCAATTCTTGGATTAAATTACAGTGCCCTTACCTTTACAAAGTATGCTTACACTAAATGCATTTCCCCCCTCTGAGCCATTAAACAGTAGCCTCTGTACCATTTTTCATTCTTAGCTGAGTTTCCCTGTGTGACCTTGTTTTTGTCCTTTGCCTTTTCTTCCCCCCACTCAGGCGACTGGGAGTAGAGATGGGCAAAGTTCAGGTGTATCAGGAGCCAAACAGAGGTGAGCATCTTGCATCTTCAGTCATTGACCTCTTGACACTTAGAGCAGGAGGGACTGGGTAATTAAACATTTCTCATGACAACCTCCTTCTTCACCACATTTGTTCTGGAGAATCTTGTCCCTTCAGATGATCCAGGTATTAACTTAAGGATGTTTTACTCTTGGTGGCAGACTTGGAAAAAAATGTGTCTTTTTTAAAAAAAACACTAAGCTGCTGACTAAGTCCATTTTCAGGCTTTCTCCACTCCCCTAACTGATTTCCTATGTGCCTGTCAGCCAAAAATTGGACCTTTTTTTTTGGGTGGGGAGATTCCCAGGATTCCCAAGCCAGCATGGCTAGTGCTGCTGGCTGCTGAGGGATTCTGGGAGTTGTAATCCTAAAGAGAATAACTGTCCTGAACTCTGCTCTTGAGTCTGGTTTCACTTAGAGGTGGAGAATGGGCCAATCCTCTGCCTTTCGTGGCCACTGTGATGTGATGCTCTTGGTGCTCCTGTAGACTCACTTGAAGGTGTCGGTTTTCTTTGGCAGAAACGAGAGTGCAGATTCAAGAGTCTGTGAGAGGGAAAGATGTTTTTATCATTCAGACTGTTTCAAAGTGAGTATGAACCTCTGCTCAGTGTCAATCAACATCCAAAAAATCCATAAACAAGTTTCCAGTCTTTCAAAAATTCTTCAGTTGGTCTGTCTTCAAAATCCGCATCAGTTTTTCAACTTGGGCAGCATTTGCCAACTCTTGATAAGAATGAATCTTCCAGACAGAGAGACAATAGCCGAAGCAGTCATTAAGTATAATAAGGAGGTATTGCCCCAAAGTCTGGCAACTTTCCCGGGGAATGTTCTGAGCGAACTTCTCAGCTACCTTCTGCAGTGGATGAAGGGCCTCAGTGTTAAATCCCATCGGAAGGCAGGCTTTGGGGTGCTTGGTTGGTTGGTTGAGGAACTGAGGGAATAATAACCTGGATGAAGAGCCAGCTGGCCCCTTCTTGTTGCAGGGATGTGAACACAACCATCATGGAGCTCCTGATCATGGTCTATGCCTGCAAGACCTCCTGTGCCAAAAGCATCATTGGGGTGGTTCCGTACTTCCCGTACAGCAAGCAGTGCAAGATGAGGAAGAGGGGCTCCATTGTCTCCAAGCTCCTGGCTTCGATGATGTGCAAGGCAGGTGAGAACACAGAAAGGTGGGCACAGCAGGCGGGGGAGGCATAAGGGCAGATCCCTTGGCCATCTTTTCTGGTGGTATTTTAGGAGCTGTGGGCCAAAACAGTAACTTTTCCAAGTTCTAACAGAACGTCCCCAAGTAGAGTTAGGAAGGTTTAGCTTTTCCTTTTTGTTTTTCTGGTTTAAAAATTTGCAAAAGCTAGGTTTCAATGTGTGATGGGAGTTGTACCCTGACACGTCTTGGGGGAGGCCGTCTGGTTTGGCTCCTTCCTGGAAAAGTGACTTTTCAAAGTCCCATTTCTCGTGGTTTTCCCCAAGGTCTCACTCACCTGATCACCATGGATCTGCACCAAAAGGAGATCCAAGGGTTCTTCAACGTCCCAGTCGACAACCTGAGGGCATCTCCATTTTTGCTTCAGTACATTCAAGAAGAGGTGAGTGATGCCACGCTCAGTGAGCCTGCGGGGGCATGATCTTTGTGCACACCATCTTAGACCTGGGGACTGAGATGATTGCTGCTGCTTTTGAAGTCCCCTGTCCCTGCTCAGGACTGAAGGCACAGGCCTCGTTCTGGGATAGAAGCAGAGCAGACAGTATAGTGTTGGTTTGAATTTCCTGCTGTGGTAAATGAGCTAGGAATCACAGTTGTGTGCATGAAGAGTGCTGCTTTGGAATCTTCATCACCATCTTCTGTGTTGTCTTGTTTGTATTACTGTAGATTCCAGACTACAGGAATGCTGTGATTGTGGCCAAGTCCCCTGCATCTGCAAAGAGGTGGGTGTGTTATTACAGCCTTCAAAACCATTTGTTTCTGCTGCTAAGTGCCTTCAGATCAACTCCTGATTTATGGTGGCCCTATTGTGGGATTCTGTTTGCAAGCTTTATTCAAGGTAGGTTTGCTGTTACCTTCCTCAGAAGCTGAGAGAGTGTGTGATTTGCCCAAGGTCGCCCAGAGGTTTTCCATGGCTGAGTGGGATTCCAACTCTGGTTTGTTTTCCCGGAGTCCTAGCCCAATACTCAAGCTACTACTATTCTGATCATCTTCTTCTAGCCTCTGGCAGTTGCAACTGTGTGGGTATTAATAGCTTTTGTTGTGTGTCTTCAAGTTGTTTCCAATGGATGTCAATCCTAAGGCACAGGGTTTTCTTGGCAAAATTTGTTCAGAGAGTATTTGCCATTGCTTTCCTCTGAGGCAGAGGCTGGATGGGTATCTTTCGGGAGTGCTTTGATGTGTGTTCCTATATGGCAGGGGGTTGGACTGGATGGCCCCTGGGGTCTCTTTCAACTCTGGGATTCTATGAGGCCACACCTGTTTCAGTGATGAGTGGATAAATTGCTATGAGGGGATCCTACCACAGTTGCCCTGTTTGGGTGCACACCTAAGACTTCTAAGCATGCACATCAAATGCCCCAATTTTGCAAAGAGTGCTTGTATACTTGTGAGAGTGTTGGACGTGGTTGAGTGTCCATTTGGCAGTCAGTGTGGGTTCTGTGCTATTTGCTGTGTAATATATGTATTAAGAAGAGGATAGGTGCCAGTTGGAATTGATTTACATGTGAATCTGTCAGCCTTTGGCATCAACTTGGTCTGACCACAAGTCTGCCACTAATTGACTCAGATTTGTAGAGGAGGGATCTCTGTCTGAATCTTGCTGTTTTTCCTCCCCTTCTTTCTATTGCCAGCGAGGTGTTTTTAACCACACGCTACCCTTCTCTTGTCTGTAGGGCCCAGTCCTTTGCAGAACGCCTGAGGCTGGGGATTGCTGTGATACACGGGGAAGCTCAAGATGCTGAGTCTGACCTGGTGGACGGCCGTCATTCGCCTCCGACAGCCAAGAGTGTTGCTGCCATCCACCCTAGCTTAGAGATACCCAGTAAGTAACCTCATGTGGTGGAGGGAAAGGTTTGTTTGGATTTTAAGGTGTTGCATGCCCAGTGCACGCACCACTTCCTCTTTGGTTCGTTATGTTACACAAGTGTCTGTTGTGGTTTCGGATGACAAATCTGTCACTTTTGACCTACCTGACTTAAGTGTGGAAGTCAGATCCTAGGAAAGAAAATAGCTTTCAACACTGTATTGAAAACAGAGTTAGGCAACTGCAGGGAACCCGCAGGCCAGTTTTCTACACCATGGATGCCCCATGGGTGATGTGGATTGCCAGAATTTGGACAGAACCCCGAGAACTTAAAACTCTAGTGGTCAGATGCCTATGTCTGTTTTTTAAAAATGAATATCTTTTAATAGTTAAACAATATGTGGATGGCCTGCAATCTGTTTAAAAGGTGATTTGGGAATTGGACTGAATGGCCCTTGTGGTCTCTTCCACCTCTAAGATTCTATGAATTGCCTCTTCTGAAGAAGGCTTTCAGGAGAGAAATAAGTTACCTCTTTGAGGGTCAGAGAAAGGGCAATTCGGAGGAGTTGCGGGCCGCACCAAAGGCCTCTGGGGGCCTCGTGCAGCCCCAGGGACCACACTTTGCCCACCCCTGACTTCAGACTTTCTCCAGTTCTGTTTAGATCAAAGGTGGAAATTGTGCAACCTTCCAGATCTTGTTGGCTTGCAACTCACAGCATTCCCCACCATCAGCAGTGCTGGTGAGGGCTGCTGGGGATAGCTGCCCAACCACACTACAGGATTGTTATCCCTGGTTTATACAGAGGGCGGGGATGCTCTGTGTCCCTATGGTTATGGAACCGTGATTTGCTGTAGTGTGTTTTAGAAGACTCCATCTTGGGCCCTGTTTCCTCTCATTGTAGCATACTGTAAAACATGTTAGGTATATGTGTGCATCAAAGTGTGCAATAGCGGTTTTGAAAGGTGCTAGGTACAATTTCAGTCTTTCCATCTTCCCTCCCTTCTCGCTTATCACTATGCATCAAAGCCAGTGCCGACGGTCTCTCACCCTCTGGCATGACCAAGAGACAGACCCCGGGTGCAGGGGCCCTAGTTGCTAAGAACAGACAAAGTTATGAGAAAGTGAAGGAGCAATGGCATGAACGTGCTCTTTTATCTCTTTCCTTTCAATCAGTGCTCATCCCGAAAGAGAAACCTCCCATAACAGTTGTTGGAGATGTCGGAGGAAGGATAGCCATAATTGTGGTATGTAGCCACCTAGGGTTTTTGAGCCACTTTCATTTTTGAGAGGGGTGGTTGTGAGTAGCATGTGTTTTGTAAAGACCTCATTTGTGAGTGCTTGAAGGACAGAGGTTCGTTTGGGTGTCCTCTTTTGCTCCTCAGTTTGAATAATAACTTTTTTAAAAAAGTCTACTTTCTTCCCAAAAATCCTACTCTCTAAAATTCTACTTCCTTTTTACTGGTGCTCGTTTTCCATATTTATACAAATGTGAAAGCGTTTTCTTAGCTTCCAAGATCAGATGCGATCTGGTGCCTTTAGGATTAAGCGTTTACTTCGAAGTTGGAGTTTGTACGTTTCTGCTGACTGACTCCACCCAAAATTGCCTCTGACTCCACACCTCTGATACCAGGGAAGGCAACCCTGTCTGTGCCTAGGACTGAGACAATTCTATCCCGTAAAGAACAGAGAGTTTGAAGGCACTCCAGGGGCACCTTGAACCAGGTCAGAGCTTCCTGCTTCTCCGGCATGGCTTCGTTGAGGAAGAGCTGCTAACGCTGTCTTGTTTCCTCTTGGCAGGATGACATCATAGACGATGTGGACAGTTTCCTCGCAGCTGCTGAGACACTCAAAGAGAGGGGAGCCTACAAGATTTTTGTCATGGCCACCCATGGCCTCCTTTCCTCAGACGCGCCCCGGTTGATAGAGGAGTCTGCGATTGATGAGGTGAGCCAGCGGCTGGGGTTCCTCCCTCCCCGGGATGGCTGCTCTGAGTCTTTGAACCCGGCTCCTTCCCAGGAGCGTGTGGGTGCTTGGCTTTTGCAACAAGTTGGTTAGTGCAGAAAAGTGCAAACAGTTCACACACTAAGCAACATTGACTACTGGAGACAAGTTGCTTTCCAAACCCTCCAAAAAATAATGGGAACAATAATGGGAATTACTTTTATGGGAGTAATGGGTTCAAGTGCTGCTCCCAGCATAAAGCCAGGAGATAGCAAAACCTTTCTGTTTTTTGCTTCCAAGCTCTCTCATGCTGTGTTGCTGGAAAGTGCTGTGAGGTAGGGGCATATGTAGCCCTTTTTTAACCATGTTTTGTTCCCCATAAGATCCTTCTGTAAGTACCTCAGGTAACTGTAATACAGGTTGAGCCTCCCTATTCCAGAAAATCTCCAAGTCTGAAAACCTCCAAAGTCTGAAAACCTCCAAAAACCAAAAATTTTGACACTGGCCACCCACTTCCACCTTCAAGACAGCAGCTTGTTTGTCTCTTAGATTCTCAGTCTGTCTGTCTCTTTTTGCTGCCAGCCTTTCGTCTGAGGAACGAACGAGCGGGAGTGGTGCTACCACTGCCAGCCAAAGAACGGTGGCAAAAAGAGAGAGACTGAGGATCTGCGAAATGGTGGGAGGAGTGGATTGACACTAAGCATAATGCTTGGATTCCCCCAATTTCACAGATCCTTTGTCTCTCTCCAGCCTTGCATCTCATGCGCACCACAAGTAGAGAACAGAGGAGATGAGAAGCTATTCCAAAAAAAGAACTGCATTCCAACATTTGAAATATGGAACACTTCTGGTCCTAAGCATCTCTGCTAAGGGATACGCAACCTGTACTTCTCTCCCTGCCTTGTTCCCCTAATTTTTGACCCCTCTGTTGTTGTTGTTGTTGTTTTTTTTACCAGGTCGTGGTCACCAACACAATTCCTCACGAGATACAGAAGCTCCAGTGCCCCAAAATTAAGACTGTGGATATCAGCATGATCCTTTCGGAGGCCATCCGCAGAATCCACAACGGGGAGTCCATGTCGTACCTTTTCAGAAACATAGGACTGGATGACTGACGCCTTTTTGGAGGCGCGAAGGGAACAAGAGGAATACTTTCAGGGGCCAAACTGGACTTGTACAGAAACCGAGCTGTGAAGCGTTTTGTGGCTTACACTTTGTATTTCAATGGAGCCCGTTTTGTTTAGTGGCTTTTCTCCCCTTCCCTCCCTTCCAACCTCGTGTTTCAAATCTGGCGGATAAGATTTTCAAGAGCTATTTTCTTTGCAGTTGTTGAGAAGAATGGACTTTATCCAAAATAACAGCAAAAACCAACATTTCAGCTTCCTGGTTGCTGTTAGATTAGCTGCACTGTTGGTAGGGGCGCTGTCCCTCGAGATGTTTTCTGCCTGAACCTTGTTGTGGTGAAGAGGAAATCATGCGAGAGGCCCCGAGCTGCTTCTTTTCTCCCTCTTGAGGCACCAGCGGCTAGGAGAGCTGTCACATCGTCTGGGAGATGGATGGGTAGAGTGCAGCCTGGGGCCCTCATGTGGCCCTTGGAGTTGTTTTTGTGGCTCTTGAAGTCCCCTAGGGGTCTAATTTTGCCCCGAAAATGACCTTTAGAGGGTTTGGGAGGCATTTTAGGCCCAACAGAAACCCTTTTTAAAGAACTTCTGGGTTTAAAATGGTCTGGGTTGTTCTAAGGACATGGTGAGAATGCCTCCCCCGCTCTGATGAGCTGGATTGGGCAAAGTCCTTTTTCAAAACTTTCTGCCCCTTAGTCCTCTGGGGACACATTTTTGCCCCCCTTCAGCCATTTTAGGGCCAGGAGAGGACTTTTCTAAACCAGGAAGTAAACCAGAAATTGACCTCTTTTTTTTTTTAAAGGCTTTCTTATCCTAAAATGGCTGAGGGGGGGTTCCTAGAAGGCATTTGGGGGCAGAAAACAAATTGGGAGAAAAATGAAGCCCCTGCGAGGAGCCTGCACTTCACTCACCCCTGCTCTAGAGCCTAAAAACGTGGCAAAAATGCCCTCCATACCCTAATGGGTCTCTGTGAGCAATATTTTTTTGTAGGGGTGTGTATCCCTCCAAGATTTCCTGGGAGGGGGCTAGTGTGGCCCCCCAGCCTCCCACAGTTGCCAACCGCTGATTTAGGAAGTGGAGTCTTCCCACTTAGGAAGTGACTCCATAGATGGAATTGGTCAGAGATGGGTGCCCTTCTAGAAGTTGTTTTTCCCAGGCCACATTGCCTTGTAAACATGATCGTACTCTGTAAAACCTGACAGATGACATAAGTGAGTGAAGCCCAGTTTCATGGGGACCGAGCTTGGGGGTGAGAAGATTACCTTTGGCCATGCTGGCTGAGGGAATTCTGGGAGCCGAAGTCCAAACAAAGTATTTTTTTCCAAAGAGCCAGTGAGAAGATCAGCCTTGGTTCCAGTGTTTGCTTCTCTCCTGTTAGTTCCAGCAGGGTTTTGCGCAAGGTAATGTTGGTGAAGACGGCAGTGCCCTTGCTGTGCCAGCTGCTCAGGGGCGCCGGAGGTGAAGGGCATGGATTCCCAGCGTAACCGTCTTCCCTCTCCCGCAACCCCACCGTCCAAAACCGCTTGCTTAGGGTTAGCAACCTCGAGGTAGCTGCTTGTAGAGTTTGCATCTTGCAAGCCGAAACACAAAGCTTGGGGAAAGAAAAAAAAAAGATACGCTGTTGTATGCAGTTCAGTGACATTTTTGGGGTTCCTTTTGTAGAAGTGCTTTTATAGGAAAAGCATACGAAATATCCACTGGTATTTATTTTCAGCAACCGGAAGAATAAAAAGTTTTCTGTTTTTGTGTGAGCTTCTTAGAAAACCTTCGTTTGGCGGTCTTGCTGGTTTGGTTTTTTTATTGGCAGGACAAAAAATTCTTTAGGGCTATCCAGTAGAGATTGACAAGCTCTGCTGATTGTAGCGGCCTGCAGTTCCCATCATCCCCAACCAGTGCAGCAAAATATCCAGGCGGAAGTACTGTTGCATCTGTTTGGACGCGGGTGATGAGAGAACTCGGCTAGTTTGTCAGCTAGTCAAATTTATGGAGTTGCCAAAACTCAGCAGGCAATTTGAAGACAGATAGAACATGCATACCCCTCCTTGAATTTTTGCATTAATGTGGATGACTCGGGTTGGAGGGTGGGCTGTAGCTCCCCCAGTCTCTCCAAACACCCGTTCGAAGGAATGCTTGTAATGTTTGTAGCTTTCTTTGGGCCATTTTACATCATCTTTTTTTTTTTTCCCAACAGGGAAGTCACTTTGTGGCTTGCTTTCTGTGGCAAAAAAAATGGCCTCTCAAGGCCGAAACGGCCAGGGTGGACAAAAGGGTTGTAAAATTCTTCCCCCCTGGAAGAATTTGGGGGGCAGGCGGTTAAAATCCACAGCCATGGAATCTTCACCCCCATTTCACATAGACTCTTAGAGGAAGGGTGGGTGTAGCCTTTTCCCCGGTCTGGCTTTTTGGCTGCAGGATCTTTTCCTGGGTCTCAACCAGAGCGGGGTCTTTCCCATCGACTTGCTCCTTTTTTTTTTCTGCTGGAAATGGAGCATATTGAACCCGGCTCTTTGCTGGATGCGAATGACGTGCTTTGCCCACTAAACCATGACTCCTCCTTGAAGGCCAAATGAGATATGGGCAGTTTTATTCTCAACATGAAATTGTGTGCCTTCGAGCCATTTCCAGGTTACAGGGGTTTTGGGTTTTTTTGGCCAGCATTTGTTCAGAGGGGGTTTGTGTTGGCCTTCCTCTGAGGCTGAGAGAGTGCGTAACTTGTCCAAAATCACCAAGTGAATTTCTGTGGCCGAGCTGGAATTTGAATCCTGGTTTCTAGAGTTGTCTAACACTCAAACCACTTCACCATCATGGCTCCTTTGAAATTACGACCAACATGACGTACCTGCAGAGGTGCTTCATCCCAACCTGAAACCGTTTCTTCTTTCTCACAATTTATTCACCGTAAGGATGTTCAGCTAGAAACCCTGCCGAAAGGAAAATTTTATTTAAAGGAAAAACTCACTTTGGAGCAATGGAGACATGAGAAGTTGCCCCCAGAAGAGGGTGCTACAGAGGAATCCAAGGTCAGAATCACGGAACTGGAAGAGATCCCAAGGGATGTCCGGTCCAACCCCCTTCTGCCATGCGGGAAGATGCCATCAGAGCCCTCCCTTTGACGGAGGGCCACCCGGCCTCTGTTTGAAAACTTCCGAAGAAGGAGACTCCACCACGCTCCCAGGCAGCAGTGGATTCCATCGTCAAACTGCCGTTCCTAAGGTTTAAGTGGAATCTCTTCCTGAAGTTCGAAACCGTTGCTCCGTGTCCTGGTCTCTGGGGCAGCAGAAAACAGGCTTGCTCCATCCTCCGTATGACGTCCTTCGAAATATTTACACATGGGTATCATGTCACCTCTTAACCTTCTCCAGGTTAAACATGCCGGGCTCCCTAAGAAGCTCCCCGTTAGGGGGGTTCCAAGCTTTCTGCCGTTTTGGTTTCCCTCCTTTGGACGTGTTGCTCGATCTCAGCAGCCCGGCGGGTGTCTTAATGCGGGCCGTGGGTTCAGCAAACCACAGCATTCCTGGATTAGACTTTAAGAAAGCCATTCGTTAAGAGGTGTCGCTAGCTAACGAAAAGGCTGACACATTAACGAAGAATGGCAAATGTTTGTATGAGAGCAAGGCAGGATGGCCTGGCAGTGGGCTGGGGGGGAGATCCTGAAAATTAGAAGGGGGTGTGTAAAAACTGCGGAGCGAGTGGTCTAAAGAGCAATCTTTGGTTTTATTTTCCCCCAACAAAGAAAAAACTCGTCTATGGGCTCCTAGAAGGGCGAGGATGTCCGACCTGCCCCTGTGTGGACCGTTGCCAAATCTAAAACCTCCCGGCAGTTAAGTCGTTTAATGATCAATTCCTCGGCACTTGGCAGCAGCTAGAACCGGCCGTTTGGGGCTTTTTGGGGGCCTGAGTGCGATGCCTGCGGACGAGGACTCGTACGCTGAAGGGCCGGCGCCTTCGCCACACTTCAGCGTCCTGGACGTGGTGGTGGTGGTGGCGTATTTCGCCTTGAATTTGGCAGTGGGCATCTGGGTAAGAAGGCCTGGGACCTACGGCAGCAACGTTGAGTTGTTTTTATCGGGCATATTAATCCAATTTTGATCTGGGGGGTGTGATTGTCAGAGACAACCAACGTTACATCGTGGTTTGAATGTTGGATTAAGGCTCGGGGAGCCCAGGGTACGATTCCCCGCTCAGCTATGGAAACCCACCGGGTGACTCGGGCCAAGTCACACTCTCTCAGCCTAAGAGGGAGGCAAACCTCTTCCGTCCTAGTTCAAGCTTGTTTTCTGCTGCTCCGGAGACTAGGGCGCGGAGCGATGGCTTCAAACTTCGGAAAAAGAGATTCCACCTAAACCTTAGGAAGAACTTCTTGATGGTATGGGCGGTGTGAGAGACGAATATGTGGCTGCCTGGACTTTGTTGTGGAGTCTCCTTCTTTGGAGGTTTTTCAACAGAGGCTGGGTGGTTTTCTGTTGGGAATGCTTGGATTGGATTGGGTGGCTGGACTGGATGGCACTTGGAGTCTCTTCCAGATGTATGATTCTTTGGCCTTTCTTACGCAAGTAAATTGCAATTACAGCGCCGTAATAGCATCTCTGGATTGGATTTATCGCATTCCCTCACCCTTCTTCCGCTGTTCTCCCGGCGGGAGACCCTTTGGAAAGCGTTTCTTTTGCCGAGGAGGCCACTGATGAGGTTTTTTTGTATGTTAATAGAAGAAACGCTTTTCAAACTGCCTCCCACGAGGGAAGAGGGATGGCGTTACTTGACAAGTCCCAGCCAAAGACGCCGTTATCCCGCCGCAGGTGGGATTTCCCTGCCTCGTGGGACAAAGCCGCCCCGCCTGGGGGGAGCGAGTCGGAGGGAGAAGGGAGAAGCGGGTAAGTTCCCCTCTCCGGCTCCCCCCAACGAGTACGTTGCGAAAGCGCGGATCCGCATTCGGACGCTCAAAGGGAACTCGGAAGAAAAGCCAGGGCCGCCGAAAGAAAAACGGTCATCGCCGGACGCGTTTTGGAAGGAGCTTTCAAACGGTCTCCGGAAAGTTCCGCTCTTTTTGGAACCCGCGCGCCTGGCCCGGTCGGTTGGCTTCCCAGGTGGGAATCGTTAGTCCAGAGCAAATAGTTTGCCCAAAGCTGTGGGACGGCTCCTCTTCCCCCTTTGGGAGGGGGGGCCCTCGCCCTCCCCGTCCGTGTCTTTCGGCCTCCGGTACCAAATTTTGCACGAGAGAAGCCGTGCTCGGGAGCGCGCCGGCGTCCCTAACCGAGGGGCGCCCGCCTTCCGTGGCCGTGGGGCGTTTCCCTTCCTCAGCGACGGGTTACCCCGCGGTTCTTTTGCGTTCCTTTGAATGTTGACTCATCGAATTCAGGGCCTTGGAAGGCCGGAGCAGAACCCGGGGCAAAGCCGCCGTGCCCCTGGCTTGGGAGCCGTCTCCTGCCGCCATCCGCGTGTGTGTCTCCTCGGAAAGAAGGCCCGTGGCGTCGAGCGGGATTTGCCCTCGAGCAGCCGTTGCTCGGGGCTGCAAGATGTAGTTTTACCTATTTATGTATGTATTATATTTGCATGCCGCCTTTCTCCTGGAGTGGGACCCAAGGTGGCTTCCAACAATAAATTCGACACATTAAAAACATTTAAAACAATTAAAAACACTTAAAATTAAGAATGATCATTTGGTTCACAGGCAGGCTGGGGCGTGCAGAGTACCCAGTCAATTTTTAACTATGCATTTTAAGCAGGTGTGTTTTAAATTGCTTCGTGTGTTTTTGGCGTATTTTAGTTGGCAATGTGTTTTTAATTGCATTTTAATTTATTCTGTACCTTGCCTGGAGCCTTGGAGAGAGGAGGAGTAAGAAACAAAAATATTATTATTATTATTATTATTATTATTATTTTATTTTGCTCCTCCACATTTCTTTCTGGACTTCTGCAAAGCTAGAACTTCAGCTAAGCCAACGCCCATCCGTATATGTGAGTATGTGAGGAAGAAAAGCCATTTTGGCTACAAAACCGTTGGTACTCAGCCCCCAGCCATCAGAAGCAGATGGAACAAAGTGAGAATGAGGGACAGAAAGATTTTTTTTAAAAAAAATAAAACCCAGCACTCTGTAATCCTTGCCTAGTTTTTATACATCCCTGTTTGACCCTGTTGTCTTCTCTTCTGGCTTCTCAGTCTTCATGGAGGGCCAACCGAAGCACATTAAGTGGCTACTTCTTGGCTGGGAGGAGTATCGCCTGGTGGCCGGTGAGTTGGATGCACGACTCCTTCTTGGGTTTGGTGCAAGTATTTCCACTGCAACAATTGCACAACTGTCAGTTTAAATTACAAATAACTGTGACGTGTTCCTATTATTATTATTATTATTATTATTATTATTATTATTATACATGACCAAACCTTAATATGTACCATATAATAAAAATTGTACAAGCAGTACAAAATTCATAGCAAAAAGAGAAAGAAAGAAAGGTACATAGAAAAGAAAAAAAGTTGTTGTTATTATTATTATTATACATGACCAAACCTTAATATGTACCGTATAATAAAAATGGTACAAGTAGTACAAAATTCATAGCAAAAAGAGAAAGAAAGAAATAAGAAATTATTGTACACCCTATTGCATTGGAAACCAATTCTTACTACTCTAAATCAAGTAAACAAGCAGATGAAGGGCCTCTCCACACTCCACTGTTATAGTGCTATTATTCCACTTCCAACCTCCTCTGGAATTCTGGGGTTTGCAGTCTAGTAAGGCCAAAGAACCCTCTGGCTGAGAATCCTAAATGCCTTTCCCTAAACTGCAAATCCCAAAATTCCATAGGATGTTAAAAGTAGAATAATAGCTCTATAACAGGGTAGGGTGGAAAGGCCCAGAGTTACTATTTAGAATGATAAAGAAAAAGTTTCCCTTGTATACATTTTTCCAGTTACTCACTGAACTCTTTCTGCCTATGAGGAAATTGTTCCCTTTCTTTAATTATTCCTATAGCCCTTCTCTGTTTAATACAGATATCTTTCCCCATCTTTTTTCCAAATGGTTTGTCAAATGAACTGTAAACGTGTTAAGGGATGGGAGCTGATGGTGCCGTTTGCTTTCTTGGCCTGCAGATTGGGGCGTCCCTCTTTGCCAGCAGCGAAGGGTCCGGCCTCTTTATCGGGCTGGCTGGCTCGGCAGCGGCCGGAGGGGTAGCCGTGGCCGGCTTCGAATGGAACGTAAGGGCTAGATTTTTCTTTAAAAATAAAAATCAGCGGCGGTTAGCACTTTCCATGTCGGAGGGAGAGAGGGTATCTGCTTTGTATTTTAGTCTGAACTGTAAGGCAACTCTCCAGGGTGCTGAACCAGGTTGGGTTCAGCCATCAGTGCCTTGTTGCTTCCGTGTCAGTGGGGCTGCAAATCCAGTCCATGTATCACTCCAGAATTTAAAGATGCTGTCCAAGGTACTGAACCCTGCCCACCAGTTGGGAACTGCAATTCTGGATGGTGGTAGCTTAAGGAAAGCTGAGCAAGACAAGAGAAGCTATATAGGCTGAGTATCCTTTATCCAAAATGCATAGGGCCAGAAGTGTTTTATATTTTCATTTTTTTTCAGATTTTTTCAGATGCAACCTGTAGTTGCATATACGTAAAATACAGTCCCGTACAGGAGGTTTCTGGGGAACGAATGAGCAGAAGCACAAGAGCCTCTGTTTCACGCCAAGCACTATGTTGGATTTCCACCATTTCACAGGTCCTTGTGCCTCTCTCCACCTCACATCTCATTTGTTTGCGACTTGTCTTGCTTATGAGGCTGGAGAGAAACTGAGGGTTTGAGAAACTGAGGATCTTGGAGGCAGAGCCAGGTAGCTGGTGGCAAAAAGGCTCAGTTTTTGGAGGTTTTTTGGATGAGAAACAATCAGAGTGTGTGTGTGTGTGTGTGTGTGTGTGTGTGTGTGTGTGTGTAAGTGTAAACTAATGGGCCTCCCTGTGTAATTTTCTCTCTGTTCTCAATTCCTTTTAGGCCACCTACGTGCTCCTGGCGTTGGCCTGGGTGTTTGTCCCTGTCTATGTCTCCTCAGGAGTAAGTGGAAACTGGGCTCAGAAAACTCAGCCACCAATCATTTCTTCCAACTCTCTCTCTCTCTCTCTCTCTTTTTGCACAAAATAGCATAAGTGCTAACATTTTTAACAGAAACAGAAACCAAAACAGCATAAAAAAATAAACTAAAAAAAAAGAACACTAACTTTCAAAACACTAACTTACACATGAAACATTAATATGCCAAAACACAAAAGGACTCTGATTCCGCCGCCCCCCCCGCCCCCAAGCCAACTCTGCTTTATTTTTGGAAAACCCACTGCCGTCCTAGGATTGTGGCAAAGGCAGCGTATTTATGTATGTGTGGATGGATGGATGGATGGACGAGTGGGTGGGTGGGTGGTTAGGCAGGCAGGCAGGCAGGCAGGCAGACAGGCAGGCAGACAGACAGACAGACAGACAGACAGACAGACACCTTTTTGTGCTGTTTAGTTGACTTTAAAATCTGTTTTTTAATGAATTCCAAACAGTTTTAACTCTACAGATTAATTGCATATTAAATAACAGATAGGTGGGTGGGTAGGTGGGTGGGTGGATGGATAGATAGATGTTAGACTTGTAGATAGGCTAGACAGAAGATGGATGGATGGATGGATGGATGGATGGATGGATGGATAGATAGATAGATACCTTTTTGTGCTGTTTAGTTGACTTTAAAATCTGTTTTTTAATGAATTCCAAACGGTTTTAACTCTACAGATTAATTGCATATTAAATAACAGATAGGTGGGCAGGCTGGCGGCTAGATGCTGCAGCACTGGGGTCTGACACACGGCGTCTTTCTTTTCCTGCTAGATCCTCACAATGCCCGAATACCTCCAGAAGCGGTTTGGTGGGGAGAGAATCCGGATGTACCTTTCATCCTTGTCGCTCCTTCTCTCCATCTTCACCAAGATCTCTGTGAGTGAAGAATGACCACCCCTGGTGGCTGGTGGGGGGGGGGGGCACGTCCACTCTGGGTTTTAGTCTGAACTTTAAAGTTATTAAAATATTTGCATCCCACCTTCTGCTTAAAGATCTCAGGGCACACTAAGCTGACAGATTTAAAACCGTATGCATGGCAGAAATGGGTAAAAATGTTTAAATTAAAAGATTTTAGCGAGGAGAATTGTTGGCGATGGGTGTGATGGTGTGCTTTTCATGCATTAAGATCTCGGATTCCATCTCTGGCATTTCCAGCTCTAATCTTTCCCAAGAAGCCAGGCTGGATCTTGCCTTTACAGGTAGCTCTGGAAAGATGCCACCCGTCAAAAGGGTTGGTCTGTTTTTCTTGTGAGTCTGACGGATTCCAGTATTTAGCAAGAGATGGTTCTGGTGTAATACCGTTCTCTCCTCAGCAGGGGACGCTGTTGACCAAGGGTTTTCTACCCCTTCTTGCAAGTTCCTGTTGGAAAGAATTGAATATATTTTCTGTTTGCAGCTGATTTCCTGTTTACGATTATAACTAAATATTATTCTGTACACCATCTCTATGGCCTCTGCCCCTTTTGTGCACACACACCCTGCACCGTGCTGCTTTGGAAAAGACATTTGGGAGTGGAACCCTGTAGTTAAAATACAGCGCCTTGTTTATTTAAATTGCATGCCAAGTATAGAGGCTTGGTCAGTGCAAGACTGAACTCCGTTAAACCCACAAAACTCTGGGTCTTTGCTCTCCAGCGGTGAATTAGGAATCATGGCCTACTGCATAGGCTTGTTGTGAGCATCAGGACGAGATAACACGAGGTCTGTTGGAGCGAAGGCAGAGCATTTGGGGTGAGGAAGGACGCAGAAAGGAGAATGTCACATTTGGAGAGGTTTTTGGACACGACTGGAGAAGGACATGGGAGGGACGACTCAAGAATGCCGCATCGAGAGGTTCTTAAGGAGACACATAATTAATTGATCATAATCTGAGAGAGCCTCTTGATTATATGGTCTGTAATGAGACGCTTCCTCCGTGGAAGTCTTTAATCGGAATAGGGAAGGTGCAATCACAGCTCATAGTTGGGGGTTGAGATCTGAACGGAGAACCTGGACAGGAAACATCAACAGACAAGCTGCTTCCTATGGGGATGAGGGCGGTCGGAGCTCTCTTGAAGTCTGGCTTTGCTACGTAGAATCAAAATAGAGAAGAACTGAGTGTGGAAGGCAGGTATTGGCTGGTGTTTGTAACATCACCAACCCCAGTCCTTGGGGTGTCACTGTTGTGTGCCTTTAAGTTGTTTCCAACTTACGGCAACCATAAGAAACCCTATCCTGGGCTTTTCTTGGCAAGATTTGTTCAGAGGAGCTTTGCCTTTGCCTTCCTCTGGGGCCGAGAAAGTGTGACCACACCCAGTGGGTTTCCATGGCCGAGATTCAAACCCTGGTCTCCGGAGCCCTAGTCCAACGCTCAAACGTACTCCACCGTTCTTCGGTTGTGAACTTTTAAAAAAAATGTCTACCAGGATATTTTTTTCTAAATAATGTGACAGATGAACGTATAAATGGATAAGTAATAGATTTTTTTTAAAAAAGTGTGACAATAGTGCAGTAAAAGATGGCGATATTTCTATTGCACTGACATTTGATTTCAAGCATTTTCATCTGCTGTGGAAATGAGAGCTGGGGTCCCAGATGAGATGACCAGATTCTTTGATTTTCCTTTTTACCTTATGTCTCTTTTTACCTCCAAACAAAGGCGGAGAGGGTTAGTCTAAATGACCCTTGGATTCCCTTCCAGCTCTGCGAAAGCCCGTGGTATAAATTCTGAATACGATAGATGATACCGAACGTCCCAGCTTTGCCCCGTTCCGGGCATAGTTTCTACCCGGCGCATTCCAAACTTTTTTGTTGTTGTCATCTTGGGCTTTCTTGCTCACACCCAGGTGTGACTTTGGAGCCTGTCCCGCGCGTGATCTCCTCACCCGACAGTGGCCCTGCCCCGAGTTCTTCTTTCCTCTTGGGCCTGAACGGATGCTTCTTTCGGCTTCCCCGAAGGACACGGCGTCTCCTCGCCCGGCGTCGGGGCCGGGCCCCGTGGTTAAAGGTCCTTGCGCGGCTCCCTGAGCCACTCGCCATTCGGCCGCGGAGCGACTGGTTTGGCCCGGCGAGGTGAGCGCGAACGTCTCACCCCCGTTGGCTGTGGATTTGGGTAATCTGGCTGACAACCCACGAATAGGGATGGACGTCTAGGGACGCGCGGGAGGGTGGGGAGGTGCCAGGAGGTGAGGCGGTTTATTTTGGCCCCGGGATCTTGCTTACGGTCAGCGCCTTCGTGCGGTCGGAGGGCGGCCGTCCGAATGACAGGCGCCGCTGGGCGGGGAGGGAGCGGGTCGCAGACTAGGGTGGGATCCCGGGCATCGTCTAGGGCCTTTCCGCACTACAATGTTATGGTGCTATTATCCCACTTTCAACCCCCCATGGAATTCTGGGGTTTCCAGAGGCCAAAGAGCTCTCTGGCTGAGATTTCTCAAGGCCCCTCCCTAAAGTGCAAACCCCAGGATTCCATAGGATGTTGAAAGCGGAATAATAGCACTATAACAGTCTAGTGCGGAAAGGCCCTTCAGCAACCCCCTCCCAGCACACCACCAACATAAAGTCTGTTGAGGAAATTCCAAGAAAGGGATGAGTCTGTTCCACTGCCAAACAGCTCCTATTGGAAGGAAGTCCCCTTCATGTTTATTTTTTTTTTAAATTAAGAGCAACGTTGCATGACAAATCGTCACTTATGACAGATATTAATATATAAATTAAAATAAAATACTGGTAAACAACCAATATCAACTTCTTCCCTGCGATGTACATTATAAATGAATCCATTATTTCCTTAATAAAGAAAAGATGTTTCAACAGTAGCTTCATCTTTTAGACCTGGTACAATTATATTCTTTTATAATAATACTTTTATAGCAATATGAAACATTACACATCCTCGATTTGTACCTGAATTTTTTATAACTTCACCCTAAAATTTCTATAACTTCAGGAAGTTTCTTCTCCGTGTTTAGTGAGAATCTCTTAATGAGGGAGGAAAAATCTTGCTCTTCCCAGTCGGCTCAGCAAAAGCCAACGGCTGCAGCCTCTCTCAGACTTTGCGTTCGTCCTCATTAATGACTTTTGCAACCTTGACCGCACTCTGACTTTGCTTGGCCGCACGCATCCTGCTTTTCATCCATGAATTATTGGAAGGTACAGAACCTTTGCCGCTGTGAGATTTGAATCACCGAGGCCGGAACCTCAACTAGGTCACCACTTTTTAAAAAAAGCGAGCCCCTCCGGCCTCGGGTGGCCCACTTGGTCTCAGCCCTCGGGGGATGCGGGTGGAGGGACGTCGCCCTGGGACACGGGCAAGGTGTGCGCGTCGTGCTCAGTTACGCCCCAGCGACCCGTCATCTTGCGAAGAATGTTAATGCCCCTTTCGGAGCTCCGCTGCCTCTGATGCGGCGCAGGTGTGTACCTTGGGAAGAGAAACGGGCCCGGTGGAACGCACTGTGTGTCTGCACCCGTGTCGTCTGGGGGGAGCTTTGGTCCAGACCCAAAGGCTTCCCGACTCCCGAGTCCGCCGTTTGGTTCCCACGCTCAGCCGAGCCGGTTGCCTTGTGGGGTTGCCAAAGTGAAAACCGGAGAGGGCTGCTATGCCTTTGACGGTCGTGCAGAAGAGGGAATTTTAATGCCATACCACCAAGTAATAATCTGAAGTAATAATCAGGTTTTCCCTTCTCTTCCTTCTTGCTTTTCCCCCTCTTCTTCTAGCTAATCGTCAAAGGGACGGTTTTCACTCTGGCAATCTCAGGCCATTTCCGCACCGGACTGTTATAGCGCTATGATTCCACTTTCAACCTCCTACAGAATCCTGGGGTTTGCTGTTTAGGGTTTAGGGGCCTTTGAGGACAGGAAGAATCAGAGGCCTTTGCGGTCCCTTCCCGAACTGCAAACCCCAGGATTCCGTAGGCGGTTGAAAGTGGAATCATAGCACTGTAACAGTCCAGCGTGGAAATGGCCTTGGTCGTCTCTGGCCGTGCCTCTCCAATTGCCTGAGTTGTCGTTGATGATTTTGTCATTGCTGTGTGGCTTCAAGCCATTTCTGAACCTCCCCGGCTCTCTAATCTGCTCCTCTTAGGGCTTCAAAGGCGTCAAAGGAGGAGACTCCGCCACATTCCCAGGCGGTGCAATCCACTGTGGAACTGCTCTTGCTGTCAAGAAGTTCTTCCTCATGTTTAGTTGGAATGTAATTGCCTTCAGAAGAAGAATAAATAGGGATACCGAGATGGTTAAAAATTCCAAGAGCCAAAACCCCATGAGGAACAACTGAGGGAGATGGGTATATTTAGCTTGGAGAAGAGAAGACCAAGAGGTGAAGTTATCTGTAAACGTTCAAACAGATGTCATGAAAATTCTGAGGTTGGCCTATTCCACTATCAAAGAGCTCTGACACTCAAGGAGTTCTCCCTAATATTTAGGGGGAATCTCTTTTCGTCTCGCTGGAATCCGTTGCTCCTTCCTCTAGTCTCCGGAGCAGCAGAAAACAGGCTTCCTCCATCTCTACATGACATCCCTTCAGATATCTGAAGATGGCTACCACATCCCCTCTCCGTATCTTCTTCCCCAAGATAAACACCTCCAGCTCCCTCGGCCATGCTTTGTAAGGCTTGGTTTCCAGACGTTTGATCCTCTTGGTTGCCCTTCTCTGGACACGTCCCGCCGTGCCAATGTCGTTCTTGAATAGTCTCGCCAAAACTGGACAGTTGTCAACCCAAATCAAGGGATGAGAATAAAAGCCACGATGGTTGGAAAGTATGGGAAGAGGAACTGAGCGGCGAATTTTCGTCCGTGTTGTGGGGCAGTTGCGAGGTGTTAATATTTCTGGCTGACCCAAGGCTGGTGGGACGTGGCTTGGAAAGGCCTCCTCCGTGTGAGGCAGAAGACTCGTGAGGAGAGGGAAGGGTGGACCTCCGCTGGCTCAGGCGATGCCTCCCGTCGCTGCCGGGGAGGGCGTGGGGCCCGGCAAGCGCCAGCGCCGGGAGGCGAACTGGTTCTTTGGATCCGTTTCATGTTGTTTTCTTGCCCTGATTTAAATGAGAGCAGATGACCCATGAAATGAGGATGTTTTGGCTGACTTGGCTGCCCCGGGGGGAATTTCTAACCGTGTTTGGCCCCCTCTCCAGGAGGCGGCATCACCGTTGTTGTTACCGTCCCACCTTGTCCCCCAGATTGAGGCTCAAGTTGGCTTACAGTTTAAAACATGAACTAAAAACATTATTTGTTTGTTTTATTGTGTGTTATTTCACTTATAACCTACACTTCTCCCAGCAAGGGAATCCAAGGCTGCATGCAACATTTTAAGTGCACAATACGATTTTTTAAAAAAGAGATATGAAAAGGGAACGTTAAAATGCATCGCAGCCCTAAACCTCATGGCTCTGCTCCGCTATGCTCGCTTGTTTATATACAAGAGTTCAGGATCAGATTTAGGAGTGTTTAACCTGGACAACTCCCCTCTGAAAAAGTCTTGCCAAGAAAGGCCCATGATAGGGACGCTGTAGGTTGGAGATGACTTGAAGGCACGCAAGAACAAATTTCTGTTTCTCTGCCAGAGAGCTCTAGTGCTTCCTCAGGAATCCATAAGACGGAACCATGGAAGTTAAAGTGGAATCATAGCACTATACCTATATAGTGTGGACGGGGTGTTGCAGACTCAGGACAGCCGTGGCTTCCTAGATTGAGTCCTTCCACATTTAATGTTGTCTGTCTCTTTTCCTACTGCCTCCCTCTTTCCGGGCGCTATTGGCTTTTCCAATGAGTCGCATCAACTCTAGGGCAGGCTTATAAAGTGAGTTGCTGTCAAGTTGGCTTCAGCTTATGGCAACGCGATGGGTGAGACATCTCCAAGCCATGCGATGCCCCGCTCAGGTCCTGCAGATTCAGGGACACTTCTTCCTTGGTTGAGCCCATCCGTCTGTCATATGGGCCATTTCCGCACTGGACTGTTATAGCACTTTGATTCCACATTCCACATCCTATGGAATCCTGGGGTTTGCTGTTCCAGGAGGGGCCGGCTGGCCCCTCCCGGAACTGCAAACCCCAGGATTCCATAGGATGCGGAATGTGGAATCAAAGCGCTGTAACAGTCCAGTGCGGAAATGGCCTTGGTCTTCCCCTTTTCCTACGGTTCATGTGGATGACATGCAGTCCCCCTTGAGAAGTGCGGTTGTTCCTAATTCCCCAAATATTTGGCACTTGAACACGTCTCGTCTCACAGACCACCTTTCTGCTGAGGACAAGCTGAGATAATCTCTCTCTGTCTTGCTTTCTGTTTGCAGTTAAATCGCAGCTGCAAAAATAAAAAGAATGCAATAATAATAATGAAGAAGATTAATAAAAAAAATGTTGGGGCTTGGCTTTGACTCAAAGGTGGGGCAGGTGCCAGAGGAACAAATCTGTTCAAGTTGGAAGAGTGAGAATGCCAGGGTGGGGTTGCCGAACCTGCCGGCTTCCGCGTTGCTGCCTCTGTCATTTTGCCCCCGGGGAGGTGGAGGCCGGAGCGAAGGCATTTGCTGAAGCAGCAGGAGAAAATAAAAATTAGGCAGAAATAACACCCTTCCTTGGCTGGCGGGGGTGGAGGAGGAGAGGAAGAACGATCCTCAGATGAAAGGTTTTGGAGAATTCATTGCCAGGTGGCTCAGCTCTTAAAAGGACCAGCTTGGAACTTACCTGGCAAGCAAAACCCTTCAGTTGCTTCTGGACTAGAGCTTAGGAAAAGTTCCTTTTTTGGACTACAATGTCCGGTATTCTCCTACCAGCCGTGCTGGCAGGGGGATTCTGGACATTGCAGTCCAAAAAAAGGAACTTTTCCTGGGTTCCACCCATCGTTAATGGCTTGGCAAATGCAGTTATTGGGCTTGAACCAACATGGCTGGAGATTGTGGGCATTGTAGTCCAAAAAAGGAGCTTTTCCTGAGTTCCACCCATCGTTAACGGCTTGACAAATACGGATATTGGGTTTGAACCAACATGGCTGGGGATTGTGGGCACTGTAGTCCAAAAAAGAGAATTTTCCCAAGCTCCCCCCATCCTTAACGACTTGGTAGATACAGTATTGGGCTTGAGCAAACATGGCTGGGGATTGTGGGCAATATAACCCAAAAAAGGAACTTTTCCCAAGCTCAGGTCTATGTTAATGGCTTGGCAGATACAGGCCTGGGCTTGAACCAGCACAACTGGGGATTATAGGCATTGTAGCCCAAAAAAGGGAACTTTCCCCAAGCTTGATCTCATTTTTGATGGCTTGGTACATAGGCTGTTGGACCTGAATGAGCACCACTGGTGAGGGAAGGAATTCTGGACATTGGAGTCCTGTTTATTTCCACCTGTTGTTAAAGGCACAGGAGGTTGGATCCTACCTATAGGAACAAAATGCAACCTAGACCTTTAGTGACCCCCCTGTGGGAGGACAGACAGATGTTCAACAGAGAAAGCTTCATTCCATGACCACCGCTGTAGTAGTTTGGCAAGGCTTCTTAGGACTTGTGATCCGAGACATGAAGCTACTCCGAGACCGTTTGGCTTTTCCCAGCCACCCCTTCCTTGCCCGCACCCCCAAATCCGATCAGACCTTGATGCGCTTTCCTCCCGCAGACGGACTTGTATTCGGGAGCTCTCTTCGTTCAAGTCTGCCTGGGCTGGAATCTCTACCTCTCTACCGTCCTGATGCTGGTGGTCACTGCCGTTTACACCATCGCAGGTAACTGGGCATCTTTGGCTGTTGGGTAGGCAACAAAATTATTTATGTATTTGGTGTGGATAGCCCATCGCTTAATTAAAGAAATAAATGAATGAGATGCAAGCTGGCTCTATGGCTGAAGGAGACCCAGCAAGCCAGCTTGGCTTGGTGGTCTAGCATGAATCTCACGCAGGCGTTGGATGATAAGGATGAAGATGGGACCCCCAAATCACCCCCACATCTGCGAAAGATGTGTGTGCGTGTATGTGTGTGTGTGTGTGTGTGTAAAACCATTTTTGGTACACATTGAGTGCCCTTTATCCAAAGTGCTTGCGACCAGAGGTGCTTTGGATTTCAGATTTTTTTTTGGGTTTTGGAATATTTGCATAGAGATGATACCTTTCTTCTGTCAGTGCTTCTCCTTTTGCCTTCTTCATGTAGGGAACGTGAGGGGATCGTGGGGGCTAGCTCGGAAACCATGCTTACAATAAATTACGATAAATATAAAAATACAATAAAAAACCAGAACTATAAGCTGTGCAAAGTGAGTACATGTGTGTGTGTGTGGGATACACTAGAAGAGGGAATTTCAGCAGGAAAATCCAACCAGGTAATGAGCAACACCACTGAATTTTCCTCTTCTACGTAGCCATTAAACCTACAGGAGTCCTCTCCGATTTTCATTCTGGCAACCTTAGGGCAGAAGTTCCTGTGCCTATAAAATCCATCCTCAAACCTGGTACCTGTGTGTTGTCTGTAGGTGGGCTCACGGCAGTCATCTACACGGACGCCCTGCAAACCCTGATAATGGTGGTTGGAGCCATTATATTGACCGTTGCAGGTAAGGACTCGCGTTCCGCCTCTTCTTCCCCTCCTCTGGCCACGAAGAGATGCCCAAGGCAGAGCTCAGCGTAGGCGGAGGGGAGAAGGGGAACGCTCTGGTTTGGACGTTGCACAGAAGCCAAAATACACCCACTTGCCAACTTTGATTAGCGATGGTGGTTCTAAAGACTCTCTGCCTCCCTCTGTACGTGTATAGAGCAACCTGGATGCAATCCAAACCTTGCAAAAGTTCCTTTTTTTTGGTTCACAACACCCCAGAATCTTGCTTCTGGTTTGGCTCGTGATCCCTCCGGCATGCCTCGCTCAGTTCCTTCTAAAGGCCTCTTCTGACAAATCAGTGCCACAGATGTTTTCTCCCCTTGCCGTACTTCAGCCTCACCACCTCCAGCATCCCTCCGTCAAATAGGTTGGACTTCATGGCCTATCATTCCCAGCTGGCTGGGGATGATGAGAACCAAAGTCAATACATTTGGAGAGTGTAAGTGCTACCGTGCTGCAACCTGTTTCAGTAAATAGGGAAGTACATTTTGAAAGTTAGAGTTGTTCGACGCTGGAACAAGCTATCTCTGAAAGTGCGGACTCTCCTTTTGTTGGGAGTATTTAGACCGAAGTTGGGTTGCTGTCCATCAGGTTGCTTTAGCTATGGACTAGCAAGGGGTTGGCCTAGATGAGCTTTGGGAGTCCCTTCCAGTTCTACAATTCTCTGAAATAATCACATCATATTCTTCCCCTGTCTACTCCCAGCTTTATCTCTTCCCATTGTCTGTTTTTGTTTTAAACATTGTAAGCCCTTTGGGGTAGTGACCTCCCTTTCCTTCTTCTGTATCTGGGCAGCCCAGCGCAAGATAAATCACACCAATGAAAAAGAACAATGCTATTTTCCATGCATTAACAAGGTTCTAGAGATTTTATTTCACTTTTTACATTTGTAAACAATTTCTTTGGAGGCTGTACAGCAAGGCAAACTCTTGCGGCATCATTTTCTTTTTTTGCAGTTCGACAGTGGGATAAACAACCTTAGAAGGTGGATGGACTCTCCATTTTTGGAGGTCTTAAAACAGTGGGCCTTTTGGGGACCGGTTTAGTTGTGTATTCCTGCATGGCAGAATGGGGTTGGGATCCCTTCCAACTCTAAGATTGTATGATTCTGTGTTCTACACACATTGCACCAAAATGCTCATTGAACCAGATCTTAAAAGAAGAATATTTGAGAAGAGCTGAACATCTAGCGTAACCTTGGAGCAAGGTTATCCCTTCCCAGTCTCTTGGAGATGGACGGGAGGTTGCATCTGAACATGTACCCAATATTCTTGCTTGTCAGTCTATTTTTGTTCAATAGGAGTGGGTGGGTGGGGACTCTACAGTGTCTTTTGGGGAGATTTTGAAGCTGGTATTTAAAGAAGTGAGCAGTGTAGCTTTGGCATTCCTCATTTTTTAGGCTTCCACCTCTGTGGATCTTTGGAAACTGCAAACAAGGGTACAAGATTGGGTGCATCCATTCCTAGGCTGAATGCATCTATGCACAGACCAAACCACGGACACATTGCTTCTCTTATTTCCCCCGTCCCATAATTCCGTATTGAGCGATGTTTTCTATCTGCATGGGTTTACCGCACAAAATGAACAAGGAGGTACAGAAAAACATGTTCCTGTTCTTGTTTGTGACCTTTGAGCAGCCAGCTTGGATCTTTTCTTCTTCTTCTTCTGAAGCTACAATACAATGGTTTTGTTTGCCAATACAATGCCACTTCTGCAAAAGAGGGGGTGTCTCAGCAGGTCGTGGGGAGAGGGCAGGAGGACCCCAAAAACCAACCCAAAGTGGAGTCCCCCCCAAAAAAAAGGAACATTCCCATAACTCTGGGCAAGAATGCCTTTCGTCAGGACGACCAAGGAGGACTTGGGTTCAAACCCTCACCTATGGCCTTGCTTGGGTCAATTCTCTAATATTTTAATAGCAGATAATGGAGAAAAAGAAATCCTTCTAGAGCATCTCAGCACATTGAATCATAATCCACCGAGGCTGCTTTTTCGTACACGGTGGGCCGCATCTCAGATTACAGTCGGCCCTCCACATTTGCAGGTTTGACTTTCACTGATTTGATTATTTGCAAGGATTCTCCTAACTCTGTCCCCCATCTCTCAAGCCCTTCTTTTCTAGGGGAACCTTCCCTCTCGGTGGCTCGGATCAGACCGCACAGCCCTTGAAAATCTCTCTTCCGGTCCTCCTCTTCCTCCTCCTCCACCGGCCACTGCCTGGCCAGCTAAGGATGACTCACAGCCCAATTTCTCAGCACCACAAACCCTCTCCTGATGGCCCCACACCCATGGAAGGAAATGGGCAAGACAGAGAGGAAGTCTAGGGCCACCACGCTGACCCACTCTCCATCCCTCTCCTTTCTCTGACCTGGTTTGGTCTCTGGGTGCCTGCTCTCCCCACCAAGCCTCAGTCGCCTTCCCACAGATGATGCACACATTTTGATATTTGCATTTTTTCCATCTTTGCAGGGGTCCTGTGCTCCTAACCCTAGTGAATGTGGAGAGCCAACTGTATTTTCAAGTTTCTCCAACCTCTGCCCCCTGCAACCTCAGGGGTGTCTTTTCCTAGCAAATGTGGAGGGCTGACTGTATTTTAAAAGCAGACAACAGAGAAAAATAGAGAACAGAGAAAAATAAATCCTTCTAGAGCATCTCCAGCACATTGAATCATGACCCATCAAGGCTGCATTTTAGTACAAGGCGGGCCGCATCTCAGATTAATTAATCTTGGTTTTGGTGTGGGTATAGGGTTGCCGGTTCAGGATCATCCAATGCCCTGAGGTTTCCAAAACTTGAGACCAGGGATGGACTCTTAAGTGTTGTGCATGAAGGGCCAACCATAGTCACTCAGAGCTTGTCATCCAAACCCACCCACCCATAGACTATATATTCTTGTCTGAAAAGTAAGACAGCGATCTTAAAGTGCAAATGTGGATATTATTCTTTCTCACCTACTTAGGGGAATGGGATATGGCTGCAGCGTGGAGGGTGAGGCCTGGCACTAGAAGGACTAAGAGGGAAAAAGGAGGAAGCTAGCTAAGTAAACACATAGAGTCTTTGCATGTTGCAGCAACAAATGAAATTAAGCTTTGGAAGCTGGAGCAAGTTGCTCTCCTAGCTGAGATGGAGGTTTGAAGACAGCCCTTTCCTCTTGCCCGGAGCTGATGAGCTCCTCAACGTGGGAGAATTTGCCCCTTCATCTCCCAGCTGGAGATGATCGATAAAAGCTGGAGGTGCAAGGCCGCTCCCTGAGATCTTGCAATTCTCAGCACCTCTGTTTTGAACGGCCCTGTGTTGGCTTTCTCTCCCGCTCATTCTCCCCTCCTTCTTCCTTAGCTTTTGCCAAAATCGGCGGCTACCAGAACTTGGAAGAGGCCTACTTAAAAGCCGTCCCGTCAAAGACGATCCCCAACACAACCTGCCACCTGCCCAGGCCCGATGCCATGCACCTTTTCCGAGACCCCGTCTCCGGCGACCTCCCCTGGACCGGCATGACTTTTGGACTCTCGGTTTTGGCCACGTGGTACTGGTGCACAGACCAGGTAAACAAAAGCTTCCCCAACCAACCCCTATTCCCACCGGGCTAATGCACAACCCCCTTCCGTGGGTCTCTGGGCCATGGGGCCCTCTCTCTCGAAACAGCCAAAATCCCAAGGGGGACGTCTCTCGCGGCCTCATTGATCCTTGCGGCTGGTGGATCCGTGGGGTCTCCGTTTAGCGTCGGACCACTGGCCGGCCTTGTTCCTTAGGTGCTTGGACTGTGAGAGTTTGGACAGAGGGATGCCCAGGGGGGTCTTTATTTCTTCCGAGGTCCTCTGGCTTTCTTGGAATGGGAACAGGGCGTTACCGGCTGCCGGAGGAGAGACGCCCGTTCCTCTTCCTTGGGAGAAACGGGAAGGTTGGGAGTTTTTGCTGGAACTGAAGGTTTTGCTTTGCCAGTATGGCTGGCCGACCGGGTTCGGGGAGAAGTTTTTGGCCCGGTGTCCAGCCTGTTGGAATTTTTTGTCTTCTGGGCTTTTCCCCTGCGAGGTTCCGCTTTTCCCTCTTCCTTGGGATATTTGCATCCGGGATCCGTAGCAGAACAGCTGTGGTCCCTGTAGAGCAGACAACGAGAAAGGAGGAGCAAAAATGGTTTATGGGAGAGGGTTGGCTTCCGTGTATTAAATCATAGGGTGATATTTATTTATTTGTATATAAATATTTATTTCTCACCCTGTATCCAAAGATCTCCAAAATCAAACTCATGGAATGCAAGACAAGAAGCATAACTTTAAAAAAGTAAAAGCATCTTTGAATAACAAAGGCCATTTCCACACTGGATTGTTATAGCGCTTTGATTCCACATCCAACGTCCTATGGAATCCAGGGGTTTGCAGTTCCGGGAGGGGCCGGCCGGCCCCTCCCGGAACTGCAAACCCCTGGATTCCATAGGACGTTGGATGTGGAATCAAAGCGCTATAACAGTCGAGTGTGGAAAAGGCCAAAGTCAGGATCATCCATGTCATCCTATTTCTTTTCTTTATGATTTAATATTTATTAATCTTAGTTCAGAGACAGAAATGAACAAATTAATTCACATCTACAGAGGAAAAAAGGGATTTGAAGGCGCACAACTGACAAAAACAATCGATCGCTGCTCTGTGGCCTGGCTCAAGGAGGTCGGAGCGCTCACGGTCGTGTGGGAATGGGGGGAGCGGAGGGGGCGCTTCGCCCCGGGCGGCAGTGTTTTGGGGGCATCTTGGCTCATAGCCACGCCCTCCCACGCCCTGGACACGCCCCCTCCCACCCCGCCTCCGCACGCTCCAAGGTCCGCCCGCTGAGCACTCACGCCTTTCAGCCACGGAGGGAGACTGTGGAAGCGGCTGAGCAAAATTGCAAATATTTAGACAGCCGTGCAGAACTGTTAGGACGCCACACCTGATTGACAAATAGGGCCCAAAACAAAAGACTTGGAGCGGCTCTGATACGGCTGTGGATTTTTCCTTTTCTCTCTTCTCTCTTCCCTAACCCGACGGACAGTCTCACTGAGGATATGCATCTTTAACTCTTTCATCCTGACACTGCAAGGGTGAATAATTCCCATAGAAGAAAGGCGGGGAGAAATCACCCTCATTGGGGGCTAAGAGTGTGTGACGTGCCCAAGGTTAGCCCGTGGGTTTCCATGGCCAAGCAGGGAACTGAGTCCGGGTCTCCGGGGTCAGTTCCCACGGTCCTCCAACATAAGTCTCCTAAGAACCACGCTGCCCATTATATTACATTGAAAGCAACAGCATGCAATTATGACAGGTGTTTTGTGTATGTGTGTGTGTGTTATTTCATAGTGCGCATGTGGAAGGGGAGATTTTAATTGTGACTTGGCCACACAGGGAGGGAAGGTTAAACCCTTCTCTTCTTGGCATGGGTCCCAATGAAAATCTCTCCCCTGCCCCTTTGCCCGACGGTGTTGCATATGGCTTGGTGAAAAAAGAAGCTTGGATTGCCACGACATGTTGTGTGAATCAGCTGGGAACAATTCCTTTGCTAGGGAAAAACCCAGGCACGTTTGGCACTGTCTGTGCATGCACAAACTGGTGTGAATCATGCGCTTCCTTTGAGCCACAGGTCTCATGGCTCATCATCATCAGCATTGGCTCCTTGCCGTGTTTTCCATGCCAAGAAGACAATTTCGGAAGCGGGGGAAACTTGTGAGTTTTTCTCTTCCGTACAATAGAGTGTCCACACAAGTGGCCAGTGAATAAAGACTTTACTTAAATGGGCAAAGAAGACCTGCTTCCTTCTTTGGAGATGCTCCCACTCTCTGGGCACTCCTGTTTGATGCAAAAATTTGGAAAACTGATGATGATTTATGTAAAACCAAAAGTGTGTGTGTTTATGTGTGTGAGTCTAATTGGCAGAGTTTGGAAAACTTCCTGTTTTGGACTACAGCTCCCAGTATCCCCCCACTAGCACATCCACAGACAGTGGGGGTTACCCAGTGAGTTTCCGCGGTGGAGTGGGGAACCGACCCCTGGTTTCCAGGGTAGGAGTCCAGTGTCCAGACCACCACACCAACGACGCGGTATTTTATGCTGGGTTAAAATAGGCTGACCAGGGGAGCTGGCATAAAAAGTTTTCTGATTGAAGCTGACAGAAAATATTCTGCGATAAAACAAAATGTGTCTGGATCTCTGAAATAAAACTGGAAAGAGCAGCAACAAAGTCTGGGACTTTTTGGCCTTTTTAAATCAATCTGGATACAGCCTAAAAACTCCCTCTGCGGAAACAAAGCAGAGGCCACTTCCGCACTCCACTGTTATAGTGCTATTATTTCACTTTCAAACTCCTGTGGAATTCTGGGGTTTGTAGTTTCATGAGGCTGAAGAGCTCTCTGGCTGAGAATTCTAAATGCCTTTCCCTAAATTGCAAACCCCAGGGTGCCATAGGATGTCGAAAGTGGAATAAGAGCGCTATAACAGTCTAGTGCGGAAACGGCCAGAGTTTTTCTCCCAGTTGCAAACTTGTCTCCTTGCTCTTTGCTCCCTTTCAGGTCATCGTCCAGCGATCTCTCTCGGCCAAGAGCCTGAGCCACGCCAAGGGAGGGTCCATCCTTGCCAGCTATTTAAAAATGTTGCCCATGATCGTTATCGTTATGCCAGGAATGATAAGCCGGATCCTGTATCCAGGTAAGGAGGAATGTCGGAGGAGTCAGTCCTTTAATATTTCCTAGTGCTCCCAGGCAGAACTGGGCCAAATTCTTCTTCTTCTTTCAAAATATTTTTATTTAAAGTTTGCAACTACGTTAAAATAAATACACACACACACACAAAAAAATACGCACACAGAAAAAAGAAAAGACAAGAAAGCAGGGCGAAAAAAGAAAAAGGTAAAAGACAAAGGAGCAAAAAAAAAAAGGCACAGTTAGAGATGAAAATGAAAAATTATAATGACTCCCAACATTCTTTACAGTGTTTTTAGGTCATAATATACAAAACCTCCTCCAAGTAATAAATATTTCATGCGCTTCTTCCAATAATTCAAACTTACTAGCTATCAAAAGCTACAGTTAGCATATTATTCTCTTTTTTTCCTACAAAAAGTATATCATTCTCTTTTTTTCTACAAAAAGGCAATCAAGGGTTTCCCAGTCTTTCCATAATGTCCCCAGTGATTTTTCTCTGATTAAGGCAGATAATTTATTTGTTCAGTTTTAACAGCCAGTCCTCCTTTGCTGATGTTAATCCACTGTTCAATTTTTCTGCATGTATCACTCTTATTGCTATGGTCATATAGTGTAGCAGAACTGGGGAAAATTCCATTTTTGGATTGCAACTCCAAGAATCCTTCATCCGGCTTAGACCAGCCTTATCTCCTTTTGGCAGTTTCCCATTAAACAGCATCTTTAGTTTATTGTTTTAGTGTAGTGTTTAAATTTTAGTTTATGTTTATGTCAAAAATGTTAGAGTTTATGTTTCTTTGTGTAAAAATAATTTATATATGAATGAAAGTGAACGGTCAATGGTCATGCAATTCCTCATTTGCCCTCTGGGACTGCAGAACTATGGGGAGACAGTCCAGCTTTGGGTAAAAGAAAATATATTTATTTGGCCAGTCACCAATCTACACTATACCATTATAGCAGTTCCATCCCACTTTAACGGTCATGAGTCTGTCATGCAGAAGCTTGGGATATATAATTTGAGAAGGTACGTAGAATTCTCCATGAGATGGCTCTGCTACTGTAGTTCGGGAGAGTGAAACTACAATTCCCAGAGTTTCATAGGATGGAAACACGACATTTAAAGAGGTCTCAAACTGCTGTAACTCTGTAACGTAGAAGCCATACCCACCGATATTTCACAAAGGAAAAGTGGGACATGTGGAATCAAGCAATATCAGAATTTGGTCAAGATGACAAAAGTTGTTAAGGAGGAAGAACACACAAATCCGGAGAGGCTGTGGTAGTTTGCTTTTCCTTGAGTCTACCGGGGAAGGCAAAAATTCTTTCCTCTTCGCCTGCTGAGTTAATTAAAAGTTGCAAACCGCTTTTAGAATGATTTTGCAGAAATTAAAGTTAGCTGAGAAGAAAAGGGGAAAATGGAAGGAGGAGAGAGACACCGGGATATTTTAAAAGGAGCTGAAAAATTGGAATGGCAGAGAATTATTCAGGACCCTTCCTGCCAAACTGGGACTGGTATAGGGTACGAGGCACATGTCGATTTTTTAAAGCTGTGCTTAAGTGGATCTGAAGCTGGTTCTAACCTGCTTTTTAAGCAGGTGGTTTTAAATATGGGCCTCTGCATTCTTTGGAACAAAAGTGATGGGCACGTGAAGCTGTCTCTCCCTATTAAGCTCTTTGCAAGCACAACAGAAACCGGCCTGACCCAGTAAAAAGAGGGAGGCCACGTCAGAGCCGGGGACGCTGCTGTGTCAGCAGGACTCGAAAGGCGTCGTGCGGGCACACGCCCAAGCCTTGCAAAATTTGGCCGGCCCCTGGCGAGCGAAGGAAGGTGGCGACTGAAAATACCACAAGCACCTTCGGCACGGCCGAGCTCAACGGAGGGACTTGGCCTTCTCGTCAGGCACCACCTTCTCTTAGATCTCCTTGGGTAAAGCTCCCTGCGTGTGTCTTTACACAGAACAAAGGACATGATCCGTGGGAGACATTCCTGTGGGAGAGGCACCCGTTTTGCTGAGGCAGAGCGGCGCCGAAGAGGCTAGCCAAACGTGTCCGACCCATTCAGAGCCTTCCTTGCCACAAGAGCCACAACTCTCTCCTGAAGAAGGTGGTTCTGAGTTTGTGGTCCTCCGGGTGTCTGGGGCTTCCCGGGGACCCCACCTGGAATGGCCCCAGAGGTTAGGGGAGCTGAAGTCCCAAATATTTGCAGGAGCAAAGGTTGGAGAGCCCTAGAAGTACAAGTTAGGTTCAAAGCGCAAACCTCTCCGGCATCTCACAGATGAAAACCAAGAGATGTGTAGCCACGCAACATTGGGGTGCGTGGTTAAGACTGCAAATGATATTAATGAAGAAGAATAGTCAAGTTAGGAGAAGCTGCAGAAGTTTGCTTTTGCCTGAGCCTCCGGGAAGGGCAAGATTTTGCTTCTTTCCTCTCTTCCCTTCTCCCACATTGAGTTAATTGAGTGTAAACAGCTTTTGCACTTTGACCAAGGCCCTTTCTGCACTAGACTGTTATAGTGCTATTATTCCGCTTTCAACCCCCTATGGAATCCGGGGGTCTGCAGTTTAGGGAGGGGCCTTTGAGGATGGCCTTTGAGGCCCTCCCCAAGCTGCAAACCCCAGGATTCCATAGGAGGTTGAAAGCGGAATAATAGCACTATAACAGTCTAGTGCAGAAAGGGCCCCAGATTGCACCCAAGGGGGTAAGCTGAGGACAAAGGAGGAAAGTAGCAGGAGCAGAGAGAAACTGGGACATTTTAAATACAGCTGAGAAATTGGGATGACAGAAGATTAATTGGGACTCTCCCAACCAAAATTGGACAGTGGGAAGGCATGAAAATGGCTCCTCGTTGGATTCTAATGACTCCAGTTTTGCTTTGCTTTTTTGTTGGCAAAAAAAAACCCTGAAAAGCTATGGCAGAAGGGAAATTTTAAGGATTCTATGAAATTTGGAGGAAATGCTCATTTTTGCTCATTCCTACCATGTAAGAAGTCAGGCGAAATTAACTGGCAGTAGAATTTGGAGAAACAACAATATTAAAATTATTTCACCATGACATAATAAGGCCAATGTGTCGTGGTGGCAAGAGTACTGGACCCAGGCTTTTATGAAGTCTGCTCTAGACTAATCATAAGTCTAGACACATGTCCCCTCCCCTTTCTCAGCCTGGCCCACCTCGCAAGGTTGTTATGAGGATAAAGTGAGGAAGAGGACAACCATGTATACCTCCTTCGGAAGAGAGGAAGTCTAGAAATGTAACTAATAAATAAATACTGTCTCAAATTCTTGGTAGTGCTGCCTACTAGCTTGGGTGGCTTTGAGAAGCAGCTAAACCAACATTCACGGAGGACGGGCCCATCAGCAATGGAGACAGTGTGCTCCGGATACCAAATAGGAGTTTGGGCAGAAGGCAGTTTTGGTGGTCTTTGTGAGTCTTGGAGCAGATTTAGCCACCCCTCGGTTGGAGTGATCGGCTGAGGGTTGAGAACCCTGAATTCAAATGTGCACCAAGCCGTGAAACTCAGTCGGTGATCTTGGGTTAGGTTGTCTTTCTCCCTCGTATGCATACACCTGACCTACCCGCGGGGCTGCTGTGTAGACAAAGTGAGACCAAACGGAGTCATCTCGGCCTTCTTGAACTTACTATGGGAAAAGTGGGTGGTTTACACACAGCGTAAAATGTCAGGTAAATAAAACGCCGGTGCAAAGATGCCAGCTTTGCAGTTCGATGCCACGTTGTCCCCTTGCAAGACGCTGAAAGGACAATGCGCCTTTCACGCTTTTGCGTCTTGCATTTGAAAAGGAGTCAGACAACAACCCAGGCGGGCAGGGAATGCGTCAACGAGCAGGCCGGGCCTTGCCTCAGCTTTTGCACAGGCGACAAAACCACGTTGCTCTGGTTTCTTTTGTTGCCAAACAGCCTGTAGCGCTGTGGGGAAAATCCAAAGGCTTTAAATGGTTTTAATGTTTTTTTTTCCTCCCTCCCCACTGAACCCCGTGATCTTTTGAGGGAAACACTGGGCAAATTCAGGGAGAAAGAGCAGGAAAGATGGCTAAGGCAGTGGGCAAGGGGGGTGGCCGTTTTGCAAGTCTCGGAGGGGAGGCGGTGGGGGCGTCGGGCAGCTGCCCTTGCCCTGCAAAAGGGGTGTGAGGTACATCCAGGGACTGGCAGACGTGTTGCCTCCGGTGCTAGGAAATGAAACGATCACAGGTTGATAATTTTCATCGGCTTGCAGTTGCCGGACATGGCAGGTTGAGGCACGTTCTGGAAGGGTTCTCCAGCATTTAGAGAAAGAAGGAAAAGAGGGTCTGAAACAAGAGAAAGGACCGAGGAGGTTGCTCCAGGCACCCACTTCAATATCACTTCCTTCCTCATAGTTCACCGGACTATCTTTCCTTCTCAAATCCATGGCCATCTTAACAATGGCTAGCAAAGATGTGATGAATCCGTTCTGGGTTTTCTTCCAGACTTTAAAAGATTTCTCCAAGGTGCTGAACCCTATTTCTCCCCCAAATACCTTCAGCCTCTTGGATTTAACATTTATAATCTGTAGTAAAACCCAGATCCGATTCGTATAGCAGCCATCTTATGGACACCACTGGTCTCTGTCATCTGCCATTTTCTGTTTGCCATAAACTGGACAAGATGTCCTTATACAACTCTAGCGTTGAGTGCCTGGCTGTGACCTGCTTTTTATTTTTATTTTGCGACTCGCTTTTTGTTCTCTCCTGGTTTGGTCCTTTCAGGAGCATGAGCGTGAAATAGCTAGAGCCGTTGATCTCGGATGGATAATCGCAACAGTGATTTAGCCCAAACTCCTCCGACCACCAGTGGTGATCAATGGTGATCACCAATGGTGGACAACAGTCACTTCCAAGGTGACCAGAAGAGGATGTTTCTTTGTAAACTAGAGGGAAGAGTATTTTTTTTTTAAGTTTGCTCCCCAAAACACTTAGAAGAAATAAGTACTGACGCAGTGTGATACATTTTTGCAGACTGTTTACATTTTGGTAATTTGCTAGCCTGGGATGAGGCAGCACACATTCAAAGCTATTAAGAGGTTATTGCTATCTGATACACAGGGACTCCTTTTTCATGTTTAACTTTACAATTATATAAAGAGTGCAGGAGGAAAGGTGTAATTTTAACCACTCATTCGAACAGCAGTCTTCGCTTCACAGTCCATAAGGAGTAGACATTCAGCAAAAAATACAAGCGATGCTAGCATCAAATGACATTTCCCCTCGTCACGGCCATAACATCGCCCGAGCTATCCTAGGTCTAGTTTATAGCACGGCTCTGCTTGCTCCCAGAGAACCACAATCAATAATTATGACATGGAAAAAGTGACAACAGATGGTCCTACCTGTGGAGCATTGCTCAGACAGGTATCGTAGCCGTCGGGCGAAGCACGCGGGTTACGTCCCCTTCCCAAAACGCACCTCGTCTGCTCCACGCCGTCACTCTTCCTCCTCCTCTGCCTGCCCTCCTCCAGAGCCAAGTTCGGCGGGGGCTGGGGGCTCCCGAGGGGGCTGACGAAGGTCCCCCGGCTCATGTGAGGCTCGCTCAGCTTCCTTTGCAAGGGAGGCCGGTGGCGCTCCAGGCCCCCGTTGAGGAGGAAGTCGGAATTGGTTCTCCGCAGAAGCCCAAAGCGGTCGGTGGCCTCGAAGTACTCGTCCGAGGCGGAGGACGCGTTGGAGGGGAGGTAGCTGTGGTTGGCGGAGCTGCCGGACAAACTCCCTTGGCCGCTGAGCGCCGCGTGGTCGTCCTTCTCCTCCTCTTCCTCCTCTCCTTCTTCCACCTCGTCCCCTTGCACCCCATTTACGGGACAGGCCGTGGCGTCCTCGGACGCGGCTTCCTGCCTGCCCGGTTGCCGACGGTTCCCTGGAACGCGGGTTCCTCCTCCACCGCTTACCACATCGGAAGTGTCGCTCTCCGGTGGCTGCATTTGCCGATCCTCTTCCCTGCCAGCTTCTTCCTGGGTGCCTTTCACGGAAATCAAGTCTGTCACGGGGCCTGTCCTCGGTTTGGGGACTGGGGGAGCAGCGTCGCTGTGGTCGGTTTGGTCCTGACTTGGTGCCTCCAACCGTCGCTTCAGGTGTTGACCGTTGGCCAAGGTGGCAAAGGTTTCTCCATTCGTCGGCGTCCCCCCGTTCTTTTTGGTGGGGCTGTCTGTAACACGAGTTGGGGCCTCACGGTTTTGGGCTGGGGGAGAGGGGTCGTCTGGCTGGTGGGGAGAGCCGGGGCTGGGGTGAGGACCCTCACTCCTTCTGGCCTCTTGCGCCTTCTGTTTGAGCAACTGCCTGTGTTGGGCGCTGGCCTGGGAGACGTCGCACACCTTGATGCGGTTCATCTGAGACAGCTGGATGTTTTTGATCTTGGGGTCAATGATGTTGATGTAGCCCAATATCTCGCTCCCGGGTTCCGGGTCGGGCTCCACCCAAGTGGGCAAGTAATCGAACATGTTGGCTTTCTCCAAGTTCAGGAGCCCTGGGTGGATGAGCGGAGCCATTTCTACAGTGTCGTTCGGACGCTCGGAGACCCGGCCTTCCGGGACGGCTTTGCTCTCGGCTTCTGCCTGTGGCCCGTCGGTCAGGTTCTTCTCGCTATTTGCCTTGCCCTTCCCGATCTGCTCAGCACTCTTTGCCTTGACCAGGGCATACTTGGGGTTGAACAGTTTCTTCGCGACGGCATTGCTGTCTTGGTTTGCAGGCACGATGGATGGGAGGATGAGGGGCTCTGGTTCAGGCTCCTCGTCCATGGGGATGGATTTCATGCTGACCCCCCGAGACATGAGGTACAGCTCTTGGAACTGTTTGTCGAAGGTCTCCACCACCTGTCCCGAGAGGACCGAAATGACGTTTCGGTCTGTTCGAGCTGCAGACCAGGTGAAGCTGGGGTAAGGGAAAGCAGGGACAAAATCAATCAATCAATCAATCAAACATTACTTTAGGGCTAACAGCCAATCCCTTTGTTCAAGGCTAGAATAGAGCAGTAAAATGAAAAATGAGCCAAAGATTGGCTAAAACATGCAACACCAACAGAAAAGCATACTCTTGCAAAAAGGAGGACAAAGCTCCGGTGAATCCAAGAAAGGAACTATTGGAATTCTTGTGTTCAGTGGATTATTATCTGCTGCAGAAGTAATGCTAGCTTTTGGGTTGCACTGAACTCTTTATGAAGCATGGCCAGTAATCCACACCAGCTACTTAGTTAAATGTTTACTTAGGAGCTTATCGCACAAGGCAAGTAAATCACAATTGCAGTGGGATAATAACATCTTTAGAGAGCCAATGTTTTGCAGATTCTCTCATCTGCTTTCTTAATGTCTGCAAGCAGAAGTAATGCAAGTTTTCAGGTTGCACTAGACTCTTTATTGAGGACGGTGAGCAAGGGAGCCGATTTTCTTTTGTTTCCAAAAGAAAGCGGCTAAGGAATGCACGTACCTGTAGGACCCACATATGGCTTTGTCACCATCCACAAACATGAACTTCTGAGCTAAGGCACCCCTGAACCGTGTGGCTGAACGGGTGAAAAACTCTGTCCCTCCGGTAGTGCGAACTCTGAGATTCTGCAAAGGCAAAAAATGAAAGTGGAGGAGTAAGGAGGAAATACTTCTAGGAACAAGATGGAAAAGAGTTTCATGAAAGAGAGAGAGAGTACTCTTTCTGAATGCAATATTTTTGGAATTATTGCATTGCAATTTTTTAAGAAGTTATTTTTTAAGTTTCTATGTCCCTCACCCAGACATCCATGTTATAGGTTACGTAGAACAGAGATGTGCAGGCTGGTACCTGCGAGGGGGGAAAAATGAGGGTAAGCAAAAATTCTGGCACCCTATTAATGAAATTTCCCTCCAGTCCCCAAATTTCTACCATTAAGCCTTTAAAAACACAATTTAGGCATGCAAAGTGATCAAGGGAATGCGACTCAACAAATAGGAGAGTTCTGGGCGTGAAATGATTTTCAGTATCTTGCTCTTTGCAATGCTGGAAAGTTTCCGACTTATGGCGACACTGAGGCAAACCTATCACAGGTTTTCTTGGCAAGATTTGCTCAGAGAGGTTTTGCCTTTGCCTTCCTCTGAGGCTGAGAGAGTGTGATTTGCCCAAGGTCAGCCAGTGGGTCCTTAAGGCCAAGCAGAGATTCGAACCCTGGTCTCCAGATCCAAGCCCAATGCTTGAAACCACTACACCACACTGGCTGTCTAAGATATAAAGAGTGGGTGGGAATGACATGTACCCCAACATTTTAATAGGTGAAAACCAGGACATTTGTGTCCAAGAAACACTGGAATGTGATCAAAATGGCAAAAGCTGTTAATGGGTTGGGAGTTGGCACGGCAATTTGCTTTTTGCATAAGCCGACTGAGAAGGGCAAGACTCCGTCCCCATTTCTCCCCTGCCATGAATTGAATGCAAACTACTTTTTGCGATTAAACTTCAGTTGCAGTGAACTGAGGACAAGGGGGGAGAGCGGGAGGAGGAGAGAGAAACTGGGACATTTTGAAAAGCAGCTGAAAAAGCGGGATGGCGGAGGATTTGACCTGGGAACGTCCCTGAGACAATTAGCAGGACAATTAGCAGGTGTGGAATGATGGGCAAAAACTGCCCCATGAGGACTGCGCGTGCTTAGCGGTCACAGGATGCTGGCAGGCAACGCAAACCAACCGGTGGGGAAATCAGGTGGGAGGTGAAACGGAACGGAGTATCGTGGAAGAGGGCACGGCCGGCTCACCAGAACAGCAAACAGCTAATCATTTTGCTGCCTGCCCCGTTGGTAAATAGATCAATAAGGTTTCCATTGGCCTCCAGCCAAATGACCCAGGGGAACAAGCTGGGCGGATATGAAAACAGTGCTGTTATTTTCCCTCTGTGTTCAGCAAAGAAAGACTGGCCCTGAAGCTGGAGGCTCTTTTTATTTACTGCAGCCCGGTAGACCTGTAAATTGGAACCAAACCTCCGTGGGTACCGAGGGCCCGCTGTACCGAAAGTCGGTTTGGGAGGGAGCATTCAGCTCCCACAGTGCGATGGTGCGTCGCGAGTGCGTTTGCTTTTCCTCCCTGAAATTTCAGACTCAGATGCGGCGTCGCTAAAACGAGCTGCTGATTTTTAGCCCTGGCTAGAATTAAAATGAAATCTCTCCAAGACAGGTAGAACCCGTTCGTCTCAGGCTTTAATTGGCTGTTTGGAGCCTCCGCTCTTTGGGCCACCCTGCTCTCCTTCCCTCTCCAGCCATGGCGAAAGCGTGGGTGCTAATTTCATCAACATCCATTTCGTGGATTTGCATTTTGGGTAAGAGGAGCTCAACGGCAGCTCGGCAGCAAAATCCCTTGGCGTCAACCTTTCAGAAACCGTCATGAGATTAGCAGTGGGACAGCACTCGGCTGGCGAAATCTGTGGGACGGCTGTCTCGTTGCAATACTCTCCAATATTTCGTGGATGCAAAATGGGAAATGCGGGGCCACGCCACGCTCTGGTCAAGACGACAAAAAATATTAACGAGGAAGCACGCACAAGGTAGGACAGGTTGCAGCGGTTTGCTTTTGCCTGAGCCTACAGGGAAGGGCAAGATGCCGCCCTCTCCTCTCCGTGTTAACTGAGTACGGACCACTTTCATATTTTCGACTTGAAACTGGGACAGTTTAACAGCACTCACGCTCTCTCAGCCTCCGAGGAAGGCAAAAGCGGACCACCTGGGAACAAACCTCGCAAGAAAACCCCGTGATAGGTTCACCCTGGGGTTGACATAAGTTGGGAATTACTCGAAGGCACACAACTGCAAAAATATAACATTTCTATTTAGTTTTTTAAATAGTTAACCTGCGGGTTAAAAGAAGCTTCTATAAATACATATAAAATAAAACAGAGCAGTAACAACCCCACCCGCAATTAAAAGCTGTCTGCCACAGCATATTAAAAACCCAAGGCCTCCTTTTTTTTAAAAAGGTCCTTTTCTGTCAGTGGAAAGAGAGCAGGGAGGAGGCCAAGTGGGCCTTCTGGTGAACGAGAAGGGAGCAGCCACTGAGAAGACGCTCGCTCTCATGTCCTCACCAAACAGATGTGCGCCGGTGGTGAAAGCCTTCCTCTGCAGATCTTAGGCCGTTTCCGCACTAGACTGTTATAGCGCTATGATCCCACTTGCAACCTCCTGTGGGATCCTGGGGTTTGCAGTTCAGGGAGGGGCCGGCCGGCCCCTCCCTGAACTGCAAACCCCAGGATCCCACAGGAGGTTGCAAGTGGGATCGTAGCGCTATAACAGTCTAGTGCGGAAACAGCCTTGGACCTCAAGCAGGATGATATAGGGAGATAGGTTTTCCAAAAAGTTCAGTTGGCCACATTTGTGCATTTAGCTGATATGGATATGGATTTCTCCAACCCTGTGTCCCCCCGGCCAAATGCCTCTTTTCCGGGGGAGCCTTCCTTCTCGGCGGCTCCGATCAGGCCGGGCGGCCCTTTAAAAACCCACCGCTGGCCTTCCTCCTCCTCCGGCCGCTGCCCGGCTAAGGATGCCTCCCAGCCCAATTTTCTCAGCACCACAAGCCTCCAGACACCCCGACACCCAAGGAAGGAGATGGGCGCGAGAGAGGAAATATAGGGCCGCTGTGCCGACCCACCCCCTGCCTCTCTCCTCTCTTCGGACCAAGGGTCCCTGTTCTCCCCCCCATGCCTCGACCTCCTTCCCACAGACACACCCACGCGCTTTGATATTTTTTTTTGCAGGGGTCCTGTGCCCCTAACCCCAGCAAATGTGGAGGGCCAATTGCGTGTTAACTATCGGATGTAAGTCTACAACTCTCAGAGTATAGCTTGTGGCTGTGTGGGCTGGGTGAACAAAGAGGTGTATTTTTAAAAAATATTCTTTTACAGAGCAAACTCTGAGAAGGGAATCTAGATCTGCCAGGTTAGTCAGACACTTCAGCTGAGAAAACAAGCTTGCCGGCGGAGGTTAGCCACTGTCATGACAGGCTGTAAGTGACTTGCCAAAGGCTATAGATAGAATCGTTGGAAGAGAAAACCTCCCTCTGGATTTTCCCGTCCTTCTTGTCTTTAAAATATATAAATAAAAGGTTTCCCGGTCAGGATTCTTAACTTCCAAACAGGCGGCCCTCCGTTCGCACGCCCTCCTTTTGAAAGAGAGTGATGGATTTATGGGACTGGCGATATATCACGGCCCCCAACCCCGAAACATGACAGGTTGTCGTTCTTGAGCGCTTTATAAAGCGTTCCCTGGAGGTAAAAGCTACAAAGCGGTGGATTTAAAATGTTGGAAGAGGGGAAACGTGGCTCAATTATGTAATGGCTCTTGTTAGAGAAGAATTTTTTTTTTGCACTTTTCAGACAACTTAACTCTGACAAGCTCTTTTTGCTCAAAGCCACATTTTGATCTGAAACTGTGGAATGACAGACGTTCATTGCTTGGAATAGAAGTGGTTTCTTTTTTTTCTTCTCCTCACAGTGCAAGAAACAAAACTGGTCACATTGCCTTTGTTACAGTCTGCCTTGAGTCAGCAGAATGTTAATACTGAATCAGGCAGAAACCAGAGGCGACAGAGGAACTCAGCAGACCAAGATCTCTTTCACACTATGTAATTTATACCACTTTGATTCCACTTTGATTGCTCTTTCAACACTTCCAAATTAAAGACAAGTTCCATTAATTTCGTGCGGGTTTTGCTCTTCCGTCAGCTCTTCTTGCCAATGGAGGCTCACTTGGGACCGCGCGCACTGCTTGCAAAGTGTGCCGAGAGAGGAAAAAAAGGCGCTAAGCCGGCTGGGAGACGTTGCACGTGAGCAGCTGATCCCAAATGAGCCTCCGTACGTCTTTCGTGCTGTCTATGGTACAGTACGCAGGTTCTGCTTTTCAACCAGTTCCATTTTCTGACAGCGCTCTGGTCTCTAAACTGTCAGATAGTTGTTAGACTTGAGTGGACTGACTTGGACTCAAGTTGGACTTACGTCGCTTCAGTGACTTGACTCGGACCCAATTCCGCAATAAAGTGATGCACTGACTAGACTCAAGGCTTGTATATTTTTAGTTCCTGGCTTGTTGCCCTTGGTTCAGTGACATAACGCATTCATCCGGAAACCTTACAGCTTTGAACAAGGCTTCCATCTCTTTCTGCCTACCGGTCGAACGACAGTCCGTCTCAAGCCCAAAGCGTGGGTGCGTTTCTCGGAAGGGAAAAACAAATGGGTTAGGCCACGGACTTGAGGTGGGCTTGAGGTCTCCTCCGCAGCCTGTCCCTGCTACGTATGGAAGGAGCTTTCTAAAACTTTTCTTAAAAGCCGAAGGCAGGACTCGCCCCCAGAGCTCAGGGTGCATTTCCCAGAGGGGAACAGCAAATGTCTTAGGCAAGGGGCTTGAGGAGGAAGGAACCTTCCTTCTAAAGCTTTTGGAGCTTCAGTAATGGGGAGTAAGAAGGACCCTCTTCCCGCTTCCGAAAAAGCCTCCAGCTTTGCAAATGGGGAGTGAGAAGGGTCCTACTCCCCACTTCCGAAGCTGCAAATGGCAAAATAGCAAAGGTGGAGGGCTGACTCTGCTTGAATTGTCAAAACTGACTTTATTGAACCCTGTCCAGGAATTCTGGAATACAGGGTGGGGGGTAAAGTTGGCTCCCAGACTTGAGTCTTGAGGCTTGACTTGAAAGTACCTTCAAAGACTTGAGACTTGATTTGAGGCCTGAAGGTAGAGACCTGAGACTTAGCTTGAGACGTGGAGTAAAAGACTTAAATATATCACTGCTGTCAGACAAGTGGGACGAGCCTGGACCTCTTGAGCCACATTCCCTAAGAAAGGGTACCGCTGGCACGTCGGCCAAAGCTTTCGACATTCCCGAAGGCCCGCTCCTCTTTCTTTCTTCCTTTCTTTCCCTGGGCCTATTGTTCCACATTCCCCATCGTTGTTTCAAAAACCCTCACAGAGGAAGCCATTGCCTGGCCGATGGGCTTGGCTGGGGCTTTGTCGGTTGTTGTGATGCTTTTTCTTTTGTCTGGCCGCGGGTGAGGCAAAGCCGGGGCACAGCTTCTTTTGTCGAGGTGAAAGGAAACCCCCAGTTCCTGCCGCTGTGTTTGCCTTTTGGACGATGCATCTTCCCCAGAAAGAGTCGAGTGGTGAGATTTTGTTGGGTCACTTGATTCCTGCATCCTTGACCCGGTTCCTCTCCTTTTCCCAGAAAAAGGTTCCTTTGGGACAACACCCAGCCAAACCGAAAAAACAGCCACGGCGGCATAACTATCCATTCACGGTAGTGAAAAAGGAAAAAAACAACAACTTAGTTTCCTCCTTTTCCAGCTGGCTTCGTGAAGTAAGATCTGTTTGTTTAATCTGCCGCGGTCGGAAGAAAACCAGAAGCAAGCATCCAGAGACGGACGGGTGAGGAGGGAATCACCCGATCTCCGCTTTCGCGAGGGCTGAATCGCCGGGCAAACAATTTCTCTCCAACGGCTGGGCTCCCTGCAGCTGAGACGGGCTCTCTCCCAGCTCGGGCGGGTTGGCCCCTGGCCCCTGCTTGCCCAGGCTTGCCCAGCGTGAGAGATGAAAGCCCTGCTGCCCAGGGACGCAGCTGCAGAGCGGCGCAAAATGAAGTATTTCTAAAGTACCTCCAAAAAGTATTCTCTTCCCCCACAATGAGTTTTTCCTTCAGTTCCCAAATTTCTAGCATTGCAGAGAGGGAGATGTTGAAAACCGCTCATACTCAAAAATCTTCTGTCTGTTGTGTTGGAATTCCTACAGTTTCTATGGGTTTAGGTACCGAATGAGGGGGGACGACATAAGGCCAATGTCCCCCCACAGGGAAGAATTCTGCACCCCAATGAAATTTTGCTTCAGTATCCAATTTTCTAGCATTGGAGAGAATGGGACACTGAGCATCATCTGTACCTGCGATGTTTAAGTTTGCTGATTTTGTATTCCTTAGGTCATTTTCTTAAATTGTCTCAGCTATATTTCCTAAAGTTTGAAGTTACTTGTTTGTGTGTGTTTTCAAGTCATTTTTGAACGATGGCAACTCTAAGGTGAACCTCTCATGGAAGTTTCTTGCCAAGATTTGTTCCAAGAAGATTTTGCCTTTGCCTTCCTCTGAGGCTGAGAGAGTGTGACTTGCCCAAAGTGGTTTTCCATGGCTGTGCAGGGATTGCAACTCTGGTCTCTGGAGTTTCCAGTCCAGCACTCAAACCGTAAGTGTCTTAAATAAATGCACAATAAAGCTGCTGAACCTATTTCCAGGGACAGGTCTTGGCACCCTGGCTACCAAGCTGCTTTAAAGTTCAGAGTAAAATCCGGAATGGTTTGCCACTCCTGCAGACATGGAAGCCATCAGTGGCTATAAGGTAATGGTATTTTCTCCCTGGTGCCCCAGGTGTGTGATGGAGCGGGCGTCAAAATCATACTCGACTGGGATGCAAGAACAATCCCTGTCCCCTTTCGGCTTACCCGTATCAAAGCTCTCTTGTTGCAAAGACTCCCTTTGCAAATAGGTTTAGTCCAAATCTTTCTCGGTGCCGTGTTTACTATCCCCCAGGTGTAATAAAAGTTGTGAAATAACAACAGTCAAAACTTGGTTTACAAGGATAAAAATGTCTCCTTCCTTCCAGCTGAGCTTCAGAGCCAGAGGGTGGATTGTTTATGATCTTGGGGTTAAAGTACAGCAGCCGCAGGCTTAAAAAACGAAACTACTTTAGTTTTGGCCTTTGGCCTCTTTGGTGTCAAATGCTCGTGGTGTCACAGCACATGGGCTTGACTCATCAGCAAAGTTTCCAAGCCTCTGTTCCCTTTTGCGGGGGAACTACAATTCCCAGCTAGGGGATTCTGGGAGTTGTAGTTTAAAAAAGGCACTTCCAAACCTCCATCTTTTTGGCAGTGCCGAAAGGTCACCAAAAGAGGATGTCTCCTTTGGTTACTTTGAGCATCACAACTGGGACGGTCAACGACCATCTCCATCCACAAAAGCAATCTAGCGGGTCTGTTCTTTGGGATCGGGGCTGGTGTTACCTTCAGGTGCCCCGTGTGCATCTGGGCTCGCTCACACATCTGGAGGAAATACTTCAGGTTGGACTCGTCCACGATTATGTAGATGCCCACTTTCCGCTTGAAACCGGCATCTAGGAGGTCCTTGAAGATGTCCACGTCGGTGAACATGTCCATGACCACAGCGACAACCTATGGAAAGGAAGAACAGGGTCATTAGAGGAACACGTGGCGATGCTACGCGCCATCAAGTTGAGTCTGGCCTATGGTGATCCTATCCTAGAATTCTCCTGGCAAGATTTGTTTTGCAGGGAAAGTGTGCCATGGCCTTCCTTTGAGGCTGAGACTGTGTGACTAGCCTCAGGCCACCCACGGGTCTCCACGGCTGAACAGTGATTTGAATCCTTGTTTCACAGAGTTTTAGTTCAACGCTTACACCATTACATTATGCCGGTCCTAAAATATAGGGTTTTCTCGACAAGATTTATTCAGGAGAGATTTGCCATTGCAAACTGTTTTTCAACACCAAAACTGGACTTTGTGGCGCTTTTTGGCATTTTCTGTACCCCTGCTGGATTGTCCCGGGGCAGACCTGTCCCTGTCACCCACCCTGAGGTTATCTGGATTCTTTAATTGGGAGCAGCAAACAGCCACGGAGTGGGGAGAGATTTGAGAGCCTGTTTTCGGGTGGGACCCATGCCTGCTTCTACGTGGTCCCCTTTCCAAAGGACGGATGAAGCTGAGCCGGCTTAGCTTCAGGAGCAAAGCTGCCTGCAGATACTTCTCCCCCATTCAGATGCTTCAAACCCTCCTCCTGGATTTTGCTAAGCGGAGGTAGACCGCTGGTGAATGAGGAGGCTTGAGTTAGTTGGTGGAACCTGGGACAGTCCCTGCTGGATTAGACCACCCTGGTGTTCTCATCCGTATTTATCCTACTGGTCTTGCGTGGAAGTCACAGTGCCAGCTATGGTTTGCCTCCATTTTATCCTCAGTCACAACAACCCTGCGAGGAAGCTCAATCAGAGAGAGAGATTGGCTTAAGGTCTCAGTTTCCTGTCTTGCGCGAGGTCCTTCTCCTCCTTCCAGTGCTAAACTCGTTTACTTGGGAGTAAGGATCACTGACATCAGTGGGCCTCACGGAAGCTTAACTTGGGATGGATCGTGGCCGAACAGTTCTCTTGCATCTTCCTATTTTCTTGGGGTTTTTAATCATCCCGATTATCTCTCACGCAGAGCCTTTGATCCCGAGATAATCAAGGGTGCTCCATCTGCAAATGGCTCATTAGGTCGGCCTCGCTTCCTCTCTGTGGGAGGGAGGGAAGGAGGCAGCCACCTGACCTACGTGGGACCGGTTGGGAAACCGAGGCACGCCGCCAAGACTAAGTGCCGTGTATTAACACCGTCCAGCCATGCTGCTGAATGCCGATGTCCAGATTATATCCTTTCTCTCTCTCTCTCCTGACATACTTCAGGAGCGTCAGGCAGGGTGATTTGCAGCTGCCTCAGCTCACAGCCCTTTAATCATCTTTACGGCCACCCGTAGTAATAATTGGTGGCCTCCATGTAGTACATTACGCATAGTTAAACTATGGAACTCACTGCCACAAGAGGGAGGGATGGCCAGCAATGCGGATGGCTTTCAAAGGGGGTTAGAAAAACACGGTGAGACTATCAATGGCTACTGGTCATGAGGCTGATAGATTACTTCCAATATAGACCTTTGCAAAATATGTTGGTTTTTTTGGAGGGGATGGCACCTTCCAGATCTCCCAGTCGGTATTGACTAGTTGTGGGGAGCGGAAGGAGTTTGGAAATTACCACCCAAAGAATGAAGTTTTCTCCAATTCTGATTCAGAGGTAGCTTGCTCTTGAATATGGAAGCTCTTTGGCTTCGCCTAAGTTTTCCCTGTGAAAATAATTCAGTTTATGCTGGGAAGGGAAAGGTGTCCCAGCCTTGCTGGAAAGATTGGGTGCGCGGGTTTGGTTTTTTGTGTTTCATGGGAGAGGGAAACGTTACTGTCTGACAATGAGCAAAAAGCCGAACAAACCCAGTTAGGTCAACAGCAACCCGAGTTTGCTAAGGCAGGTCTGTTTGCTTGCAAGTATTGGCTTCTAGGTGCTGCAACGGTGCGTGTGTGTTTGCTTGCTATGCTTGTCTTTCTGGAAGTCCCCAAAACAACCTATAAAAAAATTCCCTTTAGAAAATAATAAACCAGTATTATACATGATCACCACACCACCGTAATTGATGCACAAAAAGAGAAGGAAGTGGGGACACCCAGGCTGGATGACCGGCTATTAAAGGTGCTGGACGTGATTGGAAATTGAAAAAGCTTACTGCTCTGGTTAAAGACCAAGCAGTGCAAGATTTTAAAAAAGAGCGGGAGCCAAATATAGAGTACGCTATTAAAAGAGGAGAATAATTAATGGAGAATGTAACTATATCATTGCATATATTTGTTTATTTCATTAAGAGAATGGAATGTTAGCAATAGTGGTAGAAAGTTTTGTAGAATTGTTATTAAAAGGAGATGTTATTGGAAATAAATGTAAATTCAAGGTTAAAAATGTATAAATAGAAGATGTAAGGGTGGGTAGGGCAAGAAGAGGAGGGGATGTTGTGTAAAGTTAGTATTTGCTAAATGGTGAATATAAGTACCACGTTTGCTGACGTATAAGAGACACTTTTTTCCTTGAAAAATAACATTTAAAAATGAAGTGCGTCTTATACGCCAGTGCACCTTATACACTGGCAAATGTAGTATATGACTTATTAATATTAATATTGCTTCCATTTAATGAGACATTATTGATTCCACCATCATCACCATCCTGCCCTTTTGGACTCAGGAATTTTAAAAATGTTCCAAGCCATTCTCTGGCTAATGTGGAAAGTATTCAGAGGTCTGTAAGCTTTGCACTTAAAGAAAGAACAAAAGGGAAAGATATTGGCGCAGAGACAATTAAAATCTGGCTGCTGACCTCAGACAGGATTGTTCACTTTCTGCATAAATCATGACGTCTAATCACGGTGCACAAATGACGCAAACTTGTTTTCCTTAAGTGTTCAAATATCGAGTATATATTTAAATAAATAAATAGGAATGTTGAGTAAAAATTCAGTAATGGCAGGGCTCCATCTAAAAAGACCTTGTCAATGCTGCCCACCAACTGGAATAATTGCCAAAGACTTGGCTCCTGTCCTACCGTCCTCCAGCCTCCTTTGCGTTTTCTACACAGTCACACGTGCACACGGACACAAAAACAAGTCTACCTATTTCCCACAATCTGATATCCTTGCCACTAGTTGCAACTGGTCTATTCCAGCTACAGATTCCAAACTTCTGCACCCTCTTTCCTTCCTTGAATTTCCACTTGCTGGCTGAGCATTTAGAATATGCTGTCGACCTGCATTTTTCAGTGGATTAGGTGTTCAGAAACAAGGGAGCCTTAAATGTGGCTGGAGGTGAGATTCCTCCCAGGCTGTTTAGAGAACATTTAGAACCAGCCGTGCCAGGGATTTCGTGTTCCTTAAATCAATGTACGTAAAAAGTCCCAAGTGGTTTTGGTACTGAGAAGAAAAGGGGCCTTCCTTCTCCTCTTAGAAGAGGCTGCCGGTCCTCCGAACATCTAGAAAAACACACTTAGATTACAAAGTTTACCTGCTAGGAAAGCCACAGGTAAGAACAAAGCAAAGTTTGCAACCCACACCTGTTTGTTCTCTCTCTCCTTTCATCTCTGGCCTTGCAAACGCTATGCACCCTGTAATTACTTAACCAAGATTTGTAGTGTATATAAATGCTGTGGATGAGGCAGAAAAAATAAATGGATGGAACCGGAGAGAGACTGAGAGAACGAGAGGGAGCCGTGGAAATGGGATGGTAGCTTTTACATTATTAAGATGGCACAAGGACACTCGCTTTTAAAAACCTCTCAGGTGGATGTCAGCAGAGATCAGACCGGTGCAGGGAGGGAATGTGTTTTTTGGACTACCAACCCCATCATCCTCACTTGCCATGCCGGCCTGGAAGATGCTGGGAGCTGCAGGGCTGCAAGGAACTTTTTAAAGCTTTGAGAGAAGTTGTGTCTAGCCCAGCATCCTGCTTCCCACAGATGCGGATGGGGTTGATGGGAGTTGTACCCCAAGACATCAGGAGCACGGCAGGTCAGGGAAAACTGTTGTTTTACATTTCCTGAACGATCTCAAAAGAGCATCTGTAACATTGAGTAATGGTGAAGGTATATTGAAATTTAGTCACAAAAGCGTGGAACTGGAGAGTTGGAAGGGATGTGTAGTGAACCTCCTGCAGGCAGAGGAATCCTCAGCCTAAAAGCATCCAGGAGACACGGAAGGAAAATCCACAGCCTTTCAAGGGAGCCTGTTCCAGTGTGAAACAGTCCTTTCCACCAGAAAGTTGTTCCTAACCAGCTTGCTTTCAGCTCTCTTGGCATTTGGGCGATGGGTTCAAGTCCTGCCCTTGCTCCATCTTCTGCATGGCATCCCTTCAGAGATTTTAAGACAGCTGTCATACCCCTGCTCCGTCGTCTCTTCTCCAAGCTAAACGTACGCAGCTCCCTGAGCCGTTCCTCTTAACATCATTTCCAAACTCTTTACTAGCGTGATCACTGGCTTCTGGACATGCTCTAGCTTGTCAAAATCCTTCTTGAACTCTGGTGTTGCGAACTGGACCCAGGACTCCAGGAGAGGTCTGGCGAAAGCAGAATAGATTAGTGGCATGATTTCTCTTGATCTGGGCCCTGTAGTTCTGTTGATGCAACCTTGGACTGTATTAGCCTTTTTTGCTGCTACGTCCCACTGTTGGCCTCCGTCTAGATCCTTTTCACAAGTGATGTTGTCAAACCACTATTACTCGCCTTATATTTGAGCAGCTGACCTGTAGAACTTCCTATTTAGCTCTGTTGGAATTGATTTTTTTTCAAAGCTTTGGCTCTGCTCCCCGATCTGTAGAAGTCATCATGAGCGTCCTGGCCAGAAATCATCCAAAAAACAAAGTGACTGTTCCAAGCTCAGGCTGGTGCCTATGTTAATTTCCTTAATTGCATTTACCGGGGTGTATTTCCCAGACCACCTCTATTGGAGAAGGTCTGAGCGTCGAATGCAGAAGATGCTGCATTTGGTTCTCGGTGCCTCCAGCTCAGAGAGGTTGCAGACAGTCCCAGGGAGAAGAAACTTCCCTTCCCGGAGCTCCAGGAGGCCAGCTGTTAGTCAAAGCAGACGCATAACTCAAGAAGCAAAGGATTTAATGCAAGGCGGATGGATGTAATCGTACGTTCAAAGGAAGATGCACTTAGGTTAGAAGGTGGCTGACATCCACGTTGAAGCTATAATCAGGGAACCGAGAAACTTCTCTCTGTGTCCCCTCCCTGTCTTCCTTCGGTGATGTTTGTGGGGAATATTTTGACCCCTCTGACCTTATGTAATGCATGAGATTAGACATTCTTCAGCGATGAGCTAAAAGACTATCTCTGGGGACCTTTGCCCTTCTGTGTGTTCCAATGCCACTTTATGGTTCTCCCGAATCATGTCATGTATCTAGCTCAGCCTGCTCCTTTCCTGATCTCCAGCGTGGCCAAGGTTCATTCCCCGCATGCGTGTTGAATCAGCACGAGAGACGGGTTGAGGTGGAGAGGAGCTTTCGTGGGACGGGAAGCGGAGGCTTGGAGCAAGCCAGGCCTCCCGGTTGATGGGTCTCACGGGAACAGCTAGGCCTTTCGGGGGACGGTTGAGACGCCCCCTTTTCATCAGGAGAGTGAGGGGGTTATTCTTCCATGGAAAGAGGTCAGACTCTGCAGCCACACATGGCCACATTGGTGGCAGCTGGTGGCTCCCATGTTAGGCCATTTCCGCACTAGCCTGTTATAGCGCGATGATTCCACTTTCAACATCCTCTGGAATCCTGGGGTTTGCAGTTTCGGGAGGGGCCGGCCATCGCCTCCCATCTTCTTGTTTTCTTAATAGTCAACTGATTGACTGTTAATTGTGTGTTTTAAGGGGTTGGTTTAGGTGAGTTGGTAGATGGTGAGGACTGGGCATGTTTTTAATCTCTTTTAATGTATTTACTGTATTTAATGTTGTTCTCTGCCTCGATCCTTGTGGAGAGGCGGGATAGAAATAAATATTATTATTATTATTATTATTATTATTATTATTATTAACAGGCTAGTGCGGAAATGGCCTTAGTGGGGCTGTAAGTCCTCTCCAGGATTTGAACTGAGCTCTCCAAGGTGCTTGTTATTTCCTAAATTCCTAAATAACATTCAATACCATGGACAGTGCATTTAAGGTCAGCCCAGTGGCTCCAGAACTTTGGTCCTCCAGGATTTCAACCCCTAGAAGCCCCAAAGAGCTTGGCCAGTTGCCAGGAGTTCTGGGAGCTGAAGTCCGAAACTTCTGGAGAACCAAAGTTTGGGAACCTGGAGCGAATTCTCCAGTTCGCTGACTTGGGATCTGCCAGCTGCCCCTGGTTCAGACCAAGCTTTGAGATATCCGTCCAAGGTGCGAAACCCTTATCCCTCTGAAGTGGTTCAGCGCTCTGGATGCCTCCTTTAAAGTTCAGACTAAAACTCAAAGCAGATTCACTCTCCTACTGTAGGGAGCCACATTGTGTACCCTCACACAAACACACCCCAAAAGAGGATGCTTTCAGGCCATGCCGTTCTTAGGGAATCACCGTACCCTGTTTTAGAAATTTTTAGGGGGGTTCGAGGATTCTGGGTGTTGTATTTCCCTCAAAGGAAGCTTTCTGAGTTTTGGAGCCATGGTGGGTGGAGGAATGATTGGTAAACACTTTGTAATGCGTAATTACAAATAAAGTTTTCCATACTGCTCAAACACAGGGCAGCGAAAAAAGGCGTCAGATGTGGATGTTAATTAGGTAATTATGAGTTATGGATCAGCCATCCAGGAACTATCAGACGAGGTGAAAAGAAAGACTGAAACAGTATCTTAAATCTTATTTATGAGTCCTACCTATAGCAGACCCATTAAATCAATAGTATTTTCCTGTCTGCTGACTCACCATGCAACAGTTTAGTTAATGGGTTTACTCTAAGAGAGACTGACAAGATTCCGACCGGTTATCTGATAGCTGGTAGGAAGCCGGACTTACCAAAACAACTGAACAAGGCTGGGGTGATGCTCTGGTCCTAACTGCTGCCCCCATTAAGGACGGCCTCCTTCTTCTTAAAAGTAACTTTCTGAACTCTGGTGCGAAGGGGCTCATCCCCCTGCCTGAATTTCAATTAGGAGAGGACAGGGAGCAATCGGTCAGGAAGGAAAGTGTCTCTGTTCTTGTGCGATGTGAATGTGGCGTGTGCAATTCAGTGAATGAAGGATTTTGGGTTCCTCAGCCAACACAAGAGATCAACAGGGGTACAGCTACAGATGGGGCAAATAAAGGTGTTACCCCTGCCAAATAAGAATTCGCCCCCCCCGCAAATTCCCCTTCACTCCCAAATTCCTAGCATTGCAGAGAGTGAGACAATGAAAATCATTCATACCCAAAACTCTCCTGTTTGCTGTGTTTCTCATTCTCTTGCTTACTTGGTGGACCCTTTTCTTTGGATGCCTCGACTGCATTTCTAAAAGCTCAGCCAAAGTTGCAGCAATACTAAAAATTTGGGAAGTGAAGGAAAAATTCACTGGGGAATTCTTATTTGAAGAAGAGGCAATACATCCCTGGATAGTAATCAAGAGCCAAGTTGGATTGGACCCAAGTTCTATCTGCTGCTGATGGTGACTTTTGCATTAGGAGGGTAGGGAGTCTGCTCTGGATTTTAGTATGAACTTTAAAGGCCCTGTCCAGGGTATGGAATCCTGTCCTCCTAAATAAATTCAGCACCTTTTAAGTTTGAATAAAGGACGGAGTGGGTTGACAGGTCTCAGCCTCAGAAGATCCCATGTGTCGCGGGTTCTATTTGCTTCAGCGTTTGGGTTGCCACAGGGGCCGCTGCGGCCTGCGGGAGGAGGCCCTTGGTTGAAGGACAAAGTCCAGCTCTTGCTGTTGTTCCTTGGATGTCGGCATCCAAAAGTAGCCTTCCTCTGGAACTTGAGATTCCGCAAATCCCTTGTGACTAATGTTGACAATTCCTCCTGCATCCGGGGAATGCCTAGATGACTAGAAAGATTACCTTACTGGATGCCGAGGGTGTGCTTGTCCCACGCTCATTATTTGTAATATTCACACCAACGTGTGCGATCTCATCAGATTGCCACCCCCGGAGTCCTCTTCATCCATCCGGCCCTCGAGTTGAGCGCCGTCTCCAAAAAGTTCATGCGGTTAGGTCTCGGTAAGGCTTGCCAAGGTGCCACTGAGAAGTTGCCACCTTTTGAACAGGGTCCTATAGGCTGTACCCTATGGGCTGTACCTATAGGCTGGACATTCTGTACCCAAAATAGGACAGGATTTTGAGTGTGAAGTGAGCGGAAGCCAAGAATTGCCCCGGACACTCTGGGAGGATGCTTATTTGGATATTCCCGCCTGGAAGAGTCGTTCAGCTCTGCGACAAGGTGTTCCCGAAAAAAATAGAGCATCCCTCCTTCTCAAAATTTTCTGGGAATATTACTAGGAAAGATTAGCTTCCATCCTGGGTGAAGAGACCTATGACACAGGATGTCCTCCTTCAGGGATTTGGGATTTTTTAGACAGCGGTCAGGAACAACATCTTGAAAAACCTATCTGCCTGTCTTATTCATGCTTGCCTTCCGGCATTCGTTTTGAAACGGAACATCCTTTGGAAAGTCTTCCTTACCTTCCTAGAGCCGAAATGCAAAACTTTGCCTAACACAAGGAAACCGGGGTTTCCGGAGCCTAACTGACCCTGTGGAACTCCTTCCCACTGGAAGTTAGGCTGATTCCCCACTGGGCTCTCCCGTGCTCTCCAATATTTTACAAACATGTGGCCAAGCGATATCAGAGCGCGGCCAAGTTGGCAAAAATTATTAACGAGGAAGAACGGATGATCTTCGGGAGCCTGCAGCAGTTTGCTTTTGCCTGGGCTAACTGCAAAGGGCAAGATTTTCTCTCTTCCTTGCTGGATTAATTCAATACAAACTATGCTTACATTGCAAATTCAGTTTGCAGCAACTGAAGGAAGGGTGAAAGAGGGAGGAGGAAAAAGAAACCAGGACATTTTAAATGAAGCTGGGAAACAAGGATTAATTGGATTAATTGGGACTATCCCTGCTTAAAGGGGATAGTTGGAAAGTATAATTTCCTTTTGCTGAGAGGCAAAGAGCTCTAACAGACAAGATTTTGGCTATTAGCTACCTGCTCCAGAAGGGCCTTTTAATGACGTGGCCGCATTTTATCCTCATTTTCATGTTTTACATGCCTTTAAGCTGTTTTGAGCTCAACAGGATAGTTTAATTAACGAGCCTTTTCAAAGCCATAATTCATTATTGATTTAAGCAATTCTTTCCCTCTCAGGCTACTCGGGCCCCTGGGGAGATATGCAGTGAACAAAAACCTTTAAAACAGGAAAGTCATGTCTAAAACACGTTTAAAAACGTATTGTAAACTCCTCTTTAGTTCTAAAATCACAGATAATTAAAAAAAAAAAATAAAGAGTGAAACCCAGACAGAGCTGCCGTACTTAATTTTAAGGGCCAAATGGAATAGCACTGTTTCCTCTGCCTACCGGAAGCTCGAAAGGGACGGAGCCAGCCTGGCCTCCGTTGAGAGGGAACTGCATATTTTTGGGGCCGCTGCAAGGATAGCCTGGTCATGCATGCCAACCAGCCGAGCAATGGCCCTTCGCTCAACCGGGCCTGGGCTAAGGATTTTAAATTCGAGGATATGTTTTAAAGCGGTTAGTTGGTTTTATGCAGTGTTTGCGAGCCTTCTACAGATTCTTCACCAAGGCCATTTCTGCACTAGCCTGTTATAGCGCTACGATTCCACTTTCAACATCCTCTGGAATCCTGGGGTTTGCAGTTTTTCATCCTTGCCTATAAGGACAAAAGAATCAAAGACTGACATCCCTCCAGTCTTGTTTATGGTACCAGGACCAGAACTTGGGTAATTTATTTCCTGAGGATGACAAATCCCAGAATCCACCAATTAGTCTGGCCACTGGCCACAGCAGCTAGGAGATTCTAGGAGCTGTTACACAAAAATGAGGAAATTTTCCAAGCTTCAGCTTGGATGTTTTCACACTTAATGTGCCATCAGCTTATTCCAAAGCCGGCCAAACATGCCCATCTTCTGTCCAAATGTTGCCATTTCCCATTTGTTGTAGAAAGTTCTGGGGTACGGGTTTACTTAGAAAGTGTCGACTTCTGATCTGGACGCACCACTTACTAACTTCGGTTGTGAAATATACTCTGTGTATGCTCAATGATACTCTCTTAACTGGGAAGAACTTAACACTAAACGTTGAAAGAGGCTTCCTAACGGTAAGAGCTGTTTGAGAGTGGAATAGCCTGGCTTAAAAAGTGGTAGATTCTCCCTTACTGAAAGTTTTTAAGCAAAGATCGGCTGCCGATTCTCAGGGATTCTTTAGCCGCAGCTTTTTGCAGGGGGTTGAATTATGTCCTTAGAGGTCCCCGTGCAATTCTAAGAACCGGTCATTCATATATTGCTAACCAGACTGTCAGTACTGAAAACAGATTCCAAGTTGAAACGCGTTTAAAATTACCCTTTCCGTTTGTCCCTAATGGTCATTCGTTGCAGTTAAAAGTATGGAGAATATAAGCAGGGGAAAAGAACGTTTTATTTCCCTTATAAAAGCTGAAGCGATCAACAGAGGATGAGGAGAAAGGGTCAGGTTCTCCTGCTGAAGATGTTTGGTGCGGAGCCAGAGAAAGAGAGTCAACGCGGTTCATTTGGCCCGAAGCAACTTCTTGCAATCTGAGTTTCCCATCTGTAAAATGGGAGCAAGCGTGGCCTACTTCTCGGGCTGTTGCAAGACCGGACAAGATGAAGGGCTGCTCATTAAAAGCCTACGTAAATCATAAACAACCATTTCAAGCCAGCTGCTGAGAACAACTACCTTCTTGAGCCCTCTTGAGCCGCAGCTTTGCCATAAAAGATGAGTGTGCAAAGTGTGCAGAGTCTGGGCCACAAACCACACGTGGGCCCTGGACCCCATTTTAACTGGCAGGGGCCCCACACCTTTCCGCTGAACAACGCAGTTCAGTCCCAGCTTTTGCTGCCTCAGTTTCAGGTGGAAAGCGACATTTTAGTCCTCCAGTTCTCAAATTTTGTCCTCCAGATGTTTTAGACTTCGATTCCCAGAACTCCTGGCTGTCGGACAAGCTGGCTGGGGCTCCTTGGAATCAAAGTCCAAAGCATCCGGAGATACGAGAACCACGGGGCTAGGGTGATGTTTCTCCTGAATTCTTCTGCAATGTTAACGGGGAAATGGATGTCAGCGGCTGACCAGGCCCAGCTAGAACGAAAGTGAATTTTGGTGGTAAGAGCATTCTCTAAGCTCCAGCCCCCGGAAGGTCGCTTTCCACCTGTACCTCCCTCTATAAGGCTGCTTGAGCTCGAATAATGTCATACGAGGCCCCTCTCTCTGCCCCACTTCCTTCCTGGTCATGTTTAGCAAGGACGTGGGAGAGGGCCTTCTTGGTGGAGGCTTCCAAGATTTGGAGCTCAATTTTCAGAGAGGCTAGGATGGTCCTCTCCTTGCTCTGCTTCCACCATCAAGCAAGAACTTTCCTATTCCATCAGGGTTTTAGGACGGGCTCTTAATGATGTGGTGGCCTTTTAATAGTGTGCTGTTTTCCTGACTTTAAAACCCATCCCTTAATGAGTTTTGCATGGTTTGAACTCTACAGATTGTTTAAATGTTTACTAGATAGATAGATAGATAGATAGATAGATAGATGTAGGACTTGCAGATAGAAAGAAGATGGATGGATGGATAGATAGATATTTTGTTGTGCTGTTTGGTTGTCTTTAAAATCTGTCTTTTAATGAATTCCAGATGGTTTTAACTCTACAGATTGTTTATTAAATAACAGATAGGTGGATAGATGGATAGATGATAGATGGATGGATGGATGGATGGATAGATAGATAGATAGATAGGTAGGTAGATAGATAGTCAGACAGACAGATAGATCCAAACATACATACATACATACATACTATTTTGTTTTGTGTGCTATTTTGTTTACTTTAAATCTATCTTTTAATGAATTTCAAATGATTTTAACTCTACAGATTGTTTAATTGTTTATTAAATAACAGATAGGGGATGGATGGATGGATGGATGGATAGATAGATAGATAGATAGATAGATGGATGGATGGATGGATGGATGGATGGACGGACGGACGGACGGACGGACAGATGATAGATAGATAGATCCATCTATACACATATACCTTGGTGTGCTGTTTAGTTGACTTTAAAACTGTCTTTTAATGAATTTCAGATGGTTTTAACTCTACAGATTGTTTAATTGTTTATTAAATAAAAGAGTTTTATTACTGTTTATTGAATAAGAGATAGAGATTGGCTATATTTCAGAGGAAGGCAATAGCAAGCCACCTTTGAGTATATCTTGGTGTGCTATTTAGTTGACTTTAAAACTGTCTTTTAATGAATTTCAAATGGTTTTAACTCTACAGATTGTTTAATTGTTTATTAAAGAATGAATTGATAGATAGACAGACAGATAGACAGACAGACAGACAGATAGATAGATAGATAGATAGATAGAATTTTGGAGGAAGGCAATAGCGAACCATCTCTGAGTATACCTTGTCTTAGAAAACCCCATGGGATTCCTGGTGTTGCCAAAAATCAACGGGGAACTTGATGATATTCATGCAAACACACACACACACACACACACACGCACACTATTGACATTTTTGTGTGTTTTTAATCTGCACTGGCTTAAATAATTTGTAAACCACCTTGACTCTCCATATTGAAAAGACAAAGCAGGATATAAATGAACAAAATCATTGCTTTTCTGGACATCAACTCCTTGAATATCCCCTGGCCAATACTCTGGGCTCTAGAAGACGCCATCCAAAAGAAAGTAACTTTTCTAAACTCCAAGTGGCCGTGTCATTTAACTGGGGGGTGGGGAGAGATTTCTTCATGTTTGGTCTGGAGAAAAAGGCTGCAAGGAGCCGGATGGGGAAACGATAATCAGCGCCTTTCGCGTGCGGCACCAAAGGCCGGTCCGCCCGTGCCGGTTCCCCGGTGGCTGACGGCAGCCTCGAGCTCATTTATGTAACGATCACCTGATTTATACAACTTTTCCAAAGGAATTATTTGAGCCGTTCCGCTTTTAGTCATCCACTGCAGCGGGGAAATGAAACGGCGAAGGGGAAAGCTTCCTTCTTCCGCAGAAACATAAAGTGTGTTAATGTTTCATCCATGACCACACATAGAAGCATAGTATCTTAGCCCATTTCCACACTACATTGTTGCAGTGGTTATATATTATATATTATAGTGATTCTGTATTATATTATAGTGATTTTCTCACTGTGGGAAGAAGATTGCTCATATTACCGGTTGCTTCTTTCAGGAAGAAACTTGCGCCGTTTCCGCACTAGCCTGTTACAGCGCTACGATTCCACTTTCAACATCCTCTGGAATCCTGGGGTTTGCAGTTTCGGGAGGGGCTCAGGAGGGGTTTTTGCAGAAGAAAACGAACACCTTTGCACAATATTCTATTCATAGCTGAGCATCCCAAAGTGTTCTGGAGAACTGTCCTGAGCAGAAAATCGACTTTTTTTTGTGTGTGTGTGCCAAAAATAATGTTTACTGAACAAAAGCTGTGTTTCTTGCTCAGAAAATGCTGTTTCATGAAACACATCAAAAAAGGTCACATGTTTTCTCTGTTCAGAGAAATCCTGCAGAAGACTTTGGGATGTTCAGATACTATGGGAAAAACTGCACAAATGTCTTGCTTCCCTATTAGTCTTCCTGATGGACATTCCTGACTATCGGGAAACCCATTTTTTCCTGAAATGAACAATAGAGACTGTTCATTCCATCCCTGCGAGACGAGAGTGAGTTTCACCTCTCCATTTGCTTTCTTCTGTATCTTATGGCTATCAATGACCAAATGTCACCAGAAAACAAAGATATAACAGACCAGAAGCCTTTCCGCACTATGCTATTGTTCCGCTTTCAACCTCCTATGGATTCCTGGGGTTTGTGGTTTAGGGAGGGGTGTTGAGGATTCTCAGCCGGAGAGCTCTTTGGCCTCAGTGGACTACAAACCCCAGAATGCCACAGGAGGTTGAAAGTGGAATAATAGCACTATAACAGGGTAGTGCGGAAAGGCCCCAAGTATAACAAGTTCTCCATAACGATCCCCTTTCCGTCCTTTCCCCTAACAATTCCCACCATCCACCACCTCTGGCCAACCAGCCCTCCCTCCCTGATCCCTTGGGGGGAAGTTGGATCCGTGCTGGAGAGCGCATGTGTCTGCTACCAAGTTTGGATATCGGCAAGAGACGAAGACACAGTGAGCTCATCCAGGAACGGTCCAGGCTTGCCCCGTGCGTCGTCTTCCAGACAAAGCTCTGAAGAAGACCGTCGGGTTGTTCTGGGCGAGTTATGGGGTCCTCCCCTCCACTTCCCCCAAAAGACACCCACAAAGATGAGGACACCTCTCACCTTCTGAGCTTGGAAGATCATCTTACGGACAACCTCCTTGATGTGAGGTTGACAGTCGATGGGGGGCTGCATGTAGACCGTGGCTCGAGTCACCCCCCGGTAAGCTATGGTCTCCGGCCACCCTAAGTCCAGTTGCGGGATGGATCGGTCAGACTTTTCCGGCCAGTACTCCAAAGAAGGCTCCAGTCCCGGTTCTCCATTTTGGCTGCTGCGGTCGAGGCGTTCCTCTCCGTGCCGTATATATTCCGAACTGGGGTCGTATGTTTCCAGAGAATCCAAGATCTTTTTGAGTTCCAACTCTGACAGGAAGTCCCGAATGTTCTCTTTCTTGAGGACCTCATAGAAAGCCTCCGGGCCTTTCGATACCAATGCTTCCAGCGCCAACCTCTGTTCTTCGCTGTAGAAGAACTCGGGTTTGGATTCGCTGGATCTCCAGTTGACATGATTGTCGTCCAGACATTGGACCTGAGAGAAAGCCATGGTTGTCTCTTGTTATTTATTTTAATTAAAAAAAAAACACACAGAAAAAAAAAGTGTCCACCAAAAATAAATAAAAAGGAGCAAGTTATTTGAAGAAATAATTTAGCATATACCTGAGTGAAATAACTAGCAGCTAATCAGGTTTCTACCTGAGCAATTTCACAATCCCTTGTAAACACTTTCCCTTTTTATTTTTCCAGTTCTTGCAAAAAAAAAAAAAAATTGAATGAGAACTCTCCAAGTCCTAAAATGTTCCAATTGGTCTCTCGGTTTTCTTCGTCACCTCATTTCATGGGATAAGAAAGGATTGTGTAGTTTCGTTCTCTTTCCCTGAATTCTCGTAAGCAGCTGCGAAGTGACAGAAACAGGCATTCAAACACTTCCCTGATTCCCATGAAAATTCGCTTTGAAAGTTCCAGTCTTCTTCAATCCCCTTCTGCTAGCTTTCCGGCAGCACGGGTTCTACCTTTTCCTTTCAAAATCCCCATAAGAACAGGACAAAAACAACATTATCAAATCCATCGGCGCTGAGAAGACTGGAGCAGATGGAACCGTGAGATTTGCTCTTCTGTGGTGTGTGTGTGAGTTTTTTTAAAGATATCCAAAGTTTCTTTGAGCACAATTAAAAGCCAGACAGAGTTGATTCTTTCTGACTGCTTTCTTAAATCCGGTTTGGTCTTCTGGGTCTGAACTTTTAAAAACCTCTCCGGTGCTGCTCTCCTAGACCCGGATTTGTTGGAAGTCCGTTTGCCGGTTGCCTGCCAGAAATGCAACCGCAGAAGTGTCAGCAAAGGAGGGGAAGGGAGGAAGGGAGGAAGAAAAAAAGCAGAGAGAAGAGGAACAGGCTGGGAAATTTGCTCCTCCCAGTCCTACCTGCAATCACATGCGTTGGCCTCATTTCAGCAGGTCCTTGTTTCAGCCCGTCCCATTAACTCCTTCGGTGGCTGGCGCATAATGCGCCTGTGCTTTCGCCTGGGTTTGTGGATCCCTGTAAGGCAGGCGTGGAAGGCAGGAAATTGACTCATTCTCGGGAAGGCTGGGGCTCAGGGCTTCTGCATCATGCCAGGGAAGGAAGGCGGGAGGGAGGGAGGGAGTGATGCCCGGTGGACGGAGCTGGGCAAAAGTTTGTGGATCTGGGGTGCTGCTTTGGCTGGGGCTTCCTTTGAACTTCTCTCTGAGCCTGTGGAAGACAGGTCATGTTTGCTTTAGGGAGATAGGAAGGTTTATGGCACTTTGCTGACTTGGGTTTTAACTCCTAGCGGGGACAAAAGGGCTTACTCTCTAGAGTGGAGCTTTCCAAACTTTTCATGTTGGTGACACACTTTTTAGATATGCACCATTTCGTGATTCAGTTTTACTAGCAAGCCGGAGGTTAAACAAACCCCTTATAAGAGATACAGAGACAGACATAAATTGTAGTAACAAACATATTTCATGGAAACCTTTCATATATTTTTAAAAATATACGATTTACAAATAATAACATACATTTCCAAGATTGTAGGAGACACACCTACACACTTCAGGTGAGACACTAATGTGTCGCGGCACCCCGTTTGGAAAGCTCTGCTCCAGAGGCCTGGAAAAGTTGATTTTTCACTGCACTGTTAGAGCCTCCCACCAGTGGAGGAAAAAATAACTTTTTGCAATGTGATTTTGAAAATCAAGTTTTAAGAAAATAACAACAAAGTTGAATAAACTAAACTCTTAGTGTTGTGTGCCTTCAAGTCATTTCTGACTTATGGGAACCATTAGGTGAATCTATCACGGGGTTTTCTAGGGCTGAGAGCGTGTGACCTGCCCAAGGTCACCCAGTGGGTTTCCATGGCCGAGCAGGGAATCGAACTCTGGTCTCTGGGGTCTGTAGTGCAACGCTCAAACCGCTCCGCTATCTTGGATCTCAGACAGCATTAGAAAATATAAGCAAAAATAAAGAGAAAGAAGGAGAAAATGAACAAAAAGTACTTCCAGTCTGCATATCAACAGTTATACGTAACAACCTTATCTCAACTTCTCTAATTTCCTTACTGAGCTACACACTTTTCTCCAAATCATGAATAATCCAATCCAAATCTGAATTATGAATAATCAAATCCAGCGACAACCAAATCATCTTTGTCTTTCTTCAAAATGCCCACAGGGTGATTTATGGTGACTCTGTGCGTGAGAGACTTCCAAGATACCCTTTGATCAACGGGGCTGCTCAGGTCTTGCAAAATTCAGGACAGAAACCATGGCTTCCTTGGTTGAACTGATCCCCTTGTCATGCTGAAAATCTTTTGTTTCCGTCACGATCTCAGGCATGGTTGGTGAGAAGACGGGAAGCAGGGCCTTTTTGGTGCCTGCCCCCGGCCTGTGGAACTCCCTTCCGCATTAGGTTTGGCTGTGTCCCTTTTTGTTCTCTTCCTTTGGTGTTTAACTTGTTGCAGAGGATGTGGTTTTTAATGAGGTGTGTGTTTGTTCTGTCTGTATTGTCTTGAGTTTGAAATATGTCCTTTAACCTGTTTTTAGCTTGTTTGTGTATTTTAAATAGAATTCTAATTTAGTTGTCTTTTAACCTTTGCATGAACCATTTTTTTTAAAAAAAAATGCACTTTGCTTTAAGCAGTTGCAAGGTGCCTTGAATCTCGTGCAGGGAGAAAGGTGGAGTATAAATTAATCAAATGAATGAATGAATGAATACATAATGGGGCTTCCTCTTTGCTAAAGGCCTTCCACTTCAGCAAGGATTATGGTCTTTTGTACTGTGACCTCGTAATACGTGCAAAGGATGAAGGCTTCGGTTTAGTCATTTTGGCTTCCAGGGAGCTGCCAGGCTTGATTTTCTCCCCGACTCTGATTGATCTAATGTAGAATACCTATTAATTAATGGCACCAAGAATCCTCTGCCTGGGAGCAAGGAAGGGATCTGGAGCCAGACGTTGTCCAACTCCACCCAGTAATAACTTGCTGCTGCCATTCTTTTCTGTCCCCTTTTGACTTTCATAAATAAAATTATCCTTCAATAATGCATTTAAGGGCAGGTAAACACAATGAATTAAAATGAGTAGGAGTTAAGTAATATAATGGATAACGAGTACCAGAGGACTCAAATTTAGCCATTCTTGGAATAAACCCAACAAAGGACAGTTGGAAGTTTATTTATTTAGGAGCTTTATTTATAAATGGAAGCATACAAAACATTGGCAAGGGCCGTTTCCGCACTAGAGTGTCATAGCGCTCTGATTCCACTTGCAACATCCTATGGAATCCTGGGGTTTGCAGTTTCGGGAGGGGCCGGCTGTTTTAGCGCTATGATTCCACTTGCAAACCCCAGGATTCCATAGGATGTTGCAAGCGGAATCATAGCGCTATGACACTCTAGTGCGGAAATGGCCAAGGATGTGAACCATAGGCCTCTTTTTTTGATGGAGAGGCAAACTGACTTTGAACGTGGAGGTTTTGTTTCAACATCAGTTTTAATACAGAACTTGGAAAATGTTACCTTTCTGGATGACCAATCCCAGAATCCCCCACTGGCTGAATTCTGGGAGCTGTAGTCCCCCCCCAAAGCAAATTCTGCATCAAATATGAGATCTTTGGCTCACTAGATCTCCGGGAGAGCATCCAGGTGTATTTGGAGGCCGGAAGCTGTTTTTAAAGGTTCTCCTCTTGTTGTGTTGGCTTCAGATGATGTTGGCTGCGTGGACCCCGACGAATGCACCCGTGTCTGTGGGGCCGAAGTGGGGTGCTCCAACATCGCTTACCCCAAACTGGTGATGGACCTCATGCCCAGTGGTAAGTTCAGCCAGGCTGGGGTCAGTTTTCTCCGGCCAGCCAGGGAGCTGGTCCCATCCCGTGTGGACTCCCCCTTTGCCAATTTCGTTCCTGTGGCTTGCCGGACAAAAAAGTAACACGAAGCCAGACTAACGACGACAACAAAAATCATCTGGATTTTAACCTTTATCTTGTTCTTTTTTGGACTAGCAACAGGCCCCTGTGCAATGGTTGCACTTGCAGAATTCTGCTTAGGCAGCTGTGAACCAAACATGTTTGCGGTTCGTTGTCTGCCTTCAAGTCGTCCATGATTGCTCCTTCTCTAACAATTTCCAAACAAATGGCTGTGTTTGTTTCAGTATAAAAGAAAGGGAAGGAAGTTAAATAAAGGGGAGTTATAGACTTTTAAGACTGATTTATTTTGGCATAAATGTCCACGGATCCTCATCCACAATTGTATAGCGGTGAAGGTGGGATTAGAGCAAAATTGAAATAGGAAATGACAGTTGTTAGCAGTGGCGATAAGCTTGCAAAGGTCGCGTAAACCTTCTTTCTGCTGATTTAATCTGCTCTGAATGTCAAGAAGTCCCAGGTGGAGCAACGCTTGCTTCAGGTGGAGGAGGGTGGCCCGGATCCATTCAATTGCAGGGTTGGTGGGCTGGGTAAATGTTCATCCCCTGCCGCCCGAGTATTTTGAGGCACCTACCCGCCATGGGACGATAAAATAACGCCAATCAAAGTCAATCAGCAGCAATTAAAATGAGCTAAAAGCAACAGCGGCGGGTTTTAAGAGAAACCAAAGAAGACGCAAAGCAGCTAAAGCGACATTGCCATCTGTAAAACTTCCAAAGACTTAAAAATGGATTTTCAAGGTCAACAGCAATAAAAGTCATGGAATGGATTAAAATATTTGGGAGAAGCAGGAAAAAAAACAATATTTACCTTTGCAGAGTGCCTGTCCCCTTGCTACGTTTTATATATTTCCATATTTGTGGTCGCAGGGTGATAGCTAGGATGGTGAATCTGATTTGGGTTTCAGTCTGAACTCCAAGCACTAACCAAGCCTAACCCTCTTTAGCTTCCAAGATCAGATAGGATCTGGCGGCTTTAGAGTATTTGCACCCTACGTGTGCTTTCAAATCACCTGTTGCTTTATGGCAACCCCATGAATTTCCTAGTTTTCTTAGGCAAGGAAACCTCAAGAAGTGGCTTTGCCAGTTCCTTCCTCTGAAACAGAGCCTAAAGCACCTGATATTTATTGGTGGCCACCCATCCAAGTACTAACCAGGGCTGACCCTGCTTAGCCTTCAAGATCGGATGGGATCTGGGGTATTTAGGCCATTCTTAGGAGAAAATACATCACTCTGGGGAAGAAGGAAAAGAACTTGGGAAAAGTAGTTCTCTTCCTCCTCTCACCTTCCTCTTCCTCCTCCTCTTTTTGCCTGTTCTATTCTCCAACTGAATACAAATCCCATAACTACAGCTTTGACCTACAAACATATCTAAACTAAAACTCCCAGTGGACACAGTGCCAAGGGGATTCTGGGTGCTGGAGTCCAAAAGGAAAAGGAACTCCCAGTGGACAAAGTAGCTAAGGTGACTCTGGGAGCTGGGATCCCCAAAAGAAAAGGAACTCCCAGTAAACACAATGCCAAGGGGATTCTGGGTGTTAGAGTCCAGAAAGAAACAGGACTCCCTGTGGATACAGTGGCTAAGGGGATTCTGGGTATTGGAGTCCAGGAAGAAAATGAACTCTCAGTAGACACAGTGCCAAGGAGATTCTGGGTGTTGGAGTCCAGAAATAAAAAGGAACTTCCAATGGACACAATGGCTAAGGGGATTCTGGGTGTTGGAGTCCAAAAGGAAAATGAATTCCCAGTGGACACAGTGGCTAAGGGGATTCTGGGTGTTTGAGCCCAAAAGGAAAATGAATTCCCAGTGGACACAGTGGCTAAGGGGATTCTGGGTGTTTGAGTCCAAAAGGAAAATGAATTCCCAGTGGACACAGTGGCTAAGGGGATTCTGGGTGTTTGAGTCCAAAAGGAAAATGAATTCCCAGTGGACACAGTGGCTAAGGGGATTCTGGGTGTTGGAGTCCAAAAGGAAAACGAATTCCCAGTGGACACAGTGGCTAAGGGGATTCTGGGTGTTGGAGTCTGAAAAGAAAAGGAAGTTTCCTCAGCCTAGAAAACCTTTGTCGGGCTTTGAGGCTATTTTTTCTTCCTCTGAGAAAAGTGGGAGGCAGCCCGTTGTTGACGGAGGGCCCTCCGTGGTTCCGTCCTCTCCAGGCCTGCGGGGCTTAATGATCGCGGTGATGATGGCCGCCCTGATGTCCTCCCTGACCTCGATTTTCAACAGCAGCGGCGCCCTCTTCACCATGGACATCTGGAGGAAGGTCCGGCCGGCGGCCGGCGAGAAGGAGCTCCTGCTGGTCGGAAGGTACCGGGAACGTCGGCGGTGGGGGAAAGACGGAACCAATTGTGGGTTTATTTAGTGTATTTTTCAAAAACTGCCCACCAGCTGGAGTTCTGTGCACAGAGGGTTAAAATTTTATTTATTTAAATAATTACCCCCCGTCCTATATTTGTAAGATCTCAGGGCAGTATGCAATTAAAATCAATGAGAAACTATGCAAAAACATTGAAGATGGAAAACGGTGCAGAATAAATGTATATGAGCAAAAGCGTATTAAACATTTTCACAAGTTAAAGCCAGCGCCAGCCAAGCCTGGGCACAGATTCGGGTGAAATCATTCAGTTCCCGACCACATCCGAGGGACTTTGAAATAAAAGCAACAGCGGGGCGATGAAATCATAACTCAAGAAGCAGAGTGTAATGTGAGATTAAAACTGGCAGCAGAAAATGAAACATATCAGCAAAAAATATGCCATGGTAATATCAGAAGCCAAGCGGGGAAGGAATCCCATTATCTAAGTGCAAGGAGAGTGCAAAATTATGTTGTCTGAGCTGCTTTTAAAAGATTTTGTAGCATTCTTAGTTTTTTTAATATATTTAATTGCTTAATTCTGTTTCCATCTTGATCTTATGTTTTTCAGTAGATTGCACTTTCTTTTAATATCCACTTTTTGTATGTTTTGAACTGTTTTGTTCTTTTAAATTGTGAGGTGCTTTGAGTCCCAATTCTGGAGAAAAAGCAGGAATTATTACCATTATTATTATTAATTATTATTATTACTATTATTATTCATTTGTCAGCTGCCTTTCCCAGCCTGCTGGTAGCTAAACCGCCCATCTTGATTCTCTATTCCTTCTGTAAGATCACCATGACCTACTGAGTCAACATTACCAAATTACTCTTCCGGAAACTTTGTATAGGTGCGATGCTCATAAATTACTTGCTATTGCCCAAATTTTAGGCCCCAGAATTAAAAAAAAAAAAAGTCAGAATGCAATGTTTTATTTATGGCTATTTCTAAACTGCTTAGATTTGAAGATTTCAAAGTGGTGAGGGTTTTGAAGAAAGCAACAATTAATTCTCTTTAGCAAACCACAGTATTTAGAGTCCATTCGCAGTCCAGGAGCTTTTCTGCTCAAAATTCACACTTTGTGATTTTTGTGCACAAAACGGCATTTTCTGCTCGGAAATATTTCTAAAGCAGAAACATTATTTTCAGTACAGAAAAACCTGTTTCTAGAATATGCTCATTTCTGTGCAAAGCAACTGTGCAAATTCTACGCAGAATAAATATACAATTGCAGCATTTTCTGCATAGGAAACAGGGTTTTCTTTCTGTTCAGGAAATAATATTTCTATGCAAATCAACTATGTGCAAGTTCTATGTGGAATAGATATACAATTGAAGCATTTTCTGCACAGAGAACAATTTTTCCCCCCAGTTCATGAACGATCGTGTCTGTGTAGAAACAAGCAAGAAAGAATGATTCTTTCCTTCGACCTGTTGAAATTAGCCACAAAATTTCATTCTGCAGGCCAATTGACCTCCCACTTCCCTTGCATTAGATGGACTGACGGTCAACATTCCCATGCTGGTTTTTCCTCCTCCTCCTAAGCGTTTACAGTGGCTGAGAGGGTTCCGTGATGTCACGGCAGCTCGGCCAATGACAGGGCCGGGAGGCTGCCGAGGGGCGACGGCTGGCTTTTCGACCCGGGGCTGCGTCGATGCAGGGTTGCCCAAAGCTAAATCTGGAACGCTGCCCTGCCCGTTTGCCTGACGTGGCCCTTGTAGAAGCACTGCCCCGTTTCAGCCACGGAGAGGCAGCGCGTGGGATACTCCCTTGCCGCGTCCGCCCAGCCGGGCCTCGACGATTTGGCAAGGCGGAACACGCCCGACTTAATTGTTTTCTTCATCTTGTCAGTTCGGAGGCCAGCAGTTTGCTTGTTGGGGAATGAGAGACAGGGAGGAAAAGAGAGAGCGCTGACTCGCTAACTAGAGCGCATTTTTGCAGAAAGACGAATCTTAGAGGCAGAGCTCTAATCTAAGTATTTAGGGTGTGATTTTGCAATGTTTCATCTTGGCTGCGAAGCAGTAACAAATCCAGGCCCAGTGGTTTGGTGTTTTCTTTCTAGTTGCAAAATACTAACTGTCTGCGAAGCTGAACCGACGCAGTTGTTCTAATATCACACAATTGTTGTTGCTGTTGCCGTGTTCCTTCGGTTGCTTTTGTTTTATGGTGACCTAGAGTGAACCTTTCTTGGGCGTTGTTTTTTTTTGCCAAGATTTGTGCAGAGGGGGTTTGCCTTTGCCTCCCTCCGAGGCTGAGAGAGCGGGACTTACCTAAGGAGGTTTCCATGGCCAAGTGGGGATTTGAATCCCGGCCTCCAGAGTCCTAGTCCAATGCTGGCTCTAAAGCTTTACTCGTAAGAGGTTTACCATGGCTTTCCTCTGAGGCTGAGAAAGTGTGAGTTGCCCAAAGTCATCCAGTGGATTTCCATTGCTGAGTAAGGATTTGAATCCTGGTCTCCAACATGATCCAACATCTAAACCATGCCTTTCTAATCTTCTGTTACATTATGCTATACCTTTTCAAAAATTTCTTTCTCGGAGGGGAACTCCAGAAACCTTTGCTGAACTCTGTCTAATTGTTTACAGGACTAGGGTTGGGCATTACTTTCATTTTAAGCCTAACCCTGGCCTTTCTCTGATTTTATTATATCTCAGTCTACCCATCTGTGAAATGGGTGAGTCCCATTTGGGAAGGGACCATGAGGTGACTCAATTGACTCTGGGTGAACAAGGAACCTTAAATTATGGTCCCCTTTTGGGCAGGACTGCTCATTTATTTGCTTAATGTATTTATTCCCTGCCTTTGGAACTGAAGGCGCCACGAGAGAGAGCCAACTACAAAGAAAAAAAAATCATTGATGGAACAGCAAACTCGGCATTACTGAACAAGAGTGAACGGCTACCATTTTGCATTCCTTCTGGCAGTGGCATCCTGAATGCCAAATTAAGGATAATTAGCTTCTGCTCTGAGTGGCATTTAAAGCCCTAATTGACCTCAAAACTTAAAGGTTTTCAGAGGCTGCAAAAACAGACTTATTGGCCATGCTGGGCTCAACCTGCCTCTAACGCTAAGTTCCATCCACCGGGACCTAATGTAAAAGACGCTGAAGATGCAGGCTTTTGGATATAATGATTAATAATAATAATAATAATAATAATAATAATAATAATAATAATAATAATAATAGCGGCAGCTGTATTTTTGTGAATGTGTGATCATTCGCACTCTACCCAAACAAAATTCTGTGAGTGAGGTTGTGCAATTGCACAACGAAAGCTGAGTCTGGAAGCTCCCCGGGTCTCTGCCTCTTTCCTTCCTTCCTTCCCTCCCAATCTTCTTGCACCTTTATTATCCCCCTCCAGGTGGGTGAGGTGGGTGGTGGCGATGCCAGAGGTTGTCGGACTAGAAAGCAAGAGATTATTGTGGGAGGGAGAAACTAACCCACCAAAAATAACACACAGAAATCCCCATACAGACATCACTCCATACAAAACAAACTTTGGTGTGAGAGTCTCTCCATAAAAGGAGATTATTATTACTGCATTTCCTTGATTCCCTTTTGCCGCCTGACGAGAAGGAGCCCTCTTCACCTCTGGTTGTTCGGCACAATATCGGTTGCGTAAGGCCGATGCGATGACAAGACGGAGGGGAAAGACCCGGGGAGCGGATGAATGGGTGACTCACTCCGAGGGCTTCGTCGGAGACAGGCGTGGAGAGGAAGAATGGGTTTCGGCCAAGGCGGGTCTCCCGGAGAGCCAGGGAGCGGCTGCGGGCACGGGGAAACATTGCCAGAGCTTCTTCGGTCAAAGGAGGCACCTGCTGGTTGGAATATCAGCGGCAACTGGGTGCCTTCCCATGCAGAGGGCTGGTGGGTCTGTTTTGGGGTTCAGTCTGAACTGCCAAGGATCTCTCAAAGCTGCTAAACCTAATTCACCATAGATTCAGGACCTTGGGTAGGTCTTCAGAGTCTGGTATAAACCTTGGGTACATCCGCTTTGGATTTTGGCCTGAACCTCGAAGAAGTTACCTGAAGTTATGGACCCTAAGTCTGGGTTCAACTCCTTGGAGGGCACCTCGGAGGGTCCTGCGCTAAAACCTGGAGTAGATTCACTACTCCCACTGACATGGGAGCCCCACAGCTTCTGGATATGGGACAGTTGTAAAGGCCAAGGGCACAACAGCCTATTCTAAGGTTCTCCGGGGCACTTCCATACGTCCTGAAATGAGTGAGATATGAGCAAGATTACCAGGTTGTTGTTGTCGTCAGTGATGTGTGTCTTCAAGTCATTTCTGACTTCTGGTGACCCTAAGGTGACCCTATCCGGCATGATTTATTCACAAGAGGCTTGCCATGGCCTTCCTTTGAGCATGAGAGAACTGTGACTTGTCCAAGGTCTTGGCCTTCGTGTTTGACGTATACTTTTCTGTGTTCCTGGTTTTGCAACATGATGACGGTGAGGTCAGCTTTGCAACGGTCTCTGGTCACAAGCAATGAAACGGCACTGCACTGCACTGCACCATTCTGGTTTTTTTGGAAGTGGAGTCCATGTGCTCGCTAAAACAGTGTTATTATTGTGTGCATTCAAATTGTTTTCCACTTACGGCAGCCCTAAGGCAAACCTACCATGGGGTTTTCCGGGGCTGAGAGTGTATGATACGTCCAAGCAATTGAGGGGGGAATCGAACCCTGGTCTCCATGTTGAAGATGGAGCAAGCTTGTTTTCTGCTGCTCCAGAGATTAGGGCATGGAGCAATGGCTTCAAACTCCAGGAAACTCCAGTGCTCCAACCACTACACTATGCTGCCTCTTCCCAAGAGGGTACCAGGGGCAGAAAGCTGGCTCACAGAGGCCCTCCGCTGTCCTACCGTGACCCCCTCGCCGCTCCCTGGGTCTGATCCAGCACAGCACCCACCCACCCTTCCTGACTCTGCTGACCTTTCCGTGACTTGGATCCGGTAAGGCTGTCGAGTGTCAGCAGACCAGGCAGGGCTGGTGGTGTCTTTGATTTCCTTTGAAAGAACAGTCATAGCCAGACAGGTGTGTGTTGTGTGTTTCTTTCTGTCTGTCTGATTCCTGACTCATGCAGCATGGTGTCCTAAGACTGATGCAATGCCAGTCCTGCTCCTACAAAGGAGGGAGGCAAAGCACCGCTTCCACGGTTGGGTCCAGAGCCACCCCGAGACATTGGTGCTGCCCGAGGAAAGTGGTGTGAGCTGGATCCCAAGTCCGTGGCATTCTGGCTTTCTTGAAAGGAGGCATCCGAGGGGCTGAACTATTTGGAAAGGGCCATCGAGTCCAACCCCCTTCTGCCATGCAGGAGGGCACCGTCAAAGCCCTCCCTGGGACAGATGGCCGTCCAGCCTCTGTTTAAAACCCTCCAAAGAAAGAGGAGACTCCACCACACTCCCAGGGAGCGGTGGATTTCACTGTCGAACTGTTTTCGCCACCAGGAAGTTCTTCCTAATGTTTAGGTGGAATCTCTTTTCCTGGAGCTTGAAGCCATTGCTCCGTGTCCTAGTCTCTGGAGCAGCAGAAAACAAGCTTGCTCCGTCTTCAACATGAAATCCCTTCAAATATTTAAACATGGCTATCGTGTCACCTCTTAATTTTCTCTCCTCCAGGCTAAACATCCTCAGCTCCCTAAGCCGCTCCTCAGAGGGCTTCATGGTTTCTAGGCCTTCAGCCATTTTGGTCACCCTTCTCTGGACACCTTCCAGCTTGTCTGTATCCTTCCTAAACTGTGGTGCCCAGAACTGGACACAAAATTCCAAGTGGGGTCTGACCAAAGCAGAATAGAGTGGTACTGTCACTTCCCTTGACCTAGACCTTATACTTCTATTGATGCAGGCCAGAATTGCATTGGCCTTTTTAGCTGCCGCATCACACTGCTGCCTCATATTCAGCTTGTGGTCTGCTAGATCCCTTTCACATGTACTGTGATCAAGCCAGGTGTCAACCATCTTATATCTGTGCCATATATCTGTGCTTCTCTTTTCCAGGCTAGACATACCCAGCTCCTCAAGTCTTGCCCCCTTTCATGCCACCCCCCTCCATCCAGGCACCGATCCTGCATTGTTGTTGAGCGTCTTGTGTTCTCCTTGGGTAATCTATTGCCTCTTTCAACCCAGTGGCTTCCAGAGAGGAAAAGAAAATTGCACAAGGTGGGGCTTGCCACCACTGAGATATCAAATCGTTGATCCCAATAAAGTCTGACTGGGTGTCAGTTTAGGGTGCTGAGCGATCCCAGCCCACGTTAATGAGTTTTGCATCCTAATTCCTTTCTTGGTGCATCTTGGAAGTGAGAATCACCATCCAGTATGACCTGGGATTGCTTCCAAGTTCGTGTGCAATGGATAGATTTGGATCAGCGTGCAATGCAATCGGAGATGAGTCAGCGGGAGGCATTGCGAGCTTGCAAAAGCTCTCCTGTATTTTATCTCAAAGCTAATTCTCCCCCTTCCGCCCCTGTATGTGTGGGAGGTCAGTACAGCTTGCCCAAGTGGCAAACCCGACAACCCTACAGGTGCTCTGAGTCTTATTGTGTGTCCTGATCAGAGTAGACACGTTGAATCAACGAGATTTATTTACATGTGGACTCACCTTTCAACAATAGATTTTATGGGTCTCCTTTGGCTGAGACTAGCCAACAAAATTCAGACCACCAACACAACTTAACCATAGGGTGAAATGCATTTCCTAGCTCTGCATTGTTGGTGCTGTGACTCAAAAGGCCCTGTCTTCCTCATCTACTTTATTTCTTTGTGATTTTTATTCTTTCTCACAAAATTGGGATCCAAGGCAATTAGACAAAGAACCATACAGCTAAAAACATACCAAAAGTGAACATTAAAATGCAAACTGAAGGAGTCACAATATTAAAACGATTTAAACCTATGCTTAAAAAGAGGGGATGCAATTGGAAAGATCAAAAGGAAAGGAAAACGGTTCGGTTGCAAACCGTACGGCAACATTGGCCGGTTCTTTAAGATCTTTCCATTTTAAAAGCCTGTTGGAATAAAAAAGGGCGGAGGGATAGAAGTCGGCCATTCCGAGCTTCCTGGGAAGGGGAGTTTCAGGGTTTGGGGGCAGCCACCGAAAAGACCCTCTCTTGCCCACCAATTGTGTTTGTGATGTTGGCGGGAGGCTCAGAGGGGGAGATATAGGCCATTTCGGCACGAGACGGTTGCAGTGCTACGATTCCACTTTCAACCTCCTATGGAATCCTGGGGTTTGCAGTTTAGGGAGGGGCCTTAAGGAGGGCCCAGGATTCCATAGGAGGTTGAAAGTGGAATCATAGCGCTGCAACCATCTCGTGCGGAGACGGCCAGAGTCTGCCAGAAGGCCTCGACATGGGGCGCACAGGACTTTATGGAGAGAGAAGGAGGACCGTGGGGTAGAAGGCTGCGTGTCGGTTGCCACCCTTTGCAGGATAGTCACCGTCGCCCTGGTGGTGGTCAGCGTGGTTTGGATCCCCATCTTGCAGAGTTCCAACGGCGGTCAGCTCTACACCTACATCCAGTCCGTCACCAGCTACCTGGCCCCGCCGGTCACGGCTGTGTTTTTGCTGGCTGTTTTCTGGAAGAGAGCCAACGAGCAGGTAAACCCGGGCCTTCGTATGGGGATGGCGGGTGGGCAGATTTTCTTTTTTTTGAATGGCCAGAGCCAGTGGTGGAGCTTGGAGTGTGTGGAGGGGGCGTGGCTATGGCACGAGGGGCGTGGCCAATGTGGGGGGCGGGGCTGTGTTGCACGGAGGCGTGACCGAGGCATGCGGGGGCCTGGCTACGGGCCGAGACGCCCCAGAAACATTGCCGCCTGGGGCAAATTGCCCCTTCAACCCCCATGTTCCTACGCTACTGGCCGGAGCTTGTTCCTTTTAGGAACTACAGCTATTAAGGCCAGAGGCCCCTCCCTAAACTGCAAACCCCAGGATTCCAGAGCATATTGCAAGTGGAATAGTAGCGCCGTAACGGGCTAATGCGGAAACGGCCCTCGGTGAATCTGCCAGGGGGTTATTTTGACCAGATTTCTTCAGAGACGAGTTATCTGGCCCCGGCAGTCGCGTGTGTGTATGTCTCTCTTGCCTGGCTGTCTTTTTGACTCCGCCTTGCTTTTCAGGGAGCCTTTTGGGGGCTGATGGTGGGCTTGGCCGCCGGCCTGAGCCGCATGGCTTTGGAGTTTGCGCACCCTGCCCCTCGCTGCGGCATCCCGGACGCTCGCCCTTCCCTGGTGAAGGACGTCCACTACCTCCACTTTGCCGTCTTCCTCTGCACGCTGACTGCTCTCACGGTCGTGGGGGTCAGTCTGCTGACCAGGCCTCCCCACGAATCCCAGGTGAGCCCACCCGGGACGTCTCTCCCCCCGGCAGTCCTGGGAGGACAGCCCGACGGTGGGCTCGCCTAGCCCTTGCGATTGCTACCGGGAGCAGGCCTCCCGTGAAGCTCGTGCCTCTTGCCCGCTCGAGACCAAGCCTCAACTACTTCCAAGTAATTTTTATTAAAGACTGCATGTATAAAAATCACACCAAACACTCCTATCAGAAGCAGACTGATAGAAATCTGCAAACAAAAGAATTAACTAACTAGCAAACAAAATAATAACTAACCAACTAAAGAGTAACATCTAAAACACAACAAAAGAATTAAGTAACTGGCTAACAAAATAATAACTAACCAACTAAAGAGTAACATCTAAAACACAACAAAAGAATTAAGTAACTGGCTAACAAAATAATAACTAACCAACTAAAGAGTAACATCTAAAACACAACAAAAGAAGTAACTGGCTAACAAAATAATAACTAACCAACTAAAGAGTAACATCTAAAACACAACAAAAGAAGTAACTAGCTAACAAAATAATAACTAACCAACTAAAGAGTAACATCTAAAACTCAAACACATATACAGTGAAAAAGTACACACATGCAAAAAGCAAACAAACTACCGCATAAATTATGTAAAAGCGAGTTCCAACTATCTTTTCCGGGGTTATACCCGAAACCCCCGTGATGAGTTTGCCTTTGGGTTGCTGCAAGTTGGAAATGACTTGAAAGCACATAACGCCAACAGATATATCCTAAAATCCCACCGCACTCTTTATAAACTGGATATTTGCACCTTTTCTAATGGTCGGCTCAGACCAATAACTCGATACCAATAGTTGTCATTTCACTTTCTTTTTTCCTCAAAAAGTCTATTGGGGTTTTCCAATCTTTCCTAAAAGTTGCTAATGACTTTCCTCTCATCAGAGTAGATAATTGGTCCATTTCGAGCCCCAATACTTTGGGTGACAACAGGGAGATTGGGAAGTGCCGTTTCCCCTCCAGATATGCCGGGAACTACAACTAAACGGAGAGGGAGCGGAGGAATCCAAAGGCTGTGAATGGCAGAAAATGGCATGGTCTCCACTCATCGGATAATTCCGCCGAGCTCTGTTTTGGTGCCAGAAATATGGGCTTTTCCCCCCTATGTTGCGGTGCCGCAACTTTTTCTTCTGGGGCGAAAGGAGAAGAGGTTGGGGCCATGTTCCTACTCTGTTAGAGCTGCAAGACTGAAAACTGAAAAGGGCTCCTGTACTTTTAATTATTGAGTAGAATTGAGAATTTCTGCAGGGCTTGCTTCTCGTGCAACCATTAAAGGGACAAGGGCCCTCTCCGGTTTTCAATCTTGCACGCCTATTTTTTTTTGAGAGGAGATGGCTAACTGGAGATTACAGTAAAAGTTGTTTCCTGGCTTTATTACTGACGCCTAAGCTGGTTGTTTTCTTTCCTTCTTGTCTATTAATTTCTTTTAAAACAACCCAAGGCAGGATATAATTCTCTGTGAAAAGACCTGTAAAGAAACAAGAGAAAAGTCTTCTCTGCTCCACCCAAAAGGGGCCAAAAGTTGCTCTACGCCCTCGGCCTGCTTCCCGGCCATCTTTAGCTACGGACGGATGGTTTTCTTTGGCTTTTTCTTTGCGGAGGGTGGCTTCCGAGGCATATCCGGACATGTTGGCCACCATACTTGCTTTGCGGCCGGCCCGCAGAGAAACGGCCGTTTCTCAAGTCCGTGGCGCAGGAATGCCGAGCAAGGAGTTGGCCGCCTCCGTTTTGTTTTCCTGTGGGGGAAAAAAAACACCTCGGGAAATAAACTTTTGACGTGATTTGAGGCCAGAATGAGCCCTATTTTTTAAAAATATCATAAGCCACCATGAGTCCCAATTTTGGGAGAAAGGAGAGAAATTAATGGATAAATCAATAAATAATTATTTATGTTCTTCCTTTCTGTTGTCGTTGAAAGGTGAAAATCATAATCATAATCATAATCACGCTGCCCCCACTGTTCTCCTTGAACAAAATAAAGCTACTCTTCTGTGTTGTGATGATTTGGGAGTGATCTTTCTTTTGCTTTAAAAATATGAAATGGGGGGGGGGTCCCTGTGGGGTCTCCTGGAGGGCTTGAGTTCCACTTTACAAGGATTGGGCACCCCATATCTGGCCCATTTCCTCCATTTCTGGTCTCCCTAGATGCCAAAATTCTCCATTTTAAAAACAGATCTGTGGCCTCAAATTGGGAACTGCTTGTCCGCCATCTGGCCGCAGAACATTTTGGAATTTCTCTCACGTTTGTGAGGAGTTTCGCCCTTTTTCTCGGGTGCAGAAGGCAGTTCCCCCCCCTGCCCTTTGCCTCACGCGGAGGGAAGGAAGGAGGTGAACCCATCGTGTAATCCACGGAGTAAACAGTGCCTCAGCTTTTCCGTCAAGAGCTTTGCTTTTCTGTCAGTGAGATGATTTACCTCCTTGCGTCATATTTTGACTGCAACAAGTAATTACAGGTACATGCAACCCTTTATTATTATTTTTTCCCCTTTTCTTTTACACACACACATAAAATTCTAGATAAAGGAGGCAACGTGGTGGACCCTCCGTCGTCCGGACAGCCCCTCTCCTGCCGGCCTTTCCAAATCCCTACCGGAGAATGGCTTCTGTGGATCCGAGAAAGATGGTATGCCCAACAGCAGAATGGCATTAAAAGCCCCTTTCAAGGCAGGCAGGCGGTTACCAAAAACCCAGCCTGGATAGAAAGATCTTTGCAGAAGGTCAGAAGGGAGAGCTTCACCCTAGCTTCCAGTGGCAGGGAGTTGCACAGCCGCTGAAAAGGAGAAATAAGCACGGGGAGAGATGAAAACCTGGCTAAAAGCTAAAAGATGCTGGAGGTGAAAGCCACTGGGTGAAAATACACACCCATGTGCATGTGTGTGCGTATCTGATTGCACAATAAATAGCTATGTAACATATTTTTGAACATTGCAGGGAAGTCAAAATATTTGAAGCCTCCTTGTTGCACCTGCTCAGAGATCAGAATTGCTCTGTCCAGCCCAACTAAATGCATCTGGATCTCACCCAGGGTACCAATGCAAAGCCTCCATGTATATCAGCAGTATATCTAGGAACTGGTGAAGACAGATCACAAGGGGCAACCGTTACCTTTGTTCCCCGGGTGCTCCGAAGTTGGGTGTGGAGGGCGTAACCGTTTCCTGCTTGTTGTCTCTAGCCGTTGTGCCCAATTGTATATGCCCACCCTGGAAAACTTCTGATAGATTGCTCCTCTACGATTTTGTCCCATCTGTTTTTTAGAAAGAACTACCTAGCCCTGCATATCACCATCGAGCTATGTTGGACAACAGCCCCCAGTATCCATTTCACCTTATAAAACACATTGAAATGTTATTTTGTGAGGACTAGAGTCTTTTAAAAATTTAAAGCTGGATAATTCAAGAGCACCGTGCTTTCAGTTTAAATACCTTTAAACTGAATCTGGGAGATTTTATCCAACACAAGGGTTGGAAAAACTTTGTTGTTGTTGCGTGTCTTCAAGTCCTTTCTGACCCTAGGGCGAACCTATCACAGGGTTTTCTGGGGCTGAGAGTGTGTGACATGCCCAGGGTCACCCAGGGGGGTTCCATCGCCAAGAGAGAAATTGACCCTGGCCTCCAGGGTTATAGTCCTGTTTCGCAGGAATTCTTTCCGCTTATCTTTTTCTGACAGGTCAAGCGGAAAGGCAGCCGTGCAGTCGTTCTTGCCATGAAGCCATCTGCAGCTCTTGTTTTACGAGCGCGAAGAGAACCCCGCAGACAGCCCTCGGTGACATGACAGAATCCGTCTTCTGGGCTCGGATCTGCAGCGTAAATGCCATTGTTCTCATCTCTGTCAATGTCTTTTTCTACGCTTATTTTGCTTAAGAGACGTCTTTCGTGGGTTTGTCCAAGAAGGTGAGATACTGGAGTCTTTTATGAATTAATTACAGAGTTCTAGCGGTTTGATTTCACTTTAACCATTAGAATTCTCTGCTGGAGATCTGAACGGCACACTCCTTTGAACGACAGCAGAGAGGTCTAAGGCACTTCCCAAAACTGCAAGTACCATAACTCTCGAGGATGGAGCCATGATACTTAAAGTGGAATCAAGCTGCTAGAACTGCTCAGTGCAGACACATTCCTGTGGCAGCACAGTAAATGCATTAGGCTTTGCAGAGAGTCTATAAATCATAAAGCATTGAGCCTTGCGAAGAGTATAAATAGATGGAAGCCAGGAAAAGGTCAGAGGGGCAATTGCTGGGGTTTCCAATCAGTAGTAGATGTTTATACTGGGCCCCTTGTGATGAGATAAAGAAACCATCATTTGGAGGAAAGACAGGTCTGGTCTGAGAGTGCTCATGCAACAGTTCAGGAAGAATAAAAAAATTTTCAGCATGAAAAAAAAATGTAAGGGACGGGAAGAATGTAATAGTAACCCCTGAGTGAATGTGGACATTCCACAACTATGCAATTCTAATACCTGCAGATGTGAGTCCGCTTGCAGGTGACATAAGGTTCCATGTTCCATTTTCACTGTCCCCCTTCTACTTTCCTCCTTGGTCCTCAGCTTACCTCAATTGCTGCAAACTAAGTTGAAAGCGGAAAACTAGTCTGCACTCAGTTAACTCATCTGTGGGGAGAGAAGGGGTGAAACTGTGACCTTCCTAGTAAAAAGCAAAAGAAAACTGCTGCCACCCCTCCTAGCTTGTATGTTCTTTCTCATTCCTAATTGTTGCCAACTGGACCATAGTCTGATGTGGCTTAACTGCACAAGTCCCAGTTTTCATCTGTGAAATGTTGGAGGTTATGGGATCAGAGCTAGGTTAAGTTGGCTACACAACCTTTTTTGACTGATAATGGTAGGAGCTGATTGTCTGGAAGCATCTATAGTCCTTTCTTCCTGCCCCATGCGTCTTGGGGTCTGAAGATGTTGAAAACCGCTAACTTAAGAATGTCCTGTGTTGCATGAGAAGCATTTCTCCCCCGCTGTTCATCTCTTTCTGGAAGAAGATCCAAGAGGGAGAGCTGTTGAGTTTGTGTTCTAGCAGAGAACTTCTGGAGAACTTTTGGCTGGTTTCTCCTGCAACCGCTGTAACACCTCCAGTCAGAACTTAGCCAAACTTGGCTCACATGCGCAATGGGAAAACATAGTTCCGGGGCAAGAGGCCCGTCTTCAGCCCGATCTTCCCTTTCCACCAGTTTGGGTCGGAGGCATCCAGGATCTCAAGAACATCCCCCCTGCAGAAACTCAGCTGGGAGGGGTTTTCGGCCGAGAAGTTGAACTGAGCTTGAACAAACTTGGGCTTCTTGGGCTGCGGGAAAATAAGAGTGAGACACTGACTGAGAAGAAATATATTTCAAAGAGTAAATATTAAGGTTACCAGGGCTCAGGGCTGAATCTCCAGTTTTCATGGGTCACGGGTCCAGGAGGGAGACGGAAGTACAATTCTCCAGTTTTGGTGGACTCGGCTCCACCAAAGGGGCAACAGGAGCCTCGAAGATCTCCCAGGGGTTTAATGCAACCCCTTAGCCTTGCACGGTCAACCACCCCAGCTTTAAAAAGGAGGAATTTGTGAAGGAAGATGGACGTTGGGCAAATTAAATTGAATTGGACATATAATGGACACAGACACACAAATGTGCACACAGGCTGCTGACCTCCTGCATTTCTCTGTGGTCCCGGAGAAAGACCTGCCTCTTTTTGGCGATGCTGTTGGTTCTGTAGAAATCCACCAGCTCATTAATGGAGTTGAACTTCTCGTCCCAGAGGTGGTACTTCCCTTTCTTCTCCCGGAGGACTTTGAAGTGGAGGATCTGGTCTTCGCAGCTGTAATAGGACGCAGAGAATAAAGGGAAGCAAAGTTGGAACGGGACACAGTGGGACGAAGTGGGGTTTTGTCGCCCCCAGCAAAGGTGCCCATTAGCATTGCATGCGTACGTTGTAGCTTAAGAGCAGTTTTGGTCTCCCGTGTGGCAAACAGGAAGCACAGGTGGTCGGCACTTCCTGCGCCCCTTCGACTGCACAGCCTCACCTGGAGAGTGGAGATTCTCTGTCCTATAAATAGACATGATGCAAACCACACTACTTCGCCTATTTTTGCATGATTTATTTTGCATCTGTTCAGGCACTTGAGGCTTCCCAAGTTGCTTTCCCCGGGGGACTAGAAACTTGTTAGTGAAACTCTCATGTCTTAAACTCATAGCACACTTGTTCTTGAACCCGGTGCTCATACAATATACACGTCCTGTTGTGATGAAACTGGCAGGCCTAGTTGGCTGGCACCAACTTCAGAAGGAGGGGTAGGAATCGAGGTGGACTTCTATCCAACTGTGTAAAATCCTTACTTATTCTGTTAGCACAGGGGTCCTAAGGGCCAAATCTGCATACCCTCCAACATTTTGCAGATAAAAACTGGAGCATGTCTGACCCAACAAAATCAGAGGCCATTCCCGCACTAGACTGTTATAGCGCTATTATTCCACTTTCAACATCCTATGGAATCCTGGGGTTTGCAGTTTCGGGAGGGGCCGCCCGGCCCCTCCCGAAACTGCAAACCCCAGGATTCCATAGGATGTTGAAAGTGGAATAATAGCGCTATAACAGTCTAGTGCGGAAATGGCCAGAGTGTGGTCAAGACAGCAAAAGTTATTGCTGAGGAAGAACAGATAAATGTTGGAATCTGCATGAGTTTGCTTTTGCCTGAGCCAACTGGGAAGCCCAAGATTTCCCCTCTTTCCTGTTGAGGTGAGTGCAAACTTCACTTTGAACTCACTTTGAACCTTTCCGCACTACAGAACTATTGCATTATGATTCCACTTTAACTACCGTGGCTGCCTGCTGGGGTTTGTAGCCTTGGGAGGTACTGGAGCTCTCTGGCTGGGAATTCTAAGTATCCCTCCCTAAACTGCAAATCCCATGATTCCATAGAACAGAACCATGGCAGTTAAAGTGGAATCACAGTGCAATAGTTGTGTAGTGCAGAAAGGTCCCCAGTTTGGAGCAACTGAAATAAGCTGAGGATGAAGAGGGGAAGGTGAGAGGAGGAGAGAGAAACTGGGGCAATTTTAAAAAGAGGTGGAAAAGTGGGACAGCATAGGATTAATAAAATCACTGCCAAACTGGTATCGTTGGAGGGTATGAAGCCGGTTCTTGCAAACTTTCCAAGTTTCCGAGATGGCCGTCCTCCAGACACCACAGGGACTTTCGCTGCAGAAATGCTCCTCCTAAGTCTTAGTAAAAGGCAGGGCCGCCTGTCTTAAGGTTTAGTTACTGGCAGGAAGAGCTTTAAAGTCTCAACATGCTGGCAGTTTAAGCTCTGTCCCTTTTCTCTTCAGCCCTGCCCAAAAACTGAACAAGATTCTGGAAAGGAATTTAGTCCTGGGGCTGAATGAAGCCGCCTAGCCTTTTATACTGGTCCCCAGTATAACCTTTCTGGAGAAGGCAGTGGCACTGGTGGGGCCCTGCAAAGTTTGTATGAGGTGTTTCTATGTCACCTTAATCTTTCCGACTGCACATACAACAGATAATACGGTCAGAAAACACTCAGCCCGATGAAAAGTTAAAATCTTCATCAATCTATTGGGAAGGAAGGTGACACAACCCACGCCTTTTAAAATTTAAAAAAATTACAAAAATTAAATGTTTTCCTAAAAAAGATCTTCCTTAAAATGACTCATTTGGAAATGAAGCTGTGTGTAATTTGTACAATAAAATTGTACAAGTAAACATGTAACGTACACAAAAAATTGATGTATTTCTTAATTGTTATTTCCCAGTTTTAATTTCCAGCACTGTGCTTTCTTTAACAAGCATACAAAATGTCAAACTTCTGTGCCATTCTGCAACGTCCTTTGTGCAAAAACAGCGTGAGCTTGCAGCCTGTTTTTGCTTTGTTTGAAGCTCTCTGATCGACCGTTTGGCTTAGTCGTTGCCACGTTGGGGCTGGGATGCACAGTTGTGGAAGCTGGTGGCTTCCATCTCAGTGGGTGGGTGGCTAATGAATCCGCTGTGGGTTTTATTGCAAACTTTAAAGGACTTATCCAAGGTGCTTAGATGTCTGGGAAATGAGCGAATGTCAGCGTCCCATTTAAGGGATTACAGCTGTTTCGGCTGTTTAGGCGTGTATCTCCATTTGTCATCTTGTGTTTCCATCACCTGAGACAAGACGCTCAGGTTGCTGGAGCCGGAAACGGAGAGCGAAGAAATAATTGCAGGCTTTTTTGTTTGTTTGTTTTATCAGCTTTCCTTTGGGAAGGGCCTTTTGTTTTAGCATATTCCTAAAACAGTAAGGCTTGAATTTTTAAGTCCATGGAAACATAGGTGCCATTTTCTAGGCCATCATTTTTAATCTGGGTACAAGTACGCTTGCCAGAGTGAAAGCTGGTGAAAACTCTTGCATTTCTCATGGTTTTGCGAAAGAGGGAATTTTGGCAGATTTTGCTGGTTACTGAGTTGCGTGACAAGCAATAACTCTGAAATCCCCTCTTCAAAAGACATTGGAGCCATCTCCACTTTTCCATCTGGCAACCCTCCAAGTCATCTACATGGCTGATTTTTGTCCTATTGCAGCACCACTACTGCCTAGTGGCCAATGGTGGTACTGCGCCTACTACCTGCACATGGGTCAGGTGACACAGGGAGCCAATCAGCTTCTACCTGGCCCTATAAAACCGCCACCTCAAGCCAGGCCCTTCACTTGGAGCTTGTGTGTTGGGGTTGCAGGTTGCAGCTTGGCTTTGCTGCCAGACCAGCAATTGATCATGGTCCAGGAGTCCAGTATTTGGGAAGGAGATGTTTGGTAGCTCCTTTATTGTGGAAAATTCCAGTGTTCTCTCTCCCTCAAACTTGCTGTTGCAGCAACTGGGATTTAGATAGGACAGAATTCCCTGTATGTGAAATCCTTCTGTCTTTCTCACCCATAGCCTCCCAAATTGTTCTTTCCTATCCATCAAAATGCATGATTGTAAATACCTTTTGTGTATCCAAATAACTAGACCAAGTGAGCCATAAATGTTTGTAGGGTCACTGGTCATATAAAGACTCCCCCATTCCCAGTTTCTGCACATCTTCACCTTAATTGCCTCTCCTGTTCTTCTTCCTCTCCCCTCCTTCTGCCATGCTTCACTTCTCCACCAACAAGATGGTGAGTTCAGAATGAAGCTAATGCCTTTATCTAATCTTTTCATTAGCAAGTTAGAATCATAGAATCATAGAAATGTAGAGCTGGAAGAGACCCCAGGGGCCATCCAGTCCAACCCCCTGCCATGCAGGAACACCCTCAAAGCACTCCTGACAGATGGACATCCAGCCTCTGCTTAAAAACCTCCAAGGAAGGAGACTCCACCACACTCCGAGGCAGCCGATTCCACTGCCGGACAGCCCTGACCGTCAGGAAGTTCTTCCTGAGGTTCAGGTGGAATCTCCTTTCCTGCAGCTTGAATCCATTGCTCCTTGTCCTGGTCTCTGGAGAGGCAGAAAACAAGCCCACTCCTTCCTCTACATGGGACGTAGGCTGTCCATGCATATGGAAGTACAAAAGCCATTACTAAACCTTTCCTAAGTCTGTAACCTGTAACTGCCTGCTTTATTTATTTTTGAGTCAGTTTCAGTTTGAGGAAGCAATGTGAGATCGCTTCTTCTCGACCTCTGCTTAAAGAAAGGGTGATTCCTAACAGTTTTAGCTTTCATATTTTTCTCCAAAAGGGCTAACACCCCCCAAAGGTGTTATTTTCCCCCAAAAGGGCTAATTCTAATTCCCAACATTTTAAAGTTCAGACTGGAACCCAGAGTAGATGCACTGTCCCCTGATGTGGAAGCCACCATTTGCCACAACTTCACCCACATTTGCCCTAAGATAAACTTTTAAAAGTATTAATAATTATGAGAAATATCTTTGTATAGCCCGGCCTATCCTGGAGGCACAGGATGGAGTTTGGCATCCAACAAAATAGGACCATAATGTTCACGTTCAAATATAATCTGCCCACCTTGCTCTGGGTTGCCTTAAACCGTCAGACACAAATGTCGGCAGAAGCAGGTCGTTCACAAGGTTGGCACGAACACCGTGTTTTTTTGGAGACTGACTTAATGCCTGCACGGCTTCAAGTGGTGACTTGTGTTTAATGAAAGCGCCTTCGCAGATCAAACGACACAAGGAGGGTTTTTGTAATTATGCTCACATGGCTTTTAACGAAGCTGGCCAAAAGCACGGAGCAGCCAACACGTCGGGCTCCGGTTCTTAAAGAGTATGTTTACCGCGGAAACAGGACCTCTCCACATGAAATGCAGTCCGCCCTCCACATTGGTGGGTTTGACTTGCACAGATTTGATTATCTGGAATTTTCTCCAGCCGCTGTCCCCTAACCTCAGGTGCTTCTTTTCTGGGGGAACCTTCCCTCTCGGCAGCTCCGATCAGGCCGTGCAACCCTTTAAAATCTTGCTTCCAGTCCTCTCCCTCCTCCACCGGCCTGGCCAGCGAAGGATGGATCGCGGCCTGATTTCTCAGCACCGCAAAACCTCTCCCAATGCCCCCGCTTTTCTCCCCCCGCTTTTGCAAGGGTCCTGTGCTCCTAACCCGAGCAAATACGGAGGCCCAACTGTAGAGTCAGTGTCGCGTAGCGGTACGAGCTTTGGACTAACACGCTGGGAGACCAGGGTTCAAATCCTTACTCAGCTGCGGAAACCCAATGGGCGACCTCGGGCAGGTCATACTCTCTCAGCGTCAGAAGAAGGCAAGGGCAAACCTGTGAACTGGGACTGTCCCGATTAATTCTCTAGACGCTTCCGCACGAGGCTGTTATAGCGGTATGATTCCACTTGCAACATCCTATGGAATCCTGGGGTTTGCAGTTTTGGGAGGGGCCGGCCGGCCCCTCCCGAAACTGCAAACCCCAGGATTCCATAGGATGTTGCAAGTGGAATCATACCGCTATAACAGCCCCGTGCGGAAATGGACTCTGTCTTCCCACTTTCCTAGCTGCCTTTAAGGTGACCCAGCTCTTCTCTCCTCCTCCCTCTTTCCCCCTTTTGTCTTCAGCTTAGAACTCTTGCTGCAAACTGATTCCAAAGCGCTCTTAAAATGTCTCGTATATTGAACTGCAAAAGGGCTGTAGAATCCGGACTTATTCTGCCAGCAGGCTGTGCGTGCAGAACGTCAGGTCCTGGAATCAAATCTGCATGCAGGGTACCGAATTAGCAGGGAGGAGAGAAAGGGGCAGAGTCTCGCCTTTCCCGGCTGGCTCAGGCCAAAGCAAACTGCCGCTGCCTCTCCCGGCTTGTGTGCTCTTCCTCCGTAACGACTTCTGCCATTTTAACCACACTGTGATGTTGGTCGGCCCCCGTTTTCATTTGCGAAATGGCGGTGGTGGGCTTTGGAGGAGAGCAGAGGGAGGCTCACCGGAGCTTCCAGTGGGAACCACCAGCAGCACCTGGTTGGATGTTTTCTAAGCTCTGGATCTCACTCCTGTCTGAACACAAATCCTTTAGAAGTCGTAAAGTTTCCTCAATTGTAATGCTTGCACAACTCATCCAAAACTGTTGGAGCGGTCCAGGAGGGAACAAAAGAAAGGAAAGCATTTGCTGACATAGGAAGCCCCCCCTTCCAGTCTTTTTTTACCCCAGAGGCAAAAACAACACCCTATGATCTTCAGCTCGTAAATGAAGTCTACCTTGGCCTCCGTGGAGCAGATTTACGAACTGCTCTTTCCCATCCCAGATGAATGACGTCTAACTTTCAATATCCCGTTCCCACTTGAAATTTGGAGCCGACTGGGTGGAGAACAGCAATGAGGTAAGGAAGGTGCCAGGCTGAGACATGGGCAAAATTTATGCCACCGACTTGCTCCGACTTAACAGGCATGGAATGAGCTGCTTGGTTGCCTTTGGAGAAGACACAGCTCTATGAGGAATCTGGAGAAAAGATGGTGATTTTTTTTTTCTATTTGGCAAAACGGTCATTTAATTTTACAGGTAAAAAGCTCAACTGAGTGTGAAAAGGCCTATTACATGTGTTCCCAGCATCAGCCAGGCCCTGGCTTCACAGATCTAAAATTAGAAGTCTGCATTATCCTGGAGAGATGAGGAGCTAAGACCGGCAAGCAGTAAGATCCCAACATACGTATCTTGCAAAAAAGTCACTTAAAAAAAAATCTTTAAAAATCCCCCAATCCCCTGCCTTCCCACTTTTCCAGCTGCTTTTAAAATGTCCTGGTTTTTCTTTCGTGCCCCCACTTTCCCTTTTAGTTCTCAGCTTACGTCAGATTGCTGCAAACTGCAGTTACAAGTGCAAAATACTTTTCACTCAATTAACTGACTGGGGGGAGAGGAAGGGGCAGAATCTTGCCTTTCCTACTTGACTAAGGCAAAAGCAAACTATCGGCAGCCTCGTCTAGCTTGTGGGTTCATCCTCGTCGATAACGCTTGCCGCCTTCGTCACACGTGTCCCAGTTTTCATCGGTGAAAATTTGGAGCGTGTGCAGCGGCAGGATTGGCGCAGAGCGAGAATGAGTTCATGGTGTCCCCGTCTCGCCGCCTTCTCCTTGCTCCGAGCTCCTTCAGGGTCTGCCGGGGCGGCTCTTTATAATCTGTTGCCCTTGGCACGCAAAAGCTTGCTGGGAGGTTGGCTTGGCTTGGGTGTTGCTGCTTTCCCTCCCTCTGTGGGCGCTGGGGATATTGGTTTCAACTTGAACGTGGATTTGGCCTGGCCTTCCCTTCCTCTCGGGCATCATTTTCTGCAAAGGAATATCGTTTTGGGAGCACGGTGATGCCAAGGCTGTCCAAATGGCAGACTCTGGAAGTACCGAGGAGGTGCTGAGCGCCAGCTGACAAGCTGGGAATGGGCTGGTTGAGCCCCGGGGTGTAACCGTGGGGTGTGTGTGTATATGTGAGGGTTGTTATTGTGTGACTTCAGGTTGTTTCCGACATACGGTGCCCCTAAAGTGAACCTGGGGCTGAGAGTGTGTCACCCGGTGGGTCTCCATGGCTGAGCAGGAATTGAACTCTGGTCTCCAGGCTTGTACTCTCAATGTTCAAATCACTACACCATGCTGGCTCTCAGGGGTGATGGTACTGCTCCCCAGACAAAAATTATCCTCCCCCCAATAAATGTCCTGCGTTCCCCAAATTTCTAGCATTCCAAAGAGGGTGACGCTGAAGCACCTTCATGCCTGGAACTCTTCTCCTTGCTGCATTTGCCTTTGGTCACTTTGGCTGCCTCTTTGCTTTGGAAGCCTACACTGTCTTTCTCGATGCTCAACTGAAGTTTTAATTTTACCGAAGTGTTAGGAATTTGACAGCTGATTAGACTGGTGGAGTCTCCTCCTCCTTTGGAGGTTCTTAAAGAGAGGCTGGATGGCCACCTCTCAAAGGGAGTGCTCAGATTGTGTCTTCCGATGGTGTTGGACGGGATGGCCCTGGAGGTCCCTTTCAACTCGTGAGATCCTGTGATTCTAAGTTCCCTTTTGGCGTGTAGTAGATTACTGGAGGGCAAGGAAGGAAAGGACTGCTTACTGCAGAGGGTGGAGAGCCCTTGGAAATGTGGGATAGGGAGGGATTGCCCTCTGGTGTAGGAACTAAGAATCACAAGCACTTCCTTATTTTTTTTTTACTTCTGAAATGCTGCCAGGGTTAGGAAAATGTTGTTTTGCAAGACTTTTAAAATGTAGTTGCATTTGCCAAACTGCAGCTGAGGTCTTGCAAAGACCTTGGCTCTACATGCACAGCTCAGGTCCAACAAAGTTGCTTGCCCAGCCTCTAGGGTCCAGACCTAGAGGGAAAGCGTGTGGGCAGAGGTGCATGGTGCACCAGTCTCCAGGAAGGAGATGAGGTAGCCTCTCAGATACAGGGACTCATACAAAGTTCGTACTACTCAGAGGAAAGCCGCGACAAACGCCCTCTGAAGAAATCTTGCCCAGAAAACCCCGTGATAGGTTTGGCTTAAGGTCACAGAAACAACTGGAGGGCACACAACACTACCAGCCTTGGAGAGAGCTCCTTTACAATCTGGAATAAATCCCAGATTGGATTCACCAAACCCCTGATGTGGAAACCGCCAGTTGCTCCTGGATTCTGTATTTTCTCAGCTGCCCCTTGGCTCCTTCCTTGGCCTTATCAACACCTTCAAGATATTGTCAGCCCCCAGCAACAAGCAGGAAGTTCAGTTTCTCAGTCCCATTCCAGTCATTCCAGGCAACAACTGCTTCCCCCTTCCCACGCAAAGGTTGCAGCCTTCTGAAATTCCTGCAAACATGTTTTTCGTAAATTCCATTTCACTTACATCCTGGAAGGCAGAGTCATCCCAGCAGGATATAAACAATAAGGGGGAGATTTGGTGGTGAGAAGGGTGTGCCGGTTGAGTGGCCAATGAAGGGCCTCCCACAGGACAAGTAGGTTTGTGCCTTTGTAGGGTTGGAGATCCTTGGGGAGAAGCTTCCGAATCAATCAGGTGGCAAATTTGCTCTGGGTCAGCAACAAATCCCCGTCCCAAGTCGGACAGCCAGTTCAGTCCCAAACAAGCACCTGCCACTTTCCAGCAGCCCCTCATCTATAGTGACCCACAACAACTGTATCTCCCTCCCTCTGCAACCTTGTCCCTGTACGGAGTGACCTTGGGTGCATCACACACTCTCAGTCCGAGAAAATACCATAATAGGATCACGGAGCTTTCTGGGATTGAGCGTATGTGACGTGCCCAAGTTACCCAGTGGGTTTGCACAGCTGAATGGGGAACTGGACCCAGGCCTCCAAGGTCATAGTTCATGGGTCAAACCCCTCCACCACACTGGCTGGTCAAACCCCTCTTACTGGTGAAGAAGTTCCATCTGATGTTCAACCAAAATCTCCCCTCCTGTAACTTAAAACCGTTAGACCCAGTCCTGCCCTCTGGGGCAGCGGAGAACACAAATTTGACTTACTTCACAGAGATGGAGAAGTCTCCAGGGCTGCTCTCGCTCTCTCGGATGAGAAAGGCTCCCCGGAACTGGCGTTTTAAGAGAGCCTTTTCCGCCGCTTGCCGGGAAATCTTGCCAGAGTACCACCTGGGGGAGAGGGAGCCAGAAAGTCCATCAAGAATAGCACTGCCAGGGGGCTGCGTTGCAAGACGCTTGGTCGCTGGGGCACCGTCCGTCCGACTGCACCCGTGCGCTTCTGGTCTCAGTTCAGGGTGCCCGGAATGACACTGAAAGCCCCAACCGGCTGGGAAACTTAACATCTGAAGGAGCACCTTTCTCCGTATATACCTGTTCCGAGAACGGAGATCCGGAGGGAAAGGGATGTAGCGATGGTTCTTCTTGTTGTGTGCCTTCAAGTCATTTCTGACCCGTGGCAACCCTAAAGCGAACCTACCATGGGGCTAACTGGGCAAACTTTTTTCAAATGTTTGCCATGGCCTTCCTATGAGGTTGAGGAAGTGTGACTTATTTTCTGCTAGCGATCTCTAGTGCAGGAGTTCAGGGGAGCGGATTAGAGCTCCACAGCAGAGAACTCTTAAGTCCTGCCCAAACTACACAGCCCGGGATTGTGTAGTTTGGAACCGCAACCACTGGAGGGAGTTCAGACTGGCGGAACTGTGTGTGGCAGACGCACTCCCCCGTCACAAAGAGATTAAGTCCCCCAAACCCCTTGCTGGGGCATACGCAAAAAGTTGCCCGCTTTGGAACACTACCTCCAAATGAAGAAGAGGGGAGGAGGTCTACTTACGGGTGGGGCTTCATTTTGATGTAGTTTTGGGGGATGAATCCTTCAATGCCGAAGAGCTCCGCTTTGTACCAGTTCAAGTCTTCTTCCATATTCAGGATCTGTTGGAATTCCCCAAAGGAGCACAGGAATAGGGATACATTAGGGATTACGTGGGGTGCAGTTCATCCGTGTGTCGGTGCAGCTACTTTGCTCCCCCGACAAGCCACCCCAAATTTGGGTGGCCGAGAGACCAGCATCTTCTACCAGCATAATGGTAGGAGACCTGGAAACCATGAAGCCCTCTGAGGAGCAGCTTAGGGAGCTGGCATTGTTTAGCCTGGAGAAGACAAGATTCAGAGGCAACGTGATAGATATGTTTAAATATGTGAAGGGATGTCATATGGAGGATGGAGCAAGTCTGTTTTTTGCTGCGCCAGAGACTGGGACATGGAGCAATGGTGTCAAACTACAAGAAAAGAGATTCCACCTCGATGTTAGGAAGAACTTCCGGAGGGTAAGAGCAGCTGGAGTCATGTTGCCTCATGTTCATCTTGTGGTCTACTAAGACTCCTCATGAAAACTTTGGAGAATTAATAGTGAAAAGTACCTTTTGAAGACAGGCTTTTTGGGGGGCCAGTCCCTGAACTTTGATTCCACTTTAACTGCCCTGGTGGTTCCATCCTATGGGATCCTGGAATCTGTAGTTTCATGAAACATTTAGAATTCTCAGCCAGAGAGCTCTAGTGGCTCATCAAACTACAAATCCCATGTTTCCATAAGATGTCGTCACAGCAGTTAAAGTGGAATCGCGGTGCTGTAAATGGGCCTGTTGTTTCAAAAAGGCAGGTCTTCGTGTTGCTTTTCCATCTACGGTCGGCCCTCCACGTTTGCGGGTTTGACTTGGACAGATCTGATTATTTGTTTCTCCAACCCCTGCCTCCCTCGACCTCCGGGGCTTCTTTTCCGGGGAAGGCTTGCCTCTGGGCAGCTCCGATCAGGCTGCGCAACCCTTTAAAAATTTGCCTGTGGTCCAATCTCTCCTCCACCAGCCTGGCCGGATAAGGATGGCTTGCAGCCCGATTTCTCAGCACCACGAACCGGCCGGTCCCTCCCGAAACTGCAAAACCCAGGATTCCAGAGGAGGTTGAAAGTGGAATCATCGCGCTATAACAGGCTAGTGTGGAAATGGCCCTGGTTTGGACCTTGGGTGCCTGCTCTCCCCACCATGCCTCGGTCCCCTTCCCACAGACACACGCATCCCTTTGGATATTTGCAATTTTTCCGCTTCTGCAAGGGTCCTGTGCCCCAACCCTAGCAAATGCAGAGGGCCAACTGCGTATCCCCCGCCCCCCACCCCATCACTGTGAGAAACTGCACCCTCGGCTAAAGAAAGAGGATCTAAGCTCTCTCCCCTGAGACTTGCTCTTTGGTGCAATGAAACCAACGCCCAGGTGCTGTTTGGCTGCAGCAGATGTGAAATGCGACCAGATGCAAAAAAAAAAAGGGGGGTGGAATACACGAAACAGCCGGGGTACAGGCTTAGGGTTGCCAGGGCGAAAACTGGAGGGGTCCCCTGTACCTTTATCGCTTGTATACAAAAAGGGGATTTCAGCAGGGATGGCTTCTCATGCAACCAGATACCAAACAACGTTTGCCACCGTTCCCTTTTCGACACAACTGGTAACGGGACAGGAGCCCTCTCCAGCGTTCGTGCTGGCAACCCTAGAACTCCCTGCCCTCCAACACTTCACAGGGACTTACCGGACCCACAATGGCAAAAATGATAAATGATTAAGAACAGTCAGACTAGCAGTTTGCTTTTGCTCTACCCTCCAGAATCTCAAATGTCCTTTTCTTTCTTACCTTTAGGTTCCAAGACTGGGTTTTTTTTTGCTCCAAATAATTGGAAAGAGTGCAACTCCCCATACGAACCTGCCCGAGCTTTACGATCTGCAGGGGAGGGCATTCTCTGAGTCCCACTGTCACCACGGAAATAACTGGGGAGGACATGGGAGAAAGCCTTCTTGGTGGCTGCTCCCACGACGTGGAATTCCCTCCAACAATTTAGTTTGGTTGGACTCTTCCTACTCCCTTTTCTCCAACAGAAGAGGAAGAGTTTCTTATTCAGGCAGGTGTTTGAAATTTAAAATATGTAATAGGTATGAATATCCTAAGGGCACCAGATCCTTTTTGAACGTGCAAGCTAAGCAGGGTCAGTCTTGGTTGGTCCCTGGATGGGAGACCACCAGTGAATACCAGCTTCTGTAGGCTCTATTTCAGAGGAAAGAACTGGCAAAACCACCTCCAAGAATTCCTGGCCTAAGAAAACTCCATAAAATTCATGGGGTTGCCCTAACTTGATGGGTGACCTGAAGGCATATAAACATACACACACAGCAGTTGTGAGTATGAAGCGTTCTACTTTATTTTATTTTTTAAATTTTTTAAAGTTAGTAATTATATTTTAATTGATTTTTAACAGTTTTAATCATTTTTTTTTAAATACCGTTACTTAATTCTTCTTAAACTTTTTGTAAAATAAGATTTGAATTTAGCCTTCTTTTAAATTCCTGTAAGTCACCTTGGATCCCGTCCCCAAAAAAGAGCAGAGTATAAATGCAATAAAATAGATAAATAACAGGTTTCTCGATCACACAGCAGTGATAGTAGGTTTAAGGTGAAATCGCTAGAGCCCAGAATGCATTCTAGCGTTTGAGGCATAGGGGTAGAGCTTGGAAAAGTTACTTTTCTAGATGACAAATCTCAGAATCCCCCAGTGATTATGTTGGCTGGGTGAATATGGGAGTTCCCATTCCAGAAAAGTAATTTTTCCAAGCTCGGGTGTAGGGCAGAGAGAGGTTTTCAGAGGCCTAGAGATCTCGGGTAGCTTGTTTCTCCCCAATGAGATCAAAAGAAACTGTGCAAAAATATACTGCACATTCCTCCAGATACCAATTTTCCCAGGCCATAAAATGGTCACATATTTCTATTAACTATTTTTACCTTTAGCGTGTCTCCCTTCTTGAACGCTAATTCGTCCTTCTCCTCAGCCTGGAAGTTGTAGAGGGCCACGGCCTCCATCCCTGCACCGGTCCTCCTAGGGTCCAGAGGAGACCCGGAGAGACATGCGGCCCCTGAAACAGCCTTACGTATTTGTCAAGCCTCGCTGGCGTTTTCACCCCGGATACCCAAAAGCCGGCGTGCCGGAGAAGCCTCTTCTTGCAAAGCGATGGGTCCAGCTTTCTTCTTTCTCATCAGCTTGAAGGTTTTGTTTTCTGACTGTCCGGTGGTTCCCTGGTCTATAGGAAACGAGAGAAGATGAAGAAGGAGGAGGAAGGGGGGGGGGGAAAAAGCCACGTGTGAAAGAGAGACAGGAAACGTATTTGAATACAGCTGCTTGTTGCGAGTGTAAGTGCGAAAGACAGAGAATGGAAATATTACCTGCAGAGACTGACCCTGGTCTCCTCTCACAGAGAGAGGGGATTTTTATCTCTCTTCCCACGAGGGGAACAATTTTCAAGAGGGACGCCTACTCATTTTAACACTTCCACCCACCCATGTCTGGCAGGAAGGGGTGTGAAATACAGAGCATGAGCAGAGGAGGAGAAGATGATGTTTGTCTTTCCTTTACTCCTAAACTGGGGCCGAATGCAGCATAGCAAAAAAAAAAGCAACCCTATTAAAATTGCTATTACTAATTTACAAATAATTGCTAAATCATTATTGTTAAACTATAATTTTATTATTATTTTTTCCTTTTTTAAAACTAGGCATTACGTATTTACAATTATGCGTATTTGCCAAGTACATCTACACAAAATACAATTAAGGCAAAAATTACATGCTCGATGCAAAGATCCCAGTTTTGGGAGAAAGGCGGCTTAGAAATAACAGCGAGATAAAATAAATAGGACGAAAGAAGAGGAAAGTGAAGAGAACAGAAGTAAATGAAGCATATAACGCCATATTGTATTATCTGTATGATCTGAGTGATTCCTTAAAAGCGATAACAAAAAGATTCTCCCCATTTCCTACTAAAATATGAGATTAAACCTTCCCACTGTTTCCTAAAGTTATACAATGATGTATCTCTTCCTAGCATTGTTAATTTGTCAATTTCTATGATCTCAGAAGTTTCTAAAAATTTATAAATTTAATTTATAAAAATAATTTTTATATTATTATTGAAGTGCACCCAAAAAAGTGCACCCAAAAACAGAACTGAAAACATGCAAAAAGGTTTTGTTAAAATGGCTTCCATTTTATTGGAAATGGTGAATGGAAGAGATCCCAAAGGACACTGAGCCTACCTCCCTGTCGGTGCAGAAAATATAGCTATTTTCCCCCAAGAAATGATGGTGCTTGTTGTTACTACAGTACCCTTTATCCACGGGAGATACGCTCCAAGACTCTCCACGGACACCTGAAATCACAGACAGCACTGAGCCCTGTAGTATCTAAAGAAGAGGGTTGCTTCCGGTGATGCCATTACTTTTATAGGGTTTTCCTAGTCAAGCACTCCTCGGAGGTGGTTTTGCCAGTCCCTTCCTCTGCAATACAGCCGGCAGCATCTGATATTTGTTGGCGGTCTCCTATCCAAGTACTAACCAGGGCTAACCCTGCTCAGCTTCCAGAGTGAGAAGGGATCTGGTGCCTTAAGGGTATTTAGGCCTTTGAGAAGCACCTTAATGTATTGATAAATCCATCTCGTTTCATATTTCAACACCTGTAGGTCTTGTTTTGGACACAAGAGGGCACATGTTTCTCACCACTGGGGATGAAGCACATGGAAAACTCTCTGCAGTTAGAATATTGGCCACAACTGTGGCACTGGTTTACATGTGGATGCAATTGCTTGGTTTCCAGCTTGCAGTTTGGTGGAAATCAGTGTGAGATTTGTGCATTCTGTAACTATGAGGGATTCTGGTCATAACCGTGAGGAAAAAGGAACTCTGAATCTTTCTTTTTATTTTCTAATTTATATTCCGCCTTTCCTTCCAGTGGCATGCCCAGCGCTTGTTCTCCTCACCTTCTACTCATAACGACCCTGAATTAAATTAAATTAAGTAAAGCTATTAACAGTTAAAAGGCAGCAAATTCCAAAATCTACAAAATAACGATATGTTTATTGGGCTAAAAAGTATGAAATACATCATACAAGCTTTCGGAGTTCCACTGGCTTCTTCATCGGGCAAAGGTGTTTAAAACAATTACAGTCTGCCCTCCGTGTCTGCAGATGCTGTATCCATGGATTCAACCAACCACGACTTGAAAATATTTTTTAAAAATCCATAAAAGCAAACTTTGATTTTGCCATTTTACTTCTCCATTGCACCTAATGGGACTTGAGCATCCACAAATTTTGGGATTCGTGGTGGATCATGGAACCAAATCCTAGTGGATAAGAGCCCATTTTACAATGGCATTTAAAACTAAAGCAAAAGAAAACTGGTTCTCCAACCTCTGTTTAACAACCTGATGTCCAGGTTGTCAGGCAGCCTGTTGCTGACAGTCCAAAGTTGCCAAAGTTATTTTCCATTTCCCATTATTGCATCGTTAAAGGCACTGGAGCTTCGTTTGGGAAAGTGGTTGGCGACTCAAGCAATACCGAAGATTTGAGACCTGATCATTCCAGGAAAGGGGAACTGGCAATTCATATGACGTTTTCTTTTAATGATTCCAGCAGCACCTTTCTACTTTTTTTTTAAATTCTGGAGCCCATGAAAAATGAAGTGAAAGGAGACATCAGCCTGACCTCATCCAGTCATACAAACTGATTTTTTCCCCCTCTTCTTGGCTGTTGCTAATTTAAAATAAATCATGGAGGGTGTTTTGTCCCTGCAATGCTGACAGTAAAGTGTCTCTCCTTTTGGCAGTGCAATCCTTTTTCTTTTTCTAAATTTCACGTGGCTGTCAACTTTTCCAAAGTCATAACCGGCAGCTTCCTTTCTTAATGAGAGTAATTAACTGGTCCGGCAGGGAATAACAAGGTCAGAATACCCCTCCCTGGATCCTGGCATGAAACTAGAAGCCTTGTGAAGTCGCTTTGAGGAGACACCCACCCCGTGGGTGCCAACTTTCTCTGCCGCTGTGCATTAAAAGACAACCTATTGTCCACAAATTTAGCAAGCCGTAGTGGAAAACGCACCGGAAGAACTTTGTGCAATGGTGACATGCATCGATTGTTGTATCACGTTGCCCGTTTTGGCTACTTTTCCTCAAGAATCTTATGAGGTATGGGCTTTAGCAAATAGGAAGTGTCTGCCCTTTTGCTTCTTGCTTATGTTTTCTCTTTAGCGTGAGGCTGGTAGAACCTCGGAAGAAAAGTTGCATTCCCAGATTTTCAAAGCAGCAATACAGGACGGCCAAAATTCATGACGTGCAGGGTTGACAGCCCAAAAGTTGGAGCTAGTATGTTTGGGTCCCACCAAAATGCCAAATGAAAGAATTGACTTTAGTTAAACTAGCCACGCACTTCTGTGTAAAATTAATATGCAGTCGGCCACCCACGTTTGCAGGTTTGACTTCCACAGATTTGATTATTTGCAAATTTCTCCAATCTCAGGTGCATTTTTCCCAGGGGAACATTCCCCCTTGGTGGGTCCGATCGGGCTGTGCAGCCTTTAAAAACCCATCTTTGCTTCTCTTCTTCCTCTGCCAACTCCTGCCTGGCTGGCTAAGGATGACTCTCTCGGGCAAAACATTGGTGAAAGATTTCCTGGCCGTGGAAGTAACACTGGCAAAACGAGCTTTGTTCCTTTGCCTACTTGTTGGCGTGCCAGGCTGCTCCTCAAGGCATAGGAGTGGACCCCATAAAAAAGTTGGCAACTCTGACGGTCGACTTATCTGCAGATATCTGAAAATGGATCCCTGAGTTTTGTCTGCTGCTGCCCGCCTCTCGACAGGTTGAAATCCCATTTTGGCCATGCATGAAGCCCGCTGGGTAATTCTGGCTTAGTTGTGAGACTGGCCTACCTCAGAAGGTTGTTGTGAGGAGTTTTTGTTAAAAGGCGGAATGAGGCTCCTGCGAGGGAACTGCTGAGGTCCTTTGAGAAAGGGTGGAAGCAAGGCAGTCTTAATAATACCTTTTCAGCAGGGAACGGTGTCTCCTGTTTCACGCTCCACCCAGAGGTTGGTGAAACTGGGACAGACTTAACTTATCGCCAGGGCGTTGGGTACTCGTGCCACCTCCTTCCTTGTTCCAACCATTTGGCATAAGTGGCTCTAAATACTTAAAATTAAGGGGTTGTGTTGTCGGGTGCCTTCAAGTGTTTCTGACTTACGGTGGCTCTATCGTGGGGTTTTGTTTGCAAAAGTTTATTCAAAGAGGGTTTGCCTTTGCCTTCTTCTGAGGCTGAGAGAGCGTGACTTGCCCAAGGTCACCCAGTAGGTTTCCATGTCTGAGCAGGGATTCGAACCTTGGGCTCACAGAGTCCTAGCCCAACATCTCAACCTCTGGCTGAAAATTAAGGATGCCCCGTGTAAACGCTCGTCCACCTGATCCTTGCACCTGATTATATGCGATTACAGAGCTTGGAAAAAGTTCCTTTTCTGGACTACAGCTCTCAGAACCACCCACGGCCATGTTCATCTCTTCGTTTATTATTGCTAATTCTGCAAAATTGCTCATATTGCTGAGGTCCAGAGAAGCACGCTCTTTTTACGGATTTGGCCAGCCCTTTGAGGACTGCAACAACTGCAACATCGACAACAACTCTGTTTCTGACAGTGGTGGCCACTAACTTCCACATCACTGGGCGGGGGGGCACAGAATCTGCTCCAGTTTTCAGTCTGAACTTGAAAGGTGCTGTCTAAGGGAGGGAGTAGAGGCCGGCATCTTTTGATCACACTCTCTCAGCCTTAGAGGAAGGCAAATCTTGCCAAGAAAACCCCGTGATAGTTTTTGCAGACTTGCGCAAAAACGAGGAAACCACCAAAATGATGGTGTCACAGGGAAGAAGGCGTGGGCACCCTGGGAAGCTTTGGAGGGCCAGATTGAGGGGTAAAAGGACGGCCACATTTAGCTTTAGGTCTTCAGGCTCCCCACCCCAGAATAAACATAGACCCAGAAACATGTCAAAGCAGTCCTGGTACTAGTAGTCGGTGCTGACAGATGTTGCAAGAAGAGATAATCTTTGATTCTCGGCTTGCCATCCGGGACTGAGGAAGGAATCGCTGCTGTGTGTGTGTTGCGAGTGTTGCTGTTTTAGTGTCATCGGCATACACAGGACTTTGCAGAGGGTGATAAGAGCAAGATCCTCGATTTGTCCCCTGGCAATTCGAGACCTAAATTTAGAGCATGACAACAGGAAGCAGGGGTGTAGGTATGGGGAACTGGGAAGCAAAATGAAAGCATTTCCCCACCAAAGAAGAATTCTGCCCCTTCCTCAAGAAATTTTCATTCAGTCCCCAAATTTCTAGCCTTGCAGTTAACTTAAAACTTTAGCTGGGCACTTAGAAAGAGAGTTGAGGCATCCAAAGAAAAGGGGGAAGGCAAAGAGACCCAGGGAATGTGAACACAGCAGAGAGAAGAATTCATAGATTAGAACAATGTTCTCTGTAAAACTAGAAATTTGGAGACCAAGAGGAAATTTCAGGGGAGGGAGCCGACTTCTTATCTGGGATGGGCTATGCCCTCTTTTTGACCACTTCCTTTAAAGCTAAATTTCTAGTAGTAAGTGAAAAGGAAGAAAAAAGGAACAGCCAAGGGGAAAAATAGGTACATGGCTGGCCCTGACTTAGGGGTCAGTTGAAATGAAGCCGTGGGGCCAGGCCTTTGGGGCTGGAGCTATAGTCAGTGCAGACGGCTCTGGTTCTGGTTGCTGGTTCTGCCTCCAGGATGCATTGCATTCTGGAAGAATTAAGGTGGAAGAACGAGCAAACTGCAAAGCAAATTCTGTACCTCGCTGAGCAGCCCTCTCTCCTTCCTGCTTTCCTTGCGAGGCTGGCCTGAGAATTTCAAGGAATTTCAAGGCCCCAAGAGATTGATTCTGGCCATTTCCACCCTACACTGTTATAGTGCTATTATTCCACTTTCAACCTCCTGTGGAATTCTGATGTTTGTAGTTTCCCGAGGCCCAAGAACTCTCTGACTGAAAATCCTAAAGATCCCTCCCTAAGCGCAGGATTTCATAGGAGGTTGAAAGTGGAATAATAGCACTATAACAATGTAGTACAGAAATGGCCTTAGTGCGTTCTTGCTAGCTCATTTTTTCTCTCCATGTGTGAAGGGTGGAAGTGGTCTGTGCTCACATCACGGATGCTCCTCAGAGTATGAATAAGGCCGCTGTACATCTTTCTAAATGTCATCTTTGGATTGCAATAGGATGAGACAAACCAGAGGGACAAGTGTGGCAGGATACTTAGAGGTGTGTGCATGTGTTTGTGCATGCATCGGTCCCTCCCTTCCTTCTAGAAGTTCTCAGCAGTGTGTGTTAACCTCACAAATGCACAGCCGCATAGCCTCCAGCTGTCCTGTTTTGGCAGGGACAGCCCCAATGAATCCTCTGTCGTCCCAATTTCTCGGCTGCTTTTTAAAATGTTCCTGTTTCTCTCTCCATGGGTCGTATATTGGCGCTTCCAATATAGCCAGGAGTGAAGCTGTGCCTTTTCGGGTTTCCTTTTAGCATGATTCTTAGCCAACATTTTCAGGCTTGTTTTGTGCTTTGGGATCACAGTGGTGGTGGGAGGCTTGTCAGGGCCAACTTACCACATTTTGCAGCGTTTGTGAGCTCTCTGGGGGTTGAAAAATCACCCCAAACCAAGACGATTTTGTGGTGTGTGTATGTCTGTGTTCGTGTCCATGGTGGGTCTCCACAAAATAGGATACTGAGACCCACACGTGGCCTGTGGGATGCACTTTCCCCCACCCTTGCTCCCCTCATTACACTACAAAGCCCATCAGATTTCATGAGCGGAGAGGAAAGAGCAAAATCATGGTCCACCTTTTCTGCGGAAGGGGTGAATCCAGCCCAGGTCCACAGAGCTGCCTGCGTTTTTAATCCGAGCCTTCTCTCAGCAGTTCATAAGGTTGTGTACCCTCCAACTGTCCCAGTTTGGCAGTCCCATTTTCCCTCTCCTCCTCTTGCTTCCCCACTTTGTCCTCAGTTTGCTTCAATTGCTGCAAACTGGGTTCAAGTTGCCCACTATTAATTCAGCAGGAAGAAGGAGGAGCCAAAATCTTGTCCTTCCCAGTAGGCTAAGGTAAAACCAAACTGCTATAGCCTATCCTAGCTTGTGGGTTCTTCTTCATTAATAACCTTTGCCATCTTGACGACACTCTCACTATTTCCGCACGAGACTGTTATAGCGCTTTGCTTCCACTTTCAACCTGCTATGGAATCCTGGGGTTTGCAGTTTCGGGGAGGGGCCATGCAGCCCTTCCCGAAACTGCAAACCCCAGGATTCCATAGGATGTTGAAAGTGGAATCAAAGCGCTATAACAGTCTCATGCGGAAATGGCCTCTGATACGGCTTGGGCACACGTGCCTCACTTTTAATCTGCAAAACGTTGGAGGGTTTGATGCTATGTATTGCTACACGGGGAAACCCGCAGAGACTAGACTGTAAGTATGAACTGGACGGCCTGATTTTGCAACTGACCATAAAGACAACGTTGGCTTTTGTTCTTGCATTGATTTCTTTAATGACTCTGAAAGCTGGGGAGTGTAGTGTTTGTGCTTGTGTGAGTGTGTGTGTGTGTGTGTGTATGTGTGTATCTGAGGGTGAACCTCTAATGGAGCAAACCCGCTGTGATTTGGAGATTGAATTGCATGCAACTAGACCTGGCCATTATCCTAACAAGATTCAGCCAGAGTGGGAGACACAAGGACTGGAAACAGAGACAAAGCATCCACTGCCAGTTTGGAGACAGCTCTAAAAAAAAAGGTCAAACACATCCACACTGATAAAACTAAGAGCATGAATTTCAAATGTGCAAGACCGTGTACCTGGGTTGCTTGGAGATTTTTTTTCTTAAATTTTATGTTTACAGCTTTTACAGGCTTTAGCTGCCATATGGCCGCAGGATCAGCTCATTAAAAAAGCTTTGCGGTTTTGTAGCTTATTAGCTTGCATTAAGCTGGTGGGTTTGTTTCAAGAAGGTGGAACTGCAGACTTTCCTTCAGCTTATGGGTCCCCCCCCCCACTGCTTGCCCGTCCGCCAAAGCGCAGACCTCCTCCGGAGTTCTCCGTTAGGCCAAGAAAAAATGAGATGCACAGCTCTCCTTGTTGCCAAGATCTGGAAATCCAAAAATCCACCATTTAATCTATGGCTCTTGTCCAAGGTACCCTCGGCCTCCCAGCTCCTCAGTGCTGTTTCCCCACCGAATTCAGGGCAGGTCTAAGTGTTAAAAGGTCTCTGGCGTGTAGTCCAGGTTTGTTGGCGTTGGCTGGCTCACCTCTCCACAGTTTCCAGCAGGAGTCATTCCAGATCTGCGTGGAAATGCTAAGGATTAAAAAGGGGACTTTCTATGAAAACAGAGCGTCCAACAGTTCGCAAAATGAAAACCCCGATATATGTGCAAATATCAGAGAGTGGCTGAGATGGCGAAGGTTATTAATGAGGAAGAACACGCAGGAGAGGCTGCAGGAGTTTGTAGTGGTCTGAGCATTGGACTTATGACCCCAGAGATGAGGGCTTGATTCCCTTGCTCGGCCCTGGAAACCTACGGGGTGAGCTTGGGTGTGTCACATACTCTCAGACCGAGAAAATCCCATGATCGGGTTGCCTTAGGGTCACCATAAGCCAGAAAAGACTTGAGGGCACACAACAACCACTAGGAGGGCCATTTCCGCATGACACTCTTATAGCGCGATGATTCCCCTTTCAACCTCCTATGGAATGCTGGGGTTTGCAGTTCCGGGAGGGGCCGGCTGGCCCCTCCCGGAACTGCAAACCCCAGCATTCCATAGGAGGTTGAAAGGGGAATCATCGCGCTATAAGAGTGTCGTGCGGAAATAGTGAGGGTCAAGATTCTGTTCTCTTCTATTTCAATGCAAACTCTTCTTGCACTTTGGACTCGGTTTGTGGCAATTGAAATAAGCTGAGAGAAAATGGTGGAAGTGGAAGAAGGAGAAAGAAACCGAAACATTTTAAAAGCAGCTGAAAAAGCGGGACGACAAAGGTTTCATTGGGACTGCCCCTGTCGAATCGGGATAATTGGAGGGTATGGCATTTCGCAGATTAGAACTGGGATGCCTGTGGCCAAGCAACGTGAGAGTGTAGTCAAGATGGCAAGAGTTATTAACGATAACTGCTAGGAAAGAGGGAGGAGGGGAGAGAAAATGAGACGTTTTAAAAGCAACAGAAGATGTTTCCTTCTGTTCCCTCGCTTTCCCCTTTGTCTTCCGCATGCTTCAGCCGCTGCAACCTGAGATCAAAGAGCAAAAGGAGTTTGCGTGCACTTAACTCAGGCCATTTCCGCACTAGACACTTATAGCGCTATCATTCCGCTTTCAGCACCCTATGGAATCCTGGGGTTTGCAGTTTAGGGAGGGGCCGGCCGGCACAGGCAAAGCCCCGCAGCCTCTGCTAGCTCGTGTGTCTTTTTCTCACGGCCGCCTTGGCCGCGCTCTGATGTCTCTTGGTGACACGTGGCCCTGTTTTAGTTCATGAAATGAAACAGCGTACTGTTGTTTTTTAACATTTGTTTGTTTTCGGTCATATTTGGCTGGCCAAGTGGCCCCCGGAGGAGCCCCCGGGGCAGAGAACCGGCCCCCAGACTTGCTGCCCTAGCCCACCCCCTGTTCAGAGAGCCCGATACAGTAGCCGCAGAAGGACGGGCAATCGCTACTGAAATCCAAGCGGAGCTGGGTTGGGCTTTTGCGTCTGAGGTCTTCTCGTGTTGCCCTTTCCCCTGGGAAAACAATGCTTCCCGACGGCTTTTTGTTATTCTCGGGATGCTGGTTTCAGAGTTCCCAAGCTGTGTGGTCATGTAGGACAACTCTCAGAAGTAGGCCGGGGTTAAGTCATGCATTCCAGACAGGGCCGTTAATGGCCTTCTTTCGCCCATGGATCACATACGTCTCCCTGTCTCCTTTGAAGAGAGAGCAAAAGAGGGAGGGAAAAAGCGAGCGAGGGACGCTTTGACTTGGTTAATGGTGGCAGGAGGCGAAGGCGCGTTGGGGATGCCAAAGAGGCAATTAAAATGCCTTGCGCCTGTCACTCCTTGTCAATATTTGACCATCGTTCCCAAAGGTCCAGGCGATATCTGTAACCGGCTAAGACAGACAGGCAATCTTTGCAAAGTGCTCGTATCTAGGGCACTGAAAAAGCGAGCGGGAACGATGAGTGCTTGGGATTTCTGCCCGTATTCCATTCCCTCCAACGTTTTGCAAATTTAAAACGGAACGCACGTGCGGTCAAGAGGGCAAACATTATTCACGAGGAAGAACAGACAAGCAAGGAGAGGCTGCCCACAGTTCGCTTTTGCCTGAGCCCGCTGGGAAGAGCGGACTTTGTCCCCTTCTACCCTCTCGGCCAGCTGAATTAAGTGAATGCAAACTGCTTTTGCACTTTGAACTCAGTTGCAGCAAATGAAGTCAGCTGAGGACAAGGGGGGGAAACGGGAGAAGACAAAACCCGGGATATTTTACGGGCCACTGAAAAAGTGGGATAGCAGAGGATTCACTGGGACGGTTCCTGCCAAATTAGGACAGTTGGAGGATATTTACAGCCAAATTCTTGGAATTTACACCCAAATTCCAACCAAGGACTGCGTAAGAATTGGCTGGATACATCCCCAGTTGGTGGGATCTTTTTCGACCTCAGGAAAAAAAAAATGCACCGATGAATAAGGTTCTCAAGAAATTTGCAAAACTTGAGCAAGTTTCTAGATTTTATGACGGGCGGCAGAGCCTGTGGGATTTTCAAGAACGGATGTAAGGTGGTGGCTTTCCGTGAAAACACCGGGGCCTCAGTTTGACGCTCTCTGTATCCGTGGTTAGCCTTTGTCACAGTGTTGGCCCCGGGGTATTCTCGTGGGCTGGGGTGTTATTTTATCCTGTTCAGAACTCGTTTCAGGCGAGGTGGGATCACCATACAGTTTATTGATACAACGATCACGTCCTCAGTCCTATTGGAAGTCCGCTCTTTTTCAATAAGCAAGACCGTCAGACAGGGTGAGCAGAAATGTAAATATTCCAAGGAAGGGACTAAACGTAGCCAGTCCGAAAAGAGGGCGCGAAAAGCATATTATGAATGTTCCCAGTCATCTCGCCTGGCACTTTGGGGAGGGAAATTTCCTCCTTCCGCTGTTAGCGGAATAAACTTGTTTTCCAATGTTTGTGAAGCAAGACAATTTTAATGTGCCATTAATAGGGCCATTTCCGCACGAGACTGTTATAGCGCCATGATTCCACCGGCAACATCCTATGGAAGCCTGGGGTTTGCAGTTTTTCCATAGGATGTTGCCGGTGGAATCACGGCACTATAACAGTCTCGTGCGGAAACGGCCTAGGTCCGGAAGGGGGTGGCCGCGTGCTTTAATCTCTCTTGCCGGCAAAAAGGGCGTGACGGCAACGAGAAGGGGAAGTGGGAGCCCTGCGTAGGCGTGCAGCTCTTAGTCACTCCAAACACTGGGATGCGCTTGTAGCAGTGGTAAAAATGCACGTCCTTTTGACGCCTCTGCTGCAAATACCACCGGAAAAGGCTTTGTCACCGGAAGGGGGAAATCCAAAATCCGTCTCTCCTACCAGCCGGTGAACACAGAAGGGAAGACAAGGGCACGTTAATGTCGGGGGAAGACTTGGGACTCGTTGCTTAGAGTCACAGAGTTCAAAACAGAACCTTAAAGACCATCTAGTCTATGGGCCTTTCCACACTACACTGTTGTAGTGCTATTATTCCACTTTCGACATCCATGGAATCCTGGGACTTGCAGTTTAGGGAGGGGCCTTTTGGAGTCTCAGCCAGGAGCTCTTGGGGCTCAAAATCATCCTCAGTTTCAGGGGTGAGCTCAGATTAGAGGACAGGTTTTCCCTGGTCCTAGCCTTAATGCTCCCTCTAACCATTGTACCACACCGCTTTGTCCTAAGGAAGCCTGACGTGACCTCAGCTACCTTTTAGGAGAGTCTTTTTAGTTTGAGCCAGCAGAAAGAGGAAGATAAAATTCTTGCAAATTGATCCAGAGCCAATGCAAAGTCAGTGGTGATGCAAGACTTTTGTTTCTGGGGCCATTTCTGCACTAGATTGTTGTAGCGCTATTATTCCACTTGCAACATCCTATGGAATCCTGGGGTTGGCAGTTTCGGGAGGGGCCGGCCGGCCCCTCCCGAAACTGCCAACCCCAGGATTCCATAGGATGTTGCAAGTGGAATAATAGTGCCATAACAATCTAGTGCAGAAATGGCCAATGTGTCTTCTTCCAGAAAAAAGTCTTATTTGGGGATAGAGTAAGGCCATTTCCTCACCACACTGCCATAGTGCTATTATTCCACTTTCAACCTCCTATGGAATCCTGGGACTTGCAGTTTAGGGAGGGGAATTTAGGATTCTCTGCCAGGGAGCTGTTGGGCCTCAGGAAACTACAAACCCCAGAATCCCACAGGAGGTTGAAAGCGGAACAGCAGCACTGTCACAGTGTAGTGCGGAAAGACCCATAGATTCTGAGGGGTGGCCTTGTGAAACCAAAGAATTAGAGGGAGGCTTCTTCACACACTCCTAGCCTCCCTTCCCGAAGTGGGGTCCTCACAGCGTTAATACTAATTGTTGTTTTTGTTTGTGACCCGCCTCTGCCCAAGGCTCGAGGCGGGACACAGCACAGGTACGACTAAAAACAAAGCGCCATTAAAACACACTAAAAACACACAGACCATTTAAAACACAGCTATAATTTATTCAGTGTGTATTTATTTGGAGTATTTATACCCCGCCCTCCAGCCTCCCCCCCCCAAAAAAAGGCTCCCTCACAAAAGATGTCCCCCACCTCAATTTTTTTTTTAATTTTTTTATTTATCAGATTGTGAGAAGGAAATTTTGAGGAACCGTGAGTTGGGGGGGCGAGGTCCCCTCAGACTCCCCTTTGTGAGGAGCGGGAAAAGTGAAGAGGGGGAGACCCCGGAGACGCGCGCGTGGGGTCGATTATGAGGGGGAAAAGAAGGGTCGCGGGGACGGGTAGATATCACCGCGCGCTTGCGGGTGAGGGAGCGCGCAGGCGCACACGCAGCGCGCGCGCTTCCATGTCTCCCTCCTTTTTTTTTTCCTCCCCCCTCAGCGGTTGTTTATCTCCATAATCAAGGCGGGAAGCCTGGGCGCGCTCCCGTCCTCTGGCTCGCTCTCTCGCGCCCTCGAGGCAGCCGGGTACGTGCGCGGGCGCGCGCTCCCGCGCCTGCCTCCGTGCCCCCTCCCCTTTCCTACCGCCGCCATGTTGGATGGTGCGTGTGGGCGGCGGGTGTCAAACCCAGCCCGGGCGGCGACGGCGGCGGCGCGCTAGTCCGGAGTCACTCCGGAGCAGCGGCGGCGGCAGCACCAGCAGCAGGAGCAGCAGGTGGGCGTCGGCGTCCCCGGGTTTCTGGGGAAAGGGGTCAAATAAGAAGGGGAGGGAGGCCCCACTTCTATTTCTGAGGAGGGGGGAAAGGGAAGACCCCCTCCCCTTTTTCTTTGGGTCGACCCCCTTTCTTTCGGGGAGGGGAGAAGGAGGTGAGGGTGGGTAAGGGGTCTCCTGAAGGTCTCCCCGCCCGCAAAAAAAAAAAAAAAAAAAATTAGGAGTGAGGGTCGCAACTAAAAATTGGGGGAGTTGCTTGCTTGGGTGGAGCAGGTCACTGTCTGGTTTATTATTCTGGTTTTTAATTAAAATGTTTCGGGGGGAGGCTTGGTTTGGGTGGGTTCTTAGTGGGGAGGGGGTGGGGTTTCTTGGGGGGTGGGCCCGGGCCCTACCACGGTGGGGTCAGCCAAAGGGGGAAGGTGAAGGGGTCTTTTTTTGGGGGGGGGGATATTTACAGAGGGGAAGAGAAGATGCTATCTTTCTCTTTTTTACAAAGAATTTGGGCTTATTTTATGTGTGTGTGTGTGTGTGTGTGTGTATCAATCATTAGGTGGGTTTTAAATTTTTGTTTGTTCTGGTGTGCCTTTTAAATGTGACATTCCCAGACTTGGGGTGGCATTTCTTGCAATAATTGTATATATGTGTGTGTGTGTGTGTATTATATACCCATACATGTGCGTGTGTGTGTGTGTGTGTGTACACACACATATATACACAATTATATATGCAAGTATGTGTATATTTGTATATATAATTGTGTGTGTATATAGATACAAATATATACATATTTGCATATATAATTGTATATATACACACACACACTATATATATATGCACACACACACACATATACACACAACATGAGAGAGCTGGTGTGTTTGCTGCTCTTGTGTTTTTTTCTAAATTAATAATAGCTGGGATGTAGTGCTTTTTGTAATATATGTGTATCTTTATATCCGTATTTACCTAATGGTATTTTGGGATTTTCCTTTACGTTTTGTTTCTGGGTCCCAGTGGGTCAATACAATAAGAATGAAAAATATTGGGTATGTCTTAAATATTTATCTGTGTTGTGTGCATACGGATGATGCAGTTTCTTTCTCTTTGTCTGTGTATATGCACATTTTGAGTGTCTTTTACATCCAAACTGTTGAATATTTATTGCAGTGCACATGTTCCTACCCCATCTCGTGGGTTCAGAGCATCTTAGATCAATTCCGATAGTAACTTCTTTTACCAAAAGGCTCACAATTGAAATATGAGGGTTTTTTTAAAAGCCGTTTTGCTCCCGTTGTTGTTGTTTTTGTCAAGTATTTCAATGTTGCTGCTTTTTAAAAGTTGCAAAATCTGTGGAGCCCAGGAAGGGTCGGCACGGGCATGTTAAGTCAGGAGAGATAAATTGTCGGGTTTCAGAAATGGGGGAACCCCAGAAGACCAGAAGATGGGGGGATGAGGAAGTAGATTTTATAGGTATTGCGGAAGATATGTTTGGGGTTTCAAAAGCTTGGATAGCTGGGAGGTTGAAGTTAGTTAAGAGGAATGTATGAAATGGAATAATGGAAGACAGGTATTGGGGTCAGTGGGTGTCTGAGTGGATAATGGGTCATGCTGTGTGTTGTGGAGAGTTGTTTGCATGTGTTTTTGGATTGTTTCAAAGGTTTTAAAAACACTTGTTTTTAATAACTTTTAAACAATCCAAAAACACATGCCGACAATCCTCCATGACACACAGTGTGACCCATTATCCAGTTGGCATGTGTTGTAGCATATTTTATGGTGTTTTTAAATGGTTTTTATTTTGGTCCTATTTTCATCCTTTTATGTTCAGGAGTCCTTGTGGGCTGGGAGACGATGCAGGAATATCTTAAATAAATAGAGGACTCATGTTTTGTTTTCTGTGTGTTGGCATGTATTGTAGACGGGAAGACAAGAGGTACCGTAGGACATTAGAGGTAAGTTAGATAGCTTTGAACTACTTTAAGGGCGGGGGGAAAAAAAGGGATGTGGGTTTGGGAATGATTTTGAAGGACTCGTATCTGAAATACTTGTGGAATGTGTGCACGGGTTGCGCTAGGAAGTGAACAACTATGGCGTGTGAGCAACACATTGTTGTAGGTGCACGGGGGTGTTTTGTCCACTTGACTAAGGTGTTGCTTTTAAGATGGGTGCGTGGGTGTTGATACCCCGTGCCAGGGCGTGTAATCACAACCTGGAAAGGAACATCCAGCTTTCCAAGTCTTTGTTGTCTGCCCGAGGCTGACGGCAGCCGTTCCTCCTCCTTCATACCAAGGCAGTGAAGTTCTCCTTGGCTTGTTTTTCTTGAGAAGCCTGTGGAGCTTATCTTGGCAATGCCAGGACAGCTAGTAGCGGCAAAATATCTGTTTTCCACTTCTGTCTAGCCTGTGTTTGATTTAAAAAAATTGTGGAGAGATAGCAGGGAGGTTTATGCACTGGAATCTGTCTTTCTCTCTCTATCTGCCATCCTTGGTTGCATTGTACACATCATTAAACTGAATGCTTTTCTGACTCCTCCTCCACTCAAGCATGTTGGGTTTTCATTGAATTTTTTTGGTCTATCTTTTATTTCATCTTTCTAAAAAAAAAAACGTTCTGCAGGGTGTAAGAGATGTTTGGAAATGATTCTGTCTCTGGAGAACATAATGAGCATGTTGTTCAACAGAATATAAATTGGAATAGCTGTGTTTTATAGGGAGAAAAGTTGTGAAATTGACATACAGGCATACATCATTTAACAGAGCCTCTGAAAAAGTCTTTTTATGCTTGTCTAGCCTCCCCCTTATCTCCTTATCCTTTGTCTAGCTGGAAGGTTTTTTAGCAGTGTCAACATGGGCAGGATAGCGAAGGAGACTTGGAGAAACACAGACATTCAGAGCCAGGTTGGAGTGGCAGGTTTCCAGGGAACAACGCAGTCAGGCTTAAGCTGGGAAAGGCTAACTGGTTCTGCCATAGCCGTGTGTGCCTGCTTACAAAAGGCAAGGTAAAGAGCAGCTGCCTCCGGAATCCCTTGCTGAGCATGCGTGACCCATCAGTCAAAACAGAGCAAAGCAGATTAGTATGTTTCATGGACTACTCCCCAGCATGTTAACAAAAGAATACAAAACATAGATTTATAGTTTTGACCAGCAAAATGGAAATCATAAGAAAAGTGGAGGCTGTTAAAAGAAAAAAAAACCCATCCCTGACTACATTTGGAAATAAATCTTTAAATCGTTGGTTCTTAATCTGGGGTCTGAGGACCCCCAAGGGTCCACGGAGCCCTCACAGTGGGTCCGTGAAGCTCTGCTGCTGGATACCAACGACTGTGGCAGCAACAGGGACTTGCCCAAGGTCACTCGGTGTCTGTGTGAGGATTTGAATCCTTGCCTCCAGAAGCCTTTAATAAAGAAATAAATACTTGAATAAGGGAGTAAAGTTCGTTGAAAATGGGTGGCCACGATTGTTCATAGGACACGCGTTAACTTTGGTGGAACACAAACATGAAGATAACAGTATTTGTGCTTGGAAGTGCCACTGTGTAGCTTTAATTTTGTGGCTGCTGCATGTACAAGGGGTGTTTAGTGTGCTGGTTTGGGGAGATTTTTTAATTTAATAGCAAAGGTAAATGTGGTCTTTATTCTGTATAGAGCAGCCACATGTATATTTTTATGGTAAATTCTCTGGCAAGCCGGCACGGCATAGTGGTTTGAGTGTGACACTGCGACTCTGGGAGACCGGGATTCGAATCCTGTTCAGCCGTGGAAACTCTCTGGGAGGCCTTGGATGAATCGCACTCTCTCTGCCTCAGAGGAAGGCAGTGCCAAACCTCTGAATCAGGCTTGCTCTGTCAACACCATAATGGGGTCACCGTAAGGGTGACAGGACTCCAAGGCACGCAACAACAGCAACACATTTTCTGGAAATACAAGACAGCTAGATTGTAATACTAGAAGCTAGTTGAAACAGACAAACATTTTGTAATGATACCGTTTCTTAACATTGCAATCTGACCCCTATCTATTCAGAAGTAATCCCTGCCGAGTTACATGGGGCTTACTCCCAAATGAGCGTGGGTAGGGATGGCAGCCTGAAGGGGATTCCTCATTGGAAGGGAAGTATTCGACAGCAAAGTTATTTACTGACATATTCTCAGATTACCTTAATTCCTTCTGATCTTAACAGATGTCTTGCATGTAATTTTCACGCAGAGAACTGTTGACGTAGAACAGGGATCAAAAGGAAAGCAGCCAAACTAGGCAGATGGATTTTCAAGAACCGACTTGTAGGCATGGAATATTTGGGGAGGGGAGTCTGCAGCATGTAAGGGTGTCGTTATATTATCTTGTGCTTACTGGTAATGCAACACAAAATGGATAGCTTTCTTGATCCAATTGCCAAATCTGATACACGGGTTTGGGTTCCTTTGGTCGTCTGTGCTCCACGAAGTTGGTTGGCTTGCTCATTTGGATGGCATAGGCTCCATAGGATCTCCACATACCTATACAGTTGACCCTCCATATTTGCAGGTCTGACTTTTCATGGAACTGATTATTTGCAAGCTTCTCTAACCCCTTCCCCCCACAACCTCAGGGCGTCTTTTCGGGGGGAACCTTTCCTCTCAGTGGCTCTGTTCAGACTGCACAACCCTTTAAAAACCCTCTCTGGTCTTCCTCCGCTTCCACCAGCTGCTGTCTGGACAGCTAAGGATAGCTTGCAGCCCAATTTCTCAGTACCACAAACTGATGCCCACTCCCACCCCCAAGGAAGGAGGTGGGCCAGAGAGGGGAAGTGTAGAGCAGCCTTGCCAACCTACCCCATTTTGCTCTCCTTTCTCTGACCTGGTTTGGATCCTGGGTGCGCGTTCTCCGCAGCATGCCTTGGCCCCCATCTTGCAGACACCGACAGACAATTTGATATTTGTGGTTTTTCCACTTTTTCAAGGGTCCTGTGCCCCTAACCCTAGTGAAAATGGAGGGCTTACTGTAAAAACTCAGTTGCTAAATAGTATAACCACTTGTAGGACTGAAGCCTTGACAAACTTCTATGGAAGACACCTAATCTTAGCATGACAGTTTTTTCATTTGGGGATGTAGTGCTTTTATGGAATTTCCATGGAGAATGGGAGATGGTTGCTGTAAGTTAGAGTTGAGTGGAAGGCTCATGACATCATCGACGGCAAAACATACTTATACCACATTTGCCCAACAAGTGAGCTAAGATATGAACCTACTTGGAAAGAGGCGGTTGTCTCTGTCTAGGCCAGAGGTAGGAATCACAGAATGTTCCAGATGCTGTTAGACTGCAAATCCCATTATTCCTCACCAGTGGCAATGCAGGAATGGACTGAGGGAAGGTTTTTAGCCGAGCTACATGTGGAGAGCAGCAGGTCCAAAGCTGGTACAGTTTACTTGATACAGTTTTTGCTGCTTTGACCAACATATTATAGTACAGCCTTGTCCTGGCTATGAATTGTAATGTTTTCCTACTGGGAGGATGTGTGAAGGTTCCTTGGAGGCTTATCTGGAATTTCTGACTAAGACATTAGTAATGACAGAGAAACTTGCCTAAGGAATGGCATGAGTAGCCATGCTAGTCTTCCTTTGACAGCTGTAGCCACAGCGGATAATAGAGACTGCTGTAGGATCATCCGCTTTGTTCACAAATGGTGATGTTGAGGCCCAACAGGGTCCTTGGATATCTTAGAATACCCTGAGATTTTTGAGCAGGTCAGGCTGTTTGAAAAGATGACTCAGTTTTAAAGCAGAGGTTTACTTGCCAAATTGTGTGTCAAATTGGTGTCTGGACTCTTTGAAGTTGCCTGGTCACGCTTTTTGTCAGAGGGAGTGAAACATGCAGACTCCCTTGATGATGTTGTTGGACTGCAACTCCCAGCATTGTGATCATTGGCTTTTTTTGGCTAGGGTAGCTGTGCATTGAAGTCCAGTTGTGTGATTCCTACTCCTGGTTTGCATGTTCCACATGTACCCACTTTGTAAGCCAATTTGGTTCAGTGGCTAGCCTGGTTTTCCCTAGTTTGGTGCCTTTTGGATGTGTTGGACCATGGCTATCACAGGTTGCTGCACTCCCAACATATCTGGATGGCACCAGGCAGAGGAAATCTGTGCGAGAGTGTTGGGTTTGGGTGCGGACCGATCTTGGGTAAGTTTCTTCAAGCTTAACCCACCTCCAAAACGTGGCTGTGCGATTTAGAAACAGCACCATTCTGTGAAGAAAGGCTGTGGTGCAAATGTTAGCATTAACAACCATGCAGAATTCACTGGGTTTTCCACCTTTATGTCGAACTAAGATGGTTCAAGGCTGGTAGTGGTTCATGTGGTATGAAGCACTATCTCTGTTAGCCTTACTTGCCTCCTCCAGAATGTCTGCCGGAACAGAAAACTGAAGCCTGCTGATACACTCCAGCTAGATTAGATTTCTATTTGCCATGAGCAATCTCTGAAAAATCTGGTCTGCTTTAGTAAGGCCGGCTCCTGGTTAGGCAGAGTGAGGCTGCTGCCTCAGGCAACAGTATTTGGGTACCATAAAAGGGCAGCCTCTTCTTAATTATTTCCTTAGTTTTTAATATGTAGGGAAGGAAGAGGTTCTCAGGCTCTTAAAATCGTGGAACCTTCGAGTTGGAAGAGGCCTCAAGTGCTATCTAGACCACCTTCTGCTCCAGGTGTCAAAATAACTTGGTTGGTTTTGGGTAGAATATGCATTTTCTGCTCTTTGTCAGGCTGCAATATGTCTTCGACCAGCCTCAGTCTTTATGCTACCTCAGAGAGCCATGAAATTAATGGCAGCATGGAATCCATTTGTCCTTCTCTGTTTCACACTACCCAGTTATAGCGCTTTGATTCTGTCTTAACTGTCATGGTTCCACCATCTTGTGGAATCTTGTGATTTGCAGTTTAGGACAGAGCACTTAGGATTCTAGTACCTCTCCAAACTACAGATCCCAGGATTCAAAAGGGTGCTGTCATTGTGTAGTGTGAAAGGACCCTGGGTGTATTTCCTCCTCCTGCTGCATATTAATCCAGTCCCCACTTTACTGCCGGTTGAAGTGTTTGTGGAAAGCAGTAGAATGTTATGCAGTTCTCACTCTTTCTAAATTCCAGTCCTAACTGGGCTTGTTCTTAAGTAAACCCCACTGGGGGAAAGAAAACAGGCCCTGGAAGGAATGTGTGTTCAGGATCTCTGCCCTCGGAGCAGTCTTAAAGGTCTTCAGTGCTGGATTGTCCCTGCAGTTTCTATTGCTTCTATAAAATTTGTTGTGGGCTCCCAAGATTTTTAAAATAGCAAATTTAATGGGCAGTGACTTGTTTTCGCACTTCCGCCATTGAGTATAAGCAGAAATAACAGGCATCTTTTTCTCTTCTAATGGTTTTCTTTACTCCTTATATAACTGTTGAATCAATTGTGTTTAATTCCATTTAAAACTTTTTAAGCATTTGAAAAGGCCTTGAACGTCTGCTGTGTAACTCCCCGGGCCGAATTACTTTAGCCGATGGAAATACTGATAGCCTGGATTGCTCACACAGCAATTTCTTACTTCTTCCAAAAGAATATGCTTTGGAAGGCTGTCATTTTTATCTTGTTGTCCTGGCTTGTGGTGCTTACTGTTCCCTCAGCCATACCGAGGGCTAATTTTTGAGGCTGAAGAGGTTGAAAAATAGCTTGTATGGATTGTCATGATTCATAGGAAATAATCAGCTCTCCAAAGCCATGATTAGAGAACGGTTCTTATGGGTAAATAGAAAACCTGAGGTGATTGGCTATGGCAGGATATTTCGTACTCTTTGGCTCTTAGCTATGCCTCCTTGTTCTGATGTGGGTAGGCAGAATATTAAAACAAACCAAAACGGTGTCCTGTTGTCTGGAATACTTCAGATAGCATGACTCTTTTTCAATATTCAGCTCTGAAATTGTGCAGAAATAGCTTTTCTAATCCCATGAAACAAACCAGGGAAGGCTTGCTCCTGTTTTCCCTCTGTCTTTTACTGGTAGGGAGGCCTCGGTTGCTTGCTTCCAGGTCTTGTGAATGCGGGTCTTAGAATAGCCATATGGGAACATGGACACATGACATCTGTTCTGAAATGTTTTTGCTTATAAACTCTGATAATTGTCTGTGTTTGTCAGTGATCCTCCTGCTTTTGCAGATTGGAATCGGCTTTGAAACATTTGCCACCTGCTTAGGAGTCAGAGTGTTGGCTCTTACCTTTCGACCAGAGGAAAAGAACTCTCCCCCTTAAGTGCAGTTGTTAAGAAAAGTTAGGTCGGTTGAAAATGGATGAATGGCAAAAATGGCTTCCTTTGGTACGGTCTTATTTCTGAGTAAGATCGAAAGTGCAGTAAGGATGTTTTCAGGCAAGAAGTTTGGGCGGCACATTCTCAACTTTTTTTCCAGACCATAAATATCAAGCCCGTCTTGTCCGGGGAGTTCGTTCCTCTTGCAGAGGTCACCCAAAGTCCTTACATATTATAAAGTTGTGTTGATATGGTCAGTTGACTAATCAATAAACGATGATGATGATGATGATTATAAAGTTGTGTCCAAGGAACCCCAGAAAAATCTTTGTATTGAGTTGGGCAGCTGTTGCAGGGGGTGACCGTTTTTCTATCTAACATCACTTCTGGCAACCATTTTGGCTGGTTTAAAAATTTCTTTTGTGTTGGAGGGGCTTTGAGGGGCTTTGGAGAGTCAGGGGAAGCAAACCACTGTGGCTTGAGGACATTCTAGGGGACTTGGGCCTCAATGTCTCTTGAAATTCTTAATTTTTTTTAAAATTCCTTTTTGAGTCTGGGGGTGTTGAGGAGCTTCCGGAGAGCTTTAAGGGTTGCAGTTAGGGGTCCCTGGGGCCACATTTAGCCAGTGGGCAACACTTTGCTCACTCCACCCCTACATCTTGCGTTTCCTTGCAATCTGTCTTCAGCTGAAGCCACTCCTGCATTCTCAATCTCTTTGGTGGTTGCCGGGAAGTCTTCCCTCATTTGCTTTAATTGATATAACAACCATCATTGGGTTAGGATGCTTAGGGCTTTGCGTATCGCCGTGTTTTCCCCCCAATCCCGTAATGCAAGAAGGAACGTGCCCCCCACCTGGCCGCTTCCAGATGGCCTTTGCTGGTAGATGTGGAAACTTAAGTTGTGGCCGCAGCAGCGAGCCGCTCTCGATAAAGCACTGAGTCGGAGGGAGAAGAAGGAACGTGCTCTCTTTTAGCGCCGAGTTTACAGAAAGTGACATCTGGCAAACGAACGGAGAACGGATGCCTTCCGGAAATGTGATTTCTCCTCTGCTTCAGAGCAGACTGAATCACCCGCTTAAGTGGAAGGATGAATGGTTGTAGGTGGAGGAGAGAATATGGAGAGAGTTTAGATGGGATGCAGATATTGTGTTCAGTTCTAGGCACTTCATTTTAAGAGGGATATGGAATGGGAGAAGGGCGACAAGGATGAGGAGAGGGATGCACAACAAAACAAAAGAGGAAAGGTTATGGAAGTTGGGTGTGTTCAGCCTCGGTCGGACTTGGTTTTAAATTTCAAGAGGGAAGATTTTTTTTGATTGAACGTTAGAAGGAATTTCCCGATGGTAAGAGCGTTTTGACAATGGAACCGGTTCCCCTAGAGAGGTGGTGGGGTCTCCTTTTCTGGACATCCTCAGAAAGTGTCGGAACATCTGCTTGCTGGGGATGATTCAAGCTGGAGTTCCTGCAGGTTGGGCTTAATGGCCTCTGGGGCCCCTTCCACCTCCAGGGCGCTGTGCGTGCGCGTCAGAGGGGCTGAGGTCAGGAAGCAGGTGTGGTGCCAGTGAAACATTGGCTGTATCTTCACAAAAGAACCGAGCGATTCGTGGTCCAGTTGTGTAACTTAGTTCAAAACATTTTAAAGGTGGATTTTGCAATGTCACCAGAAATGTTTTTCTTGGGAATTATTGATAAATAACTGGATAGTAAATACGGGCTGTTTCTTTGATACGTGGTAACAGCTGCAAGAATGCTGCTTACCCAAACTCGGAAACAGGCTGAAGCACTGACAACAGAGGAGTGGGTTGTTAAAGTTGCAGATCTTGACAGAGTTGCAAAATTGACGAGTATTTTAAAAGATAGACCGGTTGAAGATTTTTTGAAAGATTGGAAACTGCTTATGGATTTTTTTGAGCGATAAGAAATCTGGTGATGTAATAATCTGTGGTTATGATTAATAAGAATTCTGATAAACTCAATGTGTCTAGATCTCTAATGGTAAAATAAGACATGGGATATTAATCAGTTTTTTTTCTTTTCATTACGGTTTGTATTTGGAGGGGAGTCAGTTCTTTTGTTTTTTAGTTAGTGTAGGTAGGATGTGTTTAGTCTAACAGATGAGTCTTTTAATAACAGGTTTTGTTGTTATGTCTTAGTTTAGTTTAATTTAGCTTTTAGTTTTGTGTATTCATAGAATCACAGAATCATACAGTTGGAAGAGACCCATGCAGACCAACCCGCTTCTTCCATGCAAGAAGAGATTATTAAAGCACTGCTGACAGACACCCACCCAGACTCTCTTTAAAAACTCCAAAAAAGGAGACTACACCACATTCCCAGGCAGCAGCATATTCCATTGTCAGACTGCTCTTACTGCCAGGAAGTTCTCTCTAATGTTTGGTGGAATCTCTTTTCCTGAAGTTTGAAGCCATTGCTCCATGTCCTAGCCTCCAGAGCAGCAGAAGACAAGCTTGCTCCATCTTTAACATGAAATCCCTTCAGATATTTAAATATGGCTGTCATGTCACCTCTTAACCTTCTCTTCCCCAAGCTAAACATCCCCAGCTCCCGAAGCTGATCCTCATAGGGCTTCATGGGTTCCAGGCCTTCTACCATTTTGGTCATCCTCCTCTGGACCCCTTCCAGCTTGTCAGTATTCTTTGTGAACTGTAGTGCCCAGAACTAGACAAAATATTCCCTTTACATTTATATTGTGTATGGATTGTTTCCTTTTGTTTTATTCCCCCTTTTGTCTCTCTATAGTTGTGAGTTAGTCTGTTTGTATCTCTGAACTAAAATTAATCAATATTAAGTCTGAAGGAACGGAGAGATTGAGGTCACGGGCGGCCATCTTGAGGCCTGGGTGGGCTGGGCATACACTTGACTCCCTGTCTCTTGCAACCCGCTTTGCTCTCACTACCAGTACGCTGGAAGCAAAACTCTCCAAGGTATTGATTTTCTCTCTCTCTTTCTCTCTGTGCTGTGGACTAGACAGGCAGCGTCTCCTAATTTGACATAGTCTTCTGGCACACTTGCTGAAACCATAAAACAATCAATAATTGTTGTTTCTGCTGTATTACATTCATGCCAGAGTACAATCTGTCAATGCACAAAATCTCAGCGGGGCGTCTAATCTTAGGTAAGATGATGGTGATGTTTTTGTCATCCAGCTCCTGTGTTTTCGTGCCTTCCAGGACTGAAGTGCAGAATATGTGGATTCTTCCCCACTAGATAACAGTACAAGACTTAATGAGCACCTGCCTAATATGCATTTTAAAACCTTCCCAGGCCCTTGCGGCTCCTTTGCATGAGAGAGCTTCTTTTTTTTTTCCCCCAGTCGATTTGTTTTTGAATGTTCATGCCACGGGCCATAACAACTGGCACACAGAGGAATAACAAACACGTGCAGGTAGGTAAGGTGTAGCAGTGCTGCTGCGCTCCAGATTTATCGAACACAGTCCAGACTGCTCTTGCTTCTGTCTTCTCCTTGACCCTGGGGACAGAATAGAGGGCAGAGAGCTGTGGGAAGCAGAAGACACATTAACTGTCTTTGTCTTCCACCAGCTAGAGCTTGGTGCTCAAATAGCATCTTTTTCATTTTTGTGTGCCTTGTTCTGAGGGGTGTGCGCGCTGCCCTTTCCTCTCTCTGAGGCTGAGAGAGTGTGACTTCTCCAAGGCTTAGTGGGGGATTTGACTCCTGATCTCCCACTCTCCTAGTCCCAGCACTCAAACTACTACACCATGACGGCTTTTGTTCGAATAACATCTCCCATGGGAGAAACAGTTAGCAGTAAATGTTGTGGGGGGAAAAAAATAAAGGCAGTATTTTGATTGTTCAGGGGAAAGAAGGCAAATTGGGAACTCTTGAAAACGTCTTTTAGTTGGCCACACAGATTTGTCCAAGCTTTGATAACATTTATTAGCTGTGGGCCGCGGCTCAGGCAAAAGGTGTCAGAATACCTGATTGGCACACAGAGGATCTCCAGTTCACTCCCTGGCATCATTTCCATATGGGGCTTGGCAGGACTGTGGAGGGGCCGCGCCAAAACTTTGACTCCAGCTCCTTGGTTTTTCTGCTCTCTGACTCTGATGGCTTTATAAATGGCAAATGTATGTTACTTGTCGTGTTGTTGTTGTGTGCCTTCAAGTCATTTCTGACTTACGGCAACCTGAAGGCAAACATATTGCAGGGTTTTGTGGGGTGGAGAGCGTGTGACACGCCACACCCAGTAGTTTTTAATGGCTGAGCAGAGAATCAACTCCTGGTCTCCAGGGCCAGTCCACGCTGGCTTTCAAATATTACTTAGTAATAAATTTATTGTAGTCACAAGGTAACCCAGGGCATTTCGTCGTCACTGCATGAACGATCAGGCCATTTAGATAGAACATAAAATATATTTTATTTGATTAATTTTTCTGAACAAGGAAGGTTCCCTAAATTCCTGTGAAAGTAAATATGCAACTGACTGAGCATTTAATATTCCAGGTTTTTTATTTTGAAGCTGAAATTGGGAGTTGGTACATTTCTACCCACTCTGACTCTTAGGCCCTGGGAAAGGCCAGAGGTCCTATCTGTAAACCCTGGAAAGTTGCTGCCGGTCAGCGCAACCAGTGCTAAGCGAGATGGACTAAGATGGTTTAACTTGGTATAAGACAAGTTCTCAGTCTTAAGTTTCAGTAAAGCTCATCTCCCACCGAAAAAGGGCTCAGAACCAGATATTTTTGGCACATTCTTCTCAGAATAGCCTGGATCACGTCACTGCTGAGGTATGTGAGGGGAGAGATGGTGGCTTGATGTTTGGATGTTTATGAATCAGAGCATCCTTAACATTAGAGTTCTCTTTCCTCCTTTGGGAATGGATGTTTCTGGTTTCCCACGAAACAGTGTTTGGCATTCCTGACAAGAGGAGAGATGTGCCATTGAGGTATCCCCAAAGGGAGCTGAAGGCTGAAGCAGCTACAGCTGGTCCCAGGTGCTGGTGGATGATGATGATGGTGGCTGGCATCTTGTGTTCAGTTATAGATTCAGAACTTAGAGTTGTGGTGCCGTAACTGCTCCATATTTGCTAATACCACTTATTAACAACTAGCTCTATTGCCATGATGATAAATGCCCAGCAGACTTCCTTAATAGCCAGCAGCCTCGACAAGAAATGAAGGTCTGTTCAATGCAGGAGGATGATGTCTCCAGCCTCCTCGTGCAAGTGAGAGAGGCTCTGATGAGGAATCCTGTTTCTGGTAGTTACAGTCTTACTTGCTGGTGAGAGGGGGCTGGAAATGCCCTGCTGAAGCCCAGTAATTTAGAGCGGCTGCTGGCTGTCAAGGTGGGCAGGGGGTTTAGGTCAAGAGACAATACAGTAGCCCCTCCACATTAGCGAGGGTTCAGGGCTCAAAACCTTTGCAAAAGTGGAAAAATTGTGAATACCCCCCCCCATTTCCCTCTCATTCCTTTGCCTCTGGCCCTGGTGTTGCTGGGGGTGGGGTGGGAGACAACCTAAAAGGCTTACCAGTACTTCCCCTCAAACAGAGAAGAGGGGAGTTCTGGAGTTCCAATTACTTCCCACGGCCATCTTGAGAAAGGAGCATCTTGAGAAAGGAGCAGTGGCCGATACACAGTAGAATGTGCAACCACATGGCAGAGAGGCCATACCTTCAGCAGTGGAAGGGGTCTTTGCTCACCCAAAAGGAAAAGACATCCATTTTAAGCACAAGCCTTGCAAACCTGAGGTGAACAATGCAAGGGATAGGAGCGGGAAAATGGAGGTGGGGGAGGCAAGCATGTGCCTCATGAATAGACAGATTCACAAAAGTCAAACCCGTGAACGTGGAGGGGCTACTATACTGAGTTATGCATTTGTAACTGAGTAGTGTCAGTGTAGGATCATGGCCATGAAACACATGTCCTGTGTGATTAAAGCCAGCAATCTGACTTGGAGGTTGTATCTGCTTATAAGTGTCTTGTTGAATGCGCTTAGAACCGGGGGGGTGGGATGCTTCCACATACTGAAAAATCTAAAACTTTTAAATACCTTTGGGTGTTGTAATTTTGCAATATGGATCTGATTTTGTAACCTAGTGCATTTTTTTTAAATAAAGGAAAATACCCAACAGAAACACAGTCAAATGCAGTTCAGATTTAAATGTTGTAAGAGCTCTTCTGTAGTAACAAAACGTACAGTTTGAATTGCGTACCCAGTCTGTTGATCTTGTTAGTGAGTGCAGTGAACTGGTCTATCCAGACTTGCATACTTATCAGCAAAGAAATGTTTGTAGGTAAGCGTATTGAAATGGGCCAAGTATGCAGATAGCTTTGAGATACAGGGGAAAGGTTTGGCTTTTCCCACAGGTGATGGTGGAAACTATTTCAGAAGTAGCTGAAGAGTTTACTTGTGGGACTGTTAAAATCACCTCCAGTTTTCATAGCTTGAAGAAGTTAAACCTCCCGGAATCTGGTGGTTGTAGTTTTATTCATGCTGATTCTGGGGGAGTTTTCTACTGATCCAAGGTCGGTAATGCTGAGATTAATGGCAGGGTGTTGGACTAACTCCCGTTGGAGTTTAGGTGCACATGAATGCTCCAGAAATCCCATAGAACCTCTGGTGTTGGCAGCTTTGTGCTTGAAAAGCCTTTGTGTGTTCTGGTACAAATTGCATGTGCCACTTTGTTTGCAGAGAATGTTGTAATTAAATGCTTTTCTGTTCCCTGAAATGCCATCTATTTTTTACTGTGCAGAGAGCATGGCATCTTATTTATTTATTTATTTATTTTTTTAAAGAGGGATTTTGTTGCTGAGTTGTCCCAGATGGCCAAACTAATGTGGGCTTTAACCTTTTATGGACTCTTTGAGCAATCAGAAATCTTAACAAGGCAATAGTTTGTGGATATGGTGACTAGTAATTCTAGTGAGTTTGCTTAGTTGGATCCGTAATAATTGAAAAAATATATATATCTCTCCTTTGCTTATCTTCTGTCTTTCCTTACAGTCTGGTTGGAGGGGCAGTCAGAGTGTATTTTAGCAAGTTAGTGTGCAGTTAGTATGTTAACGTTTTAGTGAGTTAGCATTTAGTGTTCGTAGTTCACTCTTTTAGTATTGTTTTAATTTTAGTTCATATTTTTGTTAAAAGTGTCGCTTTGTCTGTATGTTACTTTATTTTAATATTACTAAATATATTAAAATATTTAGAAGGGCTTCTAAACATTTTCAAACAGGCAAATTGGAATTTAGTGCTTGGATATTTTTGAAGTGTTTACCCTCATTTGCAGAGTTTGTCAGTTGTCAGAACAGAGTTTTGCTATCTGTCACGCTGTGCTTAAGCTGTGTCTTGCCATATATGCAGCCCTGTCCACCTGAGTACCAGGGTGCCTCATTTCTGGCTCTCAGAATGCCTGTCTTGAACTAACATTTTTGTTTATGCACAGTACTGGTTTTCTGCTCTGTTTTCTGACATAAAAGATTATAGTGCATTTAATATAGCGATCTGAGGGGCGAACGTGGCCACAATCCTGGTCAGTGGCAGCTTTTTTGTCCCACTGGATGTTTCGTTTGTGTGTGTTCCCTGTCTGGTCTCGTGTTTCTGCTGTTCACTGCAAAATCATGTTGTCTAATACAGTGTTGTCGTGGGTGGAGAGTTTGGAGGATTTCTCCACACTTCTTCAAGCCTCTAGTTTCTTCCTTCCTTTGTTCAGCCCCAGATTGTGGTTTGCCTGTGGTGTGTATGTGTGAATCTGAAAGATGTGACGCAATGTCTTGTTTCTCATGAATCATGTTTCCTGTCTTCTTCCTCCTCCTTTTCTTTCCTGACCCTGTTCTTCAGTGAGTCCTACAGAAGGTTCAAACGAGGAGTCCTTTAAAAAGGAGATTTTATTCTTTATCATACTGGGGTTCAGAAGAATCAGGATGGATGTTCAGAAGCATAGGTCCTAGGGAGACCTTAGAAATAGCGACTTTTTGGAATATAGCTCCCAGGGTCTCCCAAATGGCTGGGGCATTTTGGGTGTTGTAATCCAGGAAAAATAACTTTTGCAAGCTCTGGCCCCATGGGTTAGTAGGAAGGCAAATTGTTGTAGCTGGGAAGATTTGGGCTTCTTTGGTGCCTAAATGGGGACCACGTGGGAACCCTGTGTATACCACCTTCAGTTGTTATCTGCCTTCAAGTCAGTTTCAAATTTTGGCCACCCTCTTCTGGTTTGGCCTGATTTATGCAGAGAAAGATTTCTGTTTAAGGCTGAGAGATTGAGATTTTTGTGGTTGAGTGGGGATTCGAACCCTGGCCTCTCAGAGTTCTTATCCAACATTCAATTACTATACCATGCTGACTCTTTGAAAAAAAAACCCGCAGTTTTCTTTGTATGATTTGTTAAGAGGAGATTTGCCTTTGCCTTCCTCTGAGGCTGTGAGAGTATAGTTTGTTCAAAGTCATGCTGTTGGTTGCTGTGCCTGAGTGGAAATTCAAACCCTGGTCTCCCAGAGTCCATTACACCACACGGGATCCCTTGAGTTCATTGTTGTGTGCCTTCACGTCATTTCCAATTTATGGCGACCCTAAGGCGAACTGTTATGGGGTTTTCTGGGGCTGAGAGTGTGTTTGATGTGCCCGAGGTCAGCCAGTGGGTTTCCATGACTGACTGGGGAATCGAACCCTGGTCTCTGGTGTCGTAGTCAAACCACTCCCCACTTAGACCACTGCGGCACACTGTCATCAGCTTGAGTATCATGCACTAAAGTGTAAAACCCAACTTACTCATCTAGCTCTTCCTGAGTATTCAGGCTGCTTCATCATGTATTTTCTTGGGAAACCTAACTGTGAAAGATAAGTCAGAAATATTTCTTGCCCAGTTCAGATTGTGGCCACGGTGCTTTTGCAATCATTTCCTTTTACATCAAAATCGGATCTGTTTGGGGAGTTGGAGATGTGTGGCACAGTCAGTTCTTTGCCTACAAGCTCTTACTCCAGGAGCCCTTGGCATTATTAAATGTCAGCACTGTGGAACAAATTTGCAGAAAGACACTCACCACCATTTAAACCCAGGCTCTCAACTTGGAGAAATGTGTCTCTTCAAAAACTGACCTTTTCTTTTGCCACCTGGCTTCCTTTCTCCATCACCAGCCTGGGTTGTTCGAAGGATTGCAAGGACATTGAAGCCTTCCATGAGTTTGAAATGCGCGAAGGGAGGCTCTTGTCATCTTTTCGTAGGCTGGAAGTTTGAAGAAGAAAAAACCAAGCCAACTGTAGAGGCTTCAGAGGAACGCTGCTGATTCTAAACTAAATCTGGCTTCCCAAAAGCCTCATTTCACCCCATTTCTGAATAGCATTGTGTTTAAATAGCCTGGGTGGAGTGTGTGGGGCCATTCCAATGCTCCATGCTGTTCTATTCCCATGAATTGCTGCCGCTTTCTCTAATATGTGTTCTGCGTATGGGCTTTTGTGCATTGTACCCAGAGCTCCGCCGCTTCTTTAACACAGCCTCTGCAGCGTTACAAAGTACAGCGTTCCCTTTCCTGTTTAGTTTTGGAAACAAATCTTTGATGTACCTTTTTTTTTTCTTTAAAGCATGTGTTCTTAGGCAGTGCAGCTGGTACTCAGAGTGATTGCTTCTCTCCCTTAGATATTTGTGACTAATGGTCTGATTACGATTCTACATGAAATGTACACCACAAAACCCCAGCAGCCTAGATATAGAGTCATGGAGTTGGAAGGAACCAAAGGGGCTATCCAGTCCAACCCTATTCTGCCCTGCAGGAATGTACAAGTAAAGCTCTCCTGAAGGTCTTGGTTTGAAAACCTCCAAAGATGGTGGGTGAACAGCATCGCCGTCACCCACCATGTGAGGCAGTCTGTTCCAGCGTTTAACTGCTCTTACAATGGAGAGATTCTTTCTAGCATTTAGGTGGAATCTCTTTTCTTTTAATTTGAATCCAGTGGGTTGTCTTCTAATCTCTTTTGCAGCAGAAGACAAGCTCCCTCCATCTTCTATGTGACATCCCTTTAGATATTTAAACATATCACCTTTCAGTCTTCTCCAAGCTAAGCATACCCAGCTTCTCAAGCCCTTCCTCATAGAGCTTGGTTTCCAGACCTTTAACCATCTTGGTGGTCCATCTTTGTGCATATTCCAACTTGTCAATATTCCTCTTGAACTTTTGTGGTTAGAAATGAACACAAGAGCCCATGTGATGTCTGATCAAGGTAGAATAGAGTGCTGTTGTGAGTTTCCTTAATTGTAGTGCTATGGTATTATTGTTGCAACCTGAAATTGCATTGGTTTTTTTGGCTGCTGCATCTTTGTCTTTAGTCTTCAGTTAAGACCTCAGGATCATTTCCACATGTGCTGCTATCGAGCCAAGTGTCACCCATACATTTTGTTTCTGTACTACAAAGCATTGTGGGAAAGTTTGAAGTGGCTGGGTGCTAGATGGGGGAAGTGTTAAGCCCTTTTATGTTGCTGTTCCTTCACTAGAAATTACCCACTTCCTATGCTGCTTGTCAGGAAACCAGACTGTTATCATAATCTTTTGCAGTGCTGGGAATTGTGTTGCTGCACAGATGTTGTTGGACTCCAACACCCGGCATTTGTCCTCATTGGCTACACTGGGTAAGGTAAGTTGCAACTGAACATCTGAAAGGCCACACTCTGCCCACTTTTGTTTTTTTGCACACCATGTTGTTGCTGTGTGCTTTCCAAGATGTTTCTGACTTACGGCGGCCCTGAGGTGAACTTGTCACGGGGTTTTCTGGGGGCTGAGAGTGTGTGGACACCCAGTAGGTTTCCATGGCCAAGCAGGTAATCAAACCCTGGCCTCCAGAGTCGCAGTCCAGTTCTTAAAGCACTACACCATGTTGGCTCTCTTGGGCATCCTATTGATTTGGATTCCAGAGCGGTGGTTTTCTATATTATTCTTCAAGTAATTCTCTGTGAAATCACCGGGACTCATTTATGAGTAGGCATGCGGATGAGTCGGCCACACAATACTTCATGTGCAAATCAGAGCCTTCTTCCTCCTCTCTAAGTGTTTTTAAGACCAAGGCGTGGAACATAGCAATCGCTTGAATGTCCTGATACTCAACAGTGTTAGCATTCAGATCTCTTCACTGCCACGTGCCCTTGCTTGTTCCTTTAGACATTTCACTGTTGTGGCTCCTGGCTGCTTTTTACTGGGCCTAGTTCAATTGTGAGGTAAACAGGGGTTTGACTATTAGACTAGGACCATGGAAAGCTGCCGGGTGGTCTTGGGCGCGTCAACAAGGCATTATTTTTGCTTTCCTCTGTCGTGGAGCATTATCATATGAATTTATTCCTCGCCTGCTTCTTTAGCTCTAAAAATTGGGCGGTCAGTGTTAACTTTGCATGTTCACCATTAATTGGAGCATCAAACTAGTTCTGTGTCCTCTCAGAAAATCCTAATAAAAATGATGTATAAATAAAGAACCAAAAACCAGTTATGTGTCCTCCTGGCTGTTTTTACAGTTTTGTGTGTTGCTTTCTTTATATCATAAATGGTATTAAGCCAGCCTTGGAGATGGGAATAAATGTTTCCTAACTCACAAAATCATCCTGTCGACTTGAGTATGGGATTTGACAAGGTGCTTACCTGGAAGGAAAATTTTTGTTTCTAGAGTGGGTGAGCAGACAAACACTCTGTGATCATAGCGCATTCACATTGTGGCACCTGAGTACAGGAATCGGCTGTGGTCTGTTGATTTAAAGAGAAAAAGTACTCTCCCAGCGTGTGAGATTTATTTTTCACATGGGATTTTGAGCCGGTCCTTTCAGCTCCACAACGCTGTGTGTCTGCTTTCCTGAGGGCCAAAACCACAACAGGCTGGTTTATCTATAAATGCAGTTTGGCGGAGGCTTATTTTTACGTGAAATGGTGAGGTGTGCGTCTGTGGGCAGAATAGGAACGAAAACCACCTGGCTTCCAAAGATTACCTCTGCATGCTTTGCCACTTTAATACTTCCCCCTCCACACTCCCCAAAACTGGCTTCATTCTGTTATCAAAACTCTGCTGGGGAAAGAAGCAGTTTTGCTCCTGTGTTCTTGTTTTTCATTGCAGGCAGACTGGACAGTCAGTGTGGCTTGGGTCATGTGCCCTTTGGGTGGAGGATGTTAATTGGCATTTATGGTCATTCTGATGATTAGATTATACATTGACTGATCAAATTATACAGTGACACTCATAGAAAAGCTTTCTTACCAGCTCTGAGACTCCCAAGAGCTGATCCATGCAGATAAATCTGTGGACAAATAGATTTTATTATGTTTCTGTGCACGGAACCCTTTGAGTCAATACAAAATAATAAGTGGTATAAACTTGCTTATAACCGTCTGTTAGTAAACATCTTTCTCTGTGCTATTCCTTGAGTTTCTGTTTATAAATGGAGTCCTACAACTGTTAAAATTTTCAGCACAACAATTGTAGGTTGTGCTGAAAAGCATGGCAGTTAAATAAGGTATAAATGTTGTATCTTGTTTAACCTGCCTGGCAACTGCTATCTCCTGAAGAAATATTAGAAGTAGTGATTAAATCAAAATCTCCACCAACGGTAAAGGAGGTATATAGTGACTCATGGAACCTTTTCTTTACCATTGTCAGCAAGATTACCTAAAGAGCTTCAAGCTAAAAAAAACCAAAGAAGTCCAATAACAACATGGCAGCTTGGTGTATAGTAGAAATACTTGGAAAGTACACAGCATTCTTAGTAATTTTTCAGAGGTTTAGAGCGTGGGTTCACATGCTTCTTGTTTCAGATTTACGCATCAGTTTGTCTTAGCAGGAGACCTTAGAAAACATACCTTTTTCGACAATCAGTATATTTGGAAAAGTGTAAGTTGAAGCATTTGGATGGTGTATAGCTGGTAGCCAATGTATTTCTCTCTTTTCAAGCGTTCTTTACTATTTTTTAAACTATTCATTCTCAGTACTACTTACTTAGTTTTTTTCCTTTTGTGTTTTTCTTGTTTGTTGTTTCCTTTTCTGTTTGAAATCTTTAATAAAACGTAATAAAGAAAACAAATCTTATTGAACTATGTCTCCCAGAATCCTGCAACCAGCATAGTCAATCAGAGGGTTCTGGAAGTTTTAGTTGGACTTTTCCTTCTACCAAACTTTGGAGTGACTTTGAAAGATGGGATTAAAGTGAGTTTTGTTCAGAAGTCGATAGCTGGGATTCCCTCTGATGGGAAAAGTTCCAGTACTCTGTATATACATATATGGGGATGTTCACAGATTTTGTGAGACCAGCCTGACGAAACTAATGACTGAATCACAGATACCAGTTGAGCTTAACTGTGGGTATCATTTCAGGAATAGGTCCCAAGACCATGGAAGGAGAGAAATAGAGAAAATGAGTGTGCTCTTTGAGAGGAAGCGGACAGGCTTCTGCGATTGCTGTAGCAGCTCCCTGTCTCTGGGAAGTCAACCCCTGTGGGTGTTGCTGTTCTGGTATTTTCACCCGGCAGCTGCTGCCGCCTGAAATTTAATTTCAGTTCCTGCTGCCATTGCAACTTCATTTGCTCAGTCTGGACGCTGCTTCTGCTGAGCTTGCAAGTTCACTTTGCGTTTCATTGGCGAACGGGTAATCTGCTGTGGTCTGGTTAAAAAGGTTAATTTCCTACTAATACAATGCCACACTTTTCATGAAAGTAATGTACCGTGCATTGTTTTTTTTATTCATGATGTGGTCTCCCCGTCTCCCTCTCCACCCTCAGTCCTTATCCTCACTACAGATATTTCTTGTCAAGTTAGGTCTTGGCAAAAGCTTTAGGACTGATGTGGCTGAGAGGAAGGATTAGATGAGGATGGAGTGGTGCCGTGAGCCCATCATTCTTGAAAATGGCTCAGGAATGTTGTGAATGTGTACCGTGCCCAAAGAAGGATGCGTGAAGAACGGCAACAGGGCTCTGAGCCTCTGTAGTGAACGTTACAGGGTGGATTGAATACTCTCCCACACGAGCCACGTATGACTTAGCACGACTACTTACGTGCACAGAAGTGGAAGAGTTCAGAGATTCCAGTGAAAGAGGGCTGGCTGATAAAATTGTTGGACTTTGCTGAAATGGATTAATTGAATGGTATTTGCAAGTAGAGGAGTTTTCTTTGCATCTATAATCTACATTAGGAAAGCTTGAAGCTACACTTTTAAATATGTTTATTGTCTTTAGTTAGCTTTTTTTTAGTATTGAGGTATTTAGGGTTTCTTTTTTTTTTGGCCTTCTCTTTGTTTTGTGTTTGTTTTTGCTGTTTACTTATAATTTGTTGCTTCCTTTTGTGTTGTGTGCATGCATTGTGAAAACTTTTAATAAATGTTAAAAAACACAAAACCTCATATAGGATAAAGAGTAATGGTTACCTCTTCTGGAAACAGGGAATATTTTCAGCTGAACTTTCACCAAACTGAAAATTCTGAGTGGTCCCACGTCCCCTGCCCTCTTTTTTCCTGATGCTTTATTTGGGAGCAAGTCCTGTTCAAAAAAGTTTTACTTGGGTCTGGGTTTCATATGTAGGGGGGAAATTGGTTTACAAAGGAAGCTCCTTCCTGACTTGCGTTTTCCTTCCGTCACTCTAGAACAAGAAAAGCAGTTTTGGTGATGGACCAGGGAAAATACAGATATTTGGTTTGGTTGTCTTGTAAAATGCGGGGGAACAATGTAAAAAAATGGAAGCTAATGGATTTGTGTTTTTAACTCTCCCTTTTAGGCCAGGCTTTCCAGTTTCTTTGGCACTTTTCGGGTGGTGAGGAAATGACTTTACCGGAACTCGCTCCAAGTTGGTTGCACGTAGAGTGTTTTCTTCTTATCACGGGGACTTGCAAAGTAGGAAAAACAGTGGCTGGCCTCTGAGGGAATCTCTGTGGGGAAATTGACTTGGTTTAGGCGCCAATAAAAATGACAACTTCGTCGATTAGGCGGCAGATGAAAAACATTGTGAACAATTATTCAGAGGCCGAAATAAAAGTTCGAGAAGCAACTTCCAATGACCCATGGGGTCCGTCCAGCTCCTTAATGACCGAAATCGCGGATCTGACGTACAACGTGGTGGCCTTTTCTGAAATCATGAGCATGATCTGGAAGCGCTTGAATGACCACGGGAAGAACTGGAGGCATGTTTACAAGGCCTTGACATTGTTGGATTACCTGATCAAAACGGGGTCGGAGAGAGTGGCTCAGCAGTGCAAAGAGAACATCTTTGCTATCCAGACTCTGAAGGATTTTCAGTACATCGACCGGGATGGTAAAGACCAGGGCATCAATGTGCGGGAGAAGTCCAAACAGTTGGTCTCCCTCCTGAAGGACGACGAACGGCTTAAGACAGAGCGGGCCCAGGCCCTGAAGACCAAAGAGCGCATGGCACAGGTGGCCACAGGGGTTGGAAGTAACCAGATCACCTTTGGCCGAGGCTCTAGCCAGCCCAACCTGTCCACCAGCTACTCAGAGCAGGAATACGGCAAATCTGGAGGCTCTCCGGCATCCTATCACGGGTGTAAGTACAAACGTCTATGCTAAACTGAGGGGTTTCCGTGCTTCTTCAGAATTTCTGGTTTCTTTTGCAAGGGGTCAAAGGCAAGGCAGATCTTTGAGCCAAACTCTTGGCAGGTGCCAATATTCAATAGAGAGGATAGGAATGTGAAACTGGAAGAGTTTTCATTGGCAAGCCAAGCCAGTGGGACCCGTAGCCCAACCTGTTTTGTTTGTGAAACTGGAAAGTGGTTCAGTGCGCTCCCCAGTATCCGCTAGAGTTTGGGTCCAGAACTCCCCATGGATACCAAAATTTGTGGATGCTGAAGTCCCAGTAGGTATAGTGGTGTAGTAAAATGGCATCCCTTATAGAAAATGGCAAAATCACAGTTTCCTTTTTTGAGTATTTTCAAGCCATGGTTGTTTGAATCCATGGATACAGGATCTGTGGATATGGAGGGTCACCTGTATAGGACCTGATTAATGAAACTGGTAAAAGACAAACAAATCCACGGTGTCAGGAAGGGAATAGATAAATGTGTGTATAATACACGAACATGGAGTGCTGGACTGTGATGGTTTTCCGGAAAAGAAAGAAAGGAAGTCATAGCCGTGGGCATGAATAATAGTGCCAGTCCCTGGCACATTTGGGGGGAAAACACTGACGGTCTTCCCCACACCAGATAACTTTAGAAATGCTGCCCTGGCATTATCGATGTCTAAACCCCAGAGGCATTCCTCTGCCACAGAAGTGCCCCTATGCTGAGTGGGTGCTTCCCCTGTAATGCTTTGCTTTCTGGCTTCAGGTCCCTCATGTTGCACGATAATATTGATTTCTTTTGAGGGGTGAACTGCATGCTAAAGCTTGTCATATTTCAAGGTGTAGTTCCATTCCTCTATTTTCTTTCGAGCTGCCTTCTCTGTTTCAGCCCTGACATATAGTATGCAATATTTCACACATCTTTGTAGCGCTGTCAATACAGAATTTTCACTGCACGTGTCCACATGATAAGGAGAAGATCAGTTCACAGCTGTGCCTTGTTCCAAACCAGTGGAAGCACAACCATGCTTCATTGCAATAAAGTAGAGTTGTAAGAGTAATTTGTCACCTCGTTCTACTCTGACCCTTTTTTTATAGCAGCAGGAACTCTTAATGGCTGCGATGATTAAAAATTAACTCTCTGGATCAAACCAGAAATCTTCTCAGCCCAGTGCTTTGCAGACATGAGAAAGCGATAACCTTTTCTCCAATTTGGTCCACAGTTTCTGCTGTTAAGGCATACTGGATCATTTCATGCTACCCAATTATAGCACTGTGATTCCACTTTAATGGCCATGGCTCCATCCTGGGGAATTCTAAGTTTTGTACTTTGAGGGGGCACTAGAGGAGTTCTCTGGCTGAGAATAGGATTCCGTAGGACGTCACGGTGACAGTTAAAGTAGAATAACAGTGCGGTAACTTCATAGTGTGAAAGAACCTACCGTCTTTGGCTGTGGCTGTCATGGATTAGTAGCTGTTGCCTCTCTGTGGGTTGATCTGGCCTCTCCCCGACAAAGCTCCTTTAACCACTGGCCACAATTATGTCTTGTGATGGGCACAGTCTTGGGTTGGTTCTAAAATCTTCCTTCACTAACATCATCAGGAGAACCCAGTGATACCATTTGCTGTTTTACAAAATAGAAATTTATCTTACATGTTTGCCTGTAATGTTACATATACCTGCCTTGACTATTTGATGTGGAGTCCATGGAACAACTCTATGTAAGCCCCTGCCACCCATTTAGTGGTCATGACTTTATCACAACTGTTGTAATGGCTTGAGTGTTGCAGAAGGACACTGGGAGACCAGGGTTCGAATCCCCACTCAGCCATGGAAACCCACTGGGTGACCTTGGGCAAGTCACACTCTCTCATCCTCAGAGGAGGGCAAAGGCAACCCCCCTCTGAACAAATCTTGCCAAGAAAACCCTATGATAGGGAGGCCACAAGAGTTCAGTTCCCCACTCAGCCATGGAAACCTACTGCGTGACCTTGAGTGCATCACACTCTCTCAGCCCCAGAAAACCCCGATAAGATAAATTCTCCTTAGAGTCACCATAAGTCAGAAATGACTTGAAGGCACACAGCAACAACAAGTGTACTTAGAAATCATTCCTTCCTGTCTGAAATGGTGCAAGAGAGTTAAGAGGACTGATTTGAATTTGATATTCAGGCATTTGTTCATAGCTCATTACAGGCTCCCCTTCTTTGGCTTTTGTATCATCTTGCATTTTAAAAAAGAAATGTGTTTTACGTTTTCTCCCCTCAGACTTCTGAAGTGTCTGCACTTGTTCTTGGAGGGTGAAAATTGATGCTTTCTGGAAGTGCCCTTTTCTTCTCTTTCCACCGCCTGGGTTTTCCATTCACAGACATTCCAGTAAATTAATTGAGGATGAAAACCACAGCCTTTTGTTTCCAGCAACTGGTTCCTGATCAAAGACAAAAATACAAGATAAACGTGTAGAGTTTCTGCTGGAACACGGCTGGTTTGGAAAGTCTGACCTTTCTAGCCATTTGCATTTACTTAATACCTCTCTCTGTATCCGGAAGGGTAATGATTGTTGGTTAACATTGCCTAAAGCAGATGGAGAGACGTCAGGCTTTGTAAGATCTGCTTGTTTTTCCCCAGACCCTTGGGGGTCTACCACCCAGAGACAGCCATAGAGTAGTGGCTTGTACTGCCATGTGCTCAGTTTAGGAATTTGTGATCAGCAACTGAACCAAGTCCTTCCCCCAAATACCTACTTTTGTTTTTTCCTTCAGTACAGTGGACCCTCAGTGTCTACTAAGATTTGGTTCCAGAACCCTCCCTTGGATGCCAAAATTTGTGGATGCTCAAGTCCCATCACGTACAATGGCATAGTAAAGTGGTGTCCATTATATGAAATGGCAAAATTAAAGTTTGCTTTTTGCATTTTGCTGTAGTTGCCTGAATCCGTGGATACAGAATCTGCAGATATGGGGGTGCCGACTTTTTTTTTTTCAGTAGCTTCTTTGCAAAGGAATCTTTTATGCTTCAACAACAGGGAGCTGTAAATGCTTTCCAATCTGCAGCAAACCGCCTGATGATCTGCTAAGAGATCTCAGTTTTCTTCCTGTCTCTGATAATTCCTTCCCCTCAATAAACTCTATTTTTTGTATATTTGGACTTCCTTGGTGGGTGGGTGGGTGAAGCCTGTGAAGGATGGGGGGAAATTGCTGGTTGCTGGTGAATACAAACTGAAAAATGTAAGAAGTCTTATAGAAAAATATATGACTTTTCATATAGGGATAAATGAAGGAACCAAATCTTACTAGAATATGGCTGCCAACAGTTGGGAATTTTTTCCCCCCTTAGTATGTTCTGAAGCTTATTGCAAAGGCCAGCCGGCAGTATTTTTATGTAACAGTAAACATCCCTCGGTGATTCCATGTGGCCGAAAAGCCTTAATCTCAACATTTTCTGAAAGCAACAACAAAGCTGGGCTTAGGATGTCAAAATTGGATCTATTCAGTGCCATCTTGCATAAACATCTGAGTTAACTATCATGTGCTGTGTACAATGGCATAAGAATCTCTTTGTGTAGTGGCATTACTAAGGCAAATACCCTTTGATAGCCAGAATGTTGCAGATTATTTTTGCTGCTAAAATGTGGGTGCTTCTTCAATTTGAGAACCTAAAAGACTGGAGGTGGGTGCAGGACGGAATGCCCATGCAAGCATCTTAATTGACCGCGTTGGGCTTTTTTTTCCTCAGCGATTTTCAATCTCTCATGAAAGAGGCAAGTCACTTACTTCAGTGCATAGAGGCTGTTTTGTATAGCTCCCACTCATTAAATCTAATGAGAACTGCCTCAGTGTAACTACCAGTGCCTTAATCTGAAACACAATTGTGTATTCGAATCATTTAAATCAGCCAGAATCCTTAAGGAGAAACTTTGAAATGGCTTGAATACAGATGGATATTGAAAGCCGAGGTGGGATGGTTGCATGGCTTGCGGTGCAACCCTGTACGTATTTATTCAAGCGAGTCATGCTGGGATTTTTCTCCCTCGTAAATTTGCATGGAATTGCCTTCGTATTCCTGTTGGGAACTCCTGACCTTAACTCAGCACTGGTCGCAGCTGGGTACACCAAAGTATTATATTTCGTTTGAGTGTGAACTCTAGAGCAAGTGCTACCTGTATTGAAACACAGCCTGTAGGCTGCTTAATAAATATTCGTGAAGTGTATTAGGGAAGGAACATAGTTTTTTTTGGTGTGTTTGGTTTTTTTTTGACATGACTACAGTCCTTGCATAGAAGGCTACCTTATAATGGCTTAAACCATTGGTCACCCTTCTCTGTGGCACCACTGGTTATCAGGTTTCTGGCTTTTTAAAGGGTTGCTCTTCATTCTGAAAAAATTGAAATAGCTCTCCTTAGGCTTAGTTGCTGGCAGGCAGGGCTGTGGAGTCCCTACGCCAAACTGTTTTATTTCTGTCCGACTCTTGACTCTTTCACAAATGACAAATGTTTATTAGTTAGCAATGAATTTACTCTAGTAAAATGGTTGCTGGTTTTGTTGTGTGCCTTCCAAGTCATTCCTGACTTACGGCAACCCTAAGGTGACCCTGTCAGGGGGTTTTCTGGAGCTGAGAGTGTGTGATGTGTCCAAGGTCACCCAGTTGGGAATCGAAGCCTGGTCTCCAGGGTCGTAGTCCAGTGCTCAGACCACTGGCTCTCAGTAAAATGGTAGCCCAAGGCATTTCATCACCACCACCTGAATCACCAAGCTACTCGGATTGATAGAAAATCAAATGTGTTTTTTTGATTTAGAATGAAATGAGATATTTAGTGTATATGATTGCAATCTTTTAAAGTTTTCACCAATTTCTACCAATTCCGACTGCAGCTCCTCCCGAAATTGCTTCCAGCTCCCCAACTCCAGGCTTGCAGCTTTGCTGGCAGTAATGGCTTTAAGCTACAGTAGAGTTTTGTCGAGCTCTTGGCTCTGTCCACCCGTGGAATTTGTCCTCCCACCCCTAAAATTGAATTTGGCGTGCAGGTGAGAGAGGTTTCCTACCTTTTGTGGGCTAGCATTGCACTCCCCCGCAGGAGCAATCTTTTCTGTCCCTATCTGGGATCGACCGTGGGACTCTTAGCGTGGAAACAGATGTGCTCCCAGTGAGCTGCAACGATTCCTGTGTGACATCATTCCACATCTTATATGGCATGGGTGCCATTCAGCGTACATAGCTATAGCTCCATTTCGCTCTTAGCAGCAAAGAGAACCAACGTTGCATTATGTTACCCTGTGGCAGGTTTTGCAAGCGGGTTGCGTATGCAAGACACAGATGCTGCCCAGTGACGAGGTTTCATGAGGTAGTTTGCCAGGGGGTACAGAGGAGTGTGCGTATCACAGGCTGAATCATTCGGTCCAGTTAATCTACTTGGCAATCTCACATTTGAGAGTAGGTTTCCAATTTGTCTGCTTACCTGCAGTTCACCTGGGGTAAGCAGGTGCCCCCAGGTTACCACATCAGGGCCAGAGGGAAATAGCTGGGAGTGTACACAGTTATTTACATCGCAGGGCACTGTTTATACTACTGAGCCATACTGTGAAGGCTGAAGGTAAATGTTCTCTCTTCCTTCTCCTGCTTTGCAACCCAAGAGGAGCAGTGAAGTTAAATGCTTACAGTTGTGGGCATTTAGTGCTAGGCATGTTGGTTACTGTCAGTCTTCCCTTGCTGAGTTTCTCAGAATCACAAAAGTGTTCTTATTCTATCCTGCTTGAGGGAACTTATTTTTCTTCTCATGAGGAAGTTTTTGGGCGCATTTTTTTCATTGACCAAAGTGGGCTGGTGTGCATTTTTTCACTTACTTATTTTTCATCGTGGCATGCCTTTGTTGTTGTTTTGCTTTTCTTCTTGGGCGTTCAGAGTACCTGACTGATTTTGTTGTTCCGTGTACTGGTTCTCACTTGGCAGCGTATAGTTTGGGATTGCTGTGGTATTGTATATAGAGTTACTATTGCGTTTAGTGTCTCCAGGGGTAAGTCACCTTGGTCGAGAGGAGGAACAGACTGGTCCATCGACATTTGCCACAGTTTTGTATAACCTGGAAACAGCTAGTTCTGTGTGTGTAGAATTACAGAAAGGGAGAAGGCGAATGTGGTGAACATTTAAGCATGTTAAGAGGGACCCGAGCTTACACATTATGACTATACCTCCGTTTCCCCCAACAGCTACATCACCTCGAGTGTCTTCGGAGTTGGAGCAGGCGCGACCTCAAACAAGCGGCGAAGAAGAGCTCCAACTCCAGCTAGCCTTGGCAATGAGCAGGGAAGTGGCAGAACAGGTGAGCTTCTCCTGCTGCTCTCCGCACTGCCCGGTGTTCTTTGGACATCATTCGGGCACCCGGATTGTGAGCCGGGGGTTCTTGGTGGCTGCTTCCAGGGTGAAGGAACTCCCTTTGAGAGCTCCCTCCTTCCTGCTCTCTGTTGCCCTTTGGGCAGCAGGCAAAGACGATTGTTTTTAGGTGGTCTTTTGGCAACTGTTGGGCTCTTCAGAAATCAGTTTTCAATGGGTGGCTGCGGTGCTTCACTGATAAACAGTTCAATTGCTTTTAAATTCAGTTGGGTTTTAATATAGCCTGTTTAATTGCACTTTAATACTGCTGTGTGTTTCTGTTTGCATCATTTTAAAAAATCATGTGAGTCACCTTGAATCTCAGTTTTGGGAGAAAGGTGGGATTTAAATCTAATTAATTAATTCATTCATTAATGCAGGGTGGGTGGGGGTAGAAGGGATTGTGGAGAATGATAGTCTCTTCCCTTTTTGAGGAATTAAAGCTAAAGCAAGAGAGAGTCAGGAGAAACTGTGTCCCAGCTCAGGTCCTGTGACCCAACGCTCGCTTGACCTGATAAGAGGCAATGATCCGTGATAATGCACGGCAGCAGTTTGTTAAGTGTCGGGAAGTGTTAAAGTGACAGTTTTGGCCTACACACACAAATAACGTGTGTGAACCATCCTTTTGGAAATGATTGACTTATCTGTTTAGTATGAAAGCAGCTGTAGAATTGCATGTATTTTATCAGTACCACTTGGTCTTCCATTCTGGGCACTAAAACTTTAACACTGTGATGGTGGCAAATCTGGTGTCTGCAGAAGGGAAAACCAGTTCTGCAAATGGGAGAGATTTTTGAAACAGTATCAGAGAACTTAGATATTTTTGGTGTCTTCTAGCTTTTGGGTAGATAACCACGCCTGTGGATTATGGCGTCTTTGAACAGGATGCTAAGATTGTGGAACCAGATTTGGCCCTGTAAGGAAGGGTGTATATATTTCTTACAGGTGGTACCTACATGCCATAATGTCTTCTCAAAGAGACCACATTTTTGGGTCGTGGTTGCCCAGTGAAAGATACAAGGGAGGTATTTCAGGAATCAGTTTTTGACTGTGCTTTTCTAATGCAGACATGGCTTTTCAATTTTTTGCTGGCAGACTGGTTTTGATATACGTAAAGCTTTGTAGTTTTGGCTAACTGTGTTCTAAAGTAATCCCTTGTTACTTTTGGTGGGGGGGGGGCGTTGTGTGTAATGTGAGGCTTGTTAAATTTCCTTTTCAAATTTGTAGTCATTTTGAATGATGTCAGCAGAGAAATCAGTGAAGAGTTGTAATTCAGCCTGAAGGAGATAACAACTGGATAAGTGTTGTTAAAACTTCCTTGCATCTGTTTTGGCAGGAGGAACGACTTCGTCGCGGTGATGATCTGCGATTGCAGATGGCTTTGGAGGAAAGTCGCAGAGATTCGGTGAAAATTCCCAAAAAGAAGGAGGTAAATCCAGTGAAGAAATCCTCAGTTTCTAGAGGGATGGTTCTGGAGAAACACACTGGAGTTATCAAATCCATGATGCACTGCTGATTTTGTATCCATGGTGCACTAATCATTTTCTATCTGTGGCACACTCCCCATTTTGTATCCATGGCTCACTGCCCGTTTCTGGCTGTCACTGTACACACACTGTTTTGATAATAAAAAATGTCTTCCATGGTTAGGATAAAACGAGTGATCAGAACAGAAGATCGCATTGCTTCACGTTCTCAAAAAAGACATCTCCCAGGCCTAAAATGGCCAAGGGAAGTCTGAAAAACATGGCAAAACTGTCCTCCATACCTCCTAGAGGCTATTTGGGGGCATTTTGTGACCCCTGGGTGGCACAAAAACAGCTCACAGGCCACACTCTGTCCACCCCTGGGATAAAAGCCCAAATGAACAGCTGTGGCCACGTGAAAGAGTAGCAATCTAGGAGTAGCAACCTCCCCAGCAATCTGCCTCTTTCTTTCTGTATTTAAAAGAAGAATTGTGGATTTTTGTTTACACAGAGCTAAAAATAAATCTTCCTCTCCACAGCATACAACACTGTTAGATCTCATGGATGCCCTGCCCTCCTCAGCGCCGGTTCCCCAGAAAGCAGAGCCTTGGGGACCCCCAGCTGCAGCAAACCAAACAGACCCTTGGGGGGCCCCTGCAGTTAGCAGCACCACCTTGGATCCCTGGCAATCATTTGGTGAGAACTTGGACCAACCATTACCATCAAAAGTGATTTATCTGTTTTGCCCCTGGTTGTAGATCTCCTGCAACGAAATCTGGCTCAGAGTATGGAATAGCTCCTCTGTTTTGCACTGCAGCTCCCAGAATCCCCCAACCAGCATGTCCTCCACCAGTAGTGGGAGATTCTGAGATTCTAGGATTTGGAGTCTGAAAAGAGAAAATATTCTAGGCTTTGGCTTGGTTCTTTTACTCTCCTGGTGCCCCCATTAGCTTAAGGTGGTAGGGAAGGAAGGGCCACATCGTAGGTGGATTGATTGAATCAAAGAAGCCACGGCTGCCCAAATTTACTAGACTGGAGCAAGGCAGTTGAGGGCCAGGGTTCTTCTAGGTCTCTTTTTTATTAGGGGTGCCATAAGTCAAAGCTAATTTGATGGCAAATACAGGTTGAGTATCGTTTATCTTGAAATCCAAAAGCCTCCAGAACCTGCCAGCTGCTCACATCTGCCTTTGGAACAGCACTCCTGTTCATTTGTCTCTCAGATCCTCAGTTTCTCTCCAGCCTAACGTCTCATACACTTGTGGTGAATGAACAAGATGTGAAGCTGGAGAGAGACATGATGATCTGTGAAATGGAAGGAATCTAAGCATGATCCTTGGCACAAATCCATGCCTCTCGCCAGTTCACAAATCCTTGCTTCTCTCTCCAACCTTATAGCTTGTTCCTTTGCTATTGTGTTGGATATGGGATATGAGGCTGGAGAGAGACTGAGGATCTGAGTGTCTGAGGATATAAGGGGCCTGATATCTGTATTTGAAAAAGGAAAAAAAAAGTAGTGCTTACAGGAGATCCCCAAAGAGCCTGCCCAACTGCCTGCTTTGAATTTCAAGGCAGTGGCTGCTGTGCTCCTGCTCATTTGTTCATGGGCTTCCCAGAGATCCTCTATACAGTACTGTATTTTGTGTATATGCAAATACAAGTATTCCAGAATCCACTCCCCCAAAAGAATTTGAAATCTGAAAGACTTCCCATCCCAGGTGTCAGCCTGTACCAGTAAGAATATGAAGTGGAGAAATTGGAGTGGGGAGGGAGACATTTTCCTTCCTTTCTTGTACCATTAGAACCTGATGGATGGAAGGTTTTGTGGACAGATAAAAGGAAAGAACCCCACAGAGTGGATAATTAAATGGCAGATTTTGTGTCTACAAATTGGGGAGGTTTTCAAGGGGCTTTAGAAAGATTCACGGCGAAGAACGTTACCAGCGGCCGTTAGACAAAATGGCTGTATGCTGGGTGGAGGATCAGAGGCAGTGTGCTTCTGGGCACACCGTTGCTGGCAAATACAAGTGGGAGGGTGCTTCTCCACCCATGACCTTCCAGGGGATTTTTTCAGCAGCTGTGGGGAGAGAATGCCGGATTGTTCTGTGTATTTAATCAATTTGCATGCTGCTTTATCCTATCTAGAAAGATATCTTGAAGCAGAGAGAGAGCAGGGGCTTTGACCCAACTCTTTTCGTGTTGTTGAGAGGGGTTGTTTTCCTTGGAGTTAGGCTTGGAATCTAACAGATAAGCTCCAGTGTTAACAAATGAAGCCACTCTATTAAGCCCTGACAGGCGTCGAAGTCACGCCGCTATAATTAGCGGCATTGTAGCAGTGAATTAGTTTGTTTCTAATACTGCCCATCATGAAAAGATATGTATGTATGTAAACAGTGTAGTTGATGAATGTGTGGAGGATGGCCTGTTATGGAAATGTGGTTTGAAATCCATTTTGCTGTCTAACCCCTTGAGAATGTGGTTTTAGGATTCAGAGGGTGTTTTGAGAGGGTCAGCCTCGCCCTTGCTGCACATTAAATGGATGGCTTTTGCTGAATTCTGTGAGATAACCTCTGCTAATGCAGGGAGCTGAAATATTGGTGAACAGAAGTACGGATCTTCTTCTCCCCGTTTTGCAAGATACTGTAGTGACAGGGAATCACACGTAGTGCCTTGGCACTATGAAGTGCAGTGTCCTTTATTATCTGGAAATGCCAGCATTCTGATTGTGTGTATTTTGCCTCTCACACGATGCAGTGCCTTCTGCAATTGCCATAGAATCTTAAGAGTTGGAAGGGGGCATAAGCCATCTGGTCCAGCCCCCTGCCATGCAAAAATCTCGTCATTCAGTGTTCTGCTTGAATGGCCTTCTATACATACAACTGCATGCATGGCTTTTGGAAAACAAGTACCTTAGCAAAAAGGGTAAACTGAAATCTACCTCCTCACCCCCATGTGGTAATATTCATCAGGCAAGGCGCTTTCCCCTTGCCCAGGTAAAGCATGAAATGATACTGCCTATCATGAAAAGATATGTATGCAAACAGTGTAGTTGATGAGTGTGTGAGAACTGTGGGGCGGTTCTCAGTGTGCACTTCAGCCTTCAGTCCAAACAAGTGTGTTCAGTTCACTGTCCAGGTGGCTAAAGCTAAACTGGAGAAGACCGTCCAGGTAACTTTATGGCTGCTGCTCTTTTCTCTCCGTCTCTCCGGAAGACCCCCTTTTGAGGTTCTGCTCAGCTATGGTTCTTAATTTGCTGCAGTTTTAGAATTATTGGGCTAAGAGGAACCTCAGATTTATTTGGGAGTGCGCTTGGAATGTTCTCCTGTGGGCCATCTCTGCTTATTTGCTACCTTCTGGTGGTGTCTCAGTAGAGAGCATCAGTTCCTTATTATGCCAGAAGCCAGCGCATGCTGTGGCAGTTTCCCTTCAGATGTAACCTGCTGTTTCCAACTGTTGGTTTTTGCCCCTGCTTCCTCACTCTTAAACCTCTTCTGAAATGCACTGGATTATCCAGGTAGCTTTAGGGGAATGATTCTCAAGCTCTGGTCCTCCAGATGTTTTGGACTTCAGCTTCCAGAATCTATAATCATTGGCCACGCTGGCAAAGGCTTCTGGGAGTTGAAGTACGAAACAGCTGGAGGATCACAGGCTGAGAACCCCTGTTTTAGGAGAATCTGATCTTGATCACCCATAACACACTTTCCTGTCTCCAGTTTGGATCATCCAGTGTGATTTTTACTCATAGGTTCCAGTTCGTGTTTCTGTCTCTAGTGCCAACTGGAGAGCCCAGATTCTGAGATCCATGGTAGCGGCCCTTCTCTCAGTCCTGCCACCTTTGCAAGTAAGGTTAATGGGAACACGAGAGAGGGCCTTCTCGGTGGCTGCCCCTAGACTTTGGATTCCCTCCCTAGGGAGGCTAAGATGGCCCCCTTCCTCCTGTCCTTTGGTTGTCAAGCAACATTTATTTATTTTTTTCAGACAAGCTTTTAGAGTGGAAGGCTTGTAAGATCTATAAGTGCTGTATTGTTTTATCTTGTGCTGTTTAGCTTTTAAAGTCTTTTTAGAATGTGTGTTTTTAAATATTGTTCATAGCTTAATTCTGTTTTGATGTTGACCTTTTGTTTGTTTTTTTAATTGTTATCTTTTTAATGCATAAACGGCTTTAAGGCCCAGTCTTGGGAGACATGTAGTTCACCATGATTGTGTGTGTGTGTTGCATTAGCTTTAATTGTTCAGTCCTTGCATCAGCTTGTGCTTTGTTGCTGGAAGCAAAATGGAGCTTTGGAGAACCCAAACTGAGGACTGATAGTTCTTAGGATGTGAAGGTTCTGTTGTAAGTTTTTTTTTTTAAGCATTCTTAGCAGAGAGATGCTAAATCCAAATACAGTACAAGCAAAAACTTGTCGCTTCCCACTGTGAGCTGCAGCTGTGGTGTTTTCCCCTCCCTGGCTTTCAGCATTCATTAACATCAGTGATAACAGCCCCTTGTTCTCCTTTGCCAGGGACTTGGCTCCCAAGGATAGTTTGGGAGAACTCAGATTTATGTATCCGAACTCTGGTTAAAAAGAGTGACTCAGAGCGGAACGGAGATTAAGTCTTGGTTAGCTGGCCTGGCATTTCCTTGGAAATAAGGGACTTCTCAGAAGAAGGTATCGTCCTAAAAGGCCTCTGGTTTTCTGTGTCTGCTCTGCTTTTGTTATCTCTCTCTTGTGAAAGAGCGACTGTTCTGGGAGCTTCCATTTATGGCAGCCCTGCCGGGCGATTTGCATTTCTTGCATGGGATCATTGATAGAAGGCAGGAGGAGGAGGAGGAGGAAATGGGAGGACTAGGATGAGGTTAGCTGCATTCTCTCCAAAGCCCTCTTCAGCATTTCCTGTCTTTTTGCAAAGCAACAGAAGTTTGGAACAAAAGCCTGCCACCTGTTGAGGAACGGGAGCTTAATGGCTTTGCAGTTCTCAAGTCCAGCTTGTGGTTTTTCACCAACATGCCTTTAAAAAAAAGAAAAGAACAACAACAGCAGAATGCAATTTAAAAATACAGCTGTAGCCTACATTTATTTGGCATATGATTTTTTTTTTTTTACAAAAAATGTAATCAGAATTAAGGTTGAAGAAATTGGGATTTAACCTTTTACAATTAATATTAAGGTCCATGAGATGCTGACTTGATGCTTTGAAATTTGGGTTGAGTCGTATTTATGCTGACCTTTGACTAATAAATCTTGCATGGGTGTGGGAGAGAAAAGCAAGAGGTTGGACAGGAGTCTTTCAGGAGGCTCTGTCTGTGTATTCTTGCATGGTAGGGGTTTGGATTAAGTGACTTTCCAGTTCGTAAGATTCCGTGATTCATAACAACTCAGAGAGGTGGAGCTGAGCATGATTAGCTTGGGAAAGAAAAGAATGAGAGGTGATAAGATAGCCATTTTTAAATACCTGAAGGGATTGAAGATGGAGGAACCTTGTTTTCTGCAGAAACAAGACCATGAACCAATCAATTAAAATTACAAGAAAAGGGATTCCACCTAAACATTAGCAAGAGTAGCTGTAAGCTGTTCAGCCATGGAATGGGCATCAATTAAGGTTGGTAGATACGCCTTCTTTTCGGAGTCTTCAAACAGAGGTGGGATGGCCTCATCTCAAGAGTGTCTGTAGTTGTCTGTTGCTGCATGGCAGAGAATTGCACTGAATGCCTCTGGTGGTTCCTACCAACTCTGTGATTCTGCAAGATTGCTTATTTTTAGCACGGTAACCAGTGTAGTCTCTGGCCAGGGAGTTCTGGGGGCGTTCAAGCCCAGAATCCTCACATGCTTGAATCCCTGCAGAACTTGTGGGGCGAATTTGCCTCGCGTTGAGCACTACGCTGATATGCAGGCATACTCTGTTGCAGCTTTTCCCCCCATTTCACAGATCCTCAGGCTTTCCCCGGCACTCGTTTGAGTTGTTTGCCATTTTATATAAGCCACTGTATATATTTTACTAAACCATTGCATATAATGGGACTTGAGCATCGACGGATTTTGGTATCCACAGGGTGCGTGTGTGTGTATGAGTCCTGGAACCAAAGCCCGGTGGATACTGTGGGCCTAGTGTACCTCCTTCGTAGCTGCCCTTCAGAGTCTTAGTCTTCTTTAATATCATGTATGCTTTTACTTTTTTAAAGGGACGTCTGCTTCATCCCATAACCGGGGATTCCACTGTTTTTGCCCACAGGTGCCAAACCAGCAGCCTCTGTCGATCCATGGGCGGCCCCAACTGCATCCTCTGCTGCCCAGCCCCTCCCAAAGAGCGTAGACCCCTGGGCTCCCTCTCAGCCCTCCTCTGGGGCATCAAAAGCTGACCCTTGGGGACCAGCACCTCCAAATAAGCCTATTTCTGCTACTGGTAAGTGGTGCTTTTGTGGTTCCTTCCTTCTTGGGGTGGGAGGAAAGAGCTTGACTGCAGGCCTTGGTTGATCTGAATCACAGCTTGGAAATACTCATTTGATGGAATTCCCCTCCCACAGACCTCTCCACAGCCCATATGACCAATGGCTATGCTGGCTGTGGATTTTGGGAATTGTAGTGCCCAGAACTAATACTTCTTTAGCTTGGCCTGAGCATACACTTTCTTTAAGATTGGATACAGTCATCCCTCCACATTCACTAGGGTTAGGGCACAGGAACCCCATGAAAAAGGAAAAACCGTGAATAGCTCTAGGCCCTCCCAATCTGTATTTAACACACACACACATACACACACACACACACACACACACAGAAGTATGATCACCGTAACCGTGGGTTCCTTTGAGGCATCAAGGTTCCTTCATAAGGCAAAAGTGGGGGTCTGGTGGGGCTTCCTGCCACCTCCCTTGCTGCCCCACACCATTTTCAATAGGGACTTACGAGCCTTGTTCACAGTTTCTCAGTCTCATGACACTGCAGTCCCTATTAAAAATTGCATAGGGAGACAGCAGAGGGGACAGCAAATAATCCGGGAATAATCAAATCCGCAAAAGTGAAACCCGCAAATCTGGAGGACCGACTGTGTATTTATTGATTTTAGTAACAGTGATACAAACAAAGTTATAAGAAAAAAAATCAGGAAAGGGAACAAGCTACGCAAACAATATACATATATAACTAAACCTAAAATGAAGACATAATAACAAAACCTGGTTTGGTAATGTCAGTGATGAGTTTTGAACGCACGCCTTCTTCATGGCTCTTCCGTTCTTTCTTGTGAGGGAAGATTGAACGTCATGCAGAATCTTTTGGTGTTCTTTTGAATGCAGTATTTGAACACGTTGCAGTTTGCCTTGGCTAGTGAAGGCATTAGAAACAATTAGATTACTGTTCTTCTTTTTTTCTCTAAGCAGAGGATTCAGGCAGTCATGTTACTGATACGGTCACTGGGCTTTTGAAGCCTTCATCCTGTGCTTACTCAATGGATGATGGCCTTTTCCTCTCTTAAGAGCCAACAGCCTTATTAGGACATAAGTCTGACATTATCTCTGTGTCAGGTTGAATGAAGCAGATTATAACACACTCTCCTGTATGGAGTGAATTCCTCACTCCTGTTAATTCTAAAGAATTGCCATTCCCGATCCTAGTAAGAAGAGGGCAGCTTCTGGTGGAACAGATGAGGAAGCGATGTTGTCCGTTTGTCACAGATAATAGTCCCGGTCCAGAGAGTGGGAGACAAGTAATGGTACAGTCTTGTTCTCTTCTGCAGGTAGTAAATCTTTTGACCTCTTCAGCAATTTGAATGGGACAATTAAAGATGACTTTGCAGAATTCGATAGCCTTCGAACTGCTGAAAAACAAGGTATGTGTTTAATCCACACTGAACATCAATAGAGCGTTGGAATTTTTTTTAATCAGCATGTTATCTTCTCTTCCTCTTTCAGCTCAGTAACTGTGCTATAGAGGAATTAATATGGGGACTTAGGTAGATGACAGAAATGTTGGTAAACTGTCAGTGTTTTGGAAAGAATTTTGAAAGCATGTTTTCTGACCTGTGTTCTAAACTTCTTGCCCTTTCCGTAATTGTAACCAAGATGTACCTTTTTGCTGTGCCAGCCCAAACAGTGGAGATGCCTGATACTGTTGTAGTAAATTCAACTGAAGATGAATTGTTCAAAGGATGGTGTAGAAATTTGGGTTGCCACTGCTCTACTGATTAGAAATTCCAAGCGAAGAGTTCAGAAGGCAGACAGAAATAGCTCCACGCTGGGTGCTGCTACTGGGTGGGGGCTGCTGAAATGGGTAGGAGTCATCCTGGATCAGTGTTCTGTGGGGCTCCTTTCCACTTTAGAGGCTGTTGTTCTCACGGGAACGTTCCCTTGGAGCGTTTGGGCAGCTGTTCTTCACTTACAATTCTCAAGAAGTGGGGAATCACCAGGAATATGGTCTTCAGTGGTCATTGGCCTTGTTGGCACCCCAAATCCCAAGCGTGGGGCCCTAACGTATCATACTGTTTAAAGGCTATACGGCAGTCCCCCCCCCATCCATGAGAGATATGTTCCAAGACTCCCCTCTGGAAGCCTGAAACTGTGGATAGTACTGAACCCTATAGCACCCTATAGACCCTATAGTCTCTTTTTGCATCTGTCTGTGGTCCCTGCAAAGCTAGAGGGCGACATCTGATGATGCCAGAGCCATTTCCTGTGGTGGTGTTGGTGGAGGTTAAAATGGGAGGGGGCAGGCAGCCAGGCAGGCAAGGTGCAGATGAGAAGACCTGGACCAGGCTGTGCCGGTGCCATCACCTGGACACCAGCGGACAGATCGGGCCAAAAGATAGGAGGGGGGGAGGTGAGTCCATGGCGGAAGAGGACAGAAGTGCCTGGGGACTCTGCAGTAATTCAGCGAAGTGATTTTGGGGGGAGGAAGACTGAAGACGGAATAGTGCTCAGATTAAAGACTTGTCTGGTGGAAGGAAACAATAACTTTCTTGAAACCTACTTTCAAGGTTGTGTCTCAAGTTCTCAGTGCATTTACTTGGAAGTGAACAACTTTGGGTTCCTGCTTAGGATTGCAGTAAAAAACAGGTGGGTGGGGAGTAGTGAGGATAGTATGTTATTCTCTGTAAGAACATATTTTGACACGGGAGGAACTTCTTTTACCAAGGGGAAAAAAAAGATGATCCTGTTTTGTTCCAGCAGATTCCAGTTCCACTCTGTCTGCCCAGAACAGCGGTACAACCAGTCCCGACCTCTTTGAGTCCCAGCCTGCAAACTCGGCCTCAAGTAAACAGAGTGCGGCTCGGAAAACCCCGGAATCCTTCTTGGGCCCTAATGCTGCTCTGGTGAACCTGGATTCACTGGTATCGAAGCCGCTGCAACCAGCACCTTCGCTCAATCCCTTCTTGGCTCCAGGTACAGCTTGATATTGAGAGTGAATTTGCTGCTTGTTTGAATGCAGAACTGTGGCTCTTAAAAATTCAGAGCAAAACCTGGGAGGATCGTGAGTTAAGGCAGCAGGGTCCTCTTAGTCCAGGGATGGGCAGCTGTGGAAGGCTAAGGGGTTGCATTGGCCTTCCAGAACACGGAGGGCTGCAGCTCTTAATTCCAATGAAGAAAAACCAAAAAAGACCACAATTTTTTGTCCCCAAAGGCCCTCTAGGGGACGTGAGAGCATTCTTGCCGTGTTTTGTGGCCTTCCTGGGCCATTTTTACACCCAGAAGAGGTCTTTTTTTAACAACAGAAAGTAAGAAAGTAACAGAAAGTCCTCTTAAAAGCATTTTAACGTGGTAATGGAAAGAGAGCAAGGACAGAGCCACCCTAGCCTCTAGGAAAGAATTCCAAAGTCTGGGAGTAGCCACTGAGAAGGCCCTGTCTTCTTTGTTCCCATGAAATGAACCTGAGAAGGCTGTGGGATGGAGAGAAGGGCTTCTCCGGATAATCTTAGAGCCCTAACGAGTTCATTAAGGGAGATACAGTCATTCAGATTGCCTAGGCCCAAGCCATATGTATCATAATAGTTTTGATGGCCATCAGACAGTTGACTGGGGATTGGCACAGAGTTCTTGACTTCTGCCTGTGTACAGCAGCTTTCCTTGCAGCCAGAAGTACACTCACAGACTGGACTTTCTCTCTCTCTCTCTCTCTTTTCTCGTCTTGTCCCTAGGAACGGTTGCTTCGGCAACTGCCTCTTCCTCGTCCACTCCGGCTCTGGTCAACCCCTTCCAAGTGAATCAGCCACAGCCCCTCACTCTCAATCAAATGCGGTCCAGTCCCGTCATGGGGAGCAGCCCGTCTTTCACCGCCGTGGGCGTGGAGCCCCTACCTCTGCCTTCTGTGGCGCCGGTGGCCATGGCGATGGCCCCCATGCCAGCCATGGGTACCATGGCCTCTCTCGCCAGGATGGGGCCCCCGGGGATGAGCGTGGGCCTTGTAGGGCCGATGGTGGCCCCCCTGCACAGTACTGGAATCGCCCCCTCCGTCTCCCAGCCTGCAAACACTACTAACCCTTTCCTCCTATAAGGGTCCCCTGGCGTGCGCGGAGCTTAGCCTGGTGAAAGGACTGTGGGACCGAGGGCGGCATCCGAGGCCGGCTTGGGCTGAACTTTTGTGTGCAAAGGACCTTTTGTGTGTGTGTGTGCGTGTTGGGCAGGAGAACTAGAATTACATTTTACAGAAGAGGTTTCTCTCTCTCTCTTCACCATTTAAACCTAGCATTTGCTGCAGAACAGCTTTCTTCCACCAAGGGCTTGCGAGAGCATTGCATAAAAGGGTTCCTTTTAAGATTTTTTCCCCCCAAAATTAGGTTTTTTCCCCCTTCTTCTCCTTTAGTTTTTTTTCCTTTTTGTTACACATTTCAATATTATAGGAAGAACCGGCCATTTTAAATAGTCCTCTTTGCTACATTTTATAGTCCATAAGCTGGACCCCAGGTCGCAATGGCTATGACCTGAGTCCATCAGAAACCCTTGCTCCTAAACGATAGATCTGAGACTCAAGACCCAAGTCTGTCAGACGCCCTTGCTCGTGAATGATAGATCTGAGACTCAAGTGCTAGCAAAGAATGCATTTGCACATAACCATGAACTCTTCTAGGCTGTTGGCTCACCCATAGTCCTTATCAACCTTAAGAAAAAAGAGGAAGAGGAAAAGAGGAAATTTGGTGCACGCAGAAGTTATATACGTCCTTGGAAACTGAAACGTACCACAAAACTGTACCCAGTTTTTATTTTTCCTGCAAGTGGGGAGGAGGCAGGATGGAAGTTGATGCAAAAGGCAGGCATGTCAGAAGAGAAGCAGAAAAAGGTCCTACAGGTGTACACAGTGTTGAAATTTCTCCACTTGGAAAGGACACGTCGAAAAGACTTCTGTGAGAACCACATGGGCATGCTGTCCTGTCGTTCAGGAGTGTTTTGGGGCTCTGTGCTTGTCCGTTAGTGAACTTGTTTGGAAATTATTGTGTGCGTATTCTTGGTTTTTTTTTTCTTTTGACTTGTGACACAGGCTAAAAATAGGAAGGGGAAAGGAGGGCAAACTCGGGGGCACGCAATATGGAAATTCACCTTCATGGGGGCAAGTTGGGGAACTAATTTGCAATGATTTCCTTATTATTATGCAGTTATTCTTGTATACTTTTGCACTTTTAAGAAAAGAAAACAAAGTACCGTTTGGGATTTGAGCTGGCAAGGTTGGCGCTCAGTTTTCACTCTTGCTACTTTTTATAATGTTGTCCTTATTTAACAGTCCGTAGCTTTGGTAGACTGCACAAGTCTAGCTGAAAAAGTAAGATACTGTCTTTCTTTTTCTTTTTTTTAACGATTCAGTGCCCACTTATTTATATATAGAAATATTTTAGCTCTTGGTTTCCATAGAGTTTAAAAGGGAATATTGACACGCTGTTTGCTTTCGAACAAAGAGTTTTAATGAAAAATCGAAACACTTCTGTGGCATAAAATTTTGAGTGGAATATGTCTGTAAGATGACATTTAAAAAGAAAACACTACAGTTGCCTTTCTGCCTTCTCTGTTTTATGATGATATCTCCTCCAGCTTGAGGGGAAAGACTCTGGGAAAACCTTTTATAGACAGAAGATCATGAAAGAAGAAACTACTTCTCTCTTGTAATACTTTGGGAAACTTAAAGGAAAACAACAACAACAACCCCCAGTTGTTTAAATGTTAATTTTAATCAACTAAATTCCTCTAACTAAAGATGCACTGTGTGCTAATAACTGGCTCTGTTTACAGTCTTCATTGCAACGCAGACTTTGGTTCCTCAGCCTCATTGTTCTCATTAAGCCATACTCAGGTGTAAGTCGTCATTACCTGCTTGGAAATCTTGCTTTCTTGGAAAAAAAAATGGCAACTGTAAAATGAACTTGGCTTCCAAATGTGTGACACGTGCACACACATACGTGTCTTGCAACTGAGTGGGATAACCATTGTTTTTGTAACCCCCTTGTGTGCAGCCAGCAGTTCTTGCTGGGTGGTCTCTTCTGATTTTTCTTTTTTTAAAACATACTTTTGGGACTTCTGTTGATTGGATGGCATCTCTGTTATCAGACCAGTGCGGTGAGATACCTGAATCATACGGTTGTCCGTTGAAGGGAGACTAATAGACAGTAGCTGTAATGACTCAATTGTACCTTAAGATGTGCAGCATTAAGGGAGCAGCCATCATATCAGAAAGGCTAGTGATAGAGTTGACTGACACACTTCTTTCCCACAGTGATTTTCAGTTGTATACCCAGAAATCTTGATCTCTCTTCATGCTTAACAACTTACAAGAGATGTCACTTTGCTCTGAGCAACAAATGGAACACTCTGAAAACCCTAGATTAGGAAAGGGTGAAAACCCTAGATTAGGAAAGGATGAATTCTTCCAGATATTTTGGACTTCCCCTTGCATAATCCTTTAACATAGCCCTGTTGGTTGGAATTGGTCCAGAACCAACTGGCAGGTCCCAAATTTCCTCATCATTGCCTTAGATTCTCTCTGGCTCTTGTCCTACACCGCTCCAAAGCAGTCCCTTTACTTCCAGAACATTCTGCAAGAAAGATGAGCCAAACAAGGTTAGAGAATATTGGCGTTATTTCGTGTTTGTTGAATATGTATTTTAGGGGAGTGAGTGGACAGCTCATTGTGAACAAATCTTGATCCACATTGGGTCTTCCCCAGTGAATTTTGAAATAGTGTAGTTAACCATATTTGAAACATTTCTTGTTTGAGGTTGTGCTTGTCCTTCAAGACACGAGATAGATTTAATCCCTTTCATTTCTTTTCTCCCCCATCCATGAGTCCCTTCTGGCAGATCCCATGTCAGTAGGTTGTGAATCCATGCCAGGTTTTGGCCAGCTTTAAAGGAGGTCTCCAGGGTGCTGAACTTACTTAAGAATGGTGTTTAGCACCTTGGAGAGCTCAAGCAAAGCCTGGCTGAAAACCTGGATTCAGCACCCCACTGACATGGGAGCCAAATAATACAGTCTCTCTTTTTAGAAGGGGAGGAATATTCCATAATATTAGCATTATTTGTCAGATCAACCAAAGATTTATGAACTATTATCCTTGAATCATTTTCAATCCACAAAACAAATTAGGGCTTATATCAGTAGTATCTTGCTGTTTTAAAGCTGAAATACTGTGTGGGTCAAAAACAGAGAGCATGTAAGAGACTTTCTGTTCTAGCAGGAACGCCATCCGCTAGAATGCCATCGTAAGTGAGTAGGAGATGTGCTAGAACACTAGTCTGATTTCTCTCCATGCTGTCCAAGCCTTGCCAGAAGTTACTTGTAGGTTTCGACCGAAAAGGCAGCAGCTTGTAAGCCGAGAATCCTATGACCTATTTCTTACATTAGGAGTGTTTCAAAAGGTGTTTATTGCACACCGTTAACTTGCTGTTCAGGGCAGGCAGGTGCAGAGTCTCACTGGGGACTGGTGTTGATGTACCCTTAAATGTATGCTCTGTCCCTGGAGCTAATCCTCTTTTCCTAACGGTGCTTTAGCTCTTGTGTTCCAGCCGACGGTTTTTCTGCTTAATCAGGATCTGAAGTTGGTTAATGGGGTGTATTGTTTTCAATCAAGGTGCTCTCCTACCATCATTTATAAATAACCAATTAAAAAGAAATAAGTCTGGGAGCGTAAGGCCTAATTCCAGTGGTTATCGCCACTGGAGTAGACCTAGATATAGGAAACATCCATATACCAAAAGGGTTTCTTACATCTGGAAGAAGGATTTGTTTTGGAATATCCAGCTTAAACTTAACCCCCGAATTTAAAAATAAATTCTTAGTTAAGTAACTTGGTGTGGAAGAGAACCAGGTGAGCCTTAAACTTGGACGCTGATGTCTCCTTTAACAATAATTAGATGGCTGTGATGGTTTGTTTCCATAGCAAAAACATTTATCTCAACATGAGCTTTTATGGGCTAAGCCCACTTCTTTAAATGTGTTTTTATTTTGGCGTGAGCTTTCGTGCCTGCTTCTCCGATGCCTCTAAAGGAGGAGGCTGCAGTCCACTGAACCTTGAGCTGGAATAATCTGCTTAGTCTTAAAAGGTCCCAAGAGACTCCTTTTCCTACCTGTGTGTATCCTTCGTCCACCATTTAGGTGGGAACAGGATTCCTTCTGGAGCATGGTGGAGGTACAATCCCGTAACCCCCAGCCGTGCATCTTAACAGTAGGAAAATCAGTATTCATTCTGTGGTAGCCTTCATGTATAGAAGCTCTTTGGGTTGGTGATGGACAGACCTCTGGCCATGGGGACGTCCGAAGGACCAGCTCCTCGTGCTACTGCTCTTAAAGGCACTGTGCAGCCATTTTTTCTCCCTTCCTCCTTCCCCAAGAAAAAGGATAGAAGCGGTAGGAAAACAGGGGTTGGTTACTAACAGAAGACAGTGGCCGACAACCTCTTAGTGACCTATGTAAAGGTAAGTCCAACGTACATCTCCGTGTGCCTTTTTTTGGTTCATTACAGAGTGGTCTTCTCCTCTACCCTCTGCAAGAATCAAAGGCCAACCCTTTCACTGCAGTAGCCTCCTTCCATGGCTGGTGGGAAGCGGGAGGGATGGGGCGAAGGTCTCTGATTGCATTCCCATAGCCAAACGCGGAATAACTATGTTGGCCCGTGAGGCTTCTGCAAGACCCCAGTGGATGGCGTTACTGGTTTTTGCCTAGCTGTGGGGACCTGACCAGATGCTTCTCCCCTCCCCACCCGCCATTGGATGAGAATGACCACTGGGGGAGGCATTTAGTGGCCAAATGGTGAGTCGTGGAGGGGAGGGAGGTGTTGAGAAAAGAGGCGTAGCATAGTTCCACCTTTGGAACTGTTGTGCTGCGTCCTGCAGCGTGGGCCCTGAGCCACTACGCCGTGAAACTTAATGTTTCTCAGACAGGGCAGTGGCTTTATAAGTCGTCTTCTTGGAAGCACCTTATCTTGCAGGAAACTGTTCGGAAGCCAGTCATTTCCTCTTCAGTGGGAACTATTAAAACTGCATGCTGCGTACTGACGCTTCATCAAAAGGGGAGGGATATATCATTTGGTTTCTTAACAGCAGAGTCTTGAAGACATGTAAAACAGGCAGGCACAAGCGTTAACACGTAACACATGAGTTTTCCAAGCTAATCTCTTTTAAAACAACGGGAGCAGGTTCGTTTTGACTGAATTCGTGCTATTGAACTTTTATTGTATGGATATAATTTATCATTTGTACTGTTGTATCATAAAGAAAAAAAGTTCTTGTATTCTGTGCCCTTTTTTCCCCCTTTGTCGCAGAAATGTGGTGGTCAGTGGAACCGTAGAAAAGGTGGGGCTTTGTCAGAATTAAGTGTCTTGTCAGAATTAAACATGTATTGCTTATATTCCAGGCTCTTGTGGCTTTTCGGATGCTGGATGGAATGGACCCGCAATATATTTGGGGGGCTTCCCACTCCTCACTGGTGTTGGCGAGCATGCAGATATTCATATGATGGGCCGTCGTGGGGAGCAAGAAAACACGAGCGGACTGGTCCCTGTCCCCAAGGGAGTTAATTGTTGAAATCAGTGTAGGGGAAAGGACTACAGCATGGGAAGAGACAGTCCCTGCCCCAGTATCTGCGCTACCCAATATATGTGATTTCACTTTCCTGCACCGAACTGAATGGCATCAGGGAGCTACTGTTAGGCAACTGTTGCCCTTTTGCATACAGTAGCCCCCAATTTTTTTTTCTCTGGGTCTCAAAGTTGCTTCAAGATCATTTTGCATACTAATTCAGATTAAGAAGGCAATGTCTTTGAAATTTACCTGTGCACAGTTATTCTTTCTTGCAATGACAGAATAAAGCTACATTTCAAAACAGTATAGCAGAACAGGATTGGTATAAGGAATAGCAATTGGTGTAACAAATAATTTCCAGTTGCTGTTAAAAATTCAAAAAGTTGAATTTTTTTCCCCATATTTTACACCATTTTCTTCTTAATTCTGATTTTTCTTTGAGCAGAAGAAGGTAGCAAGTAATAGTGAACTCTGATTTGAAGCAGCAAAAAGTAATGACAAATGAGCTTCTGAGCATTTATCCCGAGCTAATGACTTCTGGAAACTAATCTCCCAGCCTTTTGTCTTGTCCTGTTTAGTATGGTAGCTGTCAGGAGAAGTTCCAAGTAGATGATGGGGAAAGTTAGGAGATGTTGTTCCAAAAACTTTCCAGTGTTCAGTTCATATCTGCATCGTGTCCCCATCGAAGAACCCACAAGGAGTATAGATAATCCTGTTTTTTCAAATTGGCGTAATAAAGGTAGTAGCAAAATACAGATGATAATCCTATTTTGCACCAATCCTGCAGCCGAGAATGAGGGCTAAGAGAAAACAAGTTTCTGGAGACCAACCCCTGAGCTTCGGGGCAGAGTAGAGATTTGAACCTGGGTCTTGATGTGCTGTCACAACATAACGTGAAACATTCACTGGAGCGACATAGCTCTGTGCGGTGGTGTCACTGAAATCTCTCCACTCCTCGGGAGAACACAGTTGCTGTCATTCCCTTGGTGATTAATTTTGCATCGGGTTTTGTTTGTTCCTGCAATTAACTGATGATCCAGCCATCTGTTCTTAAGCTTGACATACTAGCATGGCAGGTTCTGACTATTCCTGTTCTCATACTGAACATTTCCTTCTAGTTCTCAGCATAACTGCTTTGTTTTTTAAAAATAACTTTTTTTTTTTTAATGCATGCACTCTTCCGGTTATCTGTTTGGTTTTCTTAAATCTTCCTTTGTGATGACAATTCTGTTTTTCCTTCCTACAGTACTTTGCAGGCCCCATTTTACATTATGCAAAGATAAGGATACCAAACCGATTGCCTTATCCCAGCAAATGCCTCCGGCTCCCCCCTTTTCTTTCCTTCTCTGCTTTAAAAACCAATTTTGATGCAGAGATTTATCTCCTTGGGGCTGAGCCGAGGTTTTTGCTTCGCATAGGATAAAAGAGGGAGGGAAGTTGTAATGTTCAGAATTCTGGCCCTTAATTTGGGACGGTTCCTTGTTATGCAGAATGCAGTTGGCTTGCAGACTTGCTGCTCTGGGGGACTGTGAAATACCCTTGATGTTGCGTGCTTCTGTGTGTTAAAAATCTGTGGCGATTCTCCCCTGCCTCGTTTTCTTGGCCTGCTGCCCAGCCAGGGCTGGCGGGGGTTTCCTGAAAAGGTCAACACGATAAGCCGCAACCAGATACCCAAAGAGGAGGTTATGTGGCATCAAGGACAATCGGGGTCTGGTTAGCTGAGGGGAAAATTTAGACAAGCCTCCCGGTCCCTCAAGATGACCCCTTTGCACTTGGTTGCAGCAAAGAATGCAGGGAAACCTCTGCTTTGGGGACTTGGGTTTGAAAATGACATGTCAGTCTGGCTTCAAATGTGCCAAATTCAGTCATTTTTTGTTCTTTCCGAAAGTATCCTCTGTGTCAATGATTTTTTTTTTTTTTGGATTTGCATTGGATTTATTTAATCATTCATCCTATTTTATATGCCACCTCTCTCCCAAGCGAGGACCCAGAGTGATTTCATTGTTGTTGCTGTTGGGTGCTTTCCAGTCATTTCTGACTTATAGCGACCCTCAGGTGAGCCTATCATGGGGTTTTCTTAGCAAAGATTTGTTCAGAAATGCCGTATCAGCGGGGATATTGGAGAGCCAGCGTGGCATAATGTGTTGAACATTGGCTTAGGACTCTGGAGGCCAGGGTTTGAATCCCTGCTCAACCATGGAAGCCCACTGGGTGACTTTGGGGGCAAGTCATGCTCTCTTAGCCTCAGAGGGAAGCAAAAGGCAACCCCTCTCTGAACTAATCTTGCCAGGAAAACCACATGAAAGCTTCACTGTAGGGTTGCTGTAAAGCAGAAGTTAAGGGCACACACCACCACCTAGTGCTGCTGCAATTTTAAATGAAGGCAGTCTGGTTTTTCGCAGGGCTCTGGTTCCCTCTACTGGTGTCACTTAGTGTATTTGAGGAAGCGGACTGTCATGCCTTGGAATCTGATGCTAAACTAAACCAGGTCGTCTCAAAAGTGCCACAAAGCCGATTTCTTTTTAGGTTAAAACAGAATATCACGGCCAGCTTTTATGATACTACTGTGCTATGAACTCCCCTTTTTGTTTGGCTTGTGCATGCATGCAGACTGCCCTCTTGTCTGAATCGCATCTGCTCTCCAGGTGTAAAGACACATCTTCAATCCTCTTTTTTCATTGGAAAGCTTCCACAAAACAGCTGAGCCCCGAAAAAATGATTCTGCAGCCAGAGCCTGACTCCCCATCACCCAGTGCATTACAAGCTTAAAAATAAATTCAAGTAGCAATATTGGTGAGGCTCTCTCCATAGTCTCATTTATTGCAGAAATTTTTGTAAAACATTAAAACAAAGAAGTTTTTTAAAAAAGTGACTGAACCTCAAAGACAGCTGGATAATTCAGCAGAAATGTCTAAAGCACCAGTTTTAGGGTAGGTAACACTTTTCAGATTCAGAAGCCAAAGTGAGCTGGATTAAGGGTGAGTTTCTTCAAAAACATCATGGGCCATCCTGCAAGGAGCAAGTTAAAAATAATGTGCAAAATATTTCTTACATCCCCCTGCCTCCATAAAGTCTTCCCATATTACTCCTCTCTTTTCTGCTATTCAGACTACCTCCTTTGTTGGACAGCACAGTGCTGGGTTTATTATAAGGCAGTCCCATCAATTCTGCTAACACAGGATGAAAGGTGCTGCCTCTGACTGTATAGAACATACAGAATCATGCTGCTTCCAGATGCTGGTGAACTGCAACTCCCAGCATTCCTCACCACGGGCTCCACTAGCTAGGACTACTGAAGCTGCCGCCAAACAACACCCGGAGAGCTGTTGGGTTCCCATCCTGACACAGAAGAGGGCGATAGAAACTGGATGATACACCAAAACTGCAGGTGTACTGAATTTTTTCAAAGTGTATCTGGTTAAAAAAACAAGAGAAACTTGGAAGGAAGTTAATGCATCATGGACAGGTCTGTGCAAAATCATCCTCCCTGTGGTGCTCATTTTCTACCTGCAGGGAATTCTCCCCCCCCCCCCACTTGCAACCCTGGTCCAAAGTAAGACTCCTGCCATCGCTTGTGCTCTATATTGAGACAGCCGTTTGTGCAGAATCACTTAGCTAATTGATGCTGATGTGGTGTAGCTGCCCCGGAACTGAACATCTGGATCAATCCTAACCTCATCTTTGTGTGGTTCTATTACAAAAATATCCACCCCGAGTTTTGTGTTTGGAGCAGTGCTCGTGTTCGCAGGGATGGATACAGGCCTGCCGGATCCGCCTCTGAAGCACGTGGGCACCTCTAGCTTAATATTTATGAATCCCATCCATCACTGATGTTAGTGACGGGTTGGATGTGATCCCGGGGCTCACGTTGTAGCCCAGCTTCTTCATGTCCTTGGTCACCACGTTGAAGGAGAGGGTGACGAAACCTTGCGAACGGACCCTCGTCACTAGAGAGGAAGGAAGTCCCAGAATCAGTAAGGGGAATGGATTTGGTTCTCGAGGGAAATGCTGGCTGAATCTAAGGGTAGGTCAGAGTGAGCATTTTTGGAAAGTAGGGCTTGTACGTGCTCACTGTAAGGGCCTTGGAAATTCAGTGACGGAGTTGGTGGTGGAAAGGTAAGAACTTTGGTGGAGATTTTACATAGAATCCTAGAGCTGGAAGGGACTACAAGGCCATCTGTCCAACCCCACTCTGCCATGCAGGAAGCCACAATCAAAGCACTCCAGACAAATGGCCATCCAGCCTCTGTTTAAAAGCCTCCAAAGAAGGAGGAGACTCCATCACACTCTCAGGCAGCAGCGTATCCCGCTACTGAACTGCTCTTACCCTCAGGAAGTTCTCTCTAGTGTTTAGATGGAATCTCTTATCTTGTAGTTTGAGGATACTGCTCCATGTCCTAGTCTCTGGAGCAGCAGAAAACAGGCTTGCCCCATCTTCCATATGACATCCCTTCAAATATTTAAAAACAGCTATCATGTCGCATCTTAAACTTCTTTTCATCAGGCTAAACATATCTAGCTCCCTCCCTAAGCTGCTCCTCATTGGACATGGTTTCCAGATCCTTCACCTGGACAGGGTCAGGCTTATGGTAGCTCTTTGCACCCCAAGCTGGACAAGGCACACGAATCTCACTTCCCGGCTGAGCAAAAAGACCCTCCCTTTCCAAGCCTTTTTACCTTCACGGCCCTCTCCCTGCGCAACCACCTTGGGATCAGTGAACTCCGGGCGTCTTCCTGTGAGCCAGCTGGGAGAAAAGCCAACACAAATTACCGAGTCAGATGTTTTTAGCCTTTTAACATTATTGTTACTGTTTTAAATTGTCCTGAAATTTTACTGTGAATTTTGGATGCAGGGTGGAAAAGAAAATATTTTAACAAATAAAGAGACCCTCACCCTGCACGTGATGTAGGATCTTGGCCATTATGTGGGTGCTGGCTATTCTAGTCAAATACCTAACTGCACAGCAACTGTGAATTTCTTTCCTTAGGAAGTCTGTGGAGAGGTTGAGGGGGATGGAAAGAGAAGACTGCATGAAAAACTGGGTCGGGGGGGGGCACACACAGATTCACAAGGGGATGCTAACTTGCAGCTGTGCTTCACAAACTTTTCCAGGTGTCTGGAGCTTCCGTTTCCAAACCCCCAATTATTGGTCACGATGGCTGAGACTTTTCAAAGCTGATGTCCCAAACAGCTGGAGAACCAATATTTTGTAACTGCTAGCCTGTGGGGTGGAAAACCTCATTCTGCTCCCACAACAGGCTGACGTGAGTGTCTGATGGGGGCGATGATGGGCTCTCTGGATGAATCCACATAGAGACCAAATTAAATCTTGGAGATTTATTCAAGTCAGAACACTTGCCCACATTTCTCATTTCTTCCCGCACCTTGTAAACTTTTGCAGCTTAGATGTCGATTCTGGAACGAACATAGGGATGGTCCTTTTGTGCCTGAAATGGAATTGAGACTGTGCAAATTTGACAGCTGAATTAAGCAATTAGAATGGCTGTAAAACAAAGAGAAAGGAGAAAGTTTTCCCGATCTCAGGGCCTAAAGCAGTTTGGGAGAGCCAGTGCGGTAGAGTGGCCTGAATGCTGGGCTAGAATACTGGGAGGCCAGAGTTCAAATCCCCGGTCGGCCATGGAAACCCACTGGGTGACCCTGGGCGAATCACACTCTCTCAGCCCCAGAGGAAGGCCTAGCCAAGGCCCCTCTGAACAAATCTGGACAAGAAAACCCTGAAATAGGTTCATTCGAGGGTTGCCATAACTTGGAGGCAAACAACAACAACTTAATACCACCAAGGATTGGGCCCTGAGAGCCAGTGGCCTTCCCTGAGACCAGGAGATCAGCAAAGAACAGGAGGAACCACTTACCTTCCTGGAGTAAAGGGAATGTGGACGGCTCCGTATCCGCGGACCACATCGTTCCCAAAAAGATCGGGGCCGTATACGCTTATAACTATCTGTGGCCCTGCAAGGAAGGACAGGACACGATACTGAAAAGGGAAGGACTGGGCCTCCTTTATTTTTCATGATTTCTGCTCCAGCCACGGCCCCTTGGTTTTGTGCGGCAGGTGTGAGAGGCTATAACTTGGTGAGACAGCATCTTGAAGCACTTCCTCCATGCTCCCAAAAAGGTAACTTGGTGACACAGAGTTGTAAGCAGGTGAAACATGGAACACCACAGTAAAAGCCTCCATATGGAATATCTGTTTCTCTTAAGTAAGGGACAGGATCACAGGATACTAGGCTTGGAGAGACCCCAAGGGCCATCCAGTCCAACCCCCTTCTGCCATGCAGGAAGAAATACGGAAAGTATAGAATGAAAGAGATTCCACCGAAACGCTAGGAAAAGCGTTTTGACTGTAAGAGTGGAATGGAAGTCTTTAAGCAGAGGTTGGATGGCAACCTCTCAGGAGGGGTTTAGCTGTATTTCAATGGAACTTGGGTTAATTTAATTTGGTTTTGATTTATATGAGATTCATTCTGATACTGAAATAAATTAGCAATGATATTGACCACAGTATATTTTGTGGCTTTCCCCGCTAACTGTTGCGTGCTCCGTGGCTTCATTTTTCTGTTTTAAAAAATAGAAATTATGAGGAGAACTGGGGGGGGGGTCCCCTCAGCCTCTCTGTTTCTGCCATGGGTTTCCCAAGACAAAGGAAGGGATACTTTTGCAGGGCTTTGCTTACAGCCAAAGGGGTTGGTGCTTTTGAAGGTGATGTCAATGGGGAAATTCCACACCAGGTCTTGCTGGCCATCTCTGTTCTTCGAAGTGATCTGAGAGATCCCTTCTTCCAAACCCTAGAAAAAAAGATTGAGAGGGAGTGAAAGAGAGGGTGTAGTCAGGCTGCTTTGTTCATTAAATGTTTCGTTCCAGCATTTTCTTCCTATAGGCCATTGTGGTGTAGTGGTTTTGAGTATTGGACTATGACTCTGGGAAACCAGGGTTTGAATCCCTGCTCAGCCATGGAAACCAACAAGGTGATCTTGGGTAAGTCACATTCTCTCTCAGCTTCAGAGGAAGGCCCTCTGTAGAAACCTTGCCTAGAAAATCCAGGGAGATGGGCACCAGAAGTCAGAACTGATGTTAAACTGGGTGCCTGTGTGGCATAGCAGCTTGAAGGTTACACTAGGGCCATTGAGAGGCCAGGGTCTGAATCCTCACTTGACTGTGGAATCCAGGCAAATCACACACTCTCAGCCTCAGAGGAAGGCGAAGGCAAACCTCTGGAGAAATCTTGCCAAGAAAACCTTGTTAAAGCTTTGCAAAATGCTACCCCTTCTTGTTAAAGGGAAAGGTCAGGCTGCAACTGAGTAAATCAGTAAGTACATAATGAAGGACATGACAGGTCAACTGGAGAAAAGACTTACTGAAGTTGGAGCCCAGTCGTAGCCATACACAAAGCAGTACTTGCAGTACAGGTCGTCAAATTCTGGAAACTGGGGAAAAGAAAAGTAAAATCCATGTTTTAAATATCTCCGCATGCCAGCTCTAGGCTAGTTCCCAGGGTATATGTTTGCTAGAGCTAGGAGACAGAGCACCTCTGCTTTTAAGAGCAAGAAGGGAGAAAATATGTCCAGTAAGACTTTCCTTGGCATACAGTTATTTTAGAAAAAAAAATCTCTGATTTTTATTTTTGTATCTGTGTCTATATCTATATGGACACATGCATTAGGCCTGGTAAAGTAAAAACTGGAGAGGCTGTACAGAAGAGGGAATTTCCTTTTAAAACTTGTACAGTTAAATCACTTAAGAGGATAACCTGTAACAATAACTTTCTAATGCAATAATGTTTCATGCATTATCATCGATTTGTAACACTGTCAATTATGTCATGAAACATAGCTAACATGACAGGGTTTCTCCAGCTCTCTTTTACTGTTCCACTATCAAGGCTGCTAAAAAAACCTTCCAGCTGGACAGAAGACAAGGAGGAATGGGGACGAAGAGGAAAAGGGGGAATGGGCGGTCACAAAAAGACTGCAGGAACAGGAGGGTCTTTGCCAGAAGTAGGCCTGTAAATGCAGAAGCACAGCATGCCTTGCGTGAATCCCACAAACACCCAAATTCAACTTTCCCCCTTCCAAATTTTCAGCAGTTCTTTTGCTTTACCCTCCTGCTCAGTGAGGCAGAAGTCCAGCTGGCGATGCTGTCCAGCTAGCATCTGCATTGGCCCAAAGGGCTGCTCCTCTTGGGTTTCTGTCTGCAGCATCCTTGAGAAAAGCAAAGAAGGAAAGCCAGACACAGAATTGGGCAGCTCTAATTATGGGCATAGTTATTAAGTGGCATTTCCATTCTGGGTGGTTCTTTCCCCCTCCACTGAGCTCAAGGCTCTCCTCTCCCTTGCTTTGGCCTCACAACAGCCCTGCCAGGTAGGCCACGATGAAAGGGAGGGTGGCTGGTCCAAGCTCAGGTGAGATTCAAAGCTCAACAGGACTAGAAACTTGACCCCCCATCGCTTTTTAGCCACGTGAAAAACTAAGATGAGCACCCCACCCACCCATAAAAAGTCCTTCTGCTTGCTGAGGCGATTTGTCTGCTAAGAGCTGCACCTGTTGGATTTCTGCCTGCTGTGCAACTGATAAAAGAGACAGGGATGGATGTTAATTTGGGGAAGGAGCAGGACAGACACAGGTTCGCCCCCTCACAGCCAGAGGAGCAGAAGGCCCATGAAAGGCGGGGAGACGCGACCCCTTAAACAGAGGAGGGGGAACAATGGAATCGTCCTCCCCTCAGCCGGGTTTTGGTTGCGCCCGCTAGCCTGACCAGCGCTGGTGGGAGATACCAAGTTGGCCTCGGCGGGGGTGGACTACAGGAGTAATGCCTTCTTTTCCCCCAGTCCCCGGAATCCTTTACCCCTAAAGGCCTTGTCTCCCTGCCAGACTCCCGGGCTCACCTGCGCGCTCTCGATCTGCCCGTTGACCATGAGGAGGAAGACGGTGGGGCTGGGGGAAGCCGCCATGGAGCCTCGCGGACAACGGGCGAAGGCCGGTTGCTACGGCCCGCGGCCCTCGCCTCCCTTAACGACGCCGGGTGACAGGGCGCCGTTTAAGACAATCTTCCTCAGGGAGCGCGTTTATTTTGGAACGCGAAGGGGCGGGGCGTGAAGGGCGGACTTGGCGGCAATAGGGAGGCGAGGAAGCGGGATCAGCCGTCTGCGCGGTCCTAGCGCCCGAACGATTTCGCGACACCCTGGGAAACTTGGTATTTGGACTGCGGCTCCCAGAATCTCAAAATAGGGGGAGAAATACCACGGTATTACTATTGGTATTTTGTTGTTGTTGTTATTGAATTACATTACAATATAGCTCTACAGCTTTCTTTAATAGCTCTATCACTTTCAATAATTTACGTATTTATTGCTTATAACTTATTACTTATTTTACTTATTTGTTGCAAAGTGGCTGCAATGAATGAAAAGGGAATGATTTAGCATATGCAAAGAACTGGTGGTGTCACAACCCTTACCCTCCAAATGTCTTGATTTGGTATGGAAAGTCCTGATTAATCTCCTGCTTTTTGAGCCGCTTTAAAAGTGTGAAAGGAGAGAAATCCAACTCACCCTATTACCGGCAGCCCCCGGCAGGTCTTGCAGACTCAGGGCAGCCTTGTCTTCCTTGGCTAAGCCCATCTGGCAAATCTGTCACAGTATTTTCTTGGCAAGGTTTCTTCCACGCCGGGGGGCGGGGTTGCCTTTGCCCTCCCTCTCTCTTTGAGGCTGAGAGAGTGTGCCTTCCCCAAGGGCACCCAGTGGGTTTCCATGGCTGGGCAGGGATGTGAACCCTGGTCTCTAGAGTTGTAGCCAAACGCTCAGACCACTAGGCGACTCTGGCTGTCGTTCGCACGGGCCGCGATTGAGGAGAACCCCAGGGGCGTCTAGAAGGCGGAGGAACGGGTGGCCCCCTGACCCTCACACACCTTCCCTCAGAAGTGAGTTTGGGGGTCTACCGGCAATTGGGCAGAGGGCTTCCCGTGTGGTGCCGCATTCTGGTTGTGCAGTCCTGGCTCCTCTCCTTGTGTCACTGGGCCAAAAACTCGGCGATTTACTCTGCAGTTGGGAGAGATGGAAGAGCTCTTCCTTTTTGGCTGAGGTCAACTATTTTTTCTTATTTTTATTTTTATTTTTTTTGGTTGGGGGATCGTTCTGAAGTTTCCTGGTTTGTTTTGCATTCTTGCATAGTTTCTTTAAAGTCTGGACTGAGACCTGTTGTGTGGATTCACCGCTTTTTAGACAGGGGAGTCGCCAACCGTCACCGCTTTTTAACACCCGTTTGTAAATGTGTCTTATCAGATCTTCTTGGATTGGGTAGAATTGGTGGATTTCTCCCCTTAAGCAACATCAAATTAACCACAATTTTGCAGCCTGATATCTGTAAGGAAGACCTTGGATTGATTTTATTTTTATTTACCATGATGGGGGAAGCCTCCAAGGGGAAAAAAAAGTTACCTGGAGGAAACTAGATCTACTGCCAAATCAGCCCCCTACTCCCTGTTCTGCACGAACTACTTAAAACGAACCCCGCGATTTCTTTTGGCCAATGTTGAAAACGTTCCTTTTTCTTCCCATTTCTCCCTGCCCTATTTCTTTTTCAGTGCCTGGCACTACCTTGTGTAACAAGAATAAATCAAAGCCTCCCTCCGAGGGAAAGCGAACCGTATCAGTCCTCGTTCTTGGAGCATAAAAAAAAGAAAACACAAAAGAGGAGGGGAAAGGGAAGAGAAAGCTGTTTGTCGGAGGTTGAACTCTTGCCCCCCGTTTCGGAACAATTGGATCCGAAGACGGTGTGCGCCGGCGCCCGTCTGTCCTTGTTGTTAATGAGTGACTCATCCTCGGATCAAAGGCAGGACGGCTTGACAGGTGGATGGCCGTACTCTTCAGGGATGCTCAATTAATCCTCTGAAAGGGGAAGCAGGTGCGGCGGCGCAGCTGGCTTCCGCGTTAGGTGCGGCGAATCGGCTCTTGGCTTCAATGCGGGCTCTGAGGGAGCTCTCCAAGGTGCCGAAGAACCTTTGAAGAACCCCAAAGAGGGGGCTGATGTGCTTGTGGTGTCATAGAATCATAGTGTTGGGAGAGACCCCCGGGGCCATCCAGTCCAACCCCCTTCTGCCAGGCAGGAACCCACGTCAAAGCCCTCCCTTGGACAGATGGCCCTCCAGCCTCCGCTTAAAAACCTCCAAAGAAGGAGGAGACTCCACCACACTCCATGGAGGCAGCAGCAGATTCGACTGCCGGACAGCCCTGACCGTCAGAGGTTCAGGTGGAATCTCCCTTCCTGGAGTTTGAATCCGTTGCTCCTTGTCCTGGTCTCTGTGGAAAACAAGCCTGCTCCCTCTTCAACATGACATCCCTTCAAATATTTAAACATGGCTCTCATGGCCCCTCTTAACCTTCTCTTCTGCAGACTAAACATCCCCAGCTCCCTAAGCTGCTCCTCGTAGGGCTTCGTGGCTTACAGACCCTTCTGCATTTTGGTCGCCTTCCTCTGGACACACTCCAGCTTGTCAATATCTTTCTTGAAATGAGGTGTCCAGAAGTGGACACAGGATTATTCCAGATGAGGCCTAACTAAAGCAGAATAGAGTGGTACAAGATCTAGACACTCCTGTTGATGCAACCAAGGATCACATTGGCTTTCTTGGGTGCTGCATCGCACTTCTGACTCACGTTCAGCTCAACCTATGGGTGGCTTTAGAGCTGCTGTCCGAGGTGCTGAACTCGGCCTGCAATGATTTCCTCCAAGGAACTCTCCAAAGTCCTGAAACCGTTTTCAGCTCTCCGAGGTGCTGAGCCTAGAAATGGCTTTCGAAGATCTTTCCAAGGTGCCAAATCCATTTCCAGAGCTCTGTCTCTCCAATAGATTTGGTTCCTCAAATAGCTCTTGTTGAAGCCGGGAATAAAACGCGGAGCGGATGCGGTGCCCTGCCGGCACAGAAGCTGCCAATTGGTGGCTGAATGGAGAATAAGCGTGCCGGACGTCCTTGAAAGGGCAGGACTTTTCCTCCCCTCCACAGATTTCTGTTCTTGAAGAGTGCTGCTTCGTCTTGCTTTCCTATTTATTATATTTATTCATTTATTATATTTGTATGCCACCTTTCTCCTGGCGTAGGACTGAAGGCAGCTTCCATCAACAGATTAAAATAGCCAATTACTCTGTCTGTGGTGTAGTGGTTAGAGTAGTTGGATTGGGAGATCAGAGGTCCCCACAATGACTTAGATGATTTTGGGTCAGCCCCCCTTTCCCCTTTTCTCTTTCTCAACCAGGCCCTACCTCACAGGGTTGTTGTTGCGCTCATTTCATTTCCCTTTCTAGTGTTGCACCACATCTATGTGTTGTATAGTGGTTATTGCTGCTGGAGTGGAACTTGGAAGGATCCAGATTCGTGTCCTTATTCCGAGTCATGAAAACTCACTGGTGACCTTATGTCACTGTCCCCTCCCTGGACCTACCTCACAGGGTTGTTGTTGTTGTGAGTTAAGAGGAGAAGAAAGGGAGCCACATATGAACTATATGTAATAAAGAAGGAATTTAAAAACCTTGGCCTGAAAGAGGATGGAGAAGGTAGGTTGCAAAGAAGTGGAGAAAGTGGAAGAACATGGGCTGGTCATTTCGTGGCCACGGGATGAAGACAGATCCGTGGAGGTGGCTACTTCAGTGGGCTGGCATCTGGACCTTTGGCCAGGCTTGGAGTCTCCCTGCCGCTTGCCTTCTTGCTCCGGCACCAGTGGTGAATGGTTGCTTCCATGTCAGCGGATGGCAAATCCATTTTGAGTTTTAGGATAAACTTTAAAGCAGCTCTCCAGGATGGCAAACCATACTTCCTAAAATCCATCCAGCACTCCTTTAAAGTTTGGACTGAAACACCGAACAGATTCCCTGCCCAGCTGACATGGAAACCCCTCGCTGCCACTGCTGTTTCCTCCAAGTTTGTTTGTGGAACGTGACAACGGTGTATCAAAACAAAAGCTACCGGACATCAGAGCCCAAGTCTTGAGTTCAAGACTAACCCTAGATTTCACAGGAAGAATTGGGGTGGCTGGTAGGATGGGTTGCATTTGCTCAGCCCCTGCAAAAGATGTTGCCCTTTGCAAGAAAGCCAAGTGCTGCAGTCCCTCCTGACACGTCTGTTGTTTTGCCACCTCGACCACTTTCAGCCTTGCGGAACGATTTCTCCAGCAATTAGCAGTTTGGGGTCACCCGGCAAGAGGCGAGGGTACTCGGAAGTTCCCCCTTTTTCTCCTTCTCCTGTTTTGTGAGTCAAGTGGAAAACAGGCCCCTCTGCTCCCCACCCCTGGAAGGAACATGGACGCAGCCCTAATTCAATTAGAAACAGCCTTTAATCTTTCTCGTCGTTACAAGATCGTAGGGGTGGCACGAATACTAATTAAGCGTGCCTCAATGTTTGCACAAGCTTTTCAGGATAAATAATTAAATTGACTCGATCCATAAAACCTGCCCCATGAAAGCTTTTAAAGCAAGGGATGCATTTTAATGATGCGGAGTCTTTTTTCTCTCTCTTTTTTTTCCTTGAGGCCTTCATTAGACTCTAGATCTTTTTTTGGGGGGGAGAGGGAAATGCATCTCTCTCAAAGCATCTTTGGAAAATGCTTTCGGAGCGTCCAAAAGAGACATCTCTTTGTTTCAAGTTGACCTTTGCTTCTGGTCCCCCCTGAGGAACGGATCCAAAAAATGGTGATTTCACCTCTCTGGCCCCCACATTCCCCGACACCAAATGCGTTGGGGATTTTAGCCCGAATGAGAACAGCAATGCAAAGATCCAATTTGTAACTTTATCAGCATTTCTGAACCCAAGGCATTGTCGGCCAGAGGCTTTTTTGCATCCATAGGGAGCAGGGAGACTGCCGTGTGTGGGTTTTAATCTGCATTTTGAAAAGAAATATCCTAACATCTGAACCTATTTTTTGGGGTAAGGTCTGGCATGCTGAATAAGCTCTATGGAACTTCAGATGGAAACACAGAGCAGATTTCTCTCCCTTCTGGTATTAGACTTAGAAAGGCAGCTATGAAAGAACAAAACAAGATCCTCAAGGGTCAAGATATATCACTGAATACTAAATTTAGGATTCTCCGTGCCATTGTATTTCCAGTTTCTATGTGTGGTTGTGAAAGCTGGACAGTGAAGAAAGCTGATAGGAAGAGCAGCAACCTACGGTGCCGGAGAAGAGTTCTGCGGACACCCTGGACTGCCGAAAAGACAAATCAAGCCTGAACTCTCTCTGGAAGCCAGAGTGACTAAACTGAGGCTGTCGTACTTTGTTCGTATCGTGAGAAGACTCACTAGAAAAGACTGTAATGCTTGGGAAGGTGGAAGGCATTGGGAAGGTGGACAGAGTCAAGGAAGCCAAGGCCCTGAGTCTGCAAGACCTGACCAGGGTGGTTGAGGATTGGCTGTCTTGGAGTTTTCTGCTCCATAGGGTCACACTCCGACGCTCCCAGGCAGAAGCCTATTCCATTGTGGAACAACCCTTGCGCTCAGGAAGTTCCTCCTAATGCAGACATTCTGCGTTGTTCCAAAAAAGTCACGCCAACATGCCTAGCTCAAGGTATGCCTGTGCATCTGTCACCAACAGGATAACCTGAGAAAGTGACTTTCCTGCCCTCTGGGATCTACCTTCTGCCCACCTCTGTCATGCAGCCCGCCAGGCCTGGGGCTTCTGTGTTTGCTTCCCTCCCGTGTTGAACTGTGGTCCTCCTAGCATTCCTTCCTCTTTGAGACCTTTCCTTCCTTCCATTTTCTCTTTAGCATTTCCGCTCTTGGCAGCAGTGGAGTCAAAATTTCAGGCTGTTCTCCTTGACCTTGCGGAAGTCTCCCTCTCCCTCCTCACCCCAATAACCTGGAGGGAATAAACAACCCATAATCATCTTGTTTCTCAAAGGCATGTGAACTTGGTGGGAAGCACAGTGTTCCCTTAAACATGATTGCATGAATGTCATCTGAGGCCCAAAGCAAGATTTTGTGCCCTGGGAGGTCCTGGTGTGTGTGTGTGTGTATTAAAGAAAGGTTTAAATAGCAGATGGAGGGGGAAATTAACATTGGGAGCCATGATGCTATGGGATGGAGGCTTAACCCCTTTAGCTCCCAGGTTCTAGTGATTAACATGTCCTGTTCACATCTCCTACAGTACGGTTTCTCCAATGAAACTAAACATGGCAACATCCTAAGGTTACCACTGTGTTTTTCTTTCTTGCTTTCCATTTCATCAAGGATAATTTTTTTCTCTCTCTTTCTTCATTCCCCAAAATGGATTGTGCCTTTTAGTCTCGCTTTAGCTGCTGTGGCTCCGTCCTTAAGAATTTTGGGGTTTGGAGTTTGCCATGATGTGCTTAGAATTCTGCGCTAGAAACGCGAGGGCTGTCATTCAGGGGAGTCGACTTGGGCTGGAGTTTTATTAGGGACCCACGCACATGATAGTCAACACAGCACAGGACAAGGCCAAAAATGAACGATCGCTTAATGGATGTGTCCTGCCAAGACCAGCAGAGGCGGAGTTGCACAGACGTTACGTTTGTCTGTGCCTTGCCTTTGCAAGTTGCACATTGTGCCTTATGTGTTGTGGCTCTGCATCCTAAGCCTTGCGTTGTGGTTGTGCGTCTCGTACCTTGCTTTCTGGTTGTGCATCCTGCATTGTGCAATGCCACTTAAGTCACTGAGGGTTGCTATTCTGCTTGAGGGTTGCATAACACGGAGCATTATCTCCACGTCCAGCCATTTGCGCTGTGCTAAGGGGATGTTGGATTGCCAGGGAGGAATTGGGAGGAATGGACTGTTAAATTTGCTGAGTTATCCAAAATGGCCGGATTAACATGAATATCAAAGGAGAAGCCAACTGAAAATTGTTCGGAAGACTGGAAACTATTTATGGACTTTTCTGAGCAACACGAAATCTAACAATGTAATAATTTGTGGATAAGGACACTGGTAAGGCTGCTTAGCTAGATCTATAATGGTGGAATAATATTTCTGTTTTTCTGTTCTATATTTTTTTTTGCATTACAGTTTGGCTGGGAGGAAGAAGAGATGGTCAGTGCCCTTTTGTGTTTTTGTAAGTTAGTGTTTAGTTGGGAAGTTAGTATTTTGAGTGAGCTGGTATTCAGTGTTTTCAGTTTAGTGCTTTAATTTCAGTTTATGCTAAAAATGCCAAGTTTGTGTTTGTCATTTTGAGTTAAAATTAATAAATAGTAATTTTTTAAAAAGGAAATACTAGACCAAGGACTCCATTTCCTCTTAGCAGGGAAAACCAAGTTCTTCTTTGAACTACAAATCCCAGGATTCCGTAGGATGGAGTCTTGACCGTTCAAGTGGAGTTAAACTCTGAAGTGTGAATAAATTCTATGGTGAGGATGCTTCTCTGTAGCTCGCCTGCTCTCTCGAGACAATGTGAAGGATGTGATGTGAGTTGCGTGCAATCCAGTGAAGAAAACAAACCATCTTTAAATAATTTACTATTTATTTGTGGATTTTTTTTTGTTTTGTTTTTCCTGTAGACTTTGGAAATCTTCCTCACCTTCATCCCTCGTTTGTGCACTTTGTAAAGTTCAGATTATTGCAACATTTAACCTGAATTCCATAAGAAAACAGAGAGGGGAGGGTTGCTTTTTTTTTAAAGAAGAAGAAGAAGAGGAGGAGGAGGAGGAAGGAGAAAAACAAAAAAGACCCAACCATCCAGCCAACCTCTGTGGATTATACATAAAAATCAAAAGGACAGTTTCGGTACCCATAAGAAGAAGGAATCACGTTATGTATTATTGCACTGGCTACAATTCAGTAGTGATTTTGGTTTTCATTGTTTTCCCATAGAGCGAGGTGACAGAATGAAAACGACTCAAGCAGAAGATGGGACGGCGAGAAAGACACCAAAAAGATTCACTGGGGGGGACGAAGGATGGAAGGATGGAGAAAGGAAAGCAGGGAGGTACATCTTGAACGGCGAAAGGAGAGGAAACAAGCGGACACCGTTGTTAAGTGTCCACTTAGGATCTAACAACACACCACCCAGCTGGGAATCCGATGTTAACGGGGGGAATATCTGCTACAGGTGAGCATAGGGGGATACACGGGCCCCAAATCCAGCTAAAGTTAGTAGCCGAAATCCTATATGTAGCTATTAAGTGATATGAATTTGCACCAGGGCTGCGGCAGGTTTCCCCCTTCTGCAGTCGCTCACACCAAAGGGTGCAATTGCTGAATCCCAATCCATTTCTCGGCAACCTCCGAAGCAGCACTCCTGGGGTTGCACGATGGCCGCTTACGTTGGTGCAATGGGGCACCACTCTTGCACAGCCTCTGAGCCTGAGTAATGCTATTTACACCAACGTAAATCCACTCACCAGGAGTCCAGTCCACCTTGGCTATTCTAAACACAGGGCAAAGACAGCCCAGTTGGGACCCCCTGACCCAGGGACGGACACAGTGTGGCCAGCAGGCTGCTTGAGGCGCCTACACCTCACTCTTGTGGCCCTGAAAACCCCCCTCAGTCCTGTGTAAACATCCAATATTTTTTCATTTTTCTAATTTTTTTTCTATTTTTTTTTTTTTTGAAAAAACCACTCCACATGATTTTTGGCCAATTTTTGCCTTGTAATTGTGCAGAATGCATAAAAGTGCAGGAAAATACCCGGCGTAGAACTCCAAATACAGGCAGCCCTCCGTATTCACAGATTCTGTATCCATGCCTTCAACCAGCCATGGCTTGAAAATAAACCCCCCATCCCACCCCTCCAAAAAACCTCCAAAAAGCAAATTTTGATATTGCCATTGTATGTAAGGGACACCATTTTACTACACTTTAGATGGATCAGGGCCACTGCAACCCAGTTTCCACTAGCCACGGGTAGAACTGGACTGTCCTTTCTTTTGAAAGTCGTAGAACGCAAGCTGGCTGCAACCCATTTTTCCATGGGCTTAGAGGGGAACTCATGCAACTAACTGTAGCTGGATCGGGGCCACCGCTGTCTTAAAAAAACAAGCACGGGATGGCAAGAAGTGTATTTGTGTGTTTGTGTTTGTTGTGTGCATGGATCTTTTGTGCCTGCGTGCCTATGTGTCTGTCTTCTTTTTTTTTTAAACCTTTTTTTTTTAAAAAAATTCAAATACATTATATTCTATTTATAATAACTGCTGATATACAGACAATATACAACTCGCATCTCCTGGGCATTTTTGCTTTCTCATTAACGTCTTTCCGTGCAATAATAATAGTCTTCATAATAACAAAAGGTGCCATTTTGAAAAGTCAAAAAACTTTTTTTTTTTGTAAATTCTATTTTTTTTCTTTAAAAAAGATAAAATAAAGGCCCGAAACCCAAATCAATGTGATCGAGGCCGCACCACGGGGAAGGGGTTTAGCAGGGGAGAAGGGAGAAGGAAAAGAAAAATTGGAAAAGTTACTCCGTGTGTTGCTCTGAAAGGGGACGCGAAATCTCCTTTCCTTACCCTGAACCTTGGCTGCTGCTTCTAAAACCAGCTTGCTCTTTGAGTTTATTTGAAAACATCAACAACAAAAACCTTCACAGCGTTTTAAAAGAGAGAAAGAGGAAGAGAGAGAAAAAAGACAGAGAGAGAGAAAGAGAGAGAGGAGTTATTTTGGGATTTAAAACGTCCATCACGGAGTTGTGACTTTTCAATCTTTTCTCCCACTTTGAAGCCACTTGCGGTGGCGGAAAAAAGCCCTTAAACATCAAAGCCTGACTTGCCGTCCCCCTCGGAAGCTATACGGGTTCGTCCACCTCTCCGTCTGTCGCTGTGATCGCGGGGACCTGTCCGTGCTTCCGGAGGGGGCTCCGGGTTCCACCTAGAACCTCGTGGTTTTGCGTGGGTTGTCCGCACTGAGTTTTAAAGCGGTCCACCTTTTGCAGTTCGAGGGCCACGCCGTCGTCGGGTGGGGAGTCCGCCGAGCGCCCCCCACCCAGTCCGCTCTCTGCGGAGTTGGGGGCGTCGGACTGCTCGAAGGAGAAGTTGGGGATGGTCAAGTGCTCTCCGCGGCAGGCGGCCGGCGGCCCCCCCCGGCGTTCTGCCTTGGAGCCCGGCTCTCCGGGCTGGCTCTCTGAGAGCTCCGAGGAGTCCCTGTAGGCCGTGGACTCGCACGAGGGGGTCCGTCTCCTCAAGAGACTGTTCTCAGAGGCTTTGGTGCGGCTCGACGTGTTCTTCTCTTCCTCCATGGGAGGCTCTATAGAAATGCAAGGGGGGCTCATTTTCTTCTTGCGGCGGACCCCGTGGATGTATTCGGACTCCGGATGGACGTGGAACGAGAGCTGTTTCTTCTCCTCCTCAGAGAAGCCGCGGTCCCCGTCGGTGACGGACGGACAGATCTCGATGGAGTGCCGCCGGTGGTCGTCGGCCCAGGTTGGCTTGGCCAAGAACCCCCGGGTGTCCACGCTGTAGAACTTCTTCAAGTCTTTCTCTTTGGCTCCTCCTGCGGTCAGGCTGGGGGTGCTACCGTTCTTGAGGGGGGTGGGGGGCGGAGCCGGGGAGGGGAAGGGGGACTTGGACCGGTCCTTGCTGTCCGGCACATCCCCCCAGGACCCCGCCGAGCTGTTGATGTGACTGACCTCTTCGTCGGCCAGGTCCGAGGGCTCGCAAAGGGACCTGTCGGGATTGCCGTCACCACCGGACGGCCTGTGCTGACCGATGGTGTGTTTGTGGGTCCGGATGCTAGCCGACCTATGGGGGGACACGTGGGGAAGTGGAGGGCTCCCAGAGACGGATGACGTGGAGTCTGGGTGGAGCGACGGGGGACCCAAGGTGCTCTGCGACAGCTTCTTTGGACGGAGGGTTTCGCAGGCCTCGGACTGCACACCGTCCTTCGAATCCGCACTCTGGCTTTCCAAGGAATCCTTCTGGATCGCCTCCTGCAAGGCAAAGGGAGACGCCAACATCGTTGTTGCCGTGTGCCATCAAGTCGTTTTCTGCTGTTGTCAATGAATTTCTTGTATTAAAATTAATAAATACGAATTTTAAAAGAAATGAAAAGCTAAGACAGGGCCTTTCTGGGAGCTGTTTAAATTGTTTTTAGTTCTTGTTGATACTTTACATCCATTTTAATGTTAACCTCTTGGATGTTTTAACACTATTGTATTTGTTCGAAGAGGGAAGCTGCCTGGAGTCTAAGTTTTGGGGGAAGAGGTAGGAAATAAATAAAGTTAATGATGATAATAATAATAATGAGGGGGAAAAAGAAAAAGAAATAGAGAGAAAATGGGTGCAAAAATATTTCTGAGTGTTTAGCCCTTTATTTCTGAGTTCCTAAGCAATGCTAAACAAGCCATTCTGTGGGTTAAAAAAATCTCTGAATACATTTGGATTTGAATCCATTCTGTCTCACTGGCCTCTTGCAAACTATTACCACAAAGAACTGTGTCAAAAGTCAAGAAGATAAGTAAGAACAATTTGACATCTGACTGTCCTGCTCTGAAAACATCTGTTTGCAGAGGAAAGATGGTGTTTATACTAGAAAGGTCACGAAGACTCTGTTCTGCAGATTTTGCAACTTTTTCAAAACAACCTTCATGTGTGTGCATTTTCTCTGCATTCATGTTATTCTGAAATTTCTGTAAATAGGCTGATACTTCAAATCAAGCTTGTCCATTTGCTCAGAGTCTGCAGCAGCTAGGCTTCACAGCAGAGGCTGAGAAAGTGTTCCCTCTTGGCTAGGAGTCATTTTGTGTGTGACTCCTTCCTACACCTGATTCAGAGCCCAGTCCAGCTCCCTGCTTCACCTGGGAAGGCGTGGTTAGGCTGGTATTCCAGTCTATCCTGACTTATTTTTTTTCTTTTTGGTGCTGGGGAATTATGTCTTATTTCTCCCAGTTGTAGGACACCGATTGAACACCAAGGAGCCTCACCTGTCTGCACAGGTGCCTGTTGCCACTGGGAGACAGCGGTGGCACCTGTGGAGGCCGAAGCTTCCAGGGGACCCCTCGGCCTTCGTGGTGAGGAGGCGGCGTTGTCGGATGGAAGGTTGCCCGCGGAACCCTCAAGGACGAGGAGCAGGTCCCCACCGGCTGGGAACGGACTGAAGTGATGGAGCCTGGAAGACAAAGAAGGGATGTGATCGGTATTGGAAGCATCGAGCAGGGACGGAGCTCTTTGAGGAACTCAAAGCAAGCCATTGGTGGTGAGGTGACTGGAACTCTTAACAAGAAACACATCCAACGGTTGCCACAAGTATGGACTGGGAACTTGTGGTTAATCCTAACTAGAATAGACCCATTGAATTAATGGGATTTGCTGATGTGTTGGAGAGCCAGAGTGGTGTCGTGGTTTGAGCACTGAACTGTGATCCTGGAAACCAGAGTTTGATTCCCTGCTTGGCTGTGGAAACCCACTGGGAGACCTTGGGTGTGTCACATATTCTCAGCCCCAGAAAACCCCATGACTGGGTTGTTGTAAGTCAGAAATGACTTGAAGGCACACAACAATGACAACCTATGTATTGATTCCCCAATTTAACAAGTGATCCAATGGCCTTGATTCTACTGGTAGTCCCAACTTAAGAGTACAGACCCATTTAATCAGTTGTTAAATAGTGACTCAACAGATAGGTAGATCTTATTGACTTAAAGGGTCTACTCTGGTTGGCAGTTAGGATTCAGGCCTATGGGGTGCTCTAGTTGAGACTAACCCTTAGGCTCAGGGCCACTGTCTGCAATTTATTCTATATTCTGAAGTGAGAGGGTACTTGGAAATTTATTTATTTATTTATTTATTGCATTTATATTCCACCTTTTCTCCCAAGATGAGACCCAAGGCGGCTATCTTGGGCAGGGTTGTCCCAAGAATTTGGCTGCCTGAGGCAAAGAGCAAGACAGCGTCCTCCCTTGCGTTGCATGTACGAGAGGCAGCAGGCAGTTCAATCTTTCTTCTGTGCTGTGAATAGGAGAGTGTGCTCTATTGCACCTAAAGACAGCAACCTAGATTAGAGGGTAATCTACATGAAGTTACATCTTTCTCCTCCAGCATTAAAAGGAATACCTATTAGTATCTTTAATGGAGCTCTCCAGGGTTCTGAACAGTAAACTCCCAAATGGACTCAGCACCTTGGAGAGCTCATTTTAAGACTGTAATAAAGCCGAAAGAGAATTCACTGCACTATTGATTTGGAAGCTGTTGGCAAGCTCTGGTATCTGTTTTCTCACACACACACACACCCCCCACACTGCTGGACCAAAGTCCCACAAAGGTGCCTTACCTCTTGGCGACTTGAATGAGTAGGTCTCCAGCTCTGCCTCATGGAGCGGGTAGGGGGTTTTGGCTGGCACCACCGGGCGGAACATGTAGCTGTCGTTGGGCAAGGAGTGCATCCTGGCCACCGAGATCTTGCGGACTGTGAGAAGGTTCTGAGGTTCTCCGAGGCTGGAGGCAGCTTCCTGTAGATTGGTGACACGGACAGAGTTGGGTTGAGGGGAAATGGAGGAAGTTCTGGCCATCTTCAATACCATTCCTTTGGCTTTAGGCAAGTCTGCATGACCGTCTAAGCATTTATATGGCAATGATTGGGCTGAGTTTGACACAACAGTGGGCTGAGCGATTTTTCCCACTGCACAACTGTTGTGATGCTCTTTTTCACATTTATTACGAGACCACAGGACTGTGGTTGTGGAGGAATGCTGTATGTGTGGGATGAGCTACAAGCACCGTGTCACTATATGGATGCTTTGGCTGAACACAGTATGCGCACAAACCCAACATTTGGACCAACGGTGTGTCTCCTCTACTCTGCACACAACTGTCACCAATGTTGATTGACTCTGTTGCTTTCCTCCATTCCCCATCACTTCCCACAAACATGACTTTCCTACCAGATTCTGCCGACCTTGGATCACACCAACCTTAGCCTCAGGCCATCATGCTTAAATCCACTCTGGGTTATAGTCCAAAGTTTAAAGGAGCTATGCAAGTGGTGAATTTCTTTGGGGGAAAATACAGCTCAGTCCTATGATAGCTCCTTTAAAGAGAGCTGTGGCCCAGTTCTGAGTACCTCAAAGCCCTCCCATGAGTCTTCTTACCTTGCAATATATTTTTTGGCATGATCCTCAGGTGACTTTGCCTGAAAACCATAGCCGGAGTTCCCCAAATGGGCAAAAAATTCACCAAGAACCTGCCTGATCTTGGAAGTTAAGCAGGTCAGGTCTGGTCAGTCCTTAGATGGGAGACCACGAACAAACACCCCATGCTGTAGGTGATATTTCAGAGGAAGGAAATGGCAAACCACTGCTCTGAGCGTTCCTTGCCTAAGAAAACCCTAGGAAATTCATTGAGTTGCCATAAGTCAAGTGACCTGAAGGCGTGTGTGTGTGTGTGTGTGTGTGTGTGTGTACACACACACATACAAGTGAGGCTTACAACAGCATAATTACTGAACAGGGCGCCCACAGCTGTGGGCATGTTGCTTGGTGCCATAAGAGGCTGTGGCCGTCTTTGGCTCTTCCATCTTCATATCTGAAACATGGGCACAGTGGGCACTGCCCAGGTTGGGCATTTTTCAAGAAAGCCAAGAATGCCTCGCCCATTCCTCTGGTCTGCTGCTGACGCCATCTCCAAAACTAGACAGTTTTCAAAATACAAAGGTATCTTCCAGCACCACTGAGACTAATAGCCCTTGACAGATCTTTGCAAATCTTTTTTTCTTCTCCATAAAAAAGGCACCCGAGCCATTTGTCGTGACTAATCGTTCCGTAATCGTTTCTATAATTTAATTACACACTGTCTGAAAAGGTATTTAATTTTGTCTGCCCCTCGCCAAATGTCACCCAGCTGTAAATTTAGGAAAAAGAACACACATGCTTTGAGTAAAATCCATTACTCTCTAATATAGGGGTGTAGAAAAGTGTGACCCAAATGCCATATACAGCCTACCCCCAAGGTCATTTCTGAGGACCTCAAGGAAACTTCTGTGCTCCAAAATTGCTTATATTAAAAAAATCTGGAGCTAGGGGCACAGCAGGTGGGATGTGCCCCTCTGAGGTCCCATGGTGGTGGTGGGATGACGCAAGCCCCCCGAACCCCTGCTCCTAATGCATCCATCATCTGAAATCTAGCTGCTCCCTTCGTATGTCTGTTGGCTCTTGAGGAGCATTTGTACAGTCTTGCAGGAAGGCTAAGTAGTCTTACTGAATACTGAGCACTGATTGATTGATTGATGGATTGAATTTATGTGCTGCCTTTTCTCCCAAGATGGAGCCCAAGGTGGCTTCCAAAAGCTACGTATCCATTATTCTAGGTTGCAAATCCCATAACTGCAATAGAGACACCTACATTTCCCAAGGAGCTTCTGTTTTCCAGCTCTTAAAATGAGGGCCCAGAGCTAGATTTTAGGCTCGTGTGACTGAGCCAGTGGAAGGAAGCTTCTTCAACCCTTCCTCACCACGGTGGTCCCTCCATCTCCCCCTAAAAATGATGCTCCGTTGGAGTTTGGATTAAAATTCAGAGCAGAGGACCCAAATGACATGAATGCCACCAGCTCCTACTGGTTGGCTGACCTCCTGCCCCAAATGCCCTGGGACCTCCTGCCCTGGGAGCTGGAACAAGTTCTGCACCCCTGTCCGTGAGATCTGAAAATCGACCCTGGGGAGGGGAAAGCAGGAGGAAGGGCCAAGAAAAGATGAGAGGCCACTGGGACACAAGGCACAGCAAGGCAAGGACAACAAGGGTGACACCTGGACCATGCCAATACCACCACCACCACCACCACCGCTTAGCCACACAGCACCAAAGCACGATGGGAGAAAGAACACAGAAGCCATGGCGGTTCCATACAGTCACCTCGGCCTCTCCTCCGGGGGCACTGTGGGAAGGAGTCAGGAGACGGTGTTGAGGAAAAGAGCGGAAGGGGGCAAAAGATGCCACGGGGTCCTCCCCTCCCTCCAGCAGGTCTGAGTCGGGGATGGCTAGAGAGACGCTCTCACAGCGCAGGGACGCCTTCGGGGACAAAAAATCGGGGAGACAAAAAGGCATCAGTGTGTGTCCGTGTGTGTGAAACGAAGGCCTGTCCAACCACGGTCCCCACTGCCTCTTTCTTCCACGAAGGACCGTCTGTGAATCATGCTGTTCTCAAGCCTTGGTCCAGCAGACGTCCTGGACCCTGGGGAACCCACGGCGCTTACCTCGGCATCCGTCTACTATTCCGCAGTGGATTAAATGGCGACGCTTTAGTTGAGACTCATGGATCTGGTTCAGGCCCAAGGATATTAGCATTTCCATCGCCTCCCATCAATTGTCTTCTTGTTTTCTTAATAGTCAACTGATTGACTGTTAATTGTGTGTTTTAAGGGGTTGGTTTAGGTGGGTTGGTGGATGGTGAGGATTGGGCATGTTTTTAATCTCTTTTAATGTATTTAATGTATTTTATGTTGTTCGCCGCCTCGATCCTTGTGGAGAGACGGGATAGAAATTATAATAATAATAATAATAATAATAATAATAATAATAATAATAATAAATATTATTATTATTTGCTCAATTTTTTTTTACAAAAAATGTGAAAAATCTCACGGCGATGGATTATTTCTCAACAGTGTATCTCACTACATTGAGACGCGCTTTCTCGATGAGAAGTAGAAAATTTGCAGATATTCTCACATTCACGCCAAGTCCCCTCCCTCCCTGTACCCTTAGGAAATGCCGAACTTCAAACTATTTTATTCGTTTGCTTGCTTTTACCAGCGCTTGGTGCTTCACCAGGAGGGGCGACCCTCTCTTGGATGCGGCCGGGCTGCTTTCGGGGACCCTGACGGGGGTGGCGGCCCCTCTGGACATCTCCAGCTCGATCTCAGCGTCCATTTCCGCGTCCTCCTTGGCCTCTTTGTTGCTCTCTTCCAAGTGTTTCATCAGGACGGCCACCACCACGTTGACCAGGACGAACTGGGCGATCAAGACGAAAGTGACAAAGTAGACGGGGGAGATGATGGGGAGGTAGCTGAGGCAATGCTTGTCATCCCGGTGGCATTCCCGGAGCGTGTCCTGGGAAAAGTCAAGAGGAAGAGGAGTGTCAGAGCAAACTTGCACAGTAGGTGTAGTCCAACTATCTCTGTTATTTCCTCCGTTTGGTTGCCACTGTCATTATTACTTGATTCCGGAGGCCCCAATCCAATGCTAAAGCCACGTGTAGGAAAACGCCGGCTCACCTTCATGATGCCGTTCCAGTTGTCCCCGGTCGACACCCGGAAGAGGGTGAGGAAGGCCATGCCAAAGTTGTTGAAGGTGGCATGGCGGCTGAGGCCTTCACAGGGGTTGTCCTCGCTGCAGTCTGGTGGTTTGTGAGAGAAAGGGAGAAGCAAAGCAAACTTCAGCAAAAGCAAGACTCTGGATCTAGGCCCTCCTGATTTATGGATGAACAGGTCTAGGGAGTGCTTTAGCGGCGGATCCGTGCGTGATAAGACGTTAAACTAGATGCCCCTTGCGGTCCCGTCTGGCTCTATGATTCCATGATTCCATGGGAATTTCTCACGGCTAGCCCTCCTTGGCCCTTGGGATCCCTTCCAGTTCTGTGCTTCTGTGTATCAGCCTCAAGAGGTTGCTGCTAGAAGTAACAGGGAAGTAAAACCAGGGCTATGTCCAACTACACTGTTCTAGTGCTATTATTCCACTTCCAACCTCCTGTGGAATTCTGGGGTTGGTAGTTTCCTGAGGCCCAAGAGCTCTCTGGCTGAGACTTCTAAGGGCCCCTTCCTAAACTGCAAACCCCAGGATTCCATAGAAGGTTGAAAGTGGAATAATAGCGCTATAACTGTGTAGTGCGGAAATGGCCTAGACCAACCATCAACCCATTCCAGTGCAAAGTCCTTGTTAGCTCGGACAGAAAGGACGTCTAAAATGGTTTTCAACCGGAGGCTGGATGGCCATCTCTGTGGGATGCATAAGCAGCAGGTCCCTGCACGGCAGGCGATTGGATTGTATGGCCCTTGTGGCCCCATCTGGCTTCACAATCCCACCATTCCCTGGCCATCCCTCAACCCCACAATCACCCAACACCTGGTGAGGCCGCCTGAGTAAACACAACCTGCGTATCTCTTAAAAGCATGGTTGTCAAATTGCCTTCCGAACTTTATTCCAGCTACACCAGAGCCTGGGAGAAGTTCCCATTGTGGATTACAGATCCCAGAATCCCCCAGCGGGTCATTCCAGCTGGCAGGTTCTGGGAGTATTAGTCTCTCCAAATGGAAATTTTCCAGGCTTTGAGCCGCTCTCATCATTGCCATGACTGCATCTTCCTATCTGCAGGCTTCAGAGGTTCTTCCTTGCTGACAGCTGGGTTGGCAGGTTTGCAAAGACATCTGTCATTGTCAGAAGGGAGGAAATGAACGAAAGAGAGAGAGAGAGAGAGAGAGAGAAGTTGACTCACCTAACTTTCCAAACAACTCCACTCCCAGGGCGGCGTAGATGAAAAAGAGAAGCATGAAGAGCAAGCCCAGGTTCCCTACCTAGTATGCACAAAAGAAAAGGTGAGAGTTAGGACCTGAACCAGTGGATTCGGTTACAGAAGAAATAAATTTCTGCTAAACATTTGGAAGACCATCTGGATGGCAAGCAATGAGGAATGCTTTAGCTGTGGATTCCCACAGTGGTGGAGGATTGGACTATGTTACTTGTAGCTCATTGATTCCAGTCTCTGGGATTAGGCTATGATTGAAATACCAGTCCACCCTTCTTTCCCAGGTAGAATCACAGAGCTGAAACTGGGCCCTGAATCAGGTTGAGAAGGAGTCACACGCATATAATTGCTCTTAGCCAAGAGGGAACATCTTCTCAGCCCTTGCTGTTGGTTGCAAAAGTAGTCTGATCAGACAGACAAAGCTTTATTGAAACATTTTTATAGAGCTTCCAGAGAGAGAAAAAATGTGCATGAGACAGTTTATGCTTAATATAAATTGCAAGACAGAGAATATTCTAATATAGGCATCATTCTTTTTGTGAACAAACACATGTTCTAAGTCAGTTATCACATTGACTTTTGACACAGTTCTTGCAAGAAGACATTATGGCTTGTTTTTAGAATTGCTTAGGAACTCAATCAAAACGCTAATGGCTTGGAAAATTTTTACCCCCAACAGTAACTGCTATTGACACCACTCCAGGTTTAAGTATGCATTTTAAAGAAGCCACCCAAGGGGTTGAGCCTAGAAGATTCCCAGTGGGATCCTCCCAACCATTTCCAAGTTTTATCAAGGTGTTATCCTTTATCCTGAGTTTCTTGGGGGAACAGGGTCTACCCTCTTGGAGCATTTCTTTTAAAGTGGAGGGTAAAATGTGGAATGAATTCATTTTCCCCACTGACATGGAAGGCACCAGCTGCCGCCGACGCCACTAATCCCAAAGCTGCATGGTAATCCTACGGCTGATCCCTTTCGCCCCATTGCTTGATCAGCCTCTGAAAAATTACCTAAGTGGGAATTATTCTGTCGCAGATAATTGTCATCCCTTGCTCCGATGCCCTCCGGGTGACTGAGCAAAGCTGGAAAGGACAACCTCCCACTGGGAGACTTCAGGAAAATGAGAGCAGAGGAGGTAACAGCTGCCTATCGTCTTGGATATACAACCGCTTAAAATCACCACTCAGCAAGCAAGGGGAAAAAATGATTTTTCTTTAAGCTGAGACGGGCTCAGTTACGCTAGAAATCTACCTCGGGTGCAACTGTGTACACTCTGAGCTTCGCCAAATAAAGAAGCAAATAGAAATTTCATCCTGTGAAAATGCTGCATCCTGCATACATTATGCAAAGTAAATTACACTCCCTGATTTGAATAGCAAGCTCCTGTGGCTTGTCATGGTGGGAGGGAGACCTTCCCACCTTCACCTCCAAATCAGTCCTGGATGCGTTCACTCTCTTGGAAAAGGTCTGATACTCAAATAAAGGAACCAGGAGCCCTGGGAAATGGATGTTTCCCATGGTCCCTGGAACCTGAGATGATGCTCTGGAGGCAATCTAGACAACAGCCCTGCAAGGGAGGCCTCTAATGTGATCTCCCTGCTACTTCTACCGGGGATGAACATAATACTTCCCCCAAATAATAATTCCAATGCACTCAATGGAATTTTCCTTCGGTCCCCACATTTTTAGCATTGCAGGGAGGGAGACAATGAATACCACTGACTCCTAGAGCTCTCCTGTTGCTTGCATTTGCATCCCGCTGGGGTTATGGGCCCCCGGCTTACCTGAGGGAGAGCTTGGACCACTGTGTCCAGCAGGGCCCGCATCCCGGTGGCCATTTTGAGTAGCTTCAGCACTAGAAGGGAAAGGAAAGCAGAGTCAACCAACCGCAGAGCCTCCATGGGCAGGGGAGGCATCCCTTTCAAATACAAGGTGCCCGGGACAAACAGCCACAGTTTAAAAGGGGAGCAGGCTGCGGCTGCGGACTCGTGCTGGCGTGCTCTTTTCACTTCAGGGCCCCTCACAACAACTATGCATTAGAAAAGTTACTCATTGGCCAGAGAATGCAGTACTAGGGGTGGGTGAGGTACTCTTCTTTTTCTGCACGGGCCATTTTCCCTTTGGGACAGAGAACTCATGCCAGCAATGGGCACCCCCTGCCTCTTCTGCTGTCATCCCCCCTTGCTCGCTCATCACCTTCTCTCATTTTTTCCCCACCATCTACACTATTCTGTTATAGCTCTATATTCTGCTTTAACTGCCATGACAACATCCTGTGGAATTCTGGGGTTTGTAGTTTAGGGAGGCCCAAGAGCTCTCTGGTTGAGAATCCTAAATGCCCCCAGAGGCATATCCAGGGTGGGCACCAACGCCAGGGGGGTGCAAAAAAGCCATGCTCTGTCCCCTTTTCCACCCAGTGGCCTCCTGAGAAAGCGACAGCTCACTCTTGCTAGGGGTCTGAACTGCTTGCTTTGGAAGGGAGGGATAAGGCCCCAGGTTCCCTGCGGCCTGAGGTCAGGGTCTTGCCCACCCCTGCTCTCCATGCGTCTGAGCTGGCACGTACAGAACTGTCCTTTCAATGGACCATGGGAGCATAGCGTGTTCTTAAGCCCCCCAGCCTGACAGTTCCTCTCTAGCAAGACCTCTGCTTAGTTCTAGTGTGCTTGCCCTCACCTCTTGCAATTCTGAGCACCCGCATGATGCGGATGATGGTGGGGTTGATGGGGAGGGCGGCATTCATTTCAATCTCCTCCAAGGTGATGCCCATGATGGACAGCAGGACGATGGCCAGATCCAGCTGGTTCCACCTAGGAAGGGAGAAACGTGAAAAAAAAAAAGGAAAAAGTTTGCAGAGATGTGAGGTCTGGGGAGGAGGCATCCGGTCCTTACGGCCCCAAGCAGGAGCATCAAAAGGATGATGTTCCTGTTAATGATATGACCTTCCAGGTAGACCACAAGCCTACCGTGAGCCAAAGGTGTGACGCAGCAGCCAAAAAAGCCAATGCAGTTTTAGGATATCTAGTCTCCAGTCTTATTTGTTCTCAGCAGTGCCCAGGTATCACAACAAGGCTCCCCCGACCCCATACCAGAAAGAACGGGAAGATTTTATCTCACCTGTCTTTGAAGAATCTCCGGAACCCAAATGCGACCAGTTTCAACACGGCTTCGATCACAAAGACAATGGTGAAGACGTAGTTACAGTACTTTAAGGCTTCGTCCAGTGACTGCGAGGGGTCAAAAGGGTGTGTTAGGTTGGGGTTAGGTCCCCACCTTCAAGCCCCCCTCCATCTCTACCCCGCATCCAGAATCCACACGTTGGGGGGGATGTCCGCAGCTCCTTCCCCCCAGTTCAGGGGCGGGAGGGGACGGCCCTCGTGGCCTCTTCTAACCCTATGAGTCTCTGACGCGGTCCTCACCAGAAATCCCCTCTTCTAAGGCACTGCTGGGGGGATATTTTGGAGATTACAACTCCCAGGACCTCCCTCCCACTCAGGTGGAGCTTTTGGGGATTCTTTGAGTTGTAGTTCCAAAGACGACTTCCCCAGATTTTGGCAGGAGGTGGGTAGTTCTCCCCGCAAGCACTTCTGTGCCTCAGTTTAAGAGTTCTACGACTCCTCCGAAAACAGTTAACAGAGAAGCTTTCCCCGTTTTGTGCAATTCAGAGCTCCGCTTAATGACCTGATGCAGTCCGGGATGTACCGTCTCAGGCAGGGATCAGCTGAACTGCTCACAAGGCCTGAGGGAAGTACAGAAAGCCAGTTTCTATGGGTCATCCATAGAAACTGGTAGCGTAGGGATATTCTGCCCCTAAATGTGGGTGTTCCCCTTGGATAAATTGATTATCTCATGCTGTCATATGAAGACAGTTTCCTCTCTGAGTCAGAACCCTGGTCTGTCTAAGCCAGTGTTTTTTACTAGTGGTCACTGGTAGCTCCCATGTCAGGGAGACAACAGATTTGCTCTGGATTTTAGTCTGAACCTTAGAAGAACTATCCAAAACACTCAGTCTAGTACAGAGATAGGGATGAGCATCTTGGTCAAAGTTTTGACTAAAACCCTGAGCAGATGATCTATTATGGAGATAGGGTTGAACACCCTGGACTATAAGCGTTCGGGTCTGTGATTAAGTCCTTGCAGGATTCTGCCTGCGTGGATCCTAGCCTCGACCCAGTTCTTTGCAGAATCCTGCCCGGGATCTCAGGCCCAGCTGGCTGCTCAGATGCAGGGCAGCTGGAGTGGTTAGCAGCCAGCTATATAAGGGCTGGGGTTATTCAGCAGCCTTTGTGACAGTAATATGGTTCTGCTTGTAGCCTCTCTTGACTCTTCAGTTGGCCTGGGACCCTTGGCCTGGGACCCTTGGCCTGGGACCCTTGGCCTGGGACCCTTGGCCTGGGACCCTTGGCCTTGCCTCTGGCCCTGTGGACTCTTGTGACCTGGTAGGTTTCTACTGCCTTGAACCCTTGCTGTGCCCACTTTCTGCCTGTCTCTTGAACCTGCCTCTGGTCCTGTTTACACCTGTTGCCTGGAAAGATCTTGTTGTCTTAGACTCCTGTGTGCTCTGACCTCCTGCCTGTCTCCTGGACCTGCTTCTTGCCTCTGGACCCCTGGGTTCTTGCTGCCTGGAGGACTGCTGCTGTGGACTCTGGTTGTGTCCTGGCCCTCAGCTTCCTGACCCAGCACCCATCCCTAGGCCCAGCCCCAGCGCCTGTACCCTTGCTGCCCATGCCTTGGATGCCGACATGGACAAAGTCTGAACTAAAACCCAGAGCAAATTCACTGCCCCTTGATATGGAAGCCAACAACTGCCACTGTTACTCTCTCTGGCAGTAGAGAAAGCTCACCCTCTTAAATCTTGCCAATCGCCTTTAGAGATCCTAGGATTAGAACCCAGGATCTTCGGTGCCATCCTAGAATGACAGGAACACAGTCCTTACCTTGGGTTGGTTGAAGTGCTCCATGGACATGGTAATGACGTTGACGCCAATGATGAACGTGATGAAGAGGTCCAGGTAGTGGCTGGTGCAGAGCGTGTGGATGTACCTCCGGACGGGTGAGTAATCGGCGTAGTACGGCCGGCGCTGAGCTTCTGCGGGGAGATGCAGCAAAACACACGGCCGTTAGAAGCGCCTTCCGGGTCTCAAGGAGCAAAGCGTGCCGGGAGGGGGATGCCCCACGGTTGTCCAGCAGGGCAGTTTCTTGCAGGCGTTGCATTGGCTCAATCCCGCTCCTCTTGGGGGTGGGTAATGGAGGGTTTTGAAAACCTATAAAAGGCACCAAGGCCCACCTGGAAGGAAGCAAAGGCTGGGGATACAAGGGACTGCTAAGTATCCCCCATAACACTCCGTAACAGGGGAACAGAGCGCCTTAAGAGGGTGGTGGATATCTTTGGAGGTATTTGAATGGGCATCTTTCCAAGGTGCTTCGGGTGTGTTTTCTTGCATGGCAGGGGGTTGGACTAGATGGCTCTTTGGGGTCCCTCCCCATTCTACAATTAAATGATATTTATGATATATTCATGATATAGTCTTGCTCTTTCTCCTCTCTTGATTTTGAACGGTGGACAGTGGAGGCAGCTAAGCTTTTAAAGCAAGAAAAAACAGAAAGGAGGAGACTCACAAGCCCTCCAGGGGTCCTCCTGGTCATTCTTAATTCTCCCCTCTCTGGCCTTGACCTTCTAAATTTTTTATTTCTTTAAAAAAAATGCTTTCTTCCAGCCGATGTTACATTCCAAACTGTTGGGCTGAAGTCAAAGGCAGCTGGATCAGAATGCATGAGCAGAAATAATCAGATCAAAAGGGAAAACAGATTGGCTGGTAACCCCTACAGCTATTAATTTCTTTCCCTCCCTGCTTGATGGCTAAAAAGGACATTTTTAAAATCCCTTTTGACCAGGGGTCACCCGATGTTTCTCTCAGCCCTGCAATCCGAAAACAAAACAAAACAGCTAACGCTGCTCTTTTCTGCCTGGGTGGATTCTGCCTTCCAGAGTTATGGCCCAGCATCCTAGAAAACTGCTCAGAGTTGATCCATAATCTTGGTGCTAAGAGTAGCGCTAATCCTATTAGTCTGGAACAAACTATCTATCTATCTGCAAGTCCTACATCTATCCAATCAATCGTCCATCCAGTCTACCTGCAAGTCCTACATCCATCCATCTATCCATCTATTCATCAAGTCCCACATCCATCCCTCCACCCACCCACCTGCCTATCTATCCGTCCTATCTATTTGTCCATCCTTCCCTCTCTCTCTCTCTCTCTCTCTCTCACTAAAGGAGAAGTGTGATTATTTAACGTTGCAGAACATAAGTGTCATCGTTCGTGTGGGGCCACATCACTGAAACAACACTATTTCTGGAGCATGCAACGGCCATAGCAAAGACAGGTGACAGAAGTCAGACTCTACATGGGGAGCGGCAGTTGGCAAGACTCCTGGGTACAGCTGGGGAGGGGGTGCAAAATGAGGGCATTTCCCCTCAGATCAGAATTCTGCTCCCCCTGCTGAAATTTGCCTTCCAGACCCATCTTGCTAGCGTTGCAGTTACCTGAAAGCTCAGCTGAGTGTTTAGAAACACAGCGGAGGCATCCAAAGAAGTGACTAAGGGAACGTGAAGATGGCAAACGGAAGGGTTCCAGAAGTGAATAACTTCCAGGGTTTCCCTTTCTGCAATGCTGGACACTTCAGGATTGAAGGAAAATTTTGGTGTGGCGGGGCAGAATTCTTATGTGATGGGCAATACCCTTCTTCTGCCCCTCCTGGGAGGCATACCCTTGCCAAAAGCAGAATAAAGGAGGCATCTACAGTGCGGAAACTGGCAGTGTGAAGCCCCTGGAATGGCAACAAGGTATGGATGTTGTTTTTGTGTGCCTTCAAGTAGTTTCTGACTTACGGTGACCCACGGGAGACCTATCATAGGGTTTTCTGGGGCTGAGAGTGTGTGATCCAAGGTCGCTCAGTGGGTTTCCATGGCCAAGAAGGGAACTGAACCCCGGCCTCTAGGGTCATAGTCCAGTGCTCAAACCGCTACACTGTACTGGGTCTCAGAAGGTATGGACACATCTGACTGACTGAGCACAGAGACTGGGAAGGCCGGGTGGGCTGAGGAGACAGAGTGAGAAGAACGCGTGAGGTACTTTCAGTGGGCCCACGAAGGGCCTGGGGGACAGTGAGGAAGCGTAACACTTTGCAGACACGTACAAAGCAGCATCCCGATGGTTGAAAGTCACACGCAACACGCAAATCATGCTCATTTCCATAACCCATGCAGCGTCCATTAGAAGAGATGCCAACTCATGCACCGGGGAAGGTGGAAGCGCACAGGGGTGTGTGTTTGTGTGGGTGTCGCCAGGGTGGCGGCAACAGGGAGCTTAACTCCACTCCTGCGGGTGGTGATGTGGAACCAAGGCATAACCCCACTGAAGGCAATGTGTACGCTGCTCGACAAAAGCACACGTGAGAGACACGTTGGGACTACAGGGCGGCTGGATGAGCTTCTGTCTCCCTTTGCTTGGTGAGCCTCAAGTCCTACCACAAACTGAGATACGTAGGACTCTGCGCATGGTGGAAGTGTGGGTGTGATGCTTCTGCAGGATGTAGCCCACCCTGTATGGACCACTAGGGCCACTGATTATGCACATAAATGGATACTTCTTTGTATCCATTCGCACAAACTGTCCATCTCTTATTTTGTGATGGATGAAACACAGAAAATATGCAAGTAGCTGCATCCAACACCATGGTAAGTTCAACCAGATCTTGGAGAAGTTAATTTCTAGGAGTGGTCATCCAAAAAAGCAACTTCCCCAAGCTCAGAATTCCATGTGCCACAGCTCGGTTTCTATTGGTAAGTCCCAAGTAGAGCAGACATGCTAAATGAGTTGTTGAACGGTGAATCAACATAGAAGTAAATTCTATTTGATTCTACAGGTGTTCTCTGGTGGGGACTGACAGTATGATTTAGGCCCATGTGGGTAGGGGTGTGTGTGTGTGTGTAGTTAAATGACAACCAGATTGTCACACCCACAACACAGCGCTTCCATGCTGGCTGTGTATGTGTGAACTTTCTCTGCAAACTTCACTCGGGTGGCACCATTTTGACTTTTGTTGTGCGCAAGATTAATGTTTTAGAGGGAGAAGATTTGTCACAGGAGAGATGTCCCCACATCCCCTGACTCTGAACACATCAACGTGAAGAGGTGTGCCACAAATACAGGGGGCGGCCACGTCCCCCTTTGCTGATGCATGACCCCTCACGGCTTGGCTGCCAGTGATGTAGTTCCATCATTGTAAATTTGCACATCGCAGCCTCTGATGTAGCATCTCTGCCAACGTTTGCACATGGAAATTGCATGCACTGATATTGACAGATGCTTCCTTCCCAACTCTGTTGGTTTGGCCCTGGAAGCTGTTGGCCACCACAGCCTTGTAACAGCGTAACCGATTAGGTCAGCCCTGCAGAGTGCAGGGAAAGGCCTCCTTTGTATTTGACTTGAATCTGCTGTCTGTCAGGCTCATTGGGCACCCCACCACAAGTCAGGACCAGGACTGGAAGGAGACATGGGTAGCTCAGGGTTACACTGGTGTATCTCTTTTTCTGGATGTTGAGCAAGGAGCGATTCACTGCTTCCCTGTGCAACATCCAAATGCTGGTCCCGTCAGACTCCTGGCCGGGCAGAAAACATGATCAGTCAGTGCCCGTCCCGGCTGAAGATCTGCAGCCAGGAGAGATGTGGCCCTTCTCCCAGACCTCTGGGAAGTGTCACATGACTAGCCCAGCTCGTTTTGGGACAACTCGCACAGTATTGGCCACAGGTACATATACACCTGCATATACAACACGCACAAACCACAGCTCTGCCACAAAGAAGACAAAGCACACCAGCCACGCTTCCTATCTTTCTGAGTCTGCCTGCCATTTCTTCTCCCACCTTGGAAGCAAAAGAACCCCATGTATCTTCCCTTGAAAAACAATCCCACCCGAAGCCTCCATGATGGAGGTGATGGGCTGGCCTGGATCGCAACTATCTGAGATCCCACAGTAGCCAAAAACAAAGCAAAACAAACACCCTGTCAGTATAAATATCCAGATATCTTCGACAGGGAGGAAAAAATTCCATTGGGAAGAAATTGCCCAAACATGGGTGTGCCTGATTTTGCTTTCCCCTGGGGAAAGCATGCAGGGACGGACCATATTTGGTGTCCGGCATCCTGGGAACTGGAAGATGGCGCAGAAGGAAATCCTTCCCCATGTTTTCAGGACCAAGGGAGGTGGGCACGGGACCTGAGGAAGATGTGCCCTTGGTTGAGGATGCACTGGGGTGGCTGAGCCATGGATGGGAAACCGGACAGAGCTTGAATCGAAGGGTAATTTTCAGTGCCCCTTCAATTCAGAAGACCTCAGATCACCCCATGCTTTGGGATGTTCCTGCCCTCCTGAACTTATCTTCCAGCTGCCTTCCAAAGCTAGCTCCCTTGGGGGAAACAGAAAGCCAATTCCCATGGATTTGTAAAGGAAAAACATTTAGAAAGAACTTATTATCTTCTTTAGCTGCTAACTGGGAAAATGATTGAGAAACTCTGGCCGGGCGGGAGAGGCACAGGACTGGTCCGGTCTCCCCAGTTCGCCTGCTGTTGGTAAACCTGTTCCAGGTTTCGGATAGCTCTTTAAAAGTTCAGGCTAATTTTCTCCACCCCAGTTCCTCCCATCCTCTCAAAACATGAGGCTGAGAGAGAATCCCCCCTTGCGTCAGCAATCTCAGTGGAAGCGAAAACGGGGTCTTGTGCAATGCATTCAGACAGAGCCGGCTCTACCATCAGGCAGACTGATGTTAAAAGGATTAGCTGTGAAATTGCCCTCCCATTCATCCTGAGTTCCTCATTCAAACTCTGTCTTTTAGGGGGCAGGCACAGCAGCCTGACCAGTATGTCCCCTTCCAACCAGCCCCCTCTTTCTCTGTCAGTGGGACAATTAATCCATTCCAGGTTTTGGACAACTCCTTTAAAGTTCAGGTTAAAACTCAGAGCAGAATCGTTGCTCCACCAAATAGCTATCCTTGCTCAGGAATTCTGGGAGCTGCAAAAAAACCCCATGTCTCCAAACTCCACTGCCACCAGTGATCCCGTGCTGGGTCTCTTTGCCACAACAGAATGAAAACACTATACAACTCCAGTTTAACTGCCATGGCTGCAACCCAAAGGATCCTGGGGTTTGTAGTTTGGGAAAGAACTTAGCATTCTCCACTACAGACGGTCTGTACTACAGATCGCTAGTCCTCACGACTGAACTAGAGCTCCCTGGCAGAAAATTCTAAGTGCCTCCCCAAACTACAAACTCCAGGATTCCACAAAATGGAGCCATGGCAGTTAAGATGGATTTTCCAAGTCATGTAAAAGAGACCCAGGATGTACGCTGTCCTCCTCTACCCTTAAAATACCCCAGAATTGCCTTTTCATTTCAGTGCATCTGCAATCTGTCATTAATGTGTGCCTATACTATGGTTCAGTGCACAGTTGAAACAGTAAATAGATGACTTTTTAAAAAAGGGAAATATATATATATATATATATATATATATATATATATATATGTGGTTTTCAGAACATCATTTGCATTTTACATCCCCTCTGTTCTCAGGCTGCCTGCAAGCCGATTTGTTTTGTTTTTTTATCTATCTATCTATCTATCTATCTATCTATCTATCTCATTACAGTCCCTAGAGAGTAGCTGAATATGCATCTCTTCTAATGGACTCCATCCACTAGGAGGCGCCGTTTTCCCTCAGCCGCCAAGCTGGGGGCTCTCCTCGCTCCCACCTCGTCGCATTTCCTCATGCAGCATCCATCTGGCATGCGGTGGGCCCATGCGCCAAGACCCTAAAGAAAACAATGGCCCCTCCAATTGTCTTTATAAAAAAATGTATTAATAATTATGATAATAACCCCATCGTTCTACCTTTAAAAAATGTTAGTGATGCTTTAAGTCCCAGGGGGCCGAATGAAGCACAAATCTTCAGGTGGCAAAGCAAAAAAGAGGGATGTGCATTTGGAGAGACCAGTAAGGGTTTGGGGAGGGGTTCCGACATGCCCCCATAAATGCTGCTTTAAGAAATTGGCTGCCAATTGAACCCCAAAGCTTAGAAATTTTATTTTTTTGGACCCCAGACTCCAACAGGAAGTGAATGGAAGTTTACTTCCTGCTTCAAAAAAAAAAAAAGGCCTAAATTGTCTTGGCAGGGTGCAAAATATGGGGGAAAAGGCCCCCCCCACACCTTCCAGAGGGCATTTTGGGGGACTTTTAAAAACAAATTAACCTCTGGGGGCACAGACAACCTGCAAATATGGTGGAAATGCCCAGAGGCACCAGAGGCAAATATGGTGGAAATGCCCAGCCACATCCCCAGAGGTCATTTTAGAGGATATGTATATATATTTTATTTATATATTTTAGAGGAGATATATATATATATATGGCACAAACATACATACATATACGTGTGTGTGTGTGTGTGTGTATAGAAATTTACAAATTTATTTATTTTGCATTTTTTTAAATGGCTGGGAGGGCCACTCGTGTGGTCCATGGCCCCCATTTTGTCTATCCCTTTTATAAATAAATACACAAATAAGTGAATGCACATCAAGAATTGATGGGCAGGAGATTTGGGAGGTCACCCCTGACCCTTAAAGCATCGCTGAAATATGGAATTTAAAAAAAAAAGAAATGAGGTCTTCCTCTGTCTCGTGGTGAAACTGAAGCAAGCCAAAAAAAGGAAGAATTTTAAAAAAAGAATCAATCTCGCTTTGGAAGCAGGCAGGGCTCAGAAAGACGGTGATTTGTACCGCTGTCTACCGACCAGACATGTATATCGCCTTACTCCTACGCTTTTTCTCGAGCCGCCGCAGGCGCTTCTCCTCTCTCCGCCGGGCCTCCTCGGCTTCCTGGTGCTGGCGGCACTTGTGGAAGTTCTCCACCACCACCCCGACGAACATGTTGAGCACGAAGAAGCTGACGATGAGGAGGAAGGAGATGAAGTAGAGGAGCATCCAAGGGTTGTGGTTCTGGCTGGGCTGGCGAGGGCGGTGGGAAGGGAGCAGGAAGCGAGAAAGAGGGGGAGAAAGGAAGAGAAATGAAGAGAAGAAACAGCATAGGAGAAGCGCGAGAAGCATGGCCAAGGCGGGGCCGGGGGGGTCCCCAGCTTTCATTTCTGTGGCCCCCAGGTCTGCGTAGTCCCCCAAGTCGAAACTGGGTGAACAAACCCACTCCAAAACCATACAAAAAGACTCTCAAATCAACCAAGTCAGTTTGGTTTGAAAAGCCTAGTTTTTATGAACTATCTGAAATTAGTCCCAAAATTAGTTTCTTGCTGCTTCTAGGTTGCGTTTTTGGCTGATTTCCTGCCCAAAACGGGAGGGCGCAGCCCAGCTTGGACCCTTCCCGTGCCAAAATTTTTACTCTTTCCAGAAAATATAACCCGTGATATTTGGCAACACCCTGCACAATCCTCAGAGCTATTAGGATTTCGCCAACTTCTGCCGAGTTTTGGACATTACAGTGATATGGGAGCATCTCAGGGTGGGTTTGGGTGTGCGCTTCCATGTCTGGGGTGCGGTGAATCCACTCTGAGATCTCTCCCTGACTGCATAGGGGCTCTCCAAGGCACTGTATTTATTCTGAGCAGACAAAAGGAGTTCTCCAAGGTGCTGAATCTATTCTAGGGCTATGACAAGAGCTATCCAAAGAGCTGAAGCTATTTCCAGCTATTCAAAGTGCTGACGCCTATGCTCAAAACAGGTTTGGCATCATGGAGACCGCTTTTAAAGTCTGGAATAAAATCTGAATTCACCACACCCTTCACATGGAAGCCACTTGTCCACCACACACATATACACACATACACACCACCAGTGTTTGGATACAGGTTGGAAGGAATCAGCACTGGGGATGTGAAGAATATGTTGCAATATTTCATATATGTGTGTGTGCGCGTGCGCGTATTAAATAAATTATACACACACACACATAGAGATATTATGATATATGTGTATTAGATATATATTTTAAAAAGAAGTTGTGAATGTAAGACAGTAATGAGTGCACAACTTTAGGTTATGCATTTATAACTTCCAAACAGGATGCCAGATGCAAATTGCAAAATTGCAAATTGCAAAAAAGTTTGCAAAATTGCATAAGAGCGCAAACAATTGCATAACATTGCAAACAATCACATGAAATTGCAAAAAATAAAAATCCACAAATGCAAAGAACTCTCTCAAGACCAATAGAAAATATCTCCTCTGTCTTTCAGGTAAGGAGATCAGAAAGGGACAAGCAAGGATTTGTAGGCCTAGCGCCAAACTCCTATGTTCAGCCAGCAGGCACTGAGAGATGGAGAACACGTGGCGCAAACAGGCATTTAAATGTCTCCCCAGCAAAACAGTTGGGCTCCTTCGCTCCTACCTGCTGGTCAACGCCCACTGCATCCAGTCCGTCGTACATGATGTTCACCCAGCCGTCTTTGGAGGAGAGGACAAACAAGGACATCAGGGCCTGAGGAAGCAAAGGAGACGCATTCTCTGCTCATGAAACGGGCCTTCCCTCGGTGCCCTGTCTTGCAGGGAAATTACCGAGGCAAAGGCAGGGCTCAGCTATCCCTGCTACCAATCTTGGGCAAGTCTTACTGTCTCAAGAATAACTCCTGCCAAGAAAAGCCTTCTTTTTTAAAAGTAGTTTAAGCACTGGACTAGGTCTCTGGGAGAAAAGGGTTCCAATCCCCATTTACCCACACAAACCTACAGGGTGATCTTGGGGCAAGTTCAACTCTCTCCGCCTTCGAGGAAGGCAAATGGAAAAGCTTCTTGCCATAAATGTTTGGCTGGAAAACTTTTCCTATTTACAGCCGGTTTGTTTTAGCAGTCTGAGTATTGGACTAGGACTCCCGGGGGCTTGTGTTCAAATCCCTGCTCAGCTACGGAAACCCACTGGGTGATCTGGAGCAAGTCACACTCTCTCAGTCTCAGAGGAAGGCAAGGGCAAATATCCTCTGCCAACCTCTGGCATCGCAGTTTGAGCGTTGGACTAGAATCTCCACTTAGCCACGGAAGCCCGGTGGAGTGCCTTTGGGCATGCCCCACTCCCTTAGTTTCAGAGGAATGCAACGGCAACTCCTCCTCTAAACAAATCTTGCCAGGAAAGCACCAGAATCAATAAAATTAAATAAAAACACCCCTGTTTTTGTAGCCCAGGACAGACGGCAAAAGACAAGGAGATCTTGTCCAGCTGAGTGGATTGTAAATTCTGCAGGCTAGAATGACTTCGGATTCAGCCAGAGACCAAACTGGGGAAATTCTGTACGCAAGAGGGGTGTTCTGTCGCTGAATGATGGGCCGTCCCTCGTGCCTCGGCTCAAATTAGCCCCCGTTAAAACATCAAAGAGGAATCTGTTCTCTTTGTTCAGCTCGCACGGGGACCGTGGTTGCTTTTGAATCCTACTTGGCATTCTCCTTCCGTGCGTCGGACCTTTCCGGCACGGAGAGGTCGCGACTCCTGGCACCGAGCCGCCGCTTCAATTAGAGCTGCGTGGCCGCTCGGGTCTGTCACGACCCGCTTTCCCCGCATCTCCGGCCCTGGCAGGACCTCTCGGAGGAGCTGCCCTCCGCCCCCAGCAGTCGCTTCCAATTTTTCCTGCCCGGCTCAACGGTGCTCGAGAGCAGGAGTGGCTTCACCTCCCCTGCTGTCTAAGCGGTGTGCGAGGCGGAAGGGCTCAGTCTTTGAGGCGCTCGATGGCCCAAGGCAGAAGTGGCGGGCAGAGCGGGTGAAGGACGTGGGAGGGAGGCCAGGAGGGTGGTCTCCTGCTTTGGTTGGACACCGAGGTGGAACGTTTCCAGAGGAAGGCAACCAAAATGGGAAGCTGAGGAGGAGTGGCTGAGGGAACTGGGGCTGTTTAGCCTGGAGGAGAGAAGGTCAAGAGGAAACGCTGTTGTCGTTGTGTGCCTTAAGTCATTTCCAACTTATGGAAACAGGGTTTTCTGGAGCTGAGAATGTGGAATGCACCCAAGGTCACCCCATGGGTTTCCATGGCCAAGTGGGGATTGAATCCTGGTCTCCAGGATCATAGTCCAAAGCTCAAACCACTACACCTCTGATTACTTCTTATGACAACTCTTCCTGATACAGGACCTGGTAATAATTAAAGCTATAGGAGCTCCACCTTGTCTTCAACTGGGCAACCGTCCACTCAAGACACTCCGTGGAGCAACGAGCTCCTTCCTGAGACCGGGAGTGACTTCCCTTACCTGCCCCAGGTTGTCGAAGTTGTACTTCCGCCGGACCCATTTGTAGTGGGCGTTTTTGCAGTCGGCTTTGGTGGAGACATTTCGGATGTCGGGCCCCTCGCAGTAGTAGAATTTGCCTTTAAAGAGCTGGGTTGAGAAGGACAAAGATTTTTTTTTTTAAGTGCAATTTGCTGCCAGGAATGAGGGAGGTCACAGAAAGGCATGGATGAAAGATCTTGGACCTCATTTACATGCACGTATGTCTGACCCCTAGACTTACACCCCTGGGTGGATCCTTAATTTGGCCCTTGTGGTCAACGAGGGTTCTGCACCTCCGTCTTCAGGCAAGCTGGTCATTGAAAGAGGGAAACTAAAAAAATCGAAGGAGGTGCTTGCCGAGCAAAGCCAGAAACGTTACCTGCACTCCTAGGATGCCAAAGATGATGAAGAAAGCACAACAGATGAGCACAATGTTGCCAATGGGGCGGAGGGAGGAGATCAGCGTCTCCACCACCAGCTTCAGACCCGGAGCTCTGCTGATGACCCTGGAAAGAAAAAGAGCATCAAATGGCATCATTTTATCTACTCCAGGGCATGCAACGAATAGTCATTTTTTCCCCTCGCTCTAGACATGTTGAGAAACCACAGTTCTCTAGCACGGTTGTGCCTCTTGTCAGCAACGCAGCTCCCTCATCCTAAAATTATGCACAATAGCTTCTGATACAGGACCGTCTTTGTCTTTTGGAAAATGGGCGCCAGCTTGATAAGGGGAATTCTGATGCCAAAAATGCAGCAAGGCGGCAGCATTCATCTCACTCGCTCACAAGTATGATAATGTTGGGGCACCTCAGACAGGTTCAACCTTTCTGCTTGCAAAGGAAGGTTAATCGTATGTGCAAAAGGCAGGGTTGCTTTGCCTCTCTGGTCAGGTGCGTGCAGGCATCAGGAAGCAGAGACGTGCTCGTACAAGGGACCGAACACAAGCATTAGAGCCCAGACGGCTGCTGGGTGATCCAACACAAACATTTTATGTTCGCGCTTCTTCTGTTTAAGAAAGGAAACAAAGGAGATGCGTGCTGCTTCTCCACATGCAAAAGGACTCCTCTGCTAAGGGGGAAAAAAATCACCATTTTTCCTGCAACGACATACAGGGAATGTTGGAAGCCAAGGGTTTAATCTGGTGTGAGAACTGACGTGCATGTAGGTGGAGTCGCACTTGCTTTGACTGCTGTGAAGTGTACTATCGTGGGGTTTCCCTCTGAGCCAGTCTGAAAATTTGGTGTCCAAAATAGATCTGCCTGTTTCTTTTGCCAGAGCTTTGAGAAGTTCCTTTTTTTCGAACAATAAATCCCGCCAAAGCCATTGGCCATGGCAGATGGGGATTTTAGGAGTTGCATTCCATCCATCCATCCATCCATCCATCCATCCATCCATCCATCCATCCAACAAAGGAACATTCCTCCCTGTATTCAAGGTCTTGGTAGTATATAATAAAATCAATTGAATTTGATCAGTTTCTGACTAAAGTTATTGGCTGGAATCCTGTTGGCTACTCCCGACTAGAGTAGACCTACTCAGTCTCCGTTGTTGAATGGCGAGTCAATACATAAGTAAGTCCAATCGATTTGGTGTTTCTGCTCTGACGGGGATTAACAGTAGAATCGGGCCAATTGAGTCCATTGTTAATTGGTTTAGAGTAGAGCTATGGGACCAGCTGTGGTGAATCTACACTTACGTGTTGACTCACCACTCAACAATCAACGGATTGGGTCTACTCGGGCTTGGACTAACCAACATACCTGTGGCCCACATTTGGATTTGCATGTGGATCTGCACAGCGCAACAAGCAGTAACTTTGGGGAGATCAAGATGGCTTCTCCTGACCCCGGCTGCTTTTCTTTTTAATTCCTGGGAATCTGTAATTTCCTCTCTCCCCCACCCACGACCGGAACGCAGGCGGCTTTGGCGCGCCCCCTCAGCTCTGCCGAAAAGTACCGTAAGGGCCGCAAAGTGCGCAGCAGCCGAAGTACCCGGAGGACTCCCAAGATCTTCGCTCCGCCCGCCGAGGCCATGGAGACGATGATGTCGATGATGGACACAAAGACCAGGACGCCGTCCAGGACGTTCCAGCTGCTCTGGAGGTAGGTGTGTTCTCCAGAGAAGAAGCCGAGGGCCACGACCTAGAGACGGAGGGCAAGAGGGGAAGCTGAAATCTCCTCGCTCGCATACGGTGCTAGTCCAAATGATTTAGGCGTGAATTTATTATTCTAATTTATTATCCTAAACTGCGTAAGGGCACAGTAGTTTCGGTTGTATGTAGGCACGACCAAAAGAAAAGGGGGACTCAGATCCAATGGCTCTTACGGCTTAGATACAATCATTTGTCCCCGTTCGATTAGACCCACTGAATCAATGGGACTTCTGTCTATGTTGACTTACCGGGTTCCCATTGACTTAATGGGTTTAAATCATTGCATTTAGGCATCCCCCCACCCACCCAACCCCAGATTCAGTTTTACCTTAACCATCATCTCAGCAACAAAGATGGCAGTGAAAATGTAGTTGGAGACGCTCAAAAAGACCCGCTCCTACGGATAAACAGGGAGAAAAGGCAAATTGGCAAAGGGGCCACACGCAAAGAGTTCGGATGCTGAATGGTCACCACGCTTGTGGAGTCAGCCATCTCAGGGTCCAAGTCTTCCCACCCCTGGCTTAAAGCTTGGAGGTCCTAAACTAAATTGGCATCAGGTCTGCCCTTTGCACCAGTCTTTGTGGAGGAAGCTGGGAATGACCACAAACTCACGGTGCTGTTGGGGTCAATATCCGGCCTCTCTAATGCGATGGTGATGCAGTTGAGGAAGATGAAGACAAGGACCACGTGGTCAAACATCTTGTGCGCAATGACCTTCTGGCAGTTGGCCCGAAACCTTGAAAGCAAGACGGAACAGAAAGAGAGCGTCCAGGTACCTTTCTTTGCAGAGGACAAGGTCTCTATCTGAAGGGCTGGGAGATACCCCCGCCCCATTTATTTGGTTCAAAACATTGGGGTTTTTTGTTTGTGCCCAAAGATTGGGGTTGTAGTGGCTGGGGACTGACGACTTCGTAAATGGGATCTGCAGTTTGGTGGTGCGCTAGAGAAATGGTGCCCAAACTTTTGTCCTCCAGATATTTTGGAGTTCAACTCCGACAAGCCCCAGCAAGCTTGTCTAATCGTTGGGAATTCTGGGAGCTGAAGTCCAAAACAGTTGGAAGACCAAAGTTTGGAAACCCCCGCACTAGAGCTATCTGGCTGACGGTTCTAAGCCCCTCTGCTTATGCAAATCCCAGGACTCCAGAGAATGTTTCCATGACAGCTAAAGTGGGATCAGAGCTCTAGCACTGTACAGTGTGAACAGCCCCCCGAATGCTTCTGGGCATCTGATTTTTCTTTGTTCCAGATCCACTAGTGAATTTCTCAGCCCAGTTCCACGTGGAATGGAACTTTTCCAGGGCTGCTTGCAACTTCTTTGGGAAAACATCCTGAAAACACAGAAGGCCAGCCTGCCAGAAACTAGGAACAACCTCAGCAAAAAAAAAGAAAAAAAGAGGATGATCGCAGCTGCATCTCCCAGCTCTTACCGATTTTGAGGTGAAAACAAATAGAGGGACCAGTCCTCATGAGTCTTGCACCACTCTGGCTTGTAGGGCTCCAAGGTCTTACGGATCCGGTAGCAGTAACTCTGGAAAGAAAATGCTGAATTTACTTTTATTGTGGCCTTGTTCCTAGCCTTAACTCTGGTTTGGGGTTAGGGTTCAATAGCAAACTTAAAGTTCAGCCCAAAACTCAAAGTGGATTAAAACTGCCTCCCCATCCATCCACATGGGAGCTTCCAGCTTCTTACTCGTTTGGTAAAGTTTGAGTCTGGGAAATATAAAAGAAAGGGGCTTACTCTGGATAGGGGACTCCTACCCTATTTCATTTTTGCATGTAAGGAGAGGTAATTTCCAGAGTTTGCTCCTTGCTGCAGGTCAGAAACAAACATTTCTGTGCAGACTTTTCTTGTACACATCCATCCTGAAATGTGCCAGGGTAAATATATTCTGTGCAGAAATACACATTTGTTTTTCTGCACAAAAACTGGCTTTCCAGGTCCTGCTCCATTGAACTCTCTCTGGCCAACCCACCCTTCTCTCCAAGTCCAAAACACTGACTTTGTCAAAGCGGGCTTTCTCCCGTCCACCCTGTGAGACTCACGTCCTCCAGGTCATCCTCCAGGTCCAGAAGGTCCTCCTTGTGGCCGTCCATGTGCAGGTAGAACTCACTGGGCACGTGAAGCATCTTCCCGTTGCAGTCCTGGTACTCGGCGGGCAGCACGGCCACGGGGCTGAGGTTCAAGGGGTGGTGCACGCCGGAGACCTGGAGCAACTCCGGCAGCTCCAGGCCCCCCCGGCAATCCAGGGACTCGGCCCGGCGGTGGAGGGGCGGCCGGCCGCCGGCGCTGAGCTTGCTGTCCTCGGCTTCGTCGTCGGTGCTGCCTTTGCCTTCCCCGGAGAGCAAGGACTCCCGCTCCCCGCACTGGCTCTTCTTCTTGAGGCTCGGGGCCCGGCCCAGGCTGTTCCAGCTTGAGCGGCGGCTGCCCCAGTTGCTGCCGGCGCCCCAGTGGGCGCACGGGGTGCTGCGGAGGCTGGACTGGGAGAGGGACGAGGCAGGTGAGGGACGGCACGCGCGTGAACCCCCTGGCTTGGGCGGCTCTACTTGTTTGGCCACGACATAACAGCCGTGGTTGCGCAGGGAGATTTCCACCAGCCATCTCACCTGGGCCTCCGCCCAGCGGATTGTCCCTATTAGAGCCGGCCCGTTAAATCAACCTCATTTTGGCCATTCCCACACTGCAGTGTTGCAGTGCCATTATTCCACTTTCTGGGGAATTCTGGGGTTTGTGGTTTCTTGAGGCCAAAGGTGCCTCTCCCTAAACTGCAAACCCCAGGATTCCATAGGACATTGAAAGTGGAACAATAGCACTGTAAGAGGCTAATGTGGAAATGGCCTTTATCTTCACGTTGATTCACAATCCTAACACAACAAAATTGCAGAGTGGACTCTCAAGAAGAGATCCAATGTTTTCAGTTTCTCATTTCCACTGTGTTCAGTTTCTCGCTTCAATTGTGGAAGGACGTACGTTTTGGAAACTTATGTTTGGAAGCCTTGATCAGGGTTGATTTTGCCATTTATAATCTTTTCATCCCTTCAGGAAAGCTTGTTCAGCTCCTCACTATACGTCACAAGTATTATTTCTTTTCAGTAACCTCCATCCAACTTCTCAGCAAACTTGTTAAAGGACACACGGTTTGGAAGATTAATGGATGATAATTTTTGGGGAGCTAAAGCCAACGTGGTGTGGTGGTTTGACCCTGGAAACCAGGGTTGGATTCCCCACTCGGCCATGGAAACCCACTGGGTAATTTATAAATTAGGCACAGTAAGAGATTAACAACAATGACTAATAATAAAATAGAGCAATTATGGCAATATACTGTAATAAAAGTTGTGCAAATATGGTCTCTTTCTCTTTCTCTCTCAAAATATCTTAGCACAGCAATATTTTCAGGCTGCAGTTGGCTACGGGTAACTGAAACAGTGGAAAACAAAACCACAGATAAGGGGGGGCTGCTGTATAAAAAGATCACTGATACTGGCTACTTTAGCTACATATGCATAACTGTGCCACATCTCCTGCAGAAGTTACAGGTCTGCATCTCAAGCTCAAAAACCTGTAACCGCAATAGAGAAGGCCAGCCAGTATTAACAGTATTAAATAGCACTGGATTATTTTATTTTGGAACTGATTCCCTCCCCCACCCCCCACAAATGCAAATAGTTGTCAAATACCAAGGACTTTTGGTCGAAACTCGTGGGGTCGACCGAAGCGTTGCTTCCCCTCCTGGAGTCCATGAACGGGTAGACCGTGTCCATGTGCGGGGAGCCCTTTGGGGTGGGCATGGGCGTGGCGGCGGTGCGCATGATGATGGGCGGGGGCATGCTCCCCTTGCCCTCCAGGTGCCCGTTGGGAGTGACGGCAAGGGAGTACATCTTCATCTCTGGAAGGGGAAGGGTCTGGTCAGGTTGGTCAAAGCCAAGAGCTTAAGCTTAAGATACGAACAGGACGAGAAATGCTTTGGGCTACCTAGCCCAACGGTCTGTTCATGCAATGGCCACCCGGCTGCCACATACGAGGGCAACGGCGCCCAGAAATTGATACGGAGTCCTCCTGTTTTTGATACGGGAGATGACATCTCGCCATCTTGGCTAGTAGCCATTGACGGTACCCTGCTCCATCTACGTAAATGAACCCGAAATGCTGTTGTAGACCAAGACCATAAGGGGGACTAGGAAGGGCCATAAACAGCTCTCCACGGATGCCCACCCTTTCCAACAAGCAAGGGATGGCCCCACTTGCCAGATGCATGAAGTTCCTTCAGCTTCTCAAGCTCTTCCTCAAAGTTGATGGAGGTTTTGTCCTCGTCTGTGTCAGATCTGTTGGCATCACCCTGCAGAAGGAAAGGAAAAGCTGAGCTAAAGGTCTTCATTGGCGATGGTGACAAAGACCAAGCATTCATGTTAATTGCTAATCATTAACGTACTGAGGGACAGTATAGCGCAGTGGTTTGAAGGCTGGACTATGACTTTGGAGACCAGGGTTTGAATCCCGGTTTGCCCATGGAAACACACGGGGTGACTATAGGCAAGTCACACTCTCTCAGCCTCAGAGGAAGGCTATAGCAAATGTCCCCTGAACAAATCTTGCTGAGAAGACTCCAAGACAGACTCACCTTAGGGTCACCCTAAGCCAGAAATGTCTTGAAGGTGCAGAACTACAACAACGTTAATGCTGAGCGATTCAATGCTAATCTAAATCTAAACCTGCCAAGAAGGAGACTCCACTCCACTCCACTGAGGCAGCATATTCTACCATTCCTGCTTTTACTGTCAGGAAGTTCTTCCTAATGTCTAGATGGAATCTCTTTTCCTGCAGTTTGACTCCATTGCTCCATGTCCTAGTCTCTGGAGCAGCAGAAAACAGGTTTGCTCCATCCTCCGTATGACAGCCCTTCAAATATTTAAACGTGTCACCTCTGAACCTTCTCTTCTCCATGTGCCTCTTTGCACATGATTTGGACCAGAGAACCTGCCTGAGCTCTGAGACCCTTTATGGAGGCCCTTCTCTCTATCCCACCACCTTCAAAGGCACGGGTGGTGGGGATGGAGGACGGGACCTTTTCTGCAGCTGCTCCCAGGCTATGGAACTCCCTCCACAGGGAAGCTAGGATGCTGTCTTTCCAGGGTCATTTCCAGAAAGTCTTTGGTGACTGATCATTAATAGGAGATAGAAAAGAGTTTTCTATCTTTACTATTTGCCTCTCACTTTTGTAACTTTTAATGTATTTTTTAAAAAATCTTGTTAATACAAATTACTTTAAAAAAACTAAAAAAGGAGACGGGCCCAGGGATGACTTGTGAGTCAAGTTCCGTCCGTCCTTCCTTCCTTCCTTCCGTCCTTCCTTCCTTCCTTCCTTCCTTCCTTCCTTCCTTCCTTCCTTCCTCCCAATAATGAGAGTTTGGGCAGCTAACAGCCTATTTAAAAGCAATATTCTAAATACAAAGTCATTTTAAAAAGTATAAATATAAGAGTTATTTTAAAATGCAATTAAAGAATTTATAAAGTCACAATATTAAACATTAGAAGCACTGGAATTCATTAAAAGGCAATATATAAATCTTCAAAACACCACTGTATAGCCATAAAAGACCACCCCGGTCAGCTTCTGATAACCGGACAGCATGAAAATGCTTTGGCTTGCCGAGAGCAAGGACGGGGTCGTGCCGGCCCCTCCAGGGAGGGAGTTCCCAGGTCTGGGAGCCCCCACGAAGAAGGCCCCGTCCTCCGTTTGCACCCCATCAGCCTGAGGGGTGGTGGGACAGAGAGAGAGGCTCCTCCAGACAATCTTGGAGCTTTCCAAGGGGCTCATAAAGGGAGATACGGTCATTGGAATAATTTATCCCTCTTTGAGTAAAATTAAGGAGGAAACAGTGGGTGGCAAATTCCTTTGCTGAGCACATCTTTTGTGCCATGAAATGAATAATTCAACTTTTAAAAAAAAAGGCAAAAGGGAAGGGGAAAAAAATCTTTCTGTACATTTAAATCACAGGCTGTAATAGCTCCAAGAGGAGCCATTAAATGCAGCAACAAAACACGGCCCTGTTTTTTTCCCTCCTCCTTCTCTCTCCTTCTCCCCCTCTGAGTCCATAATTACATATTTATGGAGACCATTGTAAAGGACTGCCAATTTTCAACATCGTGTATGCCCACCATTCATGCCGGCAGGAAACTGGAGGATCTTGGAAGACAGCTCTGCTTTACAGTTTATGCCGTATGTTATTTTGCTGAATGAAATTAATGCCTCGTGGCTCATTTTCTTCACCTCCTCCACGCATGCAAAGAAATCTACGATAATGCTTGAACATTAGGCCGGCCCGTTTCATGGCAATTGGCAACGGAATGGAACCCATCAAGGGATGAGAGGAACGAGAGCAGAAGCTACACTGCGGCCAAGATCTTGCAGCGTAAACCTTTTGCGTGCAAAGTTACTCACTGCCTGTGCTACGCAACCTTTGATCAGCATTCTCTTAGGGACATCCACGTGTGTAAGTCACATTATGCACACGGGGCCAAAAAGTTGCCACCGTGCAAAGGATATTGTCTGCTGATAGTGATGGAGGCAGAGTTGTGCAGGTGGCATCTTCCTTGGTGAAAGGTGTAAACCGTGCATTGTGTGTTGTGGTTGTGCATCCCACACTTTGCACGGGGATTGGGTGTCCTATACTTTGCACTGTGATGGCGCATTTCAATTCTGCATCCAATCCTTTGCATTGTGGTGAGCATCACTATTGTGTGTCCTATACTTTGCATCGCGGCTGCACATTGAGCTTTTGCATCCCGTACTTTGCATCGCGGCCTGTGCATTTTGCATTATGCGTCGCAGAACGGCACCTAGCCATGGACAAGGGTTGCACAGCATTGCTACTCTGGAGTCATGCGCAGGCTTGTTTTCTCCTGCTCCAGAGACTAGACCAGGAATTCAGTTACAAGAAAGGAGAGTCCACTTTAAAATTAGCAAGAACTTGATTGCAAGAGCTGTTCAGGGTGGGTCCTTCTTCACTGGAGGTTGGATGGTCATCTGTCCAGAGTGTCTTAATTAACTGCATGCCAGAGGGGTGTACCTTGCAGTCCCTTCCAACTCTATCATTCTATGAATTCAAATTATTAGCTGCAAAATACCTCCAGTAAAATTTTAACATCCTGTCAACAATCTAAACCAGTGGTCATCATCTTAATGCTAAGAGTGCTGCTGGGGAAAGATCAACCAGCTAAGCTGGGCTCTCCGCCTAGCGAGGAATGGGACACCAGCTGTCTTGATGAAAGGTATGGTCAATGTCTTCCTTGAGATTCCACCACATCCTTCCTTAAGTTGGCCGCTGAGCCATGGAAATCTCACTGCGCCGAGCGTGGCCGGCACTTCCAAGTTGGGAACAAATCCCACAGTTAAGATCACCTTTTCTTTTCCACCTCCCTCCTCTTCTTCCCCCATGGCCCAGTGTCAGCTACTTGCCAACAGCCAGCTTGGCAGCCAACGGTTTCCCGGATAACGGCCAACAGTCCAAATAACACAGAGGGCTCCAGGCCAAATCCTACCGTGCCAGAGAGCAGAGGAAAGAATGGAGAGGGACAGAAACGCAATCCATACCCAGCTGTCAGCCTGGCAGAACTGGCCATCATCATTATTATTATTATTGGTGATTTGGGGGAATGTTGGCCATTGAAGAAATGTAAATGAAGCTGTGAGCGACAGAGAGGAGCACTTTTGTTCCCAGAAAATTCTGGACGACTTTCCCAAATAAATGTATGTCCGCCCAACCTCTGGTCCCACCCTGGCCATCCCTGGTTTGGACACAGCTGACATTGGGAGCAGATTTGAGAAGAATTTCTTCAGCGTGTTGGGTCCTAAATCATTCCTGACACTTATTCCAAGGCACGGCATGTTCCAGCGGAAAGAGGTGCAATGCACACTGGGCAGGAACGGTGGGAGGGGGAGGAGAAGGTCTGGATTTAAGCCCAGCTCAATTCTAGCCTTGCTTCGTAGCGATAGCAGACAGTCAACTCCCTATCTACTTGCTGGGAGATGATTTACATCAAGGGCAGTCACACGCAGGAGGCAGAAGGGCCCAAAGCAAGCTGCGCTACCACCATTTTCGGGAACCAAAAGTGGTATTCTAGGCACTTCCATTCAAAGGAGACCAGTTACTTTGACATCACATCGACTTCAACTTATGGTGACCCCATGAACACAAGATCTCAAAGACAAATGGCCTCAGCCGTGGAAACCCGTTGGGTGACCTTGGGCAAATCATGCTCTCTCAGCCTCAGAGGAAGACAATCTCCTCTAAATCAGTCTCTCCAAGAAAACCCTAGGAGAGGGTCACCCATATATCTGAGCCAGCATCGTGTACCGGTTTGAGTGTTGGACCAGGACTTTGGGGACCAGGGTTTGAATCCCTGCTTGGCCACGGAAATCCACTGGGTGACCTTGGGCAAGTCACGCTCTCTCAGCCTCAGAAGAAGGCAAAGGCAAACCTGCTCTGAAAATATTCTGCTAAGAAAACCTCATGTTCACTGTAAGATCCCCAAAAGTCAGGAATGACTCGAAGGCACACAACAACTCATACCTCCCAGTGTCCCTTTACGACGAGGATTCTGTCTGCGACACCCACAAGGAAATATGGAAGCTCGACTCTCTTGGAGGCAGGGGATGAAGAAAGACCTGAGCTGCAGGGCGGAGGATGAAGTTAAGGCCATTTCCGCACTAGACTGCTATAGCGCTATTATTCCACTTTCAACATCCTACGGAATCCTGGGGTTTGCAATTTAGGGAGGGGCCTCAAAAGCCATCCTCAAAGGCCCCTCTTTCCGTAGGATGTTGAAAGTGGAATAATAGCGCTATAACAGTCTAGCGCGGAAATGGCCTAAGTCAATTCAGGGAAAAGCACCGCTTCGGGACAAGCGCGGTGGCCTCCTTTTCCGAGGCAAAGAGCGTCTTGTCGCCGCCGCCGCTTAAGTCAATTAGCCTTCCACTCTGAGCGAAACTTAACGGAGTCCCTCTTCAGTCAGTGGCGGTGGCTGCCGTTTTTAATTCAATCAGCCCAAGTTAAACAGGCAGAATTTCCTCAAGCAAAACCATCGCTCTTCAAAGGAGGCCTAATTGAGTCTTTCTGTAGAAAATGTGCTCGCGCGCCGGCAAACGGCGGTGGCGGCAGCCGCCCCCGTTGCTCGTTCTGTCGACATAAAGGCAATTCGTGGCTGATAACGGTGGGAGGAAAGGAACCCCAGGACCGGGAGCGGAGAGCCGGGACCCTCGACCTCCCTATTGACCGGGGCGGGAAAATCTCCTTTTGTTTCGGAACTGCCCGTGAGAAGGAAGAACTTCCAACATTTTCTCCCCCTTTGAGCAAGATTGTTTTGATTTCAGGACTTCGGGGTGAAAATTTCGTTTGCAGAAAAAGCAACTGGGTTAATTTTATTTATTTGGTTCAAATATTGTTATCCCACCCTATATTTGTGGCCACTCCAGAGACTAGAACGTGACGCAATGGTTCAAATTACAAGAAAAGCAATCCTACCAAAATGCTAGGACGAACTTCTTGCGCATAAGAGCTGCTGGACACTGGAATAGATTGCCTCCCGCCGTAGTGGGATCTTCCTCTTTGGAGGTATTTAAACAGAGGTTGAAAACTGGGCAGCCCTCCAGATGTTGCCAAGTCACAGCCTGTCGCATTCCCTTGTCCTAGGTATGGGTCTGAAGTTTGCGTTCGTGCCACCAGACCCAAAACTGCACCCCTCCAAGCCCCTCGTAAAGTGGAGAGACCCCCGTTGCTTCAGCAGCTAATAGCATTTGCCGTGCCTGGGCACAGACCCGTCTTGGCTTGCTGCAACAAGCAAACGTTTTGCAAATGTCGCCATCCCCAGCTTCCAACCCCCTCGCTAACTCCAGCCCTAGATTAAAACTTCATCCCTCGCTCGCAAACACCCTCGCCTCCTCCTTCCATCTGCCTCACTCGCTCTCGTTCCGGCTTAAAAAATCTCATCTCTTGCTTGCAGACGCTCCCACCCGCTCCTTCCATCGCCCTCTTTCCAGTCCCACCTTACAATTAATTTCTCTCTAAATGGCTAGCTTTTTCCTTAAGGTTGCAGCTCTTCCTCCCCAAGTGGTTCAAGATGCCTGAATGCAGCCCTGCTCCAGTGGCAAAGTCATCTCATATTTTCCTATCCTTTGCCTGTCTCTTGTCTCCCCATCTCAACTTCAGGCGCTTTCTTTTAAGGGATGGCACCTAATTCACCCTGAAAACCAGCCCTGAACCAAACTGCACCCCGGCTGAGGGTTCCCTTTGAGTCCCCCTCTATCTGTTCCTCTTTCAAACATCTTCGTGGCCCTAGGCAGGGTGGCTGCTTCCAAAGACCTGAACTCGGCATATCTTCATCAGTCTTTGGCGTGAAGCCGTCTCTTTTGATCACAGTGCCCACTTTGTCAAAGGACGATGGACTTTATAATTAGTTTTTAATGTCGTAAGGAACCCTGAGCGACGCAGAGGCCTCAGAAGAGTGGCACGTAAATCCCTAAGTCGGTAAGCGAGTCAGAAAGTCACCTTTCTGAAAGTGGATTTGGAGCCCCTTTTGTGATTCAGATTCCCAATTTGCACGCACGTTTTTTTCCTCCGCATTATGAGATCAGGAATTTGCACAGTGGGATCTGTAAATCTGAACTTATCCGCGGTGTCATGATTAAATGAACCCTTTGTAGAGCTGTTTCAACTGCGAAGCAGACACTCAAATATATAAGAGGATAAGAACATCAGAAGAGACCTTTAGGAGCAAACCAAAGGCCTAACTTGTCCAATACCCCGTTCCCTCGGTGGTCCACATCTATGTCCACCACCGGGGCGCAGAAGCAAACGTACTCTTTGTCTCCAATCTAACCGTGAATCAACACTGCAATGCTGCAGTTGACGGGCTGCATCAACAGGAGCAGAGAGTCCATGGAAATCCACTGGGGTGACCTTGGATCACACTCTCTCAGCCCCACAAAACCCACGATAGGTTCACCGTAGGGTCTCCATAAGTCAGAAACAACTTGAAGGCATGTAACAACAACAACAGCATACAAGTCAAAGTATCTGCATGTTGGTGGAAAGGTACCCATTTCTGCTCTGCCTCAGGCAGCCAAATGTCTTGGGTCAGCCCTGTTCCTGGCCACTGCCCACTCTATGCCCTCTGACAAGGAAGGCCCTCCATGACATTTTTTTGGAGCCAGCGAAAGCAGGGGGGAGGAGATTGCCTGACTTATATTTTCCACGTTCAGCTGTCGGCGGAGCCAAGAGCTCAGAGAAGTAACGACAGAGAACATCATTTTCCCCCCTCCCGGGCCGCCTCCTCTCGAGGACTCGTACGCTGAAGAGCCAGCTCTGTTCTTTGCCGAGCTTAATAAGGGGGAGAGGGAAAAAAATTAATATTCCCCTCCGATGTGATTAAAGCCCCCTTCGAAGTCATTATTCTTAACTCAAGCAGACTGAGTTTAGGTTAGCCTTCCGAAATCATTTCCATACGCTAATGACTCCATAAAAGCCCTTCGCGATAAAGGATGATATTGAGATCGTTACATTTCCAAGGCTGAAACGGGGACATAATTCTCACTTAAAACTCGAATGGTACAATGGATTCGTCCAGAGGGAGACGGGCAGGGAACACAGTTGGATGTCAAAGCTTCTTCGGTTTGACAAATGGGGAATGGAGTCGGTCCCCTGAAGGTCAAGTTTGCTGAGTTTCTGCGGATGGGGCGTTTTGATGCCCGCGTTGAAGTCAAATTCTCTATGGTGACCCCACGGTACCACCTTGAACGGCACCTTGCCGTACCCAGTGGTGTCTGATCTGGGCAGCTCTAAGTGGATTTGGGACTGGTTAGTCCTCAGATGGGAGACCACCAGGAAGAAAGATGGTGGACTCCAGCTGGGGCAAGGAAGGAAGCCTGCCTGAAACCTTGGAGAACCATGGATGCTCGTCAAAGTTGGTGACATTGGCCTAGGAGAAGGAGAAGGAGAAGAAAGAGGATTTTATTCCTTTAGGTCCCACTCTTCTCCCAATAAGGAATCCTGCCTGAAATCTTGGAGAACCATGGATGCTGGCCAAAGTTGGTGACATTGGCCTAGAAGAAGGAGGAGGAGGAGGAGGAGGAGAAAATGTTATTCCTTTAGGTCCCACCCTTCTCCGAATAAGGAATCCTGCCTGAACTCTTGGAGAACCATGGATGCTGGTCAAAGTTGGTGACACTGGCCTAGAAGAAGATGACGACGACAACGAAGATGGTAATAATTGTATTCATTTATATCCCATCTTTCTCCCAATAGTGGGACACAAGGCAGCTAACGACATATTTAAAACCATGCAAATTAAAAGCAGGACAAAACATTCATAAAGGATAAATGCAAGATTTAAAAAAAACCAGTAGTACAATTTATGGCATTAAAAATGTTGTTGTTGTTGTTGTGTGCCTTCAAAGCAGTTCCGTGTTGTGTCCCTTACCTCGGCTTGGAAACCTTCCACCAGGATGGCGACCAGAAGGTTGAAGAGCACGTAATTGCCAAAGGTCATCAAGGCCACGAAGTACAGGGCGGCCCAGGAAGAGGTGGACGCCATGCCGTTGTAGAGCACCACGTTCCAGTCTTCTTGGGTCAGGATCTACACAGAAGAGCGGAGAAGGAATATTACATACATAAACATCACGTGGTGGTTTGAGTACTGGACTAGGACTCTAGGAGACCGGGGTTCAAATCCCTGCTCAGCCATGGGAATCCACTGGGTGACCTTGGGCAGGTCACACACTCTCAGCTTCAGTGGAAGGCCATGGCAGACCCCCTCTAAATAATAAACCTTGCCAAGCAAACTCTAGGAGAGGATCTCCATGAGTCAGAATCAACTCGGAGGTATGTAACAACTGATAAACAGTGTAGCGGTTTGACTGTTGGACTGCAACTCCCAGAGACGAGAGTTCGAATCTCCAGTCATAGAAACCTACTGTTGGACCTTGGGGAGGTTGCACCCTCTCAGCCTTAGGAGGAAGGCAATTGTTGGAAACCTCTAAATCTCTCCCTTGAAGAAAATCCCTAGTTTCTTAGTCCAAGACTCAAACCACTATACTGTGCTGCCTCTCCTAGGGCTGTTCGTGGCCAGGTTTCCTCTCCATGGAGGAGAAAAGTTGGCTTGCCCAAGGTAGTAGTCTTCTGTGGCTGAGTGGGGATTTGAACCCTGATCTTCCAGAGTCCTGGCCCACTACTCAAACTATTTCACCTTACTGATTCTCAAAATTATCTATGCCAGGCTAATTTTCCCCAGGGTGCAGAAAAAGCATGATTAAAAGAAGGGTGTCCAACAAGACTGGGCCAACTTGAACCCAATTAGCCCATCCTCAGCCAAGGCATCTGTCTTTAGACGTGCTGCAAAGCAGGGGTTGACGCGTGGTGATGCCCTTGATAGCGGAGAACTATTTCGAGCTCCGTGTCCGGACACGCTTCCATTAACCTCCCAGGAAAACATCCGACTCGGGCTTCCCGCCGGCTGGCGAGTTTATTTACCTACAAGACTCGCTGGGAAAATTGCTCCGGCACCTCTATTAAAACGAGGCGATGGAGGCACGAACTACATGGAGCCGATGTCAATTTCTACCTTGGGAAGTCAATTATTTAATCTCGGTTGCTTATTTATCTAGACGAGATGGACTGAAAAGGACGACCACCGTGGTTTTTTTCCTTATTCTGGAGGATTTTCAAAGGAATTTTGTCCTCCAAAGGGTGTTGGTTGCACACAGTGTGTGGCATCCTGTTGGCAAAATAAGCAGGCAACAGTTGTGCCGAATTTATTACTATTACCATCTGATTATCCTTTCGTATCTGATTTCTAATGTTTTTGATACCTGTTCACGTCATGTTGTTGGAATCGACCTTTCTATACAATACATACTCATGGACAAACAATTGTTATTTATTTGGTACTATGTCTGTATATCTGTAGGTTTTAGTTAATAATTCTGCTTACGAATATAGCTTATACAGTCTAATTTTTGTTCAAGATACAGTGCCATTCACCTGGTAGTGGTTGTACAACACTTTATTTTTTTTTTTGTAATATTTTTATTAAGATTTAGTTACCAAATAAAAAAGGAAAAAATGGGTCACATCTTCTTTAAATGTATCCCACCTCCCCCACTTCTGCTTATATTTTCCAGTTGAAACTACATTGTTCCTGTTTACACAAAAGAAGAGCAATTACATTTCTATTATCAATAAAAACAATTGCCGTTTGTCTTGTTTCCGTATCTCTACATCTTATAAACCTACGTCTTTACCCAGTCCAATACTCCTTTCCATTCCCTTTCAAAATTCTATATTGGTTTATTTTTCAAAGTGGAAGCTAATTTTCCTGTTTCTACCATCTCTAAAACTTTCAACTTCCACTCTTCTAGATTTATATCTTTATTTTCTTTCCCATATTGTGCACGCACCAACCTTGCCGCTGTTATCAAATATAACAGAATCTTCTGATGACTTCTTATCTGTCTCTGTTGACCGTTGTACAGCACTTTAAAAGTACACAAAGCCGCGTGTGAATGTGTCTTTTCGGTTTTGCTTGGAGAGGAGGAGGAGGAGGAGTGAACACAATAACCCGGACAGAATAATTCCATGCCTGGAATTCAGTCTCACACGAACAGACGCGTACTCTGGAGTTACGTAAATGCTCCATATTCATCGTCTCCATGTGGTCACCGCCACGGTGCTATTGTGATAATCATAAATTTCCTCCCCCAAGTTACTACAGTTGCATTGAGGGAAGGAAAGTTCAGTCTCTTGGTGATCAAGGCGTGGATGGGTGACGTTTCCAACCCATCCCACCAGCCAGGAAAACTGCAACAATGCATTTCCATGTTGAAGCCACACTGGCTTGCAGAATTGTGTAGAAATGTCATCCACTTGCACCTCAATCACCGACAGAACAAACCTCCTTCTCTTGGTGTTGTTGATGCCCAGTCAAGTAGATGGGGGGGTCTTTATGGAAAGCACCGATAATAGTCAATAGAGAATTAACAAAACTTTGTGAGACTCGAAAAAGTACGGGACAAGGGTGTCTCCCGTCTCCCCTTCTGTTTGTCTTGGTTCTCGAGGTTTTAAACAGAGCCGTACAACAAGATGAGAGAATTTTGGGAATAAGGGTTAAAAGAAAGTTAAGGGCGCCTGAAGATGGCTTGATGATAGTTTTGGAAAATCCTCTAGAAGGTTACAGAAGCGTTAATAGGAAAGTTAAAGGAATTTGGCAATTTGGCAGGTTTTGGGAGACGCTGCTTAGTTGCGCATACGTAACTCCATGTAACTCACAGCATCCTTTTATTTGATGATGAAGCCGTCACTTTCGGGGCCTTACCTGAAACACCGTGACGATGGCCCAGAGCAAGGTGTCGAAGTTCTTCCTGTCCGGCATGGTGTCGCCGGTGTCTGTTTTCAAGCCAAACTTGCACCCGAAGAGATGCATGCCGAGAATGCTGGAAAGGAAGGAGAAAGAGAAAGGGGAAAGAGCTTGTCAGTAATGCGAGGACTCAAAGGGATGTTAGGTGCAGGGCCGGCCCTGCCATTAGGCAAGGTGAGGCAGATACCTCAGGAGACAGGCGCTGGTGGTTTGGCGAAGGCATGAGGCCAGATTTTTTTCAATGGTGCAACTGGTTCAACTGCTTCAGGCCCCTGACAGAAGAGGGACCCCGTGATAAAGCAAAGAAAGGCATAGTTTGCTGCCTTTTTCTCCACGGTGGCTTCCTAAATCTCTCCATCTTCCTGTCTTCAATAGCATTTTGAGCATTATGAGAGTAGCTGAACTAAATTGCATGGGAACAGGCCACCAGTCTTGAGACATTTCTCTGCTGAGGTCTATCGTACTCTGCAATACTGAATGCTGGCCAAAATTTTGAGAAAGAACCACCGTGCATTGGGAAATAAAAAAAAGACAGTAAATTCAGAGTTCTTGGCTGCACCGAGGGATAATAATTCTCCAGTCTCTTCCGCACGGGGCGAGGACACTCCTGGGTGTCAGTTCAGCTGCCTCAATGACGTTTGTCATCTATCAAGAACAACGGAGCGATTCTTTTGCTCCTGTTGTCAATTTGCGTCCTCCGTTTGTCTCCCGGGTGGCAGGATGTGGTGAAACAGCGAGACGGGCGGCGAGGGAAATCCATCTGCTGGGCCTCAGCCTGTCTGTCTATTGTACGCTCAGCTGTCATCCAGGCTTAATTCCTTGGAAATGTCCCCTCCTGTCATTCTAATTGATGCCGAGCTTAGACGAGTGGGTGGGCTGAGGAGCAATTAATGGGGAAAGAGCGAGAGAGAGACAGAGAGACGGAAAGAGGCACGGTGGTGGTCCTCACCTGAAGATGAAGATGAAGAGCATCAGGAGCATGCAGAAGGTGGCCACGTTGTCCATGGTCTTCATCAGGACCACCAGCTGGCGTCGGAGGGCCGGCATGAACCTCACCAGCTTCAGCACCCGAAGGAGCCGGAAGGTCCTCAGCACGGAGAGGCCGCCGTCCGACTGGCCGATGATCTCCCAGACGCTGTCGGGTTTAAGCGGGACACTCATCAGATCACAGAATCATAGAATCCGAGGGCTGGAAGGGGCCCCAAAGGCCATCCAGTCCAACCCCCTGCCATGCTGCAACGCCCGACCGACAGAAGCCCATCCGACCCCTGTTTAAGGATCTCCAAAGGTGGAGAGTGTCCTCCAAGAAAAGTCTGCTCCGCTGTCAAACCGACTCTATGCTGAAGAACGGCTTCCTGATGCTTAGGTGGTAGGTCTTATCGTGTGAATTTCCCCCCCTTGCCTTGCAAGTATTAATAATGCAATGAGTGTTTTGGGTTGCAGCTTATTATTATCTCCCATATAGAGGGACAACAATCTGTCTACCACAGGCAGCGTTGAACCGATTAGTCATAGGTGAAAGGCTGCAAATACTTCCTTCCAAAACGTTTAACCTACTGCAGGATTGCCCCAACAGTCAGACAGCCGGGTATTACCCGGATTCTAGCCATGCCCGTTTAGATCATCACTTCTCCTGGATTTCAGCCTTTATTTTTAAAGCAGTATATTTCTAATCATCATCATCCACCTCTCCCAAAGGCCCAAGGTGGGCCACAACACAACTAAAAACAAACTATAGAACATAAAACCATTCAAAATACAAATATCTCTCAATTTCTAAGCCTTCTAGAAGCTTTTCTTTTGTAAAATTACATATCATTTTACTCCCATTACTCATTAATTCTGTACCAGTTTCTCTTCCATTCCTACTGTTGTTTCAAGGTTAGTACTAATACCATATATATCCAGAGGTATATCTAGGTATCCGTATCTATATCCATATAAATACCTATATATACACCTATATAAATACCTATACATCTATATTATAAATCCCTGTTGGTTATACTTGTATTCCCAAACCTATCTTGAGGGCGCTTGGGTTGGAGCACCGTGAATCGTTCCTTCAAAGTTCAGACTAAATCCTGGCGCGGATCCACGCTCCCCACCGACGTGGGAGCCCCCAGCTGCAGGGAAGCCATCCGCACCGCCCTGATCCGTCATCAGCCGCCGGAGGTGGCAACCCAGGCGCCCGCCTTACCTGATCACGACAATGATGCCGTCGAAAATGTTGTAGGGGTTCTTGATGTAGCCCCAGATGCCAAAGGCCAGGAGTTTGAGCACCATCTCCAGGGCAAACATGCTCGTGAAGACAATGTTGCTGATCTCCAGGGCGTTGGTCAACTCGTCTGGCTGCGCGGGAGTCGGGGACAAAGAAGACCCAAGTCGGAATGTCAACAGGCTACCGGCACCCTGCAGAACCTCCCGATGAGGCCTCCCCAATCCACCCCTTTTTCTCTCAAACGATGCAAAAAATCCAAGTAGAAGAAATTGAAACAACCTTTCCTCAACCTGGTTCCTCCACCCCACAGCGGCTGGACGATAACGCCCATCATTCTGAGCCAACAGGGCTGTCGTCTGCGTGAACGTCCTTCTAAAATGCTGGTTTTTTTCTCAGTTGATTACAACGATTCTTATCAAAATGGGGGAAAATATCACAGTGGGGAAAATGTATTAATGGAGGAAGGAGAGGCAGAATTGCATCTGGGAGACGGAGGCAAGCCATTGCAACCAGGAGGAGGAATGGCTTCCACGGTGCCTACGTAGCTCGAGAATGATTGTGAATATGTAGCGGCTACGCATTTGTAACTGCCCAGCAAGATTCAAGCCCATTTTTTAAAAAATCTAATGGCTTAAAAAAAATGGCTTCAAAAAAGAACTAGATCATTGGTATAGAGATGCGTAAAATTAAGTTAACATGACAAATGGGGGGAATAGATCAAATGGTTGCAGGTATCCCAGAATGAACTGAGGTTGGCTTTGGAAGAAGGAAGAATTATTGGGGGGAGAGAGGAGCAGAAATCACCCAAGTTCTGTCCACTGGACTTGATTTACATCCAAATCCCTTTTTATTTCTGCAAGCAGCGTGGGTAGGAGGGACGTTTAACTGTATCAACGGCTCGGCTGGCAAAAAGAGTTTCGAGAACGATTTTGCAATTAATTCTAAAGGCCGGGATTGGGCTTGCATGTAAATGGGCCTCTCTAGAGGACTGAATAAATGCAGGTGAGGTTCCAAGATCGATCCATGCTGCATAGGGTAAAACTGAACGATTTGATCCAGAGGCGAAAGAAGAAAGAAATGTGAAACGTGGAAAGCTGCTGCTCTTGGTGGAGGTGCAGCCATTTGTGAAACCCCACCAGGCAAATGATGGCAAGGTTGTTGTCTCCAAAAATATGGCGACTGCAACATTTCTGCCTAAGTTTTTTTTTTAAATGGTCAGGATCTTCTTGGAACTTCACAACAGCATAACTGGGGCTTATGTTAGTACAGGGATTGGCAAAATGTGGCCCATGGGACCTCTAAGCATGGCACCTGAAGTCCCCCAGGACCTCCCAAAAGCTCCCAGACTCCTAAATTTTAAAACATTTTTGGAAGGGCCAATTTTCCAGTGATTTCTTTTCTGTTAATGCTAGTGAACCTTTATGTTGGTTACGTCTCCTGGTATGTATTATATTGGGGATGATTGCAATGTCTTCCAGTTTGATGCCAATAAAATGTGACTTGATTTAATCTCGGGCACTAAAAATGGAATTTCAGCAAATTCAGTTTTAGGGGAAAGCATGTGTGGTATCTTACGCCACGTGGGATTGTGCTGAGAATTGAAAAGAAGAATTCTTGGCCCTATTTAAACTCTTTGGGTTTCTCAGTTGCCATCTTAGTCCAAAATTTATTGCAAGTCCATTTTTAATAGCAATGTCAGTAACATGTCTATGTGCAGCCGTCCTTGGAGACTACTCATAAAATATAACACGTTAATAATTTTTAATACTTCTCTTCCCATGATATATTTTCCCCATCTGAACTATTAATTTTTTTCCTCCTTGTCACAATTTATCAGTCTACGCAATTTAGTCTTCAGCCAAAGCATACATAGTAGCGGTTATAATGACTGCTTGGAAAGTTACTTCTTTCTTTTTTAGACTACAACATCTTTGCTGGCCATGGTGGTTAAGAGTTTCTGGATATTGTACTCCCTGCCTTGAGGGAAAAAAAAATTGAGAAGTAGAACAAGGGCAACGAGGAACGATCACAGAGTCATAGCATCACAGAATTGGGACAGACCTAAGGGCCCAGCTCTGTTCTTCCAAGCAGGAAGACACAATCAAAGCACTCCCTTTGATAGATGGCCATCCAGCCGCTCTTAAAAAAAAACCCCAAAGAAGGAAGAGACTCCACCACACTCCCAGGCAGCGTGTTCCAAATTGCTCTTACGCTCAGGAAGTTCTTCCTAATGTTTAGATGGAATCTCTTTTCCTGGAGTTGGACTCCACTGCTCCATGTCCTAGACTCTGGAGCAGCAGAAAACAGGCTTGCTCCATCCTCCAGATGACATCCCTTCAAATATTTAAACATGGCTATCGTATTACTTCCTAACCTTCTCTTCTTCAGGCTAAACATCCTCAGCTCCCCAAGCCACTTCTAATAGGACTTCATGATTTCCAGGCCTTCGACCATTTTGGTCGCCCTCTTCCAGACACATTCCGGCTTGTCAATATCCTTCTTGAATCGCGGTGCCCAGAACCGGACACAACATTCACATGAGTTCTGATCAAATCGGAATAGAGTTGTACTGTGACGTCCCTTAACCTAAACACTATACTCCTATTGATGCAGCCTAGAATCGCATTGGCTTTTAAAGCTGCCAGTCTATTAGAATAAATTCTTACAGTCAACAGTATAAGATTTGGCAGAATGCCTCTTCCATTTCTAGACTGCTGTTGCTCAGTTGGAAGTGACATGACTTTTTATTTCTGCTTAAGAGCAAATAAGCTAATGTTAACCCAATCATTGAAATCAACTTGTTCTACAAACAAGATTTTATATAAATTAATTCTCCCCCATTTCAGCACGAAGGGAGCAGTGAACGGTATGATGCAATGGAGTCAGTCTCCTGGGCTGATAGAGTACTGTATCTGATATAGCTGAACTTGCTCGTCACCAGATTGGATTATGTTTGCATGCAGAACGTGTGCGGGCAAAGAGGGGTCGGGTTAACCGGGCCTCCAGTTGAATTTGTCAATGCAGCAGGGGATTTGGGGTGAGTCTGGAAGCTAAACTTCAAGGGAGCTTTCTGTGGTGCTGAAGGTATTTGGGGAAAGGATTCAGCACCATGGTTAGATCCTTTGAAGAGCACAGTTAACACCCGTAGTGGATGTCCCGCCCCGCTGACATGTCAGCCACCAACCAGTGGGTCTAGACTGGCCTTTACTCCGGCCATTTCCGCACCACACTCTTATAGCGCGACGATTGCACTTTCAACCTCCTATGGAATCCTGGGGTTTGCAGTTCCGGGAGGGGCCGGCCGGCCCCTCCCGGAACTGCAAACCCCAGGATTCCATAGGAGGTTGAAAGTGCAATCGTCACGCTATAAGAGTGTGGTGCGGAAATGTCCTCTGATTCCAGAAGGGCTCTTCTGATCTTTCGATGTTGCTCAGAACTTCAGAGCCAACTTGTCCTTCTTCCCTGTCCGACCGAGATTGGAAACCATCTTCCCAGCGCTGGAATCTCCTCCAGGCTTCAGCCTGAAGGTGTTATCCATGGTGCCGAACCTCTTTGGGGAGAAATGGATTCAATGTCTCGGATAACTTCTTTAAAGTGCACAGTAAAACTTGCAGGGGATTTAGTGCATTGCGGCAAGACTGGGCCAATCCAAGCTAGTTCCTCTGAGGTTCTTAGGGCAAGAAGGTATAGTTGAGAACTTTAAAGCCAGCCTACTCTTCTGCCTTCGTTCACGTGTGTTAGAGATAAGCCTCCAAGCACTGGAGAACTCTTGCTGGAAACCCGGGTGCTCAGATACGTTACCAAAGCAACAGTGTCGGAGACGCAGGGCAACAAAACACACATCATTAGATCTTCCTCCTAGCTTATTTTCCCGGAGAACTCGAGTCTCTCCCATTTCCTCTGTACCTGAAGCGTGAGCAGCGAGGGAGGCCGATTTCCATTTGTGACTCATCCCCTGCCTGAAAAACAGCTTGCCTCCCTCTCCGTCTTGATCTCCACTGTTCATTAGAGACAGACTGTTAATAGCCAGGAAAATAACCAGAGGTCATGATTGCATTTGTGGACATGCGAGAGACAGGGAGCTGGGGTTGCAATGTGACACGGCAATGAAAAAAAATGCGTTTCGTTCCAAGCAAAACTCACACAATGGAGAGAAAGGCAGCGCGAGGCACCTGAGGAGCATGGAAAGCCAGAAAGAATAATAGAATTTTTGCAAGGTCCGTCTAGCCCAGTGACCTGCCATGCAGGAATTCACAACTACGGAACCCCAACAGAAGTTACTTTTCTTTTGCTAAAGTTGAAATTTTATTGCCTGTCACTTGCTGCCCTTTGTCCCAAGTCCTCACATGGCCTCTTCCTGCTTTGAAATCCCTCTCGACCCTCTCAACAAACTACTATTTGAGACGAAAGCTAGGCCTATGACTCTCACATTGTCCCTTTTCTTCCTCTGTGTAATTTTAAATATCTTCGCCTGAAGAAGAACTCAGTGGAGCTCCCAAAGGTTACATAATACGCTTTGTGCCTTTTAGTTGGCCCCATAAAGGTCTCATTGTTTTGTGGATTTTGGATTCTGTTGTTTGGCACTTCCGAGAGATGCCCATCTGTTTAAAAATCTCCAAAGAAAGAAAGTCTCCAGGGCAGTCTATTTCCCTGTTGAAGAGCTCTTACGGTAAGGTAACCGTGCTCCTAAATGGCAATGGGTTGGGCTAGATGGCCTTTTGGGTCCCCCTCTGGCTCTGTGGTTCTGTGAACTGATTTCGGTTGAGTCAAAAAGAAAATTGGCTGGAGTTTCCAGCTAGCTGGCGATTCCTCTGGAAACCGCCTCGGCACACAGGGGTTTCTACTTAGAGGACAAGAGATTAGGAGCAGGATAACTAGCAAGGGACGGGCACTCAGCGGAAGGGCGAGGCTGGATGGAACGGAGGGAGGGCGGCTGTTTGGATGATTACAAGTGACCTGTGGCAATTAGCGCTAAATCCACAACAACCTAAGCTGCTTTCCCTCTCAGCAGGAACCCCGGTCGCACTGCACAGGACTGGGACCAACCGTAGGGCTACAGATGTTGGTGCAATTCCGATGAGGCCGCAGTGGCCAGAAAACGGGGAGGAAGAAACAGGCCCTGGGAAGATTCGGACCCACTTCCAGGTGCTCATAGGTCTCGTGCTCCAAAATGTCTGCATGCGAGTTGTGTTCACGAAGGTATCTCCCCTTGTGAGGAGAAAGAGGAACAGGGCACCCACATTCAGTTCTGTATCTGGTGGTGGAATAAAGGGTTGCAGGGAAGGAAGTATCCACTGATACTTTTCTGATGAATTGGATTATAACTCCCGGTTTTTCCAGTTCAGCCTCCAATGTCTCCATGGTTAAGAAATGGAGGGGCACCTGAGATCTCTACCTTAAACGCTGGAGATCTGCTGCCAGTCAGACAAGACGTTGGCCAAAAATCAAGACCAGCTACTGAGTTAAGTACTTGGTAAGGCACTTAAGTGTTTAAGTAAAGTAGTAAATGTTAAGTAACTTGAGAGCCAGCATTGTGTAGTGATTTGATCATTGGACGACAAACCTGGAGACTCTATTGAGTTAAGTTCTTAACTGGGTACTTGGTACCTCAGTTACTTAGTAGTTACTACTTCAGTTACTTAGCTCTTGCTTTTGGGACGTGCCTTCCATTCATTTGTGGCTTATAGCAACCTGAAGGTGACCCTATCATGGCGGTTTCTGGGGCTGAGAGTGTGTGACACACCCAAGGTCACCCAGTGGGTTTCCATGGCTGATCGGGGAATTGAACCCTGGGTTCTACAGTCATAGTTCAACACTCAAATTGCCACAACAAGCTCGCACGTGCTGAGAATAACCCTTGATAAATCGGCTTCAGCAATCAACTGTCAGCAAAGTTCTCGGTCACAACAGATCTCTTAGGCCATTTCTGCACTAGACGGTTATAGTGCTATCATTCCACTTTCAACCTCCTATGGAATCCTGGGGTCTGCAGTTGAGGGAGGGGCCTCAAAGGCCTCTGCTTCCTCCTCTCCTCAAAGGCCCCTCCCTAAACTGCAGACCCCAGGATTCCATAGGAGGCTGAAAGTGGAATGATAGCACTATAACAGTCTAATGTGGAAATGGCCCTCGTCCTTCTTGGTGCTGCAAAATCTTCTCTTCCCCTTCCCCCTTTCTTTCTTTCCTTCCTTCTTTCTCAAGGGAAGCATATAACAAGAAACCCAGTGGTTCCTACATTGTGATTAATGCAACTGTACCAATCAGCCAAGGTGTTTCAAATATTGATGCTTCTCCTTCCCAGCTGCTCCGTTTGAGAAAGTTTCATTAGCGGGCAGTACAAAAGAGCCACCTGTTGGGTCCCTTGTAAGGAGTCCGCCCGTGAAAGGCAGAGCATCAGTTTCTGAAAATGCATTGGCTGTTTTGAACAATCAAACCGATCATGTTCATCCATAAAAGGATTCCTTCTTCTTGTACCTCCTCCTCCATGCGTGATGCAGTTTTCCTCCTCCTTAATGTCAATCCAGTGGTGGATGGTGGCTTCCCTTTCAATAGGGGTGGGGCTGGGAGGAAATCTGTGCTGGGTTTTAGTCTGAACTTTAAAGCTGCTACCCAGGCTGCCAAGCCAGTTGCATTGCATTGATTGTTGGGTGCAGGGGAGAAGAAAACTCCCCGAAGGAAGGGGGTTCACACCCCCAAATTACATTGTTAGACACTGCTGCATGTGTGGTGTGGTGTGTGTGTGTGTGTGTGATAAGGAGATGGAAAACCAGCAGAATGGCTCTTTTCAGCTGTGTCCAGTGGTTTCCATGTTAGAGGAACGGTGGATCTATTCTGGCTTAAAAAAACAAACTAACTCTGAACTCTCCGAGGTGCTGAATAATACCCAGAAGTTATCCAAGGTACTGAATCTCAATTTTATCCGGTTTGATTTCCTCCAATTTGCAAACCTGCAATGTTTTGCATTATTTTGAATCGTCTTAACTGGTTTTAAATTGCCCTGTTTGAAGTGATAAATGGTTGTCTTTCTGCCAGCTTTCCTTTCCTTTTATTATTATTTAGGCAAGCATTTAGCTTTTAACTCATGTGAAAGAAAGGTCTTTTAATGGGCCTTGCTGACTTTTTAATCGTTCTTCTATTATGTTTCAAATGTGCCTTGAACTGTTTTAACCTTGCAGTTAGACTTGGTTTAACCTCTCATTAAACAATAGACTTGTTTATTCAAAGCTTTTGAAAAAAAAAATTATGTATTAAGATTTTAGCTGTACTTCATTTTAATTCTCGCAACCTTGGGACCTACACTGGAAGAAAGGAGGATCATAAACTAAATAGATAGATAGATAGATAGATAGATAGATAGATACTCACACTTTAAGTAAATAAATAGATATGCTTTTACTGTTCTAAAACTGTTGTTATGGTTTCAATAAATTGGTCTTGTAAGGTGCTATGATATCCTCAGTTATAGAACAGAATATACTTTAAGACTATACTATTGATAAATAAGCCCTATCCCCAAATTAGCTTCATCCCATCAGACAGACCTTTGAAAGTTGGGACCGAAACCCAGAACAGATTCACTGCCCCAGTGACATAGACCTCATCAGCAGTTTTCCCTAATGGCTAGATCTACCTTGGAAAAAAATACAACAGGTATATCACCCTTTTGAATGCCTAGATTGAAATCCTGCCTTTCACTGTCAAGAAGGCATCAAGGTGACTTCCAAGAGCAGCAAGACATAAGCAAACAAACAAATATGCAACAATAAATGACATTTTAAGCCACGAAGCATATGGGCTTGAGGAGAGAAACTGGCAAGCAATTACTTTTTACATAGATTTGCATGTGAGGAACACAAGAGAGCTTGTATAGTCATCAATACACTTGCGGCATGGAGAGCAATGGAGCAATGCTCATTTTCCACCAGACTCTCCAGTAATTCCCCAACGCAAGTTTCCAATATTGCTATACCTTTGTATTCACACTTAGGGGACAAAGCAGGAGAGGGAGAGAAAGATAGATGTAAAGCATGTCCAGAGAACAAAGGGAAAAAACAAAGCCGGCCAAGAAGAACTCTATATAGATAAGCAGAGGTAGCTCCGCACAGCTATCAAAGCGTGCCAAGCAGCAGAGAACACCTTTAGCAGCAAATGCACTAAGCCAGTAGCACTCACCCACTCAGCTTGTAATCTTCCAACATGGAGGCTCATTATTCTTTGTTACAAGCTATATATAATATTTACAAAGTCCAGATGGCAATCCAACATAGCTAGCTGGCTCTTTCAGGCAGAGCCTCCAGCAACAGGCATCAGGCAACACGTGCACCTGTTGGCTGGGATGGCGCTACCTTTGCACAGACACCCAGCCAATCCTGGCCAACCCTTGGATTGTCTGCACCTGGTGCTCATCAGCAGGACCCAGCATTACTCAACTAGAGTCACATTCCTTCCCACAGGTGCACATAACAATGAAGGCAATTAAAGCAACATGACACCTACACTTACATCACAGAGTATTTTCTTGAGGTTTGGCCCAACCTTTTCTGATGAAGCAAACCCAACCAACCCAAAGCATGCCATGTGGTATGTGAAGCTGGACCTCTGAGGCCACTTCCTAGGATGTGGTAGTGCTATTATTCCACTTTCAACATCCCATGGAATCCTGGGGTTTGCAGTTTAAAGAGGGGCCTTTGAGGCCCCTCCCTAAGCTACAAACCCCAGGATTCCACAGGATGTTGAAAGGAGAATGATAGGACTATAACAGTCTAGTGCAGAAATGACCTGAGATTCTGTGCTTTGCAAGCAACACCCCTTTTTCTTTAGGGAGAGCGAACATAGTGCAACGTTTTAAGTGTTGGCCCAAGACTCTGGACGCGCGGGATTCAAATCCCTTCTCAGCCATGCAAACCCAGAGCGTGACCTTGGGCAAGTCACACTTTCTCAGGCAACAAATCTTTGCCGAGAAAACCCCGCAATAGGATCACTGGAAGTCAAAGTCAACTGGAAGGCGCGCAACACCAACAATCGTTTGCAAAGGCCACTGGCTACACTTGAGCCGGTGCGTGCCTGCTTGCAACGTCGATTAAGCCTATTGCTTTACTCAGGGAGTTACACAATCCCCTCTCTTCCGGGACTAATCTGTTTAACTAATGGATTACTGGCTCCCATATTAGATTTCCAGGGCTTACATATCAGTAAAGAAGTAATCGCTAGATGAAAACCATTTTTTTCAAAACCACGCACGCACACACACACAGAGTCAGGCGATTAAAATGAAGGCTCAGGTAAGATTAGCAAGGGGTATCTCTCTGCCTGCCTCCCCTCCAACTCACCCCGTTCCACCCCACTTCCAGTTGCAGGAAACCGTTCGAAATGGATTTAAAGTGCTAGTAATGTCGAAATGGGGGTCGAATCGATTGGGCCGTTAAGGAAGGAGATGCATTAGCTTTTAAACACCACTTAAAAAGACAGCCTCTTAAGTATAAATGTTTTAAAAAATGAAAAGGAGGACAGGGGCTGCCAGGACGCATTCAGATTTTATGATTTCACATCTGGGGCGGCAGCCAGGAGGGTTTCCATCGTGGCGTCACGGTTATGAGTGTTGGACTACGACTCCAGGAGATCACGGCTTGAACACCTGCTCTCTAATCACTGGGTGAGCTTGGGAAAGTCATACTCTCTCAGCCTCAGGCCACGGAATGCCGCCTCTGAGCAAACATTGCCAAGAAAAACCTGAGTCGCCGGGGTTGTAATCTTGGACCAGGATTCTGGGTTCGAATCCCCACTGAGTCACGGAGACTCACTTGGGCAAGTCACACTCTCTCAGCCTAAGAGGAAGGACACGGCTAACGTCTTCTGAAGAAATCTTGCCAGTGAGAATTGGCATGGTGCAATGTTTTGAATGTTGAACTAAGACTATGGAAGACCAGGGTTCAAATCCTGACTCAGCCATGGAAATTCACGGGGTTACCATGGGGGGAGCCATTTACTTGTAGAAAGTAATGAGTTTCAGTTATAGTTACAAGCCCTCCAAGGAGTTCATTGCTGCTGTTGTTACAATTTCTCAAAGCAGAGCTCTCGACTTTCCTGTTTCCCAAATGTTAGGTACAGCAGCTACTTTCAGTTACTTGACTACATCTAAATGAAGCCCAGGTTGAGCCAGCCCTTGAGCCATGTGATATTCCTCCTCCACCAATTAGTGAAGCCATATCCCCACAACTGACAAAATAAACTACATCTTACACCACAAAAGGAGGGAGTTATCATTGGGAAAATACTTCTAATTTTTTTGCTGGGGCAAAAGGGAATTAATTACAAGCAACTAGTTATTTGTAATGAGTTGCTTCCAAGCTCCAAGGAATTTAGCCCTCTTTGTCCAAGATTCAGTTGTTAGTCTCAATCAGAACAAGTTTGCAGAACCAGTGGGAAACTGGTAAGTTAATATTTACGTAGATTCCACTGGCTTTGGGGATAGCCATTAAGCTGGAACTAACAATTTAGATCTAGGCCTTTTCTTGGAACTTTATCAGGACTGGCAACCAGATTCAGCCATTGCGTTCAGGATTCAGCCCTTTGGGCCTGACTGGAAAAGCATTCCACTTTTCCCTGCTCTGGAGAAACTTGCAGGGATGTGCCCCGGCTCCATCCAAAAATTGATTTCCTTGGCTCACCTTCTGATGGGTAGAGTTCCCTTCCCTTTAGCCTTACGAGGAAGCTTCTGTATTAACTGCCGGTCCTTCTGGGGAGGCCCCATCTTAATCCGTAGCCTCTCTTAGGACTCTCGTCAAGGTATCTCCGCTCCTTTCTCCCCCATTTCTCGGCACTGCTTTGCAAAATGCTATCTCATTTCAAGTGGTGGAAATGCCAGGCAAGGTTAGATCAATTACCGGCCTTTTCCCCCCAACGGGAAGGACGAACCGGGAGAAGCTACGTGAGACGTGTCTACCTGCGGCACGCGTAGATCGAAAGCCCCCTTTTCCCCTTGAAAGGAGAGGGCAGCTGGGAAGCTTACGCCTCCACGGGGCATTCACCTGACCGGAGCAACAGAGAAAGAGGAGGCGGAAGGGAGGGGGGCCGGCACGGATCGCAAGAGCAAAACCCTCTCCGAGGAGCGGAGCTGGTTAGATCGCAATCAAGGGCAAACAAAAGGGAGGGGAGAGAGAGAGGGAACGACTTGCTCCGAGGGCTGCCCTCTTACAAGGTGGACGCTTTGATACGAACTGCTCCTCTCTCCAGTATCTGATGTACCGATTACATCCCGAGAGGGAGTTCTGGGTTTCTACCTTGCTTCCAAAAGACTGAATCTCAGTTTCTCTGGTTTCATAGAATTATAGGGTTGGAAGAGACCCCCAGGGGCCATCCAGTCCAGCCCCTTTCTGCCATGCAGGAATGCCCAATCAAAGCCCTCCCTTCGACAGACGCCCATCCAGCCTCTGCTTAAAAACCTCCAAAGAAGGAGGAGACCCCACCACACTCCAAGGAGGCAGCAGATTCCACTGCCGGACGGCTCTGACCGTCAGGAAGCTCTTCCTGGGGTTCAGGTGGAACATCCTTTCCTGCAGCTTGAATCCGTTGCTCCTCGTCCTGGTCTCTGGAGCAGCAGAAAACAAGCTTGCTCCATTTTCGACATGACACCCTTTCAAATATTTAAACACGGCTATCACGTCCCCTCTTAACCTTCTCCTCTGCAGACTAAACATCCCCAGCTCCCTAAGCCGCTCCTCAGAGGGCTTCATGGCTTCCAGACCCTCCACTAGTTTGGTCGCCCAAAATGGTCCCATAACAGTGTTGTCGAGCACCACCAGGTCGGGGCACGGACTTCCCCTCTGCGTGCTGCCAGATGACGATACGGTCAGCCCTCTGCATTCGCGGGTCTGACTTTCACACACTTGATTATTTGTAAGTTCCTTCAATCCCTGCATCCCTATGTCCGGTTCTTCTTTTCTGGGGAAACCCTCCCTCTTGGGGGCTCAAATTAGCCCACAGACCCCTTTTAAAACCTGCCTCTGGTGGTCCTTCTGCACCGCCAACCGTTGCTTGGCCAGCTAAAGAGGGCTCACAGCCCGGTTTCCCAGCATCCCAAACCTTCTCTCAATACCCCTCCCCACGGACCCAAGGAAGGAGACGGGTGGGAGGGAGGAAGTGGTGAGCGAGAAGGGAGGAAGTTATTATAGAAAGGGAGCAGTTGCGGAGCAGTTAATGCTACTGCCACGGTAATAAACGCCTCCTCTACCTACTTCTCTGGGCACCAGCTGGATGGGGAGAAAGGGGTCCGTCCTGCCGAACTGGCACACGGGTGGGTGACGTTTCCACCGGGCTCGGGGAGGGTTGGGCAAGACAGGGTTCCTAGTTAAGCATACCTAAAAATGATGTAGAATACTGGCCGACGTATGGCATTTTATGCTTTTGGAGTATTACGAGAGAGGAAGAATTTGTGATGTTATCCTGAGAGGGAAAACTGAAGGAGGACACACTCTCAGCCCCAGAAAACCCCCAAGGGTCACCTTAGGGTCTGCAATAAGCCAGAAACAACTGGAAGGCACATAACAACAATTGTGCGTGAGAGTATTTATGAAGCGTTATGAGACAGGTGAGCCTTCAGAGAGTACGGGAGAGGGAGCACCGGTGGAATATTATGAGGCATCTGGCTGCGATTGTGGGAAAGAGGATGAATCTTCATATAAGTTTCTGGAGGGACGATTCTCTCTGGCCAATTTCTGCACACTTTACAGAATTTTATCAATACACACCATGACCCTCCCTTAGCAGCCCTTTCCCCCTGGAACTTTAAAAAAAAAGCCACTTGCATGTCAGACTTTGTAGCTTCTTCCCGTACGGAAGACCCTTCGGACCACCAACTGTCCGAATGGATCTCTGCCAATCCCCTTCCCAGAAGAGCTGTTTCTGGCTTTTTTGCCGAGACCCTCTTTGCAGCCACTCCAACGGCCCCTCCGTCTGCCTTCAGGCAGTTTCAGTTCACTAACAGAGAGATCAAAAGTCATTTTGGGCTGCAACCGTCGACTCCTTCCAACTTCCCAAGCAAGCGCCAGAGAGGCGTTTAATCAAAAAAATGGATGCCGAGGCTTTCTGCCTGCCAGCGTGATTCACGGGAAGTCGAGGGGCTCTCTCCCGTCGAACCATTACTCATCCCAACTAATAGACTTATATGGAGATTCGCTCTGGCAAACGCGCGCTCCCTGGCTCAGCGGGACGGCACGAGGCGCGCGGCGACAGAACAAAGGCTCCGCCGGTTCACGCGGCTCATCAATAACGAGGCGGATTTGGGGAAATGTCACTTTCAGCCGGCCGCCTTTCAAGGGAAGGCCAGAGCCTGCCTGTGAAGAGGGAAGGAAAAAAAAAAACAAAACAAGGAAAAGGACATTTTTTGTCCTTTAGGAGCCTAAAATAAAACAAGAGCTGACCTCTGGATTTGCTGCATGTGCGGGGAAGAGATAAAAGAAAGAGAAAAAGAGATGGAAGAAGAGAGATTGCTTATGGCCTTTGGGTGTTTCAAGGACATTTGAGTGAATTGGGCACATGAGGGTGAAGTGTGTCATGACGTACAGGGAGAAACGGAGAAACAGTTCGTGTCCATGTCAGGGGCGTGGCGAATCTGCTTTGGGTTTTATTCCAGACTTTTAAAGAGCTGGCCAAGGTGTTGGAGCTGTTCCAATAATATAAAAGGAACTGTCCAAGGTTCTGAGTCTATGGAGGGTGATGGAGACACTCTCCAAAGTGCGAATTCTGTTTCCAGCCATTCAAGGTGCCGAACCTATTTTATTACTACAAGAGCTGTCCACGGTACTAGATTTAAGGATGGGGCTGAAGGAGCTCTCCAAGGTGCTGAATCCAGTTTCCAACCATCCAAAGTGCTGAGCCTATTTTATCTCCAAAATGGCTGCAGCAATTTGGGGAGCTCCTTTAAAGCTTTCTGATGCCCCACATACCCAAGGAAGGAGATGGGTGATAGGAGGTCTAGGGCCACCGTGCCAACCCACCCTCCTTCCCTCTCCCTTACCTGACCTGGTTTAGACCCTCGGTGCCCACTCTCCCCGGCACGCCTCAGCTCCCTTCCCCCTTCCTCTCCTTTTGATATTTGTGATTTCTCCACTTCTGGGAAGGTTCTGTGCCCCTAACCCTAGTATTTGTCTACCTATGTAGTTCTATCTACTTTTCTGTCTGCATGTCTCTCTGTCTGCCCAGCCAGCCAGCCAGCCAGCCAGCCAGCCAGCCAGTAATTCTATCTATTTTTCTGGTTATCTGTCTGTCTGTCTGTCTACCTATCTATTTACTATCCATCCATCCATCCATCCATCCATCCATCCATCCATCCATCCATCCAGTAATTCTATCTATTTTTCTAGTTATCTGTCTGTCTGTCTGTCTACCTGTCTATTTACCGTCCGTCCGTCCGTCCGTCCGTCCGTCCGTCCGTCCGTCCGTCCGTCCGTCCATCCATCCATCCATCCAGTAATTCTATCTAATTATCTGTCTGTCTGTCTATCCACCTATCTATTTACTGTCCGTCCATCCATTCATCCATCCAGTAATTCTATTTTATCTATCTATCTATCTATCTATCTATCTACCTACCTACCTACCTACCTACCTATCTATCTATTAGTTCTATCTATTTTTCTGTCCATGTATTTTCTGTACTTTGCCGCTGAATGATTCATGCGACAAATGGACAACTTTCCCCATGTAATCTAAATGCAACAATAATGCAAGCAGCCTTAATTTTTGTAATCTCTTTTCCTGGGGATGTAGCAGGTGGTGTTTTTTTTTTTTGGACTAAACCTTCCAGAATCCTTGGGTATTGTAGTTCCGGAATGCAACTTCCCCCGGCTGTACTCCTTTCCTGGGCTGGGGAACACTTTCCCCAACCAACGACCCCAAGGCAAATGGCTGACCTTACACCAGTTAGGAAGAACTCCAACCAGTGATTGTCAAAACCCCCAAGTGTGCCAGGAGTGATAATCGTAGCCTTAGCATGTTCCCCTCTGGCTGTTTCGTGCTGTGTAAGCAAGTCACGCCATGTGCCGGGTAGGACGGCGTTGCAAGAAAAACTGTAATGAGGCATCTGTTGGCTACCATGAGGATGAGGAAAGAACCTTTGATGTTCTTCAAAGGAAAACAAAAGAACACGTAAAAGAGTTGACATTGACCAGAAAAGCAAAAGGTATTTGCCTTCCATGTAGCAATGTTTTAAAAAATAAAAATAAATTTATTCTTCCCTGACAGTGTTCTACATGGTTTCCCGAAAACATCATCTTGTTCCCCTTGCCTTTATTTCATGTCTTCCGAGGAGAGACAGATGCAGCCATAAATATTACATCCAGCTTCTAAAGGGATATAACACCAGCAGAGTCCCCCAGCTAGTTCCAAAACAAGCACAGAAGCCAAAAAAGACGACAAGATCAGGTGGAGTTCTCAACATTTCCTAGTCCTCATTTCCCTAAGAATCACAGAACTGGAAGGGGACCCCGGGGACATCCAGTCCAACCCCCTTCTGCAGTGCAGAAATAACCATCCAAGCCCTCCCTTGGACAGATGGCCACCCAGCCTCTGCTTAAAAGCCTCCAAAGAAGGAGGAGACTCCACCACACTCCATGGAGGTAGAATATTCCACTGCTGAACTACTGCATTAGGAAGTTCTTCCTAAGGTTTAGATGGAATTGCTTTTCCAGATTCTATGATTCTAAGTCCATTTATGAAGACGTAAGCCCCCAACAGGTTTCCTGACAGTTAATAGCCATCATCATCATCATCACCATCCTCATCCTCAGCTTCATCACATCATCATCATCATCACTGATAGCAACCATCATCTTTCCATCCACATCCTGGGGAAAAGACAGGAGATCCCCATGGAGTCCTGCCCAGAACTGCGTCTGCAACTGTTTGCAGGTCCTTGCTTTCCTTTGCTTTGCTCTTGGCTCAGAAACAGAAAACCTATCTTGTCCAAGTTCCACCATGTGAATAATTTACTTCTCGGAATATTAGACATAACACGACAACCGAAAGCACAAACACGCACGCAGAGAGGAAGGGCGGGCATGAGTTTTGTCAAGCCGCCAGAACCCCACTGTTTTGCTTTGCCTCCCAAGGAAAAGCCAAAACAGCAATAAGAAAAGAGCAATTTTCCCCTACAGAGCGGGTGACCCCACCGGTGGCTCTGGGGATGATTCATCCCCTCTCGTCCCTCCATCCTTCTGAGCGAAAGCACGCCACAGGGACACCGTGTCCTCCCCTTCCCAAAATGTTCCACCGTGCCACACTGTTCTCCGTCTTGGGGCGGTCAGCCTGGCTGTTCTTGTCCTCTCGAGGCTTAAAAAGGGGACGAGGAAGGATCTTCCCATACCCATGAAGAACAAATGGCATGTTTTGGGGAGCGGGGTGAGAGACCAGGGCCATTTCTGCACTCCACTGTTATAGTGCTATCATTCCACTTTGAACCTCCTGTGGAATTCTAGGGTTTGTAGTTTCCTGAGGCCCAAGAGCTCTCTGGTTGAGAATCCTAAAGGCCCCTCCCTGAATTGCAAACCCGAGGGTTCCACAGGATGTTGGAAATGGAATAATAGCACTACAACAGTAGTTGGGAAACAGCCCACGTGGGCAAGACTTCCCCATGGCTGCGTTGCTGTCCACCCGGCTTCACACAGCCACAGGACCACAGATGGAGAAGAAGCTGGCTGGTGTCAAGTTGTTGTTCCACCCAAAACTTGCAGTCTAGTGGAACATTTTCCCCCCAAATGCCACAACCTTCTCTAATCCAGCCGGGGCTTCATCTCTCTCCCACAACCCTGCAAGGACAGGAGAGAGAACCTTCTTGCTGCCTGTCTCTTGGGGGGCAAAGATCACTCTCCCCTCCCAGATGCATCCCGGAGGTCCAACAGTCGGGCTCAGAGGCAGGAAGAAGGTAGACCTACCACCTCAGTGACCTTGGATCAGGACAACTATTTTTGCTAATGCTTTGGTTCTCAACAAGGAGGAGTGCAGAGGAGTTTAACGGAAACTCAAAAGGGACACTTCCGTTCCCAGAATCCCTTGCCATTGGCTGGGGCTTCTGGGAAGTGAGTGCAACAACCTCCAGGGCTTCATTTCCTTCCCACTTGAAAACCATTGCTGCATCTCTCTATTTATTATCATTTTTATATCAAAATTTCCAACTAACAAAAATAAAATAAAGCACAGTTTTCTTTTTTTTACAGTTTATACCACCTGTTATATAGTAATCTCCTCCCATTTTTATCTCCCATATTCCTCATTTTGTCTTTCCCCCAAATTACACACTATTTCATAAATCATCTTTAGCCAAGCTTACTTTATATGAAGTATCTTTTTTCTCCCCTCTCATAACATACTTATATTTTACTGTGTCTCCATATTGCTTATTGTCCCCCTGGCAAGATCTGCACACCTGCAGCCACACCCTCTAAGATTAAAACCAGGAGGTTCAGGCATTTGGAGGTGCTGAGGGTCCCCAAAACATCATGCGGGGACTTCATGAGCCCCCTTTCCCCCCTCGATCTAAACAGAAGGTAGAGAAATACACCGACGCACGCTCATCTTGAGACCACCTGAGAGCCTACCTGTTCGTGATACTCGATGCCCATGCTCAGCGTATTGATGAGGATGGCGATCATAATCCCCCGGTTGAAATACTTGCTCTCCACAATCCGCTTCAGCTTCTCCCCAAAAGCATTCCAGAGCCGGGCGATTTTATTCCTCTCCTTGTGCGGTTTCTTTTTCTTCTTCTTTTTGTTCCTCTGCTGCTGGATCTGGTCCCTTTGGTCCCCGTGCTTGACGTCCTGCGTGAACTCGTAGACCCCGTTGTTGTCGTCCCCCGACTCGTAGCTGTCCGACTCGCTGAACTCGAACTCGGGATCCTCCAAGATGCTGGCGCAGTAAGGGCAGTTCTGGAGCTCGCAGTTCAACATGCTGGACTGGGGACTGGGCAGCGGGCACGGCACGTTCAACCCGGACAGCCTGCTCGAGGTCCGGCAGAGACCTGCAATCGGACGGAGACGGAGCAGATGAGCGGAACAAACTTGGCTCGGTCCTAAAAGTTTTTTTTTTAAAGACAGGACTGGTGGAAGATTAATTTGGGATGTAACTATGGGGCAAAACGAGGGCTTCCCCTCAGCAAATAAGAATTCTGCCCTGCTAATAAAATTTTCCTTCGTTCCTCAACTTTCCATCATTGCAGAGAGTAAAACGTTGAAAAGAACGTTCAGTGGAGTGTGGTGGCTAGCAAAGACCTTTCTATTTAGGCGTGCAATTGGTTTTTAATATGCTGTGGCAAATGGAACTTTAAATGGAGAAGAGCGTATATGTTTTGTTTGTAGTGTATTATGTTTTAAATATGTTTTTTAAAATGGCTGTTATGTTGTTTACAACTTCCCTTTAAAAAAGAATCCAGTTTAATTGTGTGACTTTTGTACTAACAGATTTTTTTAAAAGTTGCACTGTACTTTTATAAATGATGGTGAACCATCTTAATCCCATGTTAGGAGAAAGGGGGAATATGAAGGAAGGAAGGAAGGAAGGAAGGAAGGAAGGAAGGAAGGAAGGAAGGAAGGAAGGACGGAAGGAAGGACGGAAGGAAGGAAGGATGGAAGGACGGAAGGAAGGAAGGACGGACAATTATTTTTGGGTTTTCCATTAACTGGCTGACTTCCAAGTTACTAAGCTGTTTCCCCCTTGTGTTCCCAACCTCCCAGGATGCTTTGATATCAAGGATGTCATAATATCAAGCTTGTTTTCTGCTGCTCCAGGGATCAGAACATGAACCAACTCCATGGTTCTACAATTCCATCATTCCTGGACTTTCCACGGGGTCGGTCAGCCCACACAGAGTTCCTGAGCTGCTTCCCCGCTTACCGTGTTCTCCGACCAAGCGATGGAGCTTTTCATAGGAATCCACGTTGAGATGGACGGGGCTGTTCACCATGGCCACCGGCGTGGCGCAGCCGCTGCCTCCCCCCGTTATCTTCCCCTTGGACGGCGGGGCGACGCTCCCTCTGCCGACAGGAGAAGGCAAGATGGTCGGGTAGTTCGTGTTGCCGTGGTTGGAGAGCTTGACGCCGGCCGGGACGTTGGAAGACTTGCATTTCATCCCAGCCCCTTCCACGTGGCAGTCCGCGTGGTAAATGCTACGGACCGACTCCGAATCCAGAGCCGGGGAGTTCCGGAGGTTGGGAGAGGGCGGCGGAAGCGTGAGCTGGCTCCCGGGTTTCATGACGCTGAGTTCGAGATCGCAGATCTCCGGGTTGGAGCGGGGCCCCTGCGGGCTGCCGTTGCTGAGGTGGTAGTGGTGGTGGTGATGGTGATGATGGTGGTGAATCAGGTGATGGATGGACGTGATGCGTTTTTTGCTCCGGCGTCCCTGGCCGTCCTGCGCGGCGCTGTCGGGATCCACCTTTTTCCGGCGCTTGCTCTGCCAGTTGTTGTAGAGACGCAAAGTCCGCCTCTTGACTTTCCTGAAAATGTGGCAGAGGTACTTGAGGAGTTCCTCGTAGCAGCTCCCCGGCTCGGAGAAGCTGGCGATTGTGCTGTCATTGGAGAGGTAGCGGGCCCGCTGCTCCTGCATCAGCTGGTTCTCCCGCTGCTTGGTTTCGGAAAACTGTGTTGCTATCACAACCAGGCACAAGTTTATCATGAAGAAAGAACCAACCTGGGGGGGGGGGTGGAGAGAGAGAGGGGTGCGCACAGGGGGAGAAGGAAGCACATCAGTCGCAATTCAGAGACGGGGGCATGGATAAAAGAGGCACCTGCATGCATACTCTGAAGCAGTGGTTGTCAACTTTGGCTTATGGCAACTCAATGGAGAGACCTCTAAAGATTCCAGCTGCTCAGGTCTTGCAAACGTGTAGTTAAAACAAGGCTACCTGTTGGGTAGCCCTCCATATTTCAGTTATGGGACATGTAGTTGGAGTTAATTAGCTGTTTGCTTGTAACAAGGTATGGGAACCAGAGACCGTTAGATAAACAAAGCTAGGAATGTAGAGATAAGCGCTGCCAAGCTGAAACCAGAACTTCAAGGTCTCTTGCGGGTGGATGGGAAACTACGTGCTCTTAATGTTTGGATTTTGCTAATTGCCTTCAGTTCGCTCACTGAAGTCCTGTACTATGCATCACACGCCTAATAAATAGTGTATTAGCACTGTTACATTTGTGTGTGTGAATTCGGTTCCTGACACTACCTGTTCATTTCCAGACACAGTCCAAAGTGCTGGTCCCATAAAGCCCAATGCAGGTCCGGTCCAGACTATCCGAAAGACTGTGTCTCCCTATATGAACCCGCTAGAGCCCTGAGAACTGCAGAGGAAGGCTTTCTCTAAGTCCTGCTACCACCTAAGGCTCATCCGGTTGGATCTGGGGAAGACAGGGCCTTCTCAGTGGCTGCTCCTACCCTTTGGAACTCCCTTCCACAGGATGCACGGCTGGCTCCGTCCTTTCCTTCCTTTCACCAACAGAAAAGCACCTTTTTGTTTAAGCAGGTCTTTAATCTCTAAGCAGGAGAGCTTCTTAGTGGGATGGTTTATTTTATCTTTCTAAACTTTTCCATGCTTTTAAAATGATTTTTTTTTACTGTTTTATCTGGCGATTTGAATTATTTTTCTTTTTTATATATATTTATTACAGAGTTAAATAAACAGAACAAAACTAGCAATTTCATATATACATAATTACATAAAATAAATAAAAAGAGAGATACGTCATGCAAAAAAAAAAAAAGGTTCAATTCAACCTTCAATTCTAAGTATTATAAATGGAGGTTAAACCTTCTGCCAGAATAATCCAGCCATCGCTTATTGGAATCTATTACTGTAAATCTAGCAATGATATGCACTCTCTATTTATAATTAACCTGTACAAAAGTAGACTTCCAAAACCTTCCTTTGATGAGTTTGCATTCAAAGCATTGGAAAAAGGATACCTCTATTTCTACACGAACTAACAATTTTAACCTTTTTTTTTTAAAGCTCAAAAACGACAATCAACTGTATTCTGCCGATATATAAATGGTTTCACGAGACATTACACTCTTTCTTCCAGTTGTACTGCAATTCCTTTTGCAAGCTAGCTGCAACTTTTAAGCACAGCTTGGCAATGTTGTTCTTTCGGGACTTGCAATTTCTGGGACTTCCTGGCCAGCCGGCTGGTAGCTTCCGGGGCCTTCTGTCTCCCAAAGGAACTTTTCTGAACCCTGCCGGCCCCCAGTCGGCCTCGCAACGGCCGGCAGTTCAATTCTCCCCTGTGGCTGATGGCCTTCCTGGAAATGAGAGGGGTGTCTCCTAGGCCCCCCACCCCGTGATGCCTCGACGGGGCCACGGCTGTGTTGCCTGGACGCTTTCCAATTAAGAGGTGTGTGACGGCTGATTTTAACGAGACGCGGCGGCCCTGCCCATCTCTCCCAGCCCAGCCCCATACTTACTATTATAAGTAGTATAAAATATATAAAATTGTAAAAAGAGTGCGCGTCCATGACATAATACATGATGTCAACCCATCCTTCCAGGGTTATAACCTGCAGAGGAAGAAGAGAGAAGAGAAAGAAAGGTAAGGAGAGGGAAAGTCTCTAAGAGTTCCAATCAGGAACAGACCTGAGAAGTGTGGATCCAAACAGATGCATGGACATTGGGGTTGGTTTGCGTTCCTCTTTGGACAAGAAAATTGCTATATACCAGTTTTGCACGGACAGTCTCAACTAAACCTTTCCCATCCCACTTTTTCAGCCGCTTTTAAAATGTCCTGTCCTTTCTCTCCTCCTCCCATTTTCTGCCTTTATCCTCAACTTAAATTGTTGCAAATTGCATTCAAAGTGCAAAAGTCATTTGTCCTCTATTAGTTCAGCAGGGGGAAAAGGAGACGAAGGAGCAGCTATATTACACAGCTACAGCAGCTTGATCCCACTTTAACTGTCATGGCTCCACCCTATGGAATTATGGGATTTGCGGTTTGTGGAGGTACCTAGAACTGCCCACAAGAGCCCAGCTGTTTTCAACTTCCAGTCTTCCAGATGTTTTGGATTTCAGCTCCCACAATCCTTGACCATTGGTCAGGGGTTCTGGGTGTTGAAGTCCAACATACCAGAAGGAGCAAAGACTGAGAACCGCTGCTTTACTCCATTCCCCTCAACTAAAATTCCCAAGGTACCCTGTGTGCCCATCTACACTGCAGAATTAAAACCGATTTAATCTTCCATCTGTCTGTTCTCAATTTACCTTGTAAGCAGTTTGGCCATTTCTGCACTAGACTGTTATAGAGCTATTGTTCCACTTTCAACATCCCATGGAATTCTGGGAATTGCAATTTAGGGAGGGGCTGGTAACCTGCACTAACCAATAGACCTTAATTTTTTAACTATTTTTTAACTATTCCTTTCCAAAAGCCAAAGAAGGCACCTCCCATTCCTGGGTTCAATAGACCGACAGTTCGTTTGCAAACAAGGCAAAACCCCAACATCTGGAGAAGCTTGAATGTTCGCAAATATTCCCTAACTTCTCAGTAACTGTGTCAATAGATTGGAAGGTCTTGTTGCCATATTCTTTCAGCCAACGTGTAAGGAAATTTCTAACACTGCAGCCCACACAGACTTTTATGTACGCGCTCAAAGACACCCTTCAACCACCATCTGTGGAGTTTCTCTGAGCTATCAAACCAGAAACTTTTCTGCAAATCCACACGCTCTCTGATTTAATTGGACATTCTGGCCATCTCTTGATGAAGATATAAAGTGCCTAGACAGATTGTCCAAAGTTGGCATTTGACTCTGGAAAGAGACAAACATCGATTAACATCAAACTTTGGCTGTGTGCTCAGAGGAACACGAGGGTGAGTCAGCCAAGTTTTTGGGCACCCAGCAGCAAAGACTTTTCCCAGCTAGATAATCATCATTGCAATGATGAGAGCTCCATTTTTTAACCACAGGCCAGGCCTACAGTTCCTTCAGCGACCTGGTTTGCTCTGCACTGACAGCACTACTCCGGATGCATCCAAAGTTAGAGGCTGCAGAACAAAAATGGTGGCTGGAATTCTCTGTAAGTAACTTAGCTACACAAACACCTTAGTTATGTAGCTAAATAGTGTTTCCTAGCCCAATGTTTCCAATCCTCACCGGGCAGCGGCTGCTGCAAGCAACGGGAGTCTGTTCCCCTGACATTTCCACCCCTTCCTAGGAGTGATCTCCATTGCGACAGGCAGAGGCAGGGTCCCCGTCAAAATTCCCCCTTGGACGAGAGATTGATTGCACAAGGCGCGGGTGGGAACGTCATTCGGCTCCTTCTCAAAACTGAGAACAGACCTTGGAAGTGCATCTTCCGTAGGCCTTGCCTTGGGGAGTGCACCCCAATAAAGGTCTTCCCCATATCTCCAGCAATAGGGATTAGATTTGATTGCCAGGCAAAGGAATAAACCTGGATAGAATCTGCATGGGGGCCCAGTTCTACCACTGGTTGGAAGAGGATGCTCAGCTCCACCGGTCATAGGGCTGGGATGCTTCTCTGCTGTGCCCCATTTGCCTTATCATTGACCATCGATGATATAGCGATAACATATCTCAGTGTCCAGCATCGAAAGAAGCCTTGGAGAAACCTGTCTAGTTCTGAAACTAGACGCTGTCCTTGTAGAGTGTCGCAGAGCTACAGCTAGCACAAAAGGTACCCACCGGTGCTGAACAGCTTCTGTAAAACCCATTGGTTCAATACCTCTACTCCAGTTAGGACTAACAATTGGAACCACATGTCCCTGAATCCACTCCCAGTTTGCTCCCATGCTCAGTTGAAATCTGATCTCTAAAGCCCTCCGTGGCTTTGCAACACAAAAAGCAACCTCCCTTTGTATGAGCTTGCCTGGAACGTGAGGTCTTCAATAAAGACCTTGTTGTGTATCCCATAGCCAGCGATAGCTGGGGGTTCCCCCGTTGGTGGGTCAATAAAGACACTTAATAATTTAGTCTGCATTTCAAAGAAGATAATGAAGGTGCTGAGCCCAATCCCCTCCAAAATCTCTGCAGCAAGTGGTTGCATTTTTCATTGTTGCTCCATGTCCAAGACACCCTGCACAGGAAAGCCAGCACGTCAGGGAGAAAAATCCTGCCAGGCTAGACTTCTACATGCATGGATTTCTCTACGGGAGCGTTCTGACATGCGTCCTCTCCTCTTGAACTCCTGCCTCGGCTTCCCACAAAGCTCAATCCACGGCCCCAATCCCCTCTCCCTCCCACGTAGCCTCGGGGAATGCACACTGAGGCTGCGCTGCCCTTCTTTTGCCTTCCTGCCCGAAGAACGTGCTTCTAAAATTGCATTGCCATCCTCCCCACTGCTGCCGTTAAATGTTTGAACAAGGGGGAAAGAGGTTTTAATTAAATGGCGAAATCAAGCGGTGAACTTGTGTTTGCAATCTCCTTTTAGCCGTGGAATAAAGGGAGCCGAGGACTTAATTAACATCGCAGGAAACAAGCCGTGTTAGATCTTGCAAGTGAAAATGAAGAGCCCCTCATTCGTGCCAGGTCTCCCCAGTGCGTGGGGAACTATGTCCCCACTGCTCCTTGCTCCTGGGATAGTTAAGCCACCAGGCTGACGAAAGGAATTCCTGGTACAGATGGCCCGTCCTTGAAGCTCCCCGGGGATTCTGTGAGTTGTGGCTCCAAAGTAACATTTCCAGACTTTGGTTTAACCCGAGGAAGTGGAGGCTGGTAGCTCTGATGTTAGCGGGGCAATGAGTCTGGTCTGGGTTTTGGTACGAACTTTAAAGGAGCTACTGCTACTACACCTAGCACCATCTTGGAGACTGATAAAGATAGCAATGATAAATCCCCCCACAATGGATATCTACTCTTACTCAGGTAGCCTTACTAGGAATATGTAGTCCAATTCCCCGCCCAACTCTGAAAACAGCTCTCACTGGGGCAGTGAATCCACTATGGGTTTTAGTCTAAAGGAGGTACCCAGAGCGTCAAACCCAATCTCCAAAACAGTTCAGCACCTTGGAGAGCTCAGCCTAGACGCAAGAATGGCTTCGTTTACACACCGTACAATTCTGCGGCTGCAACGCCACTGGTGTCTTGCGCACAGTTGAGTTCCTCTTATCCAACGCACAACACCCACACTCAGTTCAAGGCTGAGGAAACAGAGTTGGACCTGCCATTGTGCAAGCAGAGGAACACGAGACGCACACGGGATGAATGAGAGGCACACGCAGATGTGCAGGAGATGCCCACACTGGAGTGTGCAATTAGTTGCATTGCCTTTCTTGGCTGCCGCATCACAGATGTTCAGTCCCATAGGGAATTCACAGCCCTGTTTTTAAAGAAGGTTGTTATTTTTGTGGGCCATTTTGCTGTTGCGACTGTTGCCGCACATCCCTTTAGGAGCCCCAGGGGGCGGGAAAAAAAATGAAATAAATTGTTTAAGTAAACAGACCAACGAATAACCAGTGAGTCACTTGCAAGCTGTTCTTCCACTCGCCGAAAGCGACCAGGGGGCTACCCACCCACGTAAGGGGGATTTTCCCAGCATCCTTGCTCCGCTTGCCACCTCAGAAAGCCACACGCTTTGGGATCCAGCCAGGACTCCCGTTCTGTCTCTGTTTACACCTCTGTCCCGCTCCTTCCTCAGACATCTTCTCCGGGAGCCCCGTGCCGGAACAGCTGCCGAAACAGGTGGCTCACTCCGTTTGCGCTCAGTGATGAAAAATGAGCCGCGGGACCCCTGCGCGCATGGGATGCCCTTCCTCTTCTCCGAACATTTGCTTTGGGACTGGCGGCATTCGAACGGAACACGAAAAAAGCGATTTATGGGTGATTAGCAACGGGCTGAAAGAAGAGGCAGATTTATCTTAAAAAAATTGCCTCCTCCTTTTGGGGCTGGGGCTGTAGCATGCTCCTTTTGGCCTACGCTCCCTCAAAGGGAAAAAAAATAACCTCCTGACAGGCGGTTTGGCTTTGCCTTTCTCTGAGGCCGAGAGAGAACGCGATTTGCCCAAAGTCGCCCTGTGGGTTTCCATGGCTGAGCGGAGATTCGAGAGTCGTAGTCCAACCACTACACCGTGCTGGTTAAATTGTTCCTTAGAAAGCTTGGTTTCCAGACCTTTGGTCGTTTTGGTCACTCTCCCTTAGTCCTTAAAGCAAGGGTGGTAAAAAAGTCACTTGCCAGTATCTTTTTTGATGGTTAGAAATAGACAGAAGATTCCAGGTGAGGTCTGACCAACATGAGGGGACTATTCCACCGGATTTCAGCATCAATAATATATTCCACCTCGAAGCATCACGTGCGTGCTCTCTGCCATGAGACGCTTCCCGGAGCTTCCAAGTCCCTCTCCTTCCCTGCGCGGTGCGCAGAGAAGCTGCCCGTCCAAGCCTGTATTCATCCGACTTAATCAGAAAAAAGGGACCTGGGGTTCAGACCTTAATTCTGCACTGAGAGAGCCATTCCAGACAAAGTTACGCAGCAAACTGGAAATCGGCCGCTGGAGGGGGGGGAAAGCCCGCAGATTCAATTAAGAAGATTGGCGAGCTCAGCCCGCGGGTCCCTGCCAAACCCAATCCCCAACCCACGTCAGGGTGAAAAGAGGAGACTCGCTCCCGGAGGGGGACGAGAGAAGATTCGGGACGCTCAAAGTCCAGCGCTGCAGAAAAGCTTGCCCTCAGCGGCACGACGGCGGGAAAGGTCCTTCTTTGGATAACGACTCCCATAATCCCCCAAGCGGCATGGGGGATTCTGGAAGCTGTAGTCCAGCATTTAGTAGCAATGGACTCAACCAGCCAGAAACATATCACTCCTGATTTTTGGTTACTGATAATTTCACTGCTGCTTCTTGGAACGACATGCAAAGTGCTGTTGTGGCCACAAATTTATTATTATAAATCTGGTGCGGGCAAAACGCGGCCCGTGGCTCCATCTGGGCCACCAAATCCTTCCACCAGTTCTCCAAAGCCCCATTTCTACATTTTGGCACGATTTTCAAGCAATTTTTGCTCTAACACCATGCAAAAAGCCCCCATCCCACCAGTGAAATTATGGGAAATTGTCCTGGCCCTGACAAGCACCTCAAGACCCCGTATTACTCTCAGATATCTCCATTTTCCTCTACAGTCCCTCTCAAAATGGCAACAGGAAATGATGTGATGCCACTTCCTGTCACCATTTTGAGAGGGACTAAAGAGGAAAATGGAAGCATTTGGGTCTGCTCTGTGCATGCAGGGGGGATCTGGTGGGGGAAAAGTGGCCCCTGGCCCCCAAACGGTTGCCCACTCCTGTTACAAATAAACGAGACAATCTATTCTTTGTCTGATTCTTTTTTTCCTCAGCCTCTCCTGCCTGGTTTTCAATTGCTAAATGTTGGGACTGGGGATGTGTAATTGTCCTCTGCGATAATTCCACACTTTTTGTGTTCTGTTCCAGTTTTTTCCTGCCTACAAAAATAGCAAATATTGCAGCACGAGGAATGCAATTTATGCCTGAGACTTCCACTTGAATGCCTGCACTTTTAAAATTGTTTTTAAAAAGACCATCATCTTGCCACCTTCTTGACACATTTCTTTTGCACCCGCTGAGTAGGAAAAGAAGAACTAAACAAACAGAGATAAAATCGTCTTGGAAAATTCCCCTGCTTGCTGCGCATTCCGCAAGAACAAATCCAGATGGCTCAGGGATGATGGCATTGATCAGTTTTGTTCTGCTAAACATGCCTGGCAACACAGGACTCCAAAACCCGGGAAATGTAAGAAATTGACTTTTTGGAAACCGTAAGTCCATCTTGCAGAGTATCGGCTACATTGGGATGGGAGATTTGTGGCCCTCCAGATGTTGGTGCTTTTAAGAGTTTTAAAACTCTTTTAAAACTGCATTTTATTCTCTCGCAGAGGTGCAATTGTCTTAATACGACGAAGAGTTTAATTCTATTCTAATACTCACTTCTGGTATGTTTTTAATTCTTTTAAATTGTGAGCCGCTTTGAGTGCCAATTTTGGGGGAAGAGCAGGATATAAATATAATAACAGTAGTTGAACTATAACTCCCAGTGTGCCTCAGTACTTGCTGGGACAGCTATGGCTGCTGGGAGTTGCAGTCCAGCAACTTCTGGAGGGCTGTGGAATTATAGCGTTGGGTTGACACCGAAGATGGAGGACCTCTTTGAGTCTGCGGGTTGAATTAAGTCACCTAGGAGCTACTGTGACCCTACAACATAACAGGTGTCTGTCGTGCAATGGTAGCCTTTGGTGCGACTGACATAACACAGTTCTCATGTGCAAACTGATGCGCATCAAGGCCTGCCCAATGCACATGTGGACACTGGCTAGGAAGTACCAGAGTGCAACAGGAGTCCCCAACACACATCGGAAATATCCAGAGCACGTCAGAAGTGCTCGACACACATCCGAGGTGCCTGATGCAGATCAGGAGCACATGATGTGTAGACCATGATGGAGAATTTCAGCCATAGATTCCTACCAGTACACAGATGATCACTAGGCAAACCCTCTCATACAAAACTGGGCAAATGTTTTGCAGACAGCTCCGGCTTTAGTTTCGCTTCTCTCCTGCGAGCTGGCTCTCGTAGGAAGAGTTTGCAACCCATCTCTAGGCAAGGTTTGATCGCAGCAGGAGAGGGCATGAAATAATTGTCGTCCCCTTCTCCCTGAGTTGACAAGGTCTTCCGTGCTCATTCCTGGAGGCCTTTTAGCTGTGTCTTTAGTTGCCCTTTGGGGGGGCATGTTGATTTGGCTAACGAGCCCCAGCCGGAGAGCAAAGGGCCGTTCCTCCTTCTGCGCTGAGCAACCAGTTGCCACTGGCGGTGGTTTCGAAGTCCCTTTTGCAAATCTGACGGACACAGGCTCTCGGGTAAAACCAAGGAACAAGACTTCAGCTCTGTTCTAAGGCTTTTCCCCTATCAGGGAACCATTCCTCCATTTCTAACTGAGATATTATCTTCTTCTCCAAAGAATGGCTAATATTTGCAATCCTTTGACCAGATAAAAATGGCAGTTCTCTGGTGTTTCAGGCCATTTCCACACTAGACTGTTCTAGTGCTATTATTCCACTTTCAACCTTCTCTGGAAACCTGGGGTTTGCAGTTTAGGGAGGGGCATTCAGAATTCTCATCCAGAGAGCTCTTCGGTCTCAGTAAACTACAAACTCCAGAATTCCACAGGATTTTGAAAGTGGAATAATAACATCATAACAGTCTAGTGCGGAAATGGCCCCTGAAGCCTGGCTGAAGTTTCTCCAAAGCAACACAAAGCAGGATATGGCAGAGATTGTGTGATTTACAGGAGAGAAGGAGAGGGTGAGATGGAAGAGGATTTATCTTTCGTCTTCCCACTTTGTGGCTCTAGTCCACAGCAAGAGTTACAGGCTGTCTGTCATCTTTGTTGCAGAGAAAAGCTGGGAAATACGGGTTGCAGCCGAGTGGTTCCTAAGCAATATTTGAATTAACGGAGGCATCCAAGCCCGGCACGGAAGTGCTTTGATGGGAAGAATAATTTTTAAAAAGGGGGTTTACTTCCGACACTAGAAGACAAACAGTTGAGGGAGTTAGTTGGGAGTGAATGTGTGCCGAGTGCCAGAGTTGATTTAAGCACAAAGGTCCGATGCAACTCAGTTTGAATATGTTTGGAACTAAGGACTGGAACTTCGATAAAGAAACCATTCTGTATGTTGTGAAAATAAAGTCGAACTATTGGTTACCTTGCTTAAGGACTGGCTTCCTTAAGCCTGAACCAAAGAGTGCCACGCTGGCCGTAACAAGAACCACTTCTGAAATAAACTGGTCCGCACCAAGGTCACCTTGAGGCCCGTGTCCCAAATCCCAGGAGGGAATTGAGCAGGATAATGCGAGAATGATATGTCTTCAGGGCTAGGAACTGCAGGCCGGCCTGGGAAGGGGATACGTCACACGGCCATTGCTACACCCATCCAACCTCCCCCCCAGCCCCAGTTCCCTGCATTAAAAACTATGAACTCAGGGAAAAGGAGGAAAATCCAGAGAGCCACCATGATGTAGTGGTTTGTGCACTGACTTAGGATTTAGGGCAACCAGGATTCAAATCCCCACTCAGCCGTGGAAACCCACTGGGTGCCCTTGGGCGAGTCACACCATCTCAGCTGCAGAGACAGGCAGTGGCAAGCCTCTTCTGAAGACCTCTGGCCAAGAAAGCCCTAGGAGAAGAATTGCCGTAAGTCAGAGTCAACCTGAAGGCATGTAACCATGGTGTAGCAGTTTGGTTTCAGAACAGGATTCGGGGAGACCAGGATTCAGATTCCCACTCAGCCATGAAAACTCTCTGGGTGATGTTGGGTGTCACACTCTCTCAGCCTCAGAAGGCGGCACAGGCAGCCCTCACCTGAATAAATCATGAAAACCAGCATGGCACAGTGGTTGAGGCTAGACTAGGATTCAGGGAGACCACGGAATCAGATCCTTGCTCAGCCACAGAAACATCTGGGCTGACCTTGGGCAAGTCACACTCTCTCAGGCTCAGAGGAAGGCAATGGCAAACCCCCTGTGAAGAAATCTTGCCAGGAAAACCCTGTGATAGGGTCACAATTAGTCAGAATCAACCTGACAGCCCATCTCCTAAACTTCTTGCTGCCTATTTGTGGGTTGTTTGAAATCCTAGCTGTAGTTTGGAGTAACACAACTTAGACCGGAGCTTAGTAAAGAATTCTTTCAGACTATGACATCCAGCATCCCCCAACCAGCATTGCCATGTTCCAGGATCTGTAATCCCTCCCCCCAAAAAAGTAACTTCGCCAAGCCCTGGCCCAGAGACGTGTTGACCAGATGGACTTGTGGGCTGATCTGGATGTGCTCTGTGGATAGTCCCGCACGGTCCAAATGCAAGTTTCATCTCTCCTGCTGCAAAGATCAATGGTGGTTGTAGTAATGGATAATAAACGAGTCCTCATTACATATTCATGAGGGCTTGATTTATCACGCCAATTAGCCACGGGCACTTGCCGCATCATGGCATGTGGAGAATGGAATCAAACATTGCGAGACGGCGCACAAGAGTGTGGCGTGCCTTCGAACGAGCTGTGGAACGGGGTCGTGAAGAGCGGAGAGATGGAAAGGCTAGTAAAGTTAAGGAGATCCCTTCTGCCAAGCGCAAGACGGTCAGCTCACCAACAAACAGCCGGCCATGCAATGAACCGGAAATGTTTACGAGGATGGGATGGGTGCTCATTTAGGGCTGCAGAGCCAAGGCGATACCAGGGTGAATCCTCAGCAAAGCAAGAATGACCCACAAATTAAAGTCAGACGCTCGCTATTAAATAAGAAGACGGCAGGAAAGCCATTTGCCTCTGTTTGCAAGAAAAAGGAAGGAAGGCAGGCAGGCAGGCTGGCGCAAGGATGGGTGGCCAGTGGGGGAAAACATCAGTAAAAACATTCCAGGTTCAAGCTGTATCAAGCAGCAGTACCCCAAGGTCGGGCAGCTTCTGCTTTTCCAGCTTGGTCTCCATTTGGGGGACAAAAATCCCTGCCTTGGCCTACCTTACAAGGTTGTTGAGAGGATTACTGTAATAATATACGGGTGCTTTGAACAGTGAGAAAAGCATGCAATCAAGGCTCGGCCTAATAACAAAGTCAGGAGGGACATGCTACCCAGAAATGGGACAGGAAGGAGGGGAGAGGCCCCTCTCTCTATCTCGTTACCCTGCCATGCATGTTTGGGGGAAGGAAGGTAACCCCAGCAAGGTTACCTCACCAGTTTAAAGGTTTGAGATCTTTCCCATCTCCTGTTGCCTGAGCCTTATAAAATGGAGATGCCAGGGCTGCAGCCAGAGAATATCAGGACTGGGAAGCATTTCCGGCTTCTCCAGTGAGAAGGATCGGTAGGGAAAATCCCTCTCTACTTGAGATTTCAGAGAGTTGCTGCCAGCCATGCAAACAGCCCTGGGCCTAGAAGCATGGAATCATAGATTTGGAAGAGACTCCAAAGGCCATCCAGTCCAACCCCCTTCTGCCATGCAGGAGGACGCAATCCAAGTACTCCCAACAGATGGCCACCCAGTTTCTCTTTAAAAACCTCCAAAGAAGGGGACTCCACCACACTCCCAGGCGGCAGTAGATTCCATTGTCAAACACCAATTACCATCAGGAAATTCTTCCTAATGTTTAGGTGGAATCTCTTTTCCTGGAGTTTGAATCCATTGCTCCATGTCCTCGTCTCTGGAGCAGCAGAAAACAGGTTAGCTCCATCCAACCTATGACCTCCCTTCAAATATTTAACTATGGATATCAGGTCCCCTCTTCACCTTTGCTTCTCCAGGCTAAACCTACCCAGCTCCCTAAGCTGCTTCTCAGAGGGCTTCATGGTTTCCTGGCTTTCTACCATTTTGGTCACCCTCCCCTGGAAACGGAGGTTATGGAGTTTTCTTTTACGAAAGAATACACATGCACACACAAAACCAGCTTCCATTTGAGTAGGCAGCAGGAGATCACTATTTTCAGATTCCTGCCGGGCATAATTACACAGCCCTCGTTGGTGAAGCCTTGGGAGGGTTTCTGCCAGAGATCCACGACACTGCGGAGAAACAAGATCAATTCATCCAAAGGGGCAACATTCAGGACTGTCATCGCTGCAGAGCTTGATAAAGACTCATACTCATTCTGACAGCAGCTCCGTTAATGAGAAGAAGCTCTCAAAGGCAAGGTGACATCAGCTCAGGTCAGCGAACTAGGCTGTCTTGGACACAAGGGAAACCCCATGAGATACTCAAGCATGGCAATTTTAAGGCTGTATACAAGCTTTGAACTTCTGTGTGCATCTAAACTACACAGTTAGAATCACAGAATCATAGAAACGTAGAGTTGGAAGAGACCCCAGGGGCCATCCAGTCCAACCCCCTGCTAAGCAGGAGCACCCATCAAAGCCCTCCCTGTGACAGATGGCCCTCCAGCCTCCGCTTCAAAACCTCCAAAGAAGGAGGAGACTCCACCACACTCCACTGAGGCAGCATATTCCACTGCCGGACGGCTCTGACCGTCAGGAGGTTCTTCCTGAGGTTCAGGTGGAATCTCCTTTCCTGCAGCTTGAATCCATTGCTCCTTGTCCTGGTCTCTGGAGCAGCAGAAAACAAGCCTGCTCCCTCCTCGACATGACATCCCTTCCAATATTTAAACATGGCTATCCTGTCCCCTCTTAACCTTCTCCGCTGCAGACTAAACATCCCCAGCTCCCTGGGCCATTCCTCATAGGGCACGGCTTCCAGACCTTCACCACCTGACATTGCCCTCCTCTGGACACGCTCCAGCTTGTCGATATCGTTTTTGAGTTGAGGTGCCCAGAACTGTACACAGTATTCCAAATGAGGCCTAACCAGTGCAGAATAGAGTGGTACCATTACCTCCCTCGATCTAGACACCAGACTCCTATTGATGCAACCAAGAATGGCGTTGGCTTTCTTGGCTGCCGCATCACACTGCTGACTCACGTTCAGCTTGTGATCTACCAAGACTCCTAGATCCTTTTCACACGTACTGCTATCCAGCCAGTTATAGCAGTCTTAAACTGAACTGTTTTTGATTTTTATCTTTTTAATTGTTTCTATCTCTTTAAGTGTATATTTAAATTGTTTTAATATTGCGAATAGTTCTGAACTGTATTGTTCTGTATTCTATATACTATATACTATATTCTGAACTGTATTGTTCTTGTTTTCAACTGCAAGCTGAGTCCCAATTTTGGGAAAAAGATGAGATTTTAAAACAGCAACCATCACCATTATCATTGTCCTATGGAATCCTGGGATTTGTAGTTTGGAGCTAATTTGCTCTGGGCTGTTCCATTGAATAACAGTTATTGGGGTAATGAGCTGGAACAGTGTTACTTTATTGTCTGTAATGGCCAGCAGTTCACTAATTTTCACATTATGGGGTTTCTCTCTGTTATTGGGTCTTTTTTGATTCGGCACGATTGTGTCAGGAGGTTGTAGTCCAACCCATCCGGGTGGGGGGAAAATGTGCTAGGGGAGGATGATGGATTTGTGGTGTCTTTGGCATTCTTCTTTGGCGGCGCAAGGTGCAATATCTGAATTGCCCGCTCGGGGGCACCACAGAGCATTCCCACAACCCAGCGGCAACACTAAGGGCAGCCTGTTCCTAACAAAGACCTCCGAGAGTTACGTGTTCGGACTTCAGCAACATGCAACGACTGGTTGGACGAGCAGAGTAACGTGTAAAGGAACTGGTTCTTTCCAAAAGCTATTATTCCAAGCTCTGGCTTAGACACACAGAGGGATTTTTTTTGCTTCCTTTCTGACTTGAGGAGAGAGGAGAAATACAGAGTCTGCAGGCCGTGCCTCCTTCTCGTGGGAACAGCCGTCATTTTCCCAAAGCCTTTTGTCTGAGAAGACGTCTCCGCTGACGAGTTAATCAAGCCTTCCCCAAGAGGTGTCCCTGGCTTATGACTGGTCACCAGCACGGCGGGATTCCCCTCCGCTCCCACCCAGAGAGAGAAAGAGAGAGAGCGAGAGAGAGAGAGCGAGTGCTCCGGGCTGCCACGCCGAGCACGGAGCGTGACCGGAATACCCCGGCCAAGGAGACAACTTGTTCTCCTTCCCCCTTCCGCTCTCCGTGAGCCGGGGGAGAAGATTGCAACAGGGTGCGCGAAAAGGAGACGGAAAGGGAACGTGAAGCAATGAGTATTACTACAGATGTTGTCAGTGGCAACCAGAACCCTCCGTGTTATCTTGATCGCTCGCCTCTTCGGGGGAGCGTGCATCTCCCCGCAGCAACTTCCCACTGCCCGAACTACACCTGAACAACAAGGATGCCTCTACCTGCCTGAAATTGAGATCTGTTGGAGGGGCCCTTCTCTTTGCCCCCCCACCCCGCAGTAGGGGAAACGCATTGTGGGAAGATATGGGAGAGGACCTCCTTTGTGGTGGCACCCCAGTCGTGGAATAACAGCAACAACGACTTGTATATCCTGCTCTTCCCCCAAAATTAGGACCGAAAGCCGCTTACAGTCTAGAAGAGCAATACAATTAAAAACGTACAAGAAGTGAACATTAAGGCTATTTCCACACTACACTGTTATAGTGCTATTACTCCACTTTCAACCTCCTGTGGAATTGTGGGGTTTGTAGTTTATTTTCTCTGGCTGAGAATTCTACCGGCCCCTCCCTAAACTGCAAATGCCAGGATTCCATAGGATGTTGAAAGTGGAATAACACCACTATAACACTGTAGTGTGGAAATGGCCAAAATAGAAATAAACTGTTTACAGTATTAACACAATGACACCTCGGTAGAAGAATAAAATGCAATTTAGAAAGATTTAAGTTCTCTCTCTCTGGAGGCCTGTTTGGCCGCAACGCTGGGATGATTTCAGCACCCAGGAAAAACCTGTCTTTTCTTTTGTTTTGTTTTATTAAGGCCTTTGGGCCAAAGGGATTTTGTACAAGCTGTGCATGTCTCAAGGTTGCACTATTTAGAATTGGCTTGACCAGTTTTAAATAATCTGTTTTTCAAATCAATAATCTATTTAAAACACACACACACATATGAATCTTTTAAAATTATGGTTATTATTTATTGTTTTAAATTGATTGCCCAGCTATGATTCTATGAACTGCAGTTATGGTAATAATACAGGGCAGGTTCCTTTTCATTGCAAAAGGGAGGTGATTCTATGATTCCACTTTCCCCCCCAAAATCTACCTTCCTTTTCACATTGCTGCTCCTTCTCATGGAAAAATCCAACTTTCCCCCTTTCTCTTATCCTGCTAATAACCCAGATTAGTTTAGGAACTTAGTAGGGTGGATAAATCCATCCTGTCTGTGGGTAATGACCCTCCGTAATGTCTGCTTCCGGTACTTCCTCAGAACATTGTGAGCAAAGGAAGGATCTTAATATCTCACCGTTAATGTCGCTCTCCATCTCCCCTCTTTCAACCCCTAATGAAGCTAATTGCGTCCCACAATTTGCCTTGGAATGCACCTCCCTGATAAATAGAGGCAGGGAGTTGGGCCATTACCCGAGAAACAGAGAGCTTCCGAACATGGGGAATTTGGAGGATTGTGAGAACAACGACTCAGTCCCTGCAAACGTGACAGGTGGCGACAAAAATTCTTCCCTCCGGAAACGTTGCCTCTCTCTCCTGTCTCCCCCTTTTGCTTGTTTTTAACACCGTCTTGAAATGGGATTTGGTGGGACCAGAGGTTTGGGACAGCTCCTTTTTTGGACTATAAATTCCAGAATCTGCTGGCCAGCCAGCATTCAACTTTTTCGGAAGGACGTAGACACTGAGAGCCGGTACGGTGTAGTAGTTTTGAACATTGGACTGTGACTCTGGAGACCGGGGTTTGATTCCCTGCTCGGCCATGGAAACCCACTGGGTGACCTTGGGCATGACACACTCTCTCAACTCGGAATGTGTCCAGAGAAGGGCAACCAAGATGATTGAAGATCTCGAAACTGAGCCTTATGAGGAATGACTTAGGGAGCTGGGTATGTTCAGCTGAGAGAAGACGGAGAGATGTCATGATAGCCATATCTGAAGGGGTACCCCGTAGAAGATGGAGTGAACTTGTTTTCTGCTGCTCCAGAGATTAGGACATGAACCAGTTATGGTCCTAAGATATCCCAATGTTCTGACTTTCCACAGGAAACTCTATACTGACAGTCCACAAAGCCTTGTTGGGTACCCCTATGTCAGTAGGGTTGTTTCAGTCCATACTTTTAAAAATGCTATCCAAGGACCTGACCCTATCCCTAAATTTGAAATGTTCAGACTAAAGCCCAGCACAAAGACCTTGTCCAACTGATGTGGAAGCCGTCATCTCCTACAAGTGTGAAGGTAGATGCTGAGCATTACAGCCCACTAGCTGAATACAGGCAAGTTTCAATTCACATTAGGATTACATTCCTAGACGTACGATGTAAATTGAGACTGATGCAAATAGGGGGATCAAGTTCCGTAGGCAATCTCTGGAAACCTGAGAGGTGCATTCTGATAGGGATGAAGTAGCCACTAAGTTAGTGATTTGATTCAACCTGCCAGCAGTATTAAAGATCTTTAAAGTGTAAGACACCAGACCTTCCCTTTTCCAGGCTAGAGAAAGCCCTTTGCAAAGAATAAGACTGCTGCTGCTCACCTTCCTCCTAAGGAAGCAGAGAAAACCTCTTCCAGCCACACTGCAATTCCAGTTTATTCCATTCGCCCCATGCCCCCATTCTAAGAAAGCAGAAGAAATCCATTCCTCCAGCAACAGCAAGATTCCAGTCTCTTCGTCCCCCCCCTCTTCTAAGCAGGGAATAATAGTAAGGTTTCAGTTTCTTTCTCCCCCTCATGCTCTTCTCCTGAGCAGGCAACTGAAATTCTTCCTCTAAACAATGGCAAGATTCCAGTTTCTTTGTCCCCCCTTCTAAGCAAGCAAAGGAACCTTGTTCCTTCAATAATGGTAAGGTTTGAGTTTCTTCCACCCCCTCATATTCATCTTCTACGTTGGCAAAGGAAATCCTTCCTCCAAACAATGGCAAGATTCCAGTTTCTTCCTCCCTCTCTTCCTTTCCCTGGAAATTTTTTCTTTCCAACACCACTAAGACTGCCTTTGTTTTCTCCCCTCTCCACTCCTTTGTGAAGGAGATTTATTTCTGGAGAAATGTTGTAAATCTGAAATGTCAGAAATCAGGTTAACACAGCTTATGACTTCCTCTCTCTATTATTTAGAAAACACTTGAGTTGTTTATCTTAAGCAAACAAACCTTCTTCTCAGCGGCTCCTGGGTAAACCACGAAGGAAAGGAGGAAATAAAAGAAAGGGACCCTTACCTGAAAAATAGCTATCCAAGCATAGCCAATATTATCAAAATTAATAGCTCCATTGTGCGGGTTCAAGTCGCCCGTCCTGCAAACGTTGTAATACTGGTTCCAGTTTATGCAGCCGTTTCGGCTGCTGAAGTCCACGGGATACGAATTGGGGTTGTAAGAGTCCATGCTCAAAGTACATTCCACCTTGTACTCCTTCCGGTTTGGGATGCTGGAACATTTCTGCATGCCGTTATCCCGGTGGGACGAGCAGATGAACGGGTTCTCCTCCCCTTCCTCCGGCCGGTAATACGGATGCAGGAAAGTCAAGTTGTACGTCCTTGAGCGAGGAGGAGAAAGAAGGAAAAAAAATGATATTAAATGTCTTTGGTTGCTGTTTCTTTAATAGAAAACATCTCAGGTCCAGCGGATGGAGATTTGCAATTAGAAGTCAGTCGTGCTGAAAGAAATTGTGTGTGGACGCATGTTCAAAAGAGAGAGAGAGATCAGTGTTGAACCATAATTTTTCTAGAATCATGGAATCCTAAAGATGGAAGAGACCCCAAGGGGCATCCAGTCCAACCCCCTTCTACCACGCAGGAAGACACCATCAAAGCACTCCCAACAGATGACCATCCAGCCTCTGTTTTAAAACCTCCGAAGAAGGAAACTCCGTCACACTCCCAGGTGGTGCATTCCAGTGTTGAACTGCTCTTACAATCAGGAAGTTCTTCCTAATGTTTAAGTGGAACCTCTTTTTCTGGAGTTTGAAGCTGCTGCTCCATGTCCTAGTCTCTGGAGCAGCAGAAAATAGGCTTGCTCCATCCTCCATATGACTTCCCTGCAAATGCTTAAACACGGCTACCATGTCACCCTTAACCTTCTCTATTCTAGGCTAAACATCCTAAGCTCTCTAAGCCACTCCTCATGGTTTCCAGGCCTTCACCATTTTGTTCGCCCTCGTCTGGAGATGTTCCAGCTTGTCAATATCCTTCCTGAACTGTGGTGCCCAGAACTGGGCACGCATTTCCAGGTGAGGTCTGACCAAAGCAGAATAGAGTGGTACTATTATTTTCCTCGACCTAGACAATATACTCCTATTGATGCTTGGAGAAGACTGAGAGGTGACATTATAGCCATCTTTAAGTACCTGAAGGGATGCCCTATGGAGCAAGCTGTTTTCTGCCACTCCAGAGACTAGGACATGGAGCAATTGATCCTCCATAGATGGAGAGTTCACACTTTCTAAGGCAGCCCATTCCACTCTCAGACAGCTCTTGCAGTAAAGAAGTTCTGTAACTAATTAGCCAAAAGAAGCTAACATGGCAAATAGGATTCTGGGAGTTAGAGCCCCCAAAAACAAACCCTCCCAAGCTCTGATTGTTATGGATGCCTGAGCTGCCTCTTTCGACTGGGGAGTCGGGAGGATGGATTTTCGCACCCCTCGAGCTGTTCTTTGCCATGCCGGCGCCTGGCTTTAATGAAACATTTAATCCACCCCACTCTCCCCTAATTACCTGCTGCAGACGGAATGACGAGTCTGTTATCCGTTCACCTGTCTTTCTTCCTTTTCGCAGACATCATGAATAATAATTTACAAGCGAGCGTGAAAGAGTCTCCAACATGAACAGATGAGGGCACAAACGGAATCAGATTAGCACGTCGGCGTGGCCACTTTGGATTCTTTGCAAGGTCTGTGTGAATAGGGAGCGGCCTCCCTTGAGCTGGGGTTTGGACTACAACTCCCATCGTCCTCGGAGAGCATGACCAGTGGCCGCCCATGATGAGGAAAGTGTCAACTGAAGGGTGGGAGACCTCTTTCAGCCTGAAAAGTCAATTTCATTTGAGAGAAGCATCTTTGCAAATGCATACCTGTGGTGGGCGGGGCCAAGATACCTGCAAATTTTAGCTACAGCTCTTCCTGCTAACATCTGAGCCTTAGGAGAGGCCACTCAAGCCGTTAAAATGGAGAAAAAACATACACTGTCAAGACCGGGAAGCTGCCAAGCAAAGGGTGTCGTGACAAAGTAAGAACAGCCTTTTAGGGTAGAGAGGTAAAGTCCCGGAGCAAAGTGGAAAAAGGAAGGTTTCTTTTTCCCCAAAGCCATCTTTCCCTTGAAAAACCGAAATAACCGGAACCAGCGCTGGAAAGATCCAAATTCCGCAGATGCCTTTAGCAGGCAACCCCAGCCCTTCCAAGTGCCATCAACTTGATTCTGCTCATCCTTTAAGCCCCCTCAAATCCTGACAAACCCAATTATAATTTCAAAAGTTTTATTTTTTTTCTTTTTCTTAAAAAGAAAACTAGCTCTATCGGTACATCTGTTAATGAAAAGAGACGGAGCCACTGGCCATTCCGCGCTCTTTGGGTGGCCCGACAGGAGAAGAGAAAAAGAAACAAGAGCAGGCGCTGGCGGCTTATCGCCAATCTCTTTTTAATTGCTCTGGGATTCGGTTTGCTGTTCCTGCTCGGCCGAGATAGCCCCGGGTTTTAATTGCTGCCAGGCTCCCGCCTCTCGTCTTTCCCTTTCTGCCAACCGCCGCCCCCGGTCTTTCCCTCGCTTGGGTTAGAGTCCCCACCAAGAGCTTCAGAAACACCCAGTTTTTAAAAAAGGCCTTGCTTTCCCAAAGAGCAGCCGGGGCAAAGCGTGTCCGGAGGGGAGGAAAGGCCTCCTATTGACCTTGTCCGAAATGCAACACCACGGTCTCTGTTTCTTGACTTTACAAATTTGTAGCTACGAAACAGAAATTCAATGAAATCCTGTTAGGGAATTGAGGAGATGCCCGCTGGAGCACTGGCAATATTTTTCTGATGCGCCTGGGGTGCTGCTGATGGGTGTCTGGCACTCCTGATACACATCAGGGCCCTTTCACGCACGTGGGGCAGGCACTTCTCAAGCACACTTGACAATTGTGATGCACACTAGCAATGTCTGATGTGCGCTGGGCACTTCACATGCCCCCTGGGCCCTTGAGATGGGAAATAAGCACTCGTGATGCACACTGGACACGTCTTACAGCCGCTGGACACTTCTGATGTGCGGTGGACATTTCTGATACACATCCGGCATGTCTGGTGCACATTGGTGGCTGGTTTCCAAAATTGCACAGGGAGCACGCTGATGCTCATCAGTGCCCATTTCACACTGGGGCTGTGGTGCACCACTCTCTCCACTGGCTACCACTATATAACAGTTGTAGCATCATGGGAGCCCATATGGATGTCACAAAACTATTTAATTTCCCACACATGTAAGTAAAGGTCTGGAAATTGTGAAGCCCTATGAAGAGTGGCTTAGGGAGCTGGAGATGTTCAGCCTGGAGAAGAGAAGGTTAAGAGGGGACATGATAGCTATGTTTAAATATTTGAAGGGATGTCATATAGAGGATGGAGCAAGCCTGTTTTCTGCTCCTCCAGAGACTAGGACATGGAGCAATGGCTTCAAACTTCAGGAAAAGAGATTCCATCTAAACATCAGGAAGAACTTCCTGAGCGTAAGAGCAATTTGACAGTGGAAATATGCTGTTGCCTTAGTGGAGTGTGGTGGAGTCCCCTCCTTTGGAGGTTTTTAAAGAGAGGTTGGGTGGCCATCTGTCAGGAGTGGTTTGATGGTATATTCCTGTATGGCAGAATGGGGTTGGACTGGATCGCCCTTGGGATCTCTTCCAATTCTAAGAGTCTAAGTCCACTTACGAAAGCATACGTCCCATACTGAATTCCCACCCTTTTAAGAAGACCCAGATGAACACGGGCACCCTCACTACAAAATAGAAAGAGTGGTGTCATTGCAGGTAAAGGCATCATAAGAGGTAATGTCATTCCCTTGTTCACACACGACTTCCCAGACCTGCATCAGGGGAGAGTTCTGAACTGCTTCCTTGCTCCTCGTGCCTGGTCCACCACATCTGGCAAACAACCTGATTGTAACTGGCAAGATATTCTCTGTCGGTTAAGACTCGGGCAGCCCGCACTTACACGTCCCGTTCGTCGTCTTCTCTATCATTTCAGCCTCTATGGGCCAAAACGTGCATTAAAGAATTGTTGCAATGCCAAAGAATGCAATCAACCCAGAAGCAAACAGAAACGGAGTCAACAGGGCAGACCACCGTGTCTGGGAAGCCCGGAGTCGTCTGCTGGGCCTCCTTGCAGAGAACGGCTGCTATCTGCAAGGATAACCTTGGCCCTCCTGCCTATCTGTTATCTTGTGAGCACTGCCCATGATTTTCTGCATTTGCTGACTCCAGACACCTTTGGGGCAGGAAGCGGCTTGGATCCCGGAATGAAAGACTCAGCCCCTACTACTTATGATGGGAAGGACTGGAAAATGTCTCTTACACTGCAGCTCAATAGATTGGATGGGTGGGCTTTGGATGAGACTCTGCGGGGGGGGGGGGGGTCTTATCAGGTGTGTCGAAATCCCATCCAGTCTCTCCAGGGGCTGCTGAAAGGCCATCACCCAATGGCAGGAGAACGGAGGAGATAACACAACCTCCGGATGCTGCTAACAGGTTTTTCAGAAGTGTCTCGGCCACGTCGGGCAAATCTCATCCTGGAATTCCAAGAGGTGAGGAGTGATCCTTCCCTGGTCTTTGGGAAGGAAATCAGAGCAAGAACTGTGGTCAAGAAGAAGTTCTGAAGGTCCTCCATCACATACCGCTGCAGTATTAACTCCTGACCCTGATATGCCATCCTTAGCAGGGCCATCTCCAGTTTTGTGCGGGTGTTAATGGGGAGAACTGGGATGAGGAACATATGGCCCTCTAAGATGTTCTTAGGTTGCCATCCTGAACATTCCTCAGCAACAGCGACCTTGGGTAAGGCTGATGGGAGCTGTGGTGCAACAACACGGAGAGGACCACAGGCTGACCACTAGGGTCTAGTTCAACAGACCGTGCTGGATGGAGAATGATGGGAGTCTGAGTCAACTGGGAGGATGCCTGTTGCCCACTCCGGTCTAGCCCAGTGGGCCACGCTGGCGGAAGATGAAGGGAATTGCGGTCTAACAGCATCTGGGAGGGCATATCTTGTCCACCCTGGGGGTAATAGAACCCCAGTGGGCTTGAGTGCATCACCCGTTCTCAGCCTCAGAGGAAGGTGAAGGCAACCCCTTCCCTGAACAAATTTTGCCAAAGAAAACCTCATAATAGGCTGGCCTTAGGAGTGCCGTAAGTTGGAAACATCTTGAAGGCACATAAGAACAAGACGCTGAAAAATAACAATATGCCCTCCCTACTCTCAAATTAGTTAAATTAATCCAATCAGTTATTGCAATTGATCACCCTTTCTCCTTTAAGATATGGATCTGGTTTCAACGTGTGGTCTGCCAACAAATCAATTCGAATTTGGGAAAAGCACTTTTTGGCACAATGATTCATACTTGGAAAGGATGGCTATGAGCCGTCTGTCTGGACTTGGGGTAAACATGCTTAAGGACGCTGGAGGGGTTTTTGATAGCGTAGCTGGCCCAGGAAGGATGATGGGACTTGTAATCTGACCCATCTGGAGGGCACCAGCTTGGAGAAGCCTGTCTTAAAACGCTGGGCACATCTCCCCAAATCCCTGGCCCTTTTCAGAAGCCGAGAGAGAGGCGAGCCAAGCTGCTGGAAGGAGAAAATCAGGCCACTCTCCAAACACCTTTCACTTAAACACACAAAGCTGTCTGGAATGCCATGTTTATTTTATGTTATTTTTCAGACTGCTGGGCAGCATCTTAGAAGCAAAAACAAATTCAAGCCGAAGAGGGAGAGCGAGTGTCCCAGGCTGCCGACGGCACAAGTATGCCAAACGGGTTCTTGAGTTTTAATTAAAAACCGAGGCAAAACTATTTAGGAAGGTCCACTGGCCTTTGGGAAATGCCAGCCTGTTCCTTCCCTTTCAAATGTTTCTTCAAAGAGCGTGGCAAGGTGGAAAACGTCGTTTCTTGTGGGTTGCAGCCAAAAGAAGGCCATCGGCGGAGAGCGGGGATTAATCCTTCGCCAATTTTGTTCTCAAAGGGAAGCAATGAGTTATTTTAGCAGTTTCTTTTCTCGCTGAAAGTGTTTGAAAACTGTGCAGTTTCTCCTATGCTGCATCAAATTCACATATGGCACTCTTGCTCAGAAAACAGCATTTTCGACTCGGGAAAGAGTGCTTTATGGGCCGAAAATGCTGTTTCTTGAACAAAAAATGCTGCAGTTTGGGACTTATTCTGCACAAAATGCACATGTAAGTTTTTTTTTTCCACACACACAGAAAATAGCATTTGCTGTGAAGGAAACAGCATTCTTCTGCGCAGAAATATTATATTTAATATTTAATATATTATATTTCTGTGCAGAAAATGTTGCATTCAAACAAAACAGCACATGCAAACTTTGCAAAGAAGTTGTCTCAAACTGCAAGGATTCTTTTCAGCCCAGCCTCCTTCCAAAATTTCCCAACACTTGAGTAGCACACTTTTTTCAGCCATTTCCTCAATATTTTCAAATATTCTTCCCATCTCTAACAAAAACCTGGATGAAGTCACTGCAGGTTGAAGGAGAGAAGGATACGGCCTGGAGATGTTAAGTTAAGCAGAAGTGCTGGTTTTCTCTTTCCAGAACAGCAAAATAAGGAAAAAAGAAAAATCAAATGAGTGTGATTTCCTCCTTCCAGCTTTCATACCTTCACTGCACAATTCCTCCAGTGAGGGACCGTTTGAGCCTCCCAGGCTAGAAGATGCCAGCTGGAAGATCCCTGTGGAGCCAGGGCACTCAGAGACGAAGGAGACTTTGCCCCTGGTTGGAGGTGTCATGGCACCAAAAGCAGATTATTCAGATATTTGATGCCAAGGGGAGGTTCCCTCAGCAATAAAAGGCTGCTTGGGAATAGGAGGTCGCCTCGGAGGTAGGGGCCTCCTCCTGGGGAGGATAAAGGCCATTTCCGCACTACGCCGTTATAGTGCTATTATTCCACTTTCAACCTCCTATGGAATCCTGGGATTTGCAGTTTGGAGAGGGACATTTTGGATTCTCAGAGGGGATCTCTGTGGTCTCAGGAAACTACAAAGCCCAGAATACCACAGGAGGTTGAAAGTGCAATAATAGCACTATAACAGTGTAGTACAGAAATGGCTTAAGACAAACTGGTCTATCCTGAACTCTAAGGGTCTAAGGCCACCCAGCCATACAAACCTCAGGGCTGACTGGCTGGATAGCAGTACGTGTGAAAGGGATCTAGGAGTCTTAATAGACCACAAGCTGAACATGAGTCAGCAGTGTGATGCGGCAGCCAAGAAAGCCAATGCAATTCTCAGTTGCATCAATAGGAGTACGGTGTCTAGATCGAGGGAGGTGCTGGTACCACTCTACTCTGCTTTGGTTAGACCTCATCTTGAATACCGTGTCCAATTCTGGGCACCCCAATTCAAGAAGGACATGGTCAGGCTGGAGCAGGTCCAGAGGAGGGCGACCAAAATGGCGAGGGGCCTGGAAGCCATGAAGCCCTATGAGGATAGGCTTAGAGAGCTGGGGATGTCTAGTCTGCAGAAGAGAAGGTTAAGAGGGGACATGATGGCCATGTTTAAATATTTGAAGGGATGCCATGTAGAGGAGGGAGTGGGCTTGTTTTCTGCTGCTGCAGAGACCAGGACAAGGAGCAATGGATTCAAGCTGCAGGAAAGGAGATTCCACCTGAACCTCAGGAAGAACTTCCTGACGGCCAGGGCTGTCCGGCAGTGGAATCGGCTGCCTCCATGGAGTGTGGTGGAGTCTCCTTCCTTGGAGGTTTTTAAGCAGAGGCTGGGTGGCCATCTGTCAGGAGTGCTTTGAGGGTGTTCCTGCATGGCAGGGGGTTGGACTGGATGGCCCCTGGAGTCTCTTCCAACTCTACATTTCTATGATTTTATGATTCTATGAGTCCGCTGAGCATCGAGAATAAAATAAAGGGAGATGTACATCTCAAGCGTATCTGCAGAGTCTCTGATAGAATTGAAAAAATGTTTTTTTGTTTTTTACAGATGGATTTCTGAGACTTACATTTGAAAATGGGTGTCCAGGAAACACCTGTTCCGCAGCAGGCCTGCCCAGAGCTGCACGCCGACGATCCCAAAGATGAAAAAGACAAAGAAGCATAAGAGAAGGACGTTGCCTAACATAGGCAGAGTATCTAGCAGCAGGGTCACCAGTATGCGCATACCTGCCGAGAGAGGGGGACAAGCAAAAGCAGGCGGGTTACTTCTTTGAAGCTTCATTTTTTTTAGAAAAAGAACAACAATCCTCCTCCATTGCCAAACTCCAAAACAGAATCTGCTCCGGGAGCAGTTAACCAAGGCGGCTTAACAAGGGCCCATTCACACGGTACATACATAGCGCTATGATTCCGCTTTAACTGTCTCCTAGGAATCCCAGTTTGGGGAGCCACTAGAGCTCTCTGGCTGAGAATACTAAGCATCTCATCCTAAACTCCCAATCCCAGAATTCCATAGGACAGAGCCACGGCAGTTATAGTGGAATAGTAGCACTATAAATCTGTAGTGTAGAAGGGCCCCAGTAATCCTTAACAATGGAACTACATCTTTTGTGGTGTTTGGTCTCTTTCGCGTTGCACAGTTTTATAGCGCAAGGATTCCAAAGGAAGAAACCGTGGCACCTAAAAGTGGAATCAAAGGGCCATAATTCTGTAGTGTGGAAGGGCTCTTAATTAACCGTTTTCGTAAATGGTTGAAGGCCTTCCTCTTTAGCGCTCCACCTTAAGTCATCGAGATGCGTTTAAGGTGCTGAGATGGGTAGCGACCGGTGGGATGTTGGGGATTTCATGCCATTTTTGTTGTGGTTTTCTGTTTTGGTGTCTTAGTTCCTGATTGTATATGTCGTTCTGCCCTTTCATGTAAAGGGCATTACAAATAAACATCATCATCATCATCATCATCATCATCATCATCATCATTAGGCTGTATGAAAGCAGAAGAGAAGGGTTCGAACCTTTCTGAAGGCTGGCAGTGAGAGGACAAACTGTACCATCTTCAGGGAGGGAGTTCCAGAAAAGCTGGAGGCTGCCCTGGAAAAGACCCTGTGTCTTGAACTCACCGATTTCATTGCTGTTAATGGTGGACCAGCAAACTGGGGTTCTGAACTGACCCTAAAGCACAGGAAGCCTTATACTTCATAGGAACAAAACATTTTTGGCTGACCCCCGTCTCTCCCTTCTCGGTCGCTCATTCCACTTGCCACCCTGCCAGAGTCCCCATTTCTAGATGAGTAGGGTTTTCCTCTCCTATTTTAGCCTCATAATAGCCTTGCAAGGTAGGACAGCTTGAGAGCTGATGACAATCCCAAGGTCATGGCTTGTTCGAGACTTGAATCTGGACCTCCCAGTACCCGGTCTCTGACTCTAATGACTACGCCATACTGGCTGCCATTTCCTTTGCGCCAATTTTTGCACCTCCTGTTGATCTTGTTGGTTGGGGAAGGGGATACTGGGAGTTGTTATCCAAAAAAAAAAGGGGGGGAGGAGGTTTTCTGAGCCCTGTTGTTAAGTCAACAGCACAGAAAGGGATTCAAGGCTGCCTCCAATGCAAGAATGGCGATCCACTGATTTGGCGAGGACCCAATTGGTAATGGGGGTATCGTTTTGGGAAAAATAAGGACGTCCCCCGTTTTCATCAAAGATGTAAGCCTGCAACAAGGGCAGGGTCACGATGCAATTTATCTCGGAAGAAGCTCGGGGAGTGTAAGTGAATGTTAAGGCTTTGCTTGTGAATTGCGGGATCAGAAAGGATTACCTGGACCGGCAACGCTGTTTAAGATTCATTATAACCCCCGAGCCCACAGGCCTCGCGTTGCTGTCAAGGCCGTCTTAGGTATCAGAAGGGCCAGCTGTTCTCAGCAGCAAAACTAAGCCCCGCTTTCAAAGGCGACCCAAACCGCAGCAAGGAAACAAGCAAGTTGCTCTCATCTTGATCTCAGGGTTTGGCTGGAACAAAAATTTAGAAATCTCTCAGATCTCTGGTTTTCAGAGAAGTAGCCGTGCCGGTCTCTTGCAGCATAAAAAAAGAAGGGGGAAGGGAAATAAAAAATGTGGCAGCACATTTAAGACTAATCGGTTTTTATTTTTGTGGATGTAAGCCCACTGAATTTTACTCTGAACTCTAAAAGAGATCTCCACCTATATTTGGGCGAATGGACAGGGTTTAGCGACTTGGATCCCTCTCTGGAGGAAAGCAAAGGAGGTTTTGAAAGGATACGGGTGCCTTTCAAGTTCAGAGTAAAACATGGACCGGGCTCACCACCCCACTGACATGGACGTCCCCCTGTGGCTGCTCCACAGAGGCTCCTGTGTTTTCCCCTTTGCTTCTTCCAGGCTAAGAAAAAGTAACGTCAAGGAGAGGGCAACTTCTCTTGCTGCTTCTTTGCAAAAAAACAAACACAAAACCCAGGCACCCTGCCAAACCCACAAATTACAGGAATTCTTCATGCCGGCTGTTTCCAAGAACAATTCTGAACAGTGACAACACTTCAGAAGCTGGGACATTTTTCTCTCTTGTTTCCAGTGACAAATCTCTCGGGCAAATTTACTGCTGCCAGCACTGAGGAACTGACACCCCTACGTACGACCAGAGGGGTTGCAGGAAATTGGGGTGGCACAATCCAGGTGGCTTTTCCTCAGTGCAGCTCTCTGTTTGGGATCCTTGCCAGGTTTTTTTTTAGGTACCCGAGGATAAGCTGCCCTTTCACAAGACTTCAGGGAAAAGGCCACTTCGGCTAGAACCCATCTCCTCGCGGTGCTAGCTTTCTGCGTGCGGGGGTCCCAGAATTTGTAAGTCAACTCCTTTCCTCACAAATTGAAGTAACTTCCATGTTCAGAGGCAGTATACCTTTGCAAGTTAGTTGCTCAGAGGGAAAGAGTAGGAGATGGTGATTACAGATTACAGACAGAGCGGGGCAGCGGGAGGAGGCTGGTCCAGTTGGACTGAGGGTCCCACCCAGGCCCTGACTCTGGACTCCACCGAAAAACCTGGAAGGACTTTTTCCACTGTAAGAGTGGTACAACGGCAGATTGCCTTGCGGGGGCGGACTCTCAGAGGTCCCGATGGGCGTCAGCTGTAGCCGCGTCACGATTCCATTCTTCTCCTCCATGTTGTGTGGCAGCTGGAACGGGTGCCCTGCCGGAATGCGCACCTTGCTCCGGTTCAGTTTATGACTCCCGCTGTTCCGACACCCAAGCCTCGTTCCCCTGCACCCAAGATCTTGGCAAGGACCTTCTTTGGACGACAACTCCCACGCTGACTAGGGGATTCTGGCAGCTGTAGTCCAAAACTAAGTCCACTCCCCCACTTCCAGTCCTGATCTTAACTGGAGAGCAAGGACAAGCCATCTCCTCACACGAAATCATTTTCTCCCCACTCCCTTTAAAAATATTTGCATGAAAGGTTGGGCGGGGGGTCATCGCGTCAGTTTAAAGCAGGAGACAAGGACGTGCCTTCGTGCAGAAGGTCTCGGGGAGGAGATTAATTCTAGAAGTGACCTCCACCCGCAGCAATGCCTCCCAGAATGGAGGCATTAAGCAGTGGCGGCTTCCACCGGTAAGAATGGATCATTCAAATGCATGTCGAACGGAGAGAGAGAGAGAGAGAAAAGCAAAGCCGTTTCTAGCAGAAGCCTGACGGTTTCCCATTCTCTCCATCCCTCCCTCCACAATCACATCGGTTTGTGGAGAAAAACGGATTTTCTGCCTAGGGAAAAAAAAATAATCGAGCAATAAAAGAGCCCAGACATTAGCATATCGTCCCAGGATTGCCGGCAGGCCACCAGGAAATGAATTCAGCCGGTTGGCTTATCTTCCAAATTGGATTTGAGGAGAAAAGCAGTTTGCAAGGGTCTTGCGGCCCACTTGAGCCTCGGACGGCCGACCAGCGTTGTTTGGGTTCTCCCTGGCAGGCGACGTGCCCGGTCCTGCGGGGGCGAGGGGAGGCTTCGGGGAGGCAAGGCGGGGGGGGGGGCTGTCAACAGCCAGGATGAGGGCTGGCCCAAGGGCCAGGGTGGATGACCCCGGGCCCATCCGCCCTATAGAATTACACCGGTATGATTCCACTTTAAGTGCCGTGGTTCCCTCCTTTGGGATTTGCAGTTTAGGGAAGGGTACTTGGAATGCTCAGCCAGGGAGAGCCCTAGCGCCTCCCCAAACTACAAGTTACAGGATTCCATAGCAGTTAAAATGGAGTTGTTGCAGTGCAGTTGTGTAGCGTGAAAGAGACCAAACACAGCAAATAGACCCGGTTCCGTTCTGAAGGATTATGAGAAGCCATTCCGTGCTACCGAATTATGATGCTACGATTCCACTATAGGGTCATGATTCCGTTCTATGGACTGGAGGTTTAGGGAGGGGTACTTTGAATTCTCAGTAAGAGAGATCTAGTGCCTCCCCAAAATACCAGGCCCACGATTCCTTAAGCCGGAAACACGGCAGTTAAAACTGGAATCATAGCGCTACAATGTGAAAGGACTCTTTATTCCGCACCCGCAGCAAGAGCATGGAAGAGAGGGGGGCATAACAAAGTGCTGACCCCTGGCAGCTTCCATCTCAGGTGTGATGAACCCACTTTGGGATTTAGTCTGAAATTTAAAGGAGTTCTCCAAGGGGCTTATCCCCCCCCCAGTTCATTTCCTCCTTAATTGTTTTAAGGTGTTAGCCAGTGAAAGTTGGTCTTCCAGGTCACTCCATGTTTTAGTGTGAACTTTAAAACTGCTCTCCAAAGTGATGAACTCTAGCCCCCCAAAAGCCTTTGCTTTACAAACTTCCCCTCATTCTTCCTCATTGGCTGTGCCAGCTAAGGCTGCTGGGAGCTGCAGTTGGACAGGCTGACCATTTCCTGACCCTATTTGAAGGCCCAGACTCTTAGATGCTGGCTCTAAATCAGAGTGGGACATTTCAGGACCCTGGCTAGACGAACCCTTGTAGGCGACCGGTTAATTAGCAAGAGATGGGTCAAAATGATGCCACTCGCTTATATCTTTCTTCAAACCAGGAAAAAGCCCATCTCCAAGCCCCAAGAGACTTACTTGGCACCCTGTTAATGGCTCGTAAAGGCCGTAGGACCCGGACTGTTCGGATGGCAGATAAGCTCACGTTGTGCCCATCCAAAGAATACTCCATCATGCTGAAGGGAGAAAGAGAAAAGACAGAGAGAGAGAGAGAGAGAGAGGGGAAGATTAAGATACAGATTAGGAACAGAAAGAGCATTCAAAAATATATTTGCAAAAAGGTTTTCAAGGAGAAAACTGGAACGAGGAGAAGCTTTGCAGTTCAGAACTTATTCTGTGCAAAATTTGCACATTTTGGGGGGTGGCAAATAAAACAGCATTTCTGCGGAGAAGTGGCATTTTCTGCACAGAAAATAATATTTCTGCGCAGAAAGCGTTGCTTCCTATAGAAAAATGGCTATTTCCTGTGCAAAAAACGCCACACGCAAATATTGCGCAGAAGAAGTCCGGAACCGCGAATAGCCTTTGGAAACGATTCCGTTTTCCAAGATTTTCTCACCGTGGGAAGAAAATGGCTAATCGTTGCTTCCTTCGAGAATGAAATTAGCAAAGGATTGTATCTTTTGCTTGTTTTTATTGTATTGCAAAATGTTTAATAACGATAGTAATCAACAGAAACAGCTAGAGTTGATCTGCGGTGTGCCCGATGAGGAAATTTACAGCAGGAACCTCCATTTCCACCTGCCTGTTAAGAATCCCGCAGGTCGCCTGCCAAATGCCAGGTGTGTGAGTTGGCCAGGCTTTCCAGGAATAACGCAAACCATTGTCTCCAAAGCTGTCTCACCAAGACGGCAGAGTCCTGAAGAGCTGCCCGGCTGTCGTCCTAATTGATCAGTTAAGTACCGTGCTCCTATCGATGCCTGTTTGGAAGCAGACGCAAAGTAAATAGCAGCTTCCACTGTAAGTGGAAGCTGCTATTTACTTTGCATCTGCTTCCAAACAGGCATCGATAGGAGCACGGTACCGTACTGTTGGGGATCGACCAGACCGGAGACAATTTCCTACTCATGGCCACGAGAAATCCACCTTGCACAAGATGACGTGCGAGGATCAGGTTGCTAAGGTTGCCCAACTCTCCCAAACGGCCACACTGACGTGGGCTTCAAAGGAGAAGCCAATGGATGATTATTTGCGTAATAATTGGATTATTTGGATAATAATTTGGCAAGCCATTTATGGACTTTCTGAGCAATAAGAGATCAAACAATGCAAAAATTTGGAGATACGGTTATTAGCAGTTTGTTCAGGTGGACCCGAAAGGGTAGAGTAATATTTTTCTGTCTGCTCTTAATTTTGTCTTTCTCGTTTCAGCTTGGTTGGGGCGGGTGGAGCCGTTTTAGTATGTCAGCTGGTAAGTTAGGGTTTTAGTGAGTTAGTATTCAGCAGTTTTTAAAATTTATTGCTTTAGCGTGGACGGTTAATTTCAGTTTATGTCTATGTTAAAACGGTTAGTTGGAGATTAAGTTATTTTGTGCAACAATTTACATGCGCATCTCTCTCTCTCTCTCTCTCTCTCTCTCTCTCTCTCACACACACACACACACACACACACACATATTGCATATATAAAGATTTTGTGATAACGGCACTGGGGGCTAGATAACCTGCACTGAACTTTTTTTAGTCAGAACTTTAAAGGAGTCATCCACGGTGTTGAGCCTATTTTTGGGGGGGGGCTAGGGTTTGACACCTTGGGTAGCTCCTTTAAAGTTTGTACTAGAACCCAAAACGAAGGCATCACCCCTACCACCCCAGTGGCACTGGATCAGGTGGCTCTCTGATTCAGAGCCTGGAGAAAAGATCCTTTTTTTTTTTAACTACATCTTCCAAGAGATCCTTTTGTTGGAACTACATCTTCCAAGGGATTCTGAGAGTTCTAGTTCAGAAAAAGAGGAATCCTTCCCACACTCCCATCCCCTTTCTCTCCTGTGTCATGTCTTAATTAGATTCTAAGCCCAAGGGCAGGAAACTGTTCATGGTTGTTCTTTTACTGGTAAAGCACTGTGCACAGTGATGGTACCAAATAAATACATACATACATACATACATACATACATACATACATACATACATAATATTTTGCAGGCTCAACTGTGATGGCAACAAGCTTAGTAGCCCTTAATAGTCATGGGGCAAGGCAAGCCCAGATTTCCCTGCCCGCCCCGGTTTGAGATGCTTAAATCTCAGGATGCCTGTGTTGCAAAACACCTCTAGATGGGGAGGGCACCCCCTCAGCCGTGGCAAAAGTTACTGAAACAGACACAGTTATGCTCGAAGAGGTGTGACGTTAGCCCTTGTCCTGCTACAAGCATACTCTCTAACATAGTTATGCCTTAGCTTTTGCGGGGGGCGGGAGAATTAACTACAAGTAACAGGAAAATGGAATAAAATTGCAAGTTCCCGGGCTTGCTTTTTGCTTTTTAACCCCTTAAAGAAGAAACAAACGGTTGGAAAAACCATCGGTTGGGAAAAATGGTTGGAAAAAGAGGGCAGTTGGAGATGCGCAAGAGATCCAGGAGGGAGTGCGAATGCTGTCGTCCGCCCCTGCAACTGGAATTATGTGATATTCTACCTCGGAACGTGGAGGTTCCATTATTTAGGTTTTAGAAAAAGCCCACAGGCAAAATGCCAGAGAGGTGCGAACGTGATGTTAGATCTCTGGCTAGACTTTGGAGCTGGCCAGACCTTCCTGTTCCTCTTAGCCTCCGTGGCGATCAAAGGAGAGGAAAGCTGTATGGTAAGACGCTCTCGCGTTTGGGTTGTTGGGGGACTTAGCGACTGAACAGAGGAAAGCCAGCCGTTGGCTTTCCATCCCCTCGTCTCAGCCACTGTTTGCATCAAAGTCACTCTGGTTACCAACATTGGAGCCCCCCTGAATTAAACTCCCGGCAGGACACCAAGAGGGTAAAATGGAACCCGGACATCCATCCCAGACTCGCTTATCCTCCACAGACCCTAAAATAGCTCCGTTATCATGGAGTGCTTGACGTTTTGGATGTGGGAACCGCAGCAAGAAGAAACATTCAGCCAATCTTTCACTTATATGGTTATTCAAACGTACCAAGTAGCCGGTGTTGGCGTTGGTTATCTTTTTTAAACACCTTGAAAACTTAAACCTCTTTGCTCTTCGGAGCAACGGGTCCGTGTCAATAACGGTGCATTTGCAAGAGATCTGAGCTGTTTCTGACACGAGCAAGTCTTTGTTCAAGACTAGATGTGGAATCTTAAAATATGTGTGTATCATAACTTGCTGTGTTGTCTAGGTTGCTTTTATAATGACAATATTTTTTAAAAAAACTTTTGCATTCCATATTGTTTTAGATATGGGTGTATATTTTATATTGTAAGCTGCTTTGGATGCCATTTTGGACATCAGTGGGATATAAATCAGTCAATGTATTGGAAAGCCAATTGCTGGCCCCCTACATTAGACAACCTCGAAAGCAGTGATTTGGCACGAAAGAGACCCTCCCGTTTAGGTCTGGACTTTGTCTGGACAAAATCTTCCAGATTCTCAGCTGCCTCGCTGGCATTGATGTCCCCGTTGCTTACAACACAGCTTTTGACAGGAAGAATTCCTGGCACAATTTAAGACCTGTTCTCGGATGTATTTGAGATTAAAGGATGGAGGGAGAAGGAATGGGTATATTTTAAGACTATTTGCTGTGGATACTGTTTTTGGACTTTGCAATAACTACCAAGGCATTATTGTTGTCTGTCAGGAGTCTCTCCATGTACACACGCTCCTGGTTTTTGTTAAGAAAGGAATTTTGTGGTTTTGGAGAGGAGATGTTTTAGCACAATGGTCATTCAAACTTGGTGAGGCTGCCAGCGTCACAGGCATTCCTGCACGGATGTGGTCAGAAGCGGAGGGTCTGTTTCAGGGGGGGAAATGTCACCCGTCCCACCTCTGAGCATTACAAACTGGCACTCTCCTAAGCATCAGTGAAAACTTTGGAATTTTACCACCTTTTCCCACAACTTGGGAAAGCACACTTTGGGTACTACAGCTCCCAGAATCCCTAGCCAAGTACAAGGCCTTGCTGTCACTGTATGACTGTTTACGTAGTGGTGCAATCCAAAACATCTCCAGGATAGCATCATTCTAACATCGCTCCCTTGGCATGAATTCATGCTAGGTAACTGTCGAACAGGATATGGGCTCAATACTAAAGGTTTCTGGCAACTGTAGTCCAGTAAAGAAACTTTCCTTAATCTTTGCCTTGGACATCATCCTGACTATTCAGTGTTCACTTCCATTCTTCATATGGGATCCTGTACACTGGAGTTACATTATGCTGGTGTTGTATTGGATCTCACCATTATATGACTGCACAATGGTGGTGCCAGTTGCACCAATGTCGTGTTGTTTACAACCCGGGTTAGGACAGCATCTTTGTCCCAACATTCACACTTGCACCATCCGGGGGTCACCGACAGGCTTCTGAACTCCTTTCAGAAGACTGTCTACTGTTTGCAAAATTGCACAAAGCTATTTCTGCCTCTTATGTTGTTTCACCAAGCTTTCAGAAATCTGGCACATACTTTCTCGCTGGAGGGATTTTAATTGAGAGCAGAGGGGGTTCTCAACGCCCACCCTCCCCGTTTGATATAGATCCGAGTTTACATCTCTTTAGCCTCCAGCCCACGTGACCCGTCGCTCCGGCTCTCTACTGACCCGGCAATCACGATGAAGAAGTCCAGGCGGTTCCACGTGTCTCCTAGGTAACATTTCTGCCCGAAGATTCCCAGAGCAATCATCTTGATGACCATCTCCACCGCAAAGAAGGCAAAGATGAAGTGATCAAATGCCTGGGATTTGTACAAACAAAGACAAAAAAACAAAATGTGATTCAGTTCTATTGAGCATTGCCTTTTCTTTCAAAGGAATCTGGAAGAGGAAAGACCAGCTTTTCTACATCTCATATGGGTAGCCTTAGGCCATTTCTGCATTGGACTGTTATAGTGCTATTATTCCACTTTCAACATCCTATGGAATCCCGGGGTTTGCAGTTTAGGGAGGAGCCTCTTGGCATTTCCTCAGCTGTCGTAACTCTTTTTTGGAAGTAAATTTTCAGACAAGTCTCCACAACACTGCAGCTGGCACAACCACTGAAAAAAATTCCCTTTGGGGAGAAATGCTTTTCTTCAATCACAGAAGCCAGAATTCCCCAGCCAGTGTGGCCACTGAAAAAAGTAACTTTGCAGAGAAGTTACAATTCTGAGAGTTCACGCTGATTGGGGGAGCAGTTTCTGGGTGTAGCGGTCCAAAAGTGTAACTTCCCTAGTTAATGTCTCCGAACAAAAGGAAAAAAAAACCCCACAATTGCTTGTCTCTTCTTCTTCACTAATGACTTTTGCCATCTTGGCCACAAATATGTCCCATTTTGCATCTGTGAAATGTTGGAGGGAATTCTAACACAGTTGTTTTTTGCCCTCCTTCTCCCTGCACACACCAGATCCTACAACATTAATGATGTTGACAGGGAATAGAAGGCAGTATGCAACAACTGGCCCAAAGCCAACTGCAGACTATAATCTAATGGAAAGCTTGATAGCACAGCTTCATGCAACAGCTGGGCTCAATAGCCGAGAATTTCTTACTTATCTATCACCTTGCTTTATAAATCTCATTCTTTTTGCTCCCCAAACTTAGATGCGTGGCGGCTCACCACAGCACCAGTCTTTCCTTTTGTAAAAAAACGAAAAAGTGCAGTCAAAACACAGCAAGTTATCATATTTAGGAACACCATTAAACAAAACACAATTGGATTTAGAGCCATTTTTTGGGCGGGGGGGATGCAATTTAGAAAAGCAATTTGAAAATCCTTCGGAGGCATGTTGGCTAGACTTTGAGCTTTTCTTTCTTTCTTTTTTCCAAAAAGGAAAAAAAATGGTGTTTGCAAAAGCAGAACGTGGCTAGGAGGGAATGGCATTCGCTACCAGAGGAAGCCCAGGGTTATGGCAGAAATACGGGGCCATTTGGACCCTTGGTATTTTCCGCTGCTGGGTTCCACCAAGGTCTTCCTCCGACGCAGATGCTGTCTATGGGATGATGGCCCGGATAACGGAGGAACTGCAGCACAGAACGAGCTCATGAGCTTCGGAAGGTCACTAAGGGATAAGAAAGGGACGATCCGCCCAAGGCTGGGACGAGATCCCCACGGTGGAGGGTTCCTTCTGCGGCAAGGCGGGGCACCCTTGGTTTCTTGCTGTTCTCAGCACAAAGGTCTCATTTTGCTCCCTGGAGAGAGGGAGAGGTTGAAACAGGAGGTTTAGCTATTGGGCTGCAAAATAAAGTACCCCCAAAAACAAGAATTTTCCCCTCTCCAAATGAGAACGTTGCCCTCTCCAGACGATTTGTCCTTCACTCCCTGCACTTCTAGGGTGAGACACCGAAAACATACCTTCCAGTCCCCATGAGTCCTCTGTCATCTCAGCTATTTTTAAATCTCCTGGTTGACTTTTGATTGTTAAGCAGAAAATGGGAGACTTTACTAAGTTGGGTGGAAGAGAAACTAATTAAGGAAGTTTTATTTAATTCCCTACCCCCCCCATTACACCATCCAAGAAGCAGGTAAGAGGAAGTTTATAAAGGATTAGATTTTGATAAGATTGTGAATCTGAAGACATTAATGTACGATATATATATCATCATGCTATTTTAGTATATTCTTGACTGCTTCTTTTTGTACATTCTTTTTATTCTTTTTTTTCTTGCTTTCTTGTTTTGTGAAAAATATATATTTTTTTAAAAAAATGTCCTGGTTTCCCTCTCCTCTGCCTGCTTTCTCCCTTTGGCCTCAGCTTATTTCAGTCGCTGCGAAGTGCAAGAGTAGTTTGCACACAATTAATTCAAGGGGGCAAAGTCTTGCCCTTCCCAGTAGGCTCAGGCAAAAGCAAACTTTTGCAGCCTCTCCTGGCTTGTAACGTTTTGTTTTTGCCATCTTGACCGCACTGTAACATTGCTTGGCCAGACGCTTCCCAGTTTCCACCTGCAAAACGTTGGAGGTTATGTGACTTGGGGAAGGTGATTCGAGCCAAAAACATTTGCCTCCTTGAAAGGAGGGATAGTCAACCCAATACCCTCCTTACCCTTTGGACTACAGTTCCTATAATTTATTCCAGTTGATCAATATCTCTTATTTAATATCCTGCCCTTCATCATAAAACAATCCCAGGGTGATCACATCGTACGATACATCGTCATGATAAAAGCCAATAAAAATACACAGAACAATCAGTCATTGTCATAAGCAATATCTACAGTCCGTCCATCGTCCTGCTATTTAATATATAATTGCTTAGGTCCAATTATTGATTGAAAAGCCAGGCTGGGGGTGGTGGGAGTAATTATTTTCAATGGGTGCCAAAATGGACTCACATCAGTGCCAGCCTAGCCACTGGCTGTCCGGGGCTTATGGGATTTGTACTCCAAAACCAGGGGTTCAATCCAAACATTAGGCCCCGGTGTGAATCAACTCCCTGAATTTAGTGAGAACTTGGCAAGCCAACATTGAGACAAATCCAACTTGTATGATGGGTTTGCTCCCGTTGGGACCAATAACAGGATTTGGGCATGGGACCACTCTGGGGTGCCTCCCACTGTTTATTGTTGTTATCATAAAGCTGGGTATCCCGTATCTGGAAATCAAAATCTGACTACCTCCAAAAATGGAAACTTTTTGTCTCCAGCCACCCACTTCCGCTTTTGAGGATGGTGGGTTCAGCATTCCTGCTCACTCGTCTCTCAGAGGCCATTTCTGCACTATACTGTTATAGTGCTACTATTCCACTTTCAACCTCCTGAGGAATTCTGGGGTTTGCAGGTTCCTGAGCGTTCTCTGGCTGGGAATTCTAAAGGGCCCTCCCTAAACTGCAAACCCCAGGATTCCATAGGATGCTGAATGTGGAATAATAGCACTGTAACAGGCTAGTGTGGAAATGGCCTTGGTCCTTCTCCAGCCTCCCGTCTCATACACAACACAAGGAGCGAACAAAGAAGATGCAAGGCTCCTTCTCTTCTCCAAGCTAAACCTACCCAGCTCCCTAAGTTGCTCCTTATAGGGTTTCATGGTTTCCAAGACTTTGAGCATTTTGGTCACTCTGGACACCTTCCAGTTTCTTGAACCGTGGTGCCCAGAACTGGTCACAGGATTCCTCCAGGTGAGGTCTGGCCAAAGTGGAACGGAATCCCACAGTCTCTGGAGGGCCACCCAGATTCCCATCTCTGCTGGGTATTTTGAGAGAGAAAGGGGAAGTCGAGGCTCTCCTACCTCCAGGATGGTGCACCGCTCCGATTTGCACTTGGTGTCTTGACAAGGTTGGAACATCCCCAGGGTGACACAGTTCAGGAGGATCACCAGCATGCTGACGTGCTCGAACCAGGTGGGAGCGGAGAGTTAAGGAAGCCAACCGCGACGGAATTGTCAGCAGAAAAATGCACTCGACTAAAACAGACTAAAATAAGCAACAGCTACAGTCAGCCCTCCACATTTGTGGGTTTCACGTTTGCAGATGTGATTATTCACGGATTCTTTGCTGTCCCCTCTGCTGCCTCCCTGGGCCATTTTAGATCGCGACTGCAAGCACTGTGAGGCTGAGAAACTGTGAATGAGCTACCGAGTCCCTCTTAAAAATGGTGTGGGGCAGCAGGAGAGGTGGCCGTAAGCCCCACCAGCCCCCCACTTCTGCCTTGGGAAGGAACCTTGATGCCTCAATGGAACCCACAGTGGGTTGAATATGGTGATCATACTTTTTTGTGTGTAAGTATGGTTTGGGAGGTCCTAGAGTTATTCACGGTTTTTCCAGTTTTACAGGGGTCCTGTGCCCCTCACCCTAGGGAACAGGGAGGGATGACTTAGAAATGCTCCAAGACGCCTGGGCTCTCTCTTTTCCACCTGCACTGGCTGCCGGATGTACCGTTCCTCTCATGTCTCCGGGGTGCGGATGTTCGGAAAGGCCTTGCCTGGGGCCCGGGACGGGGACGCGAGAGGATTCCCCCGAAGGTCTTAGGCCTTAGACTGGCTCAGAAACACTTGCAACAGGGCTCCTGCTTCTGATTGTCACGGGCTCAGTCACCAATAAGAAAGAGGAAGGATGAAACCGTCCTCCTCCCGTTGCCCCGATCGGAAGCTGGGTGGATCTTTGCCCGGTCTGGCCCCTGGCTCTTAAGGTGGGCTGGGGAGGCATTTACATCATTTTACGGTAAGACTACATAGCCTTCATGAATCCGTTGTTGTTGTTGTTGTGTGGCTTCAAGACAGTTCCAAATTTTGGTGATGCGAAAGCATTTCAGAGGAAGGAACGGGCAAAACCATCTCTGAGTATTCCATGCCTAAGAAAACCCAACAAAATCCACGCAGTTGCTACAAGCTGAAAGGCACACATACACACACAAGGTGAACCTATTATGGCAAGATTTGTTCAAAAGGGGTTTTCCTACCGTTGTCTTCTTCTGAGGATGAGAGAGTGTGACTCGCCCACAGTCATCCAGTTGCTTTCCACGGCTGAGTGGGGATTTGAACTCTGGTCTCCGGAATTACAGTCCAACACTTTCAAACCATGACACCAGCCCGGCTTCCCAAATACAGAGCAGTTACGGTCCCCGCGATTCTAAGGCCATTTACGCACGACACTGTTATACTGCTATTATTTCATTTTCAACATTTTTGGGGGAATTTTGGGGTTTGCAGTTTCCCGAGGCCAAACAGCTCTCCGGCTGAGCGTTCTAAATGCCCCTGTCTAAACTGCAAATCCCAGGATTCCAGATGGTGCCGAAAGTGGAATAATAGCACCATAACAGAGTAGGGCGGAAATGGCCTAAGTTATAGATCTGTTAACTACAGTACTGAACGCCAGCCATACTTGTTATGCATTTGTAATGAACACAACTAAATTTTAAAATGACACATTTTAAAATTATATATTTTTTTAAAACCGTGTGGCTCGGTGAAACCCAGAATTCAGCCCTCATCTTCTACCTGGTTGCCCAGCCCTCACGTCGGGGGGAAGGTGACCCTCGGTAATTGGATGATGGAGGGACGGATGGGGCGACGGGTGAAAGAAGGTCAGCCATTTTGTGAATGAGTCGCCTTTCCGTTATTCAGCTAACTACAAATGGAGAGGAAGAAATGAACAATGAACTGCTGCTGTGGTATTTGCCAAGCGCAAGGAACAGCAGGGAGAAAATTTAGGGGAAAATGGCTCGGAGTGGGTTTCCCACAAGGCAGATTGCATTAAATTATGCAAGACTGCCAGTTAGGAAACAATTTTTTTTTTAAAAAAACAGCAAAATTAATAAAAGAATTCAGATGAATTAAATGCCATGTTTGGCAGAAAGAAGAGGAAGACATAACAGCACGATGGGTTCGTTTGGATAAAAGGGACGGCGTTTTGAAAACAGCTGCTAATGAGATGCTTACACGGGGGAAAGAAAGGCATCTTGCAAAACATGCCATTTTCCACTTCGGGGGAAGGAAGGAAGGAAGGAAGGGGAAGCTTATCCCAAACAACAGCAGAGAAGATTTTGGGGGAAAGAGAGCGTTCACATGCATCAAGCAACACTTTTGGGGGCCACCCCCTGTTAGACCTTATACAGATAGATACACCCCATATCTCCAACATCACCTCTTTTGTTTTGTTTTTTTACTTAAAAGACCCCCTCAAACTCCATAGAGCAGGGGTGGGAATCCTACAGCCCTCCAAGTGTTGTTGGATGGCAACTCACAGCAGCCCTAACCACCAGAGCCGGTGGTGCAGAATGCTGGGAGTTGCAGTCCAACTAAGGACACCAGATCAGGAGCATCCCAGAGCCTGGAAGTTCATGGTTAAACTCTCAGATCCAGGGGAAGCCCGTGGTGATGTCACAGGGGGCGGGGCCACATGATGTCACGGGGGTGGGGCCATGTGACATCACCAAGCAGCATATATTGAGCGTCAAGCCCGGAGACAGCGTTGGGTAATGGTTTGAGCACTGGAGTACTACAATCCTGGAGACCAGGGTTTGATTCCCGATTCGGAACCCATCAGGAGACCTTGGGCGTGTCACACTCTCTCGGCCCCAGAAAGCCCCATGACAGGGTCATCTTAAGGTCACCATACATAAGAAATGACTCGAAGTCACACAACAACAGTTGCTGAGGAACTTTTCAAAGTTCCACCTTTAAAACACACACACACAATTTTGTGGGGCATACATATAAGCCAGACCGCTCGACTATTTTTTAAGTGAAGTCTTAAAAATAAAAAAAATTGAGATAAAAAGCATAGCAGACAGCTGACTACGTTAAGTGCTAGTCATCTATATTGAATACAAATTGCTGTACTATTTTATTCATCCTTTAAAAAGAATATGTATGCCCCTGCTTTGCTTCAAAGTAGGACCCAAAGCAGCTTACAATTACTATACCAGCCCATGACCCAGTGGCAGTTCAATTCGATTCAGTGATGAGTCCTTTCTGGGCTTTAGTCAGAACTTTAAAGAAACAAGCCAAGGTGCTCCACTCATTTCCGGGATGGGATTCAGCACTTTGAGTACTTCCTCTAAAGTTTGGACTACAACCCAGAGAGGACCAACCGCTGAACCACCAGCTACTACGGCCGCAATACGACGAGGAAGCCGGTGGCAACTGGGAAAAAGTTGGGGACCCTTCCTTCGTTCCAAGGTGGACCTCGTGCGGTGGGCAGGAAAGGACTTCGTTTCCCCCCTCCGTGGATGGGCGACTTCTCTGTACTTCTTTTGCCGCAAACATAAAGTTGGAAAAGATGCTGCTGGCAGGAGGCCTTGCGAACAGGGAGGCTCGGGAAGGGTCGGGCTTCGGGGAAGGATCAATCCGTCTTGCTTAATAATTGCATTCCTCCTGTCTGCTAGAGAAGGAGGAGATGGAGGAGGAGGCGAGGGCAACCCTCACAAATCTCCGCTCTGCATTTTCCCCCCAACTCCTTTGCGGAGCAGACAAGCTGGGAAAAGAAGATGTGTCGCTCTTCCGAGGGCCTAAGCATTCCCTCTCCTTCTCTGTGACTCTCCTCCTTCCCCTTCCCGCAATGCACCCCGGTTTGGTTCTTTTGTGTGTGTCGGCATGCCCGACTTGGAGGGAGCCCAAGCCCTTTCCACGCGACGCAGTTATACAGGTATGATTCCACTTCAGCTGCTACAGCTGCCTCCTAGGGGGTCCTGGGATCTGTAGTTCCTGGGAGGCCATAGAGCTCTCTGGCTGAGAATATCCTTCTCTAAACTGCCGATATCCAATGTGATGCGGTGGACTGTGGCCACTTCCGCACTATGCTTTTATTCCACTTTCAACCTCCTATGTGGCATTCAGCGGGGCTTACTCCCAGTTATGTGGGGACAGAATGGGAGCCTCAAACACACTCGCTGCTTCCTCCGCAACCTGCTTGGATTTCCCCCCCCTCCTGACGTTCTCAACACAAAATGCAAATCGAATGCTAATGCTTTGACTTTCTCAGCTCTCCGCTGTGTTCCGTTCTTCTGTTTTCTCCCTTAAATTAATGATAACAAGACATCAAGAGAAACTCTTCTTCTAAAAAATGAGAGGAAAAAGTGTTTTCCCGCTGTGCTTTTTTAAGTTGTTAAAAAGAGAGAGAAAGAGAGGAAAAGAATAATAATAATAATAATTTAAATAACAGAAAAACCTCTTTCGCGTTTGCCAACATCTGCTTATATTTTGTGAGCAGAAGGACAGGTCCTGAAAATATTTCCTTCTTTTTGAACTACGACTCCCAGAATCCTCCCACTAGCCTGACCAGTGAGAGCTGCACACCAAATATACATCAGTATTCTGCATCAGTAAATTTAAGTAGATTTAGAGACCATGTTGAAACCACTTCCAAATCCTCACTGTGATGCCAAAGTCTTTCATGCATTATATAAGGCTCTGCTTGGCAAGGGAGAGGACAGAGCTAGAAGTAACTTGTGCACAAATTATGAATTACAGCAGTGAATGACAGCCAAGGCAATTACAGGTCCAGAAAACTAACTCTATTCCAGTTGTTAGCAACTCATTTGATAGCAATCCTTTGCAAACCAGATACTTTTTATAGTAGCAACATGGAATGGAGTTACCTTTTATTGTACCTGTAATGCCCTTGGCTGCATTCACTTCTTTTCAATGGAACAGAAACGGGTTGACCGCTCGTTCCTGCGTGTTTTTACTTCCATCCCAATTTGAGCAATGGGAAAGGAAGGATGAAGGATCACATGGGTGGGCGCCCTGTGCTGCAGTCTGGAAGGAAGACTTTGTAACATCTTTGGCATTTTTCTCTCTCAGAATCTCCAAGGTGCAATATCCGAACTGGCCACTTGGGGGAACTAGGGAGCATTTTCCTATTTTTTTTTTCCCGATGGGAAGTATGAATAGTACTGGTGACCCAATAGTAATGAGTTACCTTTCTGAATTGCAGGATTGGTAATAACTAAAGACTTGCTGGGCAATTAGAATAATGAGTAAAGGAACTAGTTCCTTTGTTCTAAGTCACATTCCAAGCACAGGAATGTAAGGATAAAATGCATGCGCGCGCACGTGTGTGTGTGTGTGTAAGAGAGAGAGAGGGAGAGAAAGCAGGCAGGTGAGCTGCTTGGGATCTTGAATTAAATTCCAGAGCGTGAGCAGTGACCTAGTTTGTACTGGTGACAAATTGTGACAATCAAGGTAATTGCAGGCATTACGGAGGCTCCGTGGAAACCGATCCCGTCATTACAACAAATGAGCCCAAGTCGCTGAGTCATGTCATGCTTTTTCTTTTTAACAAACAGCATTAAGCATTTTAAAGTTCCACTGCCAACGTTGTTCAAAGGGGGAGACCTGCACAATCCCAAAGCTCTCTTCCAAGTCCCCTTGGAACTCTTCGCTGTTGCGTCAGTCACTCAACCACTTGCAGAACTGGGCCATTATTCTGCTCGTGTCATTCTGAAAAAAAAAATGATGGACTTTCCATTAGCTTAGGGCTCCTAAGCAATCCGGATCCCACCTCTGGGGGATTAGGCTTTTGCAAGCTTGGCCTCCTCCTCGCGCCTGATCAAAGGAGCATCCCGAGGCTTCTTTACACAGTCAGTTACACTGGAGTTGCCAAGCTCTTACTCCATTTCAGCCTCAGATTTTGGGGTTTTGCATATTGATGCAAAGTTGAAGTGGTTTGAGAAAAGACAGTCAGTAAAATCCCCCTCTCCATAAATTGTATGAAATCCTTCCTGTTAAACATGGCACATTCGGTATCAGTCACACACCATTCATGTAACAAAGCCTAAATCTAACAAACGAGAAAAGATTTCTTTGGCTGCAAATCTGGATTTCCAAGCTCTGCCTCCAACAGGGGTGAAAAGACATTCTTTTCCCAGCTCTGTTTTGAACACCTTTACAAGCTCTGCTTTTAACAACACGTGAGAGTTGTCAAAGTCCAACCATAGAACAGTTTACAAGCTCTGCTTTGGACACAGGGGAAAAAAAACAGTCTTGTCCAGCTCTGTTTTGAATACCTTAGTAAGCACTACTTTTAACAACACACAGGAGTTGCTGAAGTCAAACCACAGGACATTTTACAAGCTCTGCCTTGGATAGGGTGGAGGAGACATTCCAGCTCTGTTTTCAACACTTTTGCAAGCACTGCTTTTAAAACATATGGAAATTGTTGAAATCCAGCCACAGAGAGTTTTGCAAACTCCGCTTTGAACAGTAAGCAGCCCACAGTTGTTGCTGCAAAGCAGCAGGAGGGCAAGAAAACAGAGTTATATAACATAGTGTAGTGTTGCATAGTCAGAGAGATTTTCAAGACAATGTTCTCACCCTGAGATTCCTCCCTCTTGTCCCAACGAACAAAGAAGAGGCTCCAGGCCTTGAATCAGGTAACCCTACTTACAGTGAAGCACTCAGCTAATAAGACTAACATTGCATATGCGTGTGCGTGTGTTATTTTAAAGCAAACAAATCTTTGGGGGCTGTGACACGCCCAAGGTCTCCCAGTGGGTTTCCATGGCCTAGCAGGGAATCGAACGCTGGTCTCCAGGGTCATAGGTTTAGGTTGCCCCCGTATGCTTTTGCTCCTTTGCTGGCCGGTATATGGGTTCAAATCCAGACACCTCCACACCTTTGCCAGTGGGGACAACTTCAGTAAGAGAAGTTGCACGTCTCCACTTGATGCCTTTCACTTTCTGAGCGGCAGATTAATGCTCAATCCCAGCCTCTTGCAAGTTAATTTCTCTACCCAGTAAAAGGCAATCACAAATTTGTCTGCTGCATTTGCTTCATCTGTCTTGTTTCTTGATTGCTGAATTCCCCTGGCTCCTACTATTACGTTTAAAGCTGATGGATTTCAGTTCAAGGCAAGGACTGCATTTGCTTGGTACTATAAACCTATGGTGAACAGGAGTGTGAATAGCCCATGGGGAGTGCTGGGGGAATTGGCCCCAAAACAATTTCGACTCTCTAGCAATGGCTCCCTCTCCTCCTCTTGACCCTCTTCTGGATTCTTTTGATTCTCCAATTCCAGTGGGAAAAACAACTGCCTTTGCTTCTATAAGGGACCTGCTTTTGAATAACCAGCCTACTGCAGATTCCAACTCATAACCTCAAAGGTGGATCATTAAAGCCTATTAAATTCTGCAAAAATGCAAAAACCTTTTTTCCGCAGTCTGCTCAATTTTCATCATTCATGCTGCCCTTCACCATCTGTGTAGGCTGCCCTCTCCCCAAATGCCTGCCTGTTCTGCGTACTGGTTCAGCAATCAGGTTATGGATTTTCCACCACTGTCATCTCAGGGATGTGAGAAGAGCAGCTCAGAGCATGGAAGAATTCCCTTTTAGGGCGACATTTCCCAAGATCCTCTAGCATGAATCATGGTGGCTAGGGGAACTAGGGAGCTGGTAGTCCAAATTGGTAACTTTTCCACGCTCTGGAAATTTTAAAACAAAGCCTTCCTGGAAGAGAGGAATAGATGAGGCTGACATACACACAAGCTGATGAAATTGTGAATGTTAATTCTCTACTATGCAGTATTAGACCAAGACACAACATGGTTGCCTTTCACTTCTATCTATCCCTAACATCTCTTCTCAAAGAAGAATGATGGTTGAAATTCAGTTTTTCATACAGGTGAGCACAGGAATGTAATGCAAGCTGAATGAGTTCAGGGTGAAGGGAGTCTCATGTTGCTGCTTCTAAACTGCTGTAATGGTTCCTTGTTGTTTTCCAGGGAATAAATGTCAGGTCCAATAAATCTGTGGTGGTCTCCTTGCATGGCCACTCAACAGGAGGGCTTTGCAAACTGCAAAACTTGACACTGGAGCTAAAAACATTCCAGAGAGCCCCTGGTCTCCCATAGTTGCCCACCCCTCCATAACATGATCTGTTCTGACTCAACCTTGTTGCAACCTGAGTGTCTTCAGACATGGCTAGACCTGGCTTAATGCCAACCTAATTCTGCTCAACTTGACTCACTTCTTCTCTAGAAAGGTCTCCACCAGCCCAAAGGAAAGAGCTTGCTTCCTGCCATTCACCCTCTTTTGCTCCACCCCCAAGAGCAAAACCGGCTTCTGCCAGCTCCTCTCTTTCTCCGTTTGCCCTTGGGTGCCCCTGGAGAGACAGGCCGCTTTCACTGAACCAGCGTGTCCTTCAGCACAGCGGAAACCATCACATTCTTCTCACCCTTGCTGGGAAACAAGAACAGACCTCGCTCTCCTTCAGCTACGCAAGGACTCTGAAAGCTTCTCCATATGCTCCACGCTCGGGTGGGGAAATGGTTTTAGAGGACACTGGCATCCCATCAGCTTTTATTATCAGAGTCCATCAGCATCAGCCTGCATCAGGGACACAGTTATGAGAATCCTGTCTCAGTCCCCACCCCCATCCACCTCAACAGCATGAAAAAAAGGGAGGAAAGGACGGAGTTCTATCACACAACAATGGGATGCAATGGTATAGGACACGGAGTTTGGCCACAAGTTTAGATACCTCGAATAGAAGAGGAGACAGTGTACAGCATCAATGTACCTTTGAGTACCACAGGTCAATGGGGTATTACTCATGTGCTCTCCCTGGAGACATCCTGATTGGTCGTGTTGGAAAAAGGACCCTGCACTACCTTTGGGTTGATTGGGCAGGGCTCTCCTGTGCTCTCCTTGTTCCTCCAGAAGTATAGTTTAGAGTCTGCAGGTCCAAGCATCAGGGGAGATTCTGCTTTGCTCTATCCTTCTTTCTCCTAGAATTCTGGAGTTGGAAGGGGCCCCATGGGCCATCAGGTCCAACCCCTGTTCAATACAGGATCTCCAGCTAGAACTTCCCCAGCAGGTAGCTGTCTGCCTTTTTCTGAAGACCTCCAGAGAAGAGGACCCCACAACTGACTTCATTGCTGAGCCACCTTCACTGTTGAGAAGTTCCTTCAAAAGTGAAACCTACTTTCCTGTGACTTAAAAACGATTAGACCCAATTCTGCCCTCTAATGCAGCAGAGAACAAGCAGGGGTCCTCCTCTTTGGGGCAGCCCTGGAGGTATTTAAGCAACACAAGGACTTCTCCTGCTTAGGTTCAACCCCCAAGTTTTTTTGGAATTAGGGTCAGAAAAGGCATAATTTCTCCACCCACGCCTCGAGGCTAAACTTGGAATTTCTTGAATGTCCAGCTGATGAAGCCAGGCAATTTATTGCTCCTCTTAGAGGCTATTTAAATAGCTTTTGATTCAAGGGGCAATTTCCCATACTGCTCTGAATGAGTTCCGATTGAGCACGGCTCTTATTATCCAATGCTGATTTTCTGCTGGGTGTTTTTTGCAATGGAAGGTGTCCTCCAGTCATAATTATGGGAGGAAGCCAACAGGCTGCAACTTTTCAGTGACCTCAGCTGCAGTCCCTGTTAAAGAGGATGGGAAGATGCTGTTCCGAGAGGAGGAAGGACAGTGAGGTGGTGCATGGGGGGGAAGAAAGAGTCTGGAAATGGGCTGAGCAAAGAATTTACCTGCAAGGTGGGTGGGTGAATCAGAGAACCTTCCAACCTTTCCAAATGTACAGCTCAAAATCCAACGTTAGAACAAGAGATAGCATCCCTTTGACTCTCAACCACCGCTATAGGAGGATTTATACCATCAAAAGCAGCAAGATCTAGTGGTCTGAACTTTGGACTACAACTCCAGGAGAGCAGGGTTCGAATCTCCACTCCGCCATGCGACCTCACTGGGTGACCTTGGGCAAGTGACACTTTCTCAGCCTCAGGGGAAGGCAGTGGCAACCTTCCTCCGAATAAATCAAGAAAACCCTATGATATGCCACCTTAGAGTCAGCATAAGTTGGAAACCACCTGAATACACACGGTCACAAGACACCAACAGCATTCCAGCCATTGCATTACAGGCAACAAGAAAGAAGATTCTGATTAAACTTTAGGAAGACCTTGCTGAGAGTAAGAGCAGTTTGGCAATTCCCCTTTGGGAAATAGTGGACTTTCTTTGATTTGAAGTTTTTAAATGCAGCTTGGGAGGGTCACCTCTCAGGGACGGATTAGACCAGCGTTACTCAAATTGGTAGTCAGTGGACCAGTGCCAGTCCACAAATAAGTCATCAGTCCTTGTCACATTGGAAAAAAAAATGCTGGTTCCCCACATCTGATAGCTTAGGAAGCACTGCTTTAAATTTCTCTTAAAAAAAAAAATTGAAAATCTTCAAATGTACTAAAATTCTACAAATATTTACGAAGAAAAAGAGAGAAAGAAAGAAAAGGAAAAAAGTTAAGGAACAGAAAAAAGATGACTTCTATTCTTCCTTTCGATGGTATATAACATTCAAAATGATTTCAAGCTTTGCAGAATAAAAAGCCAACCATTCTCTCCTTCCCAACCTCTATTACATAATTTTTCCCACAGCCAAAGATATTTTCCTCCTTGTCAAGGTTGATGTATCTGTGTTGGATTTCTCTACAAGCGGGGGTTGGACTAGATGTCCTCTGGAGGACCTCTTGAACTCTTATGTTTCAATGGCGTTTCATGGCTTGGAGAGCTGCTCTCTCTCAGCCCTGCTGCTGCAGATTAAATCAGGCACCGGCGGCATGCAAGGCAGGTGCTCTGGCCCTGCCCTCTGCCTCCAATGCACATTCAAATGCTCCTCCTCAAATTGGTTATGAAGTATTTGCTAACAGACTCTGAATGTTGATTGACTATATCTTTAGCAAGAGACTCCAAGGATCAATCCTGTGATCTTTTGCATGCAAGACATAGGCCATTTCCACACTAGCCTGTTATAGCGCTATTATTCCACTTTCAACATCCTATGGAATCCGGGGGTTTGCAGTTTAGGGAGGGGCCTCAAAGACCCTCCTCAAAGGCCTCTCCCTAAACTGCAAAGCCCAGGATTCCATAGGATGTTGAAAGTGGAATAATAGCGCTATAACAGTCCAGTGTGGAAATGACCATATACTCTGTCTTCCAACGGTATCTTCTCCATGTTTTTTTTTTCTAATAAAGCACTTCAAAAGCGGGCCAGAAGGACTTCCTTGGTTTTGGGAAAGGTGTGTTGCAGGGTCTTGGGCTCCAAGGACATCCATCCCTTCTCTAAAGGGTTAACATATTGGATGAGGGTTTTCTTGGAGAGGAAAAGCTTACTTAGTACGGAGGATTTGCTCCGCTTTTGCTCGAAATCTTTGCACGCCATCAGTGCTTCCTGATAAAGGCCGTCCCTGGGCCGTGATTCCAATTCTCTCTCCTGAGATCGCAATCATCCCGAGAACAAAGCCATCCATCTCCTATTTACCGGTGACAAGGAAAACCGCTTCTCCCTTGCTTTAGTAAACAGGGCATTTTACGGCACCATTCAAATCATGTTTTCTCATTCGGTTCGGGTCAGAGCTTAAGGGCTTTCTGAAAGCCACAAATAAGCCCCTCTTGCCTCCACCCAGAAAAAACACTTAATATCCCGGGAAATATTATTGTTAGGCTTTAAACAGAAATAAAAAGTGTTCCATTACAGAAAGAGCTCTCAGAAAGTAAGAGGTGGGTTTTCTGTCACTTGGGAATCCTAAGAGGCCAGTGCGTCCTCTAAAACCCCAATCCCAGGTTAACACAGAGCTTGGAAAAAGTTGCTTTTCTGGACTACAATACCCAGATTCCTTAGCCAGCATGGCCACTGGCACTGGTGGAGAGAGGAGTTTCTTATGTTTTGGAAAGAGACCATTAAGTTTAGGTCTAGGATCCTGATTTTTTTAGAGGCAAGTGTGTCCTCTAAATGTAGGGTTGCCAGATGTCCCATAGTATGTTGTTGTGTGCCTTCAAGTCGTTTCCAACTTATGGCAACACTAAGGTGAACCTATCATGGGATTCCTGGGGCTGAGAGTGTGTGACATGCACAAGGTCACTCAGTGGGTTTCCATGTCTGAGCAGCGAATCAAACCATTGTCTCTGCAAACCACAAAACCATGCTGGCTCTCTTATTAAAAGGGATAGCCCTTATTTCACGTTTGGAAAGCTCATTCCTTATAGGGCTGGCAGGTGTCCTTTATTACAAGCGATATTCCCTATCTGAGGGCTGGAAGGTTGTTCCATTTATTATATAGACCGAACAAGATGCCACAAACCCCCACATTTTGGGGTTTCATATATCCTCCAGCTGTCCTGATCTGGCACGGAGAGTCTCATTGAAGCCTGTGCCTTTTCAGCTACCGTTAAAACGTCGTGTTTTCTCTCTCCTCCTCCCACTCTCCCCCTTTGTCCCACTGCTGCAAACTAAGCTCAAAATGCAAAAAATAGTTTGCATTCAGTTAAGGCACCCAGAGAAGAGAAGAGTCTCACCCTTCCCAGTTGGCTCAGGCAAAAGGAAACTGCCGCAGCCTCTCCAACCTTGTGCATTCTCCCTCATTAATAACTTTTTTTGTCAATTTGATCACATTCTGATGGTGCTTGGCGGCACACATCCTGGATTTCATCTGTGAAATGTTGAAGGCTAGGCCTTCCTAAAGACAGAAGCGCGTGCATCATGGAATTGATCAACGTGGACAATAGGTTAATTTGACAGCGGAACTTATGGCGACGTTCAATGAAATCAATACTCGGCATTTGGTGTTCAGGCAGAACACACGCTTGTTTGGACTGTCAGCCCTGCCTGCTATCCATTTCGACTTGATCCTTGTTGCTGTTTTGAAAGCCTGGCAACACTATCTGAACCTCACAAGGCACTTCATGTCTCTTCTCCAAGAGCAATCGAGAAAACTGGGGCGGGGGCCCCCTTTCACCAGCTACCCGGCCTGTTCTCTATCACCAAAAGCCTTCCTTTTATCCAAGCACGCTATGAACTGTTTTCTGAGCAAAGAAACAGGCCATCAATGGGATGCGGGCGGTGATTTTATTGACTTCTCTCTTAAACAAACTAGTCCACTGAGCTCTTTGAGTGGCCAGCAATAAATTCACCATGGCAACCGAGTGGGAGAGATTTGATGTTCTCTCCTCGGCAGCAGATGGACTCCCGCGATCACCTCCCTGCTTGGCATCCAGCACCGTTTTAAACCACTCTGACAATCTCCCTTCCTACCACAACCGCTTACGAAGGTTTACTTTTCATCCTTTGTGGATATGTAGAATTAGGAACTTTGCTTGCTTTCGGCCACTTCTGCCTTTGACGGCGTTGGCTGGGATTTAAAGAGCAGCGTGGGATGAATGAGAGCCAATGTGGTTTAGTGTTTTCACTGTTGAACTACGACCCTGGAGGTGAGGATTCGATTCCCCAATCGGCTGTGGAAACCTACTGGCTGGCCTTGGGTGTGTCACACACTCTCAGCCCCAGAAAACTCGGCAATACGTTTGCCTTAGGATCTCCATAAGTCGGGAACAACTTGAAAGCACATACAACAACAACAGTGGTAGGAAAGAGAGAATTCTAGGGCTGGGTGGGGTCTTTAGAGGCCAACTAGTCCAACCTCTTGGTTTGGTGCAAAATATGTTTGCAACACTCTTGGCGATTGGGCATCCAATGCTTGCTTAAATACTTCCCGCAAAGCAGCTGCCAATGTCTCCGTTCCACCATCAAACTGCCGCTGGAGGTTTCTCCTACAATTTAACCTGAAGTAATCGTTAAAAAGAAAGCAACTAATAGATAATCCACGCCATTCCACAAGGCCTTTTCCACTTGAGCAATCTGTCTGCCAAACCCCACAGAAACAAACAAACAAAGTCTTCACCTGTAGGTCCCATTGAATCAACTGGTACCCCACTGAATCAAAAGGAACTCGGTGAGTCAACACTTATCTAAGTTCTGTTGATTCGATGGGTCAAATTCTAGTGGAGAGCCGCATTTAGACTCAGGTGCACAATTTCCAGAACACCAAAGAATTCTTGTTGTCTTGAAGTCATTTCTGACTTACGACAGCCCTAAGGTGAAGCTATCACAAGGTTTCCTCAGCAGAATTTGTTCGAAGGGGGTTCATTTGTGATTAAATGAGTGCTAACTAGCGTTGCCCTATGAAATCATTTGTAACAAACTGAGGGCAAGAAGAGAAGGAGAGGGAAGCCGGGACATTTTGAAAGCAGCTGAATAAATGGGATGACAGGAATTAATCCAGACTGCCCCTGACAAATTTGGGACAGTTGTAGGGGTATGTTAAAGCTTTATGGAACCGTTGGTCTATACAGCATCCAAAGCAAGCTTCTGGGAAGCCATGAAGGGGGTTTGTCTTTAATAGCCTCCGTCAGTTTGCAAACATAATGCTTTTCTGTATGGCATGCAAGCAGGAGCTCCAAAATGCACGCTTTTTTGGACATGCCCCCTCCCCGTGCTTTCCAGCTGCCTGGGACAGTGAGCCGGGTGCCTGAAGGGTCTGTCTGTCCTGCTTTCAGAAAAGCAATTAAAATGATGGATTATCCAGGTAAGGGCCTGGGTGCTCTCCACCAGCAAAATAAATTCATCAGATTGCAGAGGACGAGGGAGGGGTGGGAGAGGATTACATAATCCTGCTGGGGAGGAGGTCCCACCCTAATCAGCCTCTTTAGGAGGGAAAACAATGGGCGGCAACGACCTTCTTTTGGATGGGGAGCAGAAGGAAACACTTTCAGCTGTTTAGTACTGGCTCAAGGTTTTTTGAACAGGGGTGTTGGAGTGAATCAGGGAGGTAGGAAGGAGCTTGGAGAGAGGCCATAGGATCCTAGAGTTGGAAGGGGCCCTAGAGGCCATCCAGTTGAACCCCCTGGTCAATGCAGGATCTCCAGCTAGAGCATCTGGCAGCTGTCCAACCTCTTCTTGAAGATGTCCAGAGAAAGAGACCCCATCACTTCTCTAGGCAATTGGTTCCGTTGGCCAACTGCTCTTACTGTCAAGAAGTTCCTTCTAATGTTCAATCAAAACCTACTCTTCTGCAACATCAGACCATTAGACCTAGTCCTTCCCTCTGGGGCAGCAGAGAACAGACTTCCTGCTCCTTCCTGGGACAGGTATTTGAAAAGGGTAACCCAGGGAGAATATGCCCAGCTTCTTCAACTTTTCCTCCTATGTTCTAGCCACCAGATCCTGCTTGATCTTGGAAGCTAAGGAGGGCCATCCCTGGTAAGTGCTTGGATGGGAGACCACCAATACATTCTGGGTGCTGTAGGCTATATTTCAGAGGAAGGAACTGGCAAAACCACCTCTGAGGATTCATTGCCTAAGAAAACCCTATGAAATTCATGGGGTCACCATAAGTTGACAGGTGACGTAGAGGCACATACAAATACACTAAAGGCACAAGAGCCTATCTGATCTTGGGAGCTAAGCAGGGTCAACCTTGGTTAGCCTTTGGATGGGAGACCACAAAGGTGCTGTAGGCAACATTGCAGTGGAAGGAACCGGCAAAACTACCGCTGAGGCTTCCTTGCCTAACAAAACTCAACAAAATTCAGGGGGCCACCATAAGTTGAAGGGCACGTTGATGGTCCATACATACACACAGGGTGGAGGAAGGAGACCTAGTTCCCTTGGATCTTGACTTTTGCTGAGGCTCAACGTAACACTGCTGGTTCCAGAGGATAACTGAATTTTGGGTTTTCTGAAAGAGCGTTTCATCCACTTCACTGCTCGCCCATCCTCTCCCTTTGCCTCCACGCTTGATGAGGATGGGAAATAAAGACAAAGAACTGCCTGTGGGAGCGGAGAGCCTTCAGCCAAGGCACGGTGGAAGGTCTTCTCCCGGTTGCGGTGCAGCTAAGTGGAAATGCTCTCTTTGCTCTCCTCGCTGTCTTCGTCAACAAGGACGCCCGATCGATACTTAAGCCAATTTCACAGGTCATAAAGTTTGCAATGATGAGGCAGAGAAGGGGACTAAGCTGAGCAGCTGGCGGAGGTACTGAAATGAGACTGAGAAGACAGAAAGAATGTGTTGCACTTGTGTCTTCAACTTGCCCATCGACTTATGGCTACCTCATGAATTTCAGAGGGCTTTCTTAGATAATGAGTCCTCCAAGGAGGTTTTGTTGGTTGCTTCTTCCGGGGCCTCCGTCACCTGGAATTCCCTGGCAGTCTTTCATCCAAGTACTAACCAAGGCTGACCCTGCTTAGCTTCCAAAACCAGACAGGAGCTGGTGCTTTTTGGGTATTTAGGCCCTGCGTGCGTGTGTTTAAGCCTTCAGCTTGCTTGTTGACTTAAGGTGAATTCCGTAAGATTTTCTTCGGCAAGTAATGCTCAGAGATGCTTAGGGAAAGTAAAAGGTCCGAAGCACCTATCCTATCAGGAAGGGGCGAAAGCAGTTTGGGTGAGGTTAGAACCCCCGCTCGGACATGGAAACCCACCGGCTGACCCTGTGCAGGTCACACTCTCTCAGCCCCAGAGGAAGACCATAGCAAAACCCCACTCTGAACAAATCTTGGCAAGAAAACCCCGTGGTAGGTTCGCCTTAGGGTTGCTGTAAGTCAGAAACGATTTGAAGGCACACAAATCAGTTTGGGGCCTTTTTTATTTTAAGAAAAGGGGGGCGGGGAAACTAAAGGGGAAGTATGGGAGAGAGTTAGAAAATAATGAGCTTGTGTGGACAGAGATGATGGAGAGGAGTTTGGCTCCCACTTCTGGAACCCTAGAAGTCAGCGTGACCCAGAAGGCTCGATTAGCAGCAGATACGGGAGGACAGAGAAAAAGGAAGAATCGATGTCAAGACTGCAAGGTTAAAAAGAAGTCCTTGATTACAGGAGCAACTTCTGTCATCCTCCAAAGCCAAACGATATCCTCATCACAGAGATAAGGAAACCATTGTCAACAATGCACCCAGGAGCAATTGCTCAATGAGTAATTAAGAAGAGTTGGGCATCTTCAAGTCATTGCCAACTTATCGTGAACCTAACATGGGGGTTTCTTTGCAAGATTTCCTCTGAGGAGGTCTCCCTTGAAGGTGAGAAAGTGTGCCCAAGGTCCACGCCTGAGCAAGGATCTTTGAACCCTGGTCTCTTGCAGTTCTAGTCCAGCATTCAAACGACTAGACACGCTATCTCTGGGTATCATCCAATGAATGGAATCTTAGGTGATTCTTTGTGTTGTTTTTATGCAGCTAATCCCTTGGTTTTATCCATAAATTAAATACCACAGTATCAACATTGGTAGACAGGGAGGAATAAAACTCTAAAGAGAAATAAAAATGAATTTCCTTGGTTTTTAGAGAACACACATTTGTATCACAGCAGACACCTTCTCCATTCTCTGATATCTCAGGAATTTCAGGAGGGAATTTCCCTTGCACAGCTTTTGCAAATTTTCAGTCTTGCAAATAAAGCAGAACCAGGGTGTAAATAGTGGTCAGTTAATTGCACGTAACCCTTTTTTCAGTCCACCAAAATCCAATTTACTGACTCCCCTGATGCACAAAGCCATTAAATGTTGTGGCCCCTTTAGTAATTAACTGCACGATGTGGGAACGACCAGTGGCTAAAGAGGCTAAACAAGGTCAGCGGCGACCCTGAGCTATAAAGAGAGCTAAAGGAATCCTGCAGCACCTTTGAACACCATTAGCTGTGACAGATTTGTGAAACCTCCATGATTAGGGGCAGTGCACCTTTAACAGGCGCATTATCAGAAGGCCACCCTTGCATCGCGGGGCAGGCCCCACAGGTACATCTTGCCATCTTTCAGGACCTACCAGTGACCTAAATCTTAGGGCCTTTCTGCACTACGCTGTTATAGTGCTATTATTCCACTTTCAACCTCCTGTGGAATTCTGGGGTTTGTAGTTTCCTGAGGCCACAAAGAGCTCTCTGGCTGAGAATCTTAAATGCCCCTCCCAAAACTGCAAACTCCAGGATTCCATAGGAGGTTGAAAGTGGAATAATAGCACTAGAACAGTGTAGTGCAGAAAGGCCCTTAGTCCCAAGTAGAATAGAGCCATTGAATCAATCAGATTTATCTCTGTGTTGATTCACCACCCAAAAACTGATTAAATGGTTCTGCTCTAGTTGGGCCTAACCGACACTATTCCAACCCCGGGAAAGCCAGATAGGAAGGTTATTTTTTTGAACTACAACCCTGCGGGTTCTGGGAGCGGTAGTCCAAAAAGTAAGTTACCTGGTTCTGAGATAGATGGAGGGGCTACTGCAAGATTTGAAGGGGCACGCTGGCGTCCTTTTACCTGGGGACTCACCTTCTCCCGGGGAGCATTCCCAGGTCGCCTCATTAAGTTGCCTGTTCTGAATTTTAATTCTGCTCCACAAGGGAGGGCAATGCAAGGAGGGGAGAAACTAGGCTAGGCACTTTTCTTAGACAGGCACCACGAGGGGAAACACACAAAGCTTGCAATTTAGTATTTTTTTTTCCAAAGGTGTTAAATGTTTACCAAGCACGTTTGTATCAGCCCCAGCGACTGTGAAGCAGCAGCGCATGGGAGAAAATGCTCCTCCAGCTCAGAGATCGTGGAGGCCTTTCCAAAGAGACATGGGAACATTTTGCTTAATGACAGCCCTTGCAAAGGAGGTAAACAGGGGACATTCATGATCCCTTTTTTTTCAGCTCCCCTGTTCCTGGAAATTCTCATTCCAACCAGGGTTTTCCTTGGGATTAGGAAATGACACACACTTCACATAATGAAAGTTAAAAAATAAATAAATACCCCAAGCTTGCACAGGAGGGTTAATCAGGGCTCCATCTTAGCAGTGAAAATGAGATACTTAATTTGCCTCTTGTTTGCAATTCAGTCCAGTGGGAGCAATTTAATAATGGGTTACTGGGGGAGAAGCATCACTGCTTTGGCTTCTTTCACAGTTTGGTTGGCTTCTAGCCAATTAGTGATCACACAATGAAATTTGTTATGTCACAATATTTCAAAGCCAGTGAAGTCTTGGCTATGTGCTAACATCACTTCTACCCCTATCCTACAAGGCCAGCCTCTGGTTTTAGGTTCCTTTCACTGTTCACCTAGAGAGGTTCCAGCCAATTAGGGATCACATAACGGACATGACGATGTTGCAACCCTCCCATGCCAATGGAGTCAGCTAAAGGTTGACATCACTGACAGCAAGCAAAAGTGCTTCAAAGTAAGGAAAATGCTTCCTAGATTGGTGGCACGGATGATCCCAACCAATCAGGGAAGTGGGGGGAAACAATACTTCCTGAACTGTTAACTTATCCATTGTAAATTAAGTCAACTTTTTTTGTGCATCCTATTTTGTAAGGACCCCTCACGAGATGCCAGATGGAGAGTACCTTTTAATGGTAACACCAGAGTTCCCTTTCTCTTTCCGGTTGGGCTAAAGTAAAAGAAATCTATGAGTTGTGATTATTATCCCCGAATACTCATTGAGCAAACGAAAGATATCCCACGGATATACACGGGGTAAGTTTGGTCAACTCTTTCCCGTCATTGGTTGACAGAGGCCCCGTTACCTAGTAACCAAAGATCCCATCTGTGGCACCAAGCCACGGAGGACGTGAACAAACGGTTCTATGGAAACAGGCATTGTCTCTTCAAAGGCTCAGCGCACCAATGCTCTCATGCGCTCACGCTGCCTCCCCTCCCTCCCTCTCCCTCCCGCTTTCTGCTGAGAGAGAAAGACTGTGGATTCAAAAGGAAGAGAAGGGTGGAGAGAGTCAATTCTGACCTTGACAACTGGCTGTCCCACAGCTAACTGGATGGAGATAAGAGGGGGGGAAAAAAAACAACAATACTTAGATCTGTTTTCACATATTTTGCTTCATACAGGGATGTAGCTATGGAGCGAGGGGGCAAAATGAGAGCATTGACCCCCCCCCGCCCAAATGAGAATTATGCCATTCTCCTTTTGAGCCAGAACTGAGCCCCAGTCCTGCCGCCATCCCAGGTGGACTTGGAGCTGCTTGGGGGACCTCCTGAGTCTGTTAGAAAGAGAGTACAGCCAGCCCTCCATCTCTGCTAGGGTTCGGGGCGGAGAGGTGGAAAAACGGCAAATATCAGTATATACGTGTGTCTGTGGGAAGAGGGCAAAGGCATGGCGGGCAGAAGGGACACCCAGAGTCCAAAGCAGGTCAGGGAAAGGAGAGGGAAAGGCGGTGGGTGGGGGGGGTATTGTGGCCCTGTATACCTCCCCTCTTTCCCACCCATCTCCTTCCTCGGGTATGTGTGTGGGGCATCGGGAAAGGGTTTGTGCTCTTGACAAACTGGGCTCAGAGCTGCCCTTTTGCCCTCCGGACTTAGTTTGCAGCAACCGAGGTATGCTGAGAACAAATACGGAGCCGGAGAGAGAAACTGGGACATCTTGAAAAGCATGTTCCTCTTTAAATTTTTAAATTAAGTATTCATTTTTAAATTCGATTCAATTTTAAAAGAAATTTAAAAGTTAAAATAAACCATGAACGTGTGTTGGTGTGTGTAGAAAATGGTATTTTCCATGCAGGAATTTTACCTGCACAGCAAACAACATTTCCTGTGACAAAATGCTGGATTATTTGTACAAAAAAAAATCAACAAAAAAGTAGGTTTTCTTGTGCAGAACATTCCTAAACGTCACAGGGAAATTCTCCGCAGAATTTCCCAGCACTCTGGAAGCCCCTTTTTCATTCATTGATCAAATATTTTCTAGCATTCTTTCCGTCAAATATCCTCTGAAGGGACAGCAGGTTTGTCATGTCATTAATCTTGACACAGGCAAGAGGAACAAAATGGAGCAAAAATCTTTACACACACACACACAGAACTCCTTAGCAACCCTGTCAGTTCTAGCAAAGTCTAGAATGGGAAGACTCAAAGAGAAAGGAATGTGTGTTATGTTATGTGCCCTAAACGGTTATTAAAAGCAATGAGTTCACATTCCCTAAGAGCTCTGGAGCAAATCACGCACCAAGAAACCCCAATCGGCTATAAATTTGCCGGCCACTTGGAGACAAAGATACGCTGTGGCTGCTCGTAGATGGCACGGAACTCTCCATGACTTTGTATAATGTTGACATTCATTGGAAGCTCGTTTGGGGTCATTAAGCAAAAATGGTGCTGAGAGAGGGCTCAGACGTTGGTGAAAAATTTTGGGGAGTCCCCGCAGTTAGGGCCACTGTTGTTCCGTGTTTCCAAGTTGCCTCTGATTTACGGTGACCGTGACATAGGGTATTGTTGGTAAGACTGATTCAGAGCAGGTTTGCCCCAGAGTGCAAGGGTTTAAACGCTGGATTAGGATTTCTGCTCAGCCATAGCAACTGCTTGGGGTGACCTTGGGCAAGGCACACTCTCTCAGCCAAGGAACAAAGCAAACTTCCATAAACCTTGCCAAGAAAACTCTAGAATCATACGGGGAGACCTTGGGCGTGACACATGCTCAGCCTGAGAAAACAATACCAAGCCTCCTCTGAGTAAACCTTGCCAAGAAGATCTTATTTTTAAAGAACCAATGAGAGAGCCGGGGGGGAGATCTGCAACCGCCTTCCCCTGCCATTCCTTGAGGGTTCGGGAAGGACCTGGGGTGGTATTTGCAGGTCTCCTCATGAGAAACTGCTTCTCCACGCTCTTTCTCTCATGACTTCTTTGCGGGTGGGTGAGCTCGTGGTGCAGGGAAGAGGCAACAAATCTGGCAAGGATCAGGAGTGTCGGGATCTTTCCCTGGCGCCTCCGTATGCCAAATTTACAATCACACTTTCAACACAGACCAGTGGGCAGTTATAAATCACCAGGATTTAGCCTTCTTTAATGCCCAAAGTGTCTTGCATTAAAACAACACTGTGTTTTGCAAGGAGAAAACACAGTTTGCACACAAAAGCTGGGTTTTTCTACACAAAACAATGTGGGGTGGGATTTTTTTTGGCCTCAGGGATTTTTTCTGGAAAACAAAGCATCCCGAAATGCAGTAAGAAAATAAAATAATCACTGAAGAAAACGTACTAAAGCTCTCTTGTCATCTCACCCGGTGGGGACAGAATGTTTGAAGCTCTTTTCTTCTGCCTGCAAGAAAGACATGAAAGGAAGATGCTCCTTTCCACCGCTCGCCATCTGTGTCTCTCTGAAGATGAGCTGGAAGATCTTAAAACTACAGACCGGCTTGATGTGACTTGTGGTGTGTGTGTGTGTGCGTGTGTGTGTGTAACTGTCATCCCAGCCTAAATGGTGACCAGAAGTAAGGTTGCATGACAGGGGGACGAGAGGCCCTGAAATTTCAGGGCTAAAACCTGAGACAATCCTTGGTGTTGTCACAATGATGTGGAGCCTGGTGATGTCGTGTGTATGTGTGTGTGTGTGTAAGCATGCTTTGAAGTCTCTTGTTGACTGAACCCATGAATTCCATAGGGCTTCCTTAGGCTAGGAATCCTCAGAGGTGGCTTTTCCTTCCTCTGAAATAGAGTCTCCATTACCCTGTATTACTGGTGGTCTCCCATCCAAATTCTAACCAGGCCCGACCCTGCTTAGCTTCCCAGATCAGACAGGATCTCCTGCCTTTAGAGTATTTACACCCTGTGTCTTCAAGTCACCTGTTGACTTCTAGTGACCTCTTGAATTTCATAGGGTTTTCTTAGGCAAGGAATCCTCAGACGTGGTTTTGCCAGTTCCTTCCTCCAAAGTAGAGCCTACGGCCCCCAACGAAGTACTAACCAGGGCTGAACCTGCTTGGCACCCAAGATTAGACAGGATCTGGTGCCTTTAGGGTATTTAAACCCTTCCTGGTGACGCTCCAAGGGAGATATTATAAAAGATGCCCCCTGGTGAGGTCAGGACGCACGACATCTAAAGTATTTACTTATTCTATTCGTACGCCGCCTTTCTCCTGGAGTGGGACCCGAGGCAGCTTCCAGCATTAACAGCAGCTGCACAGAATATGCCATTCAATGAGAAAAGCACCAAGTCCAAGAAATGAGAAACACACGCACGGATACATTCTTACTTTCCAAGGCACCGCGCTCACCCTGAGATTCTTCCCCTTACCCTGAGAATTGGGATCAGGTCCTGAGACTTGGGGCCAAGCCTCGAGATCTGGTCACCACCAACCAGAAGTGACGTCACAGTACTTCCTCTCCCACTCTGCCCAGGATACAGCTCCAAAAAAAAGAGTTATTTGGCAGATTCTGGGGGGCTTTGGGGTTGGATATTTTGTCCCCCTATTGTGAGGGGGCTTTGGGGGATTGGCATGGACTCTGAGGGTCACCAAAACAGGACCTGGGTCTGGACTTCAGCCAACGGACCCGAATTCCCCCAGCCTGGGCAAAAGCAAGGCCACCAGGCCGAAGTCCATCCAGGCTGGTTTGTCGGCTACCCGGTCCTCGTCGGCGAGGCTCGGAGCACTCTTTCGACTAATCCAGGCTGAGGAACAAAACGAGGGGCCGATGCAAGGCGGACCGCCCAGGGTGCCCCCTCGCAAACATTTGCCAGCACCAGCAAAATACAAAGATGGGAAGGGGGTCCAGTGGGGGAGAGGAGGCAGATTGGGAGTCCCCGTCTTCTGCAAAGAGCGGACGTGCTGACCAAGGAGGAAGCCCAGCGGCCGACGACGCACCGAAGAGCCCCAGATAAACGGAGGTCGGTGACTCCAGGGAGGGAAGAAAAGACAGACGCACGGAAAAGCAGGGGAGCTAAGGACTGGCAAGGCAAAGGACGGGAAGGGAGTGCCAAGGGGTCATAAATAAGGCAGTGTCCGAGCCAGGAAGCCCGTCAAGGGATTGTGCCCTGCTTTTTGCCATCAGGATAAAGGTGAGGGTCCCACCGCCTGCTTTGTCTCTTGCAAAATATATATATACGTCTGTCCCCCGTTTTTGCATTCTCTGCTTTCGCCTGGGCACAACAATCCCAACACAAGTGAATTCACAAGAGTTTTCTTCGCTACAGGATGGTTACTCCGGTATTGGGCGGTAAACCCATTCTGGCCTTTAGTCCGAACATCCAAGAACCCACCCACTGGGTTGGACGTGGACCTCCCTCTATTATTATCATCAGCACCATCACTTTTATATCCCATCTTTCTCCCAGACTGGGGCTCAAGGCAGCTTACAGAAAGCAGAAAATATATATATATAAACTGAGATTAAAGAAGGGTCAAGTTTACAGCAGATTTAAAACCATTTAAAATCTTATTTTAAAACAAAGACTAAAAACAGTACCACACCATAAGAACCCTGTTCTTGTTAATAGCCAGTTCCCAATGGCTTGCTGGAATTATTTCTATCTACTTTCTATCTATCCATCCATCCATCCGTCTATCCGTCTATCCGTCTATCCGTCTATCCGTCTATCCGTCTATCCGTCTATCCGTCTATCCGTCTATCCGTCTATCCGTCTATCCGTCTATCCGTCTATCCGTCTATCCCTCTATCCCTCTATCCCTCTATCCCTCTATCCGTCTAGAGGCGTTGGAATGGATAGGTTTTCACCTGCCACCAAGAAGACAGTAAGGAGGGACCCATCCTAACCTCTCTAGGGAGGGAGCTGCAAAGCCTGGGAGCAGCTCTGTCTCTTTATTCCCAACAAACATGCCTATGAAGGCATTGGGATGGAGACAAGTGTTTCTCCTGAAGACCTTAGAGTCCGGGCAGATGCACGCGGGAAGGTACAGTTCTTCAAAGAGCCTGGACCCAAGCTGCATAGGGCTTTATAGTTCACGACCAGCCAGTTGAAGGAATGAATGAAACAGATGTACTCCATGGGCCCAAATATATCGCCTGTCCCTGGCACAGCAGGGGAAAAAACCCTGCCAAAGCCCCATACCACGTAACTTTAAAATATTTGGGGAAAAAAATGATGAAAAACACATTTTTCAAGTGTTTGGAAATGATAATTAGAAGAATCATGGACTAACAAGAATCTCTGTAGTTCAGGATTTATTCTGGGCAGAAAAACCCAGCACCGTGTATATGTTGGGAAGAAGCAGAAATGTCAGCTTTGCTGAACTCATGAGCAGGCACGGAGCTGCAGATAAGTCCTAGATCAATCAGAAAGGAATCCACAGTCAGAAAGGAATCCGCTGCATGCACGCACACACACAACTTTCATCAAAGGGACCAGTCCCTTACCAGCTGTTTGCACAGCAAGATGGGAAGACAGACAGACTTTACTGGCTGCTTGCAGACTTTATAGATTCCAAAAAATAGTTAAGCAGGTGCTCTGTAAGCATGCATGCAAAAAACCTAAACAAGAGTTTGTTAGTAAGGAAAGTTTCCCAGAGGAAAAAACCCCAGAGACCAGCAGTCTAACATAACTGTTCACCCGCATGTACCTGCCATTGCACCAGGGGCAATAAGCAAGCACAGGAGGAGATTCACAGTCAGTTGCACCATGCTGGTGTCGAGCAGAAAAGTGATGTAATACCGTGTAACTACGTGCACGCAGTTTTACACTATGCAGTCATGATGGAGGAGCTCAGTTTTCCGGTATAATCCGTTAAGAACAAGGGAGAAGGTTCAGACACAGAGCATCACATCTCAGCTGCATGAATACATATCCCACAAAACTGCTGATTGGGAACAATCTGCGAAGGTCCCCAGGCAGCGGAGAATCTTCCAGGAACATCCAGCATTCAAAAGTAATAGATTACTCAGCCTTGGGCAATAAAGACAAGGAGAGCAGCCACAAATGAGATGTTTTCTTACAGAAAGCTTCCCATTGTTCATTAAGGCCCAGCCGATCCATCGCGACCGATCAGGATTTTTATGCATGATGGGCAGCCACGGTTCTCATCCCACAAAACGGGAGGTGAGCTGGGAAAGCGGAGTTGGTTTAAGGGCAGTGAATTTAAGTCCAAGCGCAAGAGTGGGAGAAGACAGAGGAAGGAGGAAGATGATTGTGCAGGAGAGAGAAAATATACGATGAAGCTGTAGTATTTTTCCAAATGCTCTCTTCACACCCTCCAACCATCCTGACTTGGCAGGGACAGTCCTGGTTAATTCTCTGCCATCCCACTTTTCCCACTGCTTTTAAAAGGTCCCAGTTTCTCTTTCTTCCTCTGAATTTCCTTTTTGGTCCTCAGCTTCCTTCAACTGCTGAAAACTGAGTTCAGAGTCTTTCCTGCTGCCGAGTTAACGGAGCACAGCTGACTTTTGCCGAGTTAATGGAGTGCAAGCTACTTTTGCATTTTGAACTGAGGTTTGCAGCAGCTGAAGCAAGCTGAGGACGGAGTGGGGAAAGTGGGAGGAAGAGAAAGAAACTGGGACACTTTAAAAGCAGTTGAAAAAGTGGAATGATGGAGGATTAATTAACATAAGCAGAAGACACATAACAGCAATAAGAAACCAGCAGGATCCCAGCTAATACCGTAATGAATTCATTTTAAAATATTTCTTCAACATTGTAATTGGTTTTGAGTTGCTGTTTGTTTTAAGCAGCTTTGTAATCCACCCTAAATCCTACACTGGGAGAAAGGTGCCATTTGATTTCAAAAAATAACGTAAACATGTGATCTGGCTTTTAGGTTTCCCGTCTCCCTCGTGGGTGGAGCGGGAGCCATCCGGAACGACCGGCAAATCATCCGTCTGTCCTTTCACATCACCCCCGTGGCTCAAAAGGAGGAGGAGGACAGGCTGGCTCAGCTGCCCAGGCAAAGGGCAGATATCGGCATGTGCAAATTGGCTCTCCTCTCCCTTCCGGCTACTGTTACGAGCAGCAGCGCCCTGACACACCTTCTCTCCTCCATCTCTCCAAAGTAGTCAATACTGCAATTACAGGCTTAGAGTTGAAGTCAATTATATCCATTATGTCCTCCCTTGACAGTGGAAGCTGCCATTCTGTCTTTCTTTGAAAGAGCACGGCTCCTGCCCGCCATTTTCGCCCCTTTCTCTTCAACATCAAAATTACACACTGCCAGTTCATCTCCCTGGACTGCGCTTCTTTTGGTTTCTCTCTGGCCATTTCTGCACTAGACCGTTGTAGTGCTATTATTCCACTTTCAACACCCTATGGAATCCTGAGGTTTGCAGGTTTAGGGAGGGGCCCTCGAGGATTCCATAGGACGTTGAAAGTGGAATAATAGCACTATAATAGTCTAGTGCGGAAACGGTCTCCCACACGGTTGACTAGGCACCAATTTCTACAGCTAAAGTTCGGTTATCTTGAAGAACCATCGTCTCCCCTGTGAGCTTGCCTGTGTTTTGAGATCTGGGGGGGTCCTTCTCCCTTTCCTCAACACCCTGAACTGCAAATTCCTCCTGGGTTATGAAGGCAGCCAGGTTGGCAGACGGCAAAGAACGCCCACACGGAGACCGTGATTTTGCTGGTTGTCCCTTTCGGGTATGGAATCGCTGAACACCGAGCCCTATAGCAGCTGCACGGCTTTCCAGATTGTGAAAGGCGGCCTGCCGGGGACTGTGGGATGAAAGAACACCATTTCTTAAACCTTCCTCTTGGACTGTCCTTTGTTGCAATACCTTCGTTGCAATACCTCCACTTTGCTCCTTTGTTGCAAAACCTCCACTGGTTGCGGTTCTATTTCCTGGCCCAATGCAACATCTGGTTATGACCTATCAAGTCCTATATGGTTTGGATCCAGGCTATCTGAAGGACGACATCGTCCCATTTGTCTGTGTCTTGAGATTTTCTGGGGAGGCCCATCTCTCTGTCCCCACCACCCTCAAAGGCACATCTGGCGGGAATATGGGAGACAGTGTCTTCTTGGTGGTTGCTCCCAGGCTCTGGAACTCCCTTTGGAGAAAGGCTAGACCGCCATCCTATTCTCTCACTTCTATAGGTAAGCAAAGAGCTTTCCCTTTGAGCACACACTGCTTGAGAGAATAGAGAGCGCAGTAAAAAAAATCAGTAGAATATTCAAACTTGGAAGGGCAGCTATGAAGGAACTAGAGCAGAACCTCATGGGTTAAGACACATCATCAGATACCAAAATCAGGATTGCGCATGCTATAATATTTCCGATTTCTATGTCGTACAAGCTGGACAGCGAAGAAGACAGAGAATTGGCTCACTGGAAATACAGGGCCAGAGGAGAATTCTGCGGATACACCGGACTGCCAAAAAGACAAACGGACGGGTCTTGGAGCAAACAAAGCTGGAACTCTCCCTAGAAGCCAAGACGACTAAACTGAGCCTGTCATCCTTTGGACTCGTTAGAAAAGACAACAACGCTTGGTAAAGGTGGAAGGCAGTAGGAATTGGGGAAGATCTCATTACAGAAGGATGGACTCAAGGAAACCACGGCTACCGTGAGTTTGCAAGACCTGAGAAGCCTGTTGACACCAGGGACGCTTGGAAGTCTCTGATTTATAGGGTTGTTTTTAGTGGTAGGAGATTTGATGACACCCAACAAAAATAAACACTGTGCGGAGGTCTCTGTTGGGACACAAACAATAACTCCAGCAAGCAGCCACACAGGGCCAGGCTCATCTGTAGCTGTCCTTGGTGCTGGAAGAAAAAAATCCCTTACCCAGTGAAATAGGATCAATAGTGGAAAGTGCTGAAATAGCCAGCTTCCGTAATACGGATAATTAGGAGTAATTAGATGCTGCCCAGTTGGACACAGAGATTTATCATAATTTGCAACAGGCTCTATCAAGCCTGGTTTGCTCTCCAGATTTGAACTACAACTCCCAGCATCCCCCAAGAAGAAGAAACACAGAACTCCGTGCAGCGTGCCGTGCCACCTGCGAGATGCCATGCCGTTGGCTGCTAGCTATTGAGGTGCCCGCAGGTCCACCACCGTTTGGGCCTCTGCCAATGGATGCTGTCGTCCTGGGTATGAGCCCGTTGGGTTGGTTTTGCTGTCTCTGCTATCTTTTTAGGAAGCTGCTTTGCTTTGATGCCTTATTGGGCTTTGCTGTGAGGGGATGATGGGATTGGCTGGGAAACAGTGTGTCGGGAATAGGGAAGTGTTATTTTAATGGACTGTGATAAAAGTACAAGTGCAGGAAAACAGGCTCAGCCCCAAGGTCAAACCGTTGGCAAGAGGAATGAGAAAATGGGAAGGAGATGGAATAGCCCAGGAAAGGAGCTGTTACGGTTGGCTATCAAATGGGATGTTTGCATGTACTAATTTGCAATGTTACAGCTTATAAGGTGATGCAAATTGAACGTTTCTTTAGTCCTGGCAGTTGCCAAGGTGTGCGTTTAGAATCATAGAATCCTTGAGCTGGAAGAGACCACAACGGCCATCGAGTCCAGCCCCGTTCTGCCGTGCAGGAACATACTCTCAAAGCACTCCCAGCAAATGGCCATCCAGCCTCTGTTTAAAAACCTCCAAAGAAGGAGAGACTCCACCAGACTCTGAGACATATTCCACTGTCAAACAGCTCTGACCATCAGGAGGTTCCTCCTAATATTTAGAAGGAATCTCTTTTTCCTAAAGTTTGAAGCCGTTGCTCCATGTCCTAGTCCCTAGAGCAGCAGAAAAGAAGCTTGCTCCATCTTCAACATGACATCCCTTCAAATATTTAAACATTGCTACCATGTCTCCCCTTAATCTTCTTTGCATCGGGCTACACATACCTCGCTACCTAAGCCTCTCCTCATAGGACAGGGTTTCCAAACCCTTCACCATTTTGGTTGCTCTCCAGTTTTCTTCAATGTTCCTGAATAAAGTTTTTGAGACCTGTAAGCCTCATTACCTGAACCCAGAGCTACCCTGTAGACTGCAGCGCTCTCAGAAGTAAGGCCTGCTAAATCCACGGGCATTACTCCATTTTGTTAGTTGCCACGCTACATTTCCCCCACTGAGTTCACGATAGCACACATGGTTTTTCTCTTCCCCATCATATCCACACTACAACCCTAAGAGAAATCCAACTGGTGATGAGAGGTTAAGCATCCAGCCCAAAGTCACATAATGAGTTTTATGGCTCAACAGGGACTCGAACCCAGATCTCCCAAGTTGCCCATCCAAGACTCTAACCATCGTACCGCATTACCTCTCCATGTACATCCATAGGAGACCATTTGGGTTTCTTTATTAAAAACCCAGGCTGCTATGCTTTTCCAGCTTCTCCACCTCTAACACTCACCAGACAAGTGACTATTCAACTGGTGAAGCTTGCCAATCTCATTGGCTCCCCATGCTGAGAAATAAAATGGCACCAGTTGGATTTCTGCCCGTCATGCCACTGCTAAAAAGCACAAAAGCCAAACAGGTTTTTTTCCCCCTTACAAAAAGAATGACAAGGTTAGACAGAGTATTTCACTTTTTCCACACCAGAAGTGCTGAAACATTTATCATCGGGAAAGACCAAGCGACTAATCAATAGTAGCACTTTTAATGTCGTATCAGAAGCGATGGCAACGCAACGCCAGGGGTGGCACGAATGAAATATAGCTGCCGGCAAAGACTCTTCCCTTTCTCCAAATAAAATGAACACTTACATCCTAAAACATTCAAGATGCCGTTACATATTTAAACACAATTGCCAGTTCTCTGCAAACGGTCTCATTTGAGTAATCTCTCCATTCATGGAATATTAACAAGGCATCGCAGCTGTGGCACCTTCGTCGAGAGAAGAAGAAAGAGGGGGATGGAGGGAAAGTGAGGGGAGGACCGCAACGAGGCGGTGCTGAAAAACTGAAAGAAATTCAGGGGCTGCGCTAGCCGCCCACCAGGAACTGCCGGCTTTCTCGGTGGGCAGTTGGTGCCCATTCCTTCTTCCTTCCTTCCTTTTTAAAATCCTGCCCATCTCTCAACACAGGACCCAAGGTAGCTTCCAATAAATCAAAAATACCAGGGGCTATAGGCTCGGTTTCAGAGGAAGGCCATGGCAAACCTGAGCATTCTTTGCCTAAGGCCATTTCCGCACTAGCCTGTTATTGTGCTATTATTCCACTTCCACCATCCTGTGAAATTCTGGGGTTTGTAGTTTCCGGAGGCCAAAGGGCTCTCTGCTGAGAATTCTAAATGCCCCTCCCTGAACTGCAAACCCCAGGACTCCATAGGGTGTTGAAAGCGGAATGAGAGCGCTATAACAGTCCAGTGCGGAAATGGCCCAAGTCTCACTATCACAGGAAGGCAATGGCAATTCTCTTCCGAAGGACCCTTGTAGCAAAAGCCCTGTGTTCAGAACCAACCTGATGTCATGGCTCGAGTGTTTAATTAGGACCGCAGGAGGCCAGAGTTCAAATCCCCATTAAGCCACGGAAAACCCCCGGGCAACCTCGGGGAAGTCAACTCTCTCAGCATCAGAGGAAGGCCACGGCAAACATTTTCTGCAGAAATTCTGCCAATAAAATCCTGTTAGAGTTAGCACAAGTTGGAGTCAATTTCAAGGCACATAATAACATCAAAAAACAAGTACTTAGAATGGAATTTAGAACCAGAGTCTAAATGTTGTTTGAACCCACAAACAAAAAGACCTGCTTTGTTATTTTTTTGGAAAGAAGACATGCAAGCTCCTAGTCCTCACGCACATGCAGAAAGGTTGGATAAACATGGTGAGAAAGCGTGCTCTAGGAGGAAAAAGACACTTGGAGTTTTAAACGAAAGATTGGCCTTACTGAATGCTGCCCTGGTTCTGGACTGGATCTTTGACAAAATACAGAGTAAAAAGATAGTCCTTTTTTTTTTGTTCCCGAATGAAGTGCTGTCAAGCGCGGCCTCTCCGCCCTGGATGCCACGCACGTCGCTTTCCTAGTTAATCTAATACACTTTGGGCAACTCCGCGTCTCGGTGTCGTCATGAGTCGTACTTTGTTTAATCACGTTAAAAGCTGCAGAGATAGTATTATGATGGATTAGAAATGAATACAGCTTTAAAGGGAAAGGAGGAGGAGGGAGCTGGAAGAAAAGGCCAGCGAGCAAAGCCGGACCCGACGCAAATCAATCTCTTTTTTTCCCCCTTTTTTTTAAAAACCGCATTAGGATAAGGGGGGACATCTAACTGGAGCTGCTCAATGTATCCTCCTCTTTGAAAGACAACTGCAATAGGCTCTGGAAACGCTCGGGGAGTGCAATGTGGTCACTTTGGAGGCTTTCGTTCTGAATGTTCAAATTAACCGCTGCATTGCCAAGCTGTGTGTGGAGAGGAGAAATTTCGGGTCCTCCCTTAAGATTTGGCATCAGTAGGTGGAAACAACTCATTAGAAAAGATTCAAAGACGTAGCCGTGTTAGTCCGTACCAACATGCAAAGGGGTCTCGTAGCAACTTGGAGACCAATTAGAAAACAAGGTTTGTAGCCCATGCTTTTGAAAACTGGGTCTATTTCATCTGGACGGGTCTACTCACACCTGATGACATAGACCCGGTCCACAAAAGTTTCCGCTTTGGACTTCTTTCTCTCACTGAGTCTCAAAAGTTAGTCTCCAACTCGCCTTTCATCCCCTGGAAATGAGAATGCAGGAGAGACGGGACACTTTCAGAGTTTGGGACTTATTCTTCGTGACAAAAATGCATGTAGGTTCTTTTTCATTGCTCCATTTTCATGCCCAGCAAACATGATTTTCTGCACAGAAATGGTGTTCTCTGTGCAAAACAGCAGCAGAGAAAAACATGAAAAATATTTGTTCTCATCTGCTGAAGCAAATGTATGAAAATTTACAACCCTGTTTAAATTTGGTCTGGAATAACCGGGATAGCATCTCTTTAACACGCAGGTGTCTGGATGCAGGACTGGATTTAAGCACAACCTGAATGCAGTATAGCCTAGGGCATCCAACTGCAAAGTACCCCTCAAAGACATTCAGCAAGGCAAGCTGAATTAATAGGCGGGAACATTGTCATAATATCTGTGTAAAGAGCACTGCGTTCTAGTTAAAGAGGCATTTTTAGGGGCACTAGGGGGTTTGGTTTTCATTTTTTTAAGCCATTCTCTGAACGATCCATTTTTAAAAAGGCGACAGAAGGACACATAGAAGCAATAAAGAAAACCCAGCATTACTTGCATTGAGGAACAGCAATAAATTGCTTCCTAAATGCTGCAATGAGTAACTTTTAAAAGGCACTTCCCAAGGTCTGGTAAATATTGCAAATGCCAATACTCACATTACTACAGGGAATAAGCTGAATCTGACACACTGAATGGATCGTTCCACCCCATACAATAGTCTGAACTTCTTCCAGAAGGGTCTTTCTGGAAGGAAACTGAGAAACAGAGAGCATATCTACAACGCACAGTTACAGCAGTCTGATACCCCTTTAAATAGCATGGCCTTACCCTATGGAATTCTGGGAGTTGTAGTTTGGGGAGAAATTTGTAGCTCGGTGAGAAGCTGGTCTTCTTTCCTGAATTACAAACAGCTCTCTCTAGCAAGCCCTTCATCAAACTACAAATCCCAGGATTCCGCAGGAGGGACCCATGATCGTTAAAGTGATATTAACCTACTACAACTCTCTGGTGCGGATAAACTCTGGGGTGTAAATTCTCGTTGTCCTGAGTAGAGTAGACCCAGTGCATCCATCAGATTTGTATATGTGTAGACTCACCATTGACCATTTGATTGAATGCCTCCACTCCTGTTGGAGAGTTACAAAGAGGGTGCCAGCCTGAATGTGTCTGTGTCTTGGACTTGGAAACAGCGTGAAAGAAAACTGGGAACCTTTACCTGGTTTCTAACATTTTTTCCCTTTAGCAAGAGAGAGAGAAAGCTTGGAATTTAGGCAAGTTCAGAGGAGAAAAGGGAACACTGTGCAGAACCTCCAGGTTTATGTGTAAGGGAGATGATGCCCTGATTTGCTAAAACTTTTCTGGTGTGCTGGGCAAAGTCTTTTGCTGCAAAAAGATGTTTCAACTGTCCCATTTTATAAAGAACAGTTCCAATTAATCCTATTATGTCCCAGCTGCTTTTAAAATGTCCTGGTTTCTTTTTCCTCCTCCCACACTTCACCTTTGTCCTCAGCTTACATCAGTTTCTGCAAACTGAGTTCAAAGTCAATTAACTCTGCAGGAAGGAGGGGAAAAATGTTGCCCTTCCCAGAGGGCTCGGGCAAAAGCAAACTGCTGCGGTCTCTCCGAGCTTGCTTGTTCTTCCTCATTCATAATTTTTGCCATCTTGACCGTGCTCTGAAGTTGCTCGGCCACTTTGTCTCCTGGTTTTCATCTATGAAATTTTGGAGGGTACGGTTTTGGGCTAAGAAACAGCAAAAGAGACGAGACAAGCCATGACGTTTGCAATTTTTGCTTTTAAGCAGATGAAAAATAAAAGAAGGATTCTTTTCCAGGGAAGCTCTTGGTAATCTCTGCCTCTGTGTGTGCAGAAGAGATACTAGAAACCATTTGTCTCACTCAAGAAATGTGAAATAATGTAAGCGCTAGCTAACCAACTTCTGCTTGATTTTTTTATTGACTGTTTAGCTAAATGAACAAAGCGGCCGCCTTCGAAATCTAAGGGAAGCTCATCCTTTTTGCATCCTTTTTTCAAATATGTGTCATCTCTCCCCACTTTTGCATCTCTGGGTAACATCACCCAGCAACTCCCTTGAGGGAAAAGGATAAAATAAAAGCAACTCACTGTAAAACAAAAGGCAATGTTGGCTGTTCTTCCAAAACATCTTTCTTTTTTTCCCGAGTGCCATCAACAGCTCCAACCTTTTCGGAGACGGCGGAGAGTACATTACGTTCCGAGTCTGTTGACTCAGATGGGCAGATCGGCAAATATGAAACGGCTTGCAAAAAATGAAAAGATGGAGATGGGCGCGGGTTCAAAAGAACAGAACTGGCGGGGGGGGGCTTGCATTATGTCTGCCCAGAGGAGAAAGTTGCTCTGTCGGAGTCCAGGTGGGATCTGGGCTTGTTTTTGACGTCCCTGCTGCCCACCCACTCCCAGGACTTGGCAAGGCATTTCTCAGTTCTGGAAATCCAAAATGTTAATCAGCTAAGGGATTAAGCTCAGGCAACCTGCTTCGGCTGGAACTTAACGGGCCTTTCCGCACTACACTGTTATAGTGTTATTGTTCCACTTTCATCCTCCTATGGAATCCTGGGGTTTGCAGTTTGGGGAGGGGCACTGAGAATTCTCAGCTCTTTGACCTCGGCAAACTACAAACCCCGGAATTCCACAGGAAGATGAAAGTGGAATAATGGCACTATAACAGTCTAGTGTGGAAAGCCCCTAATATTCATTGGTTTCCCGATATTTATAGGCTGCCCGATAAAGTTGTGAATTCTACCCAGACCTTTTCAGGACCGATGGTCCAGAAGCTTGTGGCTGGATAAAGGGTCCCCCGGGTTGAGAAGCATCTTCCCCCGGGACAAGGCAACTGGAAGATGGGTCCCTAAAGTTATATAGGGCAGAACAAAGCAGGCTGAACTGCATAGAGGTGATCCATCTCCTATCCTAGTGGCTGTCTTGGATCCCATTCTGTGTATGTAAATAACTCTGAATACAGATTGCATTGGGAAACATGGAGCAAAGTTACAGAAATGGAGAAGACAGTTTGGTGAGTTCTTAAGAGGAAAATAAAAACCCTGGGCAACGCCGGGTAAATACGCTAGTGAATAAATAAAGTAAATAAAAAAGTGGCTACAAGAAGTGTAGAAGCATGTTGCTAACAGGAAAATTTTCTTCTCTGGTCTTTCCCCATTTGCCCCTACCTTCCTGGACTGCCATTTTGAAGCACTTTCAAGCATAGCTGCCTGAAGTAAACTTCTATTTCTATTCCTAGAATCGGAAGAGTGGGCACGATTGGAAAGGACCCCAAGGGCCATCGAGTCCAACCGCTTTCTGCCTCGCAAGAACACACACTCAAAGCACCCCCGGCAAATGGTCCCCCAGCCTCTGTTTAAAAACCTCCAAAGAAGGAGACCCCACCATGCTCCAAGGCAGCAGCAGATTCCATTGCTGAATGAAAACAACTCATCTTTTGCCCCTGGGCTGCTGGAGGTATTTGCCCATGATGCTGGTAAGGACTCTAGAACCCATCTGGCAGGACACAGGGACCATACACTCACTACATCTTCTCAGAGGAAGGCTTTCCTCAGCTGGGGACCACCACCAAAAAGACCCTGTAACACTATTCATTCCATGCTGGAATGCACAGAAAGATCTTGGAAAAGGCTGTTAAAATCCAAGTATACGGGGGAGTCAGAGATCTCTCATATATCTTCCAAATCGGAGCACAGACAAGTTACTTTTTGACTACTGCGCCCAGAATCCTTCAGTCAAGGTGGACAATGGATGTTCTGGGTGAGGCAGTCATGGAACAATAACCCAAGATCTCAGTCTAGTTGGTACTTCCAGCCAAAGTAGTCCTATTAATTACTGAATGATAACTTGATACTTGTGCAAATGCTGTGCAGTAATGGGTCTCCTCTAGTTGGGGCTCACCCCCGAACAGAAACCTCCCGATACCACCAAAAATAGGTTTCCCAAACTCTGCTCCGCATTCGTTGTTTGAATGAGGCTCAGGAACGGTTTGATTACAGGCGGTGGTGGAAACATTCAATCTGCATGAGATCCTGGGAGTTTACAATCCATTGAAATCTCATAGTTGCTGATTTAATATTGCATATATAATTTTAACAGTCGTTTGAGCAGTTACGGGGTTTTATGGATTGAAGCATCTGAGGAGGTTTATTGCAAGTTAGTAAAGCTTCTTTTATATCTCTATAGACCAGGGAAACCACTGAAGCTGAGAATCCTATGCACACGAGGCTAGAAATAAACCCTGAATGATATCCGGTGGGGCCTCAGTTATAGTGGGGAAGAGCCAGGAGGTCAATTAAAAAGCAGGATACAAATTAATGATAAGTCTGCCAGCGTAACATTACGCTCTGTAGGACCTTGGACTTGTGTGTTTTCAAAGGCCTTTTTAAAAAATTCCAATGTTTGCTGACTGATTTTGCAATCACGTGCAGGCTTGGGAAAAAGTAACTTCTCGTTTGGTCCCCTAGCTTGCTGCGGGAAAGGGGCAAGCGGGCTGGGGAATACGTTCTCCCGCTCACTCCCACGACGGAGGTGACGCGGGGTTGCCGTCAGTCACGGGGACGGAATCCGACAGGCGTGTCCCTTCTCGGTTCACGGGCTGCCCCCCGGGGGAATCCCTTCTGCCACGTATAGCTGGAATGCCACCCCCATAGCCCCACCAATGGCTCTAAAAATAAAGGGTTGGCGCAGGGCAGGGACGGAGGGCCAGGTCTCACAGCTTGGTGGGCCAGAAATAACCCACCGTTCAAGGCAACGTGGAGAGGGGCTCACCCTGCAAAAATTAAGCAAGGCAGCGGGGCCGCTGGCGGTTGGGATCTCCTTCCCCGCCTGCTGCTCCAGTCCATCTTCCTCTCCTTTCCGCCCTTTTCCTTATTTTAGAGGGTCGAAGGGGGAAACCGGCAGGAGGAGCCGCTCCCCACGAATTAGGGGCTGGGGCGTGCGGGACGGTCCCACGTCCAGAAGGATTCCTTCCTTTCCTCTGGGTGTCTGTGTGTGTTTGGGGCAGCTGGGACTGTAACTGTAGAAGTTACTTTTCAGAGGACTGAATGTCAGGGCAAGCTGGAACAATCCACAGCTAAGTGGGGACAGCATGTTGCTTTGGGGCCTGGCGCATCATCCTACCAGCACTCTACTTAGTTACGGATGGTTTCAGCTTGCTATTACACCCGTTCCACTGAAAAGTAACTTTCCCAGTTCTTGATTCCGGTCCTGCTCTAACCACTACACCCCCGCTGTCACTTGAATGAGGATGAGAACGGATTCCTCCTCTTTTTCCCCCCTAGCATTGCTCAAGCGCTTACAGAAATTCAGCGCACGCTGCGGGAGAAAAATTACCTCTCGGATTGTTGCCTGCGCTGAGGCCCAAACAAAACCGCGCTGCGTCGCTCCCCCGGAGGAGGAGAACCAAACCCCCTGCCCCATTGTTCGCCATTCTCGCTATTTCCTCTTAGCAGGAGAGTCATTTGTCGGGATAAAGAGGGCTCATTTTGGATGGAGGTTCTCGATTGCTTTGACAGCCTTCGCTGATTGAAGATAAAGGTGAAAAAAGAAACCCAGCCCTTTGATTCCTCTCTTCAGAGAGGTGCCAAATATCGGCTTCTTTTTCAGAAGCAAGGCAGAAAGAGATACCCAGCCTTATGCTTCCTTATCTCAGCCAGGAGGCCATCGTTCTTACGACTTGATTGCTGACTTTGCCTTCCCCACCAGGGACGAAGAGGCAGAGATAATTCTGCCGTGTTAAGCTGAGCCCCGAACATCACTGCAATCCAGCACCCCCTTGACCCCGAATGAGGGTATGCGCCATGCCAGCACCGTGCAAGTTCTATGCGGAGTAGCAACATGGTGCTGGCCATGCCAATGATTGCACAATATGAAATGTAATGGACAGTGTGCAACTGCAAGATGCAATGTGCAACCATAATGTGAAAGTGCAATATGGAAATCCTAGAGCTGGAAGAGACCACCGACTAGCCTGTCCAAACCCATGCAACCGTAATGGAGTCGTGTATAGTGCCTGCACATTACACAATGCACAAATGCAGTATGCAAACTCAATGTGCAATGCATAACTCCACTTTGGCTGCTATCAGCAAGATATGCCTGTTGCGCTAGGGTGAATAGTTTGACTCACATGTGTCATACAACTTGCCCACGAGTATGTCCTAATGGAACACCAGCTGGAATGCGAGAGATGCAACCAACCAGAGGACAAAGAGAGAAACCAGCATCGGTATTTTTGACTTCTTCTCCCCACTTTGCAGTGTCGTTATCCATGTTGGAAGACTGCAGTGCAACGGCGGTAACAACCAAGCATCTGGGGGTGCCTTAAAGATTAAGACATTTTGTTTGGCATGAGCTCTCCTGAGTATTTGACTCCCCCCTTGGCCATGGAAATCTATGGGGTGACCTTGGGCAAGTCCCACTCTCTCGGTCTAGAGGAAGGTAACCCCCCTTCTGAACAAGTCTTGCGAAGAAAACTCCACGGTAGGTTTGGCTTTAGGCTCACTGTTAAGTCAAAATGACCTGAAGGTACACAATAATAATAATAATAAGCTCTCCTGGAGGAGGAGAAGGAAGAAGGATCATTCAATGCTTGCTGTGCCTTAGTAGGATAGCTCACTTTTAGATCACATTCATTGCAGACGCACAGTGCTGAGATGGATGAAACAGCTCACTCTCTGACACTGGCTTCGGTCCTACCTCCTGTGCCCAGTTGTGGCTAGTATGGCTTAAGGAGGACAGTAAGAAGCTGGAACAGGTCCAGAGGAGGCAACCAAGCTGGTCAGACTATTGAGAAAGCAAGTCCAGTGAGGAACAGTTGAGGGAGTTGGGTGTGTTCAGTGCCATGTTGAAGCCATCTTTTAATATCTGAAGGGTTATCGTATAGAAGGTGGAGCAAGGATGTTTTCTGTGGTGCCAGAGGGAAGGACCTAAAGCAGACAAGAAAGGAGATGAGGAAGAACTTCTCGGCAGCAAAGCGTGTTCGACAGTGGGATGGATTTTCTCAATAGTTGGTGGAATTTTTCAAACAGAAGTTGAATGCCCATCTCTTGGGCATGTTTTAGCTGTGGATTCCTCCACCGAAATGGACTTGCATTTGATGGCTGTTGGGGTCCCTGTGAATTTATGACCATTTCCACCCTACACTGTTATAGTGCTATGATTCCACTTTCAACCTCCTGTGGAAGTCTGAGGTTTGTAGTTTTCTGAGGCCAAAGAGCTCTCTGGCTGAGAATCCTAAAGGCTCCTCCCTAAACTGCAAACCCCTGGATTCCATAGGAGGTTGAAAGTGGAATAACAGCGCTACAACGGTGTAGTGCAGAAATGGCCTACGGTTCTCACCTTTGGAAGCAATTCAGGGGTACTTTCTAGGAAGGACCAAAAAATTAAAAATGCCAGGAAGTGAAAAAAAGGGTACATTGCTACCCATTCCTTTTGACATCTCTCTTGCTCTCTCTTTTCCAATTGGTGGCATTGCTACGCCAGACATCCGGATATGCCAGACTAACAGCTGTTCCCTGAAGGCCCCGTGGGGAGACTTATTCCATCAATAAAAAAGAAAGATGGAGGGGGAAGAAACGGCTATGTTTGGAACAGCTCCGGTGTCTCACGCATGTCTCCGATGGCGGCCGTTAAAGGAAACAGCTGAGCAACAGCTGCGTAATGGTCTGAACAAAGGCTCTGCAAGGATTGGAGAAGAACAGCCACGGGAGATGGAGAGAGAAGAGCTCGGAGAGGAGTGGAGGCATGGATGGCAGCCATCTGGCCAAAGTTTGACTTCGTATACGTTGGCATTGGTATTCCTTGGCTAAGGACAGTCAGATGGTGGACAAATGTGGTGGCATTTTTAATTAAGGAAGTAATTCTTCACTGACTTTCTCCTTGAAGAAAGCAATGAGTAACTTCAGCAATGTTCTTCTTGCTACAAGAAAGGCATTCAAGAGCTCTTCTGCATCGAAGAGAATGCACATGGTGGTTTTGGGCAGAAAACAGTATTTTCTGTGCAGGAATAGACTGTATATTCTTTGTAGAATAGAATGTGCAGGATAAATAAATGCCCTTCTCTGTGCAGAAAGCAATGTTTCTGTGCAGAATAGAATGTGTAGAAAAAAAGGCTGTTTTCTGTGCAGAAGTGAATACGTCTTTTTGGGGGTCCACAGCATTTGTAAAACTTCCCCAGAACCACATTTCAAATGAGCTGATCTTGTCTCTCTCCTTCCCTGTTTTTATCCAGGGAGGCCTCCCTCAGATATGATGCAGCAACAGGAACAAGGCTGGATGGTTTTCTGCTTCCTTCCCTCCATTGAACTGTAAAGGGTTGTCTTGGGGAGGGGGGTTGCAGCTGGAAAAAGGTGGGTTTTTTTTTAAGGAGGGTAAGGGGGAGACAATCCTCTGCCATCCCAGTTTTTGATTGGCTTTTAAAGTGTCCCAGTTTCTCTCTCCGCCTCCTTATTTCTCCCTTTGTTCTCAGCATGCTTCAATTGCTGCAAACTTAGTCCAAAGTGAGAAAGTAGTTTGCACACAGTTCAGTGGATTGAGAGGAGAGGGCAAAATGTTGCCTTTCCCAGTCGGCCCGGCCAAAAGCAAACTTCTGCAGCCTCTTGTCTGTTCAGGAATCACTTTCCCAATCACGACCGCACACTGACATTGCACGTCCCAGTTTTCGTCTGTAATTGCCACGAGAATAAATCCACTCCTGAGATCAACCTACAGATTGCCTCATCTTCCAACAGCCGGCCCAAGAGGTCTGCTCTGGCTGGGTTGTGCAGAAAGCATGTTTTCCACCCTGCGGAATATGTGTTCTGTGCAGAAACAGCTCAGGTGCTTTTCATAAATAAAGTCCCAAAGGACTTTTTCCCCAGTCTTTCTCTTCCCTTCTCTTCCCTTCTCTTCTCTTCTCTTATTTCCCAGTGGGAGTATCTGGAGTATCAAGATGCTCTTTTTCTGCTGAGATCGCCAATACTAACATCTGTTCTTCACATCCCTAATGGGGAAATGTCCTGAAATGACACTCCTCGGTCACCATCTTCCCCCACCCACAGCCTCTTTCTCTTTCTATTGTTCTCTCTCTTTTCTAAGCCCTGGCCCCAATTTGGCAGTAACACAAATCCCCTGGCTGTTTCCCCTTTCCGGCCATTTCCACACTACACCGTTGTAGTGCCATTATTCCACTTTCAACCTCCTGTGGAATTCTGGGGTTTGTAGTTTCCTGAGGACCAAGAGCTCTCTGGCCCCTCCCTAAACTGGAAACCCCAGGATTGCACAGGATGTTGAAAGTGGAATAATAGCACTGTAACAGTGTAGTGCGGAAATGGATTCTCTCTCTGGTTGCCATCCCCTTAACCTCAGTAGCATGGCTCACCAGAGAAGACTGTAATCACTGGGTGTGTTCATCTGGAAAAAAACCCCATAAGATTTAAAGATGAAAGCCAGTGTTTCAAGACTCAAACAAACAAAAGTGAGACAGTGTCTTTTATCAGCAACATAATTTGCCTGTTTGGGATCAGGACCAATTAATTTAGCCACTGTTTTCTTTCCTGGGTGACATCTCTCAGTGCTTCTCCAAAGCAGCCCCGAACCTGACACGTTCCCCTAATGCAGCCTGGAGGTTATTGGAGTTTATCGTCTGGACTGTAAACTGTTTGGGACGGGGATTTCACTTCAAAGCCTCAGTGCAGAAAAGTAGCGCAGAGGATAAATAATTCAATTGACCTGGACAATTTCACCTCCATTGAAGTTTTCCAGCTATTATAATGTTATTGTAGCTGAAGGGAACTTTCCAAGCGCCGAGTCCGATTCATAAACAATTCTCGGCAACATATTTGTCAGCCAAGGAGACTGAAGAATTGTTTATATGCTCGGCTGGGGAATAAATTGATTGGAGTCCAAGGGACCAATCCATGAAGGTTTTTTTTTTGCAAGAGAGACAGAGAGATCCATGCATTCAAACTTCCATCAACGTTTTCTGTAATGTCATGCCTTTAAATCTAATTACGGCCATGGCGACAACAGAGAAATAGTTTCCCTGAATCTGGTTTGCCACGGCTGGTTAAGGCCAATTGGCTGTGGTGCTCTGGAATGGCCCAAAGATTCTGGCAGCAACATCTGAGAGAAATCAAGAAGGGAAGGAGGGGGAAAAAGGGGGAAAGAGAAGAGAAGTTCTGCCTGTTCACTTTTATGCCTGTCTGTCCATCTGTCTGTCCATCCATCCATGCATCTATGCATCCATGCATCCATCCATCTACCTATCCATCCATGCATCCATGCATCCATGTATCCATCCATCCATCCATCCATCCATCCATCCATCCATCCATCCATCCATCCATCCATCCATCCCAAGTATAAAGACACACAATTAAATACCACAATCATAATCATCATATTTCTGATTTCTATGTCTGTGAAAGTTGACCAGAAAGTGCTAAAGGAAGAGAATCAACTTGTTTGAAATGCGGTGCTGGAGGAGAAGCTTTGCATCAGCCGTGGACTACCAAAAGGACAAATAAATTGGTCTTACAGCAAATCAAGCCTGGACTGTCATTAAAGGCCCAAATGACCAAACAGAGAGCGATTGTGCTTCGGACATATATCGTTAGGAAATGCAACTCACTAGGAAGGAGTACAACGCCGTGGCAAGCGGAAGGCAGTACAAGAAAAGGAAGAGCGCACTGGGGATGGATGGGTTCAATCAAGGAAGCCGCAGTTGCCGTGACTTTGCAAGACCTCAGCCGGGCAAGTTGATGATGGGGGATTTGTGGAGGACAGAAGTCAACTTGATGGCAAGTCACAATAATGAATGCACACACCAGGCTCCCTTGGAGCAATCACTCATCGAGCTGCAATAAGTCAAAGCCAACTTGATGGCAGATAACAATCCCAGCACACGCAAAATATCGTGTTGTAGTAACCATCTGGAATTCTCATATTTGAGCAAATCCTACATGATTGCTGGGGTGAATAAGGACAGCATGCATTGCATGCTCTGCCTGAGGTATTGATTTAATAAAATTCCTCTCCCCCTCCACCCCGAATCCCAGGGCCTCCCCCTCCCTCCCGCCTGCCTGCCTGTTGCCATGACAGCAAGCTGCTGACTAGGTCCAAAAGAGGAGGGTAGCGTGTGTTTCCGTGGCAATCTACCCAATTCCTTCCATATTGCTCTTGGCTGCTCAGCGGCACCTGAGAAAAACATATAATTCCAAAGATTTCCTCAGCAAAAGGATTCCCTGCATTGCCTGAATAAGCAGAAACCCCTCCTCTTGCAAACGTTCTCGGCTGCAGAGCATCCTAGCTCAGGAGCAAGCCCAGAGGAAGCCAACGCCAAGGCAGATGGTGGTTTCTGTGTCATGGAGGAGGGGGAATCTGCTCCGGCGTTTGGTCCGAACTTCAAAGAAGCTCTCCAGGAGGTTGGATCTATTGCAGGAGGGAATAGAAGAGCAAGCTTGGTAGCTTTCTAGCAAAGTACCGTTCCCAAGGTCTGGAGAAACTTGTCATGAAGGTACCAGGATGCAGGGAAAGAGATACAGACCTGTTGCTTTGAGTTTCCTGCTAACACCGAAGAAGGTCTCTGCTCAGAACCCCAGAACCCCTGGCTCTGAAACCAGAAAGGCTTCTTTGTGTAAAGGACTGCACACAAAACAGAGCAGAAAACCGATACTATCATGCAAGGGACTGGTTGCAGGGATCGTGTGACATCAGGCTGTAACTGAATCTTGTTCTACACAATCCAGCCACCTTGGATTCCACCCTGGGAGAAAATTCAATAGATAAAGAAATAAAAATCAGGTATAGTAAGGGAAAGCTTCTGATTTTAGGGGCAATGCAATTGTAAGATGAAAATGGAGGTGCCCGTTCACTTCTTTCACAATCAGGAGCCTCCACCTGCAACGCCTGGCAAGAAAGATTAAATCAGAACGGCTGGTTCTTTCAGAGATGTCCCTCTGAGCCAGAGCAGAACAAAGAGAGACCGCGTATCCCCTTCCTTGACAAGATTTATGGCTCAGCCTGTTTATGCTGGAAACATTAACAGACCTACTCTATTATCCCGCGCCCAACGGGCAGTCTTGGGGGACTTCTCTTACAAACCAACTAGGTCCTCTGAACACCTTCTCCTTGGCTGAAAAATGTGATGAGCTCCAAAGCGAAGGCAGAGCGCTGGGGAGTGGAGAGGAATGATTATTTCGTTCCTGTCTGAGGCTGCGGATCACTTGCAGCATCTTTTCCCTAAACGGTTTCATTCATCGTCTAGGTGGGGCTCCCCTTGGAGACTGTTTGGGAACTTCAAAGGGGGCCAGCCAGATTGTTGACTGGGCTATTTGGGAGACAGACAAAATATAAATGCAATAAACAACAATTCCCCTATTGCAATAGCTCCACCTGAGCAATATCATGAGCTCTGGAGGGTTTTTGTATTGTATTTATTTGGCCAGTGTTTCATGTTTGTTTCACCAAATTCAGTCTTAAAAGGAACTGAACATGTGCCAGTTTTTTTGATTTCTCTCTCTCTCTTTTTTTTAATGGGGAAGGAATGTGGGGCTTCACCAATTAACCCACCACTTTTTCACCAGGTATAAGGCTCTGCTAAAACCTCTGCTGTGACCCGTTGAAAAGGCTTTCACAAATCTTAGTGCTACTACTGAGGCCATTTCTGCACTAGACTGTTATAGCGCTATTATTCCACTTTCAACCTCCTATGGAATCCTGGGGTTTTCAGTTTGGGGAGGGGCCTTTCGGATTCTCAGCCAGAGAGCTCTTTGGAAACTTCAGGAAACTACAAACCCCAAAATTCCACAGGAGGTTGAAAGTGGAATAATAGCACTATAACAGCGTAGTGCAGAAAGGCCCCATATCTGAATCCAAGTTTTATAATATATGAGTGTTCCTGGATTCCTAAAGTGTATAAATACCAGCACAATACTTTATTAGCAAAAGTTGCATATGACAAAGCAGTTTAATTATTGGATACAGTTAAAACACATCTCACACTCCACTCCTAGTTAATTCAGACTTTTAAACACCACTCAGTAATTCCTAAACCTGACTGATCGACTCTCTTAACCGTAATCTGAGCTTCAGTCGCTCCCCTCTTCTTTCTAACTACTCTAACACAAACAAATTACCTTATTATAGATAGTAATTTAAGCAATATTTTGCACCAAAAGTCAATGAGATCATAAAGAGAAACAAACAAGGACCTATACGGATTGATTCAAAGTTGCCCTTTTTATTTAGAATACATGCGTCCTCCCTTCCCTTCCCTTCCTTTCCTTTTTCTCTCCAGATCACATCCGTGCCGTTGCCTCGAGTCAATTCCGAGCCGTCAACGGCCAGAAGAGAAAGAGGATGAGCTTGCTCGCTATCACTCACATCCAGTCCAGTGTGGCTCATTCAATTACTGCACCGCTATTATCATGCCTTGGAAGTTATCCTTCATCAAACTGTAATTTTACAGAGCATTAATTAAAACGCTTTGGCATACAGGACGGTAGCCTTGGCAGGGAGAGTCCTGCGGCGCTTGCGTCTGTTCTGATGCAGCAACAGGACTCTGTCCTGCCAGACTTCCTTCCATCTTGCCTTTCTGGGCCTTTCTTGGTGCCTCCTGCCCTCCCCGGGTGGAACCGGGGCTTAGAAACATTCCCTTTTGAGGGATTATAACTCCCACAATCCCCCGGTCGGCACGGACACCGGGCAAGCTGGCTAGGAGATTCTGGAAGCCTTGGTCCAAACGTATTTCTACACGAACTCTTCCACACCTGCGGGTTCACCGGACGGTTTGCAAGCCTTTTCAGTTCCATCCGTCTGTCCCCCCTCGCGTGCGGACGACGGATGCTCCTCTCTTGAAACTGACTTCACTCCTCAAGAGATGGAAAGCAACACCTCTTTAATGCAATCTGTAGGTGTTACTGAAGGGGTGACAATAAGTTCCGCCGCCCGCTCAGGTGGAGAGGGACCCTAACTCAGCAGCAAGGCCTGGGGTGGTCTCATTGTTGGGGTAGAAGGGGCACCACCCAGCTAACCTCCAACTTTTCCTCTCAACTACTAAGGAGGTATAATTTTCCAGGAAGAAGCTTGGGTAGCAAATTGGATTGTACATCAAGCAGGTGGGGTGTACCTCTCTCTCCAGATACACTTCCACGCCATTTCCGCACTAGCCTGTTATAGCGCGATGATTCCACTTTCAACCTCCTCTGGAATCCTGGGGTTTGCAGTTTCGGGAGGGGCCGGCTGGCCCCTCCCGAAACTGCAAACCCCAGGATTCCAGAGGAGGTTGAAAGTGGAATCATCGTGCTATAACAGGCTAGTGCAGAAACGACCCATGTCTTACCCATCTCCGGAATTTGTCAAGCCCCCGGAAAGGCCCCTGCCGGTGGTGGTTACTGGTGGGAAAGGGAAGGAGATAAGAAACAGTTCATGCAATCGGAAAGAAGCTGATCTCAGCTTGGAGATGGGAAGAAATGAAGGTATGCTCAAAGGCAAGAGCAACAGCATCTTCTCTGAATTGACCTCCACCCTCCTGCCCTCCCCATCAGTAAGCGGCAGCCATGGGGCTCGACACCAACTGGAAGGAGGTTTTGGAGAGAGTGAAAAGGAGTTAAGAATAGCTCCCTGCAGCCCACCCAAAGAAGACCCGCCATGCTTATGTTACAGACAAAACGGCACCCACTGACTCCAGCTTTGAGTCAATGACCTCCATGGTTGGTGACCTCACCCTCTGCCTCACCGTCCAGTGTTGGCATCCGCTACCACCGTGTATATTTATATATTTGGAAGCCAGACAACAGAGTCTCCTTAAAAAATTTGAACCATTTGCGTCAAGCACAGTCATGAGCTGCAAAATTTAAGTTGAGTTTAACAAAGGATGCATAGAGAGAGAGAAAGACGCACACTCTTCGAGGCACTGCTCCGGCCTTGGGATTCCCCCATCTTGCCCCGAGGATTATAGAAAAGGGGTTGCTAGGCCCTGAGAAGTCAGGGCAGGCCCTGGGATCAGGAAGCCCTGCTTGTCATTAACAGGGATTGGAGCAGGGGTAAACTGGCCAAATCACACTCTCTCTGCCTCAGAGGAAGGCCAGGCAAACCTTGCCTAAATAAATCTTGGCAGGAAACTCATCAGAGGGGTCTGTTGGACTAGGACTTCCAAAGAGCAGAGTTCAAATCCTTGCATGGCCATGGAAACCCACTGGGTGGCCTTGGGAAAGCCACACTCTCTCAGCCTCACAGCAAAGCAATGGGAATCCTTCTCCGAAGAAATGAATAAAACTCCAGGATGCTGTCACCATCAGTGAGAGTTTGAAGGCCCGTAACAATGTCAACCGGGGCTTTGGGGGACGACCAGAGGCTCTGGGAATGCAGGTGGTCCTGGGACCACACTTTCTCACCCCAACCTAAAGAGTGCAGCCCAATGCATTCAGAACAACACCCCAATAGGATTCTGGTTTGTGAGTCTGGGACTCGAGTGAGCAGAAGGAACGGACTTTGCTTGTGTATTTGCTTCCAAGAAAAACCTGACCCCCTTCCCCGTGAAACAAAAAAGGGGAAAAAAAGAAGAAAAACAGCCTTAATCTCAGTTGTGTCTGCTGTTTTAGCTGTTAAGAAAAACCTTATGATGAGTCACCCTCCAGCAAAATACTCACGGAGGAGGGGAGGGGGCTGGCGAAGGAGATCGCCAAACAAGGCAATGTTTGTCTTTAAATTCAGCTGGTGTGGAGATTCTGCAAGATCTATAGGGAGGAAAGGGTGAAAAGAAGAGGAAAAGAAGACGCATATTTCCTTGCAATTGAACCGGCCGCCTTGCAAATGTCACCAGCCATCTGGTGCCAAAGCAATGGGGAAACCCTTTTGAAGAATATCCACCGCCCACCCACCAATGCAGAAAAATAAAAATAAATTAATTTGTCGACAGGCTGTAAAATTTGGATCTCATGAAAGAGCTTGCATATTCCATTTGCAATCCACCGTTCCAGTGGACTCCATTTGCACTGGACAGTGCAAACGGAGTCCCCAGGAACGGTGGATCGCAAACGGAATCCGCAACCTCTCTTTTCAGATGCACGCTTTACAACTGGCCTGTGAGGCAGTTGAGTCTAATTATTCTCCCATTTTGCAGAGGCAATGATTGAGGTGGAGAGGAGAAGCAACCCAAAGCTTCCTTCTACAAGTTTATGGCCATGGTGGAGATATTTGCACCTGAGAATCTGACATGCCTTCCTCCTGAATCTTTACACATTTGTTTTGAGTGGGAACATGACAGAGGTATATGCGCATCCATGTGTTTCGTACAGGGCAAATGCATCACAAAGACATGTAATGCTTTATTGAATGCAAACTTTGCTCCAACCTGGGAAGGAATAAATTTCTAAAGTTGGGTGTTTGCTGAGATGTTGGAGGACACAGAAAATTACAGCAGCTATACTTCACTAAGGCCATTTCCACACTACACTGTAATAATGTTATTATTCCACTTTCAAGCTCCTGTGGAATTCTGGGGTTTGCAGTTTAGGGAGGGGCATTTAGAATTCTCTTGGGCCTCATGAAACTACAAACACCAGAATTCCACCAGAGGTTGAAAGTAGAATAATAGCACTATGGGCCTTTCTGCACTGGGCTGTTATAGTGCTATTATTCCACTTTCAACCTCCTGTGGAATTCTGGGGTTTGTAGTTTCCTGAGGCCAAAGAGCTCTCTGGCTGAGAATTCTAAATGCCCCTCCATAAACTGCAAATCCCAGGATTCCATAGGAGGTTGAAAGTGGAATCATAGCACTATAACAGTGTAGTGTGGAAATGGTCTGAGTTCTCAGATTCATTGGTACTGGTGACCAACGGCTTTGATAGCAGAGTTGCAATGCTTCTGCTCCGAGCTTTATTCCAGACTTTAAAGGAGCTGTTTATGGTACTGAAGCCAATCTGGGGAGGGGAGAAGGTTCAGAACCTTGGATAGTTCCTTCAAACTCTGCAATGAAAGTGGATTCGTGTATCTCCAAATTGCAACCTACTGGCCACCTTTTTCTTCAGCCCGCGGTGCCTCGCCGTCAGGCAAAAATTGTAACTGACTTAGTTAAGATTGGTTTCAGACTATCTAAGGACTGTGGCTCCCCACACAGGCCTGGTCAAGTGTGGAAGAGGCACGGCCTTGCCTGCTCCCAGCTCCCCGGGAGAGGAAAACCAGTTAAAGCCGTTGCAGTGGGATGTGGTGAGGAGGCTGATGAAAGAACATGGAACAGCTCTGAGAAGGAAGAGCTGGAAGGCAGATGCCACACAGCAGGAGAAGGCCTCCAAGGGTCTCCTTTAGACCTGAGCTGCAGGCCAAGGAAGAGCAGTGGAAGGGGACGTGGCCAATTGTCCTCTGGACGCTTTTAATGGCAAGGAATGGCACGCGTCCAGATCCCACCAGAGAGACACAAACGTTTGCATCTAAAAGTTAAAGGAGTGGGAGGTGCCTTTCTTTTCCTTCTGTAGCTTTTATGCCAGAGATAAATGCAAAAAGATTTCTCCAGGTGACAAATGTAAATTTATGCAGATGCAATCTGTTAATTAAAACTCACTTGGTTAATCAACTAAGACTTCTTTAATCAGTGCTTCTCTTTTCCAAAAAAAGCTAATTAAGGTGATCCTTGTTCACTTTAGGTCAGAGGTAGGAATTATGACTGCAGTGGTTTTGAGTATTGGAATAGGACTCGGGGAGATCGGGGTTTGAATCTATGCTTAGTCATGGAAACCCACTAGGCTGCTTTGAGCAAGTCACATTCTCTCAGCCTCAGAGGAAGGCAATGGCAAATCTCCTCTGAAGCAACTTGGCCAAGAGCACCCTATACATTGCCCATCATCATCATCATCATCACCATCATCATCATCATCTTTAAGTACCCAGCCTTCATTTAAAAAAAAAATCCAAATAAATTGGGCACTAGAATCAAAATAGCTCCCTCATTTCTGAAAAGACAGAACGGAGCTGAAGTGAGATTCATATACATTCCTCTGTGCTCCGTTTTATCAACAAGGCATATTTGATAAATAATCTCTCCCCCTCCTCCCCGTTGGAAGGTTTTTTTAAAAATAGATCGACGCCTCCAAGTCACTAAAGTCAGAAGGTTTTCCAGTCGAGGTTTGCCTTATAAGTCCGTATTTCTCAAGAAGTTTATCTCCGGACCAAGGTAATCGCTTGGCTTTGGCCAAGATATTTCGAGGGCCGGTCTACGGGAAGGAGAAGTTTAAAACAGGGTCCTGGACTGCGCAGCGCAAAGAGAGAGAGTCAGAGAATCACTGAATCACGGAAAAACCTTGGGGAGAGGCCGTTTGTTGTTAAACTTTGATTTCGGCTTCGCTTAGCTTCCAATATTGGACGCTTTTGGCTCCGCTCAGCTTCCAGTATCAGATGGGGTCTGGTCCCTGTATGGTATTCAGGGATTAACGCAACCACAAATCTTACTTGTGTTTGGGTGGGTCATCCTTAGGTCGTCGCAGAGCTGGGAATTCTCAGCTCCCCTTGCTCATCGACCAAGCCATCCACCCCCAAAACCACATTTGGTTTCTGCAGCATCCCCAAAATGCCAAGAAGAGAGCAGGGGAGCAGCAGAGGAGCATTCAGCTCTCTTGCTGCACCTGGACTCACAGCACTGATACAATCCGGGTGCTTCATCTCTGTGCACCCAGCTATAGGAACACATACCCTCAAACTGTCCAGATTTGGAAGGAAGGTTCTGATTAATCCTCTGCCGCCCCCTTTTTCCAGCGGCTTTTAAAATGTCCCGGTTTCTCTCTCCTCTTCCCAGCTTCCCCTTCTGCCCTCCGTTTACTCCAGCAGCTGCAAACTGGGTTCAAAGGGCCAAGGTAGTTTGCACTCAATGAAGTCAATAATGGAAGAGAGTGGAAAAAGCAACTTGGCGTCACATATACAAGTTTTCATTTGTGAAGCGCTGGAAGATATGGGCACATAGTTGGATGAGTGTCTGCTGATGCCTCCGGAAGAAGATGGGTTTGTTTGGGGCGGAGGGAGCAGAAGTAGCATCGTTCTTTATTGGTAGGGCTTTACTCCAGCTGTGTCTCCCCGATCTATGATCTCACCCTCTTTGTATATCTGGCCCGGTTTTTGCTTAAATCCCCTTAGCATCTTCCACATGCATCCCTTTCCCTATGGTTTCTCCTTTTGGTTTCTCCATTTTTTTGTTTTTAGGACCTACAGGACACAGCTTTCCACTAAGGATTCTGACAACACAGCAAATCCTGTCCGGGTGCTCGGCTCTTCTCAGATCTCCCTGGATGCCACATTAATAACGACAAGGCCCTGCTAAGATGGCACTTTTGCAGCACCCAAAACCCTTGGCTGAGATCCTAAATCAGGGCTGCGTAGCGTTGAATGGCGTGGTTGTACAACCGAATCCGCAGCCCAATGTGCATTTGAATGTGCTTCCACAAAGACAATGGCTTCCCAACTCCATTTTCTCAATGTTTCCCGAGAGATATTTTGCATCACACACACACACACACACACACACACACACACACACACAAATATTCAGCAGTTTCCATAGGGGAACTGACACCAAGAGGGTTCCAACCATAAAGAGCTCCAAAGAACAAGCAGTGGGAGATACAGACTGTTTAAGGTCTTGGCTTCTTTCCTCAAAACAATGAAGTCAACTGCCCTGTGGAAGCCAGCGGTCTGTCCCCAAAGCAAGGAATGAGAGAGACAGAAAGAGAGAGGGGGAGAGAGGGAATGCCGTTCCATGCCAAAACACTGGTGCCTGTGCAATAGCAGAGACGGTCAGTTTTATACTTGCTTTAATATACATATCCACCCTAAATGCTGGGACTGTTTGCGTAGCCTTGACTGAAGCCATCCATCAGCCGAGAACAGCTGCGACGGAACGTTCAACGCGCTCGTCCAGGTACACACAGCCCTCCTCGTGAAAAATAAAAAGATATCTTTGCACAATAAAAGTGTCACTTTCAGAGTCTTTCAGGCCCAACCGGGAGAAACGTCACAGCCAGGTTGGAGGGAACTCATTGGACCCTGCGAACGGTACTGTAAATTGTCCTTGGTGGGCAAGAGAGTCGCTACTACCTTCCGTCGGCTGAAAATGGGATTCGGGGCAGATTGGGTAGGTTTGGACATTGAGACCAGTCAAGAGAGTTGGCTTTTTTTTAAAAAAAAAAAATCTCAATTGAGAACGTTCTGTACTTCCCAACAGGGCTGACTCAAAACATTTTGCTGCCTGAAGCAAAGAGAAAATGGCACCCTTCTCCCCTCGTTCTATATACAGAAACTCTCACCGGCTTGCCAGTGTAAATTTTACTTCAACGCAGCCATAACAAAACCTTTGACAAAGACGTTTCTTTTTACACAGTCTTTTTACGTCTGTCCAACCCTCACTTTTGTCCCGGGGAATCTGTCTAGTCGGAAGTTTTTCAGCAGCATTGGGAAGACGGTGAAAGAGGGCTGGAGAAACACAGGCTTTTGGAGCTGGGTTGCAATAAAGCTTGAGCTGGGAAGGAACAGGATTTTGCTCTATCTGGTCCAACCGTAGCCATTTGTGCCTCTTTACTACAGACCTCTGCTTTTGCAGCTGCTTTCGGAATGCCTTACTGAGCAGCAAAACGGAGAAACAAGGGGAGAGCAGATAAGCCTCCCCAGATACCCCCAGCAGGCTAAGAAAGCAGAGGCCTAAAAGACAGAAGATAGAACGGACGGACGGATGGACGGACGGACAGACAGACAGAAAATTTGATAGAAAAACTAGGTAGTAGCTAGATAGGCTAACAGAAATATAGATAAAACTTCTGGACAGATAATCAGACAGAAAAAGAGATAGAACAGATAGAGAGAGAGAGAGAGAGAGAGAAAAATAAAACTACTAGATAGATAGATGGATAGACAGAGAGAATAGATAGATAGATAGATAGATAGATAGATAGATAGATAGATAGATAGAATTACTAGGTACATAGACAGATTGATAGAAAAATAGAATTACTAGATAGATAGACAGATTAATAGATAATGATGAAGATAGATAGATAGATAGATAGATAGATAGATAGATAGATAGATAGATAGATAGATAGATAGGACTACCAGGCAGACAAACAGACAGATGGACTGACAAAGAAAACTAGACAGAACTATTACATAGCAAGTTTCCAATATCCACTCAAAAGAGGGATTTATTGGGGTTGGCTATATATAGGCATTCACGGAGGCAAAAAATAAATAGCCTGAGCTAGCACTGTGTATCTCCCAGGAGAGTGACTATATCTGGGAGACTCAGTGGACAATAAAAAAAAAATGAGATCATGGTGGGAAAAATGCATGCCATGTTGATGATCCTTCTACTTTCTAAGAGAAAGCGAGAGCCGTTGTCCAGGTGGCGTGTTCGGCCCGGACAAAGAGACTCTGGTTCTCCGCTGGCGCATGGAGCTGACGAAGACCTTCTGGAGACCCGTGCTAGCTGAGACCAAGGGCCTATCTAAAACTAAGTATATTAATGGTTATGGCCATCTCACTTCAGGTTTTTGGTTCTGCGTGTGTGTTTTTCAGCAGTCCGAGTGGCTCCCTAGAGTGCAAAGCTTGAAATGTTAATCTTTTGGGGGGGACTATAGCTTCCAGAATCCTTACACTGGCCATACTGGCTTCTGGAATGTGCAGTCCAAAGAGGTTCTGGGATTCTGCACATGGTTTTGCGATTGTAGTTATGGAGTTTTGCCAGAAAGACCTTGACTTAGATACTCCAGAGCTGACCCAAGGCATTTTGCTGCCTGAGGCAAAGGACAAAATGGTGGACCTTCCCATTCCATGTCAAGAATAGGAGCATAATAACATCTCATTTTGGATGAGAGAGGCTGACTTAGCTTTTCGAGACAGCAAACCCTCTATTCATTAAATACATTAATGAATGGATCCAGAAGGACTGTTTTGTTGTTAGCTGGTACCGTTCTGGATTTTATGTAGGAAAGAAGCAACGCTGCCAAAATGTATGTTGCCAGAGGCACTTTTCTAAGTTGGAAAGGAAATCGATCAATTCTACAGAGAATCATTTAATAAAGATGTCCAACCAACACTGGTCCTGATGGGAAAAAGGTTAAAACACACATACACACGCACACACAGACACGCACACAATTACTCCTCATTTAAAAATAAATGCCACTACAAAACGATCATCAAATCAAACCCTTACTGACAGGAAGAGCTGTTCAACCACGGAACGGAGCACCTTGCAAGGCTATAGACTCTGCAGCATTGCAGGGTTTTAAGCAAAATTAGGGTGCTTTTGATGACAATTCTTGCACTAATAAACTGCCGATGATGACTGCAAGTTCCTTCACTTGCTTCCTCACGCCATTTTCACCAAGACTTCAGAGGAAAAGGGGGAACTATTTGGGGTCCAGTACAGGATCTCGAAGAGATCCAGCATGATGTAGTGATTTGAGCATCGGACGGTGACTTTGGAGATCAAGGGTCAACCCCCGCTTGGTCATGGAAACCCACTGGCTGACCTTGGGCAAGTCACGCTCTCTCAGCCTCAGAGGAAGGCCAAGGCAAATCCCCTGTGAACAAACCTTGCAAGAAAACCCTATGACAGGGGTTGTCTACTCTAGTTGGAGTGGGATTCAGGTCAACCTGTTATCTGGACAACATTTTTTCCTTCAGTTATCTGGCAACACAATAGAAGGTTGTTCCAAAAGAGAATCCTAAATCAGAAAATAATTCTGAGCTATTGCATCTGAGATGCTTTCCTGCCCCATTTTTTTTCACATCATCAGACATTTCTCCTCTCACACTCCAGGGCTTTCCCTGTCTGGTGGCAACATTTTTCACACCTCTCTGGGTTTCCGCTAACGTGGTTGCCTTTTGCAGCTCCAGGCTCAATAAAACTGTTTATTTCCATCTTCATACCTCAAAGAAATTCAGTTGTAGAAGAGTCCCCTCACCTCCCAAAGCACAGATGTTTCACGGTGTTCTCCTCAGTGCACGTTGATGACTTTGAAGGGGTGGGTTATGGGAAAATCACAGAATCTGATAGCTGTAGGGGACTCCAAAAGCCATCTAGTCTGACCCCCTGCCATGCAGGAATATACAACTAAAGTACTCCTGAAAGAGGACCATCCAACCTCTGTCTAAAGACCTCCAAAGAAGGAGATCCACTAGTCACCAAAGCAGTCCCATTCCACTTTCAAAACAGTTCTTACAGTCAATAAGTTCTTCCTCATGTTTAGATGGAATCTCTTTCCTTGTAGTTTGAATCCACTGGTTCGTGTCCTAGTTTCTGGAGCAGCAGAAAAGAAGCTTGCTCCATCATCTGCATGACAGCCTTTCAGATATTTAAAAACAGTTGTATCCTGATACCACTCAGTCTTCTCCAGTAATGAAAATACTAAAGATCTCATTGCTCTGACAGCAATGGATCAAATATATCCAGACTTAGCAAAAAGAACCACTTTTTCAGGTTGCACCTTTGCCAAATTCAGAATGGGCAGGAGTTCTGGCTGGTGTCTGCCATGTTCATGGCATGGTGAATCCACTCTGGGCATTCGTCTAAACTGTAAAGAAACTACCCACGGCATTCGACCTATTTATGTTTGTGGGACAGTGAATCCACTCTGGGTGTTAGTCTGAACTGTAAAGAAACCATCCATCCCGTTCAACTTCTTTTAGGGCTAGAGCTCCAAAACTTGGAGAGCTCTTTTAATATCTGGGCTAAATGGAAGCTTGCAGGATGGGAAAATTCATTCTTTTGGGGGGCGGATCTGAGATAACTGTGTGCAAATTACTTTTGCATTTTGAATTCAGTATACAGCAATTGAAGTAAGCTGAGGATGAAGGTAGGAAGTGGGAGGCAGGGAGAGAAAAACCAGGACGTTTTAAAAGCAGCTGGAAAAGTGGGATGGTGGAGGATTAACTGGGATTGGGTCCAGGGGGTGCGGACAGCACTGGGTGACACCATCAGGGGTGACACGAAAACGGCTTCCTCCTCTCTCTCCCCGCTCTAACAAGAGCCTCACGTAGGATGGCTGCCCCCTTTTTTCTTATGACCAGACAAGACCCCCGTGCCTTCATGCATGCGGAGCCAGCTGGGTAGATCGGGATGGCTAAAGGTTGGGTCCCCAAAGCGGTAGACCCGGACCCCTGGAATTCCATCTCCTGGATGGAAAAGGTTGCACGGAGGGGACGCCGTGAATGACCACCCTAAGAGATGCCAACCCCAGCAACGCCACCCACCGGGATTGTCCTTGCCAGATCAGGACGGCTCAAGGGCAGGCATCTTCTGCCATTGACAGTAAGCCTTAAATATCTAAAGCAGAAGACCCATGGAGTCCAAAAAAATAAAAAAGAAATAAAAATCCAGTCCTACATTAAAAGTTCAGCCTTGCTTTCTCACACTGGTTGCTTAGCAACTTGGTCCTTTTAAGAAAATATAAATATATATTTCTGGCATGGCATTGGCTCCTCTTCGGAGAAATCCTCACACAGTTCACCCCAACGAGTTTCATGTTCGTTAAGCCACCCGGTTCAATAAACAACACAATTTCCCCTCCTTCCCTCGCACAATGTGGCAACCTTTGTGCTAATTTAAAACGCAAGTTGCTTCTTGGGATGGTAGGCCCTCCATCATTGTCAGCAAGGGAATTATTATTGTTGTTGTTATTATTATTATTATTAGTAGTAGAAGTAGTAGTAGTAGTGTGTGGGAGACTAGCAAACTAAATGCATAAATATTATATAGACAGACAGACAGACAGATAGATAGATACCAGATACCATCTGATCTTGGAAGCTAAGCAGGGCCAGCCCTGGTTAGTAGATGCATGGGAGACCACCTATGGATACTAGGTACTGGAGGCTCTATTTCAGACAAAGCAGCTGGCAAAACCACCTCTGAGGTATTTTTGCTTAAGAAAACCTGATGAAATCCATGGAATTGTCATAATTTGACAGATGACTTGAACGCACATAAACTTACACATACAAACATCTCAGTTAACAAAATCGATGTGTTCCTGGATTTGGCTTCTTTAACAGAAAACTTGGTCCTAGAGGCAGAAACGACGTGGAAAGAATACATATAGGTTCCTACGCTCCAGAAAAGAAGTATAGTTCACCGTGTTTCAGCAAACTTTTTATTCAAAGCTTTTGCAGTTTCAAAATTGCACTCCTAGAGGGCGGGAGAAGCCACGAACAGTGCACAGGGACGATGGGAGCTGCAGTCCAAAAGCAACAGGAGGGCCTCGCGTTCCCCTTCCCATCCCTGCAGGCTGGTGAATTTGTCGAGGCTTTCTGAGGAGAGAATCGTGGCCAAATGGAACCGTTCTGGTTCCCTTCCCTGGTTAAAAGACTTAATTAAAACCACGGGCTATTCTCAGTGTGAATCAGAGCTTTTAAACAAGTCTCCTCCATGCAAATAGGTTAAATACTCTTCAGAAAGCCAATAAAAGGGGGAAAAGAGGAGGGGAAGTCCAGGCACCCGGCCCCTCCCATTAGAAAGTTGTTCCCTTAGGGAAAGGAAGAAATTGTACATTTTTTGCTAAGCAAAGCTGAAGAAGACAGTTGGCAGCATTTCTTCTGCTGTTCCCAAAGATGAACCGTTTTAATAAAAGCTCCGCTAAGCAGTCAGTTTGTCTCTGACGGGCAGGAGGCAGCCAAGCCGAGACTTCTTTGGTGGCATCTGCCCGCAGAGGAAGAAACAATTGCAATGGCGTGTCTGTGTGTGTCTGTGCCTGTGTCTGTCTGTCTGTCTATGTGCCTTCAGGTCACCTGTTCACTTATGGTGACCCCATGAATTTCCTAGGGTTTTCTTAGGCAAAGAGCCCTCGGAGGTGGTTTTGCCAGTTCCTTCCTCTGAAAAAGAGCCTACAGCACCTGGCATTTGTTGGTGGTCTCCAACCCAAGGAATAACCCGGCCTGACCCTTCTTAGCTTCAAAGATCAGATGGGATCTGGGGCCTTCAGGGTATCTGACCCCATGCCATAGTGTGTGTGTATATTGTGCCTTCCAGTCCGCTGTTGACTTTTGATGAGCCCATGAATTTCCTAGGGTTTTCTTGGGCAAGGAATCCTTGCCCATTCCTTCCTCTGAAATGAAGGCTACAGCACCTGGTATTTGTCGGTGGTCTCCCATCCAAGGACTAACCAGTCTCTGTGTTGCATTTCTATTTGATTATGCTTTAAATGAGTGCTGGGATTCTCTATCACCATCTTTGTTAAGCGCAGAGGCCCTAAGAAACTGCATTAGTGACTTGTGAAGATGCATAAGGGGACATGGGCAACAGCACCCCTAAAGAGCATTGGACGATGCCCATGTGCTTCGGCACTCCCTACGTGATGTCTTAGTGTGCATCGGTCATCTCATGCGCCAGTCCTGGTGTATGTCAGTCCTGTTGCGTATCAATCACGATGCGATAATGTCTTGGGAGCCCCTTATTGACACAGACATTGTGAAATTGCTTGGCTCTCCTTCCCACAGACGCAAGTGCCCCTCTACAAAGTCTTTTACTAAACTCCGCCCCTGTTTTTAAACTTGGGTCTATTAAACTTGGGTCTTTTAAATACAGGCCTGGTTTAATTCTCTTTGAACTTTTGCATTATTAGGTTTCTAAAGCATTTCTTGTTATTGTGTGCCATCAAGTCATTTCTGACTTATGGTGACCCTACGGTGACCCCATCACAGGGTTTATCTGGGGCTGAGAGTGTGTGGCAGATCCAAGGTCACTCAGGGGGTTTCCATGGCCGAGCGAGGAATCGAACCCCGGCCTCCGTGAACTTTGTTTTAAATCATCCTGAATCCCATTGATTTAAAGGTTTAAAGCTGTATTTAAATAGGCAATTAGTCTCAAAGATCTTTTTGCATAGTGATTCAGGCTATGTCTCGGAATAATGTAATAATATTTTGAATTATTCTTCTTATGGCCAAATTGCCCCTCTTTTTATTTTGGAAGGGGAAGTTGGAACACATGGAATCACTGACTTCTTTTTTTCTTTGCAGGAGGATTTAAAGCACAGCTCATTAGCTCATCCCATCAAACAGAACACTAATGAGGAAAATGGACCTGGCTTTCTCTTTATGACGCATTCTCTCTTCTCCACCCCCCCACCACAAATGCTGTCCCATTTTCTCCTGTGCTTTGTGTTCCAAGACGCTTCTCTGACTATCGATGGCCTGACCCTCTTTTTTACATCTGTTCAGCTTCCTCGCAGCCTTCTGGGAAAGCGAAAAGAGCCCAGATAGAAATGCCTTTCAACTCCCCCAGGAGGAACCCAAATAAACTGCTGCGATCCACCCGGGCCAAGATGTGCGCAAACGCGTTGGGAGGCTCTCTTGAGAAATGACTCCTTGTCTTGCTTTTAGATGCTTGCTTTCTCAGAAGTGGACACTGCAAGGCTGGAAAGAATCTCTCTAATTATTCCTCCCCAGGCTGAAAAACCATACCTTCCAACAATGTGCAGATGAAAACCGGGAAAGATCACAATCAATGTCAAGAAATATCAGAGCGTGGTCAAAATGGCAAAATTGCTAATGAAGAAGAACACAGATGCTAAGGGAGACTTCAGCAGTTTGTTTTTGCCTGAGCAAACTGGGAAGGGCAACACTCCCATCCTCTTTTCTCCTCTTCCTCTCTACTGAATTAATGGTGGACAAACTATTTTTGCAGTTTGATCTCAGTCAGATGTTTATTGAAATGTCTGTAGCAAAATGGAGACCTTAGAAGGGCCGGTTTATCATAGTCCTATCCAAGATTTTTTGGAGAGGATGTTTGTTCCTGCCTTTCTCTGAGGCTGAGAGTATGTGACTTGTCCAAGATCATGCAAGAGGTTTCCAGGGCTGGGTTTTTTTCCTTTTTGTTTCGGTCATTTTTTGACCTGGTGTGTATACGGTGAAGACAGCAGGATAGAGGCCATAAAAACTGCCCTGAAATAAAGCATCTCAGTATTGTGAACACCCTACCATCAAGGGCCTCCAAGAGAATCCATTACGAAGTTGTTTTGGCAGGAAGGAAAAGGTTTCAGCAAATTCCCTCCCCATCTCACCCCTTTTGGATAAATTAAGTTCCAGTGTATAAATACCATTCCATAGTTCCAATGCCTCGCTGTCATAACATCGCAGAAACCACCCGATTTGCTAGGATCTGTCTCGGGCCTGTCAACCGAAAAGGAGAAAAAAAAGTTTCCCCATTCTGCAAGCACCAAGAATTTGGCAGGGGGAAAGCAAAGCTTGCAAATGGCTGGAGAGAGAGCTCAGTTTTTGCTTCTGAATCTATGTCGACGGCAGTGCGACGTTCGGTGAGGTGGGACGAGAGCTCCTTTGCTCCGTGCTGATTTTACGGGGCGCCCGGCTGTTAGAACCACCACCCTTTGACTCATTGTAAAATTAGCGAGTTGAGATGGAAGGCAGCAGAGGGAGAATTTAGCTATCAAGGCCTACTTTTTCCTTTCAACTGCTGGCTGTTTTTCTTGTCTTCTCCTAGCTGGAGAACAGGAATGAATTTTCCGTCTCAGAGTGACTCTCATTGCAGGGCTTTAGGGTTGTTCCTTCAGGATCTTGAAGGTTCAGACTCAAAACTTGAGACTTAGAGATGTCTCCTGGCCATGTTGTTAAGCGTTCTGCATTAAGTCCCAACTGCAATTGCTCAACTGCTTGGGGAGAGGGGATGAGGAACAGCTAATCTCCTTGACCTGCTTCTAGCCAGAAGGCGGATGCTGAGCAGAATGGAGGGTGAGCCCTGGCACCCCAAATCTGGAAAACCAGTGAATGGTGGCCTTGTGGGGAAGGGGCCATGCCTGGACTGGGACCCCCAGGGGGCGGATTAGACCTCAGAACCTGGGGATCCCCACCTTTACCGAGATACTCAGGGGACAAGAGGCAAAGAAGCTGAATCTTGAAGAATGGGGAGCAGCTGTTTAGCAAGACCCCTCGAGATAAAGATAATCCATCCACAAGAGAAAAATGAGATGCTTCCAATGGATGATAGATCCCTTTTTTCCCCCTACTCTCAACTGAAATGAAACTGTGTCCACACTGCAGAATTATGGTGGTTTGATACTGCTCTAACCCCCATGGCTCTTTTTCAATGGAACCTCAGGTCTGGTAGTTTCTTGAGGGGCTCATAAAGCTCTGCAAGGTGGTTCTGATGCTGCTGTGGAGAGCAGTGCCCTCGCCAAACTACAAATCCCACAATCCCAGAGAATGGAGCCATGGGAGTGAAAGTGATACCAAGCTGCTATAAATTTTGCAATGTGGACACATCGTTTGACCAAACACAGTTGTCCTGACCCTTAAAATATTAGAAGCATTTTTTCCCCCCGGGGAATATGACAAAAACTGGCCATTTTGCTTGCCTCTGTCAAATTACAGTAACTATTTTGAGAAAAACATGGAAAAAAATGCACCCTTGGGAGCTGAAGTTCAAGAAGCCTCAAAAAAACACTTTTGACATGTTCTTTGCCTCCTCGGAGTGTAAAAATATCCCTGGTATTTAGATTGTCCAAGCCTGCCTGGTTTGGGGAGGAGGGGAGAGAGATTTAAAAGTAAAATTGGCTGGGATCCTTGCTAAATTGTCATCGCTGTTCCTCTGCAGAGTGCCCTCCTCTCCCCAGAAACATTGTTCTGTCCAAGTTGGATGTTGGAGGCAAAAAGATACAATAAAATAAAATAAAACGAGTGGGCGGGAAGCCATTGGAAAGAGCTGTCTCTTGGGCAAACTTGCCCGTGTTTAAGGATTCATATATTCCGTAATGCAGCGATTCGGTACGGCAAGCTACGGATGCTGTTAAACGGGGACGGAGCCAGTCCGTCAGGCAGAGAAAACCCTTGCCGGAGGTGGAATGACCTCCAACGTTTCAGAGACGGGAAATGGGGACTTGTGTGACCAAGCTATCAAAGCGTGTAGTCAAGACGGCCAAAATTATTAATGAGGATGAGCACACAAGCTAGGAGAGGCTGCAGCAGTTTGCTTTTGCCTGAGCCTTCTGGGAAGGACAAGGTGTCAACGCTTCTTCCCCTTTCACCCTCGGTGGATTTATTGGGTGCAAATTCCTTGAACGCTGCTTGCAGGAATTTGAAATAAGCTGACGACACAGGGGGAAAGAGGAAGGAAGAGAGGGAAATTGGGACATTTTAAAAACAGCTGGAAAAGTGGGTTGGGAGAGGGTTTAATCACAGCTGTTCTTGCCAAATTGGGAGATTTGGAGGGTTTACTTTCCTGCTTGCATTCTGTAGTCTTGTTCACTAATTTTGCTCATGATTTTTGCAAGTGGTTCCCAGAGCGCCTATCGCCAACGGAACCGCAGTTGTTTTCTTTTTCCGGAATCTCATATTGTAGATCTTGCTAATTCTCGTATTGTTACCAACTTCCCAGTCACCCAGGTGTTATCAACTGGAGTTCTGGACCATCAGTGGTTTGGATTCTATCCCAAAATCTAGATATCAGTGGGGATAACCAGATAACGTGGCCCGTTCCAAGCAGTATCGCTTTTGGTCGTTGTGTTCTTGTCATCCTATCCAGGGCAATCCCATTCAGATGTTTTCTCAGCTTATTTGGAATTGCTTCCAAACCACCAATCACCCTCGGAAGCCACAGCTGGTTTCTTTTCCCAGAGGTGCTGGGAATGTCCATTTGTTGGTCTTGATGTTTCATAATCTTATTGCCCAATCTTGGGGTCCTTTCACATTATACAGGTGCCCCCTGTTTATTCTCCAGGGCAGGGACCGGGGCACTATCGAAACCCAGAAATTTTTGAAATGTGCAACCCAGTCTTTAAGGCAACTGGGGTTGTGGCAAGGCAGCAGAAATTGGCACGTCTGGTTAGAATGCCCGGGGTGGAAGAAGAAAAAAAGCAAGGGGCTGACGGGGGAATGGGTGGATAAGGGTGGGAAAAAGCTTCCAAACAAAGCATGCCTGCCCAAAGCTCACAATAATCCACCCTTTTTCCATGATGACATTTCTGATTGGCAAGGTTTTGAATGGGGTAGGATGGACAGAGTGGAGGAGACAAGTAGTTCTGGCTCCTGTTGAAAAAGTGGACCATTGAAAAGCGAAGGTTGTCCGTACAAAAATATTCTTTCAATCTCATTTTAAACACTATGGCTGCCTCCTATGGGATCCTTTGGCTTGTACTTTGGGGAAGCGCTGGAACTCTTGGGCAAGCTAAGTACCCCTGCCTAAACTGCAAATCCCAGGATTCCACAGGATGGAAGAATGTCAGTTTAAAGAGGAATCATAGCACTATAATTCTCTAGTGTGAATAGGCCCCTGGACTTTGATTCTGTAGTCCCCTGGGATTGCCACGTCTGTGATCTATCCGTTCTTTTTGTCACCCACAGTTGTCTCTGTCCCACTATCATCATCATAATTGCAAAATCCAGTCAAATAAAAAAAAAAAAAGGCAGCCACATCCCTTCCTGATAACCTGGGGGCTAATTGTCTAATTGTATCCTATCTACTTTGTCTCTCCAGGAAAGGGTAGGTTTCCGGCCTCATCCAGTCTGGCCTGGAAGAACACATCTTCTTTTCCTTTTGAAATTTCACATAGGGGTGTTTGCTTTGTTTCCACCCCGTTCTACCCCTGCAGTTTATGACGAGACAATAAAGCAGCATTTTAATGAAATTGCACACATCAATTACCGCAAAGCACATACAGTAGGAGCCAGGAAAGAACAGAATCCACAGCAGCAATAAAACAAAGAGAATCATTAAAATGCCACCGCAACCAACAGCAAAACCCTGGAAAGCAACTTTTAAAATTTGAGAAGAACTCGGAATGGGGGGAGTGGGAGAGTAGAGCCCTCCCCAAGTAGTTGAGGGGATGCCTTCTTCCCGAAATAATGTGGAAAAATGTAACCTTCCGCCTGAGGAGTTACCAGTCGGAAGTGTACAAAATGACCAAAGGCCAACAAATATTAAGATGGGGATTATTTTTTGTTTGGCTTGTTTTCTGCTGCTCCAGAGACTAGGACAAGGAGCAACGGACTCAAACTTCAGGAGAAGAGATTCCACCTGAACCTCAGGAAGGACCTCCTGGGGGTTGGAGCTGTCCGGCCGTGGAACAGGCTGCCTGGGAGCGTGGTGGGGTCTCCTCCTTCCTTAGAGATTCTTAAGCAGAGGCTGGATGGGTGTTCCTGCATGGCAGGGGGTTGGACTGGATGGCCCCCGGGGTCTCTTCCAACTCTAGGACTCTATGACTCTATCCTGTGTACAGCAACGTCTCTCTGAACTCTTCCAGGATACATATAGCTAAGTAATAGATGTGCCCAGTCAATATGGCAAATGCTATCAAGAGCAAGAATGCTGCAGTGGTTTGCTTTTGCCTGAGCCTTCTGGGAAAGCGAGGAGTCTACCCCGCCTTCTCTTCTCCTGCTAGAGTTAACTGGGTGCCCATCCACTTTTGCATTTTGAACTCTATCTTCCGCAACTGAAGCTGAAGAGGAAAGGGGGAAAGTGGGAGGAGGACAGAGAAACCAGGACATTTTAAAAGCAGCTGAAAAGATGGGACGGCAGAGATTTAATTGGGACCCCTGTTGCCAAAAAGGGGCAGCAGGAAGATGTCCCTTCCTCCTATCCTTCTTCGGGCAGATGGATATCTTCATTTTCAGCAGGGCTTTGAGGACTGACTGCTCAGGGGGATCAGGGCCTTGCAAAATGGGCTACCTTGCCTACTGGTTATTTTCTCTTTAATGGCTATGTTTTTCACAGGCTTTGCTTTCCCCAGTAGTTTAACAGTTCTAAACTTTTGTACGATGTGAATTTTTAACTGTCTTGGTTTCAACTTTCAAAAGCCTTCCTGAGTCCCAAACTGGGGGAAAGCAATACAGAAATCAATTTAACAGCCACCTCGTCATCGACAAAAATAACTAGACAGAATTTTGCACAAAACTCTCAAAGTTTTGGGCACTGTTTTATTCCATAAAATAAGGCCTCAAGTACGCAAGACATTTTTTTTGCAATAAAGCCCCACCTTTTTTTTTTTAAAGTGGAAAATTTTCCCATAATCAAATCCAGCAGGGAGAGAATGTTCAATATCCTTTGATTTTAATCTTGCCTGAGAAAAGGACTATCCTTTGACACTCTTTGATTTTGCATGAGAAAGTGAAATAAGATTTATAAGACCCAATGTCTGTGCAAGGGCTAGGGGTTGCAATTCTTTATTGCTCTTTTTGTCAACTCTGGCACAGTGCAGTCTTATGAATCTTAGCACAGAAATAAACCTCACTTGGAGAGACAATGTGATATAGTGGTTGCAGCACTGGGCTCTGGCTCTGGAGGCTAGGACTCGAATCCCTGGCAGCTTGGGAAAGTCACTCTCTCTCAGCCTTAGAGGAGGCCAAAGGCAACCCCTCCCGAACAAATCTTGCCAAGAAAACCCTGTGATAGCTTCACCTTAAGGTTGCTATAACTCAGAAATTACTTGAAGGCACAGAAAAACCAACTCCATTAGCGGTGCAAAGTTCTTCAGCCTTCAGAATCGTGTTGCTTAAAGCACACAACCTTCCCAAGAAGAAGAAACTGCATTTTCTTTCGGCATTAGAAGCGTCTCTCCAGCGGGCTGTCAACAATTCGAAGTGTCTTTGTCCCTTTTCTCACTGCTGGCGTGAATTCTTGCTGCTATTTTATGGCCAAACCTCCCAAAGTCAATGGCCCTCAGCATTTTATTTAACTGTCTGAGAACAATGAGAATCCACCCATAATGTTAAGTCGTTTTATGGATGTTACTTTTTCCTTCTCCCTCTGAGTGGGTCAGATTTTTGAAAGCTTTATTGGTAGGGAAAAGTGAATATAGATAGATAGATAGATAGGTAGGTAGATAGATAGATATAAAAATAAATATACATACACATACATACAGCTCTGAGCTGAAAGACAAGATCTGCAGAGCTTGGGAAACTGTGTTTAAGGAGTAATGAGTTATGGTTTCAGTTCCAAGTCCCCCCATTAATTAATTACCATTATAGTTACAGTGCTGGTTAATTAATGGTGGGGCTTGGGATCGACATGATGTTAAAGCAGATGATGGAGAGACTGAAATGGCTAAAGATGTTCCATACTTTGGCTCAGTCATGAATCAGAATGGACACAGTAATCAAGAAATTCGTTAAGTACAATAACTACACCATGCTGGCTCTCTTCTTGGAACATTTCCGCACGAGTCTGTTATAGCGCGATGATTCCACTTTCAACCTCCTCTGGAATCCTGGGGTTTGCAGTTCCGGGAGGGGCCAGCTGGCCCCTCCCGGAACTGCAAACCCCAGGATTCCAGAGGAGGTTGAAAGTGGAATCATCGCGCTATAACAGACTCGTGCGGAAATGGCCCCAGTTAAGTCTACTTCAGCACAAGTTACTTATAAGTAACTGATACTTAAGTATACTTAACTAAACAGAGAGCCCGCGTGGTTTGAGCACTGGACTAGGACCCTGGAGACCAAGATTCAATTCCTCGCTTGGCCTTGGAAACGTAGTGGGTGACACACTCTCAGCCTCAGAAAACCCTGTGATAAGTTTGCCTTAGGGTCACCAGAAGTTGGAAATGACTTGAAGGCACACAACGACAACTAAGAGGCCGATACAGAATTCCAATATTCAAGAATATTTTTTTAAAAAAATGGTTAAAAATACATTTCTCATCTACTGAGAATCTCTGGACCGAGGAGGAGTTAGGTACACTTAAGTAATTTCTCCTGACCCCAACCTCCCAAACCTGATCAGAGGAAGGTCTCATCACTTGGACCTCCTTCTCCCCAGGCGGGGGATTCCCAACAAAGCAGGTTGAGGAGAAGTGACGATCGTGGCAATAGCTTCACAATCGTACTAAGTAGACATCGTGAATACAGAACAGTTACCTAGATCTACTCACCTGTGGCTGTTTCATATTCTTGATCCCTGCTTGGTGACACTTGTGATACTATTTCCAGAGCGTGGCTGACTGATGTTTCCATCAGGTTTGGGGAGCTCAGACCAGGAGAACATTCTTAATTCTTACCTAAGTAAGTAACTGATACGGAATTCCAGCTCTTCTTTCCACCCTTGCTGAAGAGGTCCCATGGGGACAACTGGTGGAGCAATGTAGGAGCAGAACATTGGACTAGGTGGGTCTCATCCACCTCCTTCCTAGGTTTTTTCATCACTATCTTTACCCCTATCCAGAATAGGTTCAGCACCATGAAGGGTGCATTTAAGACTAGCTCAGTTGTTCCCAGACTTTGGTCCTCTTGATGTTCTGGACTTTCAACTCTCAGAAGCCCCAGGCAGCACGGCCAATGGCTAGGAATTCTGGGAGCTGAAGTCCATAACGTTTGGAGAAACTACGGCTCTCCCTTCTCTTGCTCCCCCAGACCCACAGAGGGTCCTTTGTCTCGGTGGTGGGCTGTGAGTTGTAAGTCAACAAACCCGACCCTCTCCTCATCCCACTGAACAATTCTTGAAGCTGCAACAGGAGGCCTGCTGTGAAAAGCCACAGCAGGGGACGACATCTCCAGCAAACAGCGCCGAGGAATCGAACCGGCCTTTTAACGCGAGGAACATCTCGGGATCAATGGGAGCTGAACAAAGAGAAACTCCCGTGAAGCTGGCAGGCAATGAACTTATCAATGTCACTCTAGACAGACTCCATTGCATCTGCTGCTACCCCTTGGGTGGACCATCTTCTTTGTAAAATCAGGGAGACGCGTGGACAACACTTACTCCACTTTGCAAAAAATGAAGCTGTTTTAGCTCCACGTAATTTAGTTTTTCAAGGAGAATATAAAAGGGGAGAGGGGAAAAAGGAACACAAACTCTGCTTTATTTTCACTGATTAAAACTCCGGAGCGCATTGGGAGATCTAAACAATGAGCGATCAGCATGCAGAAGAACGAGGCTCCAATTTTTACACCGTCTCGGAAGGCAGCAGCCGACAAATGTCAATTACAACCGTGGCGCAGGGTGCATTTGCATTCATTCGGGGCTTTTTGGCTTCCTGAGCTCGGGTTGACCCCCTCACTCCGAGATCTAACTCACCAAACAAGAAAACGGAGAGGCCAGGCAACGCAGGCAGCCAAGCAGGAGAAAAGCAGGGGTGGGCTGTCTTGCCCAATGCATCTGGTTGCATTTCCTCTCCTTTCTTTTGGGCACGACGGAGACGGTGCGCTCAGAGAGACAGAGAAAGGCAGCAACGCCTGCGTCGAGGGGCTGGTGGCGTTGGAGTAGATGCTCAGCAAAGTTTAAATGGATGAATGAATGAACGAGAGCAAAATGGAGGAAATCTACCATTTTTGAAAGAGGCTTTTATAAAAAAAATTAAAGGCCCTTTTGGGTTATAACTTGGTAAGTCCATCTTTGTGGACCCAGTACCTCCTCTCCGGGGCATCACAGTTTCGCCCTGGAGTTATGACGCTCAGGGGTCTAAATACCCCCAAAGGCACTAGATCCTCTCTGATCTTGGATGCTAAGCAGGGGCATCCCTGGTTAGTAATCGGATGGGAGACTGCCAATAAATACCAGCTGCTGGAAGCCAGAGGAAGGAACTGGCAAAACCACCCCTGAGGATTCCTTGCCTAAGAAAACCTTAGGAAATTCATGGGGTCGCCATAAGTCAGCAGGTGGCTGGAAGCATGTGCACGTGTATGTCAGCCCCTTGAATTCAGGCCATGTACACACACAGCAGGTTCAGCTGCTCTTAGCAGAAAGCGAGGGAGGGACTGCCAAGAGAAAACGCTCAAGGAGGTCCATCAATAGTATCGATTAAGCCGTAAGGTTTCACTCTCCGTGGCCACAGAGGCCAGGGAGTCTCCCCTCCTTTTAAGAGGGCGGCGAAATATTTTCTTGGCTGTTGCTTTCACCAAGTCTCCATTCTGAGAGCCTATAAGGCAGTCTAGGGATGAAAGCCTTTGTCAATTTCATTCTCAGAAACAAGAATAGATCATTTTGCCATTTTTCTCCTCTCCATTAGAAGGTCATTGAAAAGAGGATTACACACAATCGATGATTACTGTGTCAAAAATGCACGTGGGCCTTTTTGCACAGAATGTGTTTTTTTTTTCTACACAGAAAAAAGCTGTTTTCTATGCAGGAATGTTGCTTTCAGTAAAAAGAAAAAAAAGTGCATTTTATGCACGCTAATTCCCGTGAAGACTTTTGCCTGTCTAGGATTCTGTCCCTTGGAATTTCTCACCTGGTTTTTGGATCAATTTCTTAAAACATTTTGGAATATTTAAAAATATTTTAAACACGGCTCTCATGTCATCTCCAAGTCCTCTCTTTTCCAGGCTAAAGGTACAGTACAAGTCCCAGCATCCACAGAAGAGACTCTATATATCCTATTCCTATAGAGAGGGCCCCAAGGGATCCTTAAGGGCAAGGCAGAACTTGGGAGGAATTATTATTTTTGGACTACAACACCCAGAATCCCCCACGCAGCATGGTCAGGCCAGCTGGAAGAGGTGCTTGATCTGGAATTGGTCACTGACAGCTTGGGGATGCTGGGAGTTGTAGGATTTTGGACATCAGGTCCCAAAATTTCCCAACCAGTGTGTCCATGCTGAGTCAGTTATGCCTTATGCTGGACTGCGAATTGGTCACGGTCAGTACTGGCCCTGCTGGGAGGATACTGGGCATTGTAGTCCCAAAATCATGTGACCAGACTTGGCGGTGAGAGTTACAGCAAGGCATGGAGTTAGTATGTATGAAGTACAACTAGAGTTGGACTTTCCTTCCCAGCAGCCTGAGCAATGGTGGGGGATGATGGGGTTTTTAGTCCTAAACACTTGTCGGTTCCAATATCTCCCTACATCTGGGTTGAGGTAAAGGTCAGGGAGAAAGTTGTACCTATTTCTATGCGGCGCATAGAGATGCACAATGGGGTTATGAAACTGATTTATACTCCAACTTTCTCTGTGGGCATTTGACTTTCAAATCAGTCCTCACGGTGGAAGCAATTTTCTTCCAAGAGCTACAACAAGCCGGGCTGCTGAAAGCCATGGATGTCGTCCCAGGAGGGTCCCCAGAGAGAAGTTTGACATGACGGCACTTTCTCTTCCCTGCTTTCTGCCTTTTTGCTCACGCTCCACTCCCTTTCCCCTTCGGAGAGGAGTGGATGGGCCAGAGGTAGGAAAGGAGCTTTCCAAGGAATGGTTTATTTATGAAGTGAGATTTATGCTTCCCTCAGTGTCTGAGAAACTCAACAGGAAAACTCTCTGACCAGTTTGTCTGTTGTGCAAGTGTGTGTGTGTGTGTGTAAGAGAGACAGAGTGCATTGTAGCACTGACAACAGCCTGTGTCAAGATGATGGAGAGAGAGAACATTTTAGTATTATTTGCATCTCAAATCAAGTATAGCTCAAGGCTGCAAAAAATCTCTTGGTCTGAGTTCGATGCCTTTCTATGGGAGGCAAGTGCAGCCCCTTGATGTTCATACCCTCCAAAGTTTCACAGGTGAAAACTGGGACCTGTCTGGCCAAGCAGCATCAGAGCGCAGTCAAGGTGGCAAAAGTTATGAATAAGGAAGGACAGACGAACCAGGAAAGTTTGCAGCGGCCTGCTTTGGCCTGAGTTGACCGAGAAGGGCAAGGTTCTCTCTCCCCTTGGATGAGTTAATGGAGTGCAAGCTGCTTCTGGGCTTTGAACTTAGGCTGCAGCAACTGAAGGAAGCTGAGGATAAAGGCAGAAAGTGGGAGAGAAACCAGGGCATTTGAAAAGCAACTGAAAAGTGGGACGGCAGAGGAGAGTTCAAATCGGGACAGTTGGAAGGTAAGTAGGAACAAAAACAAGAACAACAGATGTTTTTATTAGAAGTCATACTCCCTCAGTGTCAAAAGAAGGCAACAACAAACGTCTTCTAAATGAATCCACTTTGAGCTTTGAATGGCTTTATGGGAGCTGTCCAAGGTGGAAAACTGGGCTCAGGACCTTGGAGAGGAAACCTGGGTGGAATTCGCTGCCCTACTGGCACGGGATGCAAGAATTGAAAGAGGGATCTCACTTTTTTTTTTTAAATGATGGGAGGAGAGAAACCCATACAAAGCTGGGAAGTCAACTCATGAAGGTGTAAAGGGAAGGGAGAACGGGCGTCTTTGATAACACGAAGGCCAGATCAGGAGTACGAGAGAGCCAGATTTGGTCCCAGGATCAGAGGTTTCCCACAGCTCACCATGTGCCCCTCAGGATATTTTTGGCCTACAACTCTTCTATGTTTGTGTGGAGGTGCCCTGAAGTCACCTGTTGACTTATGGCAGCCCCATGAATTTCATTTCTTAGGCAAGGAATGCTGAAGAGGTGATCTGCCGTTGCCCTCCTATGAAATATGGTCCACAGCACCTGATATCGCTTGGGGGTCCATCGTCCCAGTACCAGCCAGGACTGATCCAGTTGAGCTTCCAAGATCAGAAAGGTTCTGGTGCCTTCAGGCTGTTTAACCCCTCATCACCGTCAATGCTCAGCAGGTCCGACGGGAGACATGACCCAAAAACATCCAGCAGGTCAATGTTTGCCTGCACTTGATGAAGGCAAAACACCAGGTTGGAAAGTCGAGGTAGATATCAAGCTCGCAGGAAGAACAACGAACAATGCTTTGCCGCTACATCAAAACAGTTCAATACAAAGGAAGGAAAGCAAAACCCGACAGAAACTCCAACTTCTTTTCAATGGTTGTCACTTTCTCTTTGCTTATGGCTTTGGTCCAGCGGGAGCGAATTTTGTAAACACCGCAGGGTGATTCTTAAACACAAGCAAATATATGTCCTAATGGATTTTCCTTCAGTTAGAGAGTCAGAAAAGTATCCCCATTAAAACGAGTTGTTTTCTGCTTTTTGTTCCTTTTTTCTTCCAAGAAAAGAAAGGATTCCTCCCCACCATCTCTCCCACATTTCAATTCGAAGCACCGAGAGAGGTCCTATTAATTCCGGCACCATGGCGATGCTTCATTTGCGAAGTTTTCCTCAACCTGAGTCCCCTTCCCAATTAATATTCTAGCACTAGCTCTATTGAGGGGGAAAATACTTTCCTGTAGCCATTTGCTCCAATAATTACAAAGGGCCTTTTTAATTTCATTGATTTGATATAACCATAATAGACCTCAAATTATTAGATCCACAAAGTGTATTTGCGTTGGATGGTGGACGTGCGTCTCTATGTGTTTGCAGTTTCCCTATCGACAGAAGTCATCTCTCTCTTTTTCTGAAAATTCCCTCAAACGAGGAGGTAGCTTAATTCAAATTAATATGAGAGGAAGACTTGCTGTTGCAAATTCAATTTTTTAACAGGGAAATGTCACCATGTGGTGATTTTCCTCCTTTTTTCCAAGTAATATCACCTTGGGGGCTCTGGTAGGTTGACGGGTGAGAAATAAATGTCTTCAATAAATAAATAATGCATTTTAAATCAAATTATCTCTGAATAGTTCTTTTGCACCAGTAAAATTAACCCTTGTTGTTGTTAACTGCCATCAAGTCAACTTCAAGATAGAAACCCTTCAAAAAAGAGATCTCCAAGTCACCCTCCCCTCCCCAGGTCTTGCAAATCCAAGGCAGTTTCAACCCTAGGACTCGGGGGGATGAGCTTTTGAGTCATGCTCAGCCATGGAAACCCTCGGGGTGACCCTGGGCAAGTCACACTCTCTCAGCCTCAGAGAGGAAGGCAGTGGCAAAACCCCTCTGAACAAATCTCACCAGGAACACCCCGTGATAGATTCACCTTAAGCTCACCATAAGTTGGAAAGGCATAAAGGCGCGCCGCAACCACAAGCAAGAGTCGGAGGGCCACAAAAAGATTTGTGGGCCGTACGTGGATTCCCGCAGGCTGCAATTCCCCAACCCTTCTAACCTTGTGGCTGCAAGGACGTTTTTTTTTTGACATAACCAGCCAAGTTCGGACCTAGAAAATCTTGAGATCTGCTCGACCGAGGGAATCGCACGCCAAGGCAAACCTTCCCCTTCCTTTTGAGCTTGTGGCCAAAGAAAGCCGACGGGCGTTTTGCAGCAGGCATAGCGAGGATCCTGCTCGTTTTGGGCTGCGTTTCAGGCACCGGTCCTAACAGCTTGAGGCACAGGAGCGGAAACCTCTTTGCAGCAGACTTATGTAATCACATGCCACCAAATTAACTCAAGCAGACAGTTCAAGGTCTTGCAAGGCTAAGAGAAAGCGGGGAGAGGAGACAGAGAGGGAAAGGCACACGGGGAAAAACCCGAGAGGAACTAGGAGAAGAACCAAAAGCACCGTCCCAGCAAAACGTACAGAGGCTTTGCAACCAGGGACCTCTTAGCCTTTTCAGCTGTGGGTTATTGGCAGTTTAGACCACCCCCTGCCAGAAAACGGAGGATATTAGCGGGACTAAACAGACAACAGAAAAAAAAAGGGGATGCAATAGATCTGGATGGGCAAAGTGCTGCCCATGGTCTGCACAGGGCCGTTTTTGTGGCCCCCAGGGCCCTCCAAGGGGTGAAGGGCATTGCCACCAAGTTTTTTGGGGAGGGGAACAGTGATGAAAAATTGCAAACTTTTTCTTAAAAAATGCTTTTGCCCCCAAATGCTCTCTAGGGAGTATGTGAGGCACTTCCACCACATTTTTGGCCATGAGAGGCTTTTTTGAACCAAGAAGTGAACAGGAAATGACTTCTACTCACTTTCTGTTGTTAGAAAAAGGCCTCCCCAGGCCAAAAATGGCCCGAGAGGCCCCCAGAACACAGTAACAATGCCCTCCATGTCTCCTACAGACTAGAGATGGGAAGAATTTTTGTTCATTTTGTCTATGCAAAATGGGTTTCTCAACCATCAGGAATCCTCCCCAAGGAAACTGAGATTTTTGCAAGATTTCAAACTATTCAGGGCTCATCTGTGGAAAAAGCTGACCACCTTTTACAACAAAATCCCAGATCCACAAAACTGGGATACCTTCATTGGCTCAACTAAGCAGAACAAAATACATCATGCGTCGCTTTTCTTCTGCAGGATTTTTAATATCTTCGCCCGGTGAGGAAGCCAGCGAAGCTTCAAAAACTTGCAGGATGTATTTTGTGCTTTTCGGTTGGCCCAGTAGAGGCAGAGCTGTTTTGTGGGTTTGGGATTTTGTTGCATTTTGCCGCAGGGCCCCACACAGCTATGTTGCCTGGATCTGAAGATACTGAACTTTGCTGCAAGATGGGAAACTTTAACAAGAGGGGGCTAATGGCTTGGGACTCAACTCTTTGAGGTTTCCATCTCCAAAAAAAGTGACCTATAAGTGGCAGATTTTACCTATGCGGCACCTAAAAGTTTTTCCAGATGTAACAGTACACAGACTTCAATGTTCCCTGGAGGACTATTGGAAGGTGCAGTTCTCCACTGTTACCACAAGGGGCAGCAGTGAACATGTCCGACAGTTACTTATCCTACAGCTAGAAGATAAAAGAATATTCACATTTTTTCCCCTTATAATTTATGAGAAACTTTTTTTTCCACACACTGAGACATCTTGGGGGAGAAAAGGTCACTTGCGATCAGATGTCATCCCCCATTTTTCACACTTTTGGTTTTGTTTTTTTTTTGACAGGATACATGGGAACTTTTCTCTGGAAAACATTAGTTTTGTGTTTCATAAAACCACTGGTTTTATGAAACTGAAATTTTGAGTTCTGAAATGCAAACAAAATCAAAAGCATGCAGAAACACTCATTATCTTGCACAGTGAGGGGGGGGGGAATCTCTGCCCCTTCCAAAACTGCATTTGTACCCCCGTTTCTAACAAGTACTTCCTTTGCTGCTTTTCTCGCTAGCTTAAAAAAAAAAAAAATCTAGGAGAAGATGCAGGAAAACCACAAGAAAAAATAGAAATCCTCTGTGTTTTTAAAACAGCACTTTCATCTTAGGAGGTCCAGGTTCTTCATCCCAGAAATACTGATATGAGTCAAATATGAACCTTGGAAAGTTTCAGCCCTCAGTGGGATGGGTTGCTATGGTAACCAGAGGAGTAGGGTAGAAGCTATTCCCTTGCTCAATGCAAAAATAAAATACTTCCCAGTTCATCTGATTTTAATGCCATTTATTGCTGAATGCTTCATTCCCCGAGTGCTGAGAGATTCAGAAACAGAAAAGAAAGTCTTTCTTCACATGGCACAGAATTAAACTTTGGAACTCACTGCTACGAGATGCAAGAGGGAAAGGGAATGCTGGACTAGAACTAGAACTTCCACCTATCTTCCAACTATCCTATTCTGGCAGGAAGAGTCCTGATTAATCCTTTCCCATCCCACTTTTTCAGCAGCTTTTAAAATGTCCCAGTTTTTCTCTCGTCCTCCCACTTTCCCTCTTTGTCCTCACCTTACTTCCTTTGCTGTAAAACTGGTTCAAAGTGCAAAAGCGGCCTGTACTCAATTCAATGGGGAGAGACAAGAGCAAGGGGCAGAAACTTGTCCCTCCCAGTTGGCTCAGGCAAAAGAAAACCACCGCAGGCTCTCCTAGCTTATGCATTCTCCCTCCTTAACAAGTTTTGCCGCCTTGACCACGCTCCGATAACGCCTGGCCACAGCTGTCCCAGTTTTCCCCTGTGAAATGTTGGGAGGGTCTGGAAGGAGCTTCTAATCTGGTTGCAGGATGAGCGAGAACCAAAGGCCTTGAAGTTACCTGCCTTCAGCTATTGACATCTGGGACCAAAGCCTATGGATTAGTCCCAACCAGAGTAGACCCGCTGCATCAGCCAAGTCAACACATTGCAAAATTGTTCTAATTCAGTGGGTGTGCTCTAGGGGCCCTTGCACACTGCACAATTACAGTGCCGTGACTCCACTTTAACTGCCATGGTTGCAACCTAAATAACGCTGGGATTTGCCATTTAGGGAAGGGTACCTAGAGTTCTCAAGAACCAGCATGCGGTACTGGTTTGATTGGGTTATGGGCCCTGGAGGCCAGGGTTTGATTCCCCACTCGGCCAGGGAAACCCACTGGGTGACCTTGGTGAGTCACACACTCTCAGCCCCAGAAAACCCCATGATAGCTTCACCTCAGGCTTGGCATAAGTCAGAAACAACCTGAAGGCACGCAACAACAACATCGAGGATGGCACCGGACGGAAAACTCTCCTGCTGCCCCCTTGAAGTGGGTGTTGATGCTCCACAGTGGGACAAAACCCATTTCCCCAGGGGAACTCACACGTACTTAAGACACCAAGAGGATCCCAGAGGTTGTGTCCATCTCCACGTGACGTGGGAACCCTGTTCCTTGCTGTCAGGTCCCCTTCGCCCTCCCACGCCTGCCCGAGCTGCAGAAAGTTTGCAAACGGAGAGGCAGTTGCAGAGCGATGCTACGAAGTTGTCGCCTCTGCAGGGAAGTCCCTCTGGTGTCTATGCCACGTTGAAAAGAAAGGGGAAGCGACAGCCCGAGAGAGACGCTTGGCAAGAGAGGAAAAGAAAAGGACCGGGCGCTTTTACGGGAAACTTTGGCTGAGATGAAAGAGACCTCCCTGTCCAAGCGCATCACCTGGAGTTTCCATCTGACTGCGCGTGGGTGTCGTGCGCCAGGTCTCCGCTCGCTTTTTAGTGACTGGGGTTCCCATGGCAACGCGATTCCTAGGAAACTTGCCGGCACGGGGTTGCATGCTTCTTAAGCGCTGTGTCAAGGTAATAAATAAAAAATAAATACGAGGGAGGGGGTAGGAAACCCCAGAGATTCATTAGCAACAGGTTGCCATAGTAACCCCTCTGAACTCATTAATGATTCCTTCTCTCCTCTGCCTGATCCCACCAACACAGGTCCACACACGCACGCGCACACACACACCCATCTCTTCCTCCTCTCCTTGGTCACTTTGTTCCACGCGTGGGTGTCAAAAATCTTCCCACAGACCAGGGGGAGGAAGAGCCAACGCACACACGCGCACACACGTTTCCAGGTAAGCCAGCTGCTTTGATGTGAGAACAGCAAAATTTCGAAATGTCACCCTGTGTCATTCCCCAGAGCCGTGCATGTAAGATAGGCGCATGCTACAAGCTGGAAGTCAAATATCACCAGGAAAATAAGAGAACCTGACTTCGACACGAGAAGATGTAACCCGTACAACTATCATATTCCGGCCGGGCAGCCATTTTGCAAAGGTTTCAGGCTGTAATAGCCAGCGATGGGGACAAATCGACGGATTTGCCAGATTTCTCATTTTCCCAGCGGCGTGGCCCAGTTTCGGCGGGCCGCATCCATGTTACTTGGCAAAGGTGACAAAATCCAGGAATGAAATGGATGCACAAAAATCTGTGTTCTGCTGGTTGGTGATTTCTCTTAAAACTGTCTGTGAGGGTTGGGATCGGGAGGCCCTGTGGATGCTGAAGGACGGTAGGTCCCATCATTCTTCAACATTGGACACGCTGGCTATGGCTGATGGGAACTGCAGCCTGACAACATTCCGAGGCTTTCAGGATTCCCAACCCTGAACATAAAATCATGGGCGCAGTGGGCTAGAAGGGACCCGCAAGGTCATCTATCCAACCCTTGCCAGACAGGACTAAAGCTCCAGAGATGGCCATCCAACCGAAGCTTAAAGAACTCTAAAGAAGAGAATCCGCCACCCTCTGAGGAAGTTCATTTCCTCTGGGTGGCTCCGATCAGGCCTCACAGCCCTTTAAAAACCCGTCTCTGGTCCTCCTCCTCTTCCACCAGCCACTGTCAGGCCAACAAAGGACAGATCACAGCCCAATTTCTCAGCACCGCAAACCCTCTCCCGACGGCCCCACACCACCAAGGAAGGAGATGGGCAAGCGAGACGAAGCCTAGGGCCACGGTGCCAACCCACCTCCTTCCTTCTCCTTTCCCTGACCTGGTTTGGACCCTGGGTGTCCATCCTCCCCACCACGCCTCAGCCCCCTTCCTGCATCACCTTTTGATATTTGGGATTCTTCCCCTTTTGCGGGGGTCCTGTGCCCCTAATCCTAGTAAACGTGGAGGGCCAACTGTAATCTCTTTTTCCTTCTGTAGCCTCCTGTGCATCCAAAAAACTACTTCGCAGCTCTGGAGACTCTTTGGAGCTATGGAGTGAGGAGGAAGAGGCACATCGGAGAGCCAAAGGACACTATTGGATCACGACCTAAGTTCTTTGTTTCTCCAAAAAGAAGGTTCCTGCCCTCCCCCCCTTCTCTGCCTTTGGAAAGCTGTTTTCTTCTCAAAATGTAATGTGCAGAAAAAGGTCAACGGTCAAGGGAAACAGGCCCATTATTCACCCAAAAATATGCCTAAAAGAAAGATATTAATAGGCTGGAGGAGGCAGTTGCTTGACTTATGACCGGACAGAGGCCAGCTGCTCAGTGTAAAAGAAGAAATATGGTCCAGGGCAGGAGGAAAGGAGTCTTGCAACAGCAGGCAGACGGGACTGGCTCCCCTCTCCGTTGGCTGCATTGCCCAGGGAATGTGGGGCGGAATAGCAGAATCGTTCCACCACGGGACTGCAGTAAAAAGGCACAGACTGTGGATTTGACGGAGTCAAACTGCCAAGGAACATCTGTAGCTGCTGGAAGATAAGGATGGAGGAATCTCGGCAGAGCGAAAAAAGATCCAGGGCTGAAACGCTGGGCGGAGGTCCAAAAGAGATAATTCCAGCTTTCGCCAAGATAAATGAGCCCGGGGCAGGGTTGGGTGTGTGGAAGGAATCGGGCAGGAGAACAGGGACAAATGGATAGCCAGGCAGAGAGAGCGGAAGCCTGAAGCAGCGCCATGCCTTGCGACTTTTAGCAGAGGTAAACTGAGACGTGTGGCCAGGCAACGTCAGAGTGCGGCCAAGACGGCAAAAGTTATCAAGGAGGAAGAACAGCCAAGCTAGGAGAGGTTGTAGCAGTTTGCTTTGGCCTGGGCCTGCTCCAAAGGGGGAGATTTCCACCCTCTCCTCTCCTTTCGGCCCTGCAGAGATAATTGAATGCAAGCAAACTAGTTTTGAACTTTGAAGTCAGTTTGCAGTAACTGAAGTCAGCTGAGGACCGAGGGGGGAAAGTGGGAAGAAGAGAGGGGAACCAGGACGTTTTAAAGGCACCTGAAAAAGTGGGAAACAAGGGTGTTAATCCGGACTGTCCCCGTCAAATTTTGACAGTGGGAAGGTATGCAGTCCTGCTCCCAAATGGATGCAAGTGTTTCATGTAAAGCTTTTTTCTGAGTTTTGCAGGAGTCTTGTTGGTGGGAGCCGGTGCCCGCCATCTCAGTGGGTACATGGTGAATCTGCTATTCTTTTTAGTCTTTGGATCCTTCCAAAGGGACTGGGTAGGGGATAGAGTTCAGCACCTTGGATAGATCCCTTGGAGTTCAGAGTAAAACCAGGAGCTGATTCTTTGCTCAGAATCAAGGTGAACACGTAACCGTACCTGTTTCTATTACATCCCTTTTAACAGGACACAGGTAAATCACCCTAGAGGTGACCCACCAACTGGGGCCTACCGTGAGCTGTAGTGAAAACTGTAACTTCGGAGACTCTTGCGCAGAAAGAACAGCTCCTCCCTGGACTGCTGGCATCACATACTGAGTAAATGTGATGATAATGGGATGGGTCAACTAGTGCTATCCACGTTTTGCAACTCCTGTTTCTCAAGTGTTTACAGCTGTAAATTAGATTAATTCACACCACTGGGAAGGAGCCAAAATCCTGTAAAATCTTGTGCGACATCTTCGGTTGGATCCTGCATGGGAAAGCGGAGTTAGACTGAACGGCCCTCGTGGTCTCTTCCAGCTCTATGATTCATGATAACTGATTAATTAATGCTATTAATTAATTGATGCTATTAATTTTTCCTATTAATTAAGAATGCTAAATAATAGCATCAATTAAGTAATACTATTACTAATGCTATTGTATTATTCTTATTTATACAGGTTGAGTATTCCTTCTAAGAGCCCTGCTCACCAACCAGGTCTAGCAAATGCAGGGCAACTCCTCCTGTAGTCTTCCTTTTCTCCTTCCACTTGGCCAAGCACACTCGTCTTTTCTAAGGAGTCACGTCCAATGAGCCACATGCAGAAGCTGCGTATTCAGGTCAAGGTTACCAAAGCGGAGTTACATTTTGGTGCCACTATGCATATGAAGGGCCTTTCCGCACTATACTGTTATACTGCTATGATTCCACTTTAACATCCTGTGGAATTCTGGGGTTTGTAGTTTACTGACGCTAAACAGCTCTTTGGTTGAGAATTCCAAATGCTGCCTCCCCAAGCTGCAAACCCCAGGATTCCATAGGAGGTTGAAAGTGGAATCGTAGCACTATAACAGTCTAGTGCGGAAATGGTCCTAGATTCACATGTGTCGGTGCGTTCAGGTAGCCGTTCAACACAAACATTGTCTCCACAATCAACTGAACCTGGGACATGCTACGTCTTGAGACCAACTTTGCAACTTCTGCCTGGTACATTCTCCCAAATTGGGAAATATAAGAAGAGACAAAATGTCTAGTTCATTCATCCTAGTATCTCTGTTCTACTAAAGAAGCTGGTTCCCCAACAACAGTTCTGGAACTCCATTAACACTGTCCTAATCTTATAGCAGAAGTGGATAGACTTACTTACATCTTAGACGGTCAAGCAAACAGCAATCTTTTTTTTTAAAGATTGGGAACGATTCAAGGAGTTTTTACAATCTAAAACTGACAAACAAAGCAGAATTGGATTTGACAATTAACTGCTTATTTATAAGAGTATCGGTCATCGATATTTAGATTAATTTCTGGTTTTGTTGCAATGAGGGAAAGGATACTAATTAGGTAATTATGTTATTTAATTGTGTTTTTTTAATATACGTGTCTATAGCAGAAAGGAAGCTAGCACAGTGCTTATTTTTTTTGCTTCTATTTAGAAATCTTTCAACGCTGATACGTTTAGGAAGTAGGAAAATAATCCCTTTGCTACTTTTTGTCTTGGTTGAAGGGGATAATGTAAAAAGAGAACGGAATTAGATGCCTAATAAGTTTTTTAAAAAGTACTAATCTTCTCCATGGGACATCTCTTCCCAAATTGCACCACTATTTGGGGGCAAGCACACCCAGTGGTGAAAGCAAAGAACCTAAAGCTGTGCAATTCTTCAGATGGCTCAAAAAAAGAGACAATAAAAGAAAAGAAAAATAAGAAAGAGTGCCATGAAGAGGGAAGCAAGGAAACATGTCAACTTGATAGAATCAAGACTATTTACGAGACCAGTGGTACTTAAGTCAAGTTCTCCTCTGCAGAACAGGAAAATATACACATTTCTTCTTTCACGTGTACTGAGGACTTTCGTCCTGTGCCCGGAGACGGCTGGGTGTTTTGATAAGAGATAGTTAAACGAACCCCAGTGTAAACAGAAAGCCACACTGTGTATAGATAAGAGCCGGACAAAGAAATACACCTCCAAGTATTTTTCTCCATCAGGCTTGGGTTATTGCACACATATTTTATGGTGGCCCATCTCTCTCTCGCTCTCTTTCTCTCTCTTTCGTTGGCCCTACCATGAATATTTCAGCTAAGCGCAGTCAAAGGTGATTTATAATCACCACAGACATAAACATTGCAAGACTAAACAGGGAAGGATATGGGCTCCAGAGGTGGAGAAACTTCCTCTTTTTCAGCCCTGTTGGGATCTGGCTTCCATCAAACCAGCAACAAGCTCAGCTCTTCGGATGGACCCAGGGCTTGCTCCTCTCCTACCCTGCCTTCTTCCCAAAGCAGAGATCCAAGGCAGCTGAGAACATGATTTCAGAAGCAGGCAAGCTACAAACGCAACGAGCTGTGCAATTAAACCATGCTAAGAGGACAACTGGATTTCAACTCATTAAACTCACACAGCTCGGGGAAGAAAAAGCGAAACCCTCTCCACCAAAAGTGCTGTCGTCTGAAGCGATTCAGGTGCCCTAAGCCAACCTGAATAACAATTTCTGTGCCTCCAAACCTTCTGACATTTCAGAGATGAAAACTGGGGCCATTTCTGCACTACACTCTTGTAGCGCGATTATTCCACTTTCAACATCCTATGGAATCCTGGGGTTTGCAGTTTGGGGAGGAACTACAGCTCTCTGGCTGAGAATTCCAAGTACCCCTCCTTAAACTTCAGATCCCAGGATTCCACAGGATGATACAGCCATGGTAGTTAAAGTGGAATTGTAGTGCTATACCTGTGCAATGTGAAAAGCCCTCTCTATCATCACATGCAATTTTTTAAAAAAATACTTGCTCTAAAGGGGTATGTGAAATTTCATTTTATGAACAGACATGTGCACTGGAGCAGGCAAATTCCTCTCTCATGGATGGCTGAAATCACACTCTACATTTGGCAACTTTATGAATCTGTAACTACATTGCAAGAGCCAGCATTGGACTTTGGCCCTGGAGACCAGGGTTTGATTCCCTGCTTGGCCAAGGAAACCAACTGGGGCAACTTGGGTGTGTCACACTCTCTCAGCCTCAGAAAACCCCGTGATAGATTCAGCGGAGGGCTGCCATAAGCCAGAAATGACTTGAAGGCACACAACAACCACGTTGCAAAAATGCAACGAAACCCCGTTAGTGAATGGAAAAGAGCACGTCCAGGGCAAGCATACTCTAATGATCATCAGGAACTTCTGATGTCCATCAGGCACGTGTGCCCCAGCACTTCCTAGCCAGTGTGCATTGGGGAAGAGCCCTCCATAGTGCATCAGTAACACCACCGCTACGCAACAGTTGCTCGTATGTTGCAACACCATGGCAGCCCCTGGGTGAACACGGATATTGTCACACTCCTCACTTCAATGCTGTGCATGCATAAAACCATTCCTGAAGACGTCAGCCTCGAGCAGAACGCCAGCCAACGATGCCGGCATAGCGTTCCCCACCAGCTGTTTTTAATATGAGCTTGCACAAAGCATGGTTTTTGTTTTCAGAGGTAAGCCCATTGCCAGGTTAAATTGGCAGCACCTTTTTGGTTGGTCAAAACATGTTTAACTGACGAACCAATTACCTGTTGCAGCTGCAAAAGAAAGCAAAGCGAGTAGCAGTTCAACCCTTCCCAGGAGGTCCCGGTAAAAGAATTGAGTCTTTATGTTTTCCCCCAGAGCTGCAAGGGAGTGGGAACAAAAAGCTTTCCTGGAAAGAGGATGCCCTTTGGCTTGCATCCTCACTCAGCCAAGCAGCAGATCGACTGGGACTAGAAATACCTCTCTTTCTCTCTCTTTTTTTCTTTCTAACCCACCTTCAAAACCTGGAAAGATACTTTTACATGAACTTAATGATGTGCAGAAGTCATTCTACTGCCAGCTGCTCGCTTCAGATCAGAGGGCTGGTAAACCTGCTCTGCGTTTCAGTCCAAACTTTAAAGACACTCTCCAAAGTGCTGAGCCTACTTGTCAGAACATTGGAGAGCTCCCTTAAAGTCTGAAGATGCAGCCAATGTTTGGAGAACTGGACTTAGCCCACTCCAGATGTTGTCTAAGTTGACCAAGAACAAGGAAGCTGGGCTGCTGAAGGAAGAGCTTGGGGACCCCATCTGCCAAGCTCAAGAGGACCGTGGGAGAGAGTGGGAGGAAGAGCAGAACGTGGCAATGGAGTCTGGTGGACCCTCCTTCTTTGAGGCAGGGCTGGATGGCCATCTGTCAAAGGGAGGGCTTGGAGTGTGTCTTCCTGCATGGCAGAATGGGGTTGGACTGGATGTCCCCTGGGGTCTCTTCCAGCTTTATGATTCCATGAAAAAGGGCAATCTGGGAATTCTGGAGGGATGAAGAGCCACTAACAAAAGCTGTGCTGGACTGAAGGTGGCCCCTACCACTGCATTTTGCCCATTTTCGGTTCAGCAAAAAACTCACACTGTTTACTACATACACATTTGTTGGGTGTCTTCAAGACATATTCTACTTATGGTGCTAAGGGGAACCTATTCTGGACTTTTCTTAGATTTATTCAGAGGAGATTTGCCACCACTGCCTTCCTCTGTGGCTGAGAGAGTGTGATTTGCCCAAGGTCACACAGTGGAGTTCTGTCGCTGAACTGGGATTTGAACCCTACTCTCCTGGAGTCTTATTCCAAAAATCAAACCATGACACCATGCTGGCTCCTACAAATATATTCAGAGGAGGTTTGGTGTTGCCGTCCTCTAAAGCTGAGAGAGTGTGATGCGCCCTAGCCCATCAGTGGCTGACGGGGATTCAGACCCTGGTTTCCTGCAGTCCTAGTCCAACACTCAAGCCATGCTGGTTCATTTTTTTTTTCTGGCAAGATGTCTTCAGAAGCCCTTTGCCACTGAGGCTGAGAGAGTGTGACTTGCCCAAGGTCACTTAGTGAGGTTTCCACGGCTGAAAGGAGGATTTGAATGTGGGTCTCCCAGACTCCTAAACCAAACCTCAGATCATCAGGCCAACTGATGCCAGACCCTCATTAAAAGAACCAAATTTCCACGGCAAAAGGAGTCAGCTCCGGGGTGTTGCTCGTTTTTTTGCAACAGGAATGCCAGTGTTGACAAAGCGGGCTTGCAAATGCAACTTTTATTCACCTTATTGCAACGAGAGAAAGAGACAATTACACAGCTTCCTTTTTATGATCCCGGATTTGCCTTCACCGGGGCCCGTTCTGAAACGAAAACGTCGCGATGCTCTGGGCTTTGAGAGCGTGCGCCATTTCACAATCTGTCATTTGGAGATGAGGAGAATGAGATCTGGAATGGGTGTACTTAATCCGTTGCCAAAAGCCCGCCTGATTGTTTCAAGAGCAATAAAACAGATTGTATTAAACGGGAGGAAAGTGGAGGGAGGGGGCGGTAAATGACATCTGCAACTACAGCTCGTCAAATGTCTGTGTGAGCAAACCAAAACTGCCCCAAGGCACTGGCCAGGAACTATAACGTAATACGATATGCGTTACGTTACAAATGGTTACGTTCTAACATACCCTCCAACTGTCCCAACTGGGCAAGAACTGTCCCAATTCCTCCTCTGCCCCCTTGCTTTTTCAGCTGCTTTTAAAACATCCCAGCTTCTCTTTTCTCCTCCCTCTTTCCTCCTTTGTCCTCAGGTTACTCCCATTGATGCAAAGTGATGCAGCAATGCATCATTTGCAAAAGTTGCAAAGTGCAAAAGTTGCTTGCTCTCAGTTAACTCGGCGGAGGTGAACGGAGAAGAAAGGAGGGAGCGGCGTCTTGCCCTTCCCAGCAGGATCAGACAAAGACAAACCTCTGCAGCCTCTCCTAGCTAGTTTGTTCTTCCTCATTAACTACTTATGCCCTCCGAACCACACTCTGACGTCGCTTGGCCGTGCCTGTCCCAGTTTTCATCTGCAAAACACTGGTTATGCTATTCCATATACTACAATAGCAATGTCTTAAACTCTAACATGCCAGGATGTAATAAGATGCCACCAGATGAGTAGAAATGTGCCTATGGAAAGAGCAGTCACAGTCAAGGTTACATCTCTAGCGTCCTCCCCAACATACAATTCCCAGGATCTCTTACTTGGAATGAAAGGAGTTGTCATCTAAGATATCTTGAGGGCAACATGTAAGGAGAAGTCGCAGGAGCCCATGAGAGGGTGTACTGTAGGTATGCTCACTTGTAGCAGTTTGATCTCGCTTTAGTTGCTATGGTTGCATCCTATGGGGCCCTGGGATTTGTAGTTTGCTAGGGGCTCAGAATGCCCTGCAAGGAGCGCTTCTCCCACACCTCCATTTCGTGGCCAATGGAGAGGGTTGGAAAGGCATCTAACTATGTAACTAAACCCAACTGAAGAAGAATGAAGATGTCTTTTGGGAGCTCATGGGGAACTTCTGGAGATCCCAGAAAAATGACGTGGTCATCATCATAGACTTGGCTACAGGCACATAGCTAGATGCTTCCCCAATCCCCCACTCCACTCTCCACTGACCACCAAGTGGCCAAGGAGGGGCATAGTGGTGGAAGGTGAGTCCTGTAGAAGAGGAGAGATGAAACAACACATTGTTCCATCTGGGTGGAGCTCTCTTGTGGGTCTCCTAGGTCAGAATCTTGCCCTGCTCCATACCGGAACCAACAAGTTCCATGAACTTGAACCGGGGCAAATTGTTGGCTCATTACTGACTCCTCCTCCCTTGTGGCCAATGTGCACTGGGAAGACGCACCTAGGCTTAAAACTACAGATCTCTTCCTGAGTAACCACAGGTCAAGGGTTCTCTCTGGTTGATTCAGGCCAATAGATTGCTCCATACCTTCCAGCATTTCAAGGATGACAACTGGGACGTGTGTGGCCGAGCAACATCGGAGCGTGGCCAATGTGACAAAAGTTCTGAATGGGGTAGAAGAGATGAGAACAAAGCAGCCAAGAGCAGCTCCAGCCGTTTTCTTCTGCTTGGGTCTTACCGGGAAAGGGCGAGCTTCTGACCCTGCTGTTTTCCTCCTTCTCCTTGCCGACTCATGCAAACTACTTTTGCACTTTGGGTTCAGTTTGCAGCGATGGAAGCGCGCTCAGGACAAAGGGAGAAGGAGGAGGAGAAACCGGGACATTGGAAAAGCAGATAAAGTAAGTGGGATGGAAGAAGATTTAGGGAGACTGCCAAATTGGGACTGTTGGAGGATATGATATCTAAAAAAGGAGAAGAAGAAGAAGAAGAAGAAGCAGCAGCAGCAAAGACAAAGAGCATGGAAGGGAAAAACCCATCTGAATCTCACAAGAACCCTCCCTGATGGCAGAAAGTTTCAGAGCATTCCAGCAAACACACAACAAATCCCACCCACAGGCCTCTATAAATAAGCCCTGTGTAGGAGAGCCTGCTCTGGTGAAATAAGCTCTTTTCTCATCGTCTCTGAAAGGACTCCACAGCCTGATTCTACAGATTGTTTCGCCTGGCAAAGGAAGAGTCCTGAGGCCCAGAGCACGGCCAGGCGATCCACAGGGCAGTTGAAAGACATGGGCCAAAGCTCTGCGTGGTCAGAGACCCCGTGGCCCTCCTATGGTGCAGGCGGGAGGGACGGAAATCCTCAACTATTTCATCCTTGCAATAGTTTTCTTTCTGCTGCAGGAGAAAATGAATATTTCTCTGCAGTGTTGTCCTGCGTGTGCATGTCCCAAAGTGCTGTGGAGGAAACACGCCACAAAGAAAAACACTGTTTTTGCACCAAAACCCTCCCCGCTCTTTCCTGCACAGGTTTCCTATTCAGGAAACAATGTTTTACAACTGACAATGTTTTACGACACCCTGCACTGCTATGGGCAGGCAGTTCCACCGGTGAAACTTTACATGCGGGGCCAAGGTCTCCCCTCATCCTCTTTTTGCTTGCATAACGTGCCCGTTTGGCGAGTCTGCTACCGGCTTAGTTTGCTTCGAGATTATTTCTGGGTCTCCCCCTTCCCTCCCCTTCTGCAAGAGACACATCACTTTGTTCGCACCACCAGCAACATAATTACAGTGACAATACCAATCAGAGACAAGCATTGGTCGGGAAATTAAAAAGGAAACAAAAAAAAGAACGGGAGCGAGGCTTAATCCTTCTCCAATTAGGAGAATCAGGAGATGTATGGAAAGCTCTTTCTTCTCCTTCCAATGTGCATTGACTGTGATAGTTATACGGCTCAAGTCCAGGCTGTTTGAAGGACCCTGTTTTAATATATGTTTAATATATAGATATAATTCAGCCTGTCTGAGCTCTGCAGTCTGCCGGCTTTTCTCTATGTCCCACCACTTTCTCAGGCTTGTTTGGCGGTAACAAGGGAGACGGGGCCCTCTCCGTGGTGGCTCCAATACTCTTGATGTATATAAAGAAGCTAATTAAAGTTAATAACGCTGTGGAAGATCTAACGTTCAGGTTCCCCGTCTCACTAACAAAGCCCCTACTATCTTTTAAATACGATGGAGATTGGGGAACAAATGCTGCCAGGAAAGAACCCAAAAATATAGCTGATGGACCCGTCCCTGCTGGCCTTTCGAAGGCGGGCAAAGACATTTTTTATGCCCACAGGCTTGCTAGATAGATTGCACGTGGGCTCGTGATGCTTTTAAGGTGGTATCGTTTTTAATATGTCTAATATTTTTTAACATTAGACAGGTAATCGCTTTAACTTTATAAATTGCTTGATTGTTTGTAAAAAACAACACCAAAACATTGTACTTGTATAGATGTTTTAATTTGTTCGGTTTCAACCTTGTTAGCTGCCTGGAGTGCCACTGTCGAGAGAAAGGTGGGGTCTGTCTAAATAAATAAATAGATAAGATTTCCCCAGTCATGGGACTCGAGTGTGGATTTCCCTGGGACGCTCAGCCACGAACAGCCGAGGAGAGAGGGGGTGGGTGGGAGAGCTTTTCCCCTCCTCAAACGCATGCCCGGAATACCCGACCCTTCACCCCTCCATCCCGTAAACTGATCGGACAGACATCTGTCCACCCTTCCCCGTTTGAAGAGGGTGCAAAGGCTTTTTTTAGCCGGCTATAAATGCACGCGGCGGACACCCCATCTCTCAGCCTCTCTCCTCTCTCTCTCTTTCCAGCCCCCTCAAAGCCTGGCTGAGGTTCCCCGGACACCTGCTTGGAGCGGAGAGAGGGGGAACCGAGCCCCTCACCTGCCGCCGCAGACCACGGGTCCCCCACAAATATGCCAAGCGTGGCCTCAGCTGGCAAATCCCCCTTGCGGGTGGGGCAGGGGAAAGAATTTTTTCCCCTTGGACCGACGACATTTATGCCCAGTAAGTCTGCCAGCTCGGGATTCTCCCAGGCTTTGAGGTCTCCGGGCCAAACCGTGAGACGACGGGGCCTTCTTCTGCGTCTCGGCAGTTTGCCAAGATTACCGCCTCAGGTAGCATCCCGGCTATGTAAGTACACACGAAGGTACGTAACAAAAGCGTGCAGCAGAAGCCTACATTAGTGCCTAGCACAGCGCCTCTGCTACACAGCTAACGATATATAATGGCATCTAAGATAGACCGGGATAAGAGAATTCTGGCCTTTATTATTAATTTTATTTCTATCCCGCCTTTTGCCGAAGACTGGGACTCCCAGTGGCTTACCCATTAAAAAGCCTTGCAATTAAAATCATACCAAAAATCCACATTAAAACCTGACTAAACTATTAACTGCATTTTTAAAACATACACTCTAAAAAAGATCTTGAAAGTCAAAGAATACATAAAGAATAAAACAATACAGCACTTCAAGGCTTAGCTTTCGGTCTAAACTCTAGGCTCAACATTTTAGCTTCAACTTCAGCTAAAAGTTTTAGTCTAAATTCTAGACTCGACATTTAAATCTCGACTTTAGGCTAAAAGGTTTAGGCTAAACTCTATAGACTCAATGTTTTAGTCTCAATTTTAGGCTAAAAGTTTTAGTCTAAATTCTGGACTCAACGTTTTAGTCTCAACTTTAGGCTAAGAGTTTTAGTCTAAACTCTACAGACTCCATGTTTTATTCTCAACTCTAGGCTAAAAGTTTTCGTCTAAACTTTGGGCTAAAAGTTTTAGTCCAGACTTTAAAGGAGCTAGCCAAGGCACCAAAGCCTTGGTTCAATGCCATGAACTACTCCTTTAAAGTTCAGACTAAATTCCAGAGTGCATTCACAGCCCCTTGGAAATGGGAAGCACCAAGCAACACTGGCCTCATCCTTTGTTATTACATGACAGAGGTAGGTTGTTGTTTTTTTTGCCACTTTAGATAATTAATTAGATCTTTGAAAATTGTTCCAGGAATGTCGTTCTCAAACAAAAGTAAGAGAGAAAAGAAAAATTCGGCGCATCCTTTGCATTTAATGGAGCTCGGAAAGGAAACACATTTGAGGACTACAATTCCCAGAATCCCCTAACCATCCTGGCTATGGAGGTTATGGCAGCTGGAATACCAAGAAGAATCTTTTTTTCGAGCTCTGGTCTTTAAAGGTCTCTGTCTCTCAGCCTTCTCTGCTCTTTACTTAAAGGAAACCGTGAAATTGCACAATAAAAGACGCTAACCTCGGAGCATATACAGAACGTTTTCCCCTCCCCACTCAGCAACCTCCACCAAAACAAGAGAATTTAGAATTAAGTACCGGTCCTTCTTTCTAGACGACCTCTTGTTTTAGCGTTTCTCACCTTACCTCTTCCGTGTGAATACTTCAAGGGAGAAAAAAGCCCGTTGCGTTTGGAAATAACCCAAGCTTCCATTTTATTTCTTTCATGCTGACTATCCCAATGTTATCTCCACAACAACCCTACGGGGTAGGCCATTGGGAGATAACGGCAAATGATCATCCAGGGAACATCACGGCCGAACAAACCATTCAAATGATAGTCGCTGCTCCAGCCACTAAACCACTCTGCCTTTTAAGAGTAGAAATTCTGCAATAGCGGCGAACTCTGTGCTGCTATTCCAAACAATGTCAGAACGGCCATGGGGCACTCACACCTTCACACCTCCCGCGCCGCTGATGATTTTTAGAGTTCTCCCTTAGAAGAAAGTCACGGAAGCCATTTCCGCACGAGACTGTTATAGCGCGATGATTCCACTTTCAACATCCTATGGAATCCTGGGGTTTGCAGTTTCGGGAGGGGCCGGCCGGCCCCTCCCGAAACTGCAAACCCCAGGATTCCATAGGATGTTGAAAGTGGAATCATCGCGCTATAACAGTCTCGTGCGGAAATGGCCTTAGATTTGTCCCCTCCACCTTCACTGCAAAACATCAAGCCTCTAACCGGTCGAAGCGATGCAAGCAGCTGCCTGCTGCTCATTTGCAATTCATTTCAGACCGAACATTTTCCGCGTATGGAAAATGTCATTCGGCACAAAACGATACCTAATGAGAAAATTAAAATGTACAGCCTGATTCTCTGAAGTGTGTTTATACTCAGGCTTGGGGGACGGCTGCCATCTTCGGCGCGCGCGCTTCCCGGATAGTAAGTCCCATCGGTGTTCAAGGGACCTTGCTTCTGAGTAGACCTATCTGGAGTTGCCCTGTTGTGAGGTGCAAATCCCATAGGGTTCGATAGGGCTCGCCCCCCAGGAACGGGGCAGCCTTTAAATCTTGTTGGAGTCCAATTCCCATCGTTCCCCACCAATGCCTGCACTGGCTGGGGGATGCCGGGAGATGCAATCCAACGACACAACACAGTTTCCACCCCAAATTGTAGACTAAACAGTTTGGTATGCAACAATGGTGTGGTTGGGGACATTTAAATCTGAACATTTGACAACTTCCTTAGACAGTCTCCTAAGAGTATTAAAAGAACCCACCTTGAAAATAACATAATACAGTTTCTAGAAGGAAATCAACTGATGCCTGGCTATATAGGTGCATCTCTTTTTTCCTGGATCATAAATATTTAAAGTCAACAATTTATGGAAGAAGTTGGTGGAGAAAATGCACACAGACACAGACACACACACATTTCCTTCCTGAAAAATATATCATCACTAGCTAACTGCCAGGTGAACTGGAAATTTCTTTTCAGAAAGATAGAAAGAAGGGTGAGAAGAATTAAGGAGGCCTCTTCCACCAACATTTTCATCCCTATATTCTAGTCGGGGATGTGGTTCTTTGCTAATTTCATTCTTGAAGGGAGTAAAGCATAACTTTAGCCTTCCCACTGTGACAAAGTCTTTAAAAATGGCAGTTTTCAAAGACTATTTACAGCTTGGATCTTATTCTGGAAAAAAAAATTGCATGTTAGGGTTCTTTTTCCCCCTACAGAATACCACTTTTTTCTGTGGAGAAAATAATATTTCCTCTCAAAATCATTCTTTCCTGTGCAGAAAAAATTTTGTGACAGGAAATGCTACAGTTGGATACTTATTTTGCACAAAATTCACCCTGGGTATTGTTTTTCCATAGAAAAACAGCATTTTCTGTGCATGTGGGGTTCTATTGCATGCCAAATAGCCTGAAATATCCGCTTCCTCATGCTTTTCCTCTTTTATCTATTTACTCTACCTCTACCTTCGTCCTCCTCCTCATTTTCTCCTCCTCCATCTTCTCCTTCCACTTCTTGTTTGCCTCCCCTCTTCACCCCCTCTTCTTTTCTTTCTTCATCCATCTTCTCTCTCTTCTTTCTCCTCCTTCTCCTCTTCTTTTTCCTCCCCTTCCTTCTTCTTCTTCCTCCTCATTTTTCTAATCCTCCATCTTCTCCTTCCTCCTCCTCTTCCACTCTCTCTTTTCCCCCTTCTCCTGCTCTCCTCCCTGCTCTTCCTTTTCTTGCTCACCTCTCCCCTCCTCCTCCTCCTCCTCCTCCTCCTCTTCCTCCATCTCTTTTGTCCTCTACTTCTTCCTTCTCCATCTTTTCCCTCACCCTCCTCTTCCCCTTCTCCCTCTTCTCTCCTCTCCTCCTCCTCCTCTTCCTGCTCACCTCTCCACTCCTTCTCCTCCACCTCTTTTCTCCTCTTCCTTCTCCATCTTTTTTCTCCTCCTTCATCTTCCCTTTCCTCTTCTTCTTCCCCTTCTCCGTTTCTCTCATTTACCCCTTCTTCTCCGCCTCCTCCTCCCTCCTTCTCTTCTTCTTGCTCACCCTTCCTCCTTTCTTCTCCTCCTTCATTTCTTCTCTCCTCCTCTTCTTCCTTCACCATCTTTTCCCCTCCTCCTCCACCTTCTACTTCCTCCTCCTCTTCTTCCCCTTCTCTTTCTTCCCTTCTCCCCTTCTCCTCCCTCCTCTTCTTCCTCCCTTCTCTTCCTCTTCCTGCTCACCTCTCCTCCTCTCCTCTTCCCCTTCTACATCTCTTCTCTCCTCTTCTCCTCTTTCCTTCTTCTTCCTCCTCCACCATCTTCTACTTCCTCCTCTTCTCCTTCTCCTCTTCTGCTTCTTTCCCCTCTATTCTTTTTTTTAAAAATAAGAACTGCTAACAGAGTTTTAATTTAACATTATTACCACCCATTAGGGACCCCTGACATGCTGAGCAGAGCAATATCCTTCAGCACCCCAGGCTTTGTAGCTCTGTCATGTCTTTTCCCTGCAAGAGGGGTCTGTCTGCCCTCCTACCCCCCTATTCCCAAAGACAGGTGTTCTTTGAATCCTCCTGGCTCTTGTTTCAACACTCTCCCCTCCTTCCCCGCACACACACACACACACACACACACACACACAACCTTGTGCCTGTCCAGCCATCCATCTTTCTGTCTCGCCACTTTTAAAGCGCCCCAGAAATGCTTTGGTGGCATTCTTTCCAAAGCCGCTTGCCCTTTCGCTACCGGCAGCTTGGAAATCCATGCAAGGCCTCTTATCTGTCTACCTACCTACCTACCTACCTATCCATCCATCTGGGCACTTTTAAACACAGATGTAATTCTTTGCTAATTTCATTTCTGAGCATGCAGTTTTTGCAAATCACTGGGAGAAAAACCTTTAAAAACTGTGCAGTTTTCAATGTCTATTCTCAACTGGGGACTGACTTTGCACAAAATTCGCACATGGCATTTTTTGTTTTGTTTTGCATAGAAAATAGCATTTCCTCCCCAGGAAATAGTATCCCTGCCAGGAGAATAACCAATTTCTGTACAAGAAATATAATATTTCTACACAGAAATACTATTTTCTGCATGGAAAATGCCATGTCCTGCCCAGAAATTTCTATTTTCTACGCAAAATATGTGCACATTTTGTAAGGAATAAGTCCCAAATTGATTCCAGTCAGTCCAGGATTCTCATCATCAGGGTTTACTGATACTTAAGAAACATACTCCCCCCCCCAATCATTTTAAAAAATATTCTTTCCTTCCTTTGTGTGTCCCCTTGGGCATTTTAAACATGCCTTGCTCTCCCTCTGTCTTCAAGAGCTACCGGTCTAGCAGACAACTTTTCCCAAAGTTAGCTGACAGAGCCAAACAAAAACCCTCCTTAGTTTTCCAAAAAAGAAAAGACTCCTGGTTTGAAACCACATCATGCTGTCAGACAAGTGGAGTTTGGCAACGTGACTTTTTCAAGCATCTTCAGAATTCTGGGAATTTCAGTGGAGAAATATAACATTCTCAAACCTTGCTGCCTATGGTAATGAGGGAAAGAGTATCCATCCCTATTTGTTTCCCAGACAAGAACAGGGTACCCCAATATTCAGGAAACCCACAGTGGAAAAGTTTTGTGCAGTTTCCTTCCAGTATCTGCACATCCTGACATGTGTTGGGGAACATTTTTTGCAGAAATACGTGTACAAAGCACACTGAGTTTTTTTTCCCCATAGAAAAGACATTTTGGGCACATGAAATGGTGTATTTTGCACAGAAAAGACTGGGGGGAAAGGGTTCTGTTGTGTGTGCAGAAAAAAAACACCCTCTGGAGATCGTTTTGGGGTAAAAGATTGAAAAAATGTTGTAGATTTTTTTGTTTTGTTTAGTGGAGTCTCCAAACATGGTGGAAATGCCCTACAGGGACATTATGGAGGAAAAATAATAAAATTCAAAAATGCTCCCTCCCTTAAATTGCAAAAAAACCCCACAACGACCAATTTTTTTGACCCTGGGGTGCTCCAAAATGGGCATGCTGGAGTGCGTGCTACCTGTGGGCCAGATTTTGCCCACCCCTGGTCTAAATAAAGATGATCATAATGATGATGGTTATGAAGATACTGGGGGAAATACCGTGCAAAAAAATTTTTGCTTTATCTTGCAGTGGGGCAAACGCACTGGAAATTACTCATTTCTGCACATGAAGAGGAAACGAGGGTTACATTCCTAGCCAGTCCACACAGCTCGCCAGTTACGAACTGAGAAAGACCGTACGGAGGGCGAGCAGAAGAAAAAGACACTTTGACAGAGGACCGCTTTCTCTGTCTCCTGTTGGAGAAGCTCTGTTGGCCAGACATCCATCTCCTCCCAAACTTTTCATTCTACGGGAAGAGGAATTCCGCTCTCCGGCTTGGGAGCCGCTCGCCCAACACAAGCGTGAAGGCATCTCTCCAGCATCTGCGGCATGCGGTGTCTGAGATTCCAGGCGGACCGCTGCACGCCAGGCCTTTTTGCTCCTCCGCCGCCACTGCCGCCACTACTCTGGGACGTCAACCGGCCGGCAAGGAGGCAGCTGGGGAGAGGCGGTGAGGAACAGCTGCTGCGGTTTGAAATCCAGGCCGTCGGTACTGCGGCTAGTCTCCAAAGGAAGGGTTGCATCTCCGGTTGGGATTTGAGCACCTGGGAGTCCAGGGGAAAAAATGGAAGCTAGCAGGGTGGAAATGGAGCAGGCTTGCCTTCTAAAAGATGGGGAAAAGTACTTTCCTCCCGGATTACAAAGCTCAGAGTTCCCACAATCAGAATGGCCAACGCCTATGTGATTTTCTGGACTTGTGTAGAAAATGTTGTTGCATTTGTTAGATAAAACAAGATAAAGTGTAGTTATGTATATACTGTGTAGCAGATGATGTAAGGCAAGGTTCTGTCAGGAGAGCCAATGCGTCGGCTGAGCATTGGACTGCAACGCCAAAGACCAGGGTTGAAGACCTCTGTTGTGACGTGATGGTGACCCAGTCATGGAAACTGACTGCGTGACCCTGGGCGAGTCACATTCTCTCAGCTTCAGAGGGAGGCAAAGGCAACCCCCTTCTGAACAAACCTTGCCCAAGAAAGCCCTGTTATGGGTTTGCCTTAGGGTCACTCTAAGTTAGAAATGACCTGAGGCACACCACAACAAGTTTCTACTGGGAGGGGGCAAAAGGATGGAATGCTGGGAGTGAATGGTGATTGGTGGAATGTCCAAGGGGGTTTGAATAAGGCAGGCACAGGACAGTGGGTCAGGGTGTGAGACCGGAGCCTGCCGAGATTAGGAATTAGCGAATGGGGTTGAGGAACGGGTCAGAGATAGGGGCGAGTTAGAGTTAGTTAGGATATGAGTAAAGGACAGAAAGTGAGAGAGGTGTGTTGAGGAATCTGTGACGTTATGTTGCATTCCTGTTGAATAAATCATTATTTGTACATTATACACTTGAGCCTCTGAGAATGCTACCTACTGGAAAACCTGAGTTCAGATATGTTCTCTGTGGTTTCCAGTGGAGATAGAAGATGGGTAAAAGCTCACACCGGAACCGCAAGGGCATCTAGGAGGTCCCCTCTGTTGGTGGCCACAGCGGTGGGATGGAAAGAGGTCCTCACTTTGGTGTCAGAGGTGGGGATAAGTAGAAAACAACACAGCGCACCCACCGACTGTCCCGATTCAGCAGGAACAATCCCTTCAGAATGGTTTATCATGGTCTTCCTCTGAGGCTGAGAGAATGTGACTTGCCTAAGGCCACCCAGTGGGTTTCTAGGGATTTGAACCCTGGTCTTCTGGAGTTCTAGCCTTACATTCATACCACTGCACCACATAGGCTCTTGCTGAGCTCTCCCCCAAAAGAGTTCCATGGATAAATCATTTAAGAAGTTCAGACTGAAAACCAGCGTGGATTTATCACCCTCCCCCACAGTAGCCCACCCCCCACCTCCAGCTTGGCCCTTCCACCATCCTCCTCTCCATCGTGGTACAACTGCATCAACTCTTTCCCCGCACGTCTTCAGCATTTAACTCAAAAATGGACAGGCAAGCACCAAAGCCAAGAGGCCCATCAAGACCATAAAATGGGCATGCAGTCATTCTCTCTCTCTCTCTCTCTCTTTCCTGATTCTTCTTTGCAAACTGCATACCATAGGTTGCTTCCTGCATCAGTCACCCCTTCCCCTCGCCGTTGCCAAGGGAGGCCAGGAAGAGCTGATTTTACAAACATATACAAGTTTCATTGCTTAACTAAAGTGGGATCGATAATCACCATTTTAATAAATAATGCACATCATATTGCTGGCAGGACATAACGCTGCAAGAGCCTGGCGGGTATCAAGCAGACACGGCACGTTCCGGAGGTTGCCACTGAGCCATCGCCTCTCTCAGTATTGTACAATTTTCATGAAGAGAGGATGGAAACTACCCACAGCTTGTAGAAACCGGGAATCCACAGTTCAACTCCCAGAAGGCCCAACCAGTTTGGCCAACAGGCAAGAATTCTGGGAGCTGAAGTCCAAAATATCTGGAGGACCAAAGTTTGGGAAACCACTGTTTTCAAAGTTTCCAATCGATTCTTATTCTCCCAACAAATTCAGTGCCTTTCAAGAGCTGCTTTGAAGTTCAGACTGAACCCTGGAATGGTTGCTTTGGGCTGCCAGCATCAGAGGCACCAGTATCGCCCTGCTTTCAACAACCATAGCAAACATCAGATCAAACCATCTTAGCCAGTTTCGTTCCAGTTTGAAATGTATTTTGGAGGATGTAGTAGGTGGGAGGCGAGCTTCATAACTCTGAAAGACCATGCGTTGCATGCGTTGCATCGAAGGACATTCTGGCCTCTCTCACACAAATTGGGAAATGTGCTGAAGTATGTCCAGAGCCCTTCTCTTCTTTGTGGCGCAGACCTACGCAAACCGACATCTTTGAATGAAAAGCATTGGAGCATGGCTGCGCACGCTTTCAGTCAGGGGCTAATCCTTTCCACAAATCTCTCTCTCTCTCCATATATTAACTTCCAGCCACAAGTCAACCCACATCTCCTAAGCCCTCTTACATAAATGGCAAAGGCACCCTTTTTTGTCCTCCAATTCCTCAAGAGCCTTCACCGCAGTCAAAACCCCTTGCTCTGATTCATCAGGGAGGCGTACAAGACTGTCACGCTGCACAAGGATAGACAGTGGGAACTTGGACCAAGATTCTGTCGGAAGCTGACAGAGCCATAAGGTCCACCAGTGTACTTATGTGGAGGTCCAGAAGGCAGAAAGATGAACCTGTCTGGCCTGGTGGAGACATGAGCAAGCTTTCCTGGTTGCATCCACAGGAGTATGGTGTCTAGATCAAGGGAGGCAATGGTACCACTCTATTCTGCATTGATTAGACCTCATCTGGAATCCTATGTCCAGTTCTGGGCACCTCAATGCAAGAAGGATATCAACAAGCTGGAGTGTGTCCAGAGGAGGATGACAAAAATGGTGGAGGGTCTGGAGGACATGAAGTCCTACAAGGAGCGGTTTAGGGAGCTGGGGATGTTTAGTTTGCAGAAGAGAAGGTTAAGAGGGGATATGATAGCCATGTTTAAATATCTGAAGGGATGTCATGTTGAGGAGGGAGTGGGCTTGTTTTCCACTGCTCCAGAGACTAGGACAGGGAGCAATAGATTCAAGCTGCAGGAAAAACAATTCCACCTGAACCTCAGGAAGAACTTCCTGACGGTCAGAGCTGTCCGGCAGTGGAACATGCTGCCTCCATGGAGAGTGGTGGAGTCTCCTCCTTCTTTGGAGGATTTTAAGCAGAGGGTGGATTGCCATCTGTTGGGAGTGCTTTGATGGGGGTTCCTACATAGCAGGGGGTTGGACCGGAAGGCCCCTGGGGTCTCTTCCAACTCTAGGATTCTATGATTCCATGATCCTCCTGACCAGTTTGTGGCCATTTGGGTCAGAGGAGGCAAAGCCATGCTCAGGTTCCACCCATCACTGTGAGCAAAATCCTTGCGTTAAGGAGGAACTCAAAACCTTCTTATGCAACCTCAGAAGAACTCATTCTGTGAGCTCAAGGGTGGGGAAAATGTGGTCCAAAGGCCACATGCAGCCCTCATGTCCTAATTTTGTGGTCCACAAAACATCCCTAGGTACCTCCAAGCTCTAATATATTTTACAAAAAGAAAAGTCAAGTAGATTTTAATACAACTTTTCACCCCCACAAATATTCCACAACTGCTAGCACAAATGTTATGATTTAGGCCACTGATGTCCCCCCAAGCCCCTAAAAAGAGAAAGAAAAGGAAACCAAACTTTCTCAAAATGGCAACCAGAAATGATGCAATGCAACTTCTGGTGTGCCTCAATGTGCCAGTTCATCTCGCAGGAAGCCTCAGATTTTTTTTAAAAAAAATCCCTCAGTTACATTAACGTAAATCCACAAGAAGATTCTGGCTTTGGAACCAGCTCATTGTCTTGCACCAGAGGTGGAGAATCTGTCTTCCATTCCTGTGGATTGTCCACCCACCTCCAAAGTACAAACATGCAGGAAATGTGGCAGGAGGTATTTGCGCCATCCAGACATTTTGGGCTACAGTTCCCACGAACCCTGGTCAAATAACTGGGTATTTGTTATCGTAAGAGTTTTCTTGAAAAAGTTACATTGTCGGCCTCCAGTTCTCAGAGTCTTCCAGCCAGTAACATGATATGGCCTTGGTGGCTGGAGGAGTCCAAAAAAGTAACTTATCCAAGCTTCTATCCCAGAGATATCTCCTTAAAGAGCATCATGGCACTTAGGAATAGATTCCTGCTTTGAGTCCTTTCGAGGAGAAAAGCAGGATAGAAATACAGGTGAATAATCATAATCATAATAATCATAAATTCTCTATGCAGTGATCAAATCACACATTTTGATTTCTGTCTTAACCTAAAGTGGAGGAAAACCAAGAGACCCAGGACAATATGAAAATGAACAAACTTCGTGGTCAACTGCTGGAATTTTGTCACCATTTCCAAAGACAACCTCATAAAAGAAAGAACACCCTGGATTTGACCAAACCAAACAGAAACCACTAGTATTTTGCCACTACAAAATGGATATACACAATGTAATGACCAGATGAGACTCCACATTAGTAGAGTCATTCTCTGTGTGGCCAAGAAAATTATCTAGATTCCCCCACAACAATATGGTGCATCTTTTCCAATATGAAACCATCACTACATCGTGCATTAAAATTAAAAACTCTCATTCTATCTCACTGCCTCCTGGATTCAGAGAACAAAACTTAATCAATAACCAGGCAAATCATCCACAAAATGAATTCAGTTTACAAGGGAAGCTCAACAACCAACTTCTTTTGAGACATGGAACTTGGCAAGCAACACAACCTTTTATCTCACACCCTGGGCTATCACAACTCAGCATCAAGAGTCAGAAACCAAAGTTGACCAAACTCAGAAGGGTTGTAAGGAAAAAGAGAAAGAGAAGGAAAAACCAAAGCTTCCCACACCGGGAAGATGTCAAGGATATGGGTTACAGACCAGTCTGAGACACCAGCTCCGCGGTCGGGTTGTCTGGTCAAGGCAGAAGAAGACAGTGGAGGCCAATGCCGGGTAAGGCACCTGGTTCTCTCCATCGTGGGTTGGATCCCGGGCGGATGATCCCACCGACCCAAGACTGTCCTGGATGGACTTACAGGCGCTGAGAGCATCCTCATCTTTCTCCTCCCCGGATTGGGGCACCTGTCCGGCGGCCGAGCTAGAGGCTATGGGGACCCGCACCTCGTCGCTCGCCAGTGGCTGTAAGTGTTCTCTCCTCTCGCCATCAGTCATGATAGCAGCCGACACCTGCAGAAGAGAGAAGGAGGACCCGGTGAGGAAAAGGGGTGTGTGTAACCCCATACGGAAAGGGCAATGAGCCCTAAAACAAACAGGGAAGGAGATCTGGGTGCGCATCATGTCAGGGAGTGCCACCTACTGGGGGCCAGAAGGAAAGATGTCTTCTCCAGATTCACACCCTTGGTCCATCCAGCCCAGAAGTCTCAACACGTGTTGTTGTGTGACTGCAAGTCATTTCTGACTTATGGAGACACTGAGGTCACCCTATCGTGTGGTTTCCCTGAGGGGATTTCTTTAGAAGGGGTTTGCTTCCATGGCCGCCATGGCTGAGCAGGGATTTGAACTATGGTCCTCCAGAGTCCTAGTGCAACATTCAAAGTGCTATACCTTCTTGTCTCTCACAGGGTTTTCCCAGCAAGATTTATTCTGATGGGTTTGCAACCATTGTCTTCCCACCAGGTTGAGAAAGTGTGACTTGCCCAAGGTCACTCAGTGAGTTTCCACGGCCAAGCAGGGATTTGAACCCGGGACTCCCAGATTCCAGCTCTCAAACCACTACCCCATACTGGCTCAATTTTCCTAATTATTCTTTCTCGCCACAATGCATGAGTAACTCACACAGTCATCTGGCTGCAGCAAGAGACTCCTTTTAGAGAATTGCACAGACTGAGGAATATTCGCCATACTGTGAACAAAAACTCCACATGCCTAATTTTACTCAGAGGAAGTCCTGACAGTAAAGAATTTTGTGGTGTCCAGGTTCTTCCTCGTTCCTCAGAAGCCTCCCTTTTTTCTCTGTGATTCAGGTATTTATAAAGAGTTTTTCTCCCAGGTCAACACTGAGGCGCAAACATTCAGAGGGTTCTTGCTTTCTCCAGCCCTGCTTTCAAAAAAGTCGACGAGACAGCTATAAAGCTCTATGTGTCCACACCAGAATGAATTAATGAATAGGGGGTAAGGGAAAGAGGAGAAGAGTTGAACCCGCCCAAAACAAACCCAGGAGGGGGAGAGAAAGGCAGATGGGGGGGGAGCAGACAGAAGGGGAAGCAAAGGTTGACCGTCATGTTTCATTTCACCTAAGAAACCGGAAATGGAAATGGACAGCATGTAGACTTTTAAAAAGTGGTGGGAAGTGAGAGCCAGCAAGGCATAGTGGTTTGAAAGTTGGAACTTGGGAAGAGCAGAGTTCAAATCCTCACTCTGCCATGGAAACTCACTGGGTGACCTTGGATAAATCACACTCTCTCAACCTCAGAGAAAGGCCATGGCAAACCTCTTGGGAAGAGGTCTGGCCAAGAAAACCATGTCCGAGTCAACTTGAAGGCCCATAATAACAAGGTCGACCTGAATCATCACCAGCTGCCTGATCGTTGCTCCACAGTCTATCCACCAACCTTCTCTTTTGCTCCTCATCCAGTTATTGCACGAAAAAAGAAGCAACCCAAGACTGTCCCAATTACTGTCTCTGGATTGATAGAACCATCCAGGAGAGAAAGATGCAAGGAAAACATTTATTGAGATGAAAACAGGTGAATGTTAAAGGATGCAGGGGGGTTTTTTTCCTCTTCTTCCACTGTTACCTGGGATTAAGCTTCTCTTTAAAAAGATGATAATGCTCAGGAGAGCAGAAAGCAGCAGGAAAAAAAGAGGAAGACAGGAGGAGAAACTCTGCCCAGGAAGCCATGGCTGCAAGACCTGAGCAAGGTCATTTAGAATAGGTTCTCTCGGAGATCTCAGTTTCAGAAGACCGCTGTAAAATGAAGTTTGACTCAACAGCTAACAACAGCAGTCCCTTGAACTCTGAGACGACGTAGGGCCGAACTCCAAGCTCCAAGAGAACTCTCTCTTTGGTGCTCCCAACATCACTTAGTTTCTTATCTCTAGAAAGACGGGAAGGAAGGCGAGGAGATCTTATGGCAGCTCTGAGACTAACCAGCTTATTTTAGCTCGAGCCTTTTGTGGTTTGTAAACCGGAGAAATGGATTACCGTCCATGAAAACACACGCCAAAATAAATTGGCTCCTCGTCACAAGATTTCATTGCTTCCCACCACCCCAAAATAACACTTCTGCTTCTTGTTTCTCTCTTTTTAATGCATCAACGTAAAAGCCCCACTTGGGATCACAGCTGCAATTTGGATCAAGGCCCCAATTGGGATTAGAGTCTAATCCTCTCTCCCTAAGTATCACGGTCCCAGTGTGGACCATGTTTTCCCCTCCCGCTGAGCATGGGAAAATTGGAAAGGTTAAAATTTGGGACCCAGGCATTTTCCGCTCCATGTCTAACATCAGCTCTGTTGGAGTGAGGTTAAACAGCGATGGAGCTGAGGGTGTATATCCTCACATTTCCTTCGTACTCTGGCCATACTCTAAATCAAGGTTCTTTCGCAAGAAAGAAAGAAGGCAATGGTAAGAGCTGTTTGACAGTGGATTATGCTGTCTCCTTCTTTGGAGTCTCCTTCTTTGGAGGTTTTTAAACAGAGGCTGGATGGCCGTCTGTCAGGAATGCTTTGATGGTGTCTTCCGGCATGACAGAAACGAATTGCACTCAAGGGCCCCTGTGGTCTCTTTCAGCTGTATGATTCTGTGAAAATGCAAACTAAATGGTAAACTGCAGCTAGAGTAGACCCATTGGATCAATGCTGCAGGCAGAAGGGTTGCTGCACCAACTTTCCATTGATTCAGATGGGATTACTCAAATCAGGACCAACAGATTTAAGCCCATGGTGGAAACTCCCAATGTGGATCGCCAGTGTCATGCATGGGTTGTGCCCTTTGTTGTTACGTGACTTAAACTGACTTTGGGCAACTCTCTCGTGTGGTTCTCTTGACAAGATTTACTCAGAGTAGGGCGGCCACTGCTTTCTTCTGAGGCTGAGCGTGACTCACCCACGGTCATGCAGTGGGTTTCTGCGACTGAGCGTGGATTTGAAACCTGCTCTCCAGGACTCTGAATCCTGCATTCAAATCACTACCCTATGCTGGCTCTAAAAAGACCCAGAATTTTCTTAATAGGATTGGTGCAGAGAAAGTCTCCCTTTTCCTTCCTGTGAGGCTAAAAGACAGGTTGCCCAGTGGGTTTCCAAAGCTGAGCAAAGACTCGAGCCCTGGTCTCTCAGAGTCCTAATTCAACACTCAAACAACTGCATCATACTGGCTTTCAACTGTCACGACTCCAACTTATGGCAACCTTATCATAGGGGTTTCTTGGTTGGATTTACTCCAAGGGGGTCTTCTGTGGGCTTCCACTGAGGCCAAAAGAGAGTGGGACTTGCCCAAAATAGGTTTCCAAGACTGAGCAGGGATTTGAACGCAGGTCTCCTGGAGTCCTAGGCCAGCACTCAAATGATGACAGAATGCTGGCTCTCCATCTGTGCCCTCACTTCCAATGTACCAGCATTGCTGCAGCTTTTCGGGGAAAAGCCATGTATGTTGTCACCTCCTGCTTTTAAGAGATGTGTTTAAGGGTTCAAGCCCACCTCCTCCATGAAACTGAAATGCTGGCATCTGTTTCTCTCCGAACACGGGCAAAATTTTGCTGGAGCATTTGTGTGCCGAAGGGAGAGAGCAAGAGAGAGTGCCTCTACGCACTTTGCAAATCCCCGGAGGAAATGGCCCAGTAAGCTATCGGAGACAGGAGAAAGAAAAGAAGGGGAGCTTTCATCCACAGGAAACCCTCAACTTTTTGGTGGATGGGTGTTCAGGGCAAACACACACACATATATATATATTTTAAAAGAAAAATCCGCATTGACACTAAATGCCATTTTTAGCTTCTTCTCTGCGGCTCCTGTCCTCGATTAATAATATTTCTAGGAGGTCTGAAAGGTGGCTTCAAAAACAAGCAAACAAAAACGGCTTTGAAGTTCTACGGAGCCCAGGAAAGGAAGAACTCCACACTAAAGGTGGAGGAGAGTTTATGATAATGAAAGATGAGGCCAAGGAGGTGGAAAAGGAGACAAAGGCAAGGAGAGACAGAAGGAAAGAAGACCTCAAAGACATTCCGTCCAGCCTACCATCCCATTTCCAAACCTGGAAAACAAAATCTGGGCAGACAATGGCATTGAGAGCTTTCTTTGGCTGTGTATTCCTGGTATTCAGTGGGACCCTGTCTCTGAACATGGATGATCCCTTTCACCGCCAAGGCTAGGAAACATCAATAGGCAACACCTTCAAGAATCTCCTCTCAAAGCTGTAACCAAGCTGCCTACCACATCGTCAGGCAGCAGGGAGTTCCACAGGCTCCTCTGGCATCGCTGCACGGCTCATTACGCTGTGGGTTCCACAGGCTCAACAGAGGACGAGGGAATTTGTTTTGTCTCTCTTGAATCTGTTAAACACCAAAGTCATTGGGTGCCCGTACAATGCTAAACCATAGGAGAGATGGAGAACAGCAACAGCGGAAGAAGAGGGAATGAAAAGAGAGAGTCAGGGGGGAGGCATCAGTTATTGCCAATGGCTAGTCCCAAACTAGAGTAGATCCATTAAATCAGAGAGAGCTACCTGTGTGTTCACTTACCATCCAGAAACTGATTATTCCCTGTTGACTTGTCATACCATTAAAAAAGAAGTCTGGTCACAATGGCCTACATTACTAGCCCCTCTTAGAGTAGACCCATTGAGTCAATAGGATTTACACAGGTGTTGACCTACCATCCAGCAATCAAGTAGGTTTACTCTAGCTGGGGTTAGCCAAGTAAGACTCAGCCGTTCTTAAACCGCCCTCGGATCTAGTCACCTCTACACAATACAGTATTTTCCCAGCGTGACAGCAGGTCCCTGCCCCGAGGAGCTGACAGTCACAGCGGGGAGGGGCACCTGTGCGTGAGTCGTGGGGCTACAAAGGAAGGGGGACCGAGAAGAAGGGCATGGAAGAGGAGAAAGAAGGAGAGGAAGAGGGGAGGCATGAGCTAAAGGCGGACGGGGAGGAAAGGAAAGGGTGAGGCGGAGGGATGGCGAGGCGGCGGCGAGCATTGACCTGGCCAGGGGAGAGATGCGGGAAGAGAAAGGAAGAGGCAGAAGAGGGGAACGGCAGGTCCACGCGCTTCATTGTTCCGCGCCCCCCATGCCCCGCATCCCGCCGCCGCCTCTCGCCTTTTCTCCCCTCCCTGGGTCTTCCTTTCCTTCCTTTCTTTCCCCATTTGAAAGACAAAAAGAATACAAGCCGGGCGGGTCTCCTTACGGCAGCTTCTCTTCCACACGCGTGGGGGTGGGGGACGAGAGAGCAAGACCCTCCCCCTCCTTATTGTCTTAAAAAGTGAAAGGTGGTGCGAAAGCGAAATGAAAGGGGAGGCGCGGGAAGAGCGACGCGGAGCCCTCGCCGGGAACCCGGGTTTGGAGAAGAGAGCGCGCCTTTGGCTGGGGGGAAAAGGCAAGCAAAGAGGGGGAGAAAACGGGGAGGGGGTCCCTCACCTTGGAGTTCGAGCTTCGAAAGACCCCCTCCCCCAAAGAGAGCTGGAGAACGAGACGAATCCCTAAAGCCCTTGCCGTTAATCTTCTGTCAGTCTTCGCGGCCCCCTCTCCTCCCTGCTTTCTGCAGCCTCGGGGAGACCACAGCCCGCTCGGCCGGCGCCTTTACCCGAGAGCCAGGGAGCGCCCCTCTCCACCCCCGGGCGGCCACGGCGATTTGGTACCCTCCGCCCAAGACCCGGACACTTAAGGGGTCTTCCCAACCATGTTTTACTTCCGAGAAAACGCGGGGAAGGAGGAGGAGAATCGGGACGCCTTGGGGCGTCCGTGTACGTCGGTGGTGGTGGGCAGAAAGGCGCTGGTCAGGGGCGCTGGGGGTGGGTGGGCGCGCTTCCCTCCTTACCTTAGTTTCACGAAGCTCTGGCTTCCCACGCGCATAGCCGTGCCTTGCCGTTTACGGGAGCTCAGGCGGCAAAAAACAAAAGCCCGACTTTCAAGGACTCCGGGAGGAGAGCGCGGGAGCCCTTCCGCCCCCCTTCTTCCTCCTCCTCCTCCTCCTCCTCCTCCTCCAACCCCCAGGGGGACGGGAGGTCTCCGGCTGTATCAATCCCTGGAGCAGCTCCGGCGGGGAGGGTGGCGGTGGGTGGCAGCGGTGGTGGCCATAGGTTCAAGCTGGCGGGGGACCCATCCTTTGCCGCCCGGGAGGGCCACCTGGGCCCTTGGCTTCCTCCCCCCGGCCGCCTCCCCTTTCTTCGTCTCTCTCTCTCCCCTGCCTTTTCCTGTGATTCCTCCCTGCTCCACTCCACACACACAAACGCGAAGGATGGAGAGCGAGCGAGCGGTGTCTCTTCCGAACCGCTTCCGTCCCCCCCACCCCTCCTTGCAGCAAAAATGGGGGGGAGAGTCGGGGGCAGGCTGCCGCTTCCACCAAATCCTTAGCGGGGGGGGGGTGCAGGAAAGAGAGAGAAGAGACTTCAGCTAAATCCGAGCCAGCGATGGAAGAAAGAACCGCACGAAACCGGAGAGCGCTTCGCTTTTGCGCACACTGTGGAAACTTCAGACTTGGCCGGGGGAGGGGAGCGGGAGGAGGAGGGAAAGGGGGTGGAGAGTCAGCCAGGCAGGGGGGTGGGGAGCCTGGAAAAAAAGCGGCTGGAATCCCAACCACCCCGGGAGAGGCGGCCGAGAGCCTCGGAACGGCTCCCACCCAGCGCGAAGGGGCCGGACGCTTTGGCGAGGGCGCCGTGCGTAAAAGTACCCGGGGCGCACGGCCGCCCGGGGGGCGATTTTGGAGAGGGGCTAAGGGCAGGCCGGGGATCGAGGAGCTGGGATCGGCGACGAGGCGGGCGGGGGGCTTCCCAGGGCTTCCCACTTTCCCGCTGCCCCGTCCCCAACGCCCATCCCCGCCCTTTTCCTCTCGCTTCCTTTGTTCTCTCCGCCTGGCAAGCGGCGCTTCCCAAGGTGGCGGCGCGGGGAAGGTCGGCTGGGGAGCGGTTCAGAAGTTCAGCCGCTCTGCGGGGAGGGGTGGGCTGGTACTGGGTATCGGTGGGGCGCATTGAGGGTGGGGTTCATCTCTTTCTCAGGGGAGCCGGCGCTCCCCGGGAAAGGAAAAGGACCCGCGAGGGAGAAACCGCTTGGGGAACCCCGCCTCGCCCTCCACCTGGGGCGGGGTTGGCGTGGTAAGATCGTTGGCAACGACGGGTACCTTCTAGTGCCCTTCTCGCCTGCCTCGGGCAGCAAAACCAGCCACCTTGGTGGGGGTCCTTTTCCTCGGAAGCGTCCCCGTGGACCCGGCAGGAGGGGCGGCGAGCGGAGGGCGAGGCTTCAGCGACGGGTGCCGAAGGAAAACCAGGATGCCGGGCAGACCGAGAGGCTGCGGGGGCTCCTCCGTCGCTGTTCTTCGCTCCGCTCCTCCGGCGCCTGAAATTGGGGAGGGGGGCCGCGTCCAACCTCGCCCCGCCAGGGATGAAATCCAGCCCTTAAAAATAGGTCACTTTCAAGATTGGCTCAAGTTACTTGAAATAACGACCGGAATGCTTTTGGGGTGTCCCAGCTAGAGTAAACCCGTTGGGCGGAGGGATCAGGCATGCGTCTATATGAGTGTAAATGCAATGGGTTCGACGGGTCTACTCTTGAAGGGATGCTCAGTAGGACCCAAATCAATGCCTCCGCCCTCCTATTCCCCACACCGGATTATTTAGAGATCTGTAACTTCTGGGTGGGATAGGAGGTAGGGTCCTTGGGGAAGGGGAACTGAGGAGGGGCACCTTTGCGTCTGCCAGCTTAACCAAAATTTCACCTGTCTCTCTCATCAGGTTGGCACAAGAAGGAAGGAGGGGATTTTCTGCCATTGCTGCACACACGCACTCGTCTGGCTCAAAGATTCTTTTAAAATCAAGTTATATTCTGTATTATCCAGCCAAACTTTTGGATATCCCCTTAAAAAAAACCAACCTGATCTCACAATGACACATGATTAAAATGAAATACTTCAACTGGTAATAGAAACATACAAGATTTAATATTATTATCTTAGATTTTTATCAGTTTAGAGGTTTTTCTCTCTCTGTATCAGGGCATACTTGGCTGTTTGAGAAGACACAGCGTAGTCAGCTCCTGCTAATAAAAAATGCCAGGGTTGGATTTGTTTTGGTGGGAGTAGTATCTCCAACGATGAACAATAAGAATGCTTGAATATGAGAAATGGCTTTTTTCTTTATGGTTGTATGCATGGTTGGTTAATGCAGAATGGACTTGCCTTCTTTTAAAATGGAACATCTCCTAGAGATCCTTTTTTTAAATGCTTCCAAAAGGCAGATTATGGCTTTTATGGAGAACAGGTGTACATGTGGGTGTGAGTGTGTTTGTTTGGCTAGAAATCAAGCCACAGCCAAAAGAACAAAGTGATTCTGGATGCAAGAATAAGATCTTTCTTTCAAAATTTTGACCTTTCTTTGGTCCACTTAATCAGTTCTGAGGGTTTTAGCCTTTTGGAATAACCAGACAGTCAGCCCAGAGTAGGGAGTCTGGCCATTAAAGCACCCAGCTTTGGGTTTCTTCCAAGAAAGTGAATTGGAACCGAAGGGAGGCTGAATATCAATAGAGAGCTCCCAGCAACGGATCAGATGCTTTCTCACCTGGGACCTTTGCAACCAGACAGGTTTATGACAAGCCGTGATATTCAATTTACAAAAGGCAGGCCTGGCTGCTACTCATTGCTGGTTAATAACTGAAAATTGATTGGAACCGGAGGTCAGTGTGACTTCCAGAGCAGAGTGGAGACTAATGGAGAAGGCTGTTCAAGAAACGCACATGCAACCGAGTTTTATTAGGCTGTTGTGAGGTGGGGAGGGACACAAAGCAGCCAGACCTCCCCCCTATTTTGGTCCTTATTTATTGTTGCTGTTACTTTGAGAAGGGGAAGGAGCATCCCCAGTCTGAAGGATGCAAAAGCTGCAATGGAAAAGAAGAAGAAGAAGAGGAAGGCAGAAACTCATGAATAAGAAAGAAAGCTAATTAAGGGAATAAATTGTTTGGTGCAACAACTCAGGGTTTCATCATCCCTGATTGGGAGGGAAGGGCATTGCTCAGAGAAAGCAGGTTTCTTTTTGTGCACAAAGCTCGGTGCTTTGAGCTGAATTATGGGATGGTGGGAAATGACCTTGGCTCAGTCAGAAATAAGGAAAGGAAGGGGAAAAAAGGGTTGGCTGAATGTGGATGGTAGCAGGGGAGGAAGGAAGGAAGGAAGGAAGGAAGGAAGGAAGGAAGGAAGGAAGGAAGGAAGGAAGGAAGGAAGGAAGGAAGGAAGGAGAGAGAGGATGAGGGGAGAAGAATAATTTGCAAGCACCATGGGGTGTTTTCTGGTTGTCTCCTGAAAGGACAGTTTCATCCCCCTCATTTTGTATCCTTTTACTTTCTGATTCCTTGCAAAATGTGCGCTTAGGTCAACAATTTGCAAAAGCTGTCTCCAACGTGCTGCATCAAGGAGCAGGGACGGGCATCTTTGACTATTTCATCCTTGCATGTGAGGAGAAATAATTACAGTAGTTTTCTGTCCATTGTGGGAGAAAAAGAACATCCCTCCTTAGGGTTCTCCCCGTATTTGAACATCCTGGAAGACTGGGCCATGTTGGTGGGTGGAGGTTGAAAGTGGCTGGTTCCAAATGTTGGAAAGTGCCTTCTCCCATCGATAATCCACTGGGTGGATTTGGGATATGAAGGGTGGGTGTCCTATTTTAAAATGAGCAAGCATCTCTAGCCCACAGCGGCTGACCAGGGAAAAATTCAGGCCGGTCCTAGTGTGAGAGCAGTGTCGGCGGAACAAACTGAGGTGGGAGTTGCAGGAGAGATTATTCCACGTTTGAAGCAAAAGTCAGATACACGAAGCTGAGGGTGTCAAAACAAGATTACCAGGAAGCATTGGAGCTGTTGTCTGCAGCGTTGGTATGGCCTTGACTGAGCTAATTCATAGTCAGTGGTAAATGAGCCTGCCTGGCCTCATTAACTCAGCATACTTTACCTAAGAAAAGCCTTTCTGGCATTGCTGATCCTGGTGTTTGAGCTGTGGATGTGAGATAGGGTGCAGTGACTCCATTTCCCTCTCCAAATCTGCAGGGCTGCCAGTCTCCTTGGCTTTCTGTTAGGGATCATTATCCCAGCCCTCCTTTATCTGAGGAGGCTTCCTCCATGTAAAGCATGGCAGAAAATCAGGCAGAAGGTCTTGCTTCCAACTGGCAGATGCCCACAATTCATCCTTCTAGTCCAGGCTTGACCTCTCTGTAGGCTCCATCTTGTTGGTCAATCTTGGGACACATCCACACCTCTGATCCCCTGAGTGCACGTGTTATTGGTCTTCTGGGAGTGGACTGGGAGCTTTAGATAGGTTAGGGGACTGTGAGAGTTGTAGTCCCCAAAAAGGAACTTTTCCAAACTCTGAGAAGGCAGTTGGTCTGCATGGAATGAACTGGAAACTACACACAGTAGGCCATGCTGGGTGGGGGATTTTGGGAGCCATCATCAAAAAGGTAACTTTTCTAAACTGCAAGAAGGATATCAATCAGCTGTGGTTGAGCTGAAAAAGCACAGTGACTGGAGAAATTCTGGGCATTGGAATCCTAAAAACTACTATTTCTGAGGTTCTGCAAAACCTGGAAATCTGGTGGGGCTTGTAGGCAGCAAACTGTGGAGGGTGGGGGATTATGGAAGCTGTAGTCTATAAAAGTTATTTCCTCAAGCTCTGCAAAAGTGGCCAGTCTGCTGTAACTGAGCTGAAGCTTATAGCCAGTTGATTCTTCATGGCACAAGGCCATCCCGTTGAATCCAAAGCTTGCCTGGTCTCATTGCCTTTTCCCCTAATGCAGGACAAGGTTTTGGCAGGTTAGGAGGCAGCTTTTAAGAGCATCCTTCTGTGACCAACCGCCTCAGGATGGGGTGGCAGGAAAAGACAGGCTCTGGTTTTCGCTCTCGTCAGTGTTCCTTTTCGTGGCAATTAAAGAACTGGCCTCTTGTCTCTGGCGTTCCCATAAAACGCTTTGTGCATTTATCTCCTGCTAGTAAGCAAATATTTTTCCCCCTTTTTGTTTGGTTTATTAGACTGTAAGAAAAATCACGGAACCCATGGATGGATGAATGCTGTCTGTTGCAACCCTCCCTGCCCCCAATAAAGCCATGAGTTTTATGGGAAGTATTTTTGGATGACTGCTTCCTTCGGGGTTACACATATTTGGATCTACTTGTTTTGCAAGAACATTCCTCTGTGTGTGTGTTTAAAAAGAATCCAAAATAAATGTGCTAAGCAAGAACCAGAGGTCTCCTGAAACACTGAGGAAAAATATAGCATTGCTGGGAGGAGTCACATCACCATGTGTTGTTGTTATTCCTATAAGGAAGAAAGGCAATGAAGAAGAAGGGAAGTACTTCTTTTACCAAAAACCTAAGGAACTCACAGCCACAAGATGGAGGTGAGGTCATACAATCATAGAAACTTAGAGCTGGGAGAGACCACAAAGACCATCCAGTCCAACCCATTTTCATGCAGGAATATGCAACCAAAGCTCTCCTTTGCAATGGCCATTCAACCTGTTCAAAAACCTCCCAAGATGGGAGAGTCCACCATTCTCCGAGACAGCCCGTTCCTCTGTCAAACACCTCTCACAGTCAAGAAGTTCTTCCTAATGTGTTCGGGCATGGAGAGCGGGTTGGATTAGTTCTGTGGTTCTCCACCGTTGACTTTCCAGATGTTTCGGACTTCAACTCCCAGAAGTCCCGGTCAGTTTGACCAGTCATCAGGCATTGTTGGAACTGAAGTCCAAACATCTGGAAACACCAAAGATGGAAAACCTCTGGACTAGATAACCCACTGGAGGTCGTCCTCTAATTTGACCGGTCTACAGTTGTCATCTTGAAGGACTTCATTGGCTTGAGGCAAAGAAAATTTGACTTGATTTGGTCTTGAGGGAGGGCTAAGAATCTGCTGTGGTACATTGTGTGATAAGAACATTACTCGCATTCCCAGATTTCTTCATATAGGAGAAGGAGTGAATTTTATGCTGAACACTTTTGAATGCGGAAGGAAGCAAGTTTGCCCATCTGGGTGGAGAGCTTTGAGTGCTTAGCTCTTAAAAGGCTGGCTTTCAATCCCTGTGTGTATTCAACCATGTTTGTGGTGCTGGATGAAGCATGCCACATCTCAATTTTTTTCTTTTCTCTGTCTCCGGAGAAGTTCCTCATTTTAACATCACCACCCAGCAGGCAAGTACAGCGTGTTCTTCTCCATGTTGACAGGAACTGCAATTACTGAATCTGACCAGAGCAGATAAGTGACAATTCTCTTTGGTTCATTAAAAAAAAAAACCCACCTTCTCCAAATTCTCAAATTTCTTCCAAAAGAGGATGTAAAGAACTTTTGAATGATGGAGGAAGCAACAATAACAGATAAGACCATTCCTGACTTAGAATCATGGAGCTGGAAGAGACCCCAGGGGCCATTGAGGCCAAACCCCTGCTATGCAGGAACCCCCATCAAAGCATTCCCATCCAGCCTCTGCTTAAAAACCTCCAAAGAAGGAGACTCTACCACACTCCATGGAGGTAGCAGATTCCACTGCCGGACAGCTCTGACCATCAGGAAGTTCTTCCTGAGTTCAAGTGCAATCTCCTTTCCTGCAGCTGGAAGCCCTCGCTCCTTGTCCTAGTCTCTGGAGCGGCAGAGAACAAGCCCGCTCCCTCCTCAACATGATAGCCCTTCAAATACTTATCTCCAGCTCCATTGGCTATGTGGTCTACTAGAACACAAGGGAGCTGTGGTTCCACAACATCCGGAGGGCTACAATTTGTCTATCCCTGGCCCTCCTATGGAGCAAACTTTCCAATCCTGGCTTAAATCTGGGCTTGGAAAACCAGGATTTCTCTCAAAACAGGGTGCTAGCAGTGGCAGAAAGATCCATTCCTTTTCAGCCTGATTCTGAGCCAAGAGTCCACGATGTAAGGTCTAACTCATTTATTCCAGTAGAAGCTTTCTTGGCTTCCGGGTCACTTTATCAGACACGTGAAGAATAACTCTGAAGATCATTCCTCATGCAGCCAGTGATGCAACCGCTGCTCCATGAACATTTAGCCCACGATAAATTCATTAGACTTTCAGGTGTTCTTGTCATCTTGAGATGAGGATTCAGGAAGTTCTCTGTGGAACGCTTGAACCAAGATGGAAGTTAAATGTCTTAGAAGGCCTTTCTCATTTGTTGCCGGTGCCTTTGAGTCACTTCTGGCCTAGGGAGCGCCAAGATAAGCAAGATAAGTGGGGTTTACCTTTGCCAATCCCCTTCCCAAAAGAGGATTAAACAGGATAGAAACATATTAAACAGTATGATATAACAGCTTAATAGTTTAAAACAGTTTGGAAAGTACATTTGAAAAGTATATTAAAGACCCTAAGGCTTTAGTAAAAGACCAGGTCTTTAATTTGGTGCAAGGAAAAAAACCAAGGTTAGCACCGATTGTACTTCCAAGAAGAAGGTGTTCCACAGATGGAGTGCTAGAGCAGAAAAGGCCCTCCCCAATGTCCTCCTGTAATGTATTGCCCCACTTGTGGGACACAGAGGCATGGCCCTGCAGCAGATCTCAGTCCACAAGCAGGCAAATATATATGGAAACAGAAGCAAGTTTATGCAAAAATATAAGACCACAAAACCCATAATGCAGAGTGCTAGGGAATGAACCACATGTGCACAGACGGGTCCTCCAGTCAAAGGGCTTCTAGGGAGGCTGATGTTCTAGATATCTCCAAAAGATAAGAGATGTTCTTGCTCTGCTCTCCATCCCTTAGTTCATGCTTTCAGTCACTGACCGGGATGAGTGCCAACATGTGACAAAATCCTGAAGCTGGCAAAGAGGACTCGGCAGGTCTCATTAGTCTGTCCTTCATCCCGCGGGCCAGCCCGCCATTCACTTCGGGATGCCTGTGACAGTATTGATCTTGAGGCTTTATTGATGGGGAGGCATGGATGCCAGCCAAAATGCCACTCCCCTGCCCCGACGTAAGGCTGGAACGGCACTGAAGCAATTGCCTAAACAACCGTTATTTATGTGTGCCTGGTGAGTGTAAGATACAGAAATATGGCAGACAGTAATGGATCGCTCAAGGAGGGTAATTAGCAAGGTAGAAGCTGAACAACAACCAGTCCCACAGCTGCTTGCCCCCCATCCACAGTGGTCTGGTGGAGGAAATAAGCGAGTGTAGTTTTCTTTATAAAAGTAGCTTTATTTACAAGATTACTTGTTCACAATGAAACATCATTGAATGAGGAGAGAGGAGAGAAATGGCTGCAGGTTGGAGTGATGGAGAAAGAGGATGGGTGTAAACTAGCAGTTAGTGAATATAAATTTGCAAAGATGGCCAACTCTACCAGAGAGAATGATGGGTTGTGTTTATGCTAAGTAACTCTGGCACACTTCCTGCAGGGAAAACCAAGGAACTAATTTCATGAGGCCTCCAAAATGTCTGTAAGCAATTTTGCTTCCACGGAATTCCATTTTTTCTTCATTGCAACTGGGACGCCTTTGAAAGACTGATCATCACTCGCATATTGATTCTCAATTGGTGTGATCCTTTCAGGACGAGTATAGTACCCACCGTAACGAAACCCAGTTCCTTTGGACCAAAACCACTGGAGTATAACTCAGTCTGAAAGTTCTTGCAAAGCGTCACCTCTCAAATGCAAAGCAAGGATGTTTTTGTATTTACTGTATATCTTTAAGGAGGAGGAACTGTTTCCCACTTACTTAATTCTCACCAACTCCAATCTGGATTTTTTTTTCTCCGACTGCCAAGAAACCTTCAAGCATGGTGCAATCTAGCTAACAGCCTTTGCATAAATCATGCTAAAAAAATAATGAGTATCTGTGGACTGAATTCATTTAGCTAAATAGATGGAGGGCCACTTTCAAGTTATTTAGAAAGATTAACAGAAGAAGAGGGGAATGGGAAGGAGGAGGCATGAATAAATCAGCGAAGGGGAAAGGATGGCGTTGGATGTAGGGAGAAAGGGAAAGGAATGGCATTAGAAACAATGAATTTCTAATACATTCCAAATTTGTTCAGCCGAAAGTTCTTCCAGATGAGACTGGCAGCTTGATAATGCTGGATGTTCTTTTCTTTCCCTCCCTTCAGACGCAGTTTTAATTAAACTGAGCTTGCTGTTTCAAAGGCTTCCTAAATGCAAAATTATAATTGGACACTTACAGAGTTCGGTGACATTTGCCACTCAAAACTCTGACTGCTTCCAGTGGCAGAATAATAATTTTTTCTTCTTTTATTTTTCTTTTTTCCCCTTTTCATTATGGTTTAGTGGGGGAGTATCAGAGCCCTTTTGTCTTTTAGTAAGTTAGTGTTTTACTTAATTAGTGATTAGTGTTTTAGCCTAGTGTTTCAATATTGAGTTTCAGTTTAATTTTTGTTCTTATTTGCGGATCAGATTGTGTTAAAATTAATAAATGTAAACAACAATATATTATAATACAAACAATATAATGTCGTATTTATAAATATAGTATTAAAATATATTATACAGTGGGCCTTCCTTACCCGCAACCTCTAGATCCATGATTTTGAGCAACCGCAGAGCGTTGCGTCCCATACCTAACATGGTGGAGACACACGCACATTTGCACTGGAGCACTTACGGGCACATCACCGCCACTGAGTATAATGGCATGTGAGCATTTGTGATTTCTGATGGTTGTGGCGGTTCCTGGGATGGAATCCCTCATGTATGGAGGCCCCGTTGTAAATAATATTTCCAAAAACTATAACTTTCTTTTAAACAAAGAGGGAAGTCATCTGTATAAGTGTTGCTTTATCCCTTTGCAAATCCTTCCCCGACAAACCCTTTCAATGCATGGACCAAGCTTAAACCAACCATTATGGGAAGGCAGGGCCATCCATTAAGTAAAAAGTGGGGAAAATGCAGCCAGCAAGCTGCCCCTGAACCCACTTTTATGGTCCCACTGTCCTTCCCAACTTTCCATTTTTTTTAAAAAAAGTGTAATTTCTAACAATGTTTACCACAAACCAGGCAGAAACCCCCTCAAATGCCCCCAACAAACACCCCCACAAACCCTTGCTGCCCTCAAACACCAATTTTCCTCTGTAGTCCCTCTCAAAATGGGGACAGGAAGTGGCATGACACCACTTCCTGTTGCCATTTTGAGAAGGACTGCAGAGGAAAACGAAGGAATGTTCTCTTGCTGTGGGGTGTGTGCAAGGATTGGGGGGGGGATTGGCCCGTCGCCATCACACAGTTTCCCACCCTGTATTTGGTAGGGTGAGGGGTTTGCCTCGGACGGCAAATGGTAGGGGTCGGCAGTGGCTGTTTCCCACACTTTGCTTTTGAGCGTTCTCCCTCAGAACTAACCTGCTGCCCTTTTGAGAGGCGGACAGTTTCCAGCGCCAACGCAGCAGTCTCTTCTCTTCTGGCATTGGATGAGGACGCCATCTTGCTCTTTGCCTGAGGCAGCAAAACAGTGATGCCCGGCCCAGCGTTTGCAGCCGTTATGGGCTCTCAAGTTGGCAGTGAACTTCTGAGCAAGAGACCTTTGGGAGCACTGGTCATCAAGTCCCCTGTGCAAGTCTTGCTGTTGGAGACGCTCGTTGTCCACACCAGGCAACGGAGTGCGGGCTGAACAGGTGGCCACTGGCGGTCAAACAGAGGCACTACCAGTACGGCTTGTCCGTTCATGGTCCAGAAACAGTCCGAAGGTCAGGAAGCCAGTGGGCAACACGGGCAGGAAGCCCAGGGTCAGAAAATCCAAGCAGGCAATGAGCGAGGGATCCAAAGAACACAGGGCAAAGACCAGCAGCATACGAGTTGTTTCTGGCCTCGAGCTTCTGCCTTCCTTAAGATGGGTGGTGCCAGCTGGATCTCATCCCAGCCTGATCGGCTCCAGGTGCGTTTGCTTCTGCATGGCCTCATTCAAGGCTGCTGTTCACCTGGGGAAGCCCAGTCCTGGCCCAAGACCCTTGCAAATTGAGAGCAGCTGTGACTTCTTCCACCATTTCCGCATTAGCTGGTTACAGTGCTCTTATTCCACTTTCAGCATCCTATGGAATCCTGGGCTTTGCAGTTTCACCAGGGGCCTTAAGGCTTCTTTAAACTGCAAAGCCCAGGATTCCATAGGAAGTTGAAAGTGAAATAATAGCACTATAACTGGCTAGTGCGGAAATGGCCTTAGACTGCGCCTATCCACCTGTACTGGGATCTTCCTCTTGTCCTGCCGTTCTGTTGCTGTTATTATTTGGTAAGTCAGCTTTGACATATGAACGTGGATGAGGGACGCCCGTTAGCCCTGGCTGTCAACAACCTTGCTCATGTCTTGCAAAGTCAGGGCAGCCATGGTTGAACCAATCCACTTGTAAGGCAATTTCCCTCTTTTCCGATTGCATTCCACTTTACTGAGCATTATTGTCTTTTTCAATAAGCCACATCATCTCAAGATATATCCAAACTACGACTGGTTAGTCATTTTGATGCACTTTTGTGTGCGTGTGTGCCTTCAAGTTGCTGTCAAGTTATGGTGGCCCCATGAATTTCAGAGGTGATTTTGCCAATTCCTTCCTCTGAAATAGAGCCTACAGAAGCTGGTATTCATTGTCAGTCTCCTGTCCAAGTACTCTAAGCAGGGCTGCTCCTGCTTAGCTTCCAAGGTCAGCTGAGATCTAGTCCATTTAAGGTATATTATGGGCTATATATGCATGTGCGCACGCACCTTTAAGTTACTGGTTCACTTATGGTGACCTCATAAATTTCATAAAGTTTTCTTAGGCAAGGAATACTCAGAAGCGGTTTTGCCATGTCCTCTGAAATATATCCTACAGCACCTGGTATTCATTGGCAGTCTCCCATCCAAGGACTAACCAGGGCTGACCCTGCTTAGCTTCCAAGATCAGAAGGGATGTGCTACCTCTGGGGTATTTAGGTCTGTGGGAACTTACTTGTGTGAAACATCAACAGGAAGCCACCTTTAGGTTCCCTTGAGAAATGGAAACCATTTTTTCCACCAACTGTGCCAGCATAGCTCAAGATCTTCCAAAGCCGGAGGCAGAAGGAACCTCTTTTCCAAGGGGGAGAGGAGCTCAAGCTGTGCCCTGCCCCTCTCTTGAAGCGACGTCTCTTCTTCCTGACAGTCATAGCGTAATAATGTCCTTTCGTGTTAAAAATCCCAAACAGATTTGCATAATTTATTGTAACTCTTTGTGTGGTTTATTTAATGCTCTGCTGATTCCCTCCTCAGCTTAATAGGTTGCCATAATGCAAGACGCACTGAGAGCAGTTGTTTTACAGTTTTTAATCAAGGCCTTTGAAGCACCTACCATCTGGGAGTGCCGATCGGGAATTCCAGGGGATGATAGGCCCTGGAGGAAGAGGAGGAGGAAGAGGGGACCGAAGATTGCAGGCCTTTCTGATGGGAAGACGTTCTGGGCGGCTGCTCCCGGACTCTGAAACTCTCTGGCTTGAGTGAGTAGACTTGCACCTTTCCATCGGCTTTTCTGTTTTGTCAGGCCTTTGGGAACCGACTGTTCTGGGGGACAGGGCTTTTAAGAACATGCGGCACTGTCTGTAAAGGGGTCCCTCACTTATCCGATGGGTTAGGGACCAGAGCACCGTCAGAAAATAGAATTGGTTGAAACGCAGGACCCACGCACTGTCCTGGAGGGAGCATGAAGGACTTGGGACTGACCAACTGACCATGTTCCACTTGCAAAGTCTCTCAGCTTCCTTGGCACCTTCCGCCCCCCCAGCTCTCTTTGCAAGCGGCACACCCACGCAAGCAGTCCCAAGCGAGTCTCCGAAGGCAAGAAGAACTGAAGAAAGAGCGGAGCCCCCAGTGAATTGATGGAACTCAATTTGGAAGCATCAAAAGAGCAAGTCGTCAGATAATGGGACGTTGAAAGGTGGGGACTGCCTGTATTGCTTCCTTTTAAATGATTATGCTTTTGGAGCGCTTGCAATTCTGTCAGTAGCTGAATTGCATCTGAACTTTTGTATGTGTTTGCAATACAAACTTCTGTTCTAATTTTGGCTGCCTGGAGTCTCAGGGCTGGGGGAAATTTGGGTTACAACCACGTAAATTAAGGATAGTAACATTTAGAAATCCTCATCTTAGCCATTTGGTTAGGGTTAGGAGCTTGTTCATGGCGTTGGTCCTTGGGAGATTTGGGAACTGTAGTTCTCGCCCCGTTCCATTTCCAAGCTCGTTGAAGGCCATCTTGCATTTATTTCCTTGGGTTTCCATCTTTGAGGGTTCTGATCTGTGCTGGAGAATGAAGCACTCGGAGAGGGAAGCAGCTGGGTCCTCTGGGGGCAGAACAGACTGTACATTTTCAGGTCCGAGGCAAGGCATCGTGGTGTGTGTTTGATTGCTGCTTTCTGTTTACTGAAGAAGTCTCTGTAGGGAGATGATTGCCGTAATGAAACGGAAGGAGTTTCCTTCTGTGCCAGCGTTATTACTGCTGCTAATACAGAAACACAGGGAAGGGTGACCGAGAGCGGTCAAAGGTTGGAAAGCCAGCCTTATGAGGAAGAACTTAGGGAGCTGGGAATGCCTAGCCTGAAGGAGGGGAGACTGGGAGGGACCTGTTGTGGTCGTGTGTCTTCAAGTCCTTTCCAACGTATGGGACCCTCAGGTGAAGCTGTCATGGAGTTTTCTGAGAGTGTGTGACATCCCCAAGGTTATCTGGTGGGTTTCCATGGCTGACCGGGCCATGAACAGCCACACTCACTGGCAGCAGAGAACTCCATTGCTCTGAATGGTGGGCTAGCTTTTAAGGTGAGTTTCAGGGCTCGTGTCAAGCGATGCAGCACAGATATGATCCCATAGCTACAGCCCGATGAGAATACCGGCCGCTGTTTTGTAGAAACATACCTGCAGAGCAGTCAGTATGAATAATGACCTACCTGCTAATGTTGAGCCCTCTCCCAGTTTCTGGAGTCCCTGTTCCAGCCCAGATCTCACCTATCTGAGACCACGAGAAATACCTGTACTCAAGGAACCGGGAAATGAAATGCGTGACACAACGGCTAAACCAACACCACTGCGCTAGCCGAAACGAGAAATGCAATCCACCATCAGCTGTCGAGAACCGGGGAACATTTATAAATTACTGGAAAATGTGCCACGTACGGCTTCAAACATGAGTCATGAATTTAATTTATTATGACATCTCTCAATATAATGCATTGTGATTTATTGGTTGCACAGATGTTTAAGCATTGTAATTGTATTTGTATTTTTTTTAAACAGATAATTCTGTGGCATTTTGTTTTGAACTGTAGATTCTTCAAGGGTGCCTTTCCTGATTCATTTGGGTGCAGCTCATGAGTTAATGAAGTCTTGGAAGTCCCGGGAGTTGAGAAGCGAGGTTTCTTATCATTAGCAGTCTGTGCTCCATCTACTGTTCATTAGTTTAGCTGATTGAGAACCAACGAGCAAAGGCAGACAGAGATCCAGGCTTTGCGGAATTATTTTGTGGTTGTTGTTTGGCATCAAGTCAACTTCGGCATGGTCACTCTTATCCGTGGGAGACCTCCAGTTTTGCCCGTCATCAATAGCCCGGCTCAGGCCTTTCAAATTCAGGGCTTCTGAATCGATCCACTTCTAACACAGTCTCTCTCTTCTCCTACCGCTTTCCACTTTACCAAGCAACTATCCCCTTTTCCTATGAGTCGGATGACATTATCTCATGACGCATCCAAAGTGTGATGGCCTCTGTTTAGTCATGTAGGATTATGCAGGCATATTTTTAAATTAAAAAAAATAAAAATAAAATCAGAGGTGCACCATGATGGACCAGAAAGAGAAAGAGATTCTAAGCTTGTCCGGCTGACATCCAGAATATTTTGCCAGGCTGAGCTTCCAGTTAGATGTTACTTCAAAGTACTTCCCAAGAATGGGAATGGGAAGTTTTATTGTCCTTGTTATGTGCCTTCAAGTTGTTTCTGGCTTATGGCAACCCTATCACGGGGTTTTCTGGGGCTGAGAGTGTGTGACGTGCCCAAGGTCACCCAGTGGGTTTCCATGGCCGAGTGGTCTCCAGGGTTTGTTGTCCAATGCTCAAACCACAGAACCACACTGGCTCTCAATGGGAAATTTACTGCCTTGATATCTTAAATGTGGTTTTATCATCTCAATAAAGAGGCAGATCTGCAACCATTAGCCCTTGCATTTCTTCCTCTAAAATGACTTTTAATACCTGTGCCTGATGAAGAAGCTTGTGAGCTTCAAAAGCTTGCAGAATAGATTATGCACCTTTTGCTTGTCACCATGGTGTGTATTTTGGATTTTGCATTTAAAAGGTATAGCTACACTGCAAAAGGAGCAGAGTTATCCCTCACCAAGTTATGATCGTAATGGAAACATTTCCACCTTTGTTACCGGAGGGAAAAAGAGTGGGTTGCAATTAACTAATCATTTTTGACTAGTTATTCCCTTTCATTGCCAAATAAAGAATTGACACAGAAGGGTGATGTTCTACACTCTCTCCTAGCAGAAAACTGTTGTTTTCTTGGGCCATTCAGTGTGCAATGCATAAATGTTATCTTAGAAACTTCAATTTCCTCTGCCTCCCCTGCTTTTGTGGAGAGGGAGGGCTGATGGCAAGTACTGATTGGATTCCCAAGCTTTATTAGTCCCATTCTTAACGAGGATGGCTTCTTGAATCAATGGCTTGATAATTGTCTTTCATGGGCTCTGGTGCGTTTCAGATAAACTCACCACTTACTCCGGCAAGAGTTACAGAGATCACTCAATGAGCATTAAGCAATCTGTCGATATCGTAGGTCGTTTGCAAGGACCACCCTTAAAGCTTTCCATAGGGTTGTTGTTGGCTTTGAGCTGGCAAGATGGACACTCTGCAAAAACCTGAAAAAGACAGGGGAGGTACTATCTTTCATTTCCTGGAACCAACTGAGTTGTATTTGTTACAGATCGAAAAAGAAAATCATCTCCATTTATGAAAGATAATCAAGGATCCGTGTATCCAGGACTTTGGGAGTTTGAGGTTCCGGAGACTCTCAGATTTAAAAAATAAAAAAAACGAAATGTTAATTTCATGGTTGACAAGATCAGCTCGAAAAAAATCCCATTTCCCGTCAGGTCATCCTCCAATGCAGTTTTGGGCAAGGCAAGAAGGAAAAGCAACCAATTTAAGCAGAGGGTGCAGAACTTCTTTCGTCCAAATTGGGCCAAAATCAACTTCAGAGATTGTATCTTCACTCCTTTATGGTGTACCTTCAACTTGTTTCCAACTTATGCTGACCCTAAAGTGAATCTGTCACAGGAAGTTTCTTTGCAAGATTTATTAGCCCCAACCTGGGAAAAAAGCAGGATATAGATAAAGATCATTATCGTTATCATCAACAGGAAGTTTGCTGCTGTCTTCCCAAAAGGCTGAGAGCGTATGATTTGCCCAGTAGGTTTCCATGGGTGAGCTGAGATTCAAACTCTGGTCTCCTGGATTTCTAGTGTAACACTCAAATCAGTGTGTCATGCTGAATTTCTTGGTTTCTTCAAGTAGACTCCAGGTTATGGCCATCCTCTCCTGGGGTTTCCTTGGCGAGATTGTTTTTCGGAGAGGTTTTGCCACTGCCTTCCTTTGAGGTTGACAGAGTGAGACTTGTCCAAGGTCCTCCGATAAATTTCCATGGCTGATCACAGATTTTGAGCCTCGGTCTACAGGAATCCTAGCCCAACACTCCGACGATTGTACTACGCTGGTTCTAAAACAACAGGGTTTTCTCTGGCTGGCTCTGGCCTCTCACTGAGGCTGGGAGAGTGTGACCTGCCCAAAAATCTCCCAGAGTCCTAGTCCAAGACTCATATCGTTTTGCCACTCCTGTGCTCACTGCCTCATCCTCGCTACTGCTGCAGAATTGCATTTACTGTGTAGATTGCTTTCAAAGGAGAAGACCTGCTTTAAAAAAAAAAAAAATACCAGGCAGCCTCTGCATTTGACAAGAGTCCTTGGTTTTGTAACAAAAGCCTCATTTTCAGCATTTTGTGAGCATTAGCGTTTCTGAAAACAAGCTGCACCCGGGCCCAGGGTTCAGCAAATGTTCTATCAAGCTGTAATTGCTCAGGCGCCAAGAAATCTGGGACTCGCATTAGAGAGTCATTACACTGGGAGAGAAGGAACAGACAGCGACGTTAGCTCCCGAGTCAGCTTGCCTTTCTTTCATTTTGCAGCTGGGAAGGCAGAAAGTGGGGTAGGATTTCCAGCCTGGTGGAAGAGCACTCCTGTGTGTCACATATGTACGCACAACAGAATCATAGGCCATTTCCGCACCAGACTGCTATATTGCTATTATTCCACTTTCAACATCCTATGGAATCTCGGCGTTTGCAGTTTAGGGAGCGGCCTCAAAGGCCATCCTCAAAGGCCCCTCTCTAAACTCCAAAGCCCAGGATTCCATAGGATGTTGAAAATGGAATAATACCACTATAACAGTCTAGTGCGGAAACGATCATAGAATCACAGAGTTGGAAGAGACCCCAAAAGGCCATCTAGACTAACCCCAGCCCCATCAAAGATGGCCATCCAGCCTCCGTTTAACAACCTCAGAGGATGGCAAAGGCAAAGCCCCTCTGAGCATATTTTGCCAAGAAAACCCCAGGATAGGTTCGCCATAAATCGAGATGACCTGAAGTTACACAACAACAACTTCAACAATAACATGCATTTTACACTAAAATGCACCTTTCTCTGCATTTTGTCCAAAGATTCATTTTTGTTTTGGTCAGTATTTTAAATGAAAATGTGCACATGGCATGCATTTTTGGCATCTCTAGCTGAGAAATGCATTGCAAAATTTGGAGAAGTTGCAAAAAACTGGAGAGTAGCTACATTACACATTGCGGATTACTCCAGATACGGTGAATCAGGTCAGTTTGCTTGGAAAATGCAAATTGTGGAGTCTCTAGAGCAGTGGCTCATGCAGAGGCAAAGTGGCAAACCCACTCAATGAGTGCCCATCATCATCATCATCATCATCATCATCATCATCATCATTATTATTATTATTTGCTCTCTTGGAGCTCTCTGATGGCACATAAGTGAAAGAAACAAAGAAACTTGGAAGTGAAAACCTGTTTGTTTGTTTGTTTGTTTGTTTAGTTAGCTATTGGTAGAAAAAGCTGATTCTGGCTTTCAGAGAAGCCATTGCCCGTAGCTAGTTCTGGAGATGAGATGGAAAAGCGAAAGTTAGCATTACCCACCCCAATCAATAACATTTTGGGCTTTTAATTTCCCTGCAAGATTTCCTGTTTGGCTTAAATTCAGCTCTCCTCTTTTCTCAAGAGCTTAGGCGATTGTATTGCAAAAAAAAAAAAAACAAAGAGGGAGAACTTGGCTGCCACGAGGTGAATGTTCTTAAGCTCTTAAAAGACCGGCAAGAAGACCTCTGAAAGAAGGAAGGATGCTTATCTTTTTATTCCTGCTGCAGAGCAAAAACAAAGCAAAATCCTAAGTGCCAAAGTAGTTCTCTTTGAAACCTATAAATCACACGTGTCAAACGTAAGGCCCGCGGGCTGAATCTGGCCCACCGGACCATTTCACGTGGCCCTCGCAGCTCTCCTCCGGCTGCAGAACTCCCCCCACCCGGCGAGCTCAATCCCCCCGTTGCAAGCCCCGGTTGCCGGCATCCCGAAGAGGGGCCCAGCGGCCGGCCCTCGCGATCTACTTCTGCTTCTGACTGCTCCTCTGTCCAAGTCTCGCCGTCAGCGCGTTGCCACGGGTTACCACGGCAGCGCTCCGCGCAGCTCACAAGACTTGGGCGAAGGAGCAGTCGGAAGTAGAAGTAGGTCGTGAGGACTGGCTGCCGGGGGCCCGCGATGCGGAGATTGGGCTCGCCGAGTTCCGAGAGGGGCGGAGGGGCAGAAAGAGGCGTGGAGAGGGTTCGATACGGTGTCTCAAGGTAAGGGGGGATCTCCTTGATGTGGACAGGGTGAGACAACGTCGCCTTACCAACTTATTTGTTCTACCTGTCTCAACTCGGACCAAAAAGTTAAACAAAGTTAATGTAGTTAGCGCTTGGTGATATTCGTCTGACAATTAAAAAAAAACACCTTTCTGCTTTCAAAACTCATTTTGTGCAACAGTGGTACACTTGACTACCTGCTTGCCATTATTTTTTCCTAGACTTCTAGTTTCAGAGCTAGTTATTACTAAAACCGGTAACAATCGAATGCAGAGGCAATTATTTAATAGGATAAAAGAGTAGATACATTCATATATAGTCTTACGGATAGAACTGGCCCTCTGGGGGCAACCATAATGCTGACACGGCCCAAGATGAAATGGAGTTTGGCGCCCCTGCTATACACGAAACCTACAGACACAGAGCGGCGAAGCCGTCTGGGCACCGGAGTCCCGCTCTGGAGACCAGAGTTCGATTCCCTGCTCTTTTTTGTTATGATGAGAAAGAGAAAAAAAAGAAAAATACATAATGTGACAAACATAAAAGTGAAGGGAAAGCTTACATTTCTATTTTTCTCCAAATTCCATTTACATAATATTACTTATACAATGTATTATAAGTCATACTGATTATATATTTCGATTTTAGATATCTAAATCTCATTCTCGTTATACCCATTACTATTACTTATTCCCATTTTCAAAATACTGTGGATAATTTCATTCTTGTTTCTATCCTTTTCAAAAAATATAATATTCATAATTTCATTCTTATTTCTTTCCTAAACCTTAATTATCCTTTCCTAATTATTCTTATTACCCTACATACCAACATATTCTCTCTCTCTCTCATATACATATATATACACACACACACACACACACACACACACATATATTTACCTATTGTACCCTAAATTTAACCTGTTACTAAGTGTACCCCATCCCCAGAGCCTATTATACTTCAATATATTCCACTTTCCAAAATTGTGACACCTTCCTCTTTTACTAACATCTTTTCCACGAATATCTTCCATATCGGTTCTCTACTTGGCTGTGGAAACCCAGGGCCTTTCCGCACTACACTGTTATAGTGCGATGATTCCACTTTTAACCTCTTCTGGAACCCCCTGCAGGTTGGTGGGTGAATTGAGAATTCTCAACTACAGAGCTCTTTGGCCTCAATAAACCACAGTATTCCACAGGAGGTTGAAAGTGGAATAACGGCACTATAACAGTGCAGTGCGGAAAGTCCTTCACGGGGTGACCTTGGGCACGTCACACACTCTCAGCCCCAGAAAACCCTGTGATGGGAGTACTTTAGGGTTGCCGTAAGTCCGAAATGACTCGAAGGCACACAACAACAGCTGTAAGGTGTACTTTATAACCGCAAAAGCGGGGGCAGATTGGGGGTGGTATCAGTTTTGAGATCGCTAGAAGAAGCGAAGACTCCAGGAAGCAGAACAAGAACCAGTTCCTCCCAAGGAATGCTGTTACAAATTGGAATTGGAGGGGTGAGAAATTGGAGTGCCAGCCTGCATTGAGCTCAACCAAACTTCCCAACCGGAAACGCGCCGCGGCGCACCGGTCCACCCTGCAGCGGCGGCGAACAAGCAAGCCGCAGACAGAAAACCCAGCCATGGTGTACGAAGTGCTAACGTTGGGCTTTTAAGAAAACCCATTAAAGATTTAAGGCACATTTCTTCAGCTAGATTAGACCGCAAGATTTTGGAAAGGTCTAGCTGTCTAGGAGCTGAGATTTACTCTCCCATTTTCGGTTTTTTGGCCTGTTGCTGAACTGAGCAACATGTTTGAGTTCTAAAAAAGCTCTGCTGGAATGTCTTTGTTGGAGACACTAGAAACTTTTTACTTATGCGCACACAGAGTAAATTCAGTAGCCCTGACGCATCGTTTCGTCTGATCTTAGCTTGCAGGGGCAAAATTTGGATGGAATTTCGTGGTCTGTGGAATGCAATGGAGCAATGCAAGCTGCAAAATAAAGGGTGAAGAACCCTGTGAGACCTTTGCCTTAGGATCACCGTATGCTGGAAATGAACTTGAAGGCACACAACAACAACTCAGTTCAATTTTGCACACGTTTACAAAGCTCCCCATTACTTTTAAAGTTACTTTTTTAAAAGGCCATTTGCAGGCAGTTTAATAGAAAATTTCCCATCTTTTCCTCCATTTTTGGATAAATCTTAAGGGTTCCTCCTACATCCGGTAAGGAAAAGTAATCCAAAAAGTAACAATAAGCATGATAAATGATTTCTTTCCAACCGTACAAATGGCGCTCTGTGAAATTTAAATCTCTACAAAAAGTTACTTTAGAAAGTACCTTTGCAAACTCAGTTCATGAGGGGCTTTGTGTGACAAGTCTACTGATAAATTTGGAGACTTCAAAAGTGGAGTTTCTCCTGTGTTAAGAGATGAGTGTTGGTTTCTCTCTGCTTGATATTCCGTTCTCCATATTATATTGATATTAGGAGTTCTTTGAAGTGTATTTGCAGCTGGGGAGAAAGTAGAAAGACACTCTCTCATGGGAGGCAATTTGCTAAAGCTCTTGTACTAGTTAAAAATATTCCTACAAGCCAGAGAGGGATTAGACTTATTTTAGCATCTCCCCTTCTCTACTGAAGCCTCGTTTAATGGGGTATTAGGCGTCAGATGCAGCCATTTGGTCCTAATGATGTTTAAAAGGGAGGGAGACAAACTCTTTAATGAGTGGCAAGGCTTTGAGGAATACGGAGGCAAAGGAACCGGAAACTCTTTAAGGCGCCAGAAATTGTGGGTGTTTTCAGGGACGGATGGTGTTTGCCGTTTCAGTGGAGCGGTGACTCCGTAGTCCTGGTTTTCACGTCCAGCCTAAAGGAGCTCTCCGTGGTTCTGAATCCTATTTCTCCTGAATAATTTCAGTGCCTCAGACAGCTCTGCCAGTATTATGGAGCAGCTACGATACTTAGCTGATACATAATACTGCCCTACTTACTCGAGGGGCAGTACAGTGTAGTGGTTTGAGCATTTTACTGTGTCAAGTTGCTTGGCTCCCTGTCGTGCGGAAATGAGCATCGTTCACTGGATGGGTTTTGGGGCAAACGTCTTTAACCGTTGCATAAAGGCTACTACGTATCCCGGGCAGCCTGCCAAGGTTCCTCAGCTGCCTTATTAGCTAGATAACGGCAGCTCCGCCTAGCAGCCGCAGGGCTGAAGTAAACGCTCAGCAAAGACACAACAACAGTCCAGAAAGGGAACAGTCCAAAAACCAAACCAATGATCCGAGTGAAGCGTCGCGGTCCAAGGTCCAAAGCACACAGGCGGAGGACGCGAGAATCTCCATGGCTGTCACCATCCGGAGCGTCAGTAGTTCCCAGTAACCTCCTCTTGTTGAGGCCTCTGATTCTACAGCCTCGGCATCCTGGCCGACCGTGTCCCAATTAACAAGCTCTTCCCGTAGAAGCGCTGCCCCGGCCTGGGCTCTCCCTTTACCTCCTGCGCCGGCTGCCGTAAGTGCCGCCTTTTTGTGTTTCTGGGGTGTGGGTGCCGGGGAGGGACCTCTCTGGGTCCTGGGAATCCGTATGGTAGAAGGGCATCCCGGTTAGGCGTTGCTAAATGTATCCGTAAGGGCCGTGGAATACACAGAACTCTCCTCCAGCACCCCATTTCAAGTGAGCTGATTTTTCTTCCTGTCAACTTCCTTCCCCGTCTAGCTTTTGGCTTCTTCTTTTTTTTTTAGACTGCAAGAAATTGGAATTACTGTGGCTACAATCAATATGCAAATGTGATATCAAATTCAACCAGACTGAGAATCCATTTTCCGCAGCATGGTGGCCTCTAGATGTAAGTCCCACCATTTCCAGCTAGCACGGGTGCTGGTCTCTACCGTCCTGAACACACCTCGTCATATCCGGATTTGGAAGATGTGACGCTTGGCTAGTCCTTTATTAGGAGACCACTGGGACTGGAAGACTAGAGATCTCTAAGTAGTGCTAGGGAAGAATTACAGCCCAAACCCCAGCAGAATGGCTCCTTCTGGTCAGAGCTGGCAGTCGGGGGTAAATCTGAATCAATAGAAAGTAGCTCCCTATGGTCCTATATATCGAGGAAGAGGAGGAAGAGGAAGAAGAAGAAGGACAAGGAGGAAGTGGAGAAGGAGTATGGGAGGGGGAGAGAGAGAGAGAGAGTGGTAGTTGTAATTAATCCATTATTGTTTATTTCTATGCATTTAGTTTTTTCTTTGACAACAGCATTGCCAAATTATCTTAAATTCCTGCTGGATTCTGAAGCTGTGTTTGTTGTCTCGAGAGAGAGCAGTCGTTCTCAAGAGCCCTTGTGAGTAGCGCCTTTTTCTCCCCAATAAAGATTGATTATAATGGCTGGATAAAAAGAAGGCAAATGGAACTTTTGCAGCACATCCTATTGACTTAAGGGGGAAATAAAAAGCACCAGCCACCCATATGTTAATTATATTTTTGCAGATTTTGACTGAACGTTGTTCATTCGTTGGAGGCTTTGACGTGGCTTTGCGGGGAATGCAGGCAGAAAGGGAATCTTTGGGGACAGGCGTCCAAAGTTACCTTGAATCAAAAAAGGGCAGGATTTGGACTTCTTCATTCGCCTCCATCCAAAGGTACCATATGGGCAACGGGCAGCCAATGGCCTCCATATTGGTTGGCCAGTGATGTGAATCAGCTCTGAATTTCCACCTGGGCTGTAATGGAGATATCCAAGGTACTGAATCCTTTTTGCCCCCAGTAGGCTCTGTACCTTGGATGTGAGCTTTAATGTTCGGACTAAACCCCGGAGCAGGTTCACAGGCTCGTTGAGATGGGAGCCAACGGTCGGCACCCAACACAAGTGCAGTAGTTTGCTGGCACTTTTTTTTTTTAAAATACCATCCATTGTTTTTAGTTTTGATGAGTTTAGTGAGGGACTTAAAAACTTTTGCAGAAATCCTCTCGTGCTGTAGCTTAGAAGGGGAAACTAGAGCTCTGTTTGACAGATAAAACCCAATATTTATTTAATACAAATAAACTAATTCACAACAGAAGAAAAAAGAAAAGAGAAGAAAGAAAAAAAATTATACATAAACAGTCTGTGTGCATAATTAAAGCTAAAATTAAGCTAAGCTGAAATAGTTGAACTAAAACTAAAACACATGAGTAAAATCCTAATCTGTTACCATAAACACAGGCTACTTGTACTAGCTGACTATAAAGCCCTAAAGAATTCTGTTTCCTCCCTGTACAAACTGTAAATGGAAAAGAAAAACCAATTAATAGAAAGTGTCTTATTCTAGTATTACAGATCTGACTAAACTCAGCTGATTGGAATTGCTAACAACCGTAGCCACAGATCGTACCATCATTAGCTTTTTAGTTGCTCAAAATATCCATGGACGGTTTTTAGTCTATGAAAAAATCTTCAACTGGTTTACCTTTCTCAAATCCACATCAGTCTGGCAATTGGGGGTAAAGTCTGCAACTTTAAGAAGCTTTTCTTCCGCACTTGGTATTTTTCAGTTTTTCATTTATTATCTTAACTGTCACCTTTTGGGCAACCAGAGCCCCTAAGACATTGGAAATTGAACAGAAACATCATAGACCTCAAGAAAAAATTGAAAAAAATAGCAAGGGGTACTTTCACGCTATATAGTAATAGTGCTATGATGCCACTTTAATTGCCATGGCAACTTCCTATGGAATCCTGGGATTTGTAGTCTGATGAGGTACTAGAAGAGCTCTCTGGCTGAGAACTCTAAGTTTGCTGTTGGCATTGTGTGCCTTCAAGTTATTTCCGACTTATGGCAATCCTAAGGTGAACCTGTCATGGGGTTTTCTGGGGCTGAGAGTGTGTGACATGTCCAAGGTCACTCCGTGGGTTTCCGTGGCCAAGCAGAGAATTGAACCCTGGTCTCCAAAGTTGTAATGCAATGCTCAAGTCGCTACACCATGCTGGCTCTGTATTCTAATCACACCTCTAAAAACCCCAGCAAAGCACAGGGTGTCATAGGATGTTGCCGTGACAGTTACAGTGGAATAATACCACTATAGATATAGTGTGAGAGAGCCCCGGACTAAAACTCTTCTGTAAACATAACTCAAAACTGTTAGCAGAATCAAAGCAACCACCCCTGGTTTTAAGGAGCAGAAAGTTCCTTCCCAGAGAAGTCTAAGTATCTCCGCCGAGCTAGAAATCCCAGGATTCTGCAAGATGGAGCAAGGACACTTAAAGTGAAATCAAACTACCGCAACCATGCAGCGTAGTCATAGTACTGGAGACCCCGAGAAATGAATCAATTGCAGAAAGTGCATTATTGGAAAAGATCTTCCCTTCTCCCGACAACACGTTACCGGCATTTAGGAATCTCGGTTCTCAGCTTGGGTTGCTAAGCAACCCTCTCATCTGGGTCCCCCTCTTCTCTTCCTCTTGCCCGTCTAGAGCAACTGACCCAAAAAAGACCCCACAGGGGTCTATTGGCAAGAAGCAAGCAAGGAGGGGACTTCCGAGGCCCAGGTCCCAACTGGGCACTGGCTAAGGGAGTTCGCTTCCCCATCATTAGAAGAATTAAAGGTATCCCTCTTTGGAGAACCCAAATTTCCCACTTCTGTTCCTTTGCGGGCTACTGGGGGTGGTGAGACCCCCTTGGCATCCCACACGGGAAGAGGAAGACTCTGGAGCATCACAACACAGCGTCATGTAGGGGGAAAATGCTATCAGCCTGGAAGAGATCGGGGGCCAAGGCTAGGGGCCACGTAAGGGCCCTGGGCAGTGCTTTTCTGACTTCTGCCTAAAGCAACAGAAAATGCAGCACTGAATTTTGCGGGCCATTTGTTGTTATAAAAAGACGGAGACGAGGAATGACCTCTCAGACCTAACATGGTTTTTATTAGAACTCTGTCTTCCATCCTAATGCCCCACAATTTTGAAAGTCTGCCTTTCTCTTTGGAAAAAAAAATCCCTTTACAAATGCAGACAGCAGAGGTGTCAGCTGAAACCTCTCTGTATGTGTGTGTTTGTGTGTCTCTGTGTGAGAGAAGACATTGTATTTTGAAACACCATCTTCACTTGGAAGAGTTCCTGCCCAGTAGCCAGTCTGGCTAGGTGATCCTGGAACTTATAGTACAAAAAAGGAACTTTTCCAAGCTACAATTCTGCCCCCTTGGAATTGCACGGGGTGGGGACAAGATGGCTTTGGTTTGAGTTTAAGCCCCTCCTCCCCGTGTCCTTTGGTGGATTCATCAGCTCTTATTCCAATCTCTTCTCAGATCTATTTCCACGACCATCAATCACCCTTAACCAAAGGGAGGAATAATTATTATAATTGTAATAATTGTAATAAACGATGCTGGTGCTGGTAGCAGCCCTGCCAAATTGGCAGTTAACCATGCAGGAGTATCTGCCTCCATATCTAGCAATCTACCTCGACCAAAGGGAACGACAACAAAAACAACCACCGTAACTCCAGCAACAAGAGTAACAATCCTGCCAAATTGGCAGTTAATATCTGAGGAGTAGAAATGTGAAGAATGGGTGGGAGAAGGACCAGCAAGCAAAAAGTCATTTCTCTCCAGTCAGGCGTTGTCCCAATCCAGGGTGCACTATGGAGAGATCAATCTAAAAATGTTCTTTTGATACAGTCGTCTACGCGTTTGTTAACTTACTAAATATTTTTAACCTAGACCTTTCTGTTTATGAATCCTGGGGAAGTTAACAAAAAGGAAGGGGGATTTGGTAGTCTCTGGGTCAATGAGGTGGTGAATTTGTTCTTGGTTGTAGCTTGAACTTTAATAGAGTTGGGCCATCTAGTCCAACCCTATTCTGTCACGCAAGAATGCACACTTAAAGCACTTTGGTAAGGTGCCCATGCAACCTCTGCTTAAAGAGCTCCAAAGATGGAGTCCACCACTCTCCTCAGCAAACCATTCTGCTCTCAGACATATTTTTATGGTAAAGAAATTCTTCCTCATGTGGAATTTCTGTCCATAGGATCTAAGAGTTGGAAGGGGCCACAAGGGCCTTCTAGAATCCAGTCCAACCTCCTGCCCTGCATGAATGCCCAACTAAAGCCCTGAAAGGAGCTGGCTGTCCAAGGTGCTGAACTTATTTTTGAAGAGAAAAGTTTCAAGGTCTTGGATAACTTCTTTAAAATTCAGACCAGCATCCAGAGCAGGTTCTCCAACCCACCGGCATGGAAGCCACCAGACACCACTGATGAAAAGCTGTAATTGCTGCATTCTTGAAAATTCTGGTGCTTCATCAACAAGATGCGGAAACAGTGTGGATGAAGGATCAGGCTGCCTGCTGTTTTCCCTTTTGCCATCTCCACCATCAATCCCAGAACCTCGATAGATGGACAGATGGGTGAATGGATAAACACATGGATGGATGGTCAGATGGATGGATGGATGGAGAGATAGATGGATGGATTGAGAGATAAATGGATGGATGGACAGATGGATGGATGGATGGATGGATGGATGGATGGATGGATGGACGGACGGATGGATAGATAGATAAACATGCTTTCTGTTCTCTTTCCCCACCTTTTCCAGGTTCTTTCTTCTTTCCAAGTCATTGTGACGGCAAAAGTTCCTGTCCTGCTTTTGTCCTCCTTCCCTCCTGCACCCCACGTTCACCATAACTGTCTGTCTTTTTCAGGTTTCTCCTTCCTACTCCCCAAATCGGCTTTACATGTGGAAAGTTTGCTCCCCTTCTTTTCTCTCTCTGCTTTTTTCTGAAGATCAAAGAGTTCTGAAATCACCAATCAGAGGAAACAGGTGACTCCCGTTCCCTTCACCTAGTGTGAACCTACCTCCAACTGCTTCGGTTTGCTTTTGGATGCCTTCATACCAAAGAATGGGATTAAAGAGATAAAAGGATTCCATTTCAAAGATGCTCCCCACCAGGTTCTCCCGCTCGTATGCATGCCAGTTTCAAAGAAGTCCTTTGGATCTCTAACATGCTGTTTACACGGAGAACCGGCTGGCGCAAGGATGACTAATGGGTCTGGACGAGCTTATGAAGTCTGCTATCCTTTGTCAGAAAAACTAAAACAAAAATCTTGTTTTAGTTAGAGGGAATTCTGGGAGGGACCACTTCTCTTTCACAGAGTTGCAGAATCATCTAGTCTAACTTCCCAACAATGCTGGAATTCCACAAGTGAAGCATCTCCAATGGATTGCCATCTCCTCCTCTGTTTGAAAACCTCCAGTGAAAGAGAGTCCACCATTTTATGAGCCAGCACAATCCATTGTCACTGATTCCTGCTTAACACACGTGGCTCTACCCTCCAATCCATCAACAAAGAAGAATGTGATTGAATCCCTCTACCCACTCATGCTTGTCTAGGCCAGTGCTACTCAAAGTGGGGCTCCATGGACCACGGCTGGTTTCTGGGCTACCAGCTGTCAGTCACAGAATCAGAGAATCCTAGATCTGGAAGAGATCCCAAGGGACAACTCAGCTGTGTCTTTCCTTCATTTTGCAGCTGTGAAAGCAGAGAGCGGTGTAGGTTTCCCAACCCGCTGGAAGAATGTTTATGTGTGACACGTATGTAGGCACAAGTAGGTAGATTCCTAAACTCCTAGAGCCGGCATAGACCCCAAGGGCCTTCCAGTCCAACCCCATTCTACTGTGCAGGAAGACACAATCAAAGCATTCCAGATAGATGGCTGTCCAGCCTTCTCTTTAAAACCCTCCAGGAAGGAGGAGACTCCACTATGCTCCACTGAGGCAGCAGCAGATTCCACTGTCGGATGGCTCTTACCGTCAGGAAATTCTTCCTCATGTTTAGGTGGAATCTCTCTTCCTGTAGTTTGAATCCATTGCTCCATGCCCGGCACAACGGGCCCTCTTGTCAGAGTCCCGGTATGTGTCTTTGCAATTCACTGACAGTGTTTCTTAGCCGCTCTGCTATGTAGCTCAGCATATGTTAAATTACATAATGCAGATGGTGACATAGGATACCAGGTCATCATCATCATCATCATCATCATCATCATCATCAACAGGAGGAAGAGGAAGAAGAAGAAGAAGAAAAGAAGAAGAAGAAGAAGAAGAATTTCTCTAATATATTGTACGTATTTCTGTATGCCATTTTTTAAAAAGCTGAGTACTGCATCAATAAATTTTGGGAAAAATCAGCAATTGCAAATGGTGACCCCAGTGTCCATGGGAGCAGTGAGTCTGCTCTGGGTTATAGCCCAGATTTTAAAAGAGCCATCCACAGTGATGAAACCTGCCCCCTGAAAGAGATTCAGCACTTTGGACAGATCCAAAAAGGTTTAGATAGTTTGGGTGAAAACCTGGAATGGATTCATCACTCCAAGGGAGCTGCCAGCTGCCACCGGGTCTGAAGGGCGGCTGTGCCCCTATACGCACACATTAGCATGAATTTTTTGTGCTAACAGTGCAGGCCAATTGATGTTCTTCCTCAGTCTTAGACAGGTTGTCTCTGTAGATGAGTAGATGGAGCTAGGTCAACTGTCTCATCTTTTCTGCCAGGGACAACCACATTCTGGTATGTGGTTGACTGTGAGGATGGAAACGGAGCTGCCTTCACCATCCTTGGAGCAGTTAATGAGTCATCTCCTTGTGGTTTTGTGAGTGACAAGTACACGGACTCTGGCTCTGGCCATGGCTGGTTTTTTTTTAAGGGAAAAGATAATTCTTGCATTATTTTTAGCTGCCGAATCAATTGAGCGAAAGGTAGCTAGTCCTTTGCCCCAGATAGCCTGCAGTATCTTGGCAAAGATTCTTTTTGGATTTCCCTTCTTGAAATCTCTTGTGGCCCAGGGCAGCAGCTGGCTTTGTGAATAATGCAAGTCTTGTCCTTAGCTGCAAAAGTGAGTGTGTCCTCCTCACAAGGAACAAGACGGAGTGGCAAGGTTTCAGGCAACAACACCTGGCAGCAGAGTTGAATGGAGGAGACCTGGGGTGTTGGAGAGACCTCTATGCTTCAGAATACAGATAAGGGGTGCAACATTTTAATGTTTTAAAAAGTGATTATTCTTTTTAAATGGAGAGGGACATTCATAAATTTGAATCCTGCGGGTATTGTCTATTGTTGTTGTTGTGCGACTGCAAATTATGTTCAACTTGTGGTGACCCCAAGGTGAACCTCATATGGGGGTCCTTGGCTAGATTGATACAGAGGGGTTTTGCCTTTGCATGCCTCTGAGGTTGAGAGAGTGTGACTTGCCCAGGATGACCCGCTGCGTTTTCAAACCCTGCTCCCCCAGAGTGCTACTCCAGTACTCAAAGAACTATCCCACCGTGGCTCACGGGCCTTAGTATGATGGGAGGACAACGGGATCAGGCATGGTGTGGAAATGGCCTTAGACTGTTTGCTTTTGGCAGGTCCTGCTGTTTTTGGCTGTTTTGCCTGTGAAGTACCATGTACATAGATGGAGCTATATAAATAAATGAAAGCAACGACAGCAATAGTGTGGCCCTCAAACGGCCAGAGCCGGGCCCATGTGGCCCTCTGACCTCAGGGGGTCTCTTGCAACCTGCCTTGCCCGAGCAAATTCCCACCGGCTCTGTTCTCTGGGTGGTAGAGGGAGGCTGAGGTGTGTCCCGTGGAGCAAAGTGATCGGGCGCAGGGAGAGACACAGATTACTTCCCCCAAAGTTGGGAGGGCTCGCATGGGTGGCAGCGGCAGCATTGCACGGCCGGTTGCCTTCCTTATTCCCCTCTCCATAAATCTTCGGCTCCACGGAAATGGAAGCATACGCCGGATAATCGGCGTGATGATAAAGCAGAGAGAGGAGTGGGAGGGTAGCATGGCGACGGCATAGCGGAACAACCCTCTTCTGTTTGATGTGATTATTAAGCCGGGCGAGGGCTCCTGCTAGGATGGGAAGTGACAAGCCCCTTTGCTGCATGAATTGAGAAAGTGACACTTAATAAAGCCGAGACAGAAGACGTCCCCCTGACGGGTCGCTTGCCGTAAGCACCACGCTGGGAAATCAGCAGCGACCAGCGATGAGCCGTGTTAGTTTAGTCATGTCATAATGATACTCAGTTGAATCGTATTTCTTGCTGCCCTTCCCGTTGCTCTGAGTTTCCCAACTCTTTCTCATAGGGGGATGGGGAGGAATAAAAAGCCTGCCTCACAGGGCTGTTGTTGCTGATGCTGCCTGAAATCACTAACCTAGAGCTCATGTTAATGATCCCCACATATTTACTGGTTTAAAGAATACCTAGGGACCAGGGACTCCTCACCCCTCACTTACTGGGTAGCAGCTGCTGTGAGAGACGGGAGCCTGTTCCTTTTATCAACCGGGAAGCAGTCGACTGATGTTCCTCAACTCTGGTAAGAGATCTCCACTGGTGGGGGGCAGCAACAGGGGTCCTAATCCCAGCTGTCACACCAGGGACTGTTCAGAAGAGGAGGTGGAAACATCAGTCAAGTGCTTCCCAGTTGACAGGGGAACGGATCCCTGTTGCTTGCAGCAGCTGCCGCCTGGTAAGTCAGGACTGGGTGGCTGTCAGGATAGAGACACTTCTCCTGGGCCTGAATTGGTTTGGTGAGAAACATGGTGGAAATACCCCAAAGCTTCCTGGAAGGAATTTGGGAGCAACTGGTTTGTCTCTTTTTTTTAATTTTGCAAACAACAGCAACAAACATGAAGTGTCCAGGGGTCCTCCAGACATGTTGTTAATGTCCTCCCCACTCCCTAAAGGGCATTTTGGAACATTTTATTTTGCTGTTGTATTTCCTGGGGCTCTGGAGGGACACAAAAATGACTGTGTGGACCACATGGACTCATGGAATCTTCTATCTCTGCTGAAAGGAGTTGTTATATGTTTTGGTGTGTGTTTAGATTTCATCTAGCACTTCCAAAGAGAGGCAGTCTCTTAGCCCCCGAGGAGGCCCGTTCCACCGTTGATGAAATAATTGGCTGCTGCTTTTGTACTATCTATGCTGCTGTCTTCTTCTCCCACCTGCAGATGGTTGGTGGCTGCATCTGTGAAGTGACACATCCCTACACTGGCAACGGTATCTCCTTCTCAGGGAAGACAGCTCAATCAGCTCCTGGTAGCACAGCAGTGAACGCTCGATTCCTATGGTTTCAATTAGTTCCTTCTACCTTGGAAAGCAGAAACGCTATCAGAAAACTCACAGAAAGCAGTGCTCTAGCTTGGAAGGAAGTCAGGTTCTGCTGTAACTCCTTGCATCTCTCAGCTCAAGGCATGAGTCACTCATCGGAAGGATATTGAAAAGCTGCAGTGTGTCCAGAGGCGGGTGACCAAGGTGGCGAAAGGTCTGGAAATCAAGCTCTGAGAAGTATGCATGGATTCATTTAGCCTGAAGGAGACTGAAGTCATGGAATAACTGTCAGGCGGATGATGGAGTGAGCTTGTTTTCTGCTGCTCCAGAAGCTAGAACCCAAACCAATGGATTCAAATTACAAGAAAGGAGGTTCCATCCATTCTTGAGGAAGGACTTTCTAATGCTAAGAGCTGTTGGTAGTTGAATAGAGTAGTTCAGAAGCTAAGTGGTGTGATGTCCTATCTAGAGGAAGCTTCCTTGGACGAAGAAGAGGAGAACTAGGGCCATTTCCACTCTACACTGTTATGGTGCTATTATTCCACTTTCAACTCCTATGGAATCCTGGGGTTTGCAGTTGAGGGAGGTACCTTGAGAATTCTCAGCCAGAGAACTCTTTGGCCTCAGGAAACTACAAACCCCAGAATTCCACAGGAGGTTGAAAGAGGAATAATAGCACTATTACAGTGTAGTGCAGAAATAGCCTAGGATGGTGGGGCCCCATTGGAGCTAGAGGAGGCAGCAGTCCTGGCATGGCACCAGCGGAGACAGAACCTGGTCCATCTCAGAAAACAGCTGTATATCAGGAGGAGGAAGAGGAAGAGATAGTGGCAGAGGTACTTAACCCTTTCAAGAGAAGTCAATTAAAGTACCAAGAGTAAAAGTTCAGGCACCTCACTGCTCAATCCAGGAGCTAGTGAGGCCAGCGGCATTGATTTACTGCTGGATTTAAATTAATGCAGCCCAGGTCACTTTGTTGCTACAGAACAACAGTTCCCAAGCCTTCCTGCAACCCTGTCTGACATCTGTGGCTTCCTGGCCTTCAATACCTACTTCTGGACTAATCTTTGTGGCAACTACCTTCTTGGCTTTGGACTTTGCTCAGGACTGTTTTCTCCCTTTGAGCCTTGGACTGTCCGGACCACACTTCTGTTTGTCATGCTTGGGACTGGCCTGGCTTTCCTCTACCAGTTCTTGTGAATTATGGTTATGCTCGTGTGGGCACTCACTGGCTTTAAACAGGATTATTTCAATAAAGCCTTCAATAGAAGTTTATAAAGAGAGCTTACGTGGCCTCCTCTTAGGGATGCTCCAACGGTGTGTTCCTGCACGGACTGAAGATTGGACGAACTTCCCCTTGGGATCTTTTCCAGCTGTATAATGCCAGGACTAACTCATCGCCGATGGGAGCTTGGACTTAAGCCTGTGATGCTTAATAAAATGCAAGCAATCCTAAACATCCTTTGCCCAGAAGTTTAGAACATTTTCCATTAGTCTGATTTCATGTGCCATGCATAATTTAGATGTGCTGTGTCTCTAAACTACAGTTTATAAAGTTTTGCTTGTTGTCATTATTTATTGATGGTAAATGTGCCGTTGAACTTTGCAGGTAATCCAGGAAAAAGGAAGTTTATAAAGCTCCTCTTGTCATTTATTGATGGTAAATCTGAGGCCAAATGTCCATGCCTGAGCCAAGAAAGAGGAAATGATGGCTCATGGCATTTGCACCCCAGAAAACAGACTTCAGGAATATGATATAGAAAGCAGTGGTCACTTTGGGGGTCCAGAGGATGCTGGCTTTGTGTGCTATTTGTTGCCTGCTTCAAAGCATCCCTGCACAGCTTGGAGATCAGGTGTGTAATTCTTTGTGAAGGAAGAAAACAATGGGTAATTTAAACTATTTTTTTTCCTGCTGCAAGAAACTCTTTGAAATCCACACAATTCTGTGCAAAGCTGTTGTGCATAGAAGACAGCATTTTTTAGACAACAAACAGCATTTTCTGCAAGACTATTGTGTTCTGTGCAGAAGAAGCTGTTTGCATCCGGTTAAGTAAGGTTGCCACTCAACACGAAGGCTGTGTTAGCGGAATCAGCGCAAAACTCTGCATGTGGACAGTTATGACAGGCAACCCTGATGTATGTTCTTGCCCCATGCAAGGTGCACTGAATGTTGTGATGGCCCCAAAGCACTCTCTGCAGAATTTACAGATGAGGAATCCAATAGAAACCTGGAAAGCCCCCTCCTCCCTCTATTCTTTCTCGGTAGGGAACAAGGCACTTTCTGCCACACGCATTTGAGGTTTCGTGCTCCTGGAATCAATGGATTGCAAAGTGTCCACGTGTACACCTGCCCTTTTTCAACAGAGAGGAAATCCCAGTTTCCTTTGACAGAAAGGTACAATTAGCTCAATCAATGTGGGAGAGAGGAGGTTGCCTATGGCAACCTCTCATTTCCTGTACCATTCTCCCCGGGCAAAATTCTAATGTTGTCAAGGTGGAGAACAGGTGGAGCTTGAAAGCGTTGGATGCTGGGAAACAGAAGCTCACCTCTCCTTTGCACATAAACCAATAATGGTATATTTGAGATGGGTCGTTGCAGGATGGTATGACAGCAGATTGACCTAAAAGATTCCCCCCCCCCTTTTTTTCTTTTTGCTTTTTCTTTCTTTCTCCTCTCTGACCTTCTCTTTGTGGCATCGATGCTGCGGCTCCTCACAGACGCTGCCTTGGCATATCGCATAGCAACACCTAATGGCGCAAGGAGGTAGTGGCTTCGGGAAGGACCAAGGAAGCAAAGTTCCTAAACAAAGGAAGAACGTGAAATCTTCTACCGTGATGCATGCACCATTCCCACCAGCCAGATTATCCCTCACGCTTGCAAATCAGCAAGAGAGCTCAGAGAGGGGCAGGCCCCACAGCTGAATGCTGGTAAACCAGAGTTTTGGCATGCTTAGGGCCCTCCTTGCAAAGTGTGCCTGTCCCCCATCCCTCTGAGATGGCAGGGAGGGGATGGAGACATGCTCTGTGGTTTCACTGGGGTATGGAGTCCCTCCACTAGGAATGCAAAATATATACACATAATTATTTGTTTCCAGGCTGAAAAACAGGTTTCCTCAACAGTCAGGAAACCCTGTCAGGAGGAATAACAGACCCGTGAGAAATTTCCACAGTTTTCTTGTAGAGTATGTGTGTGTGTGTGTATGTGTGTATCTGTCCGTCTGTCCGTCCATCCATCCGTCTGTCTGTCTGTCTGTCTGTCTGTCTGTCTGTCTGTCTATCTATCTATCTATCTATCTATCTATCTATCTATCTATCTTTATATAGAGATATACATAAAATTTGAGCCTGTTGGACTGAGACTCCAGGAGACCTGAGTTCAAATCTTTACTGGGACTTGAAAATCCACCTTGGGGCAAATCTCACTCTCTCTCAGCCTCAGAGGAAGGCTTAAGAGACAGTATAGTGTAATGGTTTGAGGACTGGGCTAGGACTCCAGGAGGCTAAATTCTGAATCTCTGCTTGGTGAGGGAAGCCCCCTGGTGACCTTGGGCGAGTCACACCCTCTCAGCCACAGAGGAAGGCAAGGCAAAACCTCATCCGAAGTAATCTTGAAAGCCAGCATGATATGTAGTGGCTTGAGTGGGAGTCTGGGAGACCTGGATTTGAATGATCACTCAGACATAAGGCCCCACTAGAGGACCTTGGGCAAGTCACACTCTCAGCCTCAGGGGAAGGCAATTGGCGACCAACCTCCTGTGAAGAAATCTTGCCAAGAAAACCCTAGAAAACCCAGGAAAATCCTAGAAAACCCTAGCTGAGTGCTGGTCTCAGAGTCTAGGGGTCCTTCCACCCTCCGCAGTTAGAGCTCAATGATTCCACTTTAGCTGCCATGGCAACATTCTATGGAATCCTATGGGATTTCAGCTTAGGAAAGACGATTTAGAATTCTTAGAGTGCTTCCACAGACCCAGGAATCCATGAGATGTAGTTGTGGCAGGTAGAAGGGAACATAGCTTTATAATTGTTCTTACTTATTGCATTACTTCTGAAATTTGGCTTGGTTACATGCTCATTATGTCCACCAATTAAGTTGTCTACAATTTCCTGTTGGTGGTAGCAAGGTTGTAATGTAGGCACGTTTCAAAAGTTCTCACACTACCATTAGCTCCAGTAAGCTGGTAAGAAGTTACAGAAGGGTTTAACTTGCATTTTTTCACCCTTTTACTCTGCAGAGACTTTTTTCACCTTCCCATGGGAGATGAGAATCCAATATGTGTGCGCACACACAGGCTGAACAAAGGCCTGTGAAGAGAGCATGGGAAAGAGGAGGTCTTTAAAAGCAAGTTTTTCATTCTGAGCTAGCAATCTGACATTAAGAGTGTCTTGCACATGAGAGGTCATTCCTTCAGGCATTACTGGGGAGTACAGTTGGACCTCCACTTTTGCTAGGGTGAGTGGTGGGTATGGGGGGAACCTAGACTTCCTCTCTCTTGCCCATCTCCTTCTTTGGGTGTGGGAGAGGGCATCAGGAGAAGGCTTGTGTTGTTGAGAAACTGGGTTGCAATCCACCCGTAGCTGTCCAGGCAGTGGCTGGTAGAGGAGGAGGACCAGAAGTGGGTTTTTAAAGACCTGCACAGCCTGATTGGAGCTGCCTACAGGGAAGGTTCCCCTGGAAAAAAAGCACTTGAGGTCAGGAATTGGAGAAACTTGCCAATAATCAAATTCGTGAAAGTGAAACCCACAAATGGTGAGGGCCGACTGTAGTTACAAAGTTACAAAAACAGCCCTAAGTTATATCCACCCAAAGTTAGAAGAAACATAAGCCCTGAGGCAACTAGCAAAACATTCCATGGCTCAGCTGGGAGGACTTGAATCTTGATTTCCTAAGTCTCTCTCTCTCTCTCTCTCTCTGGCATTGTAACTCCCACAACTCATCTGGATAACTTCAGAAGCTTGTGGCTTCCATATCTGTTGGGATAGTGAATTCGTTCTGGGGTTTAGCCTGGATTTTAAATGAGCTATCCATGGTGCTGAACTGTTCTCATAGACTCATAAGGTTGGAAAGGGACCCTATAGACCATCAGATCCAACCCTCTACTCAGAGCTAGAGTTGTGGTCCCCAAACTTTGGATCTCCAGGTGTTTTGGATTTCAATTCCCAGAAGCCTCAATCACTTCGGCCAACAGTCTGGAATTCTGGGAGCTGAAGTCCAAAACATCTGGAGGACCAAAGTTTGGGGACCACTGAGCTAGATCATCCCCAGAAGGGAGCTGTCCAACCTTTTCTTGAAGCATCCAGAGAAGGAGAGCCTTGGAGAAGTCCTTGAAAGATTGACACCTTGGGAAGCTTCTTCAAAGACTTGCTGCCCCATCAAAATGGAAGCCACCAAATGCCACTGCTTGATGCAACTAAACAATAGCTTTTGTGTATGTGTGTATTTTGTCCACATTTAATTGGCAAAAACCTAAGAGGTGGGCAGGAAGAAGAGGGCTTCTCAGGCCTTTCTCTGATCCACATTCTTCACTTCTAGTTCCTGATGCTGAGCAAAATGTACAAGTGGATGTGATGTCCCAGCCTGAAGACATCCATGTGTGGAAAATGAGAAGGTTGCACGTGCCCTCCCAGCTCAAGGCTGGATGGGAACCATCTGACAGCAGAGGCCGGGCTCAATCAGATAGAACCTTTAAAGGGAAGGGGGAGAGATTAATTGCAGCATACATCTTTGGCAGGTTCATCGGGTAGCCTCATCTTGCTCGGCATTGCATAACGCTCACTAAGCGAAGCAGGAACATTGGGTACAAAGACTTTTTTAAAAAATGTGCATCTCAGTTTGGAAGGCTGGGAAATATACAAATGAGTCCACTCGACATGTCAAATAGTCAGAGGCCGCATCTTGTTGGAGAAGGGTGGTAGGCTTAGTGGGTAGAGCCCCTCCTTTGTAGGTACAAGGTCCGAAGTACTCAGCATCCTCTCCCAGAAGGGGTGTGGAAGGCGTCTCTTTCCTAAAACTCTGGAGAGCAGCACTAAACAGAGAAATCTACCATGATCAATAGTTAAAACATGCCATGTGCTTTAGTAGATGAAGCCATTTCGACTGGGCATCACAAGAAAACCAAAACAGGTGCTGGAAGTCTCTTGCCTACACTGTGATGTAGGCAAGATTCCCATTGAATCAGTGGCATCACCATCCAGCAAGTGGTTTAATGGGCCTACTTTCATTGGGACTCACCGGTAGGATACAGGCCACTGAGGGGGAGGAGGATGGTGGATTATCTCATGATGATGGTGAACTATCAAGGTATGGTGAGGATCAAGAAAGCATGTGTCCCTTTCTCCGTGCAGTGATGCCTGGTATATCCCATCCCAATGGGGCATTGAATCCCCTTAAATCAGAAGGAGCTAACCTTAGTATGGAGAATAGGGCTCAGAACTTTGGATGGCAGACTGAAGTCTGGCGTGGATCCACCACTCCACTGACATGGAAGGTAGGAGTGACCGTTGGCTCCATACGCACAAGTTGTTGTTGTGTGCTCCTTCAGTGAATGGAGAGGTATTAATAGACCACAAATTAAACATGAGTCAATGGTGTGATGCAGCGGCTAAAAAAGCCAATGCCATACTAGGTTGTGTCAACAGAAGTGTAATGTCCAGATAGATGGAAGTAATAGTACAACTCTATTCTGCTTTGGTCAGAACACACCTGGAGTGTTGTGTTTCGTTCTCGGCATCTCAGTTTAAGAAGGATATTGACAAGCTCAGATGTGTCCAGAGAAGGGCAACTACGATGGCCAAAGGTCTGGAAACCAAGCCTTATGAGGAAATACTGAGGGAACTGGACATGTTTAGCTTGGAAAAGAGAAGATCAAGAGGTGACATGATGGTCATCTTCAAATATCTGAAAGGAGGTCACGTAGAAGATGGAGTGAGCTTGTTCTCCGCTGCTCCAGAGACGAGATCAAAATTGTAAGAAAGGAGATTCTACCAGATGTTAGGAATAACTTCTTTACTGTAAGAACTGGAACAGATTTCCTCAAAACGCGGTAGAGTCTCAGCCATTGGAGGTCTAGAAACTGAGCTTGGATGGCCATCTTTCAGGAGAGCTTTAGTTGCGATTCCTGCCTGGCAGGTGGTTGGATGAGACGGGCCTTTGAGGTACCTTCCAGCTCTCTGATTCTATGAGGCCAAAGTCCCGGTAGGTGCATCACACACGGCTTTTGGGATCTGAGGCCTCTGACGTGTCGACATCCATACAACAAACATGCAGCTATTCCTATCACTTGGCCAATAGGAGGTGACAGTTGGAAACATATGGAGGAAGAACTAATTAAAGTGTACCTGTGTTGATAAATTAATCTCTTTTTAATTAAGCAGAGTGGGTATTTTCTTCCCAGCGTGGAATATTAATTAGACGAAGTGCATTAGGGTGCCAGTTTACACCATTTTCTGAGCCACTGCATGAGATCGTCCCCCCCTACTTTTTTTTCCTGTTTTGCTTGATTTTGAGAGAGAAAAGAGAGCTAGAGAGATGAATGGCTCAGAGTTTTAAAGATATATTTACCAATTTAAATAAATAGCAACTAGATGGGTGGGTATGCAGGAGGCTTAACAATAATTTCAAAAAATCAGCCCATTAGAAAAACAAATGCTGAAACATCTCGGCATAATTGTTCTCCACCAACCTGGCCACCTCACGCCACTTTCCATGGCTTTTCTTCAAGTTTCTGTTGTGAAAGGTCATTTGGGTGCCCAAAATGCTCTTCTTGAAGAGCGTCATCGACAACATGATGGCAAAGGCGTAACGAGAAAAACGAAAGAGCAACGCATCCCCCAAAACTATTTGGGATCATTTCTTTTGCTTCTTGCTTTCCTCCATTAACATGCAGACAGCAAAAGTTGTGGCATACATATATATACGTCTTGCAGTGGAAGTGAAGCTGCCGTGATGAATATCAATCAAATATTCATCCCATTAATAGCTATAAATAAACAGATTGCCAGGCAAGGTATTTAGAATTCAACATTACAGTGGGGCAGAATAAATAGAAAATGACTGCCATTTTATCTCGCTTCCCAGATAAATAATAAGACCTTGGCATTGTAGGTGTTCCAATTGATGTGAAATTCTGCAGCAGTAGGTAACCAGCAAGTACAATTTGTGTTCATGAGAATCTGGGAATGAATACAGTTTTTCTTTGCCTCTTGGGACCAAGCAAAGTAACGCTTAAGTGACTGGAGCCAGGGGAGAATAGTACAGAATTGTTGTAGTTGTGTTTCTTCAAGTCATTTCTGATGTTTGGCAACCGTAAGTGAACTATCACAGAATTTTCTTCCGATTTCTTCTGAGGGAAGGGGTTTAGCATTGCCTTCTCCTGAAAGCTGAGAGAGTGTGACTTGTCCAAGGTCACCCAGTGGGTTTCCATGGCCAAGCGGGGACTCGAACTTTGGTCTCCCAGAGTGTTAATCCAACACTCGAGTCAGTACACCACATTGGCTTCCTGGGTTGTTGTGTGTCTACAGGTCAAATTGCAATTTGTAAATTGTTAAAACCAGAAATTCCCAGGAGCCTCAGTTCACCCCCCCCCTTTTTTTGGTTAGAAAAAGGTTGGTATTAGAATTCTGGTGGTGTTGGAGGCCACAGAATAATCTTATGGGGCACACTTTACCCCTTTCTCCTGTATAGAGCTTCACAGGTTATGACCAGCCCTTTGAAGCATACACAGAAACAGACTGTTGCAAAGCTGTTGCAATGGAAAAGTTTTATGATCCTTGCAACTAGCCCGGAATTTTACTGATTCAGAGTCTCCTGCCGGTAAATTTCTCTGGTTCATCCATTGCATCAGAACCGGAATCCGTTTTAGAAAAGCAATCTGATGGATGGGTGAGGAAAAAGGCGATTTATCTACAGGTATGATTCATTTTAGTCTTGGTGGCCTCCTCTTGGAGAACTCCTGCCAAACTGTCTTCCTTTTCTTCTCTGTTTTGGAACATATTTTTTTCTAAAACCTATTTTTACTTTTTGTTTTGGATAAGAACAGAGGCTCCTCCATGTCAGAGAAAGTCCTTGAAGCACAATTACCCAATTGCCTTTATGTTTTGCTTCTCTTTTGTAGAGAAGAAGATTACTAGCAGAGGCTGGCTATGAATTCTCAAATGTTGCAAACAGAGGTCATAGTGATGTAAATCCTTGCATGGTTTAAATGATAAACCAGGTTTGAATGATAAACCTGGTTTTAATGATAAACCTGACTTAACTAACCTGCAGTTACAGCATACAGAAGATGGCTCCAAGCAGACTGATGAAAAGGACTTTGCTCATCGAGAAAGCTGTGGTTCTGAGGGGCTGAAGTGATGGAGATATGGAGATATACATGTGAAACATGGTAAGTTCTGACTGGATGGAGACACCTAGATCAGTGGTGGTCAAGCTTTGGTCCTCCAAATAGTATTGGACTTCAACTGTCCCGGTTGCAGGGCTACTAGCAGTTCTTGGAGCTCAAGGTCAACAACTTCTGGAAATCCTAAGATTGAGAATCAACTACCTAGAGCAGTGGTGTCCAACCTTTGGTCCTCCAGGTGTTTTGGACTTCAGCTCCCAGAATTCCTGACTGTTAACCAAGTAACTGCGGTTTCTGGGAGTTGAAGTCCCAAGCACCTGGAGACCGAAGGTTGGACACCACTGACCTAGATCATGGTTAGGGCTTCCTTTGTTCTGTGAACAAATCTCCATGTCCTTCTATCATATCCATGGAGGGAAGCTATTCATTCCTCTGCAGGAACGTAAAACCGGCGTCTCCCGTAGAAGAGAAGCACAGCGTACCCTCTTCTTGGCACGGCGTGCAGGGGGAAAAAAATGCTTCCACAGAGATGTAACAATGGGGGGGGGCAGCAATTGCGTACCCTAAGAATATTTGCAAAAAAGTAATCTCTCCCCCTGCAGCCATCACAATAGTGGGAATTATGCTGGTACGGGTAATCATTGTAATTAGATTATTGTAGTTTGGTAGTTCCTCTAATCCTCCTAAAATTAGATATAGCTCCCCTTGGAATGAGTGGGACAAACTAGTGGTCATTAAAGTCCCATTCCGAACAAATTAGATTCCTGAACAAATAGGTCTGGATGGGGGCCATTATGTGGATATCTGCATGCACTGTATTTCTGTATTGCGATGGGAGTTTTGTAGGAGCTACTTTGTTAAGTATACTTAACAAAGTAATCTCTCCTGGACTCACTCCTCAAACATTATTCTCCAGCAGAATGGATCTCCTTCTCCCCATTAAGTTGGTACCTAGTAAAGTAGCAATTGTGAATATGAAACTGGTGTGTGCTTTCAAATTGCCTGTCAACTTATGGTGACCCCATGAATTCCACAGAATAATCTTGGCAAGGGACCCTCAGAGGTGGTTTTGACAGTTCCTTCTTGCAAAACGGAGCCCACAGCACCTAGTATTTATTGGTGGCCTCCCATCCAAGGACTAACCAGGGGTGATCCTGCTTACCTTCTAAGATCAGATGGGATCTGGCATAGAAAAGTCAATCTAGATAATTTTCATTCACAATCACTACTTAGTCATGATTGTGACTCTATTGCCATGACTATAATTTTGCTCCATCCTGTTTTGAGAGCCATCAGTTGCTTCTGGAGAAGGAAGTCCATTCTACCTGCAATCTGGAGCGCAGGTGAATGATGTTCCTGTCATTTTGCGGTGGCTGGGCCAAGAGAGGTTATTTGATTAAAGTATATTAAGTAGCTCATAGAGAATTCCAGCCTATATTTTCCAGTAGAAGTTGGTTTTCTGGATTTTTTCAAATAGATAACTCGAGAGAGAGAGAGATGATCACCTACCATGGAATAATGAGAACAGACATAGAGAGTTGGGTTCAGTAAGGGCCATTTTATTGACCAAAACCCTATTAACACAGCGATGATCCTGCAAGGAGCAAGGGGTTGGAACAACCTGATGCAGGTTCAGCCGAGGCCAGGTGTCACTCCTTGACTACCTCCTCAACTTTCCCTTGGGAGAAATACCCGAGCCTGGGGATGGTCCACCTGAGGCAGGGGGTTGGACTGGATGGCTCCTGAGGTCTCTTCCAACTCTATGATTCTATGAGTTTCTCCCCAGCTGGCCATCTGCTGGAAGGCAAACCCAGGGCACCCTCACCCAAGCCTCAGGACTTTACCAGTGAGAGCCAAAACCCTAGCTTCTCCTCAAGGATTGACTTCTTTCCCAACCTTTGGATCCTAGGACCTACAGAGGAAGTTCCAGAGCCCTGTGTTGTTGTTGTTTTGTACCTTCAAGTTGTTTTGGACTTACCGAAACCCTAAGGTGAACCTCTTATGGGGTTTTCTGAGATGCGTGATGTGTCCAAGGTCACCCTTTGAGTTTCCATGCTTGAGCAGGGAATTGAACCCTGCTCTTCATGGTCATAGTCCAATACTCAAACCACTACTCTACATTGGCTCCTTCAGAGCCCCACCCTACACCCAAAGGATACCAAAATGTTCACTGGAAGCTCTTATAATCTCCCCCTACTACCTGCCAAGTGAACGTCTATCTACCGGCACCACCCATAACCAGTTGTTTGCTGGATTTTTTCAAGCTTCCATATGTGTGTGTGTGTGTTTCTGATGGAGACCTTCTAAATTTTGGACCCTGGGCAGTCACAAAACGTCCCCTGTTTTCCCTCACTGGAAAAGGAGCAGCTCCGCTGGAGTTGGGAGGCGACCACCCTGTGACTCTGTCCTTTGCCAGCTCAACAACCACTCAACCTAGATCTGCACGGACACCATATAAGGCCATGTTTCAATGAGGCGTTCCACTACGGGACTTAAAATAGACATATAAAGTAAGGGGAAAAAAATGACTCCAGTCCCCAAAGCTGACAGCTTCAGAAAGATATATTAAAGAAAGAAACCTCACCGTTTAAACACATTTTTATGGAGTCTGGGATTAAATTGTTTTTACAGTCATTATAAATGTCATTCCCCCTGTACTAAGGAGAAACCTAGCCCATCAGAGTTTGAGCTTAGTCAAATAAACACACAGGAAGTCCCCCTTTTTTATTATTATTTTAAAGAACAGGGCACTTGGACTCAGCAAAGCATTAATGCAGCCGCTGCTGCACTGCTCAGGACCTTTGGCAGATAAATGGCTTTCTAATGTGCACTGAAAGCAGTAAATAATGTGTCCTTGGTATCTATAAAGGCTTGTTTATTAAGGATTTTCTTTGCAGCAGTGGATGGTCAATGTCAACTGAATCAGAATAGGAGGAGCATTTTCTTTACATGGGGACAGTGCCGTAGGGAGGCACCCTGCTGTTGCTTGGAGGTCCGATCTGTTTTGGACACCATCTCAAGGAGACCTCCTGGTTGTACCACGTGTGCCAGCAGTTCTTTGGAGCAGGGCCTTTAGTGTGGTAGCACCAACAAAGTGGGACGCTCTTTTCCTTGGAAATTGAGATCGTAGAATCATAGAACTGAAAGAGATCCCAAGGGTTATCCAGGTCAGCCCCATTCTGCCACGCAAGAAGACGCCATCAAAGTTTTCCTGAGAGATGGCCATCCGTCCTCTATTTAAAAACCTCCAAAGAAGGAGACTCCACCACACTCCCAGGTAGCAGTATGTTCCACTGCTGAATTGCTCTCACCATCAGGAATATCTTCCTAATGTTTAAGCGGGATCTCTTTTTCTGTCATTTGAATCCATTGCTCTGTGTCCTAGTTTCTGGAGCAGCAGAAAACAGGCTGGCTCCATCCTCCATAGGACATCCCTTCAAATATTGAAACGTGGCTATCTTGTCATCTCTTAACCTTCTCTTCTCCAGGCTAAACGTACCCAGCTCCCAAACGTTGAGAAGGGTAGGCTGATACCAATTAACCGATCCAGTCCTCCTTATTAACCAGAGCTCGCAATTGGATTTAGGTGAACTAATACCGTTTGAAACTCCTTAGATGGGGTGATAAATAATACTGGAATGACCGAGTATTAAGAAGGACACTATTTATGAGACAAGACATTCAGCTGATTTATAACTAACTAATGGGTGCTGGATTTCTGCTTGCCCAATGCTGGGAAAAGGAACGAAGCATGATTAATTAGGCAGTGGGGTCATTAACAAGGGGGGGGGGCTAAGTGAACTCAGTGCTGTCTGCATCATAATGGGCTCATCACGGACGATGACAGTTGTCAGAGAAGAGTCTTTTTCAAAGAGCTTTTTTGGGCCCATGGTTGCAAATTGGTTTCCGTTTTACATCTATCTCTCATATCCATTCTCAGCTGCTGAGGAGTTCACCCTAACAGCCATGTGAAATATCCTTGGATTCTGTCCGGCATTTATTTATTTATTTAAGGATATAAACCCAATTATTCAGATGTGATACTGAGTGACAATAGATGCTCGGTGATAAAGCATGTTTCCACAGTTGTGGTAGATGGTAATAGGGGCCAGAAGAATGAAAATCATGTCCCTTGCTCTCAGTTTGGAAAGGACTGGGCAAGGTGGTAGCAGGTCTTTCAGATCTTTACAGTGGTCAGCTAGTGTTGACGTGTGAAAGTGATAAATCTGCCTCTCTTACGCCAGTTTCCCTTGGTTCAAAACTCTTTCTCCTTTTGTGATAGCGAGGACTCTTGTATTAACATATGTTGTGTGCCATGACACCATTGTCTTCATTCATAAGTTGGCTAGGGCGTTTGGGAATATAATTCAATTCGGCTGTTTCTTTTCCTGGTCTTCCTTTGCTGTTTTCCTTATCCAAGGACTGTGACCTGTAAATCCCTTGCTGTATGTCCAAGGAAGGTTGAAATGTTCTGCAGTTGGTTTGGGGGTATTACCATTTCAAAGCTGTGTCCATAAATCCTTTTGCATAGAGGCTGTCCTATGTCTCCAATATCGAGCGTAGAGGAGCATTGCTGGCATGGAATGTCGTATATCACATTGGAGGAAGAGCAACTGAATGCACCTTAAATGTTTTTTTTTTAAGTTTTTATAATTTTCTTTAACCCCTTTGCATGATATGAAACTTTAACATATTGTATTCATAACAAAGCAAAATAACAACAGCAAATTCAGAACCCCCAAAATCATGATTTCACCCTCATTTTCTCTCAAGTATTCACTCAATAATTGCTAGCAAGGTTAATTTATGCAAAGTATTGGAAGTAGACAAAAATCCCAGCAATAAATGAATGGCTCAGTAGATTGATGACAATTGTGGAAATGGATAAATTGTCAGAGATGCTAAAAGGCCTTCCAGAGCAAGAGTTTGTAAAAAATGCACCTTAAATGTTGTGGGTGGCGCTACTGGCCCCATCTGATGCCAACCTTTAAAAGAGCTGCCCAGGGCGCTGAGCTTATGGATGACTTTAAATTAGCCCTCCGGGGTGCTGAACCTATTTGAAAAGACCCCCAAAGGAGTTCTCCAGCATGCTGAATTTATTGTTCAGCCATCCGTGGTGCCTAACGCTATCCACAAGTTTGGCAGACTGGAGAGCTCTTTCAAAGTCTGGACTGAAATGCAGAGTGGAGTCACTGCTTCCTTGGCTTCCTCCATCCCATCGCAAATGTCATACAGAGTGAGTTCTTCTGGCAATGCCGAGCCAAAATGCTTGCAAAAACAGAAGAGACGGGGGAAAGCAATACCGCAGCAAGTCGAATGAAGCCAGGGGAATCCACTCTTTATTGGGCATGTAATGTATATCATGCCAATTCTCCTGAGCGGTATTTAAATGGTAATGTATTCCACAGCCTTTTAAAGAGAGAGGATCTCCCTTTGGCCATCCACTCCCCTGCTTAGACTGACAAAAAGAGAAGTGAAACCAAGGTTAAAATGAAAGGAAACCAAGATGTCATGTTCTTGGGTGTCGTCGCGTGCTTTCAATTTGTTTCTGACTTACGATGACCCTATCATAGAGTTTTCTGGGGGCTGAGAGTGTGTGACACGCCCAAGGTCACCCAGTGGGCAACTGACCCCAGGTCTCCAGGGTCATTCTCCAATGCTCAAGCCACTATGCAACACTGGCTGTGTTGCTGGCGGAGCGGGATTAAGAAAGACGGTTCTTACCTGCTTCTCGAGCAGGAACAGCTTACCTAATATTAAGGGTAGGGAAGCGGAACGGTCCGTTAGCTCCTGGTGGTTTGCCATCGGCGCCTGCTGCCCTCCCGATCTTCTTTCCGTCCAGTGCCATCTTCCAGGCAGAAGCGCAGCTCAAGAGCTCTTTAGCAGTCTCCTTGCCATCACTGGTGCAGAACTGGGATGTAAATCTTTGTGTTCTTCAACCTTGCAGAGAAGAACAAATCATTCTTTCCCCAGTAGTGGAGGAGAACACTGGGGTTTCTCAGCAGCCCCTGATCAGGATTCATTTTCAGCAGTGTTTATTTGTGTGAAAATACATATCTTTTTTTCCCTTATGGAGAAAAACATTTTCTGAGCAGAAATTCACCTGTTTTTTAATCCCCCCCCCCCCATTTTTCTGTTTGTTTTTTGCTGCTCCAGAGAGTAGGACATGAAGCAATGGGTTCAAATGACAGGAAAAGAGATTCCACCTAAATGTTTTTTATTTGCCAATGTTTTATTGGTAAAAGCACACATTTTTCTGATTATTATAATCCAAGTTTTATTCTAGGGTTCAAAAGAGCTGTCCAAGGTGCTGAAACTATTTTGTACATAGCTGAAAAATCAATCTCGGATAGTTCCATTCAGGCTTCTACACCCTGGACAGCTCTTTCAGCATCCCTCTCCTCCAATAGGTCCAGGACCTTGGATAGCTTCCTCAAGGTCTGTGGAAAAACCTGGCGTAGAGTCACCGCACCCCTGACATGAAGCTGGTCACTGCTTTGTCCACGGTCACGGGAAGCTCAGTCACTCCTGATTCTGAGTCAATGCTTCATGAAGGGTGTAGCAGCTCCCTCACTGTGATCAAAGTAATTTGGGACTACAGATCCCAGGATCTGCCGGCTGCCAGGGGAGTTGTAGTCCAAAACATAATATTTCCATGCTCCAGATGCTGGCAACTCAAGTTACTTAGGGGAAAAAAAAGTTGCATTAAAGGTTGGCTGAGGGCTTTTGCTTTTTCGTTGAGTGATGCTGTGCTGTTGAGTCAGCAACCGTTGTAAATTACAGTAATTATTGGGATGCTGTTGACCAAGCATGTAAGAAAGAAGCAGCAAGACTGATGTCTCATGAGAATGGAAGCTCCTCCCTGCCTTATTTTTTTTTTAAAAAAAGCGAGGGTGGCCCGGCAGACTGAATTAACTTCCTGCTAATTCTCCAATAATGCCGATCACTTAGGAAGCTGTTATGCGTGGAAGTGGAGAGGATAATTTTCAGTCTGTCAGCTCATCCGTCACAGAATGCCTCCCCTCCTTGCTTGTCTGGAAGGATTTTGTTGGCGAGAATTGTGGTGCCAGACCTGTTTTCTAAGACACAGAATCTGGGGTGGAAAGAAGGCCACAGTTCACACTGAGCACAAGTCTGCCATTCTGGAGTTGAAACATATTGCCTGTGTCCTGTTAATGACATGTGCATGCATAAGTTACACTGTACGTGTGGGGTGAATTATTCCACATAGTATGACACACATTGTGTTGACAGTGGCAGAACTGGAATTGTGAATACAACAATGTTGTGCATCGCAGCTGCACATTGCAATTGCACGTAGAGCATTGCAGTTGCACACTCCAGTTTACATTGCACATTGTGGCTGCACATCCACACCATGGCACCCAGTCATTGACATCTGTCACACAACGTTGCTGTTCTGTGTGGTGGCTATGTAATGCTGGAATTGTACATCTCTGCATGCAAGGACTTATGGGGATGCTGGTTTGCAGCCATAGGCCAACATCCTGTCGGTTATTCCTAATTAAAGCATATCCATTTAGATCAATTGGATAACACACAAGTAAATCCTATTTATTCAGTGTATCTATTCCACTCTGCTTGAAATACCGTGTCCAGTTTTGGGCAGCACAGGTCAAGAAGGAGGCTGACAAACCAGAATGCATTCAGAGAAGAGCCAAGAAAGTGGTAGAAGAAATGAAAAGATCTGCGAGGAATAGCTTAGGGAGCTGGGTATAGTTAGACTGGAGAAGGGAAGGCGGAGAGGGGACATGATAGCCGAACGGATGCCATGTCAAAGATGGAGGGAGCTTGTTTTCTGCTGCTCCAGAGATTGCAACACGAAGCAGTAGGATTTAAATTACAAGAAATGAGTTTCCACCTAACCATTAGGAAGAACTTCCTGACTGTAAGAGTTGTTGGATGGTGGAGGGTGGGGAGTCTCCTTCTTCGGAGACCTTTAAGCAGAGGGTGAGTGGACCTATTTCAGGAGTGATTTTTCTGTGGGTTTTCTTCACGGCAAGGAGTGAGACTGGACAGCCCTCGGGGTCCATTCCAGCTCTCTGATTCTATCGTTCTGTGAGACACAGCCATGGAGACGCAGCTACGTGAGCCACCACGTGCTGCAGGATTTCAGTCAAATATTAAATTGACTCTCAACCCTCTTCACAATTTGCTCTCCAGATGCCCTCCCACACTCGGCACATGGGGGAGCTGGGCACGGAGATTTCCATGCCAGGCCTCCCTTTGTAGTTTCTGCTTTGGCTTAAAAAAAAAACAAAAGACCAGCAAAGGGAACACGGTACAAAACACAACTCCCTCTCCTTTTCTCTCTCTCTATATGTCATGTCTGTCTCTCTATCTGTGTCTATGTGGAGGAGAGAAGCTGGGACCACATTCTATTTTATTGTAATTTTTTTTTTTTTGCTGGCTTTCTGCCTGTGAAATCCGTGCCAAGGATGCCTTGAGAGGTAATGACGCAATCTGTAAATGCAGAGAGGGAAAGAGCACCGTGCAGGATTGGAGGGGATACCGGAGGTGGGTTTCCTCTTTTCTCTCCGGTTCGGAGAGGTGATGGCCGGGCCATAGATCTTCTGCAAAGGACTCCCCCTCCCCAGTCACATGTTCAGGCCCATGCGCGCGCGCGCTCTCTCTCTCTCCCGTCTCCACATGCTGCTGTAGACTCTCACCCACGCATTTCTCATTAGCGGTCTCAAACAGGGGAGGTAGGCTCATCACCACGACCGCTTTGCCTGTCTGTCTGCCTTTGCAAAGCCTCCATCCCTGCACGCTTTGGTGTCTTTTTGTTTTTCCTCCAAATCCTTGGGTTTTTTAAACATTTCTTTAATACTTATTTTAAATATTATAAACACAGAGGTCTTACATGGAGGCATCCAGCTGTGTTTTAAACTTCTTAAACCTTTCGAACCCCTTTTAACTTGCCTGGCTGTCAAATGCATTTTCAGTCTTTTCAAGCAGTCTGCGTTGTTTTACACGGTCTTGAACGGCTGGCAATCCGTTCCATGTGTGCGCGGTTGGACGAGATGGCCCTTATGGTCTCTCCCGATTCTGTGATTTGGGTGACAGAAAAAATGAGGTTCGGTGTCCCTGTGTGGCCCAAAATCCACGTTACCCAAATGTGGCATAAGCATTGCCCCCTCCCACATTGCACAAAAAGCCATTTTGGAGCTTCCTATGCAACTTTGCAATGGCATCCAGACGCCTCCGGGGTCCATTTCCACCCCTGTCTCAAGCAGCCGTGGATTGGCTAAGGAGGATGTTTTTGGGAGATCTCTGGAAGAAGCCCTCCCACAAACGTACCTTGACGGAGTTTGGGGCTCCATCCATGCCAAACGGGAACGCAGTCTTAAACTCCAAATTCCGCAGTTCCCCGTCCAGAAATTTCAAACACCCAATCTTTCTCTCTCCCTTTCTTCCCCTTGTCATGTGGCCATGGCTTGCATTTCATCCCCACTGACACCCTGCTCCAATTTCTCTTCTTCAGCAAACAAATGAAATTGGCCAAGGGCTACGGCTTTTCCTCCCACCACGGCGAGACATTCCAGTGTGTACTGGCGGGCAGTGAATGATGCATTTTTCATTAGCGAGATAGTAAAATATTGAGATGACTTTGAAACACAAAGCAAAACACCCAGGAGAGGTTGTGAGGTTTTTTTTTTAATCTCCTCTACCTCCCCCTGCCCTTTTTATATCACAGGTCTTCACTGAGAGATATGACACATTTTTGCACCAGGAAATGAAAGATGGGATATTTTGCTTCTGTAATCTTCTCTATTAAATAAGAGAGCCCCTCCTTCCCAAAAGCACACTTGGTGAGGAAAACACATTTGCTCCATGATATACGGCGGCTTTTGCCAGTAGGGGCACCTTATTTAGCATTTCTCCTCCTCCCCTGGATTAAGCTTTACCAGCAATTTAGGCTAGGGTTGCTGAATAGTAACCTTAAAACACTGGAAACCGATGGCTTCTAAGTCAATGGTGGGGAGGCACTGAATTTTCTTCAGATTTTAGTCTGAACTTTAAAGAAGCTGTCCAAAGTTTTGAGCCCTGTCTTCAAAATAAGTTGATTTTAGGCCGTACCTGCTGAACAATGAGCTTTAGACAGCAGAAGCTGGTGGCTTCCATGGACATAGAGTGGCTTTAGTTGGACGTTTAAAATGCCCTGTATCCAAGATGCTGAATGCCATCTCCAAAACAGGTTCAGTACCTTGGATAGCTCTTTTACGGTTGGGTGTAAAATCTGGAATGGATTCTCCATCCTACTGACATGGAAACTGCCGGTCTCAACAGTTGGCCAGCATCTATTTATTTATTTATATAGCATCTTCACTGTGCATGAGACTTTACAAATAAAAGAACCTGCCTTCTGGTATATAATCTAATGTACCGAAAAGAGACCCAGACAGGGACAGTGGCATGCGCGTGCACACACACACACACACACACACACACACGGTGGGATGGGGCTTTTTTTGAGTTTCCATTCACAATTAGCATCCATTTGCAAAAGGCCTAATTGCTGATTGATGGATTGGTGTGGGACATTTAAAAAGCTTTCATCCCTCACACTGTCCTTGGGAAAATGGCCTTTGCAAGCTTAACCTGGCTTTGCGTGTGGTTCTCTTGCTAACGTTAATAGCTGCCTTTTCAGCAGATGTGCTGCCTTTTAAAGAATTTCCCAGCAGGAGGCAAATGATATAGACAGGAGGAGAAAATGGAAAGTCTATGAATCTGAAAGTATGGTAATGACGGTACAGCATTTCAAGTCAGAACAGTCAGGTTGGGAGGGTTTGGAACTTTTTCCAAAAAAAGAGCAGGGGAGGGGCAGGACCATCACTGCTGTGAAGCTCTGAGTTCTTGCGAAGATTTCCATTTAAAAAAAGAAGAAGCAAAGCTGCAAACAAAGAGTTTATTTCAACACCAGGTGTACCAAACCCTGCATGTGCTGTTCACCTGGCTTCAAGGACATTCTTGCGGTAACTTATTTAGTTCTTCCAAGCTTAGGGCACAGCTTAGCTTTTGCAAACTTTCCATCTGGATTCTGTTATGCTTCAAAGTAATTGATTATTTAACCACCGCACAGGTTGAAGAAAGTGGAATGCGACGATGCCAAGGTACTGAATCCCCCTTTTCTCAATTAGGTTGCTTAATTACCTGTGAATACTTGTGTTCAGTAATGACCCATATTCTAACAGGGCTTCAGTGAGCAAATGCTTGGTCTGGATGCTCATCAGGTATTCGCAGGAGACAACTTCAGAGTCCAAAGGAGACAGAAAGAATCACTCTCAAATGAATCTCAGAAAGCTAAGCTTTTAGCTGCATTGGCGGCTAGAAAAAATAGCTGCCAATGCATCAGATAGGAGCATTGTGTCCAAGTCGAGGGAAGTGATGGTACCACTCTATTTTGCTTTGGTCAGACCTGGTTAGGAATCCTGTGTCCAGTTCGGGGGAATTGTGGAGGGGAGTTATTTGCAGTTTTTCCTCTTTCTTTGCCCCAAACTTGCAAATGTGGAGGGGCTACTGTACTGTTTTGTATTGTTTTTGGCATGTTTCTCAGCATTTCCAAGGTGTAATATCTGAACTGGCCACTTGGGGGCCCATAGAGCCTTATATTTTCCAATGTTCCAGTGGTAACAGTAACAGTAACTTGCTAGTAGTGGATAATTCAATGAACTACTTTTGTGGACTACAGTAACAGCAGCAAGTAGTGATCAGAATAATAAGGAAAATAACTAATTCCTTTTTTTTTTAAAAGTAACCTTTACAGCTGTATTCCCGACTTCTGATTTGGTTGTACTTTTCTTCATCTTTTCTATCTACTTTATCACTGGTATGTTTTGTGCCTATTTTTTTTTTAAAAAAATGCCTGAACATTTTGACCTTTCTTTGTAGAAAAGTGGCTTCAACTCAAGAATGACAATTGGCAACAGGGTGATGCAAAGTATTGGCTCACGAAGACGACAATTTCAACCTGTTCCCGCAGACACTGAAACAAAAGCTCAACTGAAGAGAGAAAAATTGCTATTCTGAGTGGAAAACCTCTCTCAATCAAAGAGGGGAAATGCTAGGTAAATACAGGAGAGGCACGTCAATTTGATCTGCATATATGAATATGCATTTAGCATCAATTATCATTTACCTGCCAGAACCCATGCATTGCATTTTTGATCTTCATATCAGATGAAACCCAGTCCTTTGACAAACTCAGCCAAGCTTAATTTGCCTCATCATTTTCCAAGCTGAAAAGGCAATAATGGAAGATCACAGGGAGCATAAAAATCTCTCTTCTTCTCTCTCTCTCTCACACACAAACAAAACTGGAGTTCCTAGTTTTAACACCTTCCCATTCAATATTGTCCGATTTCCTTCAAAACTGCTTTCAACCAGCTTTAAATTAGTGCTTCTTTAAAAGGAATAGTTTAATTCTTTTTTTTTTCAAAAAAAATCCCAGCAATTATTTATTATAATCTTTTAAAGCTGGGTTTTTTAAATCTGATTTATGTCCCACGGATTCGCTCCCATCCTCTGCCAAATGTTTGCAATCATTTGCTACTGAAAATGTATTGATAAGCTATTACAGAGCATGAAGGCTTGATTCTTTCAGGCGCTGGTTTCTCTGCAGCACAAGTTGTTTCTCTTCTGCGTTTTCTCAGCTAGCAACCTTGTTGGGTACTTTTCTTACAAAAGCCAAAACCCCTGCCTATCGCATTTCTCCATCCTCCTCAGTTCTTTCAATTTCTCTTTAGAGAGACAGACAAACAGGGACACAGAGCATGATTGCAGAGCAATTCAAAGAAAGCAAAACCTGGATAACCGGCCGATGAGTCGGACTTAGGATACAAGATGGATTTTTTTTTTCAGGCAGGTGTGCAAAGCGGCAGTAATCTTGAGGGGCAGGAGAACAAAAATTGTGTGTGTGTGTCTGTGCATACATATTCTCTCTCCACCCTCTCTTTCCATTTCAGCTGAAATGAAAACTTGCATTGCCTGGCTTTGCAATTCACACTCCATTCCCTCCAAAAACTGTGTTCATATCAGTGCAATCATTTGGGAAATTGAGTGTTGGATTGTTGCTGCTGCTGCTGCTGCTGCTGAAGGTTTTTGTTTGTTTGCTTGGATGTGCATCTCTGCATATTGAAAATTGATCACATTAGGGCAGTGGCCTATGTTTCCTTCAGCTCTGCGGGAGGCCAGCTTCCTTCTCTAAATTGTTTGCGCTCGGAGGCTAGTCAGGCATGTCCCAGGTTGGAAATATTCTCAGTTATTTGCGTGTGTGTTTTCCGAAAAATCACCGAGCCAACGAATTCAGTGGCCCGACTGGCTGGAGGATTCGGGGAGGGACAAAGCCCAGGATTTCACAGGATGTTGAAAGTGGAATAATAGCACTATAACAGTGTAGTGCGGAAAGGCCCCGAGTAGCTATGGTAGAATATCGACAACCGTCTTCGGTTTTGGAAACAGCAACCAGTGAGGTGGGAGCTGAACCCAGAAAAGTCACCCAAGTTCCTCACGGCCATTTTGGCTGAAGGGTTCTCTGGGAGCTGTAGCCCCCAAAGTAACCCCTTTCAGGCTTCCAGTCAGCCCGAAGACCCCCGTGGCGGATTAGGAGCCTCGTTCTGAGCACCAAAGGCCTGGGAGACCCTGCCTGGAGGAACGGCTTTTCGGTCCAAGGCTGGGCAAAGCTTCCAGCGGCGGGTATTAGAATATTTCATTATCTCTTCCCACAGAATACTTACGCGGGGTAGAGGGGATTTGCTGTTTCATTTCCAGCATTATTAAAGCAAAGAGGCTGGGTGGAAGACATAATTAAAAGTCCTGCTTTGTACAAAGGTTTTGCAGCTTTCTTCCAACTGCCTTAAAAAAAAAAGGTATGGAGGAAAAGGGGAAAAATATTAAGTTTTTGGGTTGTCGAAAAGGAAGGGTTTCTGAAAGAGGCGACGGTGGCCAGACAGACACGTTGTTCTTTTGGTTATACATATGGATGTCTTCTTCACTCCCATGGACATCACCAGTCCAAAGAAGAATTCAAGAACTTTGAAACCCCCCGTAATAACTTGACTATTTTAATTCGAGGTGGGTCACTAGGAAGACCCATCTTGAACCCCTCATGGGCTTTTTGCGGAAAGAAAAAGATGATTTGACTGTTGCTGGATTTCATTATTAGCCATTTAGTGATAATATGAAGAAATTTGTAGCCTAGTAGGGAAATTAGAGAAGTTGAGAGAAGGTTGTTACATCTAACTGTTGATCTGCAGATCCATGCTGATCTTTGACCGTAATAAATGATTGATTGATTGATTGATTGATATGCAGGTCAGAATACTTTTTCTTTTTTTCTCCTTTTCTCTCCCTTTGCTTACTGGAAGATGTTTTGTAAATTTTAAAAAAGACAGATCAAATCAGACCCGAACATTCCCTAGAACCCAAGACGACCAAACTGAGACTCATGTTCACAATCACGCAGACATGGTCCAAAATCCTCTGGCTGCTCCCAATGCAAGTAAACCCAATGAATCAGTAGGATTTACCTATGTGTTGACTCAACATCTGCTGCATCTACACCTGACGGGACTAACCAACAGGGTTCCAGCCAGGGATTTTGCTCAGGAAAAAAGCTCTTTGTGGAATTTTTGCAAGCAAATCCCAGAATATGGAAAATGAATGAACTTCTTTAAAAGAGAGAGAGAAACTGATTTTTAAAAAAATGTTATTGTCTGTGAGAATGAACCAAGGGAAGACGTACATCCCTGGCGCTTTCACCGGTCCCAGCGTGGTTCACGGTAGGCCTTCCAGCCCCTGCTTCCCATGGTGAGCGCCTCCATTTGGAGCACAATCAGAAATTAGTCTCGGTTTGTTGCACGGCTGTGAAATAAATTTCCCGCCATCTCCAGATAAATAGAGCTTGTTGAGAAGCAATCAGTAAGAGGGAGCTTGGAGACAGATTTTGGATGGCCCTGTTAGCTCCGCTAAGGCTTCAAAAAGATTGCTGAGAAAGCTGGCAAAATCAGGAGGACCGCTTTGCTTCTTAGTGATCTTCATACCCTCCTCTTCAGCCCCGACTGGCTCTCAGACCAGCCTGCAATTAAAAGCCAAGAAGAAGTGCCATCACAGCGGTAAGTATGTGGTTTCATAGAATCATATCGTTGGAAGAGAGCAGAACGGCCCTCCAGTCCAAGACTATTTCGCCTTGCAGGGAAGACACAATCAGAGCGATCTTGACAGATGGCCCTCCAGCCTTTGTTTAGAAACCTTTTAAAAAAGAGAGAGAGACTCCACCACAGGAGCCCTTTGCTGAATACGGATGTCGTGAAACTGTTCAATTCTATCTTCTGTAGACGCAAGTCCCGCACCAAACTCCAGCCAGAGTGTTTAGAAAGTGCCAAAGGGCATAGAAATGTTGAGCCTGCTGTAAACATTTCCAGAACTTGGGAAAATTATTATTTCTTTACGATTACAAATCCCATAACCCCCAGTTAGCATGGCCAATGAGGGTGGTGGTGATCCTTTATGACTAATATATGACCTTTTTGGAAGCACCTGAGTGCCCATGAGGAAACTTCTGGTCTAATTCTGCTGGCGCTGCTTCTTATTTCGGCATCTTAGGCCATTTCTGCACTAGACTGTTATAGTGCTATTATTCTACTTTCAACATGCTATCGAATCCTGGAGTATGAAGTTTAGAGGTCGCTCCCTAAATTGCAAACCCCAGAATTCCATAGGATGTTGAAAGTGGAATAACGGCTCTCTAACAGTCCAGTGTGGAAATGGCCTTAGGGTTTGCAAGAATAACATATTTACTTTTATGGTTTCCAGCATCGTTTCTTTGCTGCCACTGAGCAGGTAAACCTGTAAAAAAATAATGTTAGGAAGTTCCACAAAAAGTAATGTTTCCCACCTCTCTCCCTCCTGTAAATGCTCCTTGCAAATAAATAAATAAACAGACTTCATTTGCAAACGTTGAAGAGGGAGCGTTGCTGCAAACTCCAGGAATTCGCTGTGCCATTAGGGTTTTAAAAGTCAAGCTATCAGCATGACTAAATGGCATTTCCAAGGATGGAATTTCTCAATTTCCAAATGCGCTCCCCTGGAGAGTTTTTTTTTTCTGATACACAATAGATTTTTGACTCGAAAAAGCCAAATTTCATTGCTCGCTTTCAGGAGAGGCAGCGAAAGCTGTCTGGTTGCTAATGTGGACACTTGGCTGTTCCATTATTCATGGACAGCTTTTACCTGGGTCTCTCAGTCGATCTGCAAAATCATTGTGCATGTGTGTGTGTGTGTGTGTGTGCATGTACACACAGTGCCTCCTCACTGTCCCATTTCAGTGAGACTTCATTTTGACTCCCTTTTCCACCACAGGAGGTTTTGTGATAACTTCTGCTGTAATTGAAACGGCGCCTTCAAAGACCTCAAAATGTCCTTTTCATGTATTATATTGACACTGATCTTATTAAGCTATTAGATAGGCTTCATCTTCATTTAAAGAGAGAGGGGAAAAATGTGATATTCAAAGAGTAATAAGGAAAAAAGAAACCAGCAGCCTCTCTCTGCACAACATAATAACATCTTCTTTTGCATTATTTAAGTTACCGTGACGCCCCGTGGATCTGACGAGACCACGTCAAAGCAAGATGCAACAAAAGAGCAGTACTCTTATCAGCCAGCCAAAATGCAGAAAATGCATTTCCTACTTTTGATGTATAGCAGTGCTTCTCAAATTTTGGTCTTCCGGGTGTTTTGGACTTCGGCTTCTAGAAGGTCCGACCAGTTTGGCCAAATGTCATGGACACTGTCAACCTGAGGGATCCTATGTCGGTGGAGTGGAGAATCTGCTAGGATATTAATCTGAAGCTGTCTAAAGGGCTGGACTTCTCCCCCAAAACCACTTCATACTTTGGACCACTTCTTGAAGAAAAGAATGAGGAGCAGAGTCCATCAGTCTCAATGACAACACAGCACAAAAGATGTAAGGCACAATTTAGGTGATAAAGCCATTATTCTTTGGATGCTCTGTGATTTTGCAAGAAACCCAAGCAGCAAATTGTATCTGAAGGACTGGGCTCACTATGGTGAGTCATCATGGTTTTCCTTGACTGGCAGGAGACAAGACTAGTCTTGTGGTTCTCCAGCTTTGGTCCTACCGCTCTTCTGTCCTTCATCTCCCAGGAGCCTTAGCCAGACTAGCAAATGATCAAGGATTCTGGGAACTGAAGTTCAAAACATAGAAGCATAGGATCATAGAACCATAGAGCTGGGAGTAGCCTCATGGGCCGTTGAGTCCAACCTCCTGCTCAATGCAGGGCCTCCAGCTAGAGCATTCCTAGCAGGGAGCAGTCCAGCCTCTTTTTGAAGACATCCAGATAATAGACCCCACCACTTCTCCAGGGAATTGGTTTCATTGCAGAACTGCTTGCCAAGAAGATCCAGAAAACAAGAAGTTTAGGGCTGCAGCTGTAGAGAAACTTTGCTGGTCCTGAGAGCTGTCCTAGGTGGCTATGATACCTACCTCTGAACTTCTCTGACCTTTCTGCTGTTGCACCGTGCTCCATGTTGCTAATGGCTTGGCTTGGGTTGATGACAGGAGCACTCAACTTGGCTGGAAAGGTGGTAGAGACACAATGTGATAAGCTATCTGGATGCTTACTAGGGTTGTGGTGGACCTCAAATTTCTGATCAATGAAGGCAATTCAGCCTTCTTCCTTTTGCCACAAAGAGCTTTGCCTATGTTATGCATCTCTCCCTCTCTCTCTCTCATTCACACACACACGCACACACGCACACACACACACACAAATGCACAAAGCTTAGAGGGAAGGCAAAAACACTTATACCTCTCGAGCAATTCAAAAGCCCGTCTTGAAGAGGAGAGCTTTGGAGAGCGATGCATCAGCCTAGCTTAACTTCTCCTTGATTGCTTGTCGAAAACAAGGCGTCCCTGTTTTGGACCGATGCCTGCGAATTGGCTGCCAGACCTGAAAGGGCTCTCTGGCCTTATGAGATTCTGCCAGATTGCCTTGGAACATTTTGCAGTAAACAGGGTCCACGAGCAGGGCTCAGTCACGTAATGAGCACAGCTGTCCATCTGTGGGACTCCTCTTGCTCTTGTCAGGACTGAACATCTTGAGAACTTGATTGAAGGGCAGGAGATGTGTTGGGGGAGGAGGAGTGGCCACTGTGGAGGGGGGGGCATTTCATTCCTTCTTGAACCAGTGGGCCCCAGGAAGTTTTGCAGCCCTTAAGAGGTTAAAAAAAAATCAAGTTCACTTCTGTTGGAAGAAATACAAGGCCCTGAAACATTCAGGGTGCAACAGGACGACCTCCCCACCTCCCAACCAGTGTGATGAGGCGTTCTGACAGGGGTCCTGCTTCTGGTTGTTGCACTGCAGATCTCTGGCCGGAGGGGGCGGGAAATCTTCTTCCGGAGTGCCCTGATTTCCAGCACAGGAATCCCCTGTGGCTCAGTGTGGCTGCTGGCGGTTAAGGTAGTTTGAGAGGCATTTGCAATCGTAACAGCAGTGTCCTGATGGTGAACATAGAACATAGCTCAAGGCGGAGCAGTTATGGGTCTGTAACTCTAAGTTATCTTGGAATCATAGACCCCTAGAGTTGGAAGAGACCCCAAGGGCCATCCGGTCCAACCCAATTCAACCAGGCAGGAAGGCACCATCAAAGCACTCCCTATGACAGATGGCCATCCATCCTTTTTTAAAAACCTTTAAAGAACACTCCAAGGCGGCCTATTCCACTGTCAAACTGCTCTTATCGTCAAGAGGTTCTTCCTAATGTTTAGGTGGAATCTCTTTTCCCATAGGTTGAAGGCATTGCTCCATGTCCTAGTCTCTGGAGCAGAAGAAAACAAGCTCAAGACAAGGACATGGAACAATGGACAGAGGAATCATAGAATTATAGAGCTAGAAGAGACACCAAGGGCAATCCAGTCCAACCCCATTTGGCCATGCAGGAACGCACAATCAAAGCGTTCCTGAGAGATGACCATCCAGCCTCCAGAAACCTCCAAAAAAGGAGGAGACTCCACCACACTCCCAGGAAACCTATTCCACTTTCAAAACTGCTCTTATTATCAGGAAGTTCTTCCTGAGGTTCAGGTGGAATCTCTTTTCTTGTAGTTTGAATCCATTGCTCCGTGTCCTAGTCTCTGGAGCAGCAGAAAACAGGCTTGCTCCATCGTCCATATGACATACCTTCAAATATATAAACATGGCTATCGTGTCCCCTCTTAACCTTCTCTTCTCCAGGCTAAACATCCCTAGTTCCCTAAGCTGCTCCTCGTTGGGCATGGTTTCCAGGCCTTACGAGTCAATGTGATTATGATTATGATTATTAATTATTTAAGGAGATGATTCCTCCTGTTGTTATAGTCTGTGGAAGGGAGATCTGGCAAAGGTTTCAAGACAACCATTTCAGCTCCTCCAGAGCCGCGGGGAAGAAAAAAAAGGAAAATGAATAAAACAGAACTGTGGAACTGGCGTCGGTGTTCCAGAGAAGAAATGCCCCGTCAGCAGAACGTTGCCGGTTAGTTGCGAGGCACCGGTGGTGCAACGGGATGCCAAGTTAAGCTGATTATCGTGTGTAATTTTATGGGATGCCTCTAAAAAAAATATGCCTGCCGAACAGCGATAAGCTGGCAGCATCGTTTGTAGGAAGTAAATTGAGTTCTTGTTTATCTAGATTTATTGGATTATGAGGCCAGGGCCTTTGGCTGAATTATCCCCAGATATGAAATCCACATATATTTACACTTAAATTTCAAGGTGTTGCTCAGATCCAAGTTGGCAGGCAGGAGGCAGAGAGATGTGCTCCCATCCTTTTAAAGAAATCTCAGCCAGTCATAATCAATTAATGCCGGGAGAGCCGTACTCTAGCCAGATCCTCTCAGTTGCCCACCCCTAGTTTAGTTTATCAAGTCTTACTGTTCCTTATTAATTTAGTTTAGCAAATATTCCCAGTTTGGTTTAGCAAGTCTTCTGTTCTTCATGAGACTTTTCCTCCTGAGCAGCCTTCTGTTTCTGAGGAGCCTTCTTGTACCTTAGGCATGTGGGACCACAGAGAAATGGAAGGTACTACACTTGGACAGGAAAAAAAAAAACGAAATGGAGAAATATAAGATGGATGACATCTGGCTTGACCATATGTGAAAGGGATCTAGGAGTCTTAGCAGGCCACAAGCTGAACATGAGCCAGCTGTGTGATGCAGCAGCTAAAAAAACCAATGCAATTCTGGGCTGCGTCAATAGGACCATAGTGTCTAAGTTAAGTGAAGTGATGGTACCACTCTATTTTGCTTTGGTCATATCCCACCTGGAGGAATCCTGTGTCCACTTCTGGGCACCACAGTTCAGGAAGGATATGGACAAGCTGGAAAGTGTCCAGAGGAGGGTGACGAAAATGGTAGAAGGCCAGGAAACCATGAAGGCCTCCTATGTCAGCCAGAGTATTCTGGGAACCGTACTTCCCCAAAGTGATCTTTCTAAGCTCTGACCTTGGGCAGAAGCTCCCGGGAACCACCCCCTTCGTGGGATTTATTTAATCCTCTTTAGTCATCCTCCCCACGCCTTGTGGCAGTGAGTTCTACAAGTCAACTACGTTTTGTTTGATGCCGTTCAATTAAGAAAGCAGAGGAGATCTACTCAGAATACAGGATGCGTGGGTGTGTGTGTGAGATAGATCTTCTTAAATGGTCGTAAAAAGAAACAGCACAAACAACACAAAATTAGCCCTCATTATTTAATCACCAGGCCCAATTAAACATGATCTTTGGGAAATTAACAATTAGCAAACAGCACCTTTAGGTGAAACTATGCTATTATTCAGACAATTAACGTCACATTTCATTAGCAAGAAAAAAAAAATACCTTACTGCTAAGGGAGAAAAAAAAAGAGAAGTTGACAGAGAGAGAGAGAAGGTAAATATGGGGGGTCATTTGCAAAGGAAAGGTTTTGCTTCCTTCCATAATTTCCAACTCACCTGTGTTATTGCACTACATCAAAATTTAACCTGAGTCACACAGCTTCAGACCTGCGTTGAGATTATACGTTTTGGCAAGGAACGGAACACAGCGTGGAAAAGTTATTTTCAGGGCTGCAAAATTAAGCTTTTTTTAGCTAGGCTGACTGGAGCATTCTGGAAGTCCCCTGCAAGTTACTTTTCCCAGACTCTGCTCTCGGTCATGCAAGTGGGTCATACAGCAGTTTGTCTGCAAGTATCTTGAAGACAACGCAGCGATCGGCAGGAGCCCAGCATGGATTCGTTCATTACAAATCTTGCCAAACGAATCTTACATCTTTTTTTCAATCCGGCTACCAGTTTAGTAGATGGTGGGAATGCCGTTGATGTCATTTATCTGGATTTCAGCAAAGCGTTTGATAAAGTCCTCCACAACATTTTGATTAGCAAACCGATTAAACGCAGAATCGTTGGGAATACTGTCAGATGGATCCATAATTGGTTGGAAAACTGCGCTCAGAGAGTCACCCTCCAAGGCTGCACTTCAAACCGGAAGGAGGTCTCGAACCGAGTTCCTCGGGGTTCCCTCCTAGGGCCATGAGTCTTCAAGAGTTTTATGCATGACTTAGGTCATGTGGTGGAGGGAATCCTTATCAAGTTCTCAGATGGCACAAAACTGGGAGGGAAAACATTGGAAGACAGGAACAGAACCGAAAAGGACCCAGATAAATTAGAAAACTGGGCATAAATTAACAAAATGAGATTAAAGGTGAAATTCTACCTTTAGGCCACAAAAACCAAATCTTCAGCTAAAGCATCGCCAGCAGGTAGCTGTCCAGCCTCTTGTTGAAGATGTCTTCAGAAGGAGACCCCACCACTTCTCCAGGTTCCATTGCCAAATTGTTCTTACTGTCAAGAAGTTCCTTATAAGGTTTAATTGAAACCTACTCTCCTGTAACTGCAGACCATAAGACCTGGTCCTACCATCTCAGACAGCAGAGACTAGGCCTTCCCACTCCTCTCTGGACAGCCCTTGAGGTATCTGAAGGGGAAAACCATTTCACTCCTCCATCTTCTCTTCACCAGGCTGACCATGCCCAGCTCCTTCAACCTCTCCTCATATGTTTTATTCTCCATACCTCTTATCATCTTTGTCACCCTTCTGTGAACCCGCTCCAACCTGTCTATATCCTTCTTAAAATGAGAAGCCCATTTTAAGAAGCGTAGAGGTTCTTGGAAGTTCAGACTAAAACCCAGAGTGGATTGCCACTGAATATCTGAACATCTGTGAGAGTTCTGTTGTCGTTGTTGGATCTGAGAGAAACCATTCCTCTGCATAAGTCAGCATTTGAAGTTGTTGTCATTCCGTGGAGAACAAGTTTATGAGAAACCGGTTTACTCTTTGGACTAAAAATACCAAAGCAAAATATCCTTTGAACCCTGGTAATGTATGAACGAGACACCCTCCAAAGGGAGAGTCTTCTTCTCAAATGAGCCAAACCACAATACAGCGTCTCTCAACCAGCATGTCCTGTTCCTCACCTTTGCCATTTATCTTCCTTCTCGCCCCTTCCCCAGCGCACATCTCCTGTGCCATCTTGCCCCTTTCCTCATCCTCTTTCACGTCCGAAGCTTCCCTCAGCTCAGGTGGCAAAACTGAACTCTCTGCCCTCTCGTCTGTAAAAAATTGGATTACAGGATTAACTCCCATAATCAGATGGTGGAGCGCATAAAGGTTGGAGTTTACCCAAAAGTTATTAAATCACCTATTTCCCATTTATCTGGCCTTCTGGAGCCTGGAGGAGGAACCACGGGAGTGAGTCAGAGCCACCTTCAAACAAACAGACTGCAGAAAATATTTCTAGAGCCACCTGATGTCCATCTGGGTGCATTTTTGGTGGGGGACGTTGAAGATTTATTGTGTTCGGGGCATCTGGGGGAAAATGCAAACACAGAAAGCTGGCGCAAGCCATTTCTCCATCTGCTGGACTGTTTCTTTTGAGCTGACGGAACTTCTTTGAGGTCCTCAGATGCCTTTTTGTCCCATCATTTTCCAGCTGGTTCTTTGAAAGCGGAGATGAGAGGGAGGAGACTTGGAACCTTAGGCATGCCAAGCATTGAGCTCCACCGCTGAAGTTTCCAGAAATGTCATGGAAACTTCTTGCATTTTTTGTTACATCAGTTTGGTGGCAAACAGATGGGATGAGCAGGTGTGGAAAACAAAGAGCCCTCAACCGGAGTAGAAAGCTCAGGTCCAGGATATCTGAGGAACTATGTCTCCCTCTATGATTTGGGGTGAATCTCCAAGACCTGAGCAGGGCTTTTGATGACAGGGTGGAGGTTTTTCACCCACAGAGTTGCCATAAATCAAAGTTGACTTGGTGACAATTGGCAATAACAGCCTTTCCCAAACTGCAGATGTTCTCCAAGCATTGCACAGTTTTTGAAGATTTTCTCCCACTGGAAAGAAAATTGCTAAAATTGCCTGTTCCTCAGAGAACAAAATTACTCAAGAATGACCTCTCTGGTGGCCCTGCAGAGATGCATGTCCGTGGTCTTGGTCAAAGTGCACCAGCTCCGTCCTGAGTCAGTTTAGAGATGGTCTTTCTTTCGCTTCCTGGACCTGACCTCTCACTTCATGACTCAGCCCCTTGCCAAGTGCAAGTCAGGATGTCAATAAACAAAACGACAACAAGAAGAAGTTACCAGGTTTCTTCTGTTTCTCATGGAGGGAGGGAGCGAGGGAGGGAAAACTAGCCAGGGAAGGGGAGGGAAAATGGTGCCCGAAAGAAAGCACATAAACACCTGCCCCCAAATGGAAGCTAAAACAACTCTCTGAAAATAGAAGCTAGAGGAAGAAACTGCAAGGGTGGATCAGCTGTTGTTCTCAAACTCTGATCTTCATGTTTTTTTCAGCTTTCTGAAATCCTCCTCTGTGTGGCCAGCCCTGGGAACCGACATCCCAAAGAGGACCGGAGTTGCAGAGCCACTGATGCCTTCTCAAAAACCATCTTAAAAGTACGGTCATCCCCCCACATCCACACACTTCACTTCCACGGATTTGATTATTCATGGATTATTTGGTGCTGCCTCTGCGTCTGCTCTACATCATTTTTAATAGGGGCTTGGAAGACTCGCCTCGCATTCACGGTCTGTCTGCAAGCCTTGTGAGACTGGGGCCATTTCCGTCCTACACTGTTATAGCGCTATTATTCCCCTTTCAGCCTCCTGTGGAACCCCGGGGTTTGCAGTTGAGGGAGGGGCCTTTAGAATTCTCAGCCAGAGAGCTCTTTGGCCTCAGGAAACTACAAACCCCAGAATTCCACAGGAGGTTGAAAGTGGAATAATACCACCATAACAGTCTAGTGCAGAAATGGTGCATGAGAGACTGCAGGAGACTGCAAACTTGAAGCCAGCCTTTTAAATCCTTAGAAATGGGAAGCCCCACCAGCCACCCCCTTCCAAAGGAACCTTGCTTCCTCAAAGGCAGAACCGGTTGGCTGGCGTATTCCTCACTGCAAAGTCGAATGCATTGTATGCTGTACGTTCAGATCCATGGGGGGCTGAATCCATAGACTGTACCTTTTTTGTGTGTTGGAGGGGCCAGAGATATTCACATTTTTTCCCACTTTCAGGGGGGTCCTCCACCCCAACCCCCTTGAATGTGGAGACATTGCTGTAAACTGGGGAGACTTCAATAAATAAGTCATTGACCTGTCTCGACTTGATGTCAGAAGGAAACTGATGTTGGTGTCAGGCTTCCTAAGGGAGGACATTCTGCAACCGGGTGTCACAGCTGAGAAGGCCCTGCTTCTTTGTCCCCCCGCTCCCCGTGGCATTGACCCCCCGACAGGACACAGTGGAGGGTCCCTCCAGTAGATCTCAGTCTCCGGACAGACCCCTATAGGGAGATTTGCTCCTCTATAAAAGGGAAGAAGGAAAGAGAAGAAAGAAAAAGAAACATGGCAGGATGTTTAAGCCTGGGTTTTTTTTAAAAAAAAAATTTGCATCAGCTTTCATAGACGTGAACCCACTTCTTCAGATGAAGTCCCAAGTGCTCCTTTATGGGAGCTTCTCTCCAAATCCTACCATCTCATTCTCCGGCATAAGCAGAGCAAGATTCAAGATCCCCGTCCTTGGCATCCTGGCACCCTCAAGACATCAGAACTCCCGCCCACCCCGTCTCCATCTGTCCCTCTCGCACACCCACCTGTAGTAAAAATGTTCTTTTTAAACAAATGGCAAAGCTCTTCGCAGCTCTTCATTCAAGCGCAATTCCTAAAAATTCCCCCTGAGGTTTACGAAGCAGAAGCTGTTGCTATGATTCCCATCAGAAAGGAACAAAACTCCCCCGGTGTGCAAATTTGTTATTTAACAGATAACATGTCTGCAACATTTCCCCTCCCGCTTTAGTCAAGGACTTGGCACTCTGATTCAGCAGCATTAATTTTGGGGATTGGTGGGGCGGAAAATAATTTATTTGCAGCATTCTCTCCCCCCGCAATTTTTGTTCTTGATGTCAGATAGTTTCTGGATAGTCTCGTCTGTGGATTCTCAGATCAGAGAGCTGGGTCAAAACTAACAAAATGAATTTCAACAGGGATAAATGTAAGGGATGGCACTGAGACAAGCAAAATGGCATGCTCAAATACAGGATGACTGACATCTTGTTTGGAGACAGCACATGCGAAAAGGATCGAGGTTTAGCAGACCGCAAGCTAAACATGAGTCAACAGTGTGATGTGGCAGCCAAAAAGCCAAGTGCAATTGTGGGCTGCATCGAGAGGAATCTAATACCCCAACTGCGGGAAGCTACCCTATTCAGCTTTGGTCTGACCTCACCTGCAATCCTGTGTCCAGTTGTGGGCACCACAGTTCAAGAAGGAAATTGAGGAGCTAGGAAATGACCAGAGAAGAATGACCGAGATGATCGAAGTTTGGGAAACCAAGGCTTACGAGGAACAACTTAGGGAGTTGGGTATGTTTACTATGGAGAAGAGAAGAAGGAAATAAAGGGATGTGTGGAAGATGGAGCAAGTTTCTTTCTTCTTCTTCTTTGTTCCTCCTTCTCCTCTCCTCCCTTTTCTTCTTCTTCTTCCTCCTTCTATTTTGCCCTCTTCCACCTCTTCCATGTCTTTATCACCTCCTTTTCATTATCCCCTTTCCCTCTCCTCTTTTTCCTTCTTCTTCCAAAGGAAGCCGGGAAGCAGCTAACATTTTGTGGACGAGAATCAACCTTCTCCCCTACTGTTCTTTTCTGCAGCCGTTGCACCCAGCCCGCCGCCCAACAACGGAGAGGTTAGCTGCTTCTGTCATGTGGCAGGCTGCCACGGATTTTCAGCTGCCAAGAACCAACATAAAAAGGTTTCCAAGGGGCTACGGCAGGCACTGCGGCATGGCCTGGAGGGACAGGGGAGGTAATTAACCTGCTGGATCTCTTGGCCGCAATCCATAATTTGGTTCAGCCTATGGGGACAAGGTCAGCATTCCCTAGAAGATGTTTCCTGGAAGAACGTACGTCCCCCTGCCCACATTCCTAAGAACAGAAATGGAAGCTCTTGAGGTTGGGCATTTCTCTTCCTTGAAAGAGGAAGCATTTATTAGCAGGGGAAGTCTCAGAGGCATCACAGACAAGACGGTGCCTGTGCTCCATCCACAGGCCAGGAACCTCCGGGTTAGTCCTTTCCTGAGTAGAGCCATTCATTCAGATGTTGAGTCAACATGTAAGGAAATCCAATGAATCCAATGGTTCTAAACTATTGGGGCAAACGGTAGGACTTGGGCCCATGGACAAGGGCCAACAATAGGCTGCTCCTTCAGCGCTAATGCTGGGACATCCTTGGCCATACCTGAAGAAGCAGGTAAGATCACGGGGTACAAAGCAAAGTCTATGACACAGTTTTCCTCCAACACCCGGCACCCTCTCCTCAGTATTTGCCAACTCAGGCTACAGTTTCCCTTTGCCGAATGGTTGAGCTGATCTTGCATCTTCAGCAGAGCTAAAAACCAAATTCCTTTCAGTGGTCCTGACTAGAGGTGACCCATTGAATCAGAAGGATCTACCCACAAGTTCACTCAGCATTGAATAATGGGTTGGCTGGGTCTGCTCTATCTAGGAATAACCAACAGGATTCCAGCCCCAAAGTCTGACCTCTGAAATTTTGGCATTCAAGCCCACGGTGAGGGGCACAACATCAGAAAAGGCAGGAGATGGGTTCGTGTCTCCACTTCTCTATGAAGCTTCTTTGGGTGGCCTTGGAGAAGTCATGGTCTCAACCCAACCCGCTTCACAGGGTTCTTCTGAGGGAAAGATGGTTCAGTCTACAGGCATCTGCCACTTTTTGACAATCCGCTTTTCCCTGATCCACTTTTCCATGATTCCATGATCGATGCAGAAAGCCTCTCAGATACGAAAATACCCCGCCATCCCTAAAAGCATCCCATCAACCCACATGGTCCTCATACACCTCCATCTTCTTCTACAATCCCTCTCCAAATGGTGACAGGAAGTGATAGGATGTCACTTCCTGTTGCCATTTGGAGAGGTACTGCAGAGGAAAACAGAAGTATTTGGGCTTGCTCTTGGGGAGTGTGGCTCACAGGAGCGGTGGGATGCACCTATGTTGAGAATGCAACCATACAGTTTCCAACCCCTGGCATACCCAATGGAAGGCTGAAATCAAAATGGAGAAATTAGCCACCATCGATAGATAGATACATAGATAGATCTCAAACTGTCAACCCTAAACAGACTCACTAGATCCCATTGTACTAACAACCAGGAATATTGAGAAGAACACTAGATTAATAGAAGACAAACATGTGTATGGGTGTTTTTTTGTTTTTTTTTTGCAAGTAAATCTGAGGTCAAACGTTATTCCATAAATGAAGTTTTATTGCCATCTTGTGCCTGTGAGTGGAATAGTCATTCCTATATGTGTTCAAGTCACTTCCCACTTACGGCAACCCTATTACATGGGGGTTTTGTGGGCAACATTAATTCAGAAGGGGGTTACTTTTGCCTCCTTCTGAGGCGAAGGACAAGTGACTTGTCCAAGGTCACCCAGTGGCACCATTTCTGCACCAGACATTCTGCACCTCAAAGGCCCCTCTCTAAACTGCAAACCCCTCGATTCCATTAGATGTTGAAATCGGAATCATAGCGGTATAACAGGCTAGTGCGGAAATGGCCTGAGTTTTCATGGCTGAGTGGGAATTTGAACCCTGCTCCTCAGAGCTCTAGTTCAATGCCCAAAGAGCTTCACCGCTCTGACTCTCAACTAGGACGGGCCCTTCGTTAATGGGACCCAAAGACTGGTCAACGGCCACGTTTTCACCTGGCGCCTGAATGGAAAGGAGTGTTGGTACCAATTGGGCATTCCACATTTGGGGTCCCATGCCCAAGAAAGCCCAGCTGCCACGTCCAACATAGTGTATTGACTATGACGCCTCGGCACATTTTTATCCAACTGGTAGGAAAACTGTTGTTCCAATGAATGTTACAAGCCCCACTGTATTGCAATGAGGTCTTCCGATGCTTGTTCAAAAATATTCTTTTTTTAAAAAATGGCATTTTCACTTAAAGCTGCGGTGGGCTAAGTGTGGCCCCCGGGTCACATGTGGCCCCCAGAGTTCTTTCTGTGGCCCCCAGGACTCCCACAGGGGCTAAAACTTTACATTTTTTTTTACTATTTTTTGGTATTTTGGTATTTTTGACACCCATTTGCCCCCCTGGGGCAATTTGGGAGGCCTTTTTTGAAACAGGAATTGATTTCTGCTCACTGCCTGTTGTTAAAAAAGGCCTTTCTTAGGACTAAATTGGCCCGTAAAGAGAAGGCTTGCTTGAGAAGCATTTTCCCAACAGCGCTAATTATAATAATTACAACAATGCCAGAAAAGAGGGTGCAAGATCTTTCGAAAATTCTTCATTCGTCTCTAGCAACATTCTCCTTTTGGGTTTTGTCCAACAGCCCTTCTCTGAGCATGGGCCTTCAGGGTTGTTCTGGACTTCATCTCCCAGAATTCCCAGTCAGCAAGGCAATGGTTGAGGATTCTGGGAAACTGAGTCCAAAACTCTGGAGGACTAATGCTTGGGAAGAGGGTTGTACAGTTCTTCCCAATAGCCATGAGATGGCAGCAGTGCATTAAGAACAACCTGATGCTTCTTCCAGGGGTTGCTGAACCATTTCCATCCCTAGCGGCCCCTTTGGGACTCATCCGAAAAGCACTGAAATCTACAGAAACCAAACATGGTTCCCAGAAATAGAGAATAATATGCAAAAGGAATAAAAATTATATTAAAAAAATCAATTAAAAACATTAAAAAACATTATAAAACTAACATTTTTTTTAAAAAAACAGCTAATAAGTAAAAATGCACTCTTGCTCACTCATTGAAGTTCTGATTAAAAAGAAATGTATTTATCTGCCTACGAAAGAGGGCCAGACTAGCCTCCTGAGGAAGGGAGTTCCAGAGGGTGAGGCATGTTGGGACAATCAAATAAAACCTTTAGGCAAATCTGAATTTTCATACATGTGGGTAGAGATTGAGAGTGGTAGTGACTAACCAGGAAAGTGATCTTTGGGTCTCAATGGATAGCTAAACGGAAATATCAACTCTGTGAACACCAGCCGTGAAAAAATCAAATTCCATGCCAGCGATTATTAGGGATTAGAAATAAAACCGCTGTATTGTTGTTCTCCAAGGACTTTATGGGCACTTCCAGGAACCTAGATGATGCAGAGAATAAGAAGTTGGACTCAGACTTTGAAAAAGTTATTTCTTTGGACTACAAATCCCATAATTCCCCAGCCATCAGGGCCCAATCTGAAGGGGCACAAGCTTCCTACCTCCTGTATCTAGGGGATTCTGGGAAATTGTAGTGGAAATAAATTACTTTTTTTTTCAAACGTAAAGAAATCGTTCACTAATTTTCTTTCTCAAGGAAACAAAGGGCAATTTCAACCATTTTCTCCTTGTTCAAGAGCTCGCCTTTCAAAGACCATATACAGTTTGTGGCTTTTTGTGCATAAAAATCCATATGCAGTTGTTTGCACAGAAAACAGTATTTTCTGTGTAATAAATAGCACAGAAAAGCAGTATTTCTGCACATCAGATATTGTTTTCTATGTAGAGAAAGGTGGCTTTGTGAGCGAAACCACCACATGCAAATTTTGCACAAACTGAGTTCCAGATTGTGAAGATTCTCGTCACTGCAGGACTCTTCTCATTTTCAGTCTTGATATTGAGAAACACGGGTTTTTTTTTTAACATATTTGAACATGTTACTCATTATTATTTAAATCGTGATGAGCTTTGTGCACAAAAGGCCTCTTGAAAATCTTCAAGTATTCTGCAAAGGCTTCACCTTTCTTGCTGGAGTTTTCAGCGATAAATTCCCTTTTCTTTTGCCTAGATGGCACTGTATGATTTGGAAAGCGGAAACCTTTCCTCGTTTTGCTGCAGAGTTGCAGCCCCGGCTGCAAAGCCTCAAGCGGAGTTGGTGTCTCTCTGTGTGTTTTGTTGTAGTTTAAATATGGACATTGCAGGAACAGAAAGGCACGAAACAGGGAATATGGGGAAGGGAAAAAAAATTGCCTCTTCCAAAAATGCACAGGCTAATTGAGCACCAGGGAGAATTTTTCCCCTTTATTTAGAACAAATAAAAATCTCACCCTGTGTGCGTTTGTGTGCACAACAAAATAGGCAGAGCCCAGCCTGTTTTCACATCTGCATCAGATATCTTCCTCTCCGCTGAATTTGGATCTGTCGTGGCTCATAGTCTAAAACAGGAGTGGAGGTTGTGTAACCCTCAGTTGATGTTACTGGACTGCAACTCCCATGAGTCCTGAGTGGCATAGCCAATGGAATGTCGGGAGGTGCAATCCAGCAACATCTGCAAGGCTTTCTGGCTTCTAAAAGGAAGTTAGAGAACAGGTTAATAATATCTTGCATATCTTGATTATATGGATCTGTTAGCTTGTGTTTGCAATTGTATTGCGTTGGTTTTGAGGTTTGCATTTAAATAACTTGCTTTGCCATTGTATTGCACTGGTTTTATAGCTGCATTACTCCTTCCTTCCCATTTTTATCTTTATTTAGATAGTGTAGCTTTGATGATGATGATATCATCTAGCATCCTGTTGAGCAATTATGAATATGCAAGTTACACTACACATTCATAACTGTTTGCTACTCATGTTTATGATCCTGGCACTACAGGAAGCCCCTGCCTTTCAACATCCCATTATCTGAGAATTTGCTTTTCGATGCTTCCAAATTAAGGACAAGTTCCATTAATTTGATGTGGGATCCACTCTTTCGTCAGCAATTCTTGCCTATGGAGGCTTCCTTTGGACCAATCGAACGCAAATCTGGTCCCAAGTCTTGCCTACAGAAAGAGCAGATTCCCTGGTTGAATTAAAGAAACTTGTCTGTATTGCAAGCATCGAAACAGTGGGCTTTTCTCAGTTCTTCTTGCCCCCAGAGGCTTGTCTGAGACCTCGCTTGTGCAGTTTGCAAAGTGGGCTCAGAGTAGGGGGAAGCACCAAGACTTTTACAAGTAGTGCACATGAGCATTTGGTCTCAAGCAAGCCTCCATAAGCCCTTCATGCTCCCTGTATTAAATGGGTTCCACTCTATTACCTAGGGCAAAATGGACTTTTTTCCTCTCTGGCATTAAAAACTATGAGACTAAGGACATTTCCTGGTTCTTGTGTGTGTGTTTTGGGGGTCTTCTTGCCGGCATTTGGAAGTTGCAAGGCATCTGCGGGGTGAGAAGCTTGGAAGTCCGGTGACAGCCAGCCGAACACTGCTCGTGGAGTTCTTTGAAGGGAGGCCTATGAGGGGAAGAATATATGAGCCATTTCTACACTATGCTGTTAGAGTGCTATTGTTCCACTTTCAACCTCCTGTGGAATTCTGGGGTTTGTAGTTTACTGAGGCCAAAGAGCTCTCTGGCTGAGAATTCTCAATGCGCCTCCCTAAACTGCAAATCCCAGAATTTCATAGGATGCTGAAAGTGGAATAATAGCACTATAACGGTGTAGTGCAGAAATGGCCAGACTTGAGGCTGGGCTGTTAAAGAGTTAGATAAAGTAGTGCATAGGGACGGGGGAGCAGGGGGTGTTGTACACCAGGTGGCAATGATTTTGTGGTGTCGCGGCTCGTGGCCACGCCCCTGCAACCCGCGGCCACGCCCTCCCACCCCATGGCCACGCCCACACCCACCGCAACCACACCCCGTGCCCTAGCCCCGCCCCCTCCCGCCCCCCCTCCACGCACTCCAAGCTCTGCCACTGAGATAGAGGCGGGATGAGATAGAATGAGGGCAGTCGGACACCAGCTGAAGATCTAAATAGGATTTTTGGACCTGGGAATGCAGAAAGAGTTCGTGTTTAACTTAACCGTTAATTAATAGGCATTTACCTGTTTTATTTCCTACCACTGTGTTTGACTGTTTACATGTAAGAACCGATGAACCGAAACAACTGAAAGGGAGGACTGGTCATGCTGTAGCACATTGAACCCACTGACCAACACAGCCGCTCGTCCAGAAAGGTGGCTATCTTGAGACCCAAGTACCAGGTCCGGGGAAGGATCTCGAGGATAACAGGGGAGGGCGCGTGTCAGGTCCCCAAGGATTGGAACCGCAGTCCCAGCCTGGGCAGCAGTTCTTTTGCAGCAATTATTCTGTTCTTTTCCTCCTTGATGGCTTTTCTGTCAATAGGAAGAAGGCGGAAGAAACAGTCAGGACGGAGATTTTCAGGACCTGAGCGTATCAGGTCCTCCAGATCAATGCAGGACGGAGACAAGAAAGGTTTAGCAGCGGAGGATGTTGTTGTCCCTTGTCAAATTCAGTCACTGAAGTGGGTGATGGTAGGATAGAAGCTTTATCTAGACCTGATCTAAGAAAAAAAATTAAGTAGCTATACAATCTGGTCTCCCTTCATGGCAATCCAAGCCTGCTGCACGAATTGATTTGCCTCACCGGCAATCTTTTTGGTTTGGTGAATGCTCACAAAAATCTTCCAATTGCTTGCGCTTCTTCAGAACCAACTCACGCAAATGGAAGGCAAGTAGGCTTAGAAACAATGTTAGGGGACACTTAGTGAAGGCGATTCCCTCCGTGTAATTTTTTGGGAGCCGCAAGATGGAAGCACACCTGCTAAGAAATGAGCACTCCCTTCGGAAGGAAGAGTGGAAGCTTTTAGATGTGTTTGGAGAAACAAAACACAGCTCTTGCCTCCTCTTTGGAGACCATTCCTTTCTCTTCTCAAGTTAGGAATGCTTTGTTAGCTTCGCTCACCAGAATTACGGCGACACACCAGGGAAATTGTCTGGGGCGTGTGAGCCTGGGCAGCTTGCCTGCACTCACGGATTAGTTTTTGTTGTTGTGTGCTTTCAAGTTGTTTTTGACTTATGGAAAATCTCTTGCATGGTTTTCTTGGCAAGGTTTCCTGAGAGGAGATCTGCCATTGACTTCTTCTGAGGCTGAGAAAGAAGGGAGACTTGCACAGGGTTCAAATCATAGACATATAGAGCTGGAAGAGACCCCAAGGGCCATCCAGTCCAACCCCATTCAGCCATGCAAGAAGACACCATCAAAGCACTCCTTTTGACAGGTGGCCATCCAACCTCTCTTTAAAACACCTCCAAAGAAGGAGACTCCACCACACTCCAAGGAAGCAGTGGATTCCACTATCAAACTGCCCTTACCATCAGGAAGTCCTTCCTAAGGTTTAGGTGGAATCTCATCAGTGACCTGAAAGCACGCACTACACGGCCAAGAAATCACCTTGGACTCCCATTCTTCCATACCACAGATACCTGGAGATGTCTATCAACTATTTCAGAGCTCAGATAAAATTGCCCAGCAGAATCCATCATCCCAGGTTTGGAGAGTGATACCAAGTGATACTCCTCTAGGCCCCTTTTCTGGAGGCAGATAATTCTCCCAGGCGTTCCGTTGTGTCTGTTTGTGGGCATTTGTGTTTCTGCATGACAGTAATGCACAGCCAACACTCAGTCGTCATGGGGGCATCTCTGGATTTATGAAAAATTCATGGGAGAAGAATCAGAAGGCAGCTTGGGTGCACTCAGAAGAACAGAATCACTCATCCCCTCGTGGAGAAAGGAGGGGAGCTTTTTGGTACTTCTTGGCCTCTCCTGAGCTTCAGCATGACAGACGTGGCAGGGATGAAGCCCTGGGAGTGTTACGGCTGCAGGGAACACATTTGAGTGTACAAAGAGAGTGACTGCAGGGGTGGCAGGGAACGAGAAGTGCAGGACTGCCGGAGAGCTATGAATAGCTCTCGAGGCGCGCGGCAGCCATTCCTTCTGCTAGGTCCTCAGACTGAGAAGACCGGCTCCTCCAAGGGACGCTGAGCATTGCGTGCAAAAGGCCCCTCTCTTCCAGAATAGCCCAACTGGGGATTCCAGAAGGTGCCATCTCCAATTACAGGCCCCGCCTTTCCCCAGGTCCCCTCGCCCAAATCTGCCTGACCCTATCCAGCCATCCAAGGTTGAGGAGGCAGATTCTTGTGTGTTGCCCAGGTCAATCTCCGTCTCTCTCTCCCTTACCTCCTGCCTGGGGTGTTTTGTCTTTCCTCCAGTCGGGTGCACTTCTGACATATGCATTGGTGTCTGGGTGTATTTCCTGGGGGTCGGTTCTTTTTTTAGGTTGCTTCCCAGACCTCAGCAATCCATACTGGCAGTTTCCAATCACATCTTGGGTTCTGAACATGACATGGCCTCCAGCGGCCCTTGTCCTGCCCTAGGCGGGGTCTCCTTGTCCGTGCTTGTTGTTTCCAAACGCCAGTGGCATGCCTCCCTTTCCTTTTGGTGTTTCATCACCCAGCTACACCCTTGCCTTGCATCTCCCTTCAAGACTGTTGAAGATCTCTCTCCAAGGGCTTCTTTGAACAGTCGCAAGGAAGGAGGGAAGAAACTCACCATACTGGAGCAATAATCCTTGTGCAAAGTTCAGGAGGAAGGCAGGTAGTTAAACTAAAACATTATTATACACATCTTGACAGGTTTTCTCTCCCTCTGTTGATCTCATGCATAAACACACACAGAGAAACTGCCTTCTGTCACAGTTTTTCTGCAATTTTAGGGGTGGCTGTAGTGGTTTGAGCATTGGACTAGACCCTGGAGACCAGGATTCGATTCCCTGCTCAGCCAGGGAAACCCATTGGGTGACTTTGGACACATCACACACTCTCAGCCCCAGAAAACCTCGTAAAAGGTTCACCATAAGCCAGAAACAAAAACAACAGGGATTGAAAACACAAACTGGAAGGACAATATCTCCCTTTATGACTCCAGTAGAGCTCCAAGGGCCTCTGGTAGAGGCTCTTCTCCCTGTCCCACGACCTTTTCAGGTGCCTTTGGTAGGAATAAGGGAGACAGGGCCCTCTTGGTGGCGGCTCCCAGATTTAGGAACCCCTTCCCTAGGGAGGTCAGGAGGGTCCCATCCTTGCTCTCCTTCCGTCAGCAGGTCAAAACATTTTTTGTGCTGCCAAACTTTTACAAATTGACTCGGTTTAGGTTTTTAAGGCTGTGTGGCTCTGTTTTTAAGGCTGGCATAGTCTGTTAGTGTCTTTTAATATTTTTAACATGCAATGCTTTATATTCATAAGCTGTTCTTTAATCTTATATGCTGCTGAATGTTTTGTATTTATTTTTAATTTTTATCATTTTAATGTTGCTAGCCACCTTTAGTCTCATCATTACCAGGAGAAAGGCTGGATATAAAATAATAATAATAATAGTAGTAGTAGTAGTAGCAATAATGATAATAACAATAATAATATGATTTCACAAGGTGTAGCCAGTGGATTCCATGTCAGGAGTGCAATGAATTTATTCTTGGTTTTATCTCAGAGTTTAGAGATGCTGACACTAGATCCTATCCGTGTTTGGATGGCTTTGAAGGAATTGTTCAGGGTACTGAACTATTGTGCAGAAATTGCAAAGGAGAAACTCCAGATTCTGAGCCCAGAGATAGCTTTAAAAGAGCTCTCCAAGGTACTGATTCCACCACGGTGCTCAATACTGGCCATTTCCGCCGTATACTGTAACAGTGCTATTATTCCTCTTTCAACATCCCGTGGAACTCTGGGGATTGTAGTTTCCTGAGACCCAAAAGCTCTCTGGCTGAGAACCCTAAATGCCCCTCCCCGAACTGCAAACCTCAGGGTTCCATAGGATGTTGAAAGTGGAATAAGAGCACTATAACAGCGTAGTGTGGAAATGGCAACTGTTTCTCCAATAGGTTCAGCACTCAGGAGACCTCCTTTAAACCCTAGAAGAAAACTAAGAGTGGTCTCACCACCTCCCTGATATAGCTACCTGTCATCGTCCTGAATCCGCCCCCCCCCCCATCTTGCCAAGGAAGTGTTGGAATCAGCCAAAATCCAACTGCAACCCCTCCTTTCATTCACCCCATCCCTCAGGTATGTTGTCACGATATCAAGCAGACGCTCGAATTGACTTGAAACAGTTATTTTTCTTGCTTTGGTTTCCAAAAGGCCCGTCCCTATTGTCTTGTGGCAAGGGGAAACAAAGCTTTAGATGCACAGAGAGAGAAAGAGGGAGAGGAAGAGAGGTGAACTAGATGCCTCGGCTCCTATGGGGAGGGATGGAACCGTCCTTATGTAACTTGCTCTGAACGAGCTCCTTTTCTGCCTGCAAGTCAGCAGCCAGACCCACCTACGCTGGTGACTCATGTGCTGCCATTTGGGGGAGAAAAAGAATCTGGGTGGGGAGTTAATAACCCATTCACTTCCCTTTTTATAGCCCTTGAAATGATAACCTGCAGGTCTGCTATTGTCTTCAGCCAGCAAGGGAAGCCCTGCTTGCAAACACAGGCATGGAATCCGTGGGGAAAAAGACACACATCTTGCACTGATAGGAAACTTATTCTGTGTGTGTTTTTGTGTGTGTCCTTGCTCCAACCCTGTTTCATGCACTTCTGCACAAACTGATATCTGTTGGTATATTTCTGAAACACACACACAACACACAGGGGGAGAGATTGACAGAGAGAGGGAGAGGGAGAGAGATCCACTACAAGAATGCACCACTGCTAATTCACACTGAAATTGGGTGTTCTGTTTGGATAGGATTAGAGTCTCAATACCTTAAAAATACCAGGTCTGATCTGATCTTGGAAGCTAAGCAGGGTCAGCCGTGGTTGGTACTTGGATGGGAGACCACCAATAAGTCCCAGGTGCTGCTGGCTCTATTTCAGAGGAAGGAACTGGCCAAACGACTTCTGAGTCCTTGGCCATTTCCGCACTAGCCTGTTACAGTGCTATTATTCCACTTTCAACATCCTATGGAATCCTGGAGTTTGCAGTTTAGAGAGGGGCCTTTGAGGATGGCCTTTGAGGCCCCTCCCTCAACTGGAAACCCCAGGATTCCATAGGATGTTGAAAGTGGAATAATAGCACTATAATAGGCTAGTGTGGAAATGGCCCTTCCCCAAGAAAACCCTATGGAATTCATGGGGTTGCCATAAGTAGACAGGTGACATGAGGCACACTCTAAAGGCGACAGATCCTATTTAATCTTAGAAGCTAAGGAGGGTCAGCCCTGGTTAGTACTTAGATGGGAGACCACCAATAGGCATGTGGTTTTTGAAGTCTTTGTCCCAGAAGGAAGACTTGTTGCTTCCTTCGAGAAAAAGGAAATTAGTGATGAAATACATCCTTGATTACATGGGGAGCTCTGGAGATTCCCCACCTGCCCTGGGACCTCTAGGGAAATGGTGGTCTTTGCACCGGGTCTGATGGTGAAGCATTTGGAAAGAGAGAGATGGTTGTGTCTCTTAAGCAAAGAGACAGGTTCCTTAGGTGAATTTCTGCAGAGGCGAGAACTCAGCTCGGAAGTGCTGAGGAAGCAGCTGTGAAGTTTGCTCAGCTTGTTCTTGGAGCTGAAACTTATAGATTTCCTTTAGCTGTCAGCACTGGGCAGAAGAAACTGACCCTTGCTTGACCTCTCTCCATTACGGACTTAAGCCTGCCTTGGAGCAAGCCAGCACCCCAGGGCTTGCTTTCTCTCTGCGTGTGTCTTGTGTGTGTTGAAGGAAGAAGACAGGTCCAACACATCCAAAATGCCCCATTTTCCAAGTTTTCTGAAACAATGGGCTTCCAGCATACCTGTCCTTGCATGCAGATTCCAAGGCAGGAGTTGCTTGCAAGAATGTTATTAAAAAAGGGTTGTACAATGCAACGGCGTGCTGCTTTTGTGATCCTGGAAGAAGTATCTCATGATAGCTCTGCGAAGGAAGAGCTCCGCCATTCTTCCCAAGTCTTGCTAATAAGGACAATGAGGATGAGTAAGTCCATTCTCCCTGTTTCCATTTTTGGCTCAAAGTTGCTCTTTCGATGGAATAGAAACATCCCCCAGAAAGAAATGTGGGATGAAGAGGGTCAATTTTTTAAAAAATTTTTTTGTCTTTGTCTTTGTCTTATTCACCATCAATCAGCAGCTGCTACTAGCATGTCCGATGGTGGCGAATCCGCTCCAGGTTCTTGTCTGAACTTAAGAGGATGGAGCTGTGCCTTTTCTCTCTCTGAGGCCAAGACAGGGGTGGTTGGGATGGACAGAGGGCCTTTTATCTGCTTCTGGGCCCAGGCAGGATGATTCTTGTGTTCTTTGGCGCAGGTTTACCAAGCGTAGATATTCTCCATTGCGCTGTAATTTTTTTAATGGACCACCCAGACAGAGTTTATCAATGGCCCACAGTCCACGTATCATAGTTTGAGAATCTCTGCTTTGGACTCGATTTCTTGAATGTCGTGTTCAGGCAAGTTGCGTAGGAATGGGGAAATGGTTTGCCCCAGGCGGCAATGTCTTTTGGGCATCCCAGCCCTGGCCGCATCCCAGCACGCCCTGGCCACTTCCCCCTGCATTGCGGCCACACACCCCACACGGTGGCCACGCCCCTCATGCTGTAGCCCCGCCCTCTCCCACCCCCCCTCCACGTGCTCCAAGCTCAGCCACGGGTTCACACAGCCTCGGAAGCCCATTTCTGAGCCGACTCTGGCCTCGCCTCCCAGAGCGACGCAAGGCTACAGAGAAACTCCTGTTGGTATATCTGAAGGGGCTGAAAGCTTTGCCTCGTTTTGACTGAGGAAAGACAGAGGTGTAAATACCGTGAGAGATTCTGATGAAATTTGTGGCAGGCTGCAGAAAGGTTTTCGTCAAAGAACGAACCGGCTGCGTCCATCTCAAGCGGATGCGTTTGCTGAAAGGTTATAGAGGCATTTTCTGGAGTTAAAAACTTCAAATGGGGGGAATTTTTGCCCTAAACAGTTTTGGGCAAAGAGTTTGTCAGGCTGCTAAAACTGACAGCTGAACTCTTAAATAATAGAAAGATGACTAAGAGAGAAGCAAAGCTATTAACCTTCCCGGATTGGCTTCTGCTATCGGTAATGGACTATGGAACAAGACTCCCTTTTTTGTACTTCTTCTTGACTTGAAAAGGGAGATGAGCCGTGAGTTTTGTTTTCTGTTGGGTTTCTTTGGACTAAAAGTAGAGCTGATAAAATATTGAACCTCCATTAAGCGTGCTCTCGTCTTAATTGCCCCACCCGTACTTTGAGTCTATCTCATCCTCCTGCCATATTGGACAAGGTATGACCTAAATGCCCGGGATAAAAACACACACGCAGTTTTGAAATCCATATATTGAAGCTGAAACAAATATATCTGGTGTTTTGCAAATTGAGCCCTGGGTCCTTCTATCCACCGTATGAGGATTTCAGGTGTTGGGCACAACTCCATGGTGTCCACCTCTTCGCGTTCATTCATGCTCATTGACTTTCATTGACCCTCTAGATTTTTGCTTTCCGCTTCCTCTCCTCCTCCTCCTCCTCCTCTCTCTTTGTTGGCCTTAAAATAGCAGTAGAAGGCGACCTGACTCCCTGGTTCAGCAGGTGAGGGAGGGACCTTCTCCCAGTTGCAAACGGTACTTTTGACAAATGGCTGAGCACCTCTTTCCTTTCACTTTGGGAAAGCCAAACCCAGTCTGACAGCTCAGTTTTGATGCATGTCTCCCCTTATGCTCAGTTGCTCCTTGAAATTACTGCACACTGAAGATTCTTTGCGGGGTGGTGGTGGTTGGGAATGTGTTATTCATGTCATCTGGAGTGTCAATGGAGCCTCCCAGTTGTTGTCTGTTTGTGCCCACCTGTTCCATGAAGCACGGGAAATAATGCTTGAAGGATCTGTGGACTGTAGGCAGCTTTCTTCTGCCTTCTGGACAAGAAAGCCAGGGAGGGAATGCTGGATTCTGGAATGGCACCCGTGTAGAAAGGAAAACAGACATTGCATCTGTCCTGCCAAGGTGTCCCATATCCCAAGGGTCCCTGGGGAAACTTGTTTTATCACATTGTGGTTTACTGCTCCCACCTCAGTGGGGTGTTGAGTCCATTTGAACTTTCAAGGAGTTATCCAAGACCGTGAACCTATTTTGGGGTTTTATTTATGGAGATATTTCCATATTGCCTTCCGGCCTACAAAGGTTCCCAAGGTGATAAACAAACAAAAGCAATTAAAACAGCACAAAGGTAAAACATTTTAGCGTATTAAAATAATCTTTAAAAACTTTTTTTTACAGTCTCAAACCCAAGACTTGAATGCAATTTTAAGATAATTAAAGCAGAGCAATGTCATACCTTAAAGACCAGGCAGAGCAGCACTGCTTTGGCCGACCACCAGAAACTCAAAAGAGACAGGACCAGCCTACTATCCTCGGGTAGGGAGTTCCACAGTTGGGATGCTGCCACAGAGAAGGCCCTGTTACATGTCCATACCGACCTGACATGAGGATGTACTGGGAGATGCAACAGGGCCTCCTTTGAGGATCTCAGATTTCTGGCAGACTCTTATGGGAAGAGATTGTCTTTCAGATATCCTGGACCCAAGCTATTTAGGGCTCCGTAGGTCAAAACCAGTACCTTCAGAAGTTCCTTTAAAGCCTTGACCAGAGGCTATCCTACAGACGGAGAAGCCATCAACCACCACTTGGCAGGAAACTGCATCTCTTGTTTCATTTTGGAAACAGCATCCTCGTTACAACCTTTTCTTAAAAACTTTACGTTCTGAAAGACCATCTGAATCATAGTAGTAGAAAAAGGTCTTCATCTGTCAATAGAAGGTGAAGTCTCCCTGGGGAGGAGATCCAGAGGTCTCAGCCACTCAGAAAGCCCGCTGTCGTGTCCCCACCAACTCGCGTTCCCACCAACTCTTTCATGTTCCCACCTATTCACTGTTTTTGTGTGCCTTCAAGTCATTTTCACCTTCCGTTGACCCTAAGGCGAACCTATCATGGAGTTTTCTTGGCAAGATTTGTTCAGAGGGGGATTGCTATGATGGCTTTGTGAAGGTCCTATCTCATATCTCCACCAACTATACTTGTAGAGTGGTGGGGCTGAAAGAAGGACCTCTTCTGTGGATCTCAAGGTCTGGACAGGCTCCAAAAGGGACATGTGATCTGTCAGATAGCCTGGACCAAAGCCAAAATGTGCTTGGTAGGGCATAACCAGCATTTGGAATTGGGCCTGGAAACAGACCAGCGCCCCTTGGAGGTCTCGGAGCAGTGGCGTTCTAGGTTCATGTTGCCATTCCTCCTCCCTTTCTCTATTACTTGTGTGCAGAACGTGCCTCGCTTCACAGAGAAAGGCTGACATCTGTGACTGCGGCTCGGGTATCGCCACCTCTTTCCCAGGGCTCGGCTTCCTTTGAACACGGCAATTTGTTTCCTGCAGTCCCCCAGTTAAATTTCCCAGGGAGCCCTCTGATAACTTTGGAGCTCGGTTGTTTTTCATCTGTTCTTGGCATAGAAGAATCCTATTGTTTTCCTCATTGGGGAAGGGAAAAAAAAGAGAACTCCCCAAACATCTATTATTCAGCAGAATCTTTGTCCTCGAATTATATAAGATTAAAAGGAAACATTGCACACTTCAGAAAGGCAACGCAGCTCCCTGCAAGTGGAACAAGCAAGGGTGGTATATAGAGGGGCTTGCCCCTTTGCTTGGCTTTCTTCATATACTCAGGGCCTCGTTAGCTAAGCTCAGGGGAGTTCACCCAGATTGGAAATGGGAGACCTTTCGACTTTTCTGCAGAGGTTTTAAACAGGGTGTCTCTCCAAACAACAGGCTGAGGTCTTCAACTTGCCCGAGATGCATCTTTTATGAATGCCTTTTAAAAGCAAAGGTAAAGATAGAAATGGTGCTTTTTTCCCAGCAGGATTAGCATAGAATAGGCAGCAATGGACCAAAATATAGGTATTGGAATGGAGGTATAGCAGCTTTTTTCTTCTCTTGCATCAAAATGGCAACCCCAAGTCAAGTTCCTCCTACGCAGCAGAACATAGGAAATTTTGGCTGGGGTAGCTAGACTGGAGCAAGCTATGCCAGAATTACACTGGATTCTGGACTTCACCTTTGTTGTCTGTTGGTGTGTACATTGAGGGAAGGGTGAATTCATGCTGGACTTTTTTTTAAAAAAAAATCATAATAATTTTAATGCAAACAAATTCATAACTGCAACAAAAAGAAAAAGACAGAAACTCTACGTAAACAATATACATATATAATTAAAAATAAAACTAAGCTAAACAACAAGTTGGAACAACTAATAAACGTGAATAAAGATGTTTCATTGAATACAGGATCAACCGGCTTGTCTGTGCCGTCGTATTTCCAATTCGTATGCGTGGTTGTGAAAATTGGATGGTAAGGAAAGCTGAAAGGAAGAGAACTGAAATGTGGTGCTGGAAGAGAGTTGTACGGGTAGCCTGGGCTTCCAAGAAGACAAAGGAACGGGTCCAAGAGCAAACCAAGCCTGAAGTTTCCCTAGAAACCAAAGTGACTAAACTGATGCTGTTGTACTTTGGCCGTATCAGGAGAATACATGACCCAATAGAAAAGATGGTAATGGGAGACAACCGGAAAAAAGAAAGACCTCATTACAGGTGGGTATATTCTATCAAGGAAGCCACTGATGCTGCCTGGAGTTTGCAAGACCTCAGTAGAGCAGTTGATATCTGGGTGTCTTGATAGTCCTTCATCCAAAGTTGGTTTGACAGCAATTAACATCAGCAAGTCAGGCAGAAATTTGCTTTGTCAATTAGGTGACACTTGGAGGTTACAGAGAGCCCTTATCCTATCCAGGAACTAAGTCTGCCTGCCGTGAAAACAGAATTCCTCGACTAGATTTCCCAGAGTCCTAGCCCAGCGCACGTGCAAGTGTAGTGTCAAGTTTTCGTGCCACTAATTCAAACTATATTGATTCTGCTCTTCCATAAAACAGCTTCCGGGGTGGCAAACAGCAAGAATTAAAACAATCCATTTAAAGGAGGAACCATTCTTTGCAAGTGGAAGAGCCACACAATGGGCCCGATGAGAAAACAATCGATCGGCGGCGGTGATAACCAGCTGAGACGGCATTAAAATCTTAAAGTGAAAAAGAGAAAAAAGAGAAGGACGTTTGGATGCTTCTCCCATCCCTCGCTTGGTGTCTAAAAGCTAATCAATGGGTTTGATCAGTGGTTGTGGAAGGCAAGCTTTCATCTCTTGCAACGTCACAGGCATGGAAAGGAAAATGCAACAGGATGGGATTTAGGCGGCAGATTTCTGGCTCTAGTTCAAGTCAATGAAGAGTTTTTCAGCACTCAAAAATTCATAGCACTTCTGTTTGCCGGCTTAATGGCTGGAATCTTATGGATAGGTCCCAACGAAGAGTCAATGCATGCATAAATCCAACTGTCTCAACGGTTCTACTCTGAATATCAGGAATAACAATCAGATAGAGGCCAAAATTGAGTCATATGAGCCTGGAAGAAATGTGAAATCCTTAAGAAAGGCTTTGTTGCATGTTTAATCACCCCCCATAAGGTTAAGTTGGAGAGGTATGTGACAGGACCTTTTTGGTAGCAGCACCTCAACTGGAAATCATTTGAAGGCATGCAACAACAAAAGCCAACTAACAAAAAGGCAAAAAAAAAAAAAGGTTAAAGTAGATCTGCTGAACAATTAATAGCCCATATAGAATGAATACATTGTCTCTACAATGCTCCATCCATCACAACTTTTTAATTTTTTTAAAATTAAACTAGAATTAGAAGCAAGATGTACAAATAGAAATATAAGCAGTTCATGACAGGATAAAATTGATATCAATGTGTTTTGACAATATCACAGGACTTACACAAAGCATTCCCCGCTTATCTATGGCTCTGCTTTCTGACAATCCACTCTTTCAACGGTCGCCAAAACTACATCTCTCCTCCACTCCGTCCATCCCGCTCCTCTCAAAACCTCACCCAATCAGAAGTGTCCTCATGGAAAAGGAGGAGGATCCATGCTGTGAGCTTCTGGCAGGTGCACCTCATTCAGAAGCACTTTCCCCCTTATTCCTGCCCGCTGTCACAGCCATCCCTCGCGCCTTGTCTTCTCCCATCCCGTGGGTTCTAACCATGGGCCCCACTTTCTAGAGCTCACATCAGCTTCACCGCCTCCCCGGCCATCATAAAGACAAGTTCTGGACTTGGACGCAATTTCCAGTTTTGGACAGTGCTCCGGTCCCTCACCTACTGACTTAAGCCTGCATACAGAAAATAAAATATCATCTGCAATCATCCTTTATCCAAACGCATTGTTTCAAATATCCAACTCTGAAGGTGCCCTCTGAAGCAATTTGGAGGGTAGAATCCAGCACCATGGAGAGATCCTTTAAACGTCTGGGGCCATTTCTGCACGAGCCTGTTACAATGCTATTATTCCACTTTCAACATCCTGTGGAATGCTGGGCTTTGCAGTTCAGGGAGAGGCCTTTGAGGATGGCCTTTAAGGCCCCTGAACCCTAAACTGCAAACCCCAGGATTCCATAGGATGTTGCAAGCGGAATAATAGCACTGTAACAGTCGAGTGCACAAATGGCCTGGGCTAAAATCCAGGACCGATTCACCTCCACCCCTGCTAAAACTGAAGCCACCAGCTGCTGCTTCCCTCCATGTTGCTGAGATCTGTTGAAAGGAAGAGGCTTCAGGGCCACCGATGGAAGTGAGGAGAAATTGCCCGGCTTCCTACAAACAGTTGACAGAAAGGCCTTTTCGCTTGTGTTTCTTCTCCCTCTCTCCGTTCCCCCACGCAGCTGTGGGGCTGGTGACATTTCTCTCCTCAGAAAGGTCAACCGCTGCCACATCGACAGAGTAAAAACAAAATCAAACTCGAGGCTTTGGACTGTTAGGAAAACAAGATTTTTCTTCCTGTGGCTCGCTGGGGAAGATCTAGAGGCCAGCCGGCCGGCTAATCTCTTGTCCTCCGGGAGGCATCGATATGGTGAGAGAACCCCGGGCGCCCATCCCCTTCGCTGGCTGTCACAACAAGGACGAAATCCGACGCCAAGGAAATTTGATGTCTTCCGGCGGCAAAGATAGTAACAGGAACGGAAACTGGTAAAAGGGGGCGGCGGGCGAAGGGAGCGTGGAGAGACGGGAAGGAAGAGCAAACGTCCGCAGATGTCGCCTTACAACATCAGCGGCGGGCCGTCGAGAACACAGAATGGCTCCCGGGGGCTATTTTTAAGAACAGGTCACTACAGGGTCCTATCAATGGTCACAGCTGGACTTTCAGGTTCTAGCAGGAGGTCACCTCTACAGAGAAGCGAAAGGAAGGTCAGAGGTGGGTTCACCTCAAGCTTCAAACATGTCATGTTTCTTTTTTACTTTTCAGATCATCAGAGAATCAGTCTTTCAAGTGCTGTTCAATTTTCTATCCACAGGGTCACATGCGGGGACATATTATCTTCCTCTGAAATAGAACCCACGGCAGCTGGGATTCTTTGGTAGTCTCCCATCCAAGGACTAACCAATGCTGACCTTGCTTAGCTTCCAAGATCAGAGAGGATTTGGCAGTTGCGCAAGGATGGGAGGGTGGCTCGCCTTGGGCAGCGACGTTTTCGGGGCATCCTAGCCCGTAGCCGTGCCCCCGTGTGTCCCGGCCACGCCTCCACGCACCACAGCCACGCCCCCCACAGCGGCCACACCCCTCACCCCATGGCACCCCACCCCCCCTCCACACACCCCAAGCTCCGCCACTGGAATTTGGTGGCCTTTAGGGTATTTAGATCTTATACGTAGCTGAATGTGTGTATATGCCTTCAAGTCCCTTGTCAACTTATGACAACCCAATAGAGTTTTCTCTGGGCCAGTTCCTTCCTCTGAAATAGAGCCCACGGTGCCTGGTGTTCATTGGCAGTCTCCCACCCGAGGACCAACCAGAGCTGAGCCTGCTTAGCTTCCAAGATCAGACGGGCTCTGGTGCCTATAGGGTATTTAGGCCCCATACGTTTGCCTTTTCAGCGGTCCGTGGTGTCCACAGAGCGCTCCTTCAACATCGCATTTCAAATGGGTTACGATGTGTGGATAAAAAAAATAAGAAAGAGAAAGAGAAGAAATATTGCCAGTGTCCCAGAAATGAAGCAAATATAATTTACAAGATATTCTGAGACTATAACTTGGTCTTATGGCTATTAATGCCTTGTCGGTTTCTATAGAGGGGTCACGGGGTGGACGTTTCGTTCCCGTCTTGATGGAATCTTGCCGCTTGCGCGGCAGTGCCTGATTTATTAATTAAAAGGAGATCACAAGCCAGCCGGCGAATTCTGATTTAACGTAATAGCTTTTACAGTTATCCTTCCAGTTTAACCAAACGCATTTATGACTTTCTTTTTGTTGGGGAGAGAAAAAAAATAAAGGAGGGGGAGACAGGAAGAATACAATAATTTGGAAGGTTATTAAGTCTTTTGTGTGGAACGCTTTCGCTTATTAGAAAGTGAACGTGCATGGATAGTCCCCGGGTGTAGAAAACTGTCTGCTATTGATTCCCGGGAATTGCTTTCAGTCTCTTAGTCATGCCTGAGGAGGCTGATGGTCTTTCTCTAGACTTCGCCATCCTGATGGGTTTTTAGTGGCAGAAGACGTGATGAAGAGCAAGCACCTGCCTCTTGCAATGGGAAGTCATAGGACCGCTCCATTCTGCTTTGGTTAGAGCTCACCTGGAGTCCCATGCCCAGTTCTGGACAACACAGTTTCTGGAGGACATTAAGAAGCTACAACATGGCCCACGGAGGGCAATCAAGATGGTCAAAGTTCTGGAAATGAAGTCCTATGAGAAACAGTTGAGGAACTGAGGGAAGTTCCATGAGAAACAATTGAGGGAGTTGAGGGAAGTCCCACAAGAAATAGTTGAGGGATGGTAGCTTGGAGACAAATGAGAGGTGCTATCATGACCGTCTTTGAATACTTGAAGGGCTATCGGGGGAACATGGAGCATGCTTGTTTTTCTCAGGAGGAAGGAAATTGGAACAATGGAATCATATTATAAGGAGAGTCCAACCAAATATTATGAAGGAGCTGGGTATGTTTAGCATAGAGAAGAGAAGATTGAGAGTTGATAGCCATCTTGTAATATCTGAAGCGATGTCATTACGTGGAAGATGGAGTGAGCTTGTTTCCTGCAACTCCAGAGGATAGGATCTGAAGCAATGAGCCCTAATGACAAGAAAGGAAATTTTAAGTAATAATAGAACCATGGAGTTGGAAGGGAGCACAATGACCACCAACTCCAACTCAGTCCCGTGTTGGAAATCCATCAGTGCTCTTGCTGCGGGGATGTTTTTTTTCCTAACGGTTAAGACTGACTCTCTTTGCTTGGATCCATTGCCTTGAGTTCATTTGAGTCCCTTGCTTTGCTTTGGCCTATCCAAAGGTCACCAGCTGGATGGAGGAATCTCTTGGTCTCTGCTTCTCCCATGTTTCAGTTTGTTCGTAATTTATTCCCTGTAAAATATGAAGAAATGTACAAAGTTTTGGTATGTACTTATTCCAAATGAATGGAAATGAAAGCTTTTCCCCATTCCTACCCACAACTACTATTTTCTGAGATGGCTGAGAAGGGAAGGGCACCAATGTTGGAACATACAAAAAGCCATGTGTGAGACAGCTAAGCTTGCTTCCTACACATTGATTTTTCTCTTCTTAGAATATTAATTACTAGGCTTTGCCTGTCCCCGAGTATATTTTAAGACCACACTTTATCTCCTCCCATCGAACACAGAGCAAGCTGCCAAAATTTCCTTTTCAGCAGTTCTGTCAGAGGGAAGCACCTTGTCCAAAGACCACTCCCAAATGTCTTTGACTTCCACCACCAGCTTGGCTCTGTTTTTCTAGGAGGATGCTTTTGTACTTTCTCTGGAGTTGACTGTAATTGAATACTGCAAAGACAACCACAATTTTAAGTCCCAAAACATGCATGACAATGCAGCTATACGTATCCTAGATTAGATATATAGGCACTCTCCCCAAATTTCCGGGCAACCAATGAGGTGACAGTGTGGTGAGGTGACCCCATGCTGCCTCTGTCTCTTACTAGAGGGCCGGAAATCTTGCCCTTCATGGGTCTAGAGGGTATCTTTTATTCTAAGGAATCCCCCTTATTTGAGGCCTAGAAACCTATTCTTTTATAGAGCATGGAGATGTCCCTTATTTTCAGGGCTGTCTCCTACTTCAGGGTCAGAAAGGACTCTGTTGTTGTTGGGTGCCTTCAGGTCATTTCTCACTTACGGTGACCCCAAAGGCAAACCCATCACAGGGTTTTCTGGGGTTGAGAGTGTGTGACCTGCCCAAGGTCACCCTATGAGTTTCCATGGTCGAATGGGCCATGGTCTCCGGGGCCACAGTCCAAATCTCAAATCACCACACCGCATTGGCTTACTATGACTGCTGCTTTTAAAACATGTCCTCATTACCTCAAGATCCACCAGGGTTTTCCACGGCCGAGCAGGGAATTGAAACCTGGTCCCTAGGGCCATAGGTCAGTGCTCAAACCACTGCTTCACGCTGGCTGTAGCTAGTAGTCATTAGATAATACATGTGTAATGTGTAATGCATGTCTCATTACATCATTAGATAATGCACGCGTAATGCATGTATGTATAATGTGTAAAGGGTAATGCATGTCTCATTACATCATGTATGCGTAATGCATGTATGTATAATGTGTAAAGGGTAATGCATGTCTCATTACATCATTAGATAATGCATGTGTAATGCTTAATGTGTAATGCATGTCTCATTACATCATGTATGTGTAATGCATGTATGTGTAATGAGTAATGTGTAATGCATGTCTCATTACATCATTAGATAATGCACACGTAATGCATGTATGTATAATGTGTAAAGGGTAATGCATGTCTCATTATGTCATGTATGTGTAATGCATGTATGTATAATGTGTAAAGGGTAATGCATGTCTCATTACATCATTAGATAATGCACGTGTAATGTGACCCCAGTACTCTTATGGAGCTTCATGAAGGAAAGGATCCATTCCCAGAATGAGGACAAGGGACTCCAAAACTTGTCCTCATTCTGGGATTTCTGGTTTGCTGTGTTTCAGGTCCATTTGTAGTTTATAGGAAAAACATATGGGGCCCCTTCTCTGTTGTAGCGATGGAACGTGTCGAACCATCACCTGTTTACGCGGAAGAGCCACCGGAGAGTATTCTATCCCAGCCGAGCTGTTAGAGAGAGGCCGGTCACGGGAGAAATGCAAAGGAGACCAACAGCATTATGACGCAGCAATGTCGGGATTCGGCAGACATGACAAAATTGAGTGGTTCTGGGGGTTTTTCCCCCCTTCCACAAAGAAGGCTGTTACTGTTCCAGACTCCATCGGAGATAAAATATATGGGCTGCGTTTAAAGACCTAGTGGGAGAGGAGATAATATCTGCTTTGTATATATTAAAGACCTCTCAGCAAGTGAGGGAAAAAGCAAAAGGGTGTATAGAAAAAGGTCTGATTTGCAATGAAAGATCGGGGGCAAGGAATGAAACCCAATCACACAGGGTTTGTGTTTTTTTTCAGAAGCACAATGCACGATGGTTGTTTTTTTCCCCTTGGATACACAATGCACAAGACTCGCTTGAGGGATGCGGGAGAGAAAAAGAGCTTTCAGAGGGAAATTAAAACAAACTGTTACACACCGGGAAGCAATTTATTGTTGAGCCATGAATGGCCAGCTCTCAGCAAGGCTCTTCAGAGATACTCATCCCTGCAAAAAAGGCACGCTGATGGATCAGACCGACATTGTTGCGTCTCAGGAGGCAGGCCGAGTTCTCACACAGGGTGCCATTGTTGTTGGAGAGGAGTTTGTGGCTCCTTTTTTGCAAGCGATTGGTAAACCGTTCCATGCTCAGGACTGTAGAGGCTGTCAGGCAGAAGGGGGAAACTGAGTCATCCTTTCTTGCTCTTGAGAGGCAGAAGCTGCAGATTAGGGGGAAATATTAGGAGAGGAACCTAAAGGTATTGCTTTAATCCAGTTTTTAATTGTACTTTTATTTAACTCTGTTTCTACCTTTGTAATGTTTTAGAATCATAGAGATTAAGAGACCCCACGGGCCATCCAGTCCAACCCTCTTCTGCTATGCAGAAAGACACCATCCAAGCAATCTCTTGGTCAGATGGCCATCTAGTCTCTGTTTGAAAACCTCCAAAGAAAGAGACTCCATCCCACTCAAAAGCAACAGCGTATTCCACTGTCAAACTGTTCTTAACCTTAGGAAGTTCTTCCTCATGTTTAGATGGAATCTCTTTTCCTGAAGTTTGACGCCATTTCTCCATGTCCTGGTCTCTGGAGCAGCAGAAAGCAAGCTTGCCTTATTCATAAGACTTCCTTTCCAATATTTAAACATGGCCATCGTGCCACCTCTTACCCTTTTCTTCTCCAGCCTAAACATCCCCAGCTCCCTAAACCACAGGGCTTCATGTTTTCCAGGCCTTCTACCCTTTTGGTCGCCCTCTTCTGGACACGTTCCAGCTTGCCAATATCCTTCTTGAATTGTGGTTCCCAGAACTAGACACAGGATTATTCCAGGTGGAGTCTGAACAAACCAGAATAGAGGGGTACTCTTACTTCCCTCAACCTAGACACTGGACTCCTTTTGATGCATTATTACCAAAATTCATTCAGAGGTGGTTTTGCTGTTGACTCTTTCTGAAATACAGCCTATATCACCTGTAGTCCCTGGAGGTCCCACTTCCAAGTACTAAGTCGGCCTGAACCTGGTTGATCTGGAGACTTTAAGAAATTTGCATGTTGCAGTGTGACATCCCATGGAGAAAGATGCATTTGATAATAGACTAATGATAGATAGATAGATAGATAGATAGATAGATAGATAGATAGATAGACAGATAGATAGAAAAAAAATCTATTTGATAATAGATTGAACTCTGCAGTTTGTTTAATGACATGTGTCGTGCCTCCATCCCAGGACCCAGATGGGACCCTCCGTGTATGAACCTTAAAGGATTTTGTGAAACTCCCCATCAACAATAAAATCTCGAAATATGACATATCTTTGGAAAAATATACAAGAGCTCTTGGAGGGAACCTTAGAATCCTAGAACAGGGAACGCTTTTGAAAGGCTTCAGTTTTATGGCCAAGAATTAAACAAAGGAAGACGTGAGCCCCAGTTTAGAGTTCCTCAGGTCTACGGGAGGCTCTCAGCTTTTCCTCCAAGGGATAAACCTTAGCCAATCCAAAACACAAAGAATCTCCTGAAATTGAAATTTAAACAATCAAAACCAGGAAGGGTTATATAAAAGACGGCTGCCAAATCTACTGCTGCAAAGCATTTGAAGTTTATTTGGTATTAACTTGGCTAATGTGAAACAAGCAGCAGAGAAATTCTTCCTAATGCAAACGGTGATAGAAAATCAATTGTAATTATAGAAGGCTGTGGGTATCTTGTTATCTTCTCCATGTGAGGCCTGTTGATTTGTTGATGCTCAAAATTACATCTACATCTCAAAAGGGAAAGAGGCTTTGTGGGGGGAAGAAAACCAAAGTTTCCCAAAGGATGAGTAAGGGCGAGCAAGACAAGAGGAGGTGATAACAGCCAGGCTGTGGACCTGTCTTTTTTTCTCCCTGGAAGAGGGTTTGTGCTGTGCCTTTTTGCAATTGCCTGTTAGTATCGGGAGCAAGAAATAAACTGTAAGTCATTACTTAGAGAGATAGCAGGTGATATGTTTGCATGTGTGATGAGGAAATCGTGGTACTGATTCAAGTACTTTCAGAAGCTTCAGAATCAAGTACTCACAAAATAAGAGGAATTTTTGTTCCCTGTTGTTTTAGCATTTCCAAAAGCCTCTAGCAGGAGGAGAAGCTGGAGGAGAGACCCCCAGTCCCAGGGAAAGGCAAGGGCTCAGGTGTCTGGCTCAGACTATCCCTGCAGACGGAGTAAAAGGCTGAATTCAAGGCAGCCGGAGGAACACAGAGGTGGAAACTTCTCCCTAAATACTGCCCGTGACCAGGACACTGGCTGACCATGCTGCCTATATAAAGAGAGACATTTAGCAGCCGTCTTGCTGAGTATAACTTCAGTCTTCCTCTCAACAGCTCAGCCCATGCAAGTGTGTTTAATGGATTTACAATCCTTGAATTGTTTAATGACTCTGCTATTGGTGACCCCCTGGATATCTGTCTCTGATTTATGGCTTTCTTGGCCCTGGACTATTGGGACACCAGATACCTCTTGCTTCCATGGTTTCTGACCTGGGAACCTGAATCTTGTTTGAAATTGAGAGCAGGCCACTCTGTTCTGTAAGGATGGCCATTTCCGCACAACACTGCTATAGTGCTATTATTCCACTTTCAACACCCTATGGAATCCTGGGACTCGCAGTTTAGGAAGGGGCATTTAGAATTCTCAGCCAGAGTGCTCTTTGGAAACTTCAGTAAATGACAAACCTCAGAATTCCAGAGGATGTTGAAAGTGGAATAATAGCACTATGAGGGGCAGAAATGGGCTAAGTATACATGAAGTTCCATAGCATAGATTGTAATAGAGGTTTCCAACCATTATTTTTAAACAATTAAAATATTATCGACATTAAATATGTCTTTACAATATTATATTAAGTAAATAACAATTAACAAAATGAGTCATGCAGTGTTGATCGCCTTCTTTTAAAGTTTTCGTTGACAAGACAAGAGTCCGATGTCGAGAAAGAGATGTGTTTAAATGATGTTCTTCATTGAAAGCAGCTAAAAGTTGATCCAGCACATCTCTCCAGAAATGAAAATGGGCTTGGGAGAAGTTTGGTGGAGATGTCCACGGAGTTAACGCAATTAGTAAAGACAACTCACTTTTCAGTGAATTTGGCTTCCCAGTGACTCTTGAGTTAACTTTTGTGTTAACCACACAGACCAAATCTTTCTAAACCAAGCAAAGAGGTTCAGGAGTGCTTCCAAGAATATGCAGTTTCCACCCTACCTGCCAAGAGCAAAAATGTTACAACTCTCTTATGCTGTAAATCTTTACTTTTTCCAGGATAAAGCAGTATGAGAAATGTACAGGCTGGCTTTCTCCTTGATGGGATCTGAGGTAGCTCACAGCATGAATTAAAAAAAGGGTACTTGAAATAAAAAGTAGTAATAAAAAAAGCTTAAAAAAAACAAATTAGCAGCCATATTAAAATATTAATGCTTTAAAAACTGAGAGCCATCATGGTGCAGTGGTCTGAGTGTTGAACTATGAGTCTGGAGGCCAGGGTGTGAATCTCTTCTTGGCCATGGAACCCCACTGTGTGGCCTTGGGCAAGTCACACTCTCTCAGCTCCAGAGGAAGGCAAGGGCAAACCCCCTCTGAACAATTCTTGCCAAGAAAACCCCAGGATAGGTTGCCTTAGGGTGTCCATCAGTTGGAAGTGGTTTGAAGGCAGTCAACAACTCAAAGCTTCAAAACTGTATATAATCACTTAAAACCACAAGGATAATGATAAAAATGCAGCACACACCATTAAAGAGGTTTCTGCAAAACCGTATTGTCATTAAATGCTTGTTCAGATACAGAGGTCTTGACCTATGGTTGGAGGAGAGCAAGGGAGAGGTCAGGCTGGCCTACCATGGAGGAGAGGTCCATAGCTTGGAGGAGCTACCAAGAGGGCTCTCTCCCATGTCCTCACTGAATGTACCTGCGATGGTGGTAGGATTTGAGAGAAAGCCCTCCACTCAAAATCTCAAAACTCAGGCAGTCTCCCATAAGGAGATGAGGACTTTCAGATAGCTTTCAGGACATAGGATGACAGAGTTGGAAGGGAACCCAAGGGACTTCTTATCCAACTTCCTGCTAGTGTAGGAACTCCAGCGCTAAAACATCTGGAAGAGATGGTCATCCAGGCTCTGTTTGAAAGCCTTCAATGAAGGTAAGAGACTACCATCTTCATAAAGGAGTTCTTTCCAATGTTTAGTTGGAATCTCCTTCTTTTTAATTAGTATCCATTAGGGTTTGGATCCTGCTGTCTGGAAGAGCAGAGAAGAAGCTCACTCCATCTTCCACCTGACTATCCTTCCAATGTTAGAAGATGGCTGTCCTACCCAATCATGTCTTGCTTCCTTGTCAATCAGAAATGTGGCCTAGGAGGGGTGAAAAAGGGAAGAGGTTTGAATCTTTGGACCAAGTTCCCAACTAGTTTCAGATGAGGCTGCATAGGACAATCCTATGCCTGTTTAATTAGAAGTATGCCCCATTGTGTTCAGGATGGTGTTTATTCCTCGTTGCTACGTCAAGCCTTTTTCTGTAAAATCTGCTGTGAGTCGGACAGTCATTTTCTCCTTAAATTGCACTCCATTTTCCTCTTCCATTCCTAGTAAGATTAAAAAGAACTTCGCGGGGCCTTGGAAATCAGTATCAAGAATTATCTTTGGCCACAAATATGTAGCGATGATTTAAAGGCTCAAAAAAATCCCATTAAAACCACCGTTGTAGGCATCAAAATTCTTTTTTAGAGAATCAGCAAGCTGCTCTTGGCACCGGTAAATAACCCAAAGACCTCAGGAAAAGAGGAGGCATTCACTCATCTGTTGCAAAGCAGAGCGGGGAATGAGAGCGAAAGAGAGAAAGCTACTGAAACAAAATAAGAAATATGCTGGAAAAGATAAGGTACATGTCATCTGGTTAATGTACCTGCAGCGAAAGGGAAATCTAAAGCACAAAAGGAGTTAGATAGATGACAAAGGATAAGGAGAGCAAGACCGATGGTTAATGGCTTGGGGGCTGGAACTTCTGCCCTGTTTCATTTCCCTCTCTGACTTCCCTTGTTCCAGCAGTGATATCAAACTCCATTTTATGCCCAGAATCCTGTTGTTATCTTACCCATGCTTAAGTTCTCCGATGGAAGAGCTTGGACATTTTTTCCCCCTGTCAATAGCATCCACATTCATTTCTAGGCTGTGGCAGTGGACTTGTGCAGGGAGCACCACTGTGGAGCTATTTTGATTGATTGATTGATTGATTGATTGATTGATTGATTGATTGATTGAATGAATTTCTAAGCCACCTTTTCTCCCAAGGTGGGACCCAAGGTGGCTTCCAAAAAGTTAAAAATCTGAGGATGGATGTTAATGAGCACCCATCTTCCTTCCAAGCCCTACATGGATTGGCTCCTCCCATACAATCTGCCCCGTACACTCAGGTTCTCTGGGGGCCATTTTCTTAAACTGGCCAGGGCCAGACTGCCAATGGTCATCCAGAAGACCTTTTTGTCGGCCACCCTTAGATTGGGGAATGACCTGCCAGAAGAGATTCGACAGCAAAATAAGCTGCTTTGAGTCCCAGGCTGTGAAAAAGGTGGGATGATATGATGGTTACAAGAAGAACTATAGCAACCATCACTCAGGGCTTTGGATGTGGATATCCCAAGCTTGGAAAGAGTTAATAAGCTGTTAATTGCTGGTGGTTTGCATGTGATGACGAATCCACTCTGCATTTTTAGTTTTAAAAAAGGGATCTGCCCAAGGTGCTGCATGCTTTGCCCAAGGTTCAGTACCTTGGAGGACAAACTTACAATTCCAGCTAAAACCCAGAGCAGATGCACTGCACCATGTCATTTATTTACATGGTTAATAAATGGTTTGGAACCATGTCATTAATTAACAGAGGTGACTGATAAACTCACATGGAAGCCACCGGTCACCTCAGTTAATAAATGACATGGTTCCAAAATTGTGCATTCATGTATCACACACACATTCACATGGAGGCATCTGACCTCATTACGCTTCTCCACGGAGGGACCAAGGATGCCCCCAGGGCATGTAAACTGATTCGGTAGCCCATCCTTGCTGCAGAAAATCCCTGGGCAGCGTGAAGATGTAATCGGCTGGTAGATCAAGTCTGTCTCTGTTTATTTAGGCAACGTGCTGTGTTTTTCTGCCAGCCGCCCTGCTGGAGCTGTCAAACGTCGTTTCGTTCCTGGCTCAATGACACGAGCACATCACGAGGTGTTGGAGTGTTGAGGCCTCAGTTCTAAGCAGTGAGACGCTCCCTTTTCCAACCTCTCCAGAGACATCACTCGAGTCCCATTTCTTTGGAAAAAGCAGGATATAAACAGCTGATGGTGATGTCACCTCAAAAACAGATCCTTCTCCTTGGAAAGTTCAGACTAAAACTCACAGGGGATCCAGCTGCCTTACCGATGTGGCAAAAGCCAGGTGCCACTGATCTCATGTTCTCTCAACCTTCAGAGATGCTTCTGCCTGGGTGGAAATTTCACATTGTCCCTGGAGTTGGTTTAAATTCCATCCCTTCCTGGAAATTGCTTCTTAAAATAAAAACCTTGGAGAAAGGGTTGCTAATGCTGTTGCTCCTTTTTCTCCACCCTGCTGGGAGGAGCACAGCTGGAGACTGGCTCCATCTTGGCGTTCTCCAGTGCCACCTGTGAGCTTGTTCCATTAACGCCTTCATTGCATTGTATTGTCCTTGGACGGAGTGGGCAAATTTAAGTCAGTTTCAAAAATAAAAATGGAATAATCAGCCAACTAGCCATGCCCTCATAAGAGACACTTGCAAAAACCCATGGATGCAATCCCACATAACATACTGTGATGAACTTTAATTAGCTTTCGGAGACTCACTGCAAGACTAAATTTAGCTTTATTCGTTCCTGGAGACTTGACAGACTAAGGCCCCCATTCTGCATCAGCCACGTAGTTTATTAAGTCAGCTACCCTGATCCAACCCTCCAAACCTGAGGGAAACATCATTTCCCCCGTGCTCCAATCAGCAACTCTTATGGAACTATTACGGTTGTTATAGGACAAACATTTTTCCTAGCTCTGGATAAGAGCCATACTGGTCTTGTTTGTTTGGGGAGGGGGTACAGATTCAAGGATTTGTAGTCTGAAAATAGCTGCTGGGACAAAATGAGAATGTTACTCCCACGAGATCTCAGGATGGAATAGAGTTGCCAGATACCAGGGTCTGGCCTTGGGTTTCATAAGGAACACCTGTTGGTCCTTTAAGGAAAAAGTTTTCTGGCCCTCAAACAAGGATCAACCCTTATAGTGAAGGACACTTGGCAACCCTAAAGCGAATCTTCATGCCCAAGGGTGCCACATGTGCAAATCCTCTCTTGCAACTGTGGACTGAATCCTTCATTCTTCATCAAACCAAAATGTCCAACTGTTTCCAGAAATACGAAGCGTGCCTCTGCTTTCCCCCCCCTTTTTTCCTTCATCCTCCACAAGCAAAGGCACAAGTGACATTTTTACATTCATGAGATCAGGTCTATCTTGCTGATCTTTTTGCAATTTGCAAAGGAGCCCAACAGACAAGGCAAATGTCTGTGAGACAGGTCAGATGTCTGCCCCCCACTCCCACTTGCCAAAACCTACAAAAGGGTTTGCTGGGGCTGAGTGACGGATTGCACAGCCGTCCCCCACAACCCCTGAGAGATGTGCCAAGAAGCCGCCACTGTTATTAACCGCTCAAGGGTGGTGTGTTTGGACAACGTCTCAACCAATAAGCAAAGCGGCGACCGCGTCATCTATTACCGCTTCAGCAGGGTGTCTGGGTAGCGTTTTACTATCTGCAATGTCTGTAATCATTCTGCCATGAGTTAGTGTATTTATGCAATGTTTTGATGCTGCTGCCCTGGAAGGGTACATTAAATGCATTCTGATATCCTGGTATTCTTTATATATTTTTTTTCCTGAGAAAAAAAGAAGAGTTTTCCCTTCTAGAACATCATTTCTGATCCCGTCTCCTAACCATTTAAGCCTCCAAGTTGCAGAAAAATAGGGACAGGGAGGTTGTGTTTTGTGGATCTATGCAAGCAGCTCTTCAGTATTGCCATTCCTTTTTAAAAAAAGAACCTCTCTTATTTCCTGGTAGAAATAGATGGCTTACAAAAGGATTGCTTCTTTTCCCAAAAGAAATGCAGACCTGTCAAAGTGGAAGACAGATGGATGCAAGATTTATCTATTTATTTGTTTTCCTTTTGACTTCAATCATGTCTTTAAAACTGAGGCATGGTGGAGAGGTTTGAATGTTCCAGGAAAAAAAAAACTGAGAAGGATAGAACTAGGGGTGAAGGTTTCCTGTGGAATGGAACACAGTTTAATTTATGTACATTTAAAAAATCACTATTGCAATTTCAAGTATTGCATTGTCTGTACATGTCTTAAAAAGACATTCACTTTGAGAAGGGCAGTGACTGGCAGAACCTACTGCCTCGACGAAACATCCTCTGTGAGTCCCACAATCTGATTTATGTGACTCGGTGCAGACTTACAAGATGCCATTTGGAATATAAACCACAGACCTATAGATGTGCTTTGAGGACCACGGGTATTCAATTTTGACCAAAGGGAGAATTTCTGGATCCACAGACGTAGACTGGCGTTCTGCATTGCAATTACAGATTCATAACCTAGGCTTGTGGATCCGTAACTCCTCCGTGTTTGGCAAGACCATGCAACCACAGTCTCCCCTCCAAATAAGCCCACCTTAACAACCAGCGGCCACATCGACAAAGGGGGGGGGTCTGTTCAGATGCTAATTGGGACAATGCCAGCCCTTTCCTGCCAGTGAGTAAGGCTGCAACAATCAGAGGCAGGACCTCCATCACAATTCCTCACCGAAGCCTGTAAGAGCTTGCAAACGCCTTCCAGCACACCTTAGCAACCAGTAGCCACATCAGGCAAAGAGGGTTAGTTATAAATGTGTAACTAAGTTCATGTTGCTGGCCTGGGTAAGGGTTTGGGTCCTGACTAAGTCCTTGCAGGATTCTGCCCTCAAGGATTCCGGCCTTGACCCCATTCTTTGCAGAATCACGCCCGGTACCTCAGATCCAGCTGGCTCTTTAGAAGCAGAGCAGCTGGAGCAGCTAGGAGCCAGCTATATAAGGGCTGGGTTTTCACTGCAGTTTTTTGCTATAGCAACATGGTTTTCTGTGCTCCCGGTAGCCTTTCTGGATGCTTCAGTGATCTTTACCTTACTGACCGCTGGTCTACCTCCTGGACTTGCCTCTGGCCCCTTGGACTCTTGATGCCAGGTGGACCTCTGTTGCCCTGGGCCCTTGCTGGCCTCTGGCCCCTGGCCTCCTGACCCAGCGCCTCTTCCCTGTCCCAGCCCTGGTGCCTGCATCCGGTAAACCTTGTCGCTCAGGCCCCAGACCCTGACAGCCTGGGCCCCCAACCCCAGCAGCTGCTTTGGGTGAGAAAGATCTGTTCACCTCCACAAAAAGGATGACATATCCAACTCCCTCCCAGCAGTGAACAAGGCTGCAACGAAGAAATGTGACTGCCATTTCTGACTGCCACCACCTTGCTTGTTGGAAACATCAACTGCTTGCATCCCAACTGGCGGCTAACCGAGCCACCTTTGCTTGATCTGGTCGCTGGATGTTCTGGCGGTCTTGGAGGGAGGTCAGGCCAGAGGACGCGTGTGTAACTAAGTCGGCAGTGTAGAGACGGCCAAAAACGTTGCGAAATTACCCCCTTAGGGAAAGTATGTGTATTTATGCAGGGATGTCTTCTTACTATTTTAGGGTAGGTGATTTCATGGGCTTCCAGTGACTCCTGGAAGCAACTTCAGAACACCATTGACCCTCTCCAGATTATTTTGCGCCCAGAAGAGGCTTTTCTCCAACAGGAAGTGACTTCTGGTTACTTCCTGTTGGAAAAAAGAATGGAATCTCCTATGCTTAAACCGCTGGGTGGAAGGGAGAGATGCCAATATTGCCTCCCCTAACCTCTTGGGAGCATTTTGGGACAAGCACACACATTTGGGGGCACCCAGTGGGGTCCTGGGACCCACAGAATGGCAGTTTCGGGAGGCCCACAAGTGGTCTTTCAGCTGCATGCTTCCCGCTCCTGTTTTAAATGGCCTAGAAAGGTGAGCAGAAAGGTGAGCTGGCTCCCGTCTCTTTTCCTGTCCGCTCTCCAGTGCCATGCTTTCTGAGCTGACGAGGCACATTAAAATGCAAAACGGCACCGAAGCCTCCTGAGAAAGGAGAGATCAGAGCCATTGGTCATTAAAGACGAGCAGAAGAATGGATGATTTGAAAGTGCTGAGCCGGGAGCTTAATGAAGTCTGTTCTAATTTCTTGGCTGGTCAATTTCAGCTGTCAACTGAATATTCTGCCTGGAATATGGAGGAAAAAAATAATAAACTCACAAAATGATACCCCCTCCCCAAATAAAAACCCCGCTGGGTCTATTTATCAGGAATGCCAGTCTTGTGGGGATGAAATCGTGAGGTCTCTAGAACGCCTTGAAGCCGAGGCAGATGTTAACGGTGTTCTGGTTTTAACGGGGCACATTTGTTTCTCATTAACAGAAATGATCAGGAGCAAAATTCAAGGCATCTGCAGTTTCTCCTTGTTCTTGGAGGCCTGGGCGTGGGCTGTTATGTCATGTGGAAGGAAAGGGATCCAGTTCTGCCCAAAGGAGAAGCCCGTGTCACTTCCAATGGTGTAATTCTAGCCAGTGTGGCATAAAGGTTTGAGGATTTGACAAGGACACTGGGAGACCAGGGTTTGGATCTCTGCTTGGCCACGGAAACCTACTGGGTCACCTTGGGCAAGTCACGCTCTCTCAGCCTCAGAGGAAGGCCAATAGCAAACCCCCTAGGGGCAAACCTTACCAAGATAACCTCATGATAGGTTTGTTTCAGGGTTGCCGTAAGTCACAAACAACTTGAAGGCATACAATAACAATGAGAAGGGCTGCCATATTTTTAGAGCCAGTGTGGTATTGTAGTCTTGGACTAGAATGAGAGACTAGAGGTCAAATCACTGTCCAGCCATGGAAACCCACTGGGTGATCTTGGGCAAGTCACACTCTCTCAGCTTCAGAGGAAGCCAAGAGCAACCCTTTCCAAACAAATATGGCCAAGAAAACCCTGCCACAAGGTTGCCATAAGTTTGGCAAGCTGAATGAGCATTTGGGAGGAGAACGGAAGTGCCTGGGAAAGACCTGGTTATGATTAGCTATCAAACAGAATGCTAATTTGAAATGTTACAGCTTATAAGGGACTGCAAATCCAATGTTTCTTTCATCCTAAAAGTTATCACGATGTGCAGTTGTCTTCTTTGAGGTTCCTGAATAAAGCTTTTGGAAGCCTAATTATTTGGAGTTATCCTGTATGTCACACTATTGCACTTGGGAGGATTTTCTGCACTACACTGTTATAGTGCTATTATTCCACTCTCAACGTCCCGTGGAATTCTGGGGTTTGTAGTTTCTTGTGGCCAAAGAGCTCCCTGGCTGAGAATCCTCAAGGCCCCTCCCGAAACTGCAAATCCCAGGATTCCATAGGATGTTGAAAGTGTACTAATAGGACTATAACTATGTAGCGTGGAAGTGGCCTTAGATGCCATTGTGATCTTTCATGACATAGGATAGGGTATAAATATTGTAACCAATAAATCAATTCATTATGAACAAATGCTGCTTTGCCTAAGAAGGCACAATTCAGCAAAGGATTACCTACGAGCCAGAATCACATTGCTAGAGTAAACCCACTGAGCCTGTAGAATTTACCGACATGTTGGCTGCATTCCATAATTACTTCAAGGGGGTCTACTTTAGGCAGGAGTAAGTGATAGACTTCAGTCTGGGCTTAACTCTACCTTGCATTGTATCAATATTGACCTCCTGACTCCATCAAAGCTGGGCTGGCTGAAGAATTATGGTGTTTAATGAGTTGGAAGAGAAGAAAAGTAGGAAAAATATGAACATTCAGCTCCTCTCCTCTCCGCCAAGAAAGCTCAGGGGCTCCGGCTTTCACAGCCTAATCTATTTTAGAACCATTTGAAAGCATACTTAATAACAATCCATTACAGCGTCTGTTGCTCGCCTGCTTACCAGAAAGTAAACATTTTTCTTTCATTCAACAATAAAAGGAGAAAGAGAGAGGAGGAAAAAAATGCTCCTTGTCCTCAAGCGAGGTGAAGAAATTTAACCATAAAGTCAGGATGCAGATTAAAGAGTCAAGTTGCTATTATGTAAGCGTGAGAAATGAGGATTTGGGGTTCATTGAGACAGATGGAGACACACAAACCTCCGTTCACTTATTTATACTTGGTGTAGCCTGTGGCCCCCAGAACATACCACTAATTCCACCAAAGATCCCACCTCCCCAATACTAGTGCAATTTGGGAACAAAAATTGCCTGCGAATCTCAACCAAAGCATCTCCTCCTCTGAATCCTTTCCCCTAAATTCCGTCAGAATCACTGACCCCTCTCAAATCCCTTCTTTTCCTTCTAAAATGGTGGCCCAAAGTGATGCAACCATGTTCTACCATGCAGGAAGGCACCATCAAAGTGCCCCCTTTGACAGGTGGCCATCCAGCCTCTGCTTCGAAATCTTCAAAGAAGGAGACTCCACTACACCCCATTGAATCGGCAGCATTTTCCACTGGTTGGTGGGAAGAAAGTCCATTCTGCTAGCTCTTGGAGCAAGAGAGAATCGCAGTTCCATCAGGCTTTTTGAGGGAGGGCAGTTTGAGCCGGGACAGTGTATGCTCAACTAAATATGCTCAACTAAATACAAGAAAATCCAAAATCCACAATAAAGCAATACCTTTCTAGGGCCAACTCAAAATAAATCATGCAAGCTTTTGAAGCTCCCCTGGCTTCTTCATCAAGGGAAAGATGTTTGAAAATCCTACAGGAGAAGAAAAGTAAAAATGTTAGAGTCACAGGACATACGTTTTGTACCAGATGTTGTTTTCTTTGTCGTTCAGTTGGTGTGGAGAGATTTCAGTGCAGATGGAAGCCATTTCCCTTCTCGGCTATGTAGGGACTGGCCAAGGATGGTAAAATTTAAACTCCCCTATATTTAGCTAAGTATCTAATAGGGAATTCCAGCCATTGTCTTTTAGGTTGCCTCAACCAACCGAACCCAAAAGCCCTTCTTGGAGAACTTAGGATCTGGCAATGGTTCTGTTCTATACCCCTTCCAGATTATTGATAGTGTAGAAGAAGACACATGAACTTCGACCCATTTGGGCTCCCTCCATTTAAAAGCGTGCACACCTGCTTTCTAGTCCCCACACTGGCATCTCATGGGAAGGCGAAGATGAGGGAAGTGTGGGAGGCCTCTGAGTGATTTCTCCTATCTTGCCACACAAGTCACACTGCTTTCTTTGAAATTTCTTGGGTGTCTTGAACCTGAAAATTCTTCTGGATGTTGTGCCCTGAGTGGAACTGGATGGCAGCTTAGAGATGGCAGAACATGCCTGGAGTGACGTTCTGCTTCCTTTTTTGGCTCCTCTTGTCAACATTTGTTTTGCTTCTCCAAAATCTTGATGCTTCCCTTCAAGTTAGGACTTCTGTCTTTGACATGAAAACTCACTTTAAGTAAGGAACTCAGCAGCAGCTCAAAATGTAAAAGGTAGATGTACTTTTGCAGCAATGCAAAGATGTTCAGCCTCTTACTGGGCTCTTTCCTCTTCTCTTCTAGATCAGTGTCCCTCAAACTTTGACCCTCCAAGTGTTTTGGACTTCGGACCCCAGAATCCCCAGCCGACTTGTCTAACAGCCAGAGATACTGTCGCCTTGAGGGCTCCTGCATCAGAGGCGTGGAGAATCTAATCAGAGATTTGGACAGGTTCTGCACTGGACTGTTGTAGGGCCATTGCTCCACTTTCAACATGCTATGGAAAGAGGTACCTTTGAGGATGGCCTTTGAGACCCTTCCCTAAACTGCAAATCCCAGGATTCCATAGGATGTTGAAAGTGGAATAATAGTGCTATAGCAGTCTAGTGCAGAAATGTCCCAAGTCTGAACTTCGAAGTTGCCGATAGGTCTTCTGGATCCCCTCCCAAAAATCCGGTTGATCACTTTGGATCTCTTCCTGACAATTTCAGTGACTTTCACACAATCTTTGTGAGGAAGAGGAGAGTCCTTCTTCTGAATAAAACAGACTGTAAAAGATGAGAGACATGATTTGGATTATCAGCCGTTATCCTTGGGATATGTTGTGATCTTGCAATATGCCAACAGTGGTAAATTATGTCTGAAGCATTTGGGTTTAATGTGGTTAGTCCTTGTGGATTTCCCATAGGGACCAGAGGCTGGAGAAGTTCAGGGGTTCCCCAGATTTGGCCCTCTAGATATTTAAGACTGCCCACCTAAGCCCGTTTTCTATAAAATTCATGAGATCCCCATAAGGTGACATGCGATGTTGCCGGCTTATTCTTTCTCCTGTCGGAGTTTCGTGATTGTGAAGAAACCCAATTTCTTAGCCTGGGAATGAATAATAATGAATATTCTTTCCATTCCAGATAATAGCTATAACCTTCTCCCTTTCTAAAGAAGAAATGGATGCTTTTTGCCATCACTGATACTAGAAGATCAGTTTTATTCTTGTTGAAAGAACTGGCAAGACCAGGGTGTGTGGATTTTTTTTTCTTTTTTAGACTGCTCCTGGCACTTCTTTGTTGCCAAGTTTGTAATAGATTTGGACGCTGCGTTCTGTTCCTTGACAGAGACTGTGACAACCCATCTGTGAACACAGCCTTCCCCAAATGGATGCCCTCTAGAGATCTGAGACTGCGAGCTCCATCGTCCTGAGCCAGCACAGCCAAAGGCTGTCTTTGCTGGGAATGCTGATGGGACTTGGAGTCCAACACGCTCAGAGGGTACCCAGATGAGGAAAGCTTCACAGAGGGGATGGATTGTAAGGATTGTGGTCCATCCATAGCAGGTACCAGCACGGCAGAGAGAAAGTTCAGCCTTTTCCATCTCCTACTGAAAATGTGTCATTAAAGGTGGAGTATGTTTTGCTGGAAAGCCACTGCGGTGTAGTGGTCTGAGCCTTGGAGTACAACCCTGGAGACCAGGGTTCGATTCTCCACTTATCCATGGAAATCCATTGGGTAACCTTGGATATGTCACACATTCTCAGCCTCAGAAAACCCCACGATAGGTTCACCTTAGGGTCACCGTAAGTTGGAAATGACTTGAATGCACACAGCAACTACAAAGGGTTTGCAGATCGGTTCGAGAACTGTGAGTCAAGGGGTTTGGGGTTAAAATGGCAGAAAGATCCATACCAACTTTTGGCTTTTGCTGATTCCGTGTGTATGTGTGTGTGTGTGTGTGTGTGTGTGTGTGTGTATCCCTCTTTTCTTGAGCTCCTAGACTTCAGTTGTAGTAAAGTGCTTCCCAAACGATGTGCGGAGAAATGGCAATCCCCACCCCACTCCAACGTGCTGGAAACAGTATTGTTTGGTGGAGGTAATGGTGATGGTGAAGGCAATTATATTTATTCGTATCTCACCATTTTTTACCCAGCCCTGGGAGTCAAGGTGAGGCAAAGGTACAACTGTTCACGAAGTACAAAAGTCAAAGTACAATTAAGCTGACTAAGCAAGAAATACAGACTATATAGCACAAGAGGGAAAGATTTATCCCATAAACAATCAACCTACAAGCAATGAGTCCTCAAAGACCTTTTGAATCAACAACCAAACAAGTGTCATGCTGATAATAGAAGGAAAGCAAGGAGGGTGTCTCTCTGGGAAGGGAATTTCAGAGCCTGGGAGCAGCCACCAGGAAGGCTTTGTTGCGGGGGAGAGAGAAGACTTCTCCAGAGGATCCCAAAAACATAGTCCTTCAAATAACCTTGAGCTGGGCCATAAAGGGACCTGAAATGCACGCAATATCTGAGCCTGTTAGCCACAACAGCTGGTTTCTTCCTTGTCTGGAAACCCACTGGGGACCGGCACCGGTCCATGGGTCATTACTTTGAATAGCACCGGTCGAGTTCTTAGCTGCTGGGCAGCTCCTTTGCTGCTTCTCCCAGCCTTGCCTCTGCTCTCCTTCTGACCTTGCTGGACGGCTCTCTTGCCTCGGCACCGAGGCGTGGAACGCGACCCACAGAGCAGGAGTGGCACAAAGGATGCGCAAGCCATAATCAGCTTAGGAGCATCCAGCACTGCCCCATTATCCAGACATGGGGTCACATTGCAGGGCTGTGGGACTAACAGCCGTTGTTGCCGAGTGTTTGAAAGCCAATTCACAGTGACACTACCTGTGTAGTTAATTGTCATTCTTCCACAGCAGCTTCTTTTCCCCTCGCTGTGATTAATTAGAGGATCCCCACAGCCAAAAAAATGGACAAGGCAGCGAGTCGCCTTGCTAATCCCCCAGTTCCTTCTGTCAAGGATTCATCACAGCAAGAAGCAAGAGGATTTTAGTCTGAGGCTGACAACCTGGGAGCGTCCCTCTCAAAGATGTGGCAGAAAACCCCTCATTAGGACCATAAAGGAAAGAGAAAAAGAGTGCTTTTTCAAGGAGCACCAGTCCCTTCAGGGCTTCGGAGGACACTTGCTGGAATGGATTGTCTCTCGTAATAAGAAGGACTCAGGACGCTGCGTCCTGCAGGTGGAGGACTGGCTGGCTAAGCTTGTAAATTATCGCTGTCTCCTGCACGAATGCCGAATGGTATGGTGTAAGAGGGGGTGAGCCAAATGTGTCCCGCCCAGGCGCATCTAGCTTAAACAGCACCTCGGGCAAGCATGGAATTTGGGACCCTCCCTCTGAGGCCACTTCCTCCACCACCACCATGGTTTTTTGCACCCTCCTGGCGTTGGCGCCCAGGGCACGTATCCTATTGCCCCACCCTAGATACACCTCTGCTCTGGACCCCCTCCAAACTCTCCAGACCACCCTTTTTCTGGTCCCAAAGGAGGGTCAATTGCAGCATCCAGGAGTAGCATTTACTTTTTAAATAGGCCGCAGCCCCCTTCCTTGCACCATCTAACATCTTTGAAAACGCACGGCAGGGGCCTTTCGATCTATATTGGGAGAGAATTAATGGTTCTTTTAGTGGTGTACTCTTCCATTCCCTTACAGCGGGTTATAGGAAATGGTAGGTGCATAGACATCAAGAGGTGTTTATGTAAGAAAGGGAATTCTAAAAAGACGATGAAGCATGCATCTCTCTCTCTCTCTCTCTCTCTCTCTCTCTCTCTCTCTCTCTCTCTCTCTCTCTCTCCTCTTTTCTTGAGCTCCTAGACTTCAGTTGTAGTAAAGTGCTTCCCAAACGATGTGCGGAGAAATGGCAATCCCCACCCCACTCCAACGTGCTGGAAACAGAGGAGCTGAGATGTCATTAAAAACCGGTCCTTAGTTCTCCACACTTGCCAAGAAGGAATATTTTCCCATTCTCCGAGTTGGTATGTTCCCAGTCTCCCTCAAAAGACCCCCAATTTCTTTACCACTGCTCAGAGTCTCTTGTTAGTTCTGCAGACCAGAATGAACCTGAAAAAGAAGATAACTAAACCTGGGTCTCCCTCCATCCCTCCCCATCCTACCTTCTTGTAACGTCCCTTTGCCATTTTCTGCCGGTGACAGTTGAAACTACTTGCTCGGAGAATTCTGGAAAGGCCTTAAAAGCAATGCAGCTGAAATCAATACAGAGTTGGAACTGATGTCAATGAGAACCATTTTTGCAAGATGGCTTTTGTGAGTGCTGAGGCTTCTGAGTCATTTTCAACACCATCTTCTCCACTTCTAAAAAGGCTTGCAACACCGTCAGATTTCAGAAGTAGTGAACTCGGGGACTGGTATTCCAAGATGTCAACATCAAGGTTGAGGAGTTCACAAAGTTTCTGCTACTCCACCTGTTGGGACATTCACAGTTCGCAGATCTTTCTTTCAAAACACCGTGTCTTATGAACACATCCTAGAAGGATGAGCTTTGTTCTTGTGTACCTTCAAGTTTTTTCCAGCTCATGGCAACTCTTAAGGTGAACCTATCACTGGCACCATTTCCACACTAGACTGTTATAGTGCTATTATTCCACCTTCAACGTCCTATGGAATCCTGGGCTTTGCAGTTTAGGGAGGGGCCTCTGAGGCCTTTGAGTGCAGAAATGGCCTAGGTTTTCTGGGACTGAGAGACCTGCTGATATTGGGTTGATGCACAGATCTTGCAATTAAGTTGAAAGTTACATTATTAATTTTAGATATTTATTTATTTATTTATTTATTTGCTGTTTTGGTAATTTTGTTAAAGATTAAAATACAAAAAATTAAGACTTTGAAAAAGGATTGAAAAACCTGTTTTTCAAGTATCAAGAAATCCTGAAGAGAAGAATCCTAGACTGAGAAGAATTTTCACATTTCGGGACTTATTCTGCACAAAATTTGCACACGGTTGATTTCCACCAAAAGCATCATCTTCTACACGAGAAAATCAAGTTGTCTATGCAAAACAACCGCTTGCAAAATTTTGCAAAGAATGAGCCCCAAATTGTGAATAAACTTTTAGACTTTCTCTCATCAGGAAGAACATTGCTAAAATTTCCTGTTGTTTCCTTCGAGAAGAAGCGTAGTTAAAGATGGCGTCCCTATTCCAAGCTCCCACATTGCCCCTACCGCTAACCACTGCTGACGGAAGTGCTTGCCACTTGAATTGCTACTTGCACCAGTATTTACTTTCTCTTTCATCCCACCTCCCTGGAAAACACACGCTCTCTTCAAGTGCACAAGCGGGGTTGGTTATGATGAATTGCTGCAAGACTTCAGGAGACTGCCCAGGCTGACAGATATTCAATGGCCGAGTGCTATTGAGTAAAGCCGCCCAATGAAGGGTAGTTCGCTTCAGCACAATCCAATCATTCTGTCAGATAACTTGTCCTCCAGGTCACCTACTGAGTTGGCATTTCAGGAGTCTGGTTTCACTGATGGACTGATTTCCTGGCTCTCCCTTTTTTCCCCTCTGCCCCCAATTTCCCAGTGTTTGAGACGGTTGGAAAATACGCACTAAAATTGCATGTATGTAAACAAGCTGTTTGACTCTCAACTCACCAAGCCCATCCCATTTTTATCCTCAAAAGGTACTAGAATTAAATAACTACACCCCAGTTAAAACAGTCAAAACTCCTCTTTTAAAAACTAGATTAACCACTCTAAGGCTATTTCCACACCACACTGTTATAGTGCTCTTATTCCACTTTGAACATCCTGTGGAATTCTGGGATTTGTAGTTTCCTGAGGCCAAAGAGGTCTCTGGATGAGAATTCTAAAAGCCCCTCTCTAAACTGCATTTTCTATTGTTACCCATTAAACAGCTTTGATGATGCTTTGCTTGGAAAGGTGGGAGAACTTTTTTTTTTAAAGAAAAATGATTAAATGTTTTTCTAAATGTTTGTATCACTCCGGTCATTGATAGTGTGGGATGGGACTTTCACATCTGCTACCATGGCGTGGCGGTAACCTAGGGAACCCACTCTGGAATTTAGTCTGAACTTTAGGGGAACCAGGCAAAGCTCTGAATGTATTGTGGGGGGCTCAGTACCCTGGATAGTTCCTTTCAAGGTCAGACTAAAGCCTGGAACAGATTCCTTTCCCCCCATCATGCAAGCCATCCATTGCCCCTGTTTGCAGCTGAGGGTTGCTGCAATAGAAGGCCGAATTGGGCCCTGTCCCTAATCTTTATTTACCATGAAGATGGTCATTATGGCCATTACAAGCACTGGAAAATTAGTGGCATGCTCAGTTTGTTGTGGTGTGCCTTCAAGTCATTTCCAACTTACGACAACCCTAAGGAGAACCTATTATGGGGTCCTCTTGGCAAAGTTTGCTCAGATTTGCCTTGGCTTTCTTTGAAGCCGGAGAATGTGACTTGCCCAAGGTGCCCCAGTGGGCTTCCATAGCAGAATGGGAGTCTGAGTCCTGGTCTCCATAGCCAAAGCCCTCCAGCACACCGGCTCCCGTCCTCCGTTATGGTCAGATGAACGGGCCCCTGTATTCACAGGCACGGCCACCTTACTCTACGGTTACTTGAAGAGCTCTTCCTTGGCAGACGTTCCTCTCGGTTCACCCCTGATTGACCTCTAAGAGGGCGCCGCTAGTCCTCTTGATCCAGGCCCAGCTTTCGTCCTCTCCATCAAAACAGAGCCAATTTGTACAAAATCCTTGATAATTCTAATCTGGTCAAGGCAATTTATTTGGGTTGCCTTTTTTCATTTTTTTTTTTAAGCAAGTGGGAGCAGATAATATACCCGTGGAAGATTATGCATTCTTTTCATGCGGCTGCTAGGGGAATTCAGAGGAGTGTGTGCGCTTGTGTGTGTGCGCATGCATGCACTGCTTTTCTAGGTCAAATTCACCCGTGCGACTGTTTTTGAGCTGGAAAACTAATCCTCCGTTTTCCTGCGGCTGCACAATAAACACTTAGACCTTTGGATGGCATTAGCGGCCATTTTTTAAAAAGAATAATTCCCCGAGTGGAAATGGCAAAGGTGGATGACAGAGTGCCCGGACGGTTGCCTTCGTTTTGACATGCTCCGTGCATCCTAAATCCCGTCTTTTGTTCAAGTTGAGATGATATAGGCAGCTGTTTATTAGCTATAATGTCATTTCACCGCCCTAAAGCTACCTTACAAAAGTGTTGTGAGGTTCAAATGAGATGGTTCCCAGGGAAGTCAGAGTTCTTTTGCGTGTTAGTATAGTGTGGATCTGTTTAACGTATTTCAGGAATCTTTTAATAATGGGTTGTGTTATTAGTCCTTAGCCTAAGGCCATGTCCGCCCTACACTGTTATAGTGCTATTATTCCACTTTCAACCTCCTGTGGAATTCTGGAGTTTGTAGTTTACTGAGGCCAAAGAGGTCTCTAAATGAGAATCCTAAATGCCCCTCCCTAAACCCCAAACTCTGGGATTCCATAGGATGTTGAAAGTGGAATAACAGCACTATAACAGTCTAGTGCGGAAATGGCTTTAATTTAGTTCAATTCAGCTTAGTTTAGTTTTAGTTTAGTAAATTGAGAGCCAGGGTTCGATCCCCCACTCGAACATGGAAATTCACTGGGTGATCTTGGACAAGTCACACACTCTCAACCCCAGAAAACCTCATGATAAGGTCGTCTTAGGGTTGGAAATAACTTGAAGGCACACAAGAACAACAGTAACGTGACAGAGCCAGAGACCAGGGTTCAATTCCCTGCTTGGTCATGGAAACCCACCTTGGGTGAGTCACATACTCTCAGCTGCAGAAAACCCCACGATAGGTTCGTCTTAGGGTTGCTGTAAATTGAAAACGACTTGAAGGCACACAACAATTGCCAATCAGAGAACCTATATTTAGGATCACTATGCTGGGAATCTAGTGACACAGTAGCATCACAGTAGCATCATGTGAAAGCAATATTGGTTTATTTTGGTTGTTATTGCTCTCACCCGGTAGTACCACCCAGTAGTGCTGCTATGACGATATGCGTGTTCCTTGATTGGCTAGGACCACTGTTTAAGTCAGTGTGACAGCTATGGCAACATTACAAACATATGTTTTGAAAACAATGAAATGCTTGAATGAAATCTGGAGAACAGGAACAATCAAGCCTGAATCTGAAACTACCAAAACATAGGCGATTTCCGCACTAGACTGTTATAGCGCTATTATTCCACTTGCAACATCCTATGGAATCCTGGGGCCAGCCCCTCCCGAAACTGCAAACCCCAGGATTCCATAGGATGTTGCAAGTGGAATAATAGCGCTATAACAGTCTCATGTGGAAATCGCCATAGATCTGCAAGTGCTGCATTATATATATGTATAAAATTTCAGCATCATCCAACATATTGGAAATATGATAAGCATTTGCACCTGTTAAAAGACATGAAGCTCTCCTTCTTTTTCCATCCTGCTTCCACTGAAAAATTACAACTCTTCTTTATTGTCTCTACCACCCTATCATTTTAGCTCAATTTGCACATTTTAGCTTCATTTGTTTCCTGCTTTCTGGAGATATAATTGTTGAGTTTACAAAATAGATCATAATAAAATATTATAGGGATGGGTGAAATAAGAGTTTGGAGAAGATTCAATTTAACAGAATTATCGCTTGTGTGATCACCTCGTAACTGGAGTTGGGGTCAGGATCAAGCTGGGGTCAGGGTGCATGGAAAGCTGCGGCGCGTGGGACCCCTGGGCTCCACTTCTGTGGTCCATGAAGCCCCTGTCACTTCCTCAAAGCACCCCCCTCACGTTCCCGAAATTAAAAATATTTTGGCGTGAACATTAACGATATTAATCCTCAAATTTCTGCCTGGCGTAGGAACCGGTTAGCTAAATAAAAATGGAGGTTAAAAAGAAATGAGACGATAAGGGAAGCAAAAGAAGAGTTTATGGTGAGAAACGAAGGTTTCAAAAATTTTTCAAAAAAAATTTCTTTCTCTCCCAAACTCAAGTCAGGGACAGGAGGAGAGGCTATATCATGGATGCCATTTTTCGGTTTCATTCCCCTAAAGGTTCGTAGTGTAGAGTTGTTAAATTCTCCATTTCTAACATAGGCTAATTCCGCACTATGCTGTTATAGTGCTATTATTCCACTTTCAACATCCTATGGAATCCTGGGGTTTGCAGTTTAGGGATTCTTAGCCATTTAGGATTCTCAGTTTATGGATTCTCAGCCATTTAGGATTCCCAGCCAGAGAGCTCCTTGGCCTCAGTGAACTACAAATCCCAGAATCTGATAGGAAGTTGAAAGTGGAATAATAGCACTATAACAGTACAGTGCGGAAATGACCATAAATGCAATGGAATGAGATTTTTCAGCTTATGAAAAACTGACTAAGCACATTAACCTTTCCTGCTGATCTTCCCATCTCTGATACGCGCAGAGACAGATTATCTTTTTGCATTTAATTGGGAGTGAGCAACCCCAGCTTTAATAATACCTCAGGACAGACTCCAGTGATGCTCTAGTTTTCTTTGGATCATGCAAGTCATTTTTTGTGCAACTGATTCTGCTGGGAAAGTCAGTCCCTCCACTCCACTTTGTTATAGACGAGCATCTCTTTCTCTCTCTTTTTTTGTACAAACTCCAACACTTGGCACACTGAATTTCCATCCGGCTGACAGACAATCTGCAGCCTCCGGGGTCTCCAAACTTGACTGCATTGTCCTCCTTGAGATTAAACAAAGTATAATTAAAATTAATAAACTTGGGAGTGCAACATGGAATCTACTGAGAGGGAGAAATTCATTAGAGCCATTTGAATCCTCCCTCCGCCCTTCCATCATATTCCTCCCTGAAAATGCCAATTAAAGATAATAAGTCTAGAAATGTGCAAACTGCAGAATCTTTCTTATTACTACAGGGACTCGCGCACTCCGCCTGACGAAAAGTTGATTCAGGACTTTTTTACAAAAGAAAGCAGAAGGCCCACCGTGCAGTGTGGAATGTCAGGACCCAACCCGTGACAGGTGCAGATTCCATAGATGATGGTACCTGTACCAATGGAGTTGAAATTTTATCGCCCCTCTTTCGTGTCCTTCGTCGTTGGTCCCACATGGCCAAGAAGGGGAGCAGCCTTGGCTTGCTTTGAAATCCCCCTGGACCAATTGAACTGCAACAGAAACAACATCTGACACAAAATGTCAGCCTATGACTCTGACATCATCTCTGTCCGGTTTTGAAAGCCAGCCAAGGTTCACAGTTCTTAAACAGAGTCTATAGTAGCAGCCACGATCAAGGTTTACGGTAGCTTGTCGGTCAAAAAATTATCATTCTTGTGGCAGCCGTCCAGCCTGGCAATAAATTCAGGGTGTCAGTCCAAGGGAGCACCCAGTAGTGCAGTCAGCACTCAAAGCAAGAGTCAAGGTCCTTCAAGAACACCAGCCAAGGATCAAAAGATGAACATCTTACTTCCATTGGAAAGGGCAGTTGTCTGCAATGGACTTCTCCCTGCCCAGTCTCTGATGTTTATCAGCCAGCAGCCTCCCTCAGCTGTTGCCTGATAAATAAGTCTTTCCTATAAAAGTGCCCTGAATGCTTTCTTCATCTATGCTGGACCGCTGTAAGTATTGTCCTGTTCGTGTCTGTGTGGTGTTGTCATGGGGAAGGGTCCCATCTGTGGGACCTTGGGATTGAGGCATGACAATTGCTTTTATTCTCCTGTACGATTTTTAACATCTTTACCTGATGGAGCTTTGAAATGCTTGCAAGATGTATTGGGTGCAGTTTGGCCAGTAAAGGTACTGCTCTTCTGTGGAACACAAAGCAGCATTTGCCTTCTGATGATGTTATGCATTTTGCAACAGGCTCATCCATGCAATGCTTCCCTCCCTTGAATATGTTGGCACATCCACTAGCTACTTCTATGCCCCTCCCATGAAGTAATAGAAACTGCAGTCACATGGACCTGTGGAAAGGTCTCTGAAAGGTAGCTTGGCCCTCCTTTGAATATGTTAAAGCATCTCACAGCTACTGCTAGGCTTCCGTCCATGAAGACATAGGCCATTTCCGCCCTCCACTGTGATAGCGCTATTATTCCACTGTCAACCTCCTGTGGAATTCTGGGGTTTGTAGTTTCCTGAGGCCCAAGAGCTCCCTGGCTGAGAATCCTAAATGCCCCTCCCTAAACTGCAAATCCCAGGATCCCATAGGATGTTGAAAGTGGAATAAGAGCACTCTTACAGTGTAGCGTGGAAATGGCCATAGAAATTGCAGTTACATGGACCCGTGGAAAGGTCTCTGAAGGGTAGAGTGGTGACTCCATTCTGGATTCTGGTCGAAACTTTAAGGAAAAAAAACTGAGCCACTGAACCTACTTAGCTTCTCTGAAGTTCAGGCTAAAATCCATAGTGGATTCATCACTGTCCCCATTGATATGGAACCTACCATATGCTCTAGAGTTTAATCTGAACTTTGGTTTTTGTGGCTGTTCTTCCCCTCTGTCATTCTGCCGCCTAACCTGTGGGCTGCCAACGTATCTGATAGCACTGATTTTGGCCTAAATCCTATTGTTACCCTTGACCAGAGCAGACCCATTGAATCAATGAAGGTTACCTATGCTGATTCACCATTCAGCAACTGATTGAATAGGTCTACTCTACTTGGGCCAGTGTGGTGCAGTGGTTTGAAGGACAACCCAGGAGACCAGAGTTCGACTCCCCACTCAGCCATGGAAACACCCGCGGTGACCTTGAGTGTGTCACACACCCTCAGCCCCAGAAAACCCTGTGATAGTTTCACCTTAGGGTCACCGTAAGTTGGAAGTGACTTGAAGACACACAACAGCAATAAATTCCAGTTGGGACTCACTAACAGGGTGCCGGCATTTATGCATTAATTTTTCAACTCATCTGTCAGGTTTACTAGAACAGGAATTTATCATGGAAGACGGGGAATCAGGAAGTAAATCTCAGGAGGACAGTTTCAGCAACTGGAGATGCCCTTTGGATGATCCGGAATGAAAAAAAAGACTGAATGAGATAAAACCTGGCCCAGCTCTAGATGTGTCTGCTGTCTGGTGTCCATCATGCTTAACATAAGCCTTAATGAAAAGCTTGCTGATCCAGCACGCCTGAAGGAGATCGTTACATTTTTAATTGCCATGTTGCTTTCCAAATGGACAGCAATCCCGTCGAAATGGTTTTATAATTTGGCTGGGAATGGGCAAAGCCCTTGAGATGCCCTCAAGAAAATGACCAGAGAAATATATCTCTTTCAACTAGGGAGACTAGAGATGGGAGAATCGACTTGACTCATTTTCCCCCCATTTTTTCAACTTCCACCAGCATCTTCCTTCTGCGCTAGTTCTGAGGCATTTTTCCCATCCTCTACTCTGACTGAAATTTTTCTGCATCAACCCCACCAACCAAAATGTTTGTGTACATTTTTCAAATGTACTCTTTGAGTTGTTCACCCTTTTCAAAAATACACATGGATTTATCAACATTTGTCTTTGTCAAACAGCATCACAACGCTCGGAAATATATTGATTTCTGAGGTGAGAAGTGTTTTGTTCAGACTCAGGAGCTGTAAAACTGAGATATCCATGGAGAAATGTGGACCCAGTGTTTCTCCATCCATTTCTAGGAATGAGTCACTTCTGAAATGTTTCAAATTAGAGAAACATCAATGAGTTATTAGGTCCTCATGATGAGCCAAGTTGACTATGCAGCTGAGGACAGAACCACTGGCACCTGGTGGGCCCTATATTGGGAGGGTGGGCAGGTTTGCCTTAAGATAAGGGATGCCCCTTATTTTGTGGGTCAGAAGGAATGACCCTTATAGGACTGACAGGTGCCCCTTATTCTAAGCGATGTCTCTTGCTGTTATGTGCAAATCGTTTCTGACTTATGGCGACCCTAAGAGGAACCTTTCATGGGGTTTTCTGGGGCTGAGAGTATGTGACATGCTCAAAGTCACCCAGTGAGCTTCCATGTCCGAGCAAGGAATCGAATCCTGGTCTCTAGGGTTGTTGTCCAATGCTCAAACCACTACATCAATTTTATGGATAGTTTAATGATATTCTTTGAGTTTTGTATTTGGTATATATATATCTAGCTATGTTTCTCCCACCTGCGGTAACCCCACCTTGAGTCTCAGCCCGGGAAAAAGGTGGGATGTCAAAATATATAGCTAGAAGAAGAGGAGGAGGAAGAAGAAAAGTAGGGGTGGTAGTTAACTGAGATCAGTGCTTTCAGCTGGGATTTAGGTAGAACACACACTTGTCAGCAGCTGCTTCCCCATTGTCCATCCCGCATGTCATGAAGCTTGACCCTCCCTTCTTGCTGTTTTTGAAAGCCTGGCAATGCTACATGCTGACGAGGTGGTCAATCTGCTTTGGGTTTTAGTCAGAACTTTAAAAGAGGCTATAAAAGAGTGTTTAAAAGAGTGTTTGAGCGCATTCTGGAGTTCACTGGAGTTCACTGATGCAACCCTTGCTCCCTGTTCTGGCAAGATGTCACGTCCTGGTTGCCACTTGTGCTGCTTGGAGTCCCATGTGGCCTTAAATACCGGTTGGGATGGGCTTCTTTTCCACTGACGCATTAATCAGACACGGATGTGCCTCTGGAGATGTGGTCACTGTGTCACCACTGCTGCCGCTTCTGTGCTTCTTGTAAGGGGAAGGAAAAAAGAAACCCACCTCACTCCATACTGCAGTCGCTCTCATCCTATGCCACCGCCTGCAATGCAGCTCTGATTTGCATACACTGTATATCTGAATACTGATCAGACAACGTCTTGGGATCACTTTTAAATAATGGGCCAAAAGTACGCCAAGGCTGTCTAATAAGAGATACCCTTTCCCCTCCTGTGGTTAATTCCCAGTGGGGGAATTGTTCTTCCTTTCCCAAATATATCTCCCCATATTTCATTTTTAAGCTGCAGAAGGCTCCCCCTTTTACAGTAAGTTACAAAGGGGAGGGGCATAAGACATGCAGAGGCCCAAGTCTCCCAGAGTTATAGGTTGCAATCTTTCTCTTCCCCACCAAGCAATGTGCTCATCTACATAGTTTAATTGGAAATCAGTCCTATTGATTACTGCCACACAAAAGGAATTGCAAATGTGCCTGTCATTTTTGGGTTGTTCCAGGTGGACGTATGCAAAACCTTGATCTGCAATATCACTTTTTCCATGCCACTTGCCTCTGGGCCACTGGGTGCCCCCTCCATAGCCATGTAACGGCCATGGGATCATGGCATGGCAGCCAGAAAGCACCCAGTTGTATTTGCACAGTCAAGGGAAGAAGAAGCAGGTATTTGCTTGGATCTCCCATGCAAACCAGAATGAGCTTGAAAACAGACAAATTCACACATCCTTGCAGGTTGAACTGGTGTCTTGATTCGGTTCAACCCCGCTTGTAACTGACTTTTTTTGGGCATCGCAACATTTTTTCCTTTGTGCATCAGGACCACAGTTTTATGGCAGCCTTCACTATGAAGAACAGCACTTAAACAATGCATTTCTTCATCTTCTTTTTGGAATGTCACATTACAATCTAATGCAAAAGTGATTCTCCCATCAACATTCGAAGAAATCAAACTCCGTTCGGCATAAGGTGTTTTGCTGTGCTGACCTGACAGATACGGCCTGGGTGTCATTCTAGCTCCGGGAGAGCCTTTGCCCCAAAATACAGCCCTCTCAACTCCTGCATAAAACTTTGTTTGGAAAGTGTTTATTCGCATCTTAGGGATTTAACGCCTGCGATGCCTGGGGCATGGCGGAGCATTGAATTATCACCTCGGTTACCAAAAGGACGCATGGCAGGAAGATAAATGGAGGTGTGCCTTGAAACGCAGAGTTAGCGTGCCTCTTGGGATGATATCTCACCATACTTCCCCAGAAAGTAACTCATACCACCTGCCATTACAATGGGAGAGGCTCCGTTATTTAGAGCCTAATTAGGGATTAAAATTTAACGCAAGATAAATGGCGTGCTAATGTAATCTTGCACCTCCCAGCCCAAAGGGTTCCTCATCTGTCTCTGTAACTAGCGGTATTTTGCACAGACCTGCTGGGCCTTCATGAGCATCCTCCGAGCAGCAAATGTGATTTGTTCCTGTGGTTCCCCTCGGATAGCGATGGGGTGTCTCATTACCTGCAGGCTGCCCTCTTGTCTTTGCATGTTCTTTTCCGCAGGGCGTAACAAGCCATGAAGAGTATCTGTCTTATCCTGTTCTCTGGTAGAAAGTCCCAGATTGAAGGCATGGCTTGCTATTTTTGTAGAACAGGGAGGGGAGAGAAAGTGGAGACCGTCTCTCAAGTTTTCAGCGGCAGGGGATGTCCCAAGCCTGAAGGCAGCAGGTGGCCATAAAACTAGATTACTGCAAAGGAAACAGGTACAGGTAGGTCAATTTAGTCCAGATCATTCACAGATAATCCAGAAATTTCACAGAGGATGAGTAAATGCACAGAGCAAGGTCTCAGCTGGTCCACACGTCATTGCAGTAGGGATGGAAAGAATATTTGAAAATATTTTCTCAAAATGAGAAACCCTGAACAGAAGAATCTTGGATGGAGGAGAAACTTCATATCTCAGGACTTATGCTGTGCAATGTTTGTTTTCTGCAGAAAGGTGCACATTTTGTGTGTAGAAAACAGCACAGTTTCTGTGCAAAAAAAAATGCTGTAATGAGAGATTGGTTCTCTGTAAAATTCATACTCAGTTGATTTGCATAGAAAACATTTTCTGCCCAGGAAACAGCATTTTCTGTGCATTTCTGCATCGAAATGTTATTTTCTGCACAGAAAATGCTGTTTCCTCCTCTCCTCAAAGGCCCCTCCCTAAGCAGTTCAATGATGAATCTGCTGTTTTCTGCGAATGTGTCTAGGGCCATTTCTGCACAAGACTGTTATAGTGCTATTATTCCACTTTCAACATCCTCTGGAATCCTGGGGTTTGCAGTTTAGGGAGGGGCCTTAAGGCCCCTCCCTAAACTGCAGACCCCAGGATTCCAGAGGATGTTGAAGGTGGAATAATGGCACTATAATAGTCCAGTGCAGAAATGGCCTCAGCCATGCCATGCTTTTGGGCAGGTTGCTTCGGTTAATCCTGCATTTAAAAGCTGGCAAGACAACAGGGCTTATGGATGTGTATGATTCCTCCTGGATAAGTTAAAAACCTCTCTGTGCATTGCTGCAAAAGACTCATTAGATTTGCCACGTTGGGTCAACCAGAGTCATTTGCAGTCTGGCCAGCTTCGGAGAGGTGGTTAGCAATAACGTCAAACACATTCTGAAGCAGTGCATGTCCAGTCTATTTTTAACACTCATCTCAGGCCAAGTGACAGAGCTAATACACCTGTTGCAAGCACAAACAGACTGTGAGATGAAGGTGAGCAGCCCGGTAATGGAGTAAGCATCAGATGCAGAAACCAGGTGCTTAAATGGAGTGGGGGGGGGGAGAGGTTGCTTTCCAGGTACTGTGAACGCTGGAGGTCATTTGCAAGTGGCTCGTGGCTGCTGAACAAGAGTGTTGAGATATCAAATGACAAATTAAGGGATATGGATATGCAGGTATGACGCGAACGGGTTGCCTGTTTAATTTTGTGTCCCGTTTAGCTCAAAGCTGGCCGAGCTGAACTGCAGACACATGTTCTTCTCTCCAGCTTCCTCCTGAGCCAGCCTTCAGATGTTCTTTCTGTCTTTGCTTCATTGCTCTGGCCTGGCGATGTGGGTGCGATGCGATGCGCTAACCCAATGTGACAATCAAAGGAGCTGGAAACCAGCAAAGGCTGAACCTGTCTCTTCCCCAAGTGATTTGTCCATTCGCCGTAACGTCCCCACCAAGACATCAAAGCTGCAGTGTCAGAAGGATGTGCTCAGAAAGAGAAGGAAGGGAAGGAGTGAATAAGGACTGGGAAGAAGAAATAACTGCCAGTAACCTTGGAGAGATTTCACCGGAATCAATGGGATTTACCTATGTGTTGACTCACCATTCAATAATAGGTTGAATGGGTCTACTTCAGTTGGGACCACCAAAGAGATGGAGTCCAGGGGCAGCTAGGCGCAGATGAACTAATGAATGGAGACTTTCTCACTCCTCCTTCTGCATGACAGGTCCTCCAACCTCCATGAAAATGTTGCAGAGGGGCCATACTGGATGAGGTAAACTGTGGAGCAGGGGGATCCTCAGAAATCACACTGATGCACTTTGAGCCCAGTTTGAGTGTCAAAGGGGGAGGCATGGTAGTCATTCAGACAACAGAAAGGAAAGCCCAGATCCAACCTTGATGCACATGTACGCATGCACCTGTGAGCCACTTTAGACAGAAAACACACAGAAAGAAGGATAAACAAAGGAGTGTGTTAGTTGATCAGGGGAAGATCAGTCCCATTTCTCTCCCACTATAGATGAAGAATCAGCTGGGAAATCTTTCAAAGAAAGGGGAGACATAGTCCTCCAATAAGCTCAAAATTACCATTTAAATTTGCAGCTTCTTTGGGCAGGCATTGGCTCATATCCTATTTTAGTCCAAATTAGAGGAGGCTCATTGATCCCCTCTATTTGCCACTGACGGGTTGATCAATTGGGTCTACTCTAGTGGGGACTCACCAACATGGTGCCAGCCATTAGGAGAAAGATGCGTGTGAATGTGTGCCCTGCCAAATGTGGGCTTCTGCTGCCCCTGGCCAGCAAGCTCATGGTAGGGGTGCATGTGTGAATTGGTCGCCAGATGCAAGGAAGCAACACCATCTTAAGTTCCACCAAGATTTTATTAAGGTCTTGATGACAAAGGAGCCACTGTGTAATGTGTGTTTTTGATCAGTGCATAGTAGCCTTTCAGGGTTGCGTCAACCAGACCAGTGTCATCTTTTACATCACTTTCATTTCATCAAACAGGTTGTCATGGTCTCCATCAGCCCCGTTCTCTAAGACTTCAATGTCATACTCATGCAGGAGATCCTCTGGAAATCCATTGATCTCTTTCCATATGGAGTATTTGGCATCCCAGAGAGCTTCCACCATGTCCCACATCAAGGCTTTTTCTTCCTGGAGATATTGGTCATTATCTCTTAAAGCTATGTACTCTTCCCAGAGGGCCATTTTGTCTCTGGATATAGCCATGTCCTCTTCCCAGAAAGTCTTATCTTTCTTCCAAAAGGCTTTGCACTCCTTCCAGAAAGCCTTGTTCTTTTCTTCTGTGTCTTCCATCTTCTCCTGAAGGGACTTGTTCTTCTCTCTCATGTTCTTGTTTTCTTCTTGGAACTCCTTGTTCTTCAGCTGGAAGGTTTTGACCATCTCCCTGAAAGATTCATTCCTTTCCTCTAAGGAGGCGATCTCTTCTTCTGTACCTTTAATCTTCTCCTGGAATGTCTCAATCTTCTCCTGAAAGGCTCTCACCTTGTCCTGGAAGTCTGTCTTCTTGGTGTGGAAATCCTTGATGTCAGCCATGAAGATGCTGCTCTCCTCCAAGAAGTTCTTGATCTCCTCCATGAAAGCCTGGTTCTTTTCTTTGAATGCACAGATCTCTTCCCACAAGGCCTTGATCTTGTTGTCCTCTCGGAAGGTGTTGATCTCCGCCCTCAAGTCTTTGCATTTCTCCCAGAAAATCTTGATCTCCTGTTGCAAGGCTGTTTTCGCATCTTTCAGATTCCGTTGCACAATTTCCTTTTGCAAATTGGAGGGGAGGAAGGGCGCATGGTGCCAGCTCTCTCGCTTATTGGATACTTGGGTAGGAGAAGCACTGGTCCTCTTCTCTGGAGATTCCTCATTGCTAGGGGCAAAGCCTAAATTTTTCTTCCTGGTCTCCATTAGATTACAGCTGTGAGCAGAGAAAGAAATGAGAAAGCGGCATAGTTAGAGATGTAATTATTTGCCGATTTCCTTCTTAAAGGAAGCAATGAGTAATGTTCTTCTTGCTGTGAGAAAGCTTTTGAAAACCGCACAGTTTTTGAGGACTGTTAGAGGAGTTTGAGGGCTATTCTGCACAAAATTCATATGTGGCATTTGGGTACAGGAGAAAACATTTTCTTTGCAGAAAATAATATTGTGGCTCAGAAATGGTAGCCAAGATTCTACTTTATGGTCTATTTTTTTTAACTTTATGCACGCATAGTTACATTGCAGAATGCAATGAAATCCCATTAGTGACTTGCAAAGAAGTGCATCTGGAGACTGGCAAGAGTGTTTCAATGTGCTTTGGGTGCTTCCAATGTGTACCAAGCACTCTTGATGGGCATCCGTCATTTCTGACGCACATTGCGTACTATACATGCTCCCTGGACCTCGTGATGTACATCAGGCACTTCTGATCTGCAATGGGCACTTGTGTGATGCCACACCAGGTTCCTCTGTGGCTCTCTGGCACTTCCTAGTCTACACCTGGATCCTTACTGGGATGCCGTTGCGCACGGGTGGATGTACAGGAAATCTCTGGGGAGTTTGGGAATGAACAGACTGGAGCACCACAGCCACCATTTCATGCTGAGCACTACGCTTGGATTTCCACCATTTCACAGATCCTAATTTCTCTCTCCAGCCTTGCTTCTCATTTCTTCACTACCGGTGTTGTGCATGAGATGGAAGGCTAGAAAGAGACTGAGGATCTGAGAGATGAACAAGCAGGACTGAAGACAATGTTGTCTCGAAGGCAGAAGCAGGCAGCTGGTGGCAAAAAGCTTCAGCGTTTGGAGGTTTTCCGATAAGGTGTACTCAACCTTACTACGGGGGGAAGGGGCAAGTGAAGGCAGCGTTCTCCAGTAAGAATTCTGTCTGCCCATCCATGAATCTTTTCTCCAAGTTTCTCCAAGTTTCTAGCACTGCAGAAAGTAAGGCTAAATCCAGGTTCTCACAAACCCAGCATCTTTTCTCTTACCGTCCCTCTCCCGGGAAATATTGTCTATGGACAGAGGGGCTAGAGAAGCCCTGGTTGGCCACCGTCAGTCAAGATGGCTATATATACTGCCTCCAGAATCAAAGACGGCATGACTCAAGATCAAGATCAGGAGAAGGGCTCTTGCATTCGTGTCCTGCGTGCGGTTGGCCACCACAAAAGAAGGGAAGCTTATGCCTTTTATCACACCCAAGATGCCTAATCTTTTAAGGCTGTTTATGAAAAAACAAATAAGAAAAAAAATTCAAGGTCTCTAAATCCACAAAGTACTAGTAAATGTAGGATATGGACTGACCTGCACCTCCTCCTCCTATGACCAAGGCCCCTTTGTTAAGAATTCGGTTGTCATGGCAGCCTGTGAATATTAACAGAACAAGCCTGGAACATCTACAGGTCTTCAGGTTCCATCATCAGAATGAAGAAGCTGCAGCTTCTATGGTGCCCTTTGGAAGCAAAGCAGAGAAGGTGGCCTTTGTGCTAACGTGCCTCGTAAACTCTTTACTTTCACAAAAATGGATTTGGAAAATACAAAAGGATGCTCCCTGTGAGGTTAGCTGGCCACATCAGGTGATAGCTATCTTGAAGAAGAGCTGAGTGGAAGAACATGTCAGAGCCATCAGATGTTGGAGAACTTCAACCACGTAAAGCTAACAACAGTAATCAGTATCCTTCTTCTGAGAGCAATGCCTTAGTCTTTGAGGAACCGTAAAGCTAAACGATGAAACTTAATTCATATTGTATCCCAGTGGAGTGATTTTAGCTGCAGAGACTTGTGGATCCAATGTCAGTGGGGCGATGAATCTACTCCAGATGTCAGTGAGAGCCTTAAAGGCTCCAAGGTCCTGAACCTGTTTGGAGAGAAGGATTCAGGACCTTGGGCAGATCTTTTAAAGTGCTAACAAAAGCCAGTAGTGGATTTGTACCCTACTGACATGGAATGCACCAGCTGCCATTGCATTTTAGCCAGAATTTGCTTGGGTCTGCCTTTTTCTGCACACTGATCCTTTGTGCACTTTTGGGAGCAACTAGGTGCCATCTGAGCACAGTGATATTTCAAATGGCACCCTTCCTCAGATTTTGCGACATAGCTCTTGGCTCAAAAATCAGATACAGAAATGTATGTTTTTGGAAAAGTCATGCATCCAAATATTTGCAAACCCTTATGTAATGTTCTTTGAGTTGCAAAATGGCTTGGAAATCAAATGGAACAGATGTAAGCTTTTGAATACATGTGAAAGTGACAAAGGCTGGAGATGCATTGATCTCTCCCTCCCTAGAATCTGTCCCTAGAAATCTAATTTGAAAGAAAAATACAACATTTATTTCAGTGGCAGCTGATGTATTTCATTTCAGTCTAAGTTTTAAAGAGCTATCCAATACACTGAAACAGTCACCAAATTAGATCGGGGGCCAGATCTATTTCAGTAATCTATCTAGATCCAGGTGCCAAGTCTATTTTGATGATCCATCCATTCAGCCCTCCTTCCCTTTATTTATATCCTGCTTTTCTCCCAGATTGGTACTCAAGGCAGCCTACAGAAAGGCAGAAAACACACATAGTTAAAAACCTAGATTAAAACAGTATTAAATAACAACAGAATCAAAACCGTTTAAAAATCTTACTTTAAAACAAATATAAAGTTGTTGTTGTGTGTCTCCAAGTCATTTCTGACTTATGGTGACCTTAAGTTGACCCTATCATGGGGTTTTCTGGGGCTGAGAGTGTGTGACATGCCCAAGGTCGTCCAGTGGGTTTCCATGGCCAAATGGGGAATTGAACCCATCACACTCTCTCAGCTGCAGAAAACCCTTTGATAGCTCTGCCTTAAGGTCATCATAAGTTGGAAACGAACTGAAGGCACACGACAAAAACAACAGACAAACAAGCAACAGAGGCAAGTAAATCCAGCTTATATATATTAAGTGCACATATGGTTTCCTGAAGTATTGATTTCCCTTTTAAGCGTAAGAGACAGGTGTCTCCAAAATGCCATTTTTAAGGCTTGGAGAAAGCTTAATGCACCTGCCTTCACTCAGATATCTGCTCTGAAGACTGCAGAGAGAATTCTAATAGTTTCCAGAGAATCTCTCCTCCCACTGGTCTAACTCCTTCTTCCAAAGGGCCATCTCTTCTTTCCACCCTCCCAGCTCTTCTTTCCAAAGCTCCGGCTCCTCTTTAAGTGTCTTCTTGATGGTCTCAAAGAGATCCATGCTCTTCTTCCAAAGAGTCACATTTTGCTCCCATAAAGCCACATTTCTTTCTCTCTGACGCTCGAAGAACTCCCTCTGTTTCTGCCAGAAAGCTGCAAGCTTTTCCTTTCTGCTCATGTTTTGCGTCTTTAGATTTTCCACAGCATCGTGCAAGACCTTCTCCTTTCTGCTCAAATCTTCTTCACTTTCCCGGTCCATCAGGTTCTGCAGCCCCCTCCACTAGGCCCAAGGCAACTCTAAAGGAAACATGGAATTTCTTTTCCTTTGCAAGACCGTCTTTGGGAGACAGAGGTCAATGCTGATTAATGCAGTCCTCAAACAGAGTTAGAGATTATCTGACAACTGAAGCTGAAGGAAGGTAAGCATAAACAAATATTAGGACAGGTATCATTATCTGCAAAGAAAAACGCTATTTTTTTGTTCAAAAGAACCCCATACCAATTTTGTGCAGAACAAGTCCTAGACCGCAAAGATTCTCATCAGCTGAGAAATACATTTTTAACCATTTTTTGGAATACCTTCAAATATTTTTCTCATCCCTATTTTGAAATGTTACAGTCCAGCAAGAATGTGAATATAAAATCCTAGAGCTAGAAGAGACATCAAGGGCCATCCAGTCCAACCCCATTCTATCATGCAAGAAAAAAACGATCAAAGCACTCCCAACAAATGGCCATCCAGCATCTGTTTAAAAACCTTCAAAGGAGACTCAGGCCATTTCTGGCCCCTCCCTACACTGCAAATTCTAGGATTCCGTAGGATGTTGAAAGTGGAATAATAGCACGATGACAGTCTCGTGCGGAAATGGTCCTAGCCACATTCCCAGAAAACAGCAGATTCATCATTGAACTGCTCTTACTGTTTAGGTGGAACCTCTTTTCCTGCACTTTGGAACCATTTCTGCATGTCCTTGTCTCCAATGTCTCCTGGGGAGGTCAGTTAATATTATTTCCCCATCTTCTCAGCAAACTGATTCTGTGTATTGAGCTATAACACTCACCCACCTGTTACTCTTGGAAGCTGGCTGTTTGATGTACTGAAACCAGAGTCCCCAAGACCCTCTTATGTCATCCTGGTGACTGTTGTGTCATCCTCTCTTGAGATGAGAAAGGTCCATGGGCGTCACTGTGGCACCCCTGGGTAAAGGCAGAATTAAATCCTAAAGGAGGAATGCACCTGTTTTGTTAGTTTGAGGAAATGAGCCAGAACTGGGAGAACCTGAAAAAGACCGTATGAGGACTGACCGTGCTCAGTGATTTTGGAATACTAGCTGGATATAAAGAAGAAGGGAAAGGAAGGGAGTAGTATTCTTGGAGAGGGCATGGCTGGATGGCTGGATGGCTGGTTGGGCAGCAACGTTCTGTTCTACAACATGTTCATTGCAGATTTTCGCGTCCAAGTGAGTAAACCATCATCACATCTTGTGCCAACAAATTCCACATTACTTCTGTGTGGTCTGACTTCTTTGGCTGACAGTTTTTCTGATTGCTGATTCTGTCGGTTGTCCTCCACAATGGGAACGGGAAGCTATTTTTTAAGTGGATTAAAATTTCACATGCAAAACTAGTGAACAGAATGTGGCAAAGGCTAAATTTGGGGGAAATAATCCTTTCTGTTTCACATGCTGTTTCCCATTATAAAAATTAACGTTGCGGAGTGAATACCAAGAGTTTGCCAAATGTCGAATCATAGAGTTGCAATGTAACCAAATGCAATCTAGTCGAACCCTTCCAGCTGCAGAAACACACAGGTAAAGCAATCCTGAAAGGTGGAATCTAAGGTCTACTTGAAAACCTCCAGGGAGTGTGGTGAATTCTCCTCCTTTGGAGGTTTTTAAACAGAGTCTGGATGACCATCTTGCAAAGGGAGGGCTTGGATGGTGTCTTCCTCCATGGCAGAATGGAGCTGGACTGGATGGCCCTTGGGGTCTCTTCGGACTCTGTGATTCTACTGGAGGAGTTAGTTCATCATCTTGGGGAACTTCTTTAAAATCTGGACTCACACCTGGAGTGGATACCCTGCCCCACTGATGTGGGCGTCACCACTGGCAGAAAGCACACCATGGGAACGGCTGCGTATCTGCCTCTTCTTCTCAAGGAAGATATGCCAAGCTCCCCCCCACCCCATTGCTCACGGATGTGACATTTCGGGAGAACCTTTCGGTGCAGTGTTAAACATATTTATCCAAGCGACCTCACTGTGGTGACATTTATCACTTGCTGGTATCTGCGGCTGTTCAGCATTTAGCTCCGAATCCTGATTTGAGACGTCTTCACCCACCGTGTCCTACGGTTAATGAGAGGCTGTCAGGGAAAGTGGTTAGCTCCAGAAACAGAACCCTCCTGGCAGATGTCTTCTTTGGTTGCTCTTTTCCCCCAGTGGCTCCAGGCAAGTTGACCCGGCCTTCCTTTTGCTACAGAAAAAAATAAATAAAGGAATAGGGGGGGGGAACAACTTCGTTCTTGTTTTCTCCCAGCCATTAGCACAACAGGTTTCTGTGGTCATTAGGATTTTAATTACAAGCCCCCAAATTCATTCCTGCTAAAATCCATCACCACATAAAGAAGTCCGGAGTTGCAGTTTGGGTGGGCACAGTTTTAACAAGTGACTTCTTCAATGCACCCCAGCTTTTAGCCGTTGGGAAGGGGCTCATGATGCCAGGACACTGAGCTTGCAAGACCTGGGAAGGGCTCTCAATCACAGAGTAATGCAGAAATCTCTCATTCATAGGGCCAGCATAAGGTAAAATCTATTTAATGGCAGTCAAAAGCAACGGCAAGAGTGGGCACCCAAATATGCAGAAGAAGAACCTGAAGGCAGTCACCTCGCTGTCCTTTCTCAGAGACTGGCTTTCATGGCCAATAGATATTCCCAAAATAAAACTGTTCTCTTTGCTCCAGTATCACTTTAAACACCTCAGTCTTATTTCTCAGCCCAAAGCAAACAGCCCTCTTGCTGCATCATTCTGTATGTGCAGAAGACTTCTTGCTCCAGCCGGTTTGTTTTGTTTCTTTATTTTCCTTTCTTAAGAGAAAAAAAAAAAGAAGAAATGGAATGAAATCCAATTTAGTAAACTAATGAAGGTATACTTTGTGCAGCTTTCTTTGTATGCCCGAGACATCGCATCTACAAGAGTTTATACACGATGCGTCAAAAGGCATTTGCAGCCACGCACGCCACTAAATTAAAATCCAGTTGTAAGCAATTTGCTTGCAAATAAGCATTAGCCGCTCCCAACCAACTTCCCATAATATTAAAAAAGAAAAGGAATATTGTTGCAGAGCAGACGGTCTTGGCCTTCTAATATTTATTAGCAAATTGCCTGCGTTTGAGGGGAGGGAGGATAGAAAATAAATCTGGGAAAGATTGGGTTTTTTTTTAATTGCATAGATCTCTGGCAACAGAGAGGGACACATACACACAGATACACACACACACACACACACACACACACACAAACACCGCAACCTTTCTAGTAATGTTAGCCTGCTGGAGTTTTTGGATCCTAGAGAAGAGTTTTCTCTAGGTCCCGCCACTGTCGTGGACACACTTGGTGAAGAAGACACATGACAGGACCTCCTTGGTGGCTGCTCCCTATATGAGCCTGTCCAAGTTTTGAGCTCCTGGAGGGAGGGCTTCTTCCCAAGTTCCACCAACATCATAAGATTCATTTCCTAGCCCGATCTGGAGATTCCAGGGACTGAACTTTTATGAATTGCCACTGAGATACTTCCCCGCCTTCTCCATCTTCCACTTACAGGGCACTCAGCTTGGACCAACTGCCCTTTTGGATTACCCCTGCTGAATTTCCCCAGCTACCAACACCCTAAGTTGCTTGACTTGGACAACTTTTTCCAGAATCTGCAGCCACCAAAGCGTCTTTGTTTCTAGCACCTGCCCCGTTTAAGGCTAGCAAGTGCCTGGTGAATCCACCTACATTCTCCTGGAACTGACAGGAGGGAACGCAGGAGAGTTTCAGTGCTTCTGTGGGCTTTCAATTTGAAGCATAAGCACGGTCCAAATGGGAAATGTAGTCCACAGCAGAGTCCGGAGCGGCCAGAAAGATTGGTCTGAGGTGCATGCTTGTCAGACATCCGCAAAGTCAAATACCTCAGACAAGGTTGCAAGGAGGTGTGGGAGCTGTTTGTCTGCAGTGAAGGAATGGCCTGAGCTGAGCTAATTTATAGCCAGGAGTAAATCAGCTCCGATGGCCTTGCTATCTCAGAGTCTTCCATTTAGAGTGGAGCAGGGCATTTCCTAACCTTTTGCTCCTGGTGTTTTAATTTATGATGCTGTGCAGGGTAGAGTGCCTTTATGACTTCTTCCTGATCTTCAAGCACTGCTTTGGAGATCCAGGCTCTGCTTCAGTCAATACTATGATAGGATTGTCACCATCCCCTGGCTCCAGCTGGGGCTTGTCGTTTTGCCTTCCTCATTTGAGGAAGCCTCCTCCAGTCAGGACCTGACTATGCCTGTGCAAATCCAGTGTCCCTAAAGTAATTTTGGAACAAGGCAGGGGTGCAGAATTTCAGGTCTTTGGCCTCAATATGGCCCTCCTAGGGTAGCAGTCTAGCCCATTGAGTTTCCCCAAGATCCCGCTGTATGGTGGTTGTCCAATATTTCTATGTTCCAAATGGTTGATGAAATAACTCTCCCAAAACTACGTTCCTGGAAGTAAGAGCTTTTAGCTAAACCGTGCTGGCATTTTTGGCCCTGCCCCTTTTGCTGTGTCCCCTCCCACCACTGGAATGTGGCCCTCAAGCATATGGGGGGTCTTGGATCATATCCCTCCATTAATAAGCGGGGGGATGACTGTAGAAGCGTCTGGGAACAGCCTGGAGAAGTCAGACTTTCTGTCTGCAATTTGCTTCTGCTGTTCTTGTATCTATCCATTATTATTACATTTTGCTTACCGTGTTCCCTGGCATCAAGGCACAGAGACGAGTTCCCTTTGGGAAGACAAACTGTTGGATGGGGAGCAAGACCTATGGACGTGTCAATAGAGTCCATTGCTTCCCTCCATCACGCCTTCCTCACGGTTCACCTGCTGTTGTGGCCAATTAGAGATGATCTTCGTCTCCCGGGAAGAAATTGCACTGCCTAACCTTTAGCTTGAAATAGCAAATCAATAAGGCACTTTCAAATTAACAAAAACCGGAGGAACGTTGCCAAGGAAGAACACACGTAGAGTGGCATTAAAAAAAAAAAAGATGCAGGCAAGGAAGTCACAAGGTTAGTACCTGAAGCATCCAAAGAAGAGTGGCAAATGCAATGTGAAATTGTTATAGTGTTAAAATGACCCATTCCACAAGCATACACTCACAGGCTTCCTTCTGAGGAAATGTGCTAGCTGGTCGTCCCTATACCAGTGCGGTGGGGATTCCACTTTGGGCTTTAGCCTGAACTTCAAAGAAGCCGTCCAAGGTGTGGAACCCTACCTGCCCACCACAAACAAAAGTTTCAGAACCTTAAACACCTCTTTTGAAGCTCAGATGTTGTCAATCGCTTCTTGGATCCAAGTTTTGCCCAGATCTCCTAACTCCAATCGACCAAAATGCGCCAAAGGTCAAGAAGAGGTGGGAGAATGGACACAGGCCAAGCCCTTCTGTCCATCTCCTCAGACCTCAATAGTTGAAACTCATTCAATAGAATCAGACAAATTATGAGGCAGGACAAGCCCACCGTCTAGTCTGCATCAACATGGAGCGTATAATATGGTGGCCCTGAGCCATGCCTTCTGAGAAAACCATCCAGAATCTTGCAACACCTGAACGATGAGGGCTCGAGTCCTATTTTTAGTCTGAAGTCAAGCAAGATACCCAAAATGGATGGTTGAATGAGAGACGACACTTGTACAAATCCCGTTGACCTGAAGGGTCTACTTTAGGATTCGAGAGCCAGTGTAGCTTGGTGGCTTGAGTATTGCACTAGAAGTCAGAGAGATTAGAGTCTGGATCTCTGTTTGGGACCTTGGAAACCTTGATTTATCTTAATCTCATCTAACCCAGTTTCCCACCATTCATTCCTCTTCATGAGATGGTGCCATTAGGTTCTAATATAACGAGAAGCATCGTAGCCCTTCTCCTCTTTGCTCTTCTTTTACAATGCCTGCATTCTGTTTAGAACAAAACATGAACTTACGGAACTGTGATAAGGATCAGAGAGATAATTTAATTAATGATTCCTGTGTTAATTAGAGGGCAACAGCAGGTGACCTGAGTATGATCTCTATTAGTTTTACAGTTTTCTTGAAACACAGCCCCAAACGTGCAGAATTTAAAATAGCCACTTGGAGAGTCTATGGGATATAAACTTGTTGATAAATCTTCATAAACTTCATTGCAAGGGACAGGGGTGAATAAATTAGCCGTTTTCCTTCCTGCTGCAAGAAAGTTTTTGAGGAATAGTCACCATTTGGAATTTGTTCTGTTTATGATATTCCTTCCCATCCCTACCAGCTGAGACTTCAGAACACAGACTTTACAGACCGTATCCCATGAAAGCATCGCGCAATTTGCCGGGAGAATGTAGAAAGGAACAAAACAAAATTAAGCCCCGAACACATTTTTTTCAGTTCATTGACTTGTTTGCATGAGCTCGCCAAGCCTCTGTTGCCGAAACCTGCGTTCCTGCAATCTGGAGGGAAATCACATACAGTTGCTTTTGCAATCTGCTCTCCTGTCTGAGTGCTTGCTTGCTATCGCCTCTTGCAAAGGAAGGAAGGAGAAGGCAATCAGGGAACATTCAGGAGGGAAGGGAAGGGAAGCACGGGCCCAACCTCTTACTTCCCAGTTCCCAGTTCCAGGCAAAATCGATTCTCCAAGAGTCCTACCAATGGATTTAAAACGCAACAGCGGGCACTATTTGCATCACAAAACCACTGCAGAAAACTAGTGGCTGTTTAATTTTAAACACCAAGGCTACTCAGGGCATTGGCTCAGGCTTTATATATGTTACACAACACACACACACACACACACCATCATTGTGCTGTCTAGGAATGATAGGTGCCCCGGTTCAATGTATCTGGAAGTCATCAGCTTGAGGGAGGCTGCTGGACATGTCTCTCTCTACTAAAAGAAAGAAGAGAGAAAAGGAGAGAGAAGGTAGCTTATATATCTTATTTTAACTTGGTAGGAGAAAAGGTAGAGCCAGCATGGTCAAGCGGCTTTGAGAGTTGGAATTAGAGTCTGGCAGACCCTTGGAAAAGAGTCTGGGAAATCACTCGGTGGCTTTGGGCATGACTTTAGGAAGGTAATCCTGTTCTGAATAAATATGTCCAAGAAAATCCTGTTTTTTAAGGACCAGAGAGGTGTCATGGTTTGCAAACTGGAGAAGGACACCAGGAGAACAAGGTTCAAATCCCTGCTCAGCCAGATAAATTCCTGGTTGACCCTGGGCAAGTCACACACTCTCAGCCTCAGAGGAAGGCCGTGGCAAAGATAATCTGAAGAAATCCTGCCAGGAAAAGTGAGCTTGCATGGTATTGTAGTTTGAGTGCTGGACTTCAAGCTGCTCCTACCACCAGGAAGTTCTTCTAAAGTTAAGGAGGAATCTCTTTTCCTGTAGTTTGAAGCCATTGCTCCATGTCCTAGTCTCTGGAACAGCAAAGAACAAGCTCGCTCCACATGATGTCAGGTGATGAGGATTCAAATCCCTGCTCAGCCCTGGAAACCCACTGGGAGACCTTGGACAAGTCACACTTTTTCAGCCTCACAGGAAGGCAATGACAAACCTCTTTGGCATAAATCTGAGCAAGAAAATCTGGTGTCTTGAGTGCTCAACTAGAACTCTGGGAGAAGTGGGCTCGAACCCCTGTTTCACCTGAACTGAGTGACCTTAGACAAGTCAACCTTTCTTGGCCTTAGAGGAAAACAAGGGCAAATAAGAACAATAACTCTGCCTGGAAAGCCCACATGCATTTTTGTGCAAGAGGATGTGCAAGAGGAAAACACAAGAAGAAAACTGTGCAAATGTTACGCTGTTGTGTGCAACTTCCTGATAGAGTTTCTTGTGTATTATGAAATCCTTCCTTCCTTCCTCTCCTCCTGCCAGGAAAAGAATAGTAACAAAAATTCTTTCCTTCTTTATTCAGTAGTGAAAAATTCACTGATCCAACTTCTTTTGGAAGAAGTGACATGAATGAAACGAATCACATACATTGGCCCAAAGGATGTGGCTGTAATTCGGCTCGGGCATCACTATCCATATTTAAGATAACCTCCAGCACCGGCTTTTAAATGCACACGGTGTTCAACTGTTGGAAAAACAGGATGGCTGGCTTAAAAAAATTTGGAGAAGATCTGGGCTTCATATCTTGCTGAGGCCAGCAACCGTGAAGTCTGTGAGAGAGACCCACACGATTGGATTAGCACCTTTTACGCCTCTCGTTGAACTTGAGTTCAAGGCCCCTCGGAGGCTCTCCGGCACTTCCAGCCCTAATATACAGCGTTCGCAACGACATGATTTATTTGGTAGCCGCATGGAAAGGAAAAGAACAGGTTCCCAGAGAAAACAGAGATTTGATTTCCCCTTTGGTTAGACGGCGGTTTCGTCAGGCCAATCTCTTCTACCCCTTCGCTTTAAAACGATACTTTTCTCCCACCAACTCCAAAACCCTGGTGAGCTATTTTCACTGAAACTCCAAGGTTGTGGTGGTAATAGGAGACTTAACGTCAGCCGCACGTTAAGTTCTCGACAGTTTAATACCTTCGGTCTTAACAACTCAGTCTTTGGGGCTCGATTATGGTGGAGGCGGCAGAACCGGAGCACGGAGAGGAAGATCTTTAGTGGGGCCAACTTGGTTGACCTCTCTCCAAAGGCATTTTCTCCTTCGCTTCCCCTTGTTTAGCTTCCAAGCTGCCTCCTCCCATATTCTTTGCCCCCACGTTCTCTCCAAGAGACTGGCAATGGCTTTCTTTCTTTCTTTCTTTCTTTCTTTCTTTCTTTCTTTCTTTCTTTCTTTCTTTCTTTCTTTCTTTCTTTCTTTCCAGATTTACTGTAAGAACAGTAGAACAGACTGCCTCATAGGGTGGAGATCCTTAAACAGAGGCCATTTCCACATTAGATTGTTATAGTGTGATTATTCCACTTTCAACACCCTATAGAATCCTGGGGTTTGCTATTTAGGGAGGGGCCTTGGAGACCCCTCCCTAAACTGCAAACCCCAGGATTCCATAGGATGTTGAAAGTGGAATCATAGCGCTATAACAGTCTCATGTGGAAATGGCAGAGACTGTGCAGGCGTTTTCCAGAAGTAATTTCATCATCTATTCCTGCATGGCAGGGGGCGTACTAGATGTCCCTCATGGTCCTTAGCAGCTCTGTGATTCTGTGATACTTTATTCTTCAAGCGTTCTCTGGAATCCTATTGGTTAGGTTTAACTACAGTGGACCCACTGACTCTGTTTTTGGAGAGTGAGCCAACATGTAAGATAACCCAACGGAGCTGATGGTGCTCCTCTGGTGAGGACTAACAAGACAGTCATTATTTTGTAGGCAATTGCCGTTGTTCTCTATCTCATTGTTGTTAGCAACCCTCCATACTCATTCCAAATAGACAATTCAGTGATCGGGAGCGTTCTTCAAGGAAAGGCAAACACAATTCTACAATTTTATTCTCTTGGAAGGAATCATAGAATTGTAGAGTTGGAAGAGACCACAACGATCATAGAGTCCAACCCCTGCCGTGCAGGAACGTACACTCGAGTCACCCCCAGTATATGGCCAACCAGCGTCTCCTTAAAAACCTCCAAAGATGTGGACTCCACCATACTCCAAGGCAGCAGCCTATTCTGCTCTCAAACTGCTCTTACCATCTGATGTTTAGGTGAAATCACTTTTCCTGTAGTTCGAATCCATTGATCCTTGTCCTAGTCTCTGGAGCAGCAGGAAACAAGCTTGTTCCACCTTCAACATGGAAGAGGGAGACGAGTTCCTATTAAATGGGACCTCCAAAAAACCCTTTCCCAATTCATTCTCCTTGATGACTCTTCACGCACACACACAAATCCACAGTGCATCTCAGGCAAAACAACTGGTTTTATGCAAAAATTTCTTTCTACAATGTCTCAGTCAGTTAAGGTACGCCTTCACATTGAGGATGAGAAAGTTTCTGAGTCTCTCTAATCTGTAATAATGTTCCTTGCATATCAGTGTGGTGCCTTCTCACTCACAACGTGATCTTTGATGGGTTGGGATCTCTACCTGATCCCTGATTGGTTGGGACTGCTGTATCTGAACTAGGAAGGAGAAAAAAGAAGCGATTAAGGGTAGAGTTTTTAGTCATCAGAGAAAACAATGCTGACAAACAGCATTTTTAAAAGGTGAATATGCACACCAGCTAATTTACAGAAATGTTTTTACAATTCCATCGAGATCCCCAGTTCTGTTCCGAAGATGGAAACTGAAGGAGATGCATGTCCGACCTATTTCCCTATAATAATGGGATTACATTACCACCGGGTGCCTGGGATAATGAAATGAGCTTATTCCCATTTCTGCAGAGGTCTTTGGCAAGCGAAATTCACACCCTTCCCTTTGCAAATAGATAAAGCATAAATTTAATTGGGGGTAATAAAAAAAGATCATCTTTGGCAGCAGAGGCATGAGGGATATATTTGCAAAACTCCAGTTGCATACGTCAGCGCATATAACCGAGACACCTCCCCTTGGGGTTCCCCCTTCGATGAAACGTTCCGGCGCAGCTGACTCGCTTCTTCTCGAGTGTTCATAAATTGTGCTTTTTCTTGTAAGTGTCCCTTACATAATATCCAGGCAATGCCAATTTAGCTGGAGTGGAACATTTAAGCAGCTGGGGAAATATGAAATGAATGCCTACCGAACGAATTCATTAGGGCCGACGCTATTAGGACAAATTCATTAAAGTTATCATCCTTTGAAAGCAATGTAGAAAGATACGGCATTAAAAGTGAGATGTACAACGATGTGTCATCTTTCTGTCTTAGCAATACTACCACAGCGTCCTCCCCTGTGGCTGCAGGTGGGACTGGGACCATTTCCGCACTACACTGTTATAGTGCCATGATTCCGCTTTCAACCTCCTATGGCATCTAGGGCTTTGCAGTTTGGGGAGGAACCTTGACAAATCTCAGCCAGACAATTCTTTGGCCTCAGAAAACTATCTTGGAGGAAATGTTGTTCTAGTTGACGCAATGACCTAAATGCTTTTGGTTAGTCCCAACCAGAGTTGATCCATTGAATAACCAATCAGCCATTGATTCAGTGGGGCTAACCTAGTCCAGATTAACCAATAGGACGGAAGCTGTTGTTTTCACTGCTTTTCACCTGTGTATATTTCACGTGTATGATGCTAAGGGTATTTTTTCCAGATGAAAGGATCCAAGAGATAGAAGTCTTCAAAGGTCTGAAGGGTCTAGGAGCCACGAAACCCTATGAGGAGCAGCCTAGGGAGCTGGGGATGTTTGGTCTGCAGGAGAGAAGGTTAAGAGGGGACATGAGAGCCGTGTTTAAATATTTGAAGGGATGTCATGTTGAGGAGGGGATGGGCTCGTTTTCCGTTGCTCCAGAGACCAGGACAAGGAGCAATGGATTCAAGCTCCAGGAAAGGAGATTCCACCTGAACCTCTGGAAGAACTTCCTGACGGTCAGAGCTCTCCGGCAGTGGAATCTTTTGCTGCCTCCATGGAGTGTGGTGGAGTCTCCTTCTTTGGAGGTTTTTAAGCAGAGGCTGGATGGCCGTCTGTCGGGAATGCTTTGATGAGTGTTCCTGAATGGTAGAACGGGGTTGGACTGGATGGCCCCTGGGGTCTCTTCCAACCCTATGATTCTATGATTCTTCTTCTTCCTCCTCCTCCTCTTCATCACCACCATCACCATGAGTACTACCTGATCTGACCACTCCATCTGCAAATTTTGATTGATTCAGCTGTTGTCTTAATTGAACCAACTAGCGTATTAATTAACTGGAGTTGAGCTGGTTAAGCGGCAAAGGCATACACGAACAAGTTAACCCACGAGTTCAAACTGTACATTGGCTGCTTCGCTTGTAAGAGGAGATTTTTCCCCCCCTTTCTTCCAGTGATTTGCAGCTAACCTTTTAAGCACTGTGGATTCTTTGCAATAGCTCAAAAGGCTCCCCTCCCACGCTTTTTGCTAAAACGCAACTGTGTTTAAATACAATCGAATAATCTATTCAGAGGAGCAGGAGATTAATCAACTAAGATCTTAGGAGAACAATAACCACGGCGGAATCCCCCCCCTCCCTTTTTAGATTTGAATATCTGGCTTAACGGAGAGAAGGAAGCGCTTTTGTAATTGCCTCGATCTACGTTTCTAGGTCTCGGTGACACACCATCAGCAAGAGACAAACACCGTGATGGATCTTTTCAATTCTGCAGAGCTCTGCCTGGCTCTATACTCTGGGCTCCTGACCTGCTGCGCTGGCACATCCCTCCTTACTCAGCAAACAAGATCAAAGTCACTGCCGAAAGAGCGCACTGATTTTTCCCCCCATCTCCCTCTGTCTTAAGAAGTCTCCTAACAATAATGATAAAAAAAGAACCCTGCTCTCTTTCCTTCTTTTCCCCCTCTTGCATGCAGATGCAAAACTTCAAAGTCATTCCCTCTTTTAAAATCCCCCAGCACCAACTCCAGATCCTTGCACAGCCAGACTTATTCCTTTCGATGGAGGCCGACGTTTGGGTGCCCAATGGATCACGCTGGCGACGGGTCCTTCTTTTGTGAGAACTTTGCCTGAGGGTTGTCATAAGTCAGGAATGATTTGAAGGCACAAAATAACGACGGCAACAACATATTGTATTGCACTGCCGTTGTATAGAGTGAGGACATTAAGCAAGGTTTAAACGTGAGATGGAATCATTGATGAACTAGCAGTACCCTAATGAGACATCTTTGCAAAAAGCTGGGGGTACCATCCCATGTAATGTACTTTGACGAACTTTAATTAGCTCTGGGAAGTTAAATACAGCTTCTGGAAAAATAAAAGGAAACGTAGATATCGCTGTTCTCTTTGTCTGATGCTTTGACAATCCTTTGGACCTATGAAGGGTTCCAGATCTAGACACTGAGCAAAATACGGAGCTCTCCCGAGGCGAGGGTCAATGGCTTCATAATGGAGAGGGACAAGGGGAAAGACTTTGCAGCTGCAAAATGGAGAAAGGGTAACATTACTGCCTCCTTTTCTTGCTCCCATCATTCCTTCTCTGTGAAAGCTGACAAATGCCGATAAGAAGGACTCGTTTGAAAGGAGGTGCTGGAGGAGAGGTCTACAGATACCCTGGATTGCCAACGAGACAAAGAAATGGGTCCGAGAGCAAGCCTGAATTCTATCTGGCAGTCAAAATGACTCAACTGGGGCTATTGTACTTTGGACCCATCCTGAGAAAATATGACGAAAATAAAATAAAATTCTGGACAAAATAGAAGGAAATAGGAAGACCCCATTACAGGTGGAGAGACTCCATCAAGGCTGCCCTGGTTTTGCAAGACCTGAAGGGGGCTGTTGATGAGAAGGTGGCTGTGATGTCTCACATTTCTTAGAATCATAGAATTGTAGGGTTGGAAGAGACCCCCAGGGCCACAGAGCCCAGCCCCCTAGCATGCAGGAAGGCACCGTCAAAGCATTCCCAATCAACTTCTCTTTAAAGATCTCCAAAGGAGACTCCACCACACTTCACTGAGGCGGCAGCGTATTCCACTGTTGATCTGATCTAACCAAAAGGAAGTTCTTCCTAAAGTTTAGATGGAATCCCTTGTCCTGTGTACTGTGACGCCATTGCTCCATGTCCTAGTCTCTGGAGCAGCAGAAACAGACTCGCCCCATCTTCAACATGACATCCCTTCAAAATTTATAGGGTGTCCCTAAGTCAAAGTCAGCTTGTTGGCAATTAACAAAAAATGCCTTTGTTGCATTGTATTGTATTGTCTTTGTACAGAGAAGGCAACTTCAAGTAAGATTGAAAAATACCATGGAATGATTTGTCCTAATGAGGAACTTTTGCAAAAACCTATAAGTATTATCCCTACCTAACATACTACCAGGAACCTTGATTAGCCCTGGAAGACTGAAATGTGACTGCTGCCAAAATGAGACAAAACACCTGTGTAAGTGTCGGGCGAGGCACTGTAAGCGTTTCCGGCATACGGAGGGTGTCACCGCTAATTCTTGTCCTGTATAAGACGGCCATCTGTATGTGTGTGTGATTTGTTCCTCCAAATCCCTGTGCCATGTGAGATCTTTCAGATGCAGCGGCAGCAGCGAGACGAGGGAAAACTAGCAAAAGGGGAACTGGATTCACTATAGCAAGCAAAAGGGGGGAATCAGCTGCAGCGGAGGAAGCGTGGTGTGTGTATATTTTTGCGTGTGTGAGTGTGTGCCGGAGAGACAGAGGGGGAGAGAGTGTGTGTATGCGTATATAGAAAAGCATATAAGAAATGTCACCTGTGTTTCCCTCTGGAAGATTTAAAGGTCGGAGCCAGGCTGGCAGGAGAACTTTGTACAGCAAAGCGTCAGATTTGCTCAGTCCCTTTCGCGGTGGCTCTTCGCACTCCCTATGTTGACTGTGACCCCTTCTTTTGAGGTTAATGCCTGGTTGCAGTTGAAAGCACCCGAGATAGAAAGGTCATTCCTTGGTATTTCAGATTTCTTGGCTTTTGGCTCTTTCATTGCAGGGAGGAGGGAAAGTATTCCCGGAGGCAAGGGCAGGAATTTTATTTAGATGCAAGGAGCTGAGTCTTGCTAGGTGCTATTTAGCCTCTAAAGAGGGAAGAAGCTCTGGAGGTTAACCAGCAGCCCGAAGGCCACTCGTAATGCTGGCCTTTAATGCATCATATTTGACAACAGAAGTTCCTAGCCTGAATTTGCTGAACAGGCTGCAAATTCGATTCCCTTCCGTTTGAGCCTGATGGGGAATCCGGGTTTCTTTCCCACTATGCATATTCATTTTTCCAAGCTGAATTGTTTGAAATTCAAAGAATTGAAACAATCACCCTTTCCTGGGGAATGCTTGGGCCCCAGTGTGTCCAGGCTGTTGCATAAGAGGCATGCATAAAGAGAGGCTGGATTAAAAATTCAGTGTCCCATTAGTGGCATAGACTGGTAGGATCTCTGACCTCATTAAAAGTGAATGCAACCGCTAGGTCTGCTAAGTGGCTAGCCCACGCTTTAAATTGGGCATTTTCCTCCCTTTCCCCCTCTCTCAGCAGTTTCTTGGATGCTTCAGGGATGGTAACCTTGTAGCATCCACAGTCTTGGAAAACGCACCGTGTTCTTCATCAAGGACTGCCGAGAGTTGGCCGGAGAATAAGCACCCTGTTGCACAGCAAACAACAAACACTCACACTCTTTCCTGCTCGGAAAGAAGGGGACACACAGATGGAGTTCTCCACGTATTTCAGAGAGTGTTGGTGTCACAGCTGTGTGAGCAAGATCTTGCACAATCAGAACCCAGAAGGGGGAGTTTTAGAAAGCCAATTACCAATGCTACCCCTCTCGGGCACCCAAATATCCGAAGCTGACTCCTATTGACTTACACCGTGGGTTCCTTGAGCTAGGGAATTGTGAGGCTGCAAAGCAGTGTGCTGGTAAGAGTATACCAGCTTGCAGAAAATAGTCTTGCTGGTTTATTATTTTCCAAAGAATGGCACACTCCTTCTATCCGGGATGGTCATCCCCTTCCACTGAACGTGCAGCTTTGGGAGGGACGCACATGAAACACCGAGGAAGGAAGGGGACACCTGCCTAGCCAGCCCTGCACAGAAAATGATATAATTGGGGATTCACGCTGTATAAAATTAGCTCTTGGTTGATGTGCATAGAAAACAGCATTTTTCTGCACAGGAATTAATGTTTCTGCATGGAAATATTCTTCCCCATGCAAGAAAATGGTATTTACTGTGTGCAAAATTGTACAGAAAGACAACCACATGCAAATTTTTGACAGAATATGCCCAAATTGCAAATAGCCTTGAAAAACCCCATGATATTCAAAGCTTTTCTCACACCAGGAAGAAAATTGCTGAAATTACTCATTCTTGCCTTCAGAAAGAAACTTAGTCAAGAGTTACATCCCTATGAGAAACAGCTTTTGCTTCTTATCGGTGAACTTGTGCGTATCGCCTAGCCTTTTGTTGCTCAATTGCTCCCATTGCTTGCTTGCTTGCTTTATTTATTTATTTGGGAAGATTTCTATATAAAGCTGGTTTAGCTGGTTTAATTGCTCATTCAGGGTTAACTCCTAGGTTACCGAGCTGGAGCCTGTTGGACACGTTGCTTTTAGATAAACCTCTGAGTTCAGCCTGTTATCAGACTCCATCTATGAGCCCTAAAGGGTTGTAAGATCCCATTTATTGTAGAGGAACCCAATTCTTCCAAGTAGAGAATTAATTTCCAAGAGTCACAACATGGAATCCGCAGTCAGGTGTGGGTAGGATGATTTCTTAGTGAATGTTGCCCAAAATTTACCATCTCTTCTTTCCCCGAGGTGATAAATTCCATTTAGCAACTGTTGAAAGTATGTTAATTTCCTCATCCGAAAAAAATTAAGATAAAATAAATGGATGCCGTGCTTCTTTAGAGACTTCTCCCAGTGACTAAGATTAATGGGAATGTTTCTTACTTTCAAATTATCTGATCTATTATATGCTTCAGGTACTCTTCAGTAACAGTACATGTTTTTCCTTCGTCTCCTTAACACACACACCCCATTTCACCGAAGGAAGATTGCGGTACTTTTGTGGTGAGGCGCCTGAAAAATGAGAAAGATCGTCTGTTGGGAAATACTTTTGACACCAAATACTGTGTTTAAAAGCCACGCATTCCCTACATTTAACTTTAATCAGCCAAATTGACTTTGCAGCTTCATAATTGCCCTAAACTAATCTCTTATTTCATTTAGTGCACCGCCAAAAAGATTGGAGGCTGACTGCATGTTAAATCTGAGTAATTTTTCTAATTATAGGAGTGGAGGAGGGAGGGGAAGTGCTTTATTAAACATAAGGGCCATGGAAAGCATAAATTCTTGAGCAATGACGTTCACAAATATATATTTGAAGTACTGAATCCTAGAATCTTAAAGGTGGAAGGGACACCAAAGGGATATCTCCCTGTCATCTCATCCAATTATGGGGAATGGCGATTCCACTCTGGGATTTAACGTTGACCCCCTCCATAGATCCTCCAGGCATTGCAGGACCTATCCAGGTGCTGAACCTATGTTGGAAGCAAGGTTCAGAAGCTGGACAGCTCCCATAGAACACACAGGAGCAGTCGGACAACCTGTGGAGGAGGCTGCCCTTCAAACTGAGAGCGGAGTTGCCGTCTTGCAATAAAACAGCAACCAGTCAGAGTGGTCCAGATGACACCATTGTTTGGTTGTCCCTAGACTTTCATGAGGTTTCTATTCCCACTCCAAAAGCTTGAAACACTTCTTTCGTGGCTTAGTAACTGGAGTCAGCTACATCAGAGGAGGACGACCAACATGGTGGAGGGTTTGGAAGCCGTGAAGCCCTCTGAGGAGCAGCTGAGGGAGCTGGGGATGTTTAGTCTGCAGAAGAGAAGGTCAAGAGGGGATATGATGGCCACGTTTAAATATTTGAAGGGATGTCATGCTGAGGAGGGAGCGGGCTTGTTTTCTGCTGCTTCAGAGACTAGGACAAGGAGCAATGGATTCAAGCTGCAGGAAAGGAAATTCCTCCTGAACCTCAAGAAGAACTTCCTGATGGTCAGAGCTGTTCAGCAGTTGAATCTGCCGCTGCCTCCATGGAGTGCGGTGGAGTCTCCTCCTTCTTTGGAGGTTTTTAAACAGAGGCTGGATGGCCGTCTATTGGGAATGCTTTGATGTGGGTTCCTGCATGGCAGGGGGTTGGATTGGATGGCCTCTGGGGTCTCTTCTAAATCTATGATTCTATGTGGATATTTTTGTCCTGCCCCTTCAGCCTTTTGCCTTTTTGTCCTGCCCCATCAATGCTACATGGCTCCTAAGGATGTCTCTGAGATGGATTTTGGCCCTGGGGCTGAAAGAGAGCCCTCGGTTTTAGTCTATTGCCTCCACATCTTGCCAAGAAGGAGGCAAAGACGCTCAGACCTAATGCCTGATGACCAGCTCCCACATGGCCGTAATTCCTTGTAGCCCAATGGGTTCACTCGAGGACAGGGACCTACGCTCTCCTGCTCTCGGATCCTGGTTCATTTGCTCTTCTTTTTTGCGGTGATCCCAACCAAGAGGGCTTTGCTTGCGCATGATCTACGATGCTACTCCTGTTGGCTTCTCGGACTGCTCAGCTAGAAGGTAGAGGATTATTCCAGGACATCAGTTCTATTACAGATCACTGCCGTTCCAGGGTTCAGAGGAAAAACAGCCATCATAATTACATTATTCACATCATTATTGCTCTAATAACTAGAGAACGGTAGGCCCTGAAGGCTATTTCCAAAATATTTTCGTCAAGCAGTGTAGGGAAACAATGAAGAACTTTTACAATATATTTGTGGGTCTAGAGTCTAACAACCATCATTTTTGAAAAGTAACTTAAGAGGAGTCCTGCTCAGTCAAGCCAAAGGCTTACCCATGCCAGGATCTCGTCACCAACTAGATCTTCGGATTGGAACCCCACAAGTCAACCGTGAGTGCCATCACGCCCTCCTGCTTGAGGGCTCCAGGAAGTCAAATTGCTTCCAATTCAGAAGGTAGCATGTCATTGCAGTTGCCGCTGCTGTTGTGTGCCTTCAAGTTGTTTCTGACTTATGGTGACCCTAAGACGAAGCAATCGCGGGGTTTTCTGGGGCTGAGAGTGCATGGCACACCCAAGGTGGGCTTCCATGCCCAAGTGGGGAATCAAACCCGGGTCTGCAGGGTCACAGTCCAAGGCTCAAACCACTACCCCACGCTGGTAAAGGTAGGTCATTTATGAATGCATGAAGAGAGAGCCACTGTGGTGCAATGGTTGACTCTGGAGACCAGGTTCAAATCCCTGCTCAGTCGTGGAACCCCACTGGGTGACCTTGGGCAAGTCACACTCTCTCAGCTTCAGAGGGAGGCAATAGGGTCACAATAGGTTGTCATAAGTCAGAAAGACTTGAAGGCACATGACAACAATAAGAATTCCAGGCCACATTTCTGCCTGAAAAGTCCCCAAATCCTTCTGGCCATGTTTTCTGGGGAGTACAAAGCAAGAGCTTTTCAAAGTTCTGCATGCTTACGGATACGTAGCGCATGCTCCAACACAGTGCACGTGTATGGAGAACTGCATGGATAATTATAATTTGTTGCAGTGAGGCATGATTCCACCCCATTTGGGGAATGCACTGCCTTTTGAACTTTGCAGAGAGGATTTCTTTGCCTTGAAGATGCCAAGGGGTCAAACGGATCCGGGTTGGAAGATAAATGGCCACCAGGAGAACAGATCAGCACCTACCCACCTACTCCAAGGAAGCCCTGAGATGATTGATGCTTCCCTTGCAGAGCAGGTGACGGGAAGATTTACAGGGAAGCATAAATCCTCTTTTCTCCCAACAGCCGACAGTCAAATTAGCTTCCCTTTCGATCAATAATCCAGACCTTTGTGCTGTTTCATTTCATCCTATTTTGTTATTGTATTCTGGTGATCTGATACACCAGTTTCTTTTTTTTAAAAAAAAATACCTATATTACATCCTGAGAACCTTGGTTATTGGTAGATCTCAAATTTTGCAAAATGAATAAAACCAAAGCCAAGAGCTGATGGCCTACTTGGAAATCCAGTGCTTGTGTAATTTGCATGTTCATCTCCTCTCCTGCCTTTTTGGACCTTCTTGTGCTAGAAATAAATATTAAAACATTTTAAAAACTATACCAGAAAGTTTTCTAGCCCTCCAAATCAGAGATGGAAATAATGGCTGGAATTCACAATCACAGTTATGGATGCATAATCTAGAGTTACACATTTGTAACTGATCCATGTTAACAATCCTTACATATTCAATACTGTTTGTAGGAATACCTAGGGATGTAAAAGTCTCCCAATCCTGACTTACCAGGCGGCAGACGTTGTGAGCGACAGGGGTCAGTTCTCCTGGGGATTGGTACGTGGCAGACGGGCGTTTCCACCCCCTTCCCATGAGCAGTCATAAGACCTTTCCACTCTACACTGTTCTAGCGCTATTATTCCACTTTCAACCTCCTATAGAATTCTGGGGTTTGTAGTTTACTGAGACCAAAAAGCTCTCCGGCTGAGAATCTAAAATGCTCTTCCCTAAACTGCAAACCCCAGGATACCAAAGGATGTTGAAAGTGAAATAAAAGCACTATAACAGTCTCGTGTGGAAATGGCCCATGGTTTCCAGGCCTTCCATCATTTTGGTCGCTCTCCTCTGGACACATTCCGGGTCATCAACGGCCAATGAAATCAGGCACCGAAACAGAAAAACGGGAAGAGTTAAGGCACTCACCGGAACAATAGAAAAGCAATCACTGCAAGAAAACACAAAGCAATTAAATCAGACAAAAACGGAAGAACAATTAATTTAAAGCCTTATTAAATTGTAATATTCCAACATGTCACCAGATAAACGACTGTGCGCATGTGTGCGTTGTGCAAAAGGGAAGCGGGCGTGTTAGTGCGTTGCAACAGAAACAAAGACTCCGGAGGCATCATAAAGACAAACAGATTTATTACGGCATAATGAGCTGATCAGTTCATGAAATAAACTCCAGCCCGTGAAAGTTTATGCCAGGGATGGAAAAGCTGCGGTCTCTCCAGTCATTGACTGCAGCGCTCAGCATTCCTCATTGCTAGTTACTCTGGGCTAAGACTGATGGGGGTCGCAATCCAATGACATCAGGTGGGCTGCGTAATTCCCACCCCCCATTTATTACACATGCATGTACACAATACACACTTACCTGTGGAACTGCTACATTGATCCTATTTGTTGCCCTTGGGGGAATTTACTGGTTAAACTTCTATTTTTGTTGTGGGACCAGCGAAAGAATTACCTGTCGACCTTCCAGGTCTACTCCTGGGAGGCCGTGGAGGCCCCCCCCCCAAAAAAATATTGCCCGTAAGATGCTTACCCTGTAGGAGGTGTGGGGATCATACTCATTTTTATTCCTGTGCAAATCATTTTAGGCCCAGGAAGCGAGTGGAAATTACTTCCAGTTTACTTCCTATTTTTTAAAGGCCTTTCCTAGCCCTAAAATGGCCCAGGGTCCCTTCATGTGTCCAAATGTCCCTCACAGCCTCTAGAGAGAATTGGGAGCCTTTGGGATAAAAAAAAGACTGGGTCCATTTCTGCACTCGACTGTTACAGTGCTATTATTCCACTTTCAACATCCTGAGGAATACCGGGCTTTGCAATTTAGGGAGGGGCCTTAAAGGCCATCTGCAAAGGCCACCTGCAAAGGCCCTCCCTAAACTGCAAACCCCAGGATTCCACAGGATGTTGAAAGTGGAATAATAGCACTACAACAGTCTAGTGCAGAAATGGCCTACGTCTGGGAGCCTTCCCGATCGGATCTGTCGCTGCTCGTAAACCTGACAGATGTTCCTCTCTCAGCCTTTCAATATTCGTTAGGAATTAGGAGCATCTTTGGATGCAGGCAATGAGCTGACAAGGTCAGGAAGCAGAGAGCGAGCTGATGCCACTCGATGCCCACTGAGACCCGGTGGAAGGATGCTCTGATTTTGCGCCGTCCCCTAAAAATTTGGGAAAGTCGCCAGTGTTAATTTTCTGCCCAGCCCTTCCCGAAGAGGCCCAGTGTGTCTCCCTTTCATCTCCCGCCTCGCCAAAGGAGCACGGAGATGTTCCAACGCAGAGCCAACTTTGATGGGAAATTACAATTTTGGGAAGCAAAGGAGATTAGAGGGGCACAAAAGACGGGGAAGCGACTGACTGGCTTTGTATTCCGAGGCATAACGTATCTTTTTCTTTCCCTCCCCTCTCCCTTCGAGCACGGTTTCTTTCCCCGAATAGACGCGCCTGGCTATAAACGGCTTCAGGAGAGTGTGTCCTTTCTAAATGATGATGGGGAGGTTACTGGACCCAGGCCGTGGTCAGGATTTGTCTCGTCTAGACAGGCAGAAAAGAGACTGCAAATCAATTTCAGGTTTTATTAGAGAGAACGTAGTTCTACATCAGTCACGAGCGGGCCCTTTGCCAAAAAAAGAGATTTCTATGAATAATTTTGGAATGGGTTTTCTTTTTTTTTTTTTCCCCCAGATGGGCAAGATCAGAGGAGGCGGCTCGGGAGAGAACAACGCTATTATGGGAAAGAAAAGAGAAGCTCTCAGCGAATTAAAAGAAAGAGAGAAAGGAGAGCAAATGAGTTCCTTATTAAATAGGATTTTATCATCCATCTCTTCATTTTAACTTTGATCTGCCAACTTCTTGGGTGCCAAATGCCTGCCAGACTACCAATTCTTGCAAAAGTTCCTTGGGGGGGGGGGACTACAACTCCCGGAATGCATCAGCCAGGGAAAAAAGGAAAAATTTTTCCAAATTCTTTGAATAACACCATTGGCTTTCTGAAACCCATTTTCATATTAGCTGTGTAGTTCTAGCTCCTACCTGTGCAACGTAAGCAGAGGGAAGTTTTGCCTGCAATGGCTAGTCTTGCAAGAGAATTTCTGATTTCTACCCCAACAGCTAGATTTTGTGTGCAAGAATTTTTTTTTTTTAATGGAACCACTTGGCCATTCTGAATAAGAAGGGCAATAGACTGACTCCAATTTCTCTGTTTCCCACTAAATAGTCAATGAACTCACTTTTGGCTTTCAAAAATGGTATTTTTTTTAAGCAGGGGGAGAATTCTGTTGATGAGCCCTAACTAGAGTAGACCGATTGATGCAGTTATTGAATGGGGAGTAACATGTAGGTAAATTCCATTGATTAGGTAGGTCTTCTCTCGTTGGAACTAACAATTGGTTTCAGTCTTAAGGATCCTGTGTTGAATCAGAACTATTGCATCAATCAGAACCGGCTGTAAGGAAATAGATCTATGGGGAGTCCAGTTCATGAATGTGACCAGGTCACCAGGTGGACGGAACCCTAGGATTTTTTAAAAATCCGTTTTGCAACAACAACAATAAAAAGGCCAAAATGCCTTAATAACAGAACGAGACCTTCACCACCAGCCTCTGAAATTTAATTTTCCTCCTGTAATTCTTCTCATTCCCATGCTAATCTACCTGTCCAGTGAGCTGAGAATGAACTGATGGGAGCCACTTCACTTCTCTTGCCAGGTTTTCAGCCGGCTTTACCAGGAGGAAGCAAATGTGTTTGAGGCTGGGCTGGAGGGGGAAGGAGAGATTAATATATGGAGGAAAGTCTCATCAAGTCTCGTTGCTGCTGGGCTCCAAGTTGACTAGGTCATCTTTATAAGAGATGTTTTTTAAAAGATAAAATGGGAATGATAAACAAGCAGTCCGCCTACGCCGCAGCGGAATCTGGATGATCTTACAAAGCAAAGTCCTGATGTCTGAAGCTTCAGCTCACCTCCTTGCAAAGGTCGCATAACTTCCAACATAACTTCCAACACTTCCTAGCAACATCCATGGGAGTCTATTCAGCATGTCTGCAGGAGCATTGCCTTCTCCAACACTTTAGGGAAGGGTGGACTTTTGCCTCCCTCCTACTGGTTTCCGAAGCCCAAAGAAGGATTGCTCATTTGATTTGATAGAGTGTTGAGGGCAGGTGTGAATGCTCTGAAACAGGTGACTAAAATATGTCTTCTGTTAAAATGATTAAAATGTGTCTTCTATTTCATAGATGGTTCTTATGAAGTTTTTCCTTCTCTCTCTTTTTTTTTTTTTTTGCCAGGCTTCAAAGGATGGGGTATCTCTCCTTCTGGTGGCAAAAGGGGACCTCTAGCTCCTTCTGCCACCAGCTTCTCAGATTTGTGGAAGGAGCTGTTCGAAGCCAGAAACTCTTTGGAATCCACCTTCTCTGCATAGGATTCCTTAGGTTGCAGCCAGTGCGTTATGACACTGTTCCTCAAACCCTGAAGCCCCTTTCAGACCTCGACCTTGGCCTTAGACCTGTCCCAATTCATCTTGCACTTCCCATGGACTGGGAAATTCAAGCTGCAATGTCTGCCGATGCAGTCACCCAACCGTTTCTGATTTTAATCCAGCCAGTCAACTCAGGATTTAAATACAGATCAAGCGGGCCTCCGAAGAGCAGTTTCACACCTCACAAAACCAGGCCAGATCTGTCCAAAGTGGGTTCTCCCATGGGCTGAGTTGAACCAGTCAGCATCCTGCCAGTTGCAATTGGTAGTTGGTGGATGAATTCATCCTGGGCAGCAAAGGCATGGGAGAGGAAGGGAAGCATTATCACTACAGCACGATCGCAGCCTTAGCATCATGTCACTCAGCAAATTGCTGAGAATGGCTTGCTTTATCAGTTGGGCTATTTTAAGCTCTCCTCAGGATCCTTGCTGAGGTTTAGCCTGAGCAGAAACTTGCACATTCACCTCGAAAGTGCACCTGTTCTGTAGGATTTTCAAGGAGAGAAGAGTGGCTAAACCAGTCTCGGTGAGTAGCGTTGCTTCACCTGCGTGGCCATCAAGATGTTCACCCCCTGCGCATTTGCTGCTTTGTTCTCCATCCAAGTTCTACCCACCGCCAACTGCTGGTCACGGCAGAGATGATGGGTGCATTCAGGTTTGCAATAAACAGAAAGGCAAGCAAAAAGCACAAACATCCAGGCCACAAGGTCGGCTTTGTCCCGCTGCCAAATACGTGTTATCTTTTTCTTGACAACTACACAGTTGGCTTGTCAAAAACTCATACATCAAAGTTTTGCTTTTTTTCCCTTAAAGGCAACACATAATACTTCAAGCTTGCTGCTTGTTCCAAAGGAAGAGGTGAGCTGAACAGGACGGCTGTGATCTTATTTGTGTTCCTTACCAGAGTAGATCCACTAAACCCAAGGTTGAAGGTTGAGACGCACTTGCATGAGTCCCATTGAGTCAACGTCTCTATCCTAACCAGTAGAGAAAGGACAAGATTCACCAGAGGTTCTGTCTTGCTTGTTCTCCACTTCAGGACCTCAGCTGACGATAACAGCCAGATGCTTGGCTCAGTTAAAAGAAGAGGAGTACCATGGCAGAGAAGCCAAGAGGACGGGAAAAGACTGCAGAGTGGCCTGCAAGGGGAGGACCTAGTAAGTAGGACTTAGGCTCAGAAGCAGATGGAAGGGTCTCCTTCCACGCCAGCTGCCCCTGCCCTGGCCTTGGAAGGAGAGAAGATGCCAAGTCAGCAGTGTGATGTGGCAGCCAAGAAAGCCAACACAATTCTTGGTAGCATCAAGAGGAGTATGGTGTCCAGAACAAGAGAGGTAATGGTACCACTTTATTCTGCTTTGGTCAGACCTCATCTGTGTCCAGTTCTGGGCACCTCAATTCAAGAAGGAGATGGATAAGACGGAGCGTGTCCAAAGAAGGGCAACCAAAATGGTGGAGGCTCTGGAAGCCATGAAGCTCTATGAGAAGCAGCTGAGCGAGCTGGGGATGTTTAGTCTGCAGAAGAGAAGGTTAAGAGGGGACATGACAGTCATGTTTAAATAGTTGAAAAGGTGTCATGTTGAGAAGGGAGCGGGCTTGTTTTCTGCTGCTCCAGAGACTAGAACAAGGGGGAACGGATTCAAGCTGCAGGAAAGGAGGTTCCACCTGACCTGTGGAAGAACTTCCTGATGGTCAGAGCTGTCTGGCCGTGGACTCTGCTGCTGCCTCCATGGAGTGTGGTGGAGTCTCCTCCTTCTTTGGAGGCTTTTAAGCAGAGTCTGGATGGCTGTCTGTTGGGAATGCTTTGATGGGGGTTCCTGCATAGCAGGGGGTTGGACTGGATGGCCCCTGGGGTCTTTTCCAACTCTATGATTCTATGATTCTATTTCCTTTCCACACTACACACTTATATGCTATTATTCCACTTGCAGCATCCTGTGGAATTCTGGGGTTTGTCGTTTCCTGAGGCCAAAGAGCTCTCTGGCTGAGAATCCTAAATGCCCCTCCCTCAACTGTAAACCCCAGGATCCCATAGGTTGAAAGCGGAATGAAAGCTCTATAACAGTGTAGTGCAGAAAGGCCCTTAGTTCTGTTATATTTCAGCTCCGTTTCATCTTTGTAGTAACTCTGGGGGAGTTTATTAGTAGTCCAGTTTTTAACCACTATTTTAACCCCTATCATTTTAACCACTGTCTGAAAGGCTGGACATCATAATTGTCCCACCCCCGTGTAGTTTTGTGCAGTTATAGTTAGTTAGTGCAGTTGGCGGTTAGCCATAGTTTGTGATATATGTTTGTGTGTGTGTGTGTGTGATTTCTGTATATGCTTATGTGTTGTTTTATATACCCAAAATGTATGTGTTTTATGAAAATATGGTTTTTAAAAAAGGACTCGAGGGCAAACAAGAACAAAGAGAAGTTAGACCTGGCTTCGCTTTGATTCAGACAGGTCACGCCGTAAGATTTAACAAATAAGCAAACATTGCAGGAATAAGTTGGCGGTCCAGCTCATTTTGCAACACCAAAGTACATACTACCTGTTGATTTCCTTATAAAACCAGGAATTAGGGATGGAAGGCTAGCAGCCGTAGAGATGGACCCAGGTTTAATCTTCTCTGGGGGAATTAGGTTTTCATTGCTGCTTCTGGTCTCTTCCTCATTAGCTTCTTTTTTAATTGTCAGTCGATATCCATCACCACCTGTTCAGACTTGTTCTCCAGCTACATTGTGTCCAGCCAACCTTCAGAAAATTTTGCCCAATTGCCCTCGGGGGAGCCATGCAAACAGCCACAGTTTCACTGCTGGACATTTACCACCTTCTAGTCCGGTTGCGTCCAACGATCCAGACAGCATCCTGCCAAGCTGGGTTGCGGGTCGTTCTCTGGAGCCTCGCTAAAGAGAGTCTCTCTGCATGCACTGAATGCAAATGCAAACGGCAACGGTGAAGTCTGGGACCATATCTGCTCTAGACCGTTACGGCGCTATTATTTCCCTTTCAGTGTCCTATGGAATCCTGGGGTTTGCAGTTTAGGGAGAGGCCTCAAGGCCCCTTCTTCAACTAGAGAGCCCAGGATTCCGTAGGAGCTTGAAAAGGGAATAATAGCACTATGACAGTGTAATGGGGAATCTTAGGCCATTTCCGCACTAGAGTGTTATAGTGCTATGATTCCACTTGCAACCTCCTATGGAATCCTGGGGTTTGCAGTTTCGGGAGGGGCCGGCCGGCCCCTCCCGAAACTGCAAACCCCAGGATTCCATAGGAGGTTGCAAGTGGAATCATAGCGCTATAACACTCTAGTGCGGAAATGGCCATAGAATCACAGAATCGGAGGAGCCCACAGGGGCCAGCCAGTCCAACCCCCTTCAGCCATGCAGGAACCCACCTCAAAGCCTTCCCTTTGACCGATGGCCATCCAGCCTTTCTTTAAAAACCTCCAAAGAAGGAGGAGACTCCACCACACTCCATCGAGGCAGCATATTCCACTGCTGGACAGCTCTGACCGTCAGGAAGTTCTTCCTGAGATTCAGGTGGAATCTCCTCTCCTGCAGCTTGAATCCGTTGCTCCTTGTCCTGGTCTCCGAAGCAGCGGAAAACAGACCAGCTCCCTCCTCGACATGACGTCCCTTCAGATATTTAAACATGGCTCTCGCGTCCCCTCTTCTCGTCTGCAGACTAAAGGCCTCTAATCTGTGGTCCTTTCTGCACGAGGCCGGTGAATCGGTTTGTGCCGTTTCTTACTGGATTTTGTGGGCTCGAAACAAGGCGGACTTTCCCTCATTTCCGTCTGCACAGCTACTGCGCATGTTCCATTCTGATTCGGAGGAGTGCGAGTTCATGAATCCGCACTGCCTCCACCGTGGCCGCTCCCGCTACTCCCCTCACCCCACCCCGTCAGATGTGATTGGCCCCTTTTTTAATTTTTGAATGGTTTAGTATGTCGTTGCATACGTGCGTATGTGTGTAAGCGCATACTACTCCTGGTCCCCTGAGTCCTCCCCTGACAACCAGTTCACACTGGTGCAAACATACCTGTCTGCACCACTGTGAAAGTACGAATTGGATCCATTCGGGAAAATTGGAAAACCGATTTCTTCCAGTTTTCAAACGGCACGCTTTACCACCACATGGGGGTGCGTTTAGTCGGAATTACATGTGGAACGGAGGTAAATAAACCAAACCTAGTCCACTCCAAGGTGCAGAAGACCTCCGTGGCAAGATGCATTGGCCCGCCTTAATAACCAAGTGCGGAAAGGGCCTATGTATGCTTTCTCTCTGTAATTATTTAAAAAAAATAAATTAAAAAAAAATAAAGTGGCTCTGTTCAACCTAGTACTAATATCTGGTCTCATTATTTCCACAGCGGGTCAGGAAATTCCACCTGGGACAAGAACGGCCGGCTGCTTCCATAGTGAAATCTACGCCTTGGTAACATAGCGGTGGGATCCAGGATAGAGAATGTGATTTCATTTCTAAAACCTTGCTTGGGTGTCCGGGGTGACTTGAAAAGAGAGGTTAAATAAGGCTTTGTTCCCAACAAGAAAGGATGGTCCAAAAATCAAGAAAGCTTGTGGGGTAGTTGGAAGGGGGAAGAAATAACAAAAACAGATGGACTTTGGATTTCTCCCTTGGGCGACGGATGTCATTCTTGACAGTCCAAACCAAACAGCTTCCCCGCTTAGGATCGAGGGAAGGGAGAACGCTTGCACACTGAGGCATGAGACCAACGCCACGAGCCTCGCTCTGGGTGACATTTATAGGCTCTGATAGATTTCCAGAAACACAAAGTATTTTAGTAGCATGTCTTTATTTCTGTCAAAATAAATCTTAAGCAAACGCCAGGAAATATTTGGCCTAGAAATGACATTTCAGGACTCTCTTGCACTCACTTGCTTAGGGTGGGTTCGAGCAAGTCCAAAAACGGAGCAGTGAGGCCACCAAAAAGGAATTGTGGAAAGAGGACAATTAGGGGAACTGCATCTCCTCGAGCGTTTGCTATTCGTTAGCAAAAAAGAATGGGGATTTAATGGACACTAGAGGTAAATAGAGCAGGTTGGAAAAGACTGTTGCAAGTCTGTCTCCCGTCATAAAGCTCACTATCCCAAGCTCTGGCTACAAATCACACCAAACTCTTTAATTTTTATTGATTTTACATTTATAAACCAACCTCAGTGTGAAGGAAGAAATGTTAGGATCCAAAATGCATCAAACATCAGAGTACTTACCCAGCCCGGATTGTGCTGACATCAATCAATTTCTCTTGGCTGGAGAAGTCAGAGCTAAATTGAAATGGCCATATAAAATATGCATTGTAGAAGGTGACAAAAAAAATATGACTTATTTAATGTATGGGCTTTGAGCAGGTGGCCTGAAAAATGCTGGGAAATTAAGCAGCTAATAAGAGAAGAGAAGCTAAGTTTCAGGGAGGGGTTTGAGTTAGAATCAGAGAATCACGGAGTTGTGAGGGGTCCTGGAGTCCATCAGGTCCAACCCCTGGTCAATGACGGATCTCCAACTAGACCATCCCCAGCGAGTAGCTTTCCAGCCTCTGTCTGAAGACCTCCAGAGAAGGAGATCTCCACCATGCCTCTGAGTTATTGGTTCCATTCAAGAACAGCTCTTACAGTCAATAATGTTCTCCCAATGTTCATTTCCTATTTACTCTCCTGCATCTCAAAGCCATTAGACCTGGACATAGCCTTTGGGGCAGGAGAGAACAAGCGTTCCCCCTCCTCTGTGTGGCAGGCCTTGAGAGATCTAAAAAATGCAATCCTGTCACTCCTCTGTCTTCTCTTCACCAGGCTGAGCACACCCAGCGCCCTCAACCTTTCCTCATAGGTTTTGCTCTTCATACCTCCTAGCATCTTCATGGCCCTTCTCTGTACCTGATCCAACTTAATCTATCCAACTTACCTACAATGAGGTGCCCAGAACTGGACACAGTACTGCAGTACTCCCACAATCCTTACTATTGCTCATTGTGCAAGTTGTAAGCCAAAACAAGTAGTGAGTCAAAGATCCCTCCCTCTGGATCTCATGACCTATATGCCGTTGGTTAGCCCCAAGCAGAGCGTACCCACTGAATCAAGCGCTGAAAGATAAGTCAAATCCCCTTGGTTCATTGGGGTTGCTCTGCTCCGGGATTTACAATAAGATGGGGAAGTAGCAGTACATCTCAAGATGAGAGCCAAGGACGTTGACCTCTTATATTCTCACAGGAGGGGAATGAATCTAAGGAAGACCTTTCCCTTGAGGAAAAAGTCCCACAGACAGTACTATTCCAGTACTGACTGGCACGGGAGCCCCTCCTGGAGCAAGCGGGGCCTTCACTGGCATGGTCCTACTCCTCAATTCCAAGGAATTCCCCTCAAAACTCAAAACAGAGTCTATTTCTGCACTAGCCTGTTCTAGTGCTATTATTCCACTTTCAACATCCTATGGAATCCTGGGGTTTGCAGTTTTTGGAGGGGCCTCAAGGAGTCCATAGGATGTTGACAGTGGAATAATATCACTATGGCAGCCTAGTGCGGAAACGGCCAGTTTCATCTCTTCTCTGCCTCACCTGCAGGGGGCAGTAGGAGGCTTCCCATCGCACTTGGGACAGAGCCTGAGGTCTGTTGAGAAAGTTGAGAGAGACGGTTGGTGAGACCTCCGGATTCTGCTGGACCAAGAGTTCTCGCCCACATAGCCCAGGTGAGGATCTGGGTCTTAAGCACCAACCACTTCCTCTTAAATGGTGGAAACATAACCGGCGGAGCTCAGACAGTCAGAAGCAAGACCCCTGTCACAATTACTCACAGTGCTCCAACTCCTTGCGTGCTGGTGAAAGGGGGCTGGAAGCACGATCGTCCTCGCATCCCAATCCGTAGATGAGCAGGTCTTCTTTGCTCAGTTTGACTGCTGGCTCTGAAGGTGGGCCTGGGAGGGGAGATGGGGCCGGGAGAAGTTACTTTGTTAAGCACTAAGTAGTCGATGTAGAATGTCAGCAATACAAATTTTGAGAGAACATTTTTTAAAGAGTATCAAATTGATGCAGGAATGAGAGGAAAATCCCATGATATGGCATGAGATATATGATCAGATACAAACATTTTAATAAATAAAATATGCTTTAAATGGGAAACATGAGAAAGCGACAGACAGTGACAGATGGCTCTGTTTTTCATTCCTCTTTCTCCGTGCCGGAGACAGGCTTTTTGACTCTTGAAATCATCCTTTTGTGTTCGTTTCGATGCCATTCACCTCCCGTCCTCCCCGGCTTCCTCCCTCTCTTCCTCGGAGGTTTTTTTTTTTCCTGTCTCGATCTTCTTGGAAAACACAACATGTCTTCAGGATCAGGAGCCAAGCAGATGTCAAAGACTAACATGACAGAAATCCCTCTACAAATATTGGCAAACTCATCGTGTATTGATGTTCCAGCTCACCGCACGATGAAAAATATCATCTGTCAACTCCTAACAGCAGAGTTGGAAATAAAGAAAGCAATCAAAATATGTTTGTTCTGCGGGTTCATTCTCGTTCCGCAACTGCCACTGTTTGAGATGAGAAAGGGAACAATTAACTTACTATGGCCTGAATCCTATCATTACTCTAAAGTAGAGTAGTCCCATTGAATCAATGGGACTTATCTCGGTGTTGACTTCCCATTCTACAATTGAGTCAAAGGGTCTAGTTTGTTTGAGACTAACCAACAGGATTTAGATCCCGATATGTTAAGCTTGTGGTGACGGATCATAATTCACCATTGTGACCAGGAAGACGGTAGCTTTGAGCGAGCCCGAGGTTTGCTTGGTGGACTATAGCTCTGGAGTCCAGAGTTCAAATCCCCACTCAACCACGGAAACCCACTGGGTGGCCTTGGGTTAGTCATATTCACTCAGCCTCAGAAGAAAGCAAAGGCATCAAAGCCGAAACGAGTCTTGTTCATTCCGTCTTTTCTGCACTGTCCTTCCTGGATGCCATCAGTGACTGCCATACGTCAGTGAAGCGGTGCATCCGCTCCACGGTTGAGTCTGAGTTTGAAAGTTGCTATCAAAGTCGCCAGAGCGAGTTGGAGGAATGAAATTCAGCACTTTGGATAGCTCCTCAAACTCAAAGTAGATTCACTGCCCCACTGAAAATTAAGCCAATTTTGCCTGCCTTTTGTTGTGGCTAACTATCATTAAGTCAACTTGCATTTACGGCAACCCTATGGATGGGAGACTTGAAAGTCACCCTATCATCCACAGTTCTTGCAGATTCAGGGATTTGTCTTCCTTTTATCCTCCTGTAATGCAATCTTCCTCTTTTCCTACGCCTTATCAAGCGTTATTGCCTTTTCTAGGGAGTCCTATCTTCTCATGATATGGCCAAAGTACGACAGCCTCAGTTGAGTAATCTTGGCTTCCAGGGAGAATTCAGGCTCGATTTGTTCTAGGACCCATTTGTTTGTCTTTTTTGCAGTCCAAGGTGTCTGTAGAACTCTTCTCCAGCACCACATTTCCATCTTTAATAATGCTTTACCTGAGTAACAAGGTTTGCTTGGGCTCTTGGTTCTTCTTTTGACCTTCCTCCCAACTTCTTTTCTCCAGTCTGGCCAGCCAGGACTCGCTCCTTGGCTTCCTCCAGCCTGCAGCCCAACCAGCCAGTTTAACATCTTCTGGGAGTGACATCAAGCCTTCACGGCCAAGCTCATCCAGTTCCGAATACTCTCAAACGAACGCTTCACAATTTATTGTCCCTTTCCCCTGGTTTTGGATGTATAGCCTTCATCTCTGGCAATTTATGCTGTGGCTGCTACGTGCAGGGGGTGGCTGGGTCGGTGGAGGGGAGACTTTTCCTCTTTCTACAAAGGGACTCAATTATGGGAATGTGTTTCAACAATATAATACGCGTGCACTGGGAGATGTTAAGTGCATCGAAAATGCGACACTGGAAATCTTTGCCAAAGACAATGAAACAATCTGATTTCCTTCAAACAGGGGAGAAAAAGAGGAATGAATTCAACTCGTGGGGAGGTGGGAGAGGATCCACCGATTTACTGTCTCGTTGGGCATCAAGGTCTAAGTTTAAGAAAATCCCAAAATTTAACATCCATCAAGGGTCTGCCGAGATCAGAGCTGCTTTTGGAAACGTCCCTGGGGAGCGAGACATAAATCCGAGTGTTATCTCCATAAAAGGGATATTGAATTACACTGCACAATAAGGACATAAATATATAACTACTTTGCAGAAGATGGCTGGCGGAGAGAACGAGCCCTAGAGTGCATTTTGCACGGTGGCAGAGCACGGCCCGGAGAGCGTCACCTCCATTTTCTCCGGAAATCAAAGGGCAAGGATGGATCACGCTGAAGACTCATTACATCACATTACCAAATGTAGCGTGTGTAGAGGGGGAATGGGAAGAACTCTGTCTGAGAAGGATTAGAATAATATGATCTAACTGTCCCACGATGTGAACCCTCTTGGCCTGTTAGGCCGACTTTCTTAGCTTATTTCTCCTAGAAGCCTATGCAACTTTGGCCTATGCTAAGATACTGATGAGGCCATTTCCGCACTAGACTGTTATAGTGCTATTATTCCACTTTCAACATCCTATGGAATCCTGGGGTTTGCAACATCCTATGGAATCCTGGGCATCCTCTAACCCCTCTAACCCCAGGTTTCCATAGGATGTTGAAAGTGGAATAATAGCACTATAACAGGTTCGTACAGAAATGGCCTAAGCCTTCACGTTATTCAATCAGTCCTACCTTCCACCTGCTTCCCCATGTAGGACAAAAGAACAAGCCTTAGTTGGTGTTGCACAGACCCATGGTACCCTGTATTGTTGTTGTTGTTGTTGTTGTTGTTGTTGTGTGCTTTCAAGTCTTTTCTGACTTATGGTGACCCCAAAGTGAACCTATCATGGGTTTTCTGGGGCTGAGAGTGTGTAACAATTCCCCGCTCAGCTGTGGAAACCCACTGGGAGACCTTGGGCATGTCACATACTCTCAGCCCTGAAAACCACTTGATGGCGCAGGACAGCAGCAAGTTCCCACCCATGAATAGGTATCACATTTGTTGGTGAAGAAGGAGGTGATCCTACCATGCAGGCATCTGAGATGGCCAACCACTCATGACAGATTCTGGGTGCCATTTTGGGGAGCAGATTGGAAAATGATAAGCATATCTTGGCCCACCACACATAATTCAAGGGATGATAACAAAAGCCCATTAAAAGAATGACGCCAGCTCTTGCCTGTCCAATATTTTAGCGCTCGAAATGAGCCTGTTCATTTTATTTGATTTCTTTGCCAGTTAAAAAGAGAAGAAAGAAAGCTAAAAAAAAGGTTTATAGCACAGTTACTCAGTGTTCGGGAGCATGGAAGAGAGAGAAAAGAAAGCCAAGCCAGAGCGTGACCAAGTCTCATCCTATTGGACTACAACTCCCAGAATCCCTGGGCAGCTTCTTCCTGTGAGTAGTAATATAGACGGCTTAAATTGGCAACTGAAGTAGCTTCCCCAAAGCACAAGGGGAGGAAAAATCACATCAGTGTCTAGCAGTCTCAAAAGTTTTTTTCGACCGTGCCATGCCGCATATGAAAATTAGGACAGGAGCAGATCCCAGCTGTGCCATATATTTCTGGACTGTGCCACTTCAGAACAGGGATGTAAATTCTCAATTATTTCATGCTCGCATGCAAGGACAAATAATTAAAGTTGTTTTCTCCCTGCTGTGGGAGAAAATGAATAGTCCTCCACGGTACTTGTCCCTGGATTTGGAGTTTGTGAAGTGTTGCACAGAAGTTACTCTGCGGAGGAAAAATACGTAATTTTTCTGCCCCTCTTCTACAGGTTTTCTTCGTAGGAAGCAGCATTTTCTGTGCAGGAAACCCATTTTCTGTGAAAAAATGCAGAAAAAAATGGAATATAATTTCTGGGCAATGGTGCAGGATATCAAAATGTGCCAATTTTTTTTTTTTTTGGCAGCCTATTATTCTTCTCAATGGCATTTCCTGATTGTCAGGATTCCCCCCTGCCTTTTTTTTTTAACCTAGGAACAAATAATTGTGACGGTTCTTTCCACAAAGAGAACATTCATTTTGCAACATACCTTTCTGCATGTCTGATAGCCAGGGTAGGCATTGCAGAGAAGGTTCTGTATGGCAGTTGCATAGTGTGGACTACTGCTAGCGTAGCTGCCTTAGAGTCCCACCGTGCTGGGATTATGCCAGATTGCACCACTGTGCAACTGATTGCACAATGGATGCTAATGTGTGGTGTGTTCTGCTATGCAAGGATGCAGTTGTTTCCCCCAAACCAAAGAAATGGAGGAACTGGACCATCTTCTAGCAAGCAGAGGTGGTCACTAGATCAACCACTGCTAGTACCAAGCGGAAAAGAATTAGAATTAGAATCAGGGAGCTAGAAGAGACCATAAGGACCATCAAGTGCACGCTCTAACAGTTCAGGAATTCTTTGCTAAATTGCTCCCAAGTGGTGACAATCCAACTTCTGCTTGACAACCTTCAAAGATGGAGAGTTCAGCACTTCCCAAGGCATAGTGGAGGGTTCAGTTCCACACTTGCCATTTCCGCACTAAGCTGTTATAGCGCGATGATTCCACTTGCAACATCCTATGGAATACTGGGGTTTGCAGTTTCGGGAGGGGCCGGCTGGCCCCTCCCGAAACTGCAAACCCCAGGATTCCATAGGATGTTGAAAGTGGAATCATCGCGCTATGACAGCTTAGTGCAGAAATGGTGCTGGTCATGGAAACCCGCATCACACACTCTCAGTCCCAGAAAACCACATGGTAGGTTCACCTTAGGGTGGCCATAAGTTGGAAACAACCTGAAGGCACCCAGCAACAACCACAACATTTAGGTGGAATTTCTTTTCCTGCACTTTGAATCCATTGCTCCATATCCTACTCTTTGGAGCAACAGAAAACAAGCGCGGCACACTTTGTCCGTTCCAGCATAAACCCAACCTAACCCGTGCCTCTGCAATTTGGGTAGATGTTTTGTTTCACACATGCACACAAAATGCAAACAGCAATTGCGGGAAACATTCACAGGTTGGTGGCGCAGAGGAGGGGAAGGAAGGAAGGAAGGAAGGAAGGAAGGAAGGAAGGAAGGAAGGAAGGAAGGAAGGAAGGAAGGAAGGAAGGAAAATAGGGAGGGTCCCTGCTTGACTTAATCCGTTTCTCTCATTAGGGAAGATGATCCCTTCTGGCAGGTAAATTAGTACCGAATACTTTGCTTTTTTAAAAAAGAAGTCATGCCTTTAGTGAGGATTCTGTGAGACATCACATAAGCCCTGTAATAATTTGTGAATAAGATATTTTTTTAAAGCAAGAGGGAGGAGCAAGTCCTCCTTTGAAGCAATGCTATTACTTAGAGTACTTGAAAGTGATCACATTAGGGTCCATCAAAGGAAGAAGCGAGGAGAAGAACCCCACACTGGAGGGAGGGAAGAGGGAGGAGGTCTCCGCACACTTCAAATGCGCACTTGGGATTGTTCCTCTTAATAATTCACACCTCCTTGCGCCAACCCAACAGCGGATTCGTTGGAACCTGTGAAGTGCGCCAGGAAATTAAATGGACCAAACAATTCAGAATTGCTTTCCCAAAAAGCTTGATAAGACACAATTTTTTTTATCATGAGTTCAAAGCGCCCCCCCCCCCCAATCCATGGACTTTTGGAGGTTTGCCTGTGCTGTCTCCTTTCGCTAGCAAGATCTAGCTCCATTTTCTTTGAAAGGAGAGAAAAAGAGCATTTTTTGCTTTCAGGAAGCTGGGGAGGTTTAGCCTGGAGAACAGAAGGCTAAGAGGTGACATGATAGCTATGTCTAAATACTTGAAGGATGTCATATGGAGGATGGAGCAAGTCTGTCTTCTGCTGTCCCAGAGACTAGGACATGGAGCAATGGATTCAAAGAGGAGGGAACGAGATTCCATCTCAGCATTAGGAAAAGCTTCCTGAGGGTGTCTGACAGTGGAATACACTGCTTGGAAATGTGGTGGAGTCTCGTTCTTTGGAAATTTTTAAACAGAGGAAGCATGGCTATCTGTTGGGAATGTTTTGATGGTGTCCTCCTGCACGGCAGGATGGGGTTGAACTGGACAGCCCCTGGGGTCTCTTCCACCTCTACGATTCTATGCTTCACTATGATTCATATTGAGAGATGTGGGAGGGGTGTCTGAACTGAGCATGGACAAATTCCTCTTTTTTGAGACACAACAGTTCCTAGAACCTCCCCATCCAGCATTGCCAGCTGGTGGATTCTGGGATTCGCACCCCAAAAATGGTACAGCCAAGATCCGTCATCATCAGACATAATTATAGCGATGGGGCTTTGTTCCTGCAGTCACATCTAATGATGCCACAGGCACCCCCAAACCCTACTTTTCAGTCTGGTAGTGGAGAACCTCCTCCATTTTTTGTTTTTTTAGGTCCAGGATGGTGTGGTGGTTTGAGCCTTGGGAAGTCCCACACATTCACCCTTGGAGGGGAGCAATGGCAAATTTCTTCTGATGGTGGTCCCAACGGGGACAAGAAAGACTCCCCTTGCACCCTTGAAATTCACCTCCGCCCCAAAACGTGAGAGAAGGATAACAGTTACACCTCCTTCTATTTTACTTTGTCTTTTAAAAGCCTCCAATTTTGCAGAGGGGGGTTTAATTTTGGCTGTTGGTTCATCTCATAGAATCATTTGTTGGCTGGTGGGTCAACAGAAAGCAACCCCCGGGGATTCAATGGCTTTAACCTGGCTGGAATTATCGACAGAATTTAGCCTGAGAAACCACGATAGGAGGACCCACTGGTCCAAATCCGTGCAAGCAATTTCCCGACATTTTCTGCTCTTCGTCTCATTCCGATTCACAGGCAGACTCTCCGGCCTTCTGAAACGAGAGAGGCATTTGCATCCATCCTTGCCCCAATTCTTCCGACGTCAAACAATCATTTCCCTCAGACGTCCCCTGTATCCATATTTATTTTCTCTTTTGCCTCCGCCACGGTTCCAGCCCCCCGTCGCAATCTCATTCATTAAAAACCCAAACATAGCTGTCTTAATGGTGCCTGATCCCAGATTACAATAAATTCATTCTGACACAACCTTTAATAAATTGAAAGGAAGAAGTGCCAAAAAAACAGCCTGATCTGCGTCTCTCTGGTAAACTATACTCATCTACTTTGACATCCGCACGTTCCCGTTTGCGTCAAAAGTCAATGTTTTCTCTTTTTTTCTCCCTCCGCCCCGTCCCCGCAACTTGACGGGAAGCTGTTTAGCATAGAGTCAGCAAATTCGCTTTCAGATGTTAACTTTGCTACCAAAGGCTGCCGTTTAGAGGACTGCAAAATTGAACATTATAGCTTGAACGAGGCCAGCTGGGGGCACGGAGGAGACTGAAACGTTTGCTTTGGTTTTCTGGTATTCACATAGCTGAGAATTAATATTAAAACACAGAAGAAGCAGATAAGGATCAGACCCAAGGCATTGCATAGAATCGTAGAATCACAGAGTTGGAAGAGACCCCGGGGCCATCGAGTCCAACCCCCTGCCATGCAGGAGCACCCATCAAAGCATTCCCAAGAGATGGCCATCCAGCCTCTCCTTAAAAACCTCCAAAGGAGGAGACTCCACCACACTCCCAGGCAGCAGATTCCACTGTCGGAGAGCTCCGACCGTCATGAAGTTCTTCCTGAGGTTCAGGTGGAATCTCCTTTCCTGCAACTTGAATCCATTGCTCCTTTTCCTGGTCTCTGGAGCGGTAGAGAACAAGCCTGCTCCCTCCTCGACAGGACATCCCTTCAAATATTTAACCAGGGCTATCATGTCCCCTCCTGACCTTCTCCAGCATTCTGTTCCCACAACGACCAACCAGGGAACCCACCAGCAAGATGGGAGTGGACATCACGGTGGACTGCACCTTCAGGCCATTCGGATTCACTTGCGCAATGTTGCCCTCTCACCACAGGAGCTGCGGAGCACAATCAACGCATAGAGATCGATGCCGCAGAGAGATTGCAGAGATTGGCACCACCCGAGTCTGAGGTAGGATCCCGGCCATAGAATCAATGGGAATTGCTGATGCGTTGAGTCACCGTTCCAGCCGTTGATTTCATGGCCCATCTCTAGGTGGTGGAGATTTCTGTAGACTTTTTCTTGGCAGTAAGACAGTGTGATACAGTTTTCTGAGTGCTGGGACTGAGACACAGCGAGACCAGGGTTTGAATCCCAGCTCAGCCATGCAAACCCGCTGGGTGACTTTGGGCAAGCCTCACTGTCTCAGCCTCAAATGAAGGCAAGGGCGAGCCTCCACAGAGGAAATCTTGTTGGGAAAACCCTAGGATGAGGTCACCATCAGAATCAACTTGAAGGTCCATAACAATAAAACAAACCAATAAGGCATCACTGCGTAGCAGAGTATTGGCCATAGACTCCAGGAGACCCAGGTTCAATTTTCCAGCTCAGTCATGGAAACCCACCGGCTGGCCTTGGGCAAGTTGTACTCTCTTGACCTCAGATGAAGGCAATGGGGATGTTCTTCTGAACGCATCTGGCCAAGACAACCCCCAAGACAGGGTCACCATCAGTTTTAGAGTCAGCTTGACGGTATGTAACAACAACAAATACTTTGGAAGGCCCTGGGTTCCATCAAAAGTGGGGTTAAGCGAAAGGGAATTTGGGGTGGGAAATCACAACACAGTCCCTGGTCGGCTCAGAACTGGCACAGAGGTCATTTCCACACTACACTCTTATAGCACGATCATTCCGCTTTCAACATCCTATGGAATCCTGGGGTTTGCAGTTTCGGGAGGGGCCAGGCGGCCCCTCCCGAAACTGCAAACCCCAGGATTCCATAGGATGTTGCAAGCGGAATGATCGCACTATAAGAGTGTAGTGCAGAAATGGCCAGAGAGAAGGCATGTCCCAAAATCCTGGACGTGGACAGATTCATTGCGCTCTGCTCATGCCATCACCCCATAAAAGGTTCCAGACCATATTTGCAGCTGGTCCCAAGCAAGGAGCAGAGACACGGACCCGCTTATCCCATTCCCCTTGCAGAGAACTTTATATAAGCCCGCTTGGAGACTCCGTGCTTGCAGCCGCTGCGTATCCGTGTGGGTTTTCCACCTGCCAAGGCTGTCAGCTTGAAAACCTCGAGTCCCCAGTGAACCGGGAATGAAAGCTGCATGTCTAAGGAGTCTCCTCTGGACGTGTTTTGTTTCCCTAGGAAAGCCAGAGGCCATGTTTGCTTTATCAGAGGCGTCAGTCACAGGAGGTGGGGTGCAAGAGGCCGGGAATGGCGCAATGCAGTTCATAGGGATGCGAGATCAATATGTCAGGGAAAATGTACCAATATGCCTATTTGCATAAACGTGGCACGGGCTGGCCTGTGTGCAATTTAGGGGGGGGAAAGAGAGAGGGAGGGAGCATGAATTTCAAATCACATTTGTGCCTAACACTCGCTGGGAAGGCTTTAATAACATTAGGGCTGTCAACCCAGTCTTTGACACAGACGTATTCCTCCTAGCTAATCAACCAGCTAATTCAGATTGAAATAAATCCATGCCAATGGGGGACAGGGATCTTCAACCTTGCTGTGATAAGGTCGGTGTTGCTTATTTGCTGGAATATTTACTGGTCGTCGTCGTTGCTACAGGCCTTCGAGTCTGACTTACGGTAACTCAATCCTAAAGATTTCGTGGTAGGATTTATTCAGAGGAGCTGTGTCATTGTGAACTCAGCCATGGAAACCCAGTGGATGACCTTGGGCCAAGTCACACTCTCACAACCTCAGAGGAAGGCAAGGGTAAACCTCCCCTGCCTAAACCTTGCCAAGAAAACCCTTGGAAAAGGATTGCCATAGGTTGCATTTGAGCTGAAAACATGGAACGGTAACACCGATGGGATTCCAGCCAATCTCTGTGAGTTTATGCAACTATAAAACCCAAGAGCAACATAGGGTCTTTCCGCACAACACTGTTATAGTGCTATTATTCCACTTTCAACATCCTATGGCATCCTGGTGTTTGCAGTTGAGAGAGGGGCATTTACTGACCTCTGTAAACTACAAACCCCAGAATTCCACAGGAGGTTGAAAGTGGAATAATAGCACTATAACAGTGTAGTGTGGAAGGGCCCTTAGATTTGTCTCCAGTATGAAAAGGAACACACACACAGCCTCTTCATAGGGCAGATAGCTCAAAAACCAAGAGAAACCAAAGGGACTGGAAGAAAAAACACACATGCCTTTAATCTTTTTGCTCAACCGGGTGATATTTGCCTTCTTGCTGAGTAAATGCGACCCATACGTTTACTGAAGCTTTCCTCTCATTAATTAACCAATTATTCCACAAAAGAGAAGGTTAAAGTCATAGCCGTAAGATGCTTGAACAAATGAGGTCAAATGCTATTTGGGACTGGGAACCAAAAACTCAGGTGAGTATTGTTTTCGCCAATAATAATTATAAAAGGAGAGGATTCTTTGTTTGCAAAGAACCAAGGGAAACCAGAGCAAAACTCTCCCCCTCTTAAAAAGAATTGCTAACATTGTGTGTGTATAAAAACAATATATGAAATGTGGTCTGAGTCAGCTCATAAATGTTTCAGAAGCAGAGTACCTCTCTGGCTATTAAAGTTGAAGAATGCCATGCCATGCCTTGAGTTTTAAAAAGAAGGCAAAAAGGAGAAATTGCAAGACTTGGGCTGAAATTTTCATGGTTCAGCAGAGCATAGAAGCTCCACACATGAAGCTACAGCTCGCCATTCATGGTGAAGGGAGGTGAGACACCCCCCATCACTATGGCTATTTCCGCGCTAGACTGTTATAGCGCTATGATTCCACTTTCAACATCCTATGGAATCCTGGGGTTTGCGGTTTCAGGAGGAGCCATCTGGCAAATCCCAGGATTCCATAGGATGTTGAAAGTGGAATCATAGCGCTATAACAGTCTAGTGCGGAAATGGCCCATGCCATGCCATGCCTGGTGGAGAGCATAAAGGAGAAGTTTCAGGCTATGTCCCTGTAGCCAGGCACAAAATGATTTCATCATCCTCAGAGGCCTACCAGAGGTCTCTGCAGCAATTCACATTTAGGTATAGGAACACAACCAGACGCTTCTGAATTCTTTTCCTGCTTCCTCCGCTAAGCATGGAATGGCCATGGAGTTAGGAGTTTCAGGTCTCAACAGAAGAACTTAGTGGGCAGCTTTGGTCACTGCAGTGGAGAGGAGACAACACCAACCTGACCGCAATGAACATAGCCAGGTCAGACCTCACCTGCAATCCTATGTCCAGTTCTGGGCACCCCAGTTCAAGAAGGAGATAGATGAGCTGTAGGGATATGGACCCAGCTTAGGGAGCTGGGTGGGTTTAGCCAGGAGAAGAGAAGGTTAGGAGAGAACATGATAGCTGTGTGGAAATATTTGAAGGGATGTCCTATGGAGGATGGAGCAAGCCTGTTTTCTGCTGCTCCAGAGACTAGGACATGGAGCAATGGCTTCAAACTTCAGGAAAAGAGATTCCACCTAAACATCAGGAAGAACTTCCTGAGCGTAAGAGCAATTTGACAGTGGAACACGCTGCCTGGGAGTGTGGTGGAGTCTCTTCTTTCTTTGGAGGTTTCTAAGCAGAGACTGGTGGTCATCCATCAAGAAAGTCTTGATGGTGTCTTCTTGCATAGCAGAATCGGTTGGACTGGATAGCCCTTTTGGTCTCTTCCAACTCTAAGATTCTGTGACGAGGTATAAAGTTAAGTCATGCCTGCATACGCCACTAACATAACATCAGCCTTGAAGTGTTTGCTGTCTGCAGAAGAACTGGAAAGGGCATGGTATTTGGGAGGATTACTTCGCTTTCCCCTCATCACCTCATCACCTCTTTTCTCCTGCTTCCAACCCACAAATGATTTTAATTGTGGCAATTGCAGAAAATTCCCTCTCTTCAGTACTCTGCTCTCACGCATGATGCCATGGTTAGCATTTCCCCGAGACAAAAAAAAAAAAAGAAGACACTAGGAACTAGCCTACCATAGGGATGGTTTATTAAGTATTCAGATATTCATATTTCCTTATCCCTAAAGGTTTGCTTTAATGCATTTAAAAACAAACAGAGAAACTTAGATCTAAGAATAGGTATGATAAAGCAGCTGCATGTTTAAAAAAAGGGGGTAAAAAACCTCTCCAAGTTCAACAACTCTTGCTAAGATTAAATGTCTTGTTTAAAAGCCCTGTAACCCAAAACCTATTTCAAGGAATAGATCCTTATTTAGAAATACTGGCAAGTGTTCTGCTTGGGATTTGCACCTCCATAAATGGCCTTCCGCGTGTGCAAACTGGACCAAGTAATTTTGTAAGGTCTGCGTTCACCCAAGGGCTGCTGTGACATTACAGCTTATAGGCATCCAACACACAGCGGCAGCCACGGGAGCGACCAATGGGCCATGGCCCGATGCACAACGGGCACCCAGGTGCATCAGGCACAGGCTGACAGCAGTGGGGAAGTGTCGTGGCACAACAGGGGTGCATGATGCACATCAGAAGTGCTCGGCATGCACCGGTTCTTCCTGAGGTTCAGGTGGAATCTCCTTTCCTGCGGCTTGAATCCATTGTTCCTGATCCTAGTCTCTGCAGCAGCAGAAAACAAGCCCGCTCCCTCCTCGACATGGCATCCCTTCCAATATTTAAACATGGCTCTCATGTCCCCTCTTCACCTTCTCTTCTGCAGACTGAACATCCCCAGCTGCCCAAGCCGCTCCTCATAGGGCTTCATGGCTTCCAGACTCTCCACCATTTTGGTTGTCCTCCTCTGGACAACTAACTAACTAAGTAACTAATGTGCAACTATTGTCCCATTCATGTTTTGCTGTGCCATTGGGAAGGGTCCTGACATGAAACCTTCATCCTTCTGTGCATCGCTGGACTTGGGTGCATACTTTGGATTACACCACCGATGACTCTCGTGCTGACGCAGGGCCCTGCCCAAGACTCCTTTCCACGGCTAGACCCCAGAAATCTCCTTTCTGCTGCTGATCTCTACGGCCCTAGAATGGGTTGCCTTCTCCCCTATCCGTTCTTGGGGACTACAGATGCACTGACCTGGGCACTTGCCATCCTTAAACAAGGCAGCAAAAAAGGAACTTTTCCCCAAGCTCTCCGCTCTTCTCGTTGCCTGTTGAGCCAGCTGGTGCCACTAATAAATGTTTCCCGCTTTAATGAAAGATTTCGGTGATGGTGATAAATTCAGGTCTAAGTGGCAGCTTTTAACTTATCTTGATGGATGAAGTTGTGCCGGAGTTGGGCTATTAATAATAAAATTAAGGCCCTTAATGAATTTTATCTGATTAATCCTCTGCCTTTCATCGTTTAATTAATCCACGGTGCTAGGTCAAAATGACACACACACACAACTTACCCTCAAACTTTACAGCCACACTGGGGAGGGATGGGGGGATTCCAGTTATTTTCAGAGGTGCAAGAGTGGGTTGGTGGTCAATGACGTGGCAGGTGAGACTCAACAGGTAAGCCTTCCAGCCCCTCCCCTGATGGAGAACAGTGTTTCTTCATGGCCAGGGTAGAACTGGACCCCCACCCAAAATTTGTCCAGACTCATCCCTTGGATGGCAATCAAATCCCCACTGTTGACATATCATAGAATCAGAGAGCTGGAAAAGACCCCAAAGGCCATCCAATCCAACCCCATTCCGCCATGCAGGGATGTGCGATCAAAACGTTCCCGACGGATGGCCATCCAGCCTTTCTTTAAAAATGTCCCGAGAAGGAGACTCCACCACACGCCGCTGAGGCAGCGGCAGATTCCACCGTCAAACTACTCTTACTGTCAGGAAGTTCTTCCTAACATTTAGATGGAATCTCTTTTCCTGAAGTTTGAAGCCATTGCTCCATGTCCTAGTCTCTGGGGCAGCAGAAAACAGGCGTGCTCCATCTTCAACGTGACATCCCTTCAAATATTCAAACACAGCTATCATTTCACCTCTCAATCTTCTCCCCTCCGGTCTAAATGTACTCAGCTCCCTAAGCCGCACCTCCTAGGGTTTCATGGTCTCCAGGTCTTTGACCGTTGTGGTCACCCTCCAGCCAACGTGGTCATGGTCTGTGCAGACCCCATATTGCTGAGTTTCTGCCAGATTTCTCTTTCTCTTGAAGCTCTCCGAACTGCCAATGATGACCAACAGCTTCCATATCGCTTGGATGGTGCATCTGCCTTTGGTTTTAGTCCAAACATTCATTGAGCTGCCTATCATGTTGGAACTTCCTATGAGGGCAGGGTTCAATACCTCAGACAGCTTCTTTAAAGTTCTGACTAAAACCCAGAATGGATTCACCATCCCACTGACATTCACCGCCGCCACCGATCATTGCTTTTCCAGCCTAAGCTCTGACTGGAACAATAATTTATTTACTTGTTTTATTTGTTTATTAAAATATTTATAACCTGTCCAATGTCATAAGCTCTCTGCACAACTTACCATAAAATCGGTTTGGGCAATTTAAAATTTAAAACAATAAAAATAATTCAAGCGTTGTGAATAATTTATAAGTTGAATAATTTAAAAAGTTAAAACAAACTTTTTTTAAAAAAATCCTATATACATATACAAATTAGAATGAAATTACTAAGCACCCCTCCCAAAGGCTTTAATAAAAAAAAAGCCAAGTTTTGATGTGGGACTGGAATGAAACCGACATGGATACCTCCATGGGGAGAGTATTCCACAAAGGGATGACAAAGAATCACTAAAAGGGCCCAGTCCAAGGTCCGCTAAATACAGATTAATGCTTTCTATACCCCAGGGCAGCTGTTAACCTTTAGCCATGATGCTCACATGAACTCCAAAACTCTGGTATAGTGGTTGGAGTATTGGATTGCAATCCTAGAAACCAGGGTTTGGTTCTCTGCTCAGCCATGGAAACCTACTAGGTGACCTTGGACATGTCACACACTCTCAGCCCCAGAAGACCCCATGGTGGGTTCACCTTGGGGTGAGAGCAGAAACAAACACAGGAAAGCACGTATCTGAATCAGCAAAGGAGAAAAAGACTGGGCTTCGTGTACTTGTAGATGGAATAAATTTCTGGGGAGTTTCTGGACATACCAGTCTGGTTTTCAAGGAGAGTGCAGCAGCAACTCCAGAAATTTCTGTTGGATTCATGCCTCTGAAAAAAGCCAAAAATGTATAAACAGGCCTGCATTGGGCTTTTTTAAAGAATAAAATTCATTGCATCTATAAGCACATGGGGCCTACTCAACTTAGGCTCACCGTAAGTCAGAAATCACTCAGAATCACACCATTTTAGAGCTGCAAAATACCTCGAGTGGTTTGCAACCCATCTGCCCCCAAATGCCATTGGACTGGGCCTCCCAGAATCCCCCACCATTGGCTGGCCTGGAGAAATGAAGTACAGCATGGTCTGGAGAACCTTTGTAAGTTCATAGTTGCTCCTTTTGCAGGAAATCCACGGCTAGTTGGAGACGGCAACCTGTTTCGGAACTGAAACCACCACGAAATTCCTCCCAATATTTAATCAGAATCTCCTTTTCTTTGACTTGAACCCCTTGCTTCGGGCTTCACCCTCTGGGAGGAAGAGGGAACAAAAAGTCAGTTTTCATTTTTAATGTGCTTCAGCGACATTAAAAAGCACGAGGCGGTCGGATTGGTTTGTCATCGCCCTTCAGGAGGAATATTCATCTCCCCCACTCTGCGTTCCTTCCCTCTCTCCCTCTTTTAAAATGGTACAAATCATCATGGACAATTAAGACGCATTTCAGCACCTTTTAATTTTTGGAGATTAACACTGGGCATCTCCACCTGCCATGAGAGCCTTTCGGCAAAGCTGAGCTTTCATTAGTTTCAGCCAAGTATCAAATTATACCGAGCAATAAAGCCACAATGATACCAATTTGAGAGACGGCTTATTTGCAGATATACCCTAAACTCTGGAGAACAGGAAAAGGGATATTTATAAGCCTTGGATGTTGACAAGAGGGCGGTATAAAAATATAATTTAGCATGTTTGATGGAACCAATCATAACCTTCAATACACATATTTCCAGAATCTAGCTTGACCCAAAGGGGGTTTAAGTCCAGTGTTGACTTGAGTAACAAAAGCAATAAATGGCTTCCAAGTTTTCTCAAACCGATCTTCTTTTATTTCCCCTTTGCTACTCTTATTTTTTAAATTTTTTTTCTGAAAGAGCTATGGGCCATATCTTATTTAACCACTTTTGCACTGAGAGATTTTTCTAACATTTTCCAAGCTCTTGCTACCTCTAACCATGCAGCACTTAACTTCAAGTGCTATAACGTCTTTATTTCACAAGTTTTCATTGTCCCTTTCAAACACAGAAATTAATAATGGTGCCCTTCAGAGGGGCAATGATTCAGGTATACATTAAATATCATTAACGTCATTCTGCCACTAGTGATCTAGTAAGAATTGCCTGGTTTTGAAAGTTAGCTCCCTGCTCTGTAAAAACCACTTGTTGGAATTTTTCTAGCAAAAGAGTTTTAAAAGACTCAGATAAATGGTCTGGGGGAAAAAGCCGAATGACTGGAAATAGCAGGTCTTTGCTAGCCTCTTGATAGTAATCACAGTGGAAGAATACATGCAAGATAGATTCTACGTCAGTATTGTTGCAAGGTTAAACCAAGCCAGGGTAACTTATTTTCTGTGCTGAAAATGTTGTTTTCTGTGGATAGAAAAGCTCCCCACCCGCAGCACAGAATAAATCCTGGACTGCAAATGGTCTTTGAAAACCGTTTGCAATGACTTTTTGCGGAGAAGAGAAAAATGGTGGTGTTATCCGTTCCTGCCTGGGAGAAATGAAATTTGTAAAGGTTTGCATCCCTGTGCGAGGCAGCGAAAGAGCCCAGCAGACTGGCTCTGCCTTCCTGCTATTTTCTGTTGCAAAGGTTCAGCCATTGATTGAACAACAGCTAGTTCTGCCCCAGGCAGCTGTGTTGTTAACAGAGAATGAGAAGGATCCAGGTCACAGCGTAATTATTTGTAGGAATGGTATTAACGGTGTTTCTCCTGTGATCCGAAGCGGCAGGCAGATTTTGTGCGGACACAAAACACACGCGCGCGCAGCACGGAGACGGCGCGACTGGAACGACAGTCGGGACCATCGTGTACGAAATGGAGGGGCCCAACTTCATGGATTCGAGAGCTCACATAGCCACAGATTTCAAGTTGATCTGGATATTCCTCGAATTCTGACGCATTCTCACATGTTTGGCCCTTCAGGTTTTTTTCCCTTTCAAATGTGAAATTCCCAATTTGGAAGACGAAATTTCAGCTCAAGATTCTGGATTGGTTTAGAACTGGTCGCATCTCAGGATGGCTTGATTTTTGTCAAATGTTACATCAAGAGAGGAGCAGGGAGATTTGTTCTTTCTCAGGGTGTAGGGGAACCTCAAGACTTGAGGGGACGAATTCAACCTTCCTGAGACCCCAGCCCAAAACGACAAGGTTCTTAAAGGGCCAAATTGTAATTGGTGGGTTTTGTTTGAGATGGGTTGGTACAGGTTTTATTTAGACCCCACCTTCACATTGCATAGGGTCATGGTGGGGGCAGTGTCTTTGCTGGCCTCTCATGATGAAGGGCCAGCAAGTCTACATCCTGGAGTAAGAGGAGCCTCTGCAGCTGCCCCAGCATGTCCTGAGACCTGGAAAGGAGACTGTCCCTGGGGCCGGCCTGAGGATTCGGCCCTCACTTTAAGTCATGTGTCTTAGGGGTTGGATTCTCAGGTTGGCTGGCCAGGGATGGCAGATGGCTGGCTGGGGAGGAACCTAACCTCTGGTTTCTCCTTGAGGTTCAGGTGTCTCCCCCAAAGGAAGATGGAGAGGAGGTCTAGGGGGAACCGCCTGCCTCAGCTGTCCCTGCACTAGGTCTCTCCCTGCTTTTGCAGGTCTAAATAGATGATGGTTTAAATGCAGTGGCCCACTCATCATTTCTCATCATTTCAAGGTCTCATGGTCTCATTTCATGGTCTCATCATTTCAAGGGTTGGTCAGCAATTTCTGTTTTGAAATGTCAGACTGGCTTCCCTAAGGCTAAGTTAATGGCCAGAAGAACCTCAAGTTAAAATGTTCTGGTCCTTTCATCCTTGACAATCTCCATGTTGTCAGAGGACCACAAACTTTTATGTTGCACTGTTGTGTTGGGTCTTCTAAAGATGGGAAGGACCAACAGCACCTTGCAGTGGTGCACTGTTTGGGCCTGTTATCCTAGAAACAAGGTCCAACATCTCTTTCCAGGATGCTTTGGCTTTGGGACAGTTGAGCCACGCATGCAGGAAAAGCTCAGTTTATTTTTGAGGAACTATTTCTATCACAGCAAGGAGGGGAGGGAAGAGAAGCCAGTTTTCGTGATGTTCCCTGAATTCATGCCTCTACCACTGGTGGGATAAATGTATCACAAAGGCAACAGAGAAGATGATAAAGAGGCATCTTTTTTTGAAACTTACAAGCAACCATACAGATGGCAGCTGGGAGCCATTATGATGACAGAGCTGAGTGGTTTAAGTAATACAGACTCGTTTCATCTGTCCCATTAAATTTCTAATTTCTTTTGAGAAGCATCCTTGAATAAGTGAAACAAATTCTCCACGAAGGCCATTCTTATCCATTTTAATTAGCTGGATTTTCTACGAAGTGCAAGAAAATACCAGAAACAGTTCAAACAATCAAGATGAGATCCACCATGGGTTTCTCCATCAAAGCTGGAAAAAGTTGTGCATTTGGACTACAACTCCCAGAAACCCTCAGCCAGCCTGACCAAGTTGGAGCTGAAGTCCAAACAAAGAAACAAAAGCTGTGGTGGAAATCCAAAAATGCCATTTTCCTCAATTCTGATATCCTGCATGCTCCTCACTTCCACAAGCTGTGGAAAATCCCAAGATGGAAGAGGGTCTGGAAACCAAGCTCTCTCAGAAAAGATGGATGGAGCTAGATATCTATCCTGAAAAAGAGAGAACTGATAGACTGTTTTGTATATGATGGAGCAAATTTGCTTTCTGTTGAACCTGATGATAGGTCTCAAGACACTTAGATTCCCAGAATTCTCCCAGCCAGGCATTGTAGTCCTAAACCAATGGATCTGAATTAGTAGAAAGGAGATGAAGAGGAAAGTCTTGATGTTAACAAGTGCTTAACAGGGGCATGTCTTATCTCAGAAGATACTGGATTCTCCTCCCTTGTGAGTTTTTAAAATAGAGATTAGAGGGCCACCTTTCAGGAGCACTCATCAGTGGGTTCCTACTCTGGCATGTGGATAGACTTGATAGACCAAGCCGCTTGGTCACCAACAGCCCTGCTCAGGTCTTCCAAGCACAGGATTGTGACTTCCTTGATCATACTGGGTTGTGGGGTCTTTCTCTTTTCCTAGTAGCTGGACAAGATGACCCTCAAGTTTCCTTCCAACTCTAGGATTCTAGGAAAGCTGCTTTAAAAAAAAACTATAATGGCAGTGACCTATATTTTGGGCCTTTGAAGTTAGGAAGAAGATCCAATGGTCTTCAGCACTAGTGAAGGTGGGACTTTCTTTCTCTCCTACACTTCAGCCCTCTCTGGTGCCAAAAATACTCTCAAGAAGATTTCCCCGCCCTACCAAATAGGTTCTTAGGTGCATTGGAGAGGATGCAGGAGGGAAGATGGGTCCTTCAGAAAAGAGCAAGATGAAGTAGAGGTCCATAATTCAATCATGACCTATAGTGACAACTAATTATTCCCCCAAAGTCAGGTTCTAAGCTCAGAAAGATAGGTGAAGAACATAAATGGGGACAGAAGGGAAGCAAATAAATGGGCATCCAGCCCTGAAGACTCAGCTGTCATTCTTATGGCAAAAAGAATTGGCACAGCAAATGGAGTCTGAAGTTGCTGCCTGGCCAAAGAGTGGAGGAGCAGATGGGCACCATGCCAGAGCTCCCCTAAGCCCAGATGTCCTGCATAAGATACCCTCCAGGTAGGGACCATGTGTAGAGCTTCTGCTGGCCTGCTTAAGGTCAGCATGGACAAAGTCCAGGAAGACGAAGCCAAACTGGAGCAGAAGGCTTGGCTGTGGATGGTTGATCAGGTGGCGATGGAATCCTCTAACTAACCAGAGCTGAAGACAACCTGGGGCAACAAAAGGCAAGAATTAAGCTGTCTGGAATAAGTTTTGGGTTCTGCATTTCTGTCTTGACTTAACATGAGGAATGATGTTATTGAAAGCCCTGCCATTTTTTCTTATTGTGAGAAAGGAAATTGCACAGAAGTCTTTCCAGGGAGGTAGTCATGTTCGTATCGGTACGCTAAGCTCCTACCTGTCCCTGGCAGCTCTGTGTGTTCTTCCTTCACTGATGATGTCTTGATCTCATCTTATGGTATTCTTGGTACCATCATTTGATCGGTGCCTGGATTGACAGGACACCTGCTGTGTCAAATGGGCCATCACGCTCCCTGAACAGTGTCATTTGGCTCATCACCCTTAAAACCTCATCCCGATGTAACTTATTCTAAAAGAAAAATGAATCCTGACAACCAGCATCTTGTTTTGATTGCTGCAGGGTCGGAAAGGGATCCTCCATGAAAGAGCAAAATTCAGAAGCTTTGGCAACGTGTCTCTTGTCTTGTCTGTGGAAATGCAAAAGTTGTGGTTCCTCAATGCTCATGGCTGCATGGCAGCCACAACATCGGATGTGGCTGAATTGCATTGCACAGGAAAAGAGATGGTGTGCTGGGAGGACATTTAGAAAAACAACCTGGTATGACAACAGGCAAATATGCTGGCAATGGGGATTTGGTGGAATTTATTTTCACTTGTGACATTGTTTTGTGGTACGCCTTCATGTCAATACTGACTGATGGCAACCCTAAGACATACCTATCATGGGATTTTCTTGGCAAGATTTGTTCAGAAGAGATTTGCCATTGCCTTTCTCTCAGGCTGAGAGCGTGTGACTTGCCCCAGGTCACCCAGCAGGTCTCCATGGCCCCCCTCCTTTTTTCCCCAGAGGTCTAAAATATATTATTTAATTGATTAATAATTAAATAATGATTGATTAAATAAATATTCAATGTGATTATTATTACAATGATAGCCATTGGGAGGAAGCTGAAGAAAAATGTCTTCTGGGGCAGAATTCTTCTTTGGAAGGGACAATGCCCCCTATTTTCTGCCCCATCTCATATCTACATCCCTGAGTTCAGGCTTTTTGAGGACTAGCAGATGAAGGATGCAGTTGAGCTCATGACCTGCTGGTGGACATCTTGTGGAAATCCAATTGTCCATCATGGGGGAAGAACGCTGGACAAGAAAGGACTTGGCTCTCATCCATTTCCCCTATATTAAGTATGTTTTGTTTCAATGCATTCCATCTTTTAATTATATCCTAATAGCCGGAGTCTCAGATACACCCAACCTATTTCACTGAGCTTGTTCTAAGCCCGATATCACGCAGGGGACGGAGGGGGAGTTGGTTCTCCCCCAAGATGGAGCCCGGAAGGGTGACCCCAATTAAGTGTTCCTCAAACCTCTGGCCCTTTCCCTCAAATTAGTCCTCCCGGCAAAGTGTTTATAAATTTGATTACCTAATTACACAAGAAGGTCTTGGCAATGCAAATGTTAATGAGGAGTATTAAATCAATTTGAAGCTCTATTAGCATTAAATAAGGATAGTTTTCAGCACCGTCTCTCCACTCCCTACCAACATCATGCGCACACAGCAGAAAACAAAGTTATCTGGGCTAGTAGTCTTTGGCCGTTTCGGCACTAGATTGTTATAGTGCTCTGATTCCACTTTCCACCTCCTCTGGAATCCTGGGGCTCGCAGTTTAGAGAGGGGCATTTAGGTTTCCCAGCCAGAGAGCTCTTTGGCCTCAGGAAACTACAAACCCCAGAATTCCAGAGGAGGTTGAAAGTGGAATAATAGCACTATAACAGCGTAGTGCGGAAAGGGCCTCAAAAGCTTCCCTTGACTTACACCTTCAGTAACCCGCTTCTCTTTTTATAGAACCGTAGAGCTGAAAGGGATCACAAGGGCCCTCTAGTCCTACCTTGTCCGTGAAGGAATCCAATGTCAAATCATCCATCTAAATCTCTGTTTAAAAATTTTCAAGGAAGGAGAGAAAATCACCTTTTGAGGCAGAACATTTGCCTGTTAAACATCTGTTATCCTCATACTTACCCACCATTTCCTTTCTTCCTGTTTAGATCCATTGGTTAGGGTCCCACAACCTCACCCCATAATCTCCATGACGGCTCTTCAGATATTAAAAGCGGGGAACGGATCTTGCCAAGAAACCGCCAGGATAGATCTGCCTTAGGGTTGATGTAAGCTGGAAATGACTTGAAAGGAAACCAGAAAAACACACCTTAATCTCTCCATCTTCTCCAAGCTCAACACATCCAACTCCCTTGTACGGTTTTCGGTTTCCAGATCTTTGACCATTTTGCTCTCCCTTCCCAAACTGTGGGAAGCATTTGTCGCTTTGGTGCTGCCAGAGGGTGGAGAGAAACATGGTGGTCTTTCAAAGGAATCAGAGCTTATAATGTTAATTTTTGGAGTGCAGTGTCTGGTCGGGGGAGTCTGGGAGTTGTAGTCCCAAAAAGTGAGTTTTCCAAGCACTGCAGAAGATGTCTTGGGCTGTGATGAGTCCATTAGCTTTCCTAACATCCCATCACTTGATCTTCTGGCCACATCGACCTTTTCTGATCCACGGCAGAGAATGTCTCCTGAAAAGACGTTCCCGTCTAGATTCTACCGCCACCACCGTAGTTAACTGAAATGGAATAAACAGAACATTAATAAACTAAAGCCGAAGCAACCTCTGATGACTCCTTCTCTCGCACATCCAAGATGTGGGCGGATGTGGAGGAAGAAGCCATGTCTTACACGGCGCACTAATTGCGCAGTAACGGACAGAATCTGGTAGGCTTTAATGGCTCTTTCTGCTGATGGCAGAATCGTTTAAACATCTTCTGGTTTTTATCCTTTTTTTGCTGCTGTTCTTCTAGTTAAATGGCTGATTAACCCCAGGAGCAATATTATAACAGAGCTTTCTCTCTCTCTCTCTTTTGTTCTCATTTGCCTTCTTTGCTCTTCTCAACTTGTCTCTTATGGACTCCTGCTTATTTTATGAGTTCACAACAACAACAAACAAGCGATTTCCCCTTTTTTCCCCCCTCCTTTCTTCCTTGGCTTCTGAGGAGCAATGAAACCTCACCTGTTCCTACTCATCTCCCTCTACTGTGCCAGCCCATAAAAGTTAATGTTTCTTTTCAGGAGAACTGGGGAGGGGAAAAGAAATCCATTGCTCCTTGTAAGCCAGATACGTTGCTCATATATTTCTACACCATATGCAGAGGAACAGGTTGAAAAATGCAGATGAGGGATAGATCTGTTCCCAATGTCTTTCACTAAATTCTTCGAGAGCTATGGGCTGGCATCCGGTCGGTTATTCCCAGTTAGAGTAGACCCATTGAATCAGTTGTTGAATGGTGAGATGACACATAGGTAAATCCCATTGATTCAACAGCTCTACTGTAGACCTGTTGAGTCAGTTGTTGAACGGTGAGATGACACATAGGTAAATCCCATTGATTCAACGGCTCTACTGTAGACCCGTTGAGTCAGTTGTTGAACGGTGAGATGACACATAGGTAAATCCCATTGATTCAACAGCTCTACTGTAGACCCGTTGAATCAGTTGTTGAACGGTGAGATGACACATAGGTAAATCCCATTGATTCAACAGCTCTACTGTAGACCCGTTGAGTCAGTTGTTGAACGGTGAGATGACACATAGGTAAACAGCACAATGGGAACTCCAGGAAAACTGTGAGCGTGACCTGTTAGATGTGGCATCTCTCCAACCTCTCGAACCATTGATTAAGACGCCCGGGTGGCAGAGAGTGCCCATGGCCACCCTTCCCGCCTCCAGCAATTACAAAATACAAAGAAGTGGGTAGTGAAGGGAAGTCTGACTTTGAAAGCAGAAAGACCTCCCACTATTGAATTTCTTTCGGGTCCTCAGGTGATTAATCACAGGGCCGTACCCTTGAGCTTTCTGCAGGCAAAGGAGAGTCTGTTTGCATCCCTTCTGAATAATTCAGCCTTCTTTTCCATTCCACTGGAAGAATTTTAAAACCGAGAGGAGCTGCGGCTGGCCTCCCTTGGAGTCTCAGTACAGGTCATCGGATCAGATTTTTTTTCCAAAAGAGGTTGTAACGCAGTTCTTTAATTGGATTGCAGCTGGTTTTTATGCAAAGAGTGCAAGCTTCTCTGCAGCACTGCGGCTAACCCTAGAAATGTCTTGCTTCAGCCAGGCTAAAAGCAAATGAAGTTCTAACTTTTGGCACTCCAGGACCATGGAGAGTTTCTTCCCAAAGCAGAAGACACATAGAATGAATCAATGTTTCCCAGTTTTTAGTGGACATCTTGGTCTGCACCCTTCTGAACAATCTCGGTGAGGGCAGAGCCATTGAGTGTGCCTTTGAATGCTGCATCCATATTAAAGTTGAAAATACTTTTAAAATATTCAAAAATGTTTCAAAGAATTCTGCAATGACAACAATCTTCACAGTTTGGAACTTGTTTTATGCAAAATTTGCACATAGTTGCACTGAAAACAGCATTTTTTGCGCGAAACAAAGTAATATATTTCTGTTCAGAAATATTGTTTTCTGCACAGAAAATGCTTTTTCTCGCACAGAAAATGTTGTAGCTTATTCTACACAAAATTGTCTCGTGGTATTTTTTTTTTGTGGAGGAAGCAACATTTTCTACATAGGAAACAGTGTGTTCTGTGTAGAAAGCAATATTTCTGCACAGTGACAATATTTATTTTCTGCTAATTCATGCAGAAAATGCTGTTATGTGCTCATTTTGTGTAGAGGTGGTCCCAAACTGTTATTAAACGTAACAGCTTTCAAACATTTTCTCACAGCAGGAATAAACTTGCTGATATTACTTGATGCTCCCTTTAAGAAGAAAATTTGCAAAGAATAGCAGTCATCATTTCAGGAACAAGGAGATAAGCTGAATTCAACCATAACTTGGCAGTTTGGAAAGCTGACTTAAGTCCATATCCAGCTCTCTCTTGCTGAAATCAATGGAGCATAATATCTGTAATTTTGGCAAGATGGTTTCTCTGCTTCCCCAAAGCTCGCTCCAAAGTGTCTCCTTGTTTCTGAGGATGATGGGAAACAGTGTTTTTCTTCAAAAGAGACACCAGTGTAACATGGATGAATTGGGTTTCTTTTTCCTCCCTTCCCCTCCCCTGCTCTTTAAATGAGCAAATCTCCAAGGATCTCAAAGTGTCTAAACACTTGCATTATTAATTCCGTGCTAAAAAGCTCTCTCCTGTTTCCCCTCGCTACACCTTCCCCCCCGCTTTACCATGTAGGCAGCTCCCCATCATTGTAACTTTATTCTGAAATTATCAGGAGTGAGGCTAAGGCTGCATCCGACTACAAATGGAGGCAACTTGCCCATGGCAACGTCAGATGAGATTCCATCACCCGGACGGCTCTGGTGTTAATGGAGACTGACAGGCCCTTCCATTACGGATTCTCTCCACCCTTCCCCACTCCCCGTTCTCTCTGGTCTAAAGGCATATGGTGCGATGCAAAGAGACAGGCCACGGCATTGTGTGTGCCGTCAACGTTGCGGTGTTGGCCAGTGTGCTTGCCGCGGCTGGGCCCGCTATGCATCCCAGTCACGTCCTGAAAACTTCTTCCCTTCACTCTTCTCAGTGTATCCATACACTGCACAGTTATAGCAGTCTGATCCCACATCAACGGCCGTATCTCCGTCCTGCAAAGTCCTGGGATCTCTACTTGAAATTCTCAATTCTTTGAATCCCATTCAGGACAAAAGCAGGATAGAAACCAAACCAACAAATAAGAAAAGTTGTATATATGAAAGCCCCAGTGCAAAATCAAGCCAGCTTCCCTTAGGTCCCCTTGAAATCAATTGCAATACTACCTATTTGATTTCAATAGCATTTAAGCGTGCTCTTGGACCCATCCACACCACAGAATTAGAGCACAATGATTCCATTATAGCCGCCATGGTTCATTCCTGTGGAATCCTGGGATTTACGGTTCAGGCAGGGGCATTTAGAATTTTCAGTGCCTCACCAACTATGAACTCCAGGATTCCATAGGTTGGTGGAGCCATGACACTTAATGTGGAATCACAGTGGTATAATTCTGCGGTGTGGATAGGCCCCAGCTTTCTCTGGACTGGAAGCACTAAACAGAAATGAATTGCAAAACGGCATAGTACATAACTGTTGTTCTTTGTAAAAGAAATCATTTCATACCTAAAAGAAAAAGAGAAAGCCCAAGATTTTTGTGTATATTAGTGAAAAGCTTCTGAATGTTAATCTTTTGAAAGTTGCTTCTGGTGCTTCAATTCCCTCTGAGCTCAAGGCTATCACACGAGAGAATGAAAATTAAACCCAGAATAATGTCTTAGTTAAGGTTCAAAAGGAAGGGGGGAAACCATTTTCTTGCAGAATCCTAGCAACACAATGAATAATTTTGCATCCCGGCCTGTGCATTGTTGACTTCATTGTGCTTTGCACAGTCCACTGATCATGGCAATTATAGCGGACGGCAGAATTTACCAGCAAGAGGGTTGTCTCTCAGTTCAGCAACACCAGAAGGAGCAAAAAAAGGGGAGGTGAGAAAATGGGGAGCTTTTAATGGGCTTCCAGAGATTACGCAGCTAGCGGCCGCCTTCCCTGCTCTGGAGACTGTATTATTTCATTGTATTTCACTGACCCAGCGTTCTGCGTGCAGCCATATTTGCTGGGACAGAAAAGCTACCTGATTTCCCTTAGTATGGTAGGTATTGGGCAAGGGACTAGGTACAATTCAAAATAGGTGTGGATTAAGGCCGGGGTGGAGGGAGAGGCAAAGAATCCATCAAAAAATTTATAAGCCTTTGGGGAAGACATCAAGAATTGTCCTCTAAGCCAAAGGTGTAGAACCTCTTCCAGCTTCAGAGTCAAATTCTAGTCCAGAGAAGTTTTGAATGGCCGTATTTTCCCTGGGGTCAAAGGAAAAAATGGAAGGGACCCCAACATTTCAAGATCTTAAGGCCCTAGAGTTCGAAAGAGACCTCAAGGGCCCTCCAGTCCAACCCCATTCTGCCATGCAGGAAAGCACCATCCAAGCACTCCCTTTGACAGATGGCTATCCAGCCTCTCTTTAAACACTTCCAAAGAAGGAGACTCCACCACGCTCCGCTCAGGCAGCAGCAGATTCCACTGTCAAACTGCTCTTACTGCCAGAGGAGTTCTCCCTAGGGTTTAGGTGGAATCTCTTTTCCTGTAGTTTGAAGCCATTGCTCCTTGTCCTAGTCTCTGGGACAGCAGAAAACAGGCTTGCTCCATCCTCCATATGGCATCCCTCCAAATATTTCAACATGGCTATCATGTCCCCTCTTAACCCTCTCTTCTCCAGGCTAAACGTACCCGGCTCCCTAAGGCTCTCCTCACAGGGCTTCATGGTTTCCGAGCCTTCTACCATTTTAGTCGCCCTCCTCTGGACACGTCCCGGCTCGTCAACATCCTTCCTGAATTGTGGTGCCCAGAACTGGACACAGATTTCCAGGTGGGATCTGACCAAACCATTTTAAGAAGGCAAAAAGCTTATCCGCTTGATGCCTAAACTTCTCAAAAGAGGCATTGCTTACAAGCCTCTGAATATCAACTTCTGGGAAACAAGAGCAGGGAAAGCCACTGGTACTCATGTCCAGTTCAGTACTTGGAAAAGTTACTTTGTTTGGAGTGACATTCCAAGAAGCCCCCAGCTGGCACTTCTAGCTGTCAGCCGTGCTGGCTCTGGAAACTTGGAACTGTGGTTTGCGAATGCAACTTTTCAAAGATCTGCTCCAACTTGTGGGCTTCCCATTCGTGCAGCCAACTGAGCAGGACAGAAAACATGATGCTGGACCGGATCGGCCTTCGGTCTGATCTAGCTCTTCTGGTGTCCCCCATCCTCACAGAAAGGGAAAATTACTAAAACGCATCTTTGAATTCTCTGCCCTGATCCCCCCCCCCTTTTTTAAAATGTCTTTAAAGTACATTGTTGGAGTGCATAAATTTGCCTGGGTTGCCAACATGTAGAACAAGAAATTACAAGAGGTGCTGATGGATTTCCTTTTGATTTTTTAATGATGCTAATAAGGGCTTCAGAAGCATTTGAGAAGGTGGAAGGTAGTTTTCTTTTTAAAAAAAGAAGAGGAGGAGGAAACACTTTTAAAAGCCTTTTCCGATCTCAGTTTTGAGAGCTTTTCTCCCTGAGGTACCAAGCGTTCACAGTGTCTCTTTGGAGAAAGCCGTTGGCAAACGACGCAGGTTAGCGAGGAAAAAATTCAAGGCACATCTCAAATCTAGCATGCAGCCAGCAAGTAAAGAAGCAGTCTGCATTTCAGTTCAGCGGGAAGGTCTACCTGGGATTATTTTGTTGCTGAGATGTACTTTCAAGTCTACTTCAACAGAGGGGGACCCTACAAAGGAGAGACTTCCAGAACAGCCTCTTATTAACTGCCCTGCTCAGGTCTTGCAAACTCGGGGCAACAGCCATGGCTTCCTGGATTGAATTTCTCCACCTACAGTGAGGTCTTCCTCTTTTCCTAGTCCTTCCTGTTTTCCCCAAACACTATTGTCTTTTCCAATAAACCACATCTTCTGATGCTGTGCCCAAAGTATGACAACATGTTGTCCTCTTTTTCTGCTCCATCCCGTCTTCCCCAGCATTATTGTCTTTTCCGGGGAGTCCTTGTCTTCTCGTGATATGTCCAAAGTACGACAGCCTCAGTTAAGTCATCTTAGCTTCTAGGGAGAGTTTAGGTCTGATTTGTTCTTGGACGGATTTATCTTTTTTCGCAGTCTAGGGTACCCATAGAGCTCTCCTCCACAGAAAGATTTCCTGTAAATTTCCTTCCCTCTCCAACTGTCACACCAATATTCAGAAATCAGGAATAGCATGGCTTTGGTATTCAGCGATATATCTCTGTGCTTGACCCTGGGATTATTATCTGAGATTCTTATTAGATGGGATTACTGTTTAAGATTACCTGAACCTGGAGTTTGGAAACATTCATTTTGGAGCTCTCAGGATTCCTCAGACACCATGTCCATTAACCACGCTGGTTAGGGAATTCTGGTAGTTTTGCTCTCAGCAAGTAATTTTGCTAAACTCGGGATAAACCATCATTAAGGCTACCTGCTGACTATTGACTCATGGCAACCCCATGAATTTCATTGGATTTTCTCAGGCAGAGGATTCTCAGACGTGATTTTGCTAGATCCTTCCTCAGAAATGGAGCCTCCAACACCTGGTATTCCTTGGTGGTCTCCTATCCAAGTACAAACCTGGACTGACCCTACTTAGCTTCCAAAATCAGATGAGACCTAGTGCATCAAGGCATACTTTCTCTTTAAATGTTTGATCCAGTTCTGGTTTCTGGGGAATTATGAGATTTGAATAGCACTTGATTATTATTTCTGGTGTTGGTTGTGAGAGTATGTTTGAGATAGATGACTAAAAATCAAACCAAAGATACTTCTCCCAAGCTTGCCCTGGAGCAACCATCAGCCAGGCCTTTCAGCTCAGCTCATCCCAGCCTCTCTGATTTGTCCCTCTTTGGCACCGAGGTGCCATGTCCTTCAGGCCTTTTGGCCAAGAGGGAGAATTTCTAGATTCAGGGGCTTAAGACCCTAACACCACGTGGCCTAAGCCTGGAGGAAAATACCATCGTCTGCTGAAAATCGTGAAAATCGTGCTCTCAGTAGCCACCCTGGATGCAGCTGTTTCACCTTCAGCAACAGAAGGAGGCAGAAGCCAAAACGTGTCGCCCGTTTGGCATTTTCTTAGTTCTGCTTTAATTTTGCACGCACTTGGGAAAGAGTTGGGTGAACATATTTTAGCTCAGCAAACAAAGGAATCAGCTCAATATTCAAGTTTCGGTCATCATTAATGGGCCGTTCCTTGGACACGGCCCTGATCGTTCCTTCTCTCTGGCCGCTTGGTGGTCTCAACTCTCGTCCCCCTTTCCACCAGGTGGCAGCACATCAACGCGCAGCTCTCCCCGAAGGTGCGCTCGTTTGACGCGGCTTGCCTATCCATACCTAATTAGAAACAGCAGGAAAGGAAGGCTTCCGCGGGCGAATAAACAGATTACTTGTTTGGGTGTCTCTCTTCCACTTTCGTTGTATTAGCCACAAGATGGGAAGCCGACTGTGTTTCAGGATGATCGGCTCCCCGTCTCTGGATCCTGGAATAATTTGGCCAATGGATGGAAATCTGCCACAGTGTTTTCATCATTATTGCTGGAGCGGGAAAGAAGCGTCAGACTTCTACCTATCAGCAATCCATATGGCCCCTCAGAGGTCCCTCCCTAAACTGCAAACCACAGGATTCCATAGGAGGTTGGAAGCGGAATAATAGCGCTACAACAAGCTAGTGCGGAAACGGCTCTTGTTTTTGGTTTTCCTACTAGTATCACTATTTGTCAATTACTTTAAGCATCCATTGTAAAACAGGTGGATTTCAAAGAAAACACTCCAAATTCTGTCAGGGATTGGGCAACGTAGCCCCTTTTAGGGTTTCTCTCTGAGCCTTTTGGTAGGCCAGCAATATCAGTAGTAACTTGGCGTAAAAGAATAGAAACCTCATTAAGCAGGATATTGATTTGTGGAACCCTAGAACCACAGACAACCCAGATTCCTGCCAAGAAAGGCAATCATTTCACTTGATCTTAGGTGCCAAGCCACATTTAAGCAGGACCATGCGAATGGACCTTCTCGGACTGGGGACGGTTCGTGTCTTAACAGCAGAAGCTACTGAGGGCAAACCAGAGTGTGGAAAGGCGATGTTTTGGAGCACCCAGAATTGACTTCGCAGGCTGGGCAATTAAAAAAAGAAACTTTTCCGAGCTCTGGTGCCAGTAGGGATTGGGAGATAAGGTTTCACCACTTTGTGTAGCTTTCCCTCTTCCTGACTGACGAGCAAGAAGAGAACACACCCAGCAACGCACAACGAAGTACAAGGAAACCAGGAGATGGCATAGACACCGGCCGATCCGGCAGGGTATAGCTGCAAGATCCGGCATTGTGATATAAAGTCTTTGTGCTTCTTTTTGGCCTGCAATGTGGACTTCCTTTGGCTTGTGCTGCTGAAGCCTGGATGGTCCACAGCTGTCTTGAGAGCTTCTCCTGACCTTCTGACACCACCAATACCTTTCCCTTGCTGTTCTTTTGAAGGTCATCAGCACCTAGTTCTCTTTATCTGCCATTCCTGCTTTTCTGTTCTTTCACACTAGGCTTGTGGCCCATAATTCTTTATTCCAAGAGTTCCTTTCAGAGTTCATTTCCTCAAGCTCCTGCAGTTGTTCAGCCTTCCATTTTAATGCTTTCCTCTCCTCCGTCCTGTGTGTGCGCGCTGCCATTTCCCATCACCTCTCCGGATTGTGCCGGCTGAACTCTTTTCACTTCTGTCTAAACCTTGCTCAGATCTCCCAACGTTTCATCAGCAGGCAAAACACGGTCCAAGGACGTGATACTTGTCAGTGTGGCTTTGAACTTAGACCAGAGCTGCTGAAAAGAGGTTTTGCTAAGCAGATTCTGGCCTGCAAGAGATAAAGTGGCATCGGCACACAATATGTATTTGAAAAATTCCATCTCTTTTTTTTTCTTCACTTAAAACTGGCCTGCGAGTTCTCATGTCTTGCAATTGATCAAGCAAGGTAGGTAGGTTTGGCAGATGATTGATTGGCTGATTGATTGTAAGACAGACAGACATAATAGATAGGTAGGTAGATAGATTGATAGATTGACGGAATATATAGGACAGGAATGCAATATAAAGTGATAGATGATAAAGAGAGATACATATGCTATGGATGGATGATGGGATAGATAGCAGATTTAATTTATTTTTATTTCTTTAAAATACTTATATCCTGCCTTTTGCCACAGGGTCCCAGGTGGCATACAATATAAAGAATTTTAAACCCTCTAGAGTAAACAAACAGGTAATTTAAACAAGATAAAACATATGGAACACAGCAAGAATTAAAATCACACAAGAACTACATTTTTAAAACCATGTACGTGAGCACCAGTGTGGAATAGTTGTCTTGATCTGAAATGTCTCCCAGCCTTGGACCTCATTTGAATATGGAAATGCCTCGGACTTAAATAGCTGCTTACATGCAATGCTTTCACTGTAGCGATGACTTACAAAGTTAATGTGTGTTTGACATTTTGTCGTAAATTATGGCTTACTTAAAATGTCTTTTTGATGGAAAGCTGACTCATGTTAAAATGCCCTGTGCTGCAAAAAGTTATTTTTCTCTTGTTAAAACGCTAAGTTTTTAAGCAGAGCACACAAAAAATGCTTAACATGACCAAGTTCAAAGAATTATCCCTGGCATAATTAAGACGAAACAAGGGGAGAGGGAAGCACAGTCTCCACCAGAGGTGGGAGAACTTCCTCAGTATCCAGGGTGCGGGATCTTCTGGGAATCTCTAGCAGGCCCAACCTTCCTCTGAAAAGGTCTATGGGGGACATGTGGAGATTAAACAGACAGAAGAGAGAAGTTGGAGGTGAGCATGACCACAGCAGGCATCTCACAAAATATGATGGAAAAGCCTCATTAGATGGGACAAGTCCATCCATCACGACTTGCCTTGAGCTTGAACCTTCTCTGCCTTCATGGAGGCTCAGATGATGAGGGAGATACAGGTTCTCCCCTTCCGAGAGGAACCTTGTCAGTCATTTCCACCATGTTGTCCCAGTCCCAGGACAGGGTCCGTCCACTTACCTCTGGTTCTGAGGCTTGCTTCCTTCTTTCTGACATGCCAAGGTGTCCAGTGGTGTCTCCATCATCTGGTGATGGAAGCAGACAAGGGTTCCGGAAGGAGAACCTTCAGGTTCACCACTACAGGGGTGAGAAATTGTCTTGCATTGAAGAGCACACTATCCTATGGGACTTGTGACTGGTTGCACCCTCTCCCATGTGAACTCATAAAGTTTTTCTAATAAAAAAAGAAATCATTACAAAGCTACTGTTGCGGCTTGTCTGCTGGTAGCCCCATGGTGTGTGTGATACGGCCGTGTGCTTTAACCCAAAGAAGGTCTTTATTCAACCAGGAAGAAAACCAGTTTATTTTCTGGTTGGAAACCAAAGGCATCTGCTGAATTTGAAACAAACTAGGGGCGGGAAGAAACGACATGGACACACTTGTGTCTCTTTCCAAAAATGGGGGATTTTGGAGAGAGAGATGTGAATAACCGTATGCATGTATGGTTCAGTTACAGTTATTCACACCTCTCTCTCTCTCTCCATGGAGTAGTGATTTGAGCATTTAACTATGGACCCTGGAGACCACAGTTGAATTCCCTGCTCAGCCATGGAAACCCACTGGACGACCTTGGGTGTGTCACACACTCTCAGCTCCAGAAAACACCACGATAGATTCACCTTTGGGTCTCCATATAACTTGGAGGCACACAACAGTCATTGAACCCTGAGTGTTTAAGCCTTCTGTTATACTGAAAACATGCCAACAATTTTATATGTATATATTTAATTTTACTTCTATCGATTGCCATTTTCTGCACCTTTCCCTGGCTCAACACAAGGGCGTGTGCGCTCTGTACTGAGCAACGGAGGAAAAAAGATTTGCATAAGAATGGAGAGGTTTATGCAAAGAAGCAATTAAAAGGAGGACTTAATCTGGGCTGCCGTAATTGCAGCTAAACTCCAAAGGACCGGAGATGGAGGAGGAAGAGGAGGGGAAAGGGGATGAAGAAGAGCAGGAGAAAAGGATGGAGAGGAGGATGGAGGAGAACAAAGGGCAGAAGAGGAAGGAGGACGAGGAGGAGGGAAGCCAAGGAAGAAGAAATGAGGAGAGAGAGAGAGAGATTCACCCCGAAATCCGCTAACTCCCTACAGTGGAAGGTTGAATGCAAGAGCAAAACGCGCAGAGCAAGCTTGTAGTATAATCAGCCCCCTGTATTTGGGAGAAGTTAATTGCAAATGAGCCCAGTGGGAAATGTTTTCATCTTCTTTGGTCTGAAGCCCAGGTGTGTTTCGTTTTGTGCTTTGGGCTGCGTTAACATCTCCTCATCAACCAGAGCATCTAGCGAGTTCTCTGGAACAGGGGGATTTTAAAAAAAGCCCCCGTCCTCCAGAAATACAAGGTGGGCCAACAAGGGGCAGGATCCCATCAGGGTCTTAGATGCATGTAAGTTTCCAGGCGGAAGCGACGGGACACTTTGGTCAGATGTAGACGATCTGGTTGAGGAAGCGGCGCCGCCCCCGGGGAGGCATTGCACCGCAAAGAGTTGTGCTGTCGAACCCTGACGTAAGGTCTTGTCCAACGAATTGCAGTTCCTTGTCCCGGTGGGACTCTGAGCTGAGAGCCCTGGGGAAGGCGTGAGTGTGACCAAAGAGGCAGGTGAGCAAAGGCGATATCCGTGTGTCCTGAGCACAACTTGAAACGACGCCAGTGTGGGCATTCTGAAATTAATGGACTGCAGCATTAGGCCATCAGGCTATGTGCCCATATGGGCCCCCCGTTATCCGTCCAGCTCCCCACCCACGGCTTAGGACCACAGCTATGGATCCCCCTACAGCACAGGGTGGGTAAAGGGTGGCCCTTGGGGCACAGATGACCCCCAAATTCCCTCGAACTCTGCCCAGTTGAAAAACCACCCCACCAGGCTGTGTCTCATAAGGCAAGCAGCATGGCCTCTCAAAATCTTCCCTGGTTTGGATTTTAGTCCGAAGCAGAGAATTAATCCCCTTGGCTGCGATAGTTGTTGTGTGACTTTAAGCCTTTTCTGACTCATGGTGCCCCGAAGGCAACGCTATCACGGGGTTTTCTGAGGGCCGAGAGTGTCTGACATGCCCAAAGTCACCCAGGGGTCGCCACGGCCTTTCTCCAATGCTCAAACCACTATGCTGTGCTGGCCCCCGTGTGCCCCTAAAGAAACCACACCTGGTCCCCGACCCATTGATGTCTGGTGGCTTGTTGTGTTTCACCTTTTCCAGGTTTTGGAAGATACTTCTAATGAACGCAAATAAACCAATACAGCTTACTAAATAGGTCTTCTGTCACTGAAAGGACTACCTTCACAAACCGCTTACCCCCTGGGGTCTCCGTCAGTCTAATTTCCCCCCTTTAGCAAGTCCAAAAGCGCTTTGGTCTCTACCTTTGCAAGCCGGAGATCCGTCGAGAAGGCTCAAGGCATTTTAGAAAAGGTGGGGGGGGGAATGGTGCTCCTTTGTTGCTAAAAGCCCGTCCAAACTCACTCACGCACTCTCCCCTACTTGGATCAATGGAAAGATGAGTCTTGACACCAGAGAATGAGTAATGGGATCACGCATTGTGGGCAGCCCATGCTAAAGGCGGCGCATTGTTTTCGAGAGTGTTTCCATAAATATTTCAGGCTACAAAACCATAAAAGCCCGTCTAGGCAGCGTTATAAAAATTAAGGATGCTAACTCGGAAAACTGGCAGTTGCTCCAAAGGGGAGGGGACTCGTTTCTCTCCATTTTGTTTGCCGTTACGAGACCCCGCCATAAGGACAGCTGGGCGTTCAGTTCGGCCAGAAGAGGCCCGGGTTCCGATCACCCCACGGCCATCAGGGTCACTGCGTAAGTCACAGTCTCTGTGCGCCCAGCCTCCTCCACGGAGCAACTGCAAGAAGGGAAAGAGATTATTATTCTTCTCAGCCAGAATTCTTCACTGTGCTCCACCTTATATAACTTTACGCAGAGTTAGTTGTGTAGCAGAACCCTCCTAGTGATTTGCAAAGACTTATAGCGCGGCACCAGCAGGAGCGCCCCAGTGTGCATCGGTTCCATTGCACAGCAGTCCCAATCCACAACGGTCCGAATATGCAATGATCGTTTGGCCGACTTCCCCGAGTAGAAGCGTCATTCCTTGCTGAATACGGACATTGTGAAACTGCTCGGCTCTATTTCCTGCACATATTAAGTCCATTTGCAAAGAATTCTGGCCATTGTCATCACCATCATCACGGTTCTTGTTGTGTTTATTTATACAGTGCCATCACTCTACATGGTGCTTGATAAGTTTAAAAAAAGAAAAAAAACAGGCAGCTCTGCCAAAGGTGTACAATATGATAAACACACACACACACACACACACACACACAACAGGGTTGAGCAAGGAATGATATAAAACTGTGCAATACATTTGTAACACAAATTATCCAGACACACATTTTTTAAAAAACACAATGCAATATAATGCAAAGCAAACTGGCAACTAACCAAAATACCCTAAGTAAGGCCTAGAAATGATGCTCTACAAGGAGTAGCTTCGGGAGACGGGTATGTGCGGCGTGAGTAAGAGAAGTAAATATGAGAGCTGTGTTTCAGTATTTGAAGGGATGTGATACAGAAGACGGAGCAAGCTTGTTTTCTGCTGCTCCAGAGACAAGGACAAGGAGCAACGGATTCAAACTTCAGGAAAAGAGATTCCACCGCAACCTGAGGAAGAACTTTCTGATGGCGAGAGCAGTTTGACAGTGGGAGATGCTACTGCCTCAGTGGAGCGTGGTGGGGTCTTCTTCTTTGGAGGCTTTTAAGCAGAGGTTGGATGGCCGTCTGTCAAAGACGGTATATTCCTGCATGGCAGAATGGGGTTGGACTGGGTGGCCCTTGGGGGTCTCCTCCAGCTTTAGGATCCTATATTAGACTGATTCTTAAACTGGTAAAGAAGTTGACTAAGCAACTGAGTCCTATCCCCAAAATAGGGTCCTCCCCTCAGATATTTCCTATACAGTTTGCACTACAGCCCACCCTGGATTCACTATCTCACTAACATGGAATTACGAACTTTCAAAGGTTTAGTGCTGCTCCAAGGCAACAACAGCATTTGTAGTATATTTTTGTGGGTTCTTTTAAAAAAAAGAAGTTGGAAGAAAAACGACCTCCAACTGATACTATAAATTTCCAAAGTATTCAGGCTTTTACTTTTCCAGACAAATGAAGCCATTTGTGTCAGACGTAATGAGCATTAGGAAAATAAATCCCATGCATTTCATTTTCAAGGATGGGGGAGCATTTCAGTGTCTTTTTTATTATAATTTATTATTTATCTTAATTATTTCCTAATTGCTGCAAAATTTGCATTTTAATAGATACCCAGATGATGGAGCTAGAATACAGATATTTTTTGGAAAAAAGCAAAGAAATCTGAAACTTTATTGATGTGCTGATGGAGGTTTGCAAACCAGTTGAAAGGACAACACATTTCGTTTATGGCCCCTGTGCAATGGTTACACTTGTGGAACTCCACCTCTGCAACCATCAACAGAATAGGTCTGTTTCCCAATGGCCAAATGCAGGAGTAAAGGATTTTACGCGTGTGTAGGACACCAATAGGATTCTGGCTACACAGATGTTTCATGCATACTTGCAGCGGGCATTGGACCCAACACTGGGTCTTTCCTTGAGTTGCTGATGCTTTTAATCACCAAGGATTTTAAAAAGCAGGATGGGAACAGACAGATATTAAGAATGGAACTTCTGCCATCTGTGAGTCCGGCCACATTTCTGGCCAGCGTCCAACCTCTTTAAAATTAATTGCATAGCAAGATCAAAACAGAGAAGGGAAGGAGACAAGAGGCTGGTACTCTCAAATAGCTGTAGACACGAGTCCCTTCTTGCATGCTAAACTCGCCAGCCGGCTGCACCGGGTCATTTATCTTTCCTTATCAAAATTCTGCTGCTACGAAGCCAAGGCCGAGAAACTCCAGAAGGCTCATTGAAGACTTAACGTAAGCTAAGACAAAGGAGCTCTCAACACATTACAGGGTGCTGGCCTCCAACATAGTTTGTTGTTGCCATTTGCCCTCGAGTTGATGGCGACTTATGGTGACCCTCTGGAGGAGAGATCTCCGAGAGATTGAATCTAACCACCTGTAATGCAGTCTTCCTCTCTTCCTTCTGCTTTCCCCGGCATTACGGTCTTTTCTGATAAGACGTATCATCGGATCATATGTTTCAAAAGTATCACAGCCTCGTACATTGTTGTTTGCCATCAGATTGATTTTGACTTACGGCAACTCTATGAATGAGGCCACCAAGATCTTGAGGCAACAAAAGTCCTGCTCAGGTCTTCCAAATTAAGGACCATGGCTTCCTCGATTGAATTCATCCACTTACCGCATGTTCTCCCTCTTTTTTTTAACTGTCTTCCACTTTCCCCAATGTTATTGGCTTGTCAAATGTGTCAGGTCTTCTTATGATACAGAATCATAGAATCTCAGAGTTGGAAGAGACCCCAGGGGCCATCCAATCCAAACCCCTTCTGCCATATAGAAATAGGCAATCAAATCATTCCCTTAGACAGATGGCCATCCAGCCTCTGCTTAAAAGCTGCCAGAGAAGGAGACTCCACCACGCTCCATGGAGGCAGGAGCAGATTCCACTGTTGAACCACTCTTACCCTCAAGAAATCCTTCCTAATGTTTAGGTGGAATCTCTTTTCCTCAAGTTTGAAGCCATTCCTCCGTATCTTGGTCTCTGGACACCATCAAAGCACTCCTGACAGACGGCCGTCCAGCATCTGTTCAGAAACCTCCGAAGAAGATGACTCCACCACACTCCCAGGCAGCTTATTCCATGGTTGAACAGCTCTTACTTCCAAAAGCTTGGGTGGAATTTCTTTTCCTGACGTTTGAAGCCATTGGTCTGTGTCCTAGCCTCTGGAGCAGCAGAAAACAGGCTTGCTCCATCTTCCATACGACATCCCTCCAGATACTTAAACATGGCTATCATGTCGTCTCTTTATCTTGTCTTCTGCAGGCTACCACTTACCCGGTTCCCTAAGATGCTCCTCAGAGGGCTTCGTGGCTTCCAACTGACAGCCTCAGCTCAGTCATCTTGGCTTCAGGGAGAGGTCGGGCTTGATGTGCTCTTGGACCCACTCCTTTGTCTTCTTACCAGTCCAGGGTATCTGTAGAACTCTTCTCCAGCACCACATTTCAAAGGCGCTGATTCCCATGCAACTACCCAAGGAGTGTTTGTGGTGGTCCAAAATCACAGTCCGAAAGACCTCTTCTTGAAAAGCCTCTGGTGAGTGAAAGTTCCACTTAGTGCCTCAAAGGAATCGGTCCCAGCTTTTTGGTTTCAATCCCCAACATCCCCTCAGCGTAGCATAAATATCCACACATGGGGACAATCTGCCTGACCACTACGCGCCCCCATGCGGGACAGCAACAAATGTTGATGACTAGATGCCGTTGCCCGGTGCAGAAAACATGACACACAAGCATGGCGCAAAGTATAATGCATAATTATATGCATTATAATGCAATAACCACGATCCAAAATATAGGAATGCACAACCACAATACACAATGTGGAGTGCACAACCCAGTGCAAGGTATAGGGCAAACAACTGCGATGCACAAGGCAAAGTATAGAAGACACAACCGCAATGCACAGGATAGAATGCACAAGCACAATGCAAAATGCACAATGTACAACTTGCAAAGACAGGGCACAGAGGAACACGCTCCCTGCACAGCTTCACTTCCACCATTGGCAGCAGAATGTGTCCACTAGGCAATTATGAAGGTAGCGTAGCCACGCGTTATGTGCCTAAGAGAATTCCGACCTTTTTTTAGTGGCTTATTTTGTTTGTTACTATTCATACCTGGTTGCCTCTAGCTAGGGAGGACCCTTTAAGGTCAGGATCTTTGCCACTTTTTGTTTAACGAGGGGGAACTTCCAAGACCTTCTGGTGGGTCCATGAATCCACCACCCAAGGTCAACTCTTTCTCAGCCAGCTCTGCTTAATTCATCCTTTCCCCCTCCGTAGGACGATAAGGCTCTTCCACGCCACTGCTACAAACCAGGATTTCTCAAAACTTTTCCATTTTATTAGTCTAATCACATATTTTTACAGTCACTCTGCTGTGTCAAATAACCTTCAAAAAATTGGCTTCCTCCTTCCTCAACTGTGTATTGGCAAAAATCAATCCCAACGAGCTCAGCTGTAAGTATAAAGATTTACTGTTTATTATAAAAGCTACTTGATATTCTCCTGGAATTTCAGCAAACTTCCTCCTGGGGCCCAGCTGCCCTGCCAAGATCTTCTTTCCAATTAACAAGCTTGTGGGTTTTTTTCTCTCTTTCAAATCCAGTTATGGCAGGGCGGCAATCATGGAAGCCTCCAGAGGTTGTTGGACTTCAGTGCCCAGCGTTCCTCAACGTCGGCTGTGTGGGCAAGGTCTGCTGGGAGTTGAAGTCTCACAAAATCTAGAGGTCCACACATTTCCCACCCCTGTCTTATTGGTGAGTCCGACAGCATGTAGACCCACCGAATCAACTCTTGGCTCTTGTTTTAACCCATTCCTGACTGCTCTGCCTTTGGAAATTGTTCATCAAAATGTTGCATCCAGACAGCTGACCAGGGTTGGTTGCAAGGGACGTATGATTTCCTTGTTGAAGCAGCTCCACTGGCTATCAGTGCAGATTCTGAGCAAAATTCAGATTGATGAATATGAGCTTTAAAACCCTACATGGCTTGGATCCTAAAGACCGTACCTCCTCTTCCAACCTGGCTCAAGTTTTAAGATCTCTGAGGGAGGGTTTTCTCTCCAGTCCACCACCTTCTCGAGAACATTTGATGAGGACAAGTGACAGGGCCTTCTCAGTGTCTCCTCTCAGGCTGTGGAACTCTACTCCACAGGAGGCCCAGTGAGTCCCCTCTTTCCTCTCTTTCTGCTGCCAGGCAAAAACCTTCCTATTTCGGAAAGCCTTTGATTCTTAGTCATGTGGCACAAGGGTTTTGAAGGTGGTCAGGCCTGGTTAGAACTTGGGTAGGAGAACACCAAGATGGGATACCAAGGATCATCAGGTAGGATTGGGAAAAGAATACTGCTTGGGTCAATGGAGAGCCACAGCTGCCTGTCAGAGTTGGTGATACGGGGTTAAATAGACCCAACAGCCATCTGAGCGGCTTTCTGTGTGTCTATGGAGAAATCTCCAAGTTTGGTCCCAGCAACATCTTCAGGTACCTCTGGGGAAGGATCCTGCCTGAAACCCAGGAGGGTCAAGGGTGTCTGCCAGAGCTGAAAACATTGAATCTTAAGGACAGAAGAACTATCTAGTCCAACTCCCCTGTCATGAAGGAACACGCTGCAACAGCACTCCTGGAGAAGGCTCATCTAACCTCTGCTTAAAGATCTCCAAAGATGGAGAGGCAGACCCTTCCACCGTTGAACATCTCTTCCCGTCAAGAAGGTCTCCTTGACGTTTAGGTGGAATCTCTTTTTCCTGTCATTTGATTCCCTTTGTCCATGTCTGTTTTCTGGAGCAGCAGGAAACAAGTTTGTCCCATCTTCTACATGATGTCTTCTTAGAAATTTAAAGATAGCTGTACCACCTCTCAGGCTTCTCCAAGCTAAACACATCCAGCTCTCTAAGTCCTTGCCCACATGCCTTGGTTCTCATACTTTTCACCATCCTGATCACCCATCCAACGTCACGTTGTAGCCCCTCCATATCCTTCTCGAATCGTGGTCCCCAGAACCGACCAAAGCAGAGCAGAGTGGGACAACTCCTTATCTCAGTCTGGACACTATAGATGGCCTGGAGCAGCTTCGTAGGTTACTAATTTAGAGAAATGTTTTTATTTGAATTGTTTCTGCCGTGCCAGCCTAGCCCATATATAAAGCAGGGGGAGATCTCGAGTACTTTCAAGACTAATCTTAGCAATTAAACATTTTTCTAACATAAGTGGGTTGTTTTAAAGGAGGGGGGAAAAAATCCTCCTGAAGAACAGTTATTGCAAAACATACCATTAAAGGAAATAATTCAATCTTATTACAAATTACAGCATGGTGAGCAGAAAAATATATTTGCAAGTAATTACAGTGCAAACACAAACAAACAGAGAAAGGGTGTTGCATATTAAAATTTAGTGCATTTAAAACTATAATCCATCATAAATGAAGGAATTATCTCCTAACCTGGCACCACGGGAATGGGTATAGAAGTTCGTGGGCCGTGGGTCTAAAATAAGATATTGTTGGTGTGGTGGTGGATCATTTTAAAGAAGAAAATATTTGGAAGGAATGAGTGGGTACACCTCAAAATTTCATTGTCTGGAGGTGCAAATTATTGGTTGGATCCTGTTTCTGAACTGAAGTGATGAATTGGAGAAGACACGACAAAATACAACAGGGCAGATTCATCTTTGACAGCTGTCCGGATACTCAGATAGTGTCTCAGTGGAGGAAAGCGATGGTACCACTCTATTCTGCTTTGGTCAGACCCCACCTGGAGTCATCCTCTGTCCAGTTTTGGGCACCACAGTTCAGGAAGGATATGGACAAGCTGGAGTATGTCCAGAGGAGGGCGACCAAAATGGTAGAAGGCCTGGAAACCATGAAACCCTATGAGAAGTGACTTAGGGAGCTGGAAATATTTAGCTTAGAGAAGAGAAGGTTAAGAGGTGACGTGATAGCCATGTTTTAATATTTGAAGGGATGTCATATGGAGGATGGAGCAAGCCTGTTTTCTGCTGCTCCAGGGACTAGGACATGGAGCAATGGCTTGCATCTCCAGGAAAAGAAATTCCACCTAAGCTTTAGGAAGAACTTCTTGATGGTAAGAGCTGTTCAACCATGGAATAAGCTGCCTGGGAGTGTGATGGAGTCATCTTCTTTGGGGGTTTCTGAACAGAGGCTGGATGACCGTCTGTCAGGATTGGTTTGATAGTGTCCCCCATGCATGGCAGAATGGGGTTGGACTGGATGGCCCTGGGGTCCCTTCCAACTCTATGATTTACAGACGTCCATCCTACCATCTCTCAGTCTTCTCCAGGTTCAGCAAAGCTTGGTCTTGCCTTCTCTTTCCCCTTTATTTCTCCTTTTTAATTCATAATGATCCTGTTTCTATGTCTTAGAGAGCTCCACAGCTGCTTTCTTGGCACTGAACAAACATTAGAGAAGCAGCCAGGCAGTAACGTCCTCTTGAGATTCCCAGCTGGGAAGAAGAACCGAGACTGCAAAAAAAATGCAGAGAGAAGGGCAGGTGAGCCGAAAGCAGTCTGCAGATAAAACTGAGCGGGAAGTTCACAAAGCCTTTGACATCTGCAAATATATTTGATATTTCAGCCCAGTCAATGGCAGAGAAGGGAGAACAATACCATCGAGCTGGCAAGAGCTCCTGAGATGTCGGAGCACTGAGCAAAAGCATGTTTTACAAAGCTTTGGCAAAGACGCCCAGGGTCTCATGCCAACGCAACCCTATCAAAAGGATTAAGAGGATCTGCACAGTTCTGGGATGGATACATTTGGAGAGAGCGTCTCTCTTTTCTAAAATGGTTCATAAATTTCAGACCCAATCATTTTGTGGCTGCCGAATGGTGAACTCTGCTCAATAGCACTGTGAAGTAATTCAGCAGTGGGGCCAAATGACTTTCCAGGATGATCTGAACAAACTTCCAGCTTGCCGAGTCCTCCAGCTCTTCGTCTGCGTGCAAATGGCACTTCTCCACCACTCCGGTCCAGGCAGGTGTCCAGAAGATTTCATTGTGACAGTGTAAGAAAGAGTTCAGCAACTGAGGCATCCAAGGCCCCTTTCAAGGAAGCTGCTGGCTTGGATAGGGATGGGAAGAACATTCCCAACTACCTGTTCCCAGGTGAAAAGAAAGGGTTTCCCAACAGTTGGGAAACTCCATCGGGAATAATAATAGAACAGTGACAATCATGCACAATTTTCTCCCAGCATGCAACATCTCAAAGTGTTGTGTTAGAGTTGAACTTTTGTGGATTTTAGCTCTTAAACCAAGACGTGGGAGGAGCTTAAGCAATGAATTTACCAGGCTTGCCGAATTCATACACTGTCTTAGATATTATGAAAGGAGGGAAACTATTGACTTCAGTTAAGGCTGCTGCTTGGTTATTTCAGTGGTTCAGTTACCAGGGCCCCCATAAGCCCTTGGGGATCTCACAGTTTTCAGTCTGTGACCCCTTTCGAAAGTGCCGGGATCTCCACGGCATTGGGTATCCTGGAGCCTTTACGATCTTGGTTGCCCTTCCTCAGGCAGCTTCAAGCGTCTCTGGATTTGGGGATCATCCAGTGATGTGGATGGCGAATGTCTCATCCCAGCTGGTTAAGAGAACCAGTTAGCCATCGGCACCAAGGACAGTTCCGATTGGGCCTCTTGGGTGGAAATTATGTGGTTGACAGGCCACAAACAGCCCCCACTTGGCCCACTTGGTGGCTCCAGAATCCTTTTGGACCACCAAAATTCTTCTTCTATTTAATAAAAACCCCTCAACAACAGAATTGTACCACCAGCATCCTCCAGGGAACACGATTCTAAAGCAAGGAGTGGGTTACATCCACTACATCTTCTTTTGACCCAACCAAGTGGAACATTCGTTTAAGAAGGAAGGAAGGAGGGAGGGAGGGAGGGAGGGAAGGAAGGAAGGAAGGAAGGAAGGAAGGAAGGAAGGAAGGAAGGAAGGAAGGAAGGAGGGAAGGAGGGAAGGAGGGAAGGAGGGAAGGATGAACAGACCTTCTGGTCACTTTCTGTTTCCATGGAGAAAACAATGTGCTTGTTGTAGGGGGAAGAAAGCCCTTTTACTATGCAGCTATCAGAAGCAGGACCCCTGTCACAACTCTCCATCATACACAACAGATTGCTTGTGGGAGGGGGCTGGAGTACTCCAATTGCCAACAGAACAGCCCCCCATCACTTGGTGCAGATGCTGGCTGTTCCGGAAGGTTTTAGGAGTCGAGTCGGGGGATGATGCACATTTACACTTTTCTAGCTACCTCTGCGGTGCTGGATCTCAGCTAACATTTCTCCTATATATCCACAAAAACAAACAACAGTTAAAAATATTATAGAATATTGAGACTATCCCTAGCATGGGGATACAGAGAGGCCAACATGTTTCAGTCTGGTAGTATTTAATGGCCTTCTTCGCTGGAATGCAACTTTAAAATCACCAGCAGGGATTCCAAAAAGAGTGTTTTCCTAGCCGTTAAATTTTACCAGGCTGAAATACACTGGGCTCACTGGAAAAATAAAACCATGTTTTTCAACACCGTGAGATTCTATCTCTTCTCTATATCCCTTCACTGGGTGTCACCAGTCCTCTTTGCTTATTACTAGCCTAGGACCAGCAGTCACTGGTCTTTGGCCACTACTCAAGATGGTCCTTGCCACCACCCTTTCTCAAGAAATATATCTTTGCATTTCAAAACACAAAGGATCCAGGACCATCCCAACCACCACAAAAGCCAGTTAAGCCATCGACAAGAGTTAATAGATATTCTTGGCCTGGTAAGATGTCGGGTAAGCCCGTCACTTTTCCAGGATTGTTTGGACAGCTGGCGTGGTGCACGGAGGTGGATTTTGGTGGCTTGTTTATTCATACCAAGCAGGCGAGCTTTGTCACTGTTTTTAATCTGTCCTCCTCATTCCAATTGCCTTCTCTGCATGGTTTCACATTTGTCTCTGCGATCTTAATTTCCCATTTCCTTCTAGCTCTTTTATAACCTATTGCCAATTCCCCCCTTTTTTCCCCCTTTCTTTCTCTTTTTTATTAGGCAGGCTGAAATACTTGTTTCTGGTTCAGCAGGCACAAGTCAAGTGCCTCTCCCAATCACTAGCCAAATTTTGCAAAGACGTTGCTGCTGAGTAGCAAGGAAAGGAAAATAAGAAGGGAAGAGCAGGTGGCTTTTCTTGCTGCACAGCTCCGGGTCTTTCCATTAAGGTGCTCAACACCCAAGGTCCAAACAGGGCCTGTCCTCTGTCCTCCTTGCTGTGCAGTCGAGAGACTTTTTTCCCCTTCTCTGGTGCTGTTAGGACTTAGAGTCATAGACGCTTAGAGTTGGAGGGGTCTGCAAAAGCCATCTTGCCCAATCTCCTGCCGTGTCCCGTGGCACTGGTACTCGTTTATATTAATCCAAGGTGGGATGGGTGGAGAAGGAATTCCTTTAGCCCAGGGCTGGTTGCAGGGCTGCAAGTCTGATGCAGCAGACAAAGGGCTGCATGAACAGGAGTACAGCATCCAGACTGTGGAAAGCAATAGTGGCACTCTCTTTTGCTTTGCTTTTACTCACCCAAAAACCTATGTCTGGTTCTGCGCATTATAGTTCGAGCAGGATATCAGCAGGCTGGAACGTGTTGAGAGATTGGTGGCTGAGATGCTCAGAAGTTTGGAAACCGAAGCCATATGAGGAAGGGCTTAGGAAGCTGGGGATGTTTGGCTTGGAGAAGAGAAGATCGACTTATGGTGAACCTATGGCAGACTTATTGCAGGATTTTCTTGGCAAGATTTGTTCAAGGGGTTTAGCCTTTGCCTTCCTCTCAGTCTGAGAGAGTGTGACTTGCCCAAGGTCACCCAGTGGGTTTCCGTGATGTTTCCACTACGCCACGATGACTCTAGAGGAGGGTACCGTCCTAGAATATTTGGAGGCCAACACAGTCCCTAGGCTTGCTTTATTATTGGTGAGGAAAAGGAAACCACAGAAATCCAAACTTTGGGATCTTTGTCTATGCAAAATGGATGCTGCCCTCCCCCAGTCACTGCTTCTGTGGTTGTAATTAAACTGGGGAAAAAACAGGCCACCCCTGCAAAGCGGGACGTGCCAATCAAGGCTGGCGGGCCGGGAAATCTCAAACGGTGAAAGGACATCAAATGAAGCAGATAATGTGTCATTTGCCAATTAACGTCGTCGACATTTGATTCATTCCTTCACCCTGTAACTCTGGTTTTTATGTCAGCTGGCAATTTCATGCCTCCGAAAATTACACTAATTTGATAGATAGAAAGTTCTGTTTGCCTCCTCTCCAAGAAAAAGGCATTTGCAGGCACCGGCGTGTCAGTTGGTTAAAGAGAAATTAACACGTCAAGAAACTCGGTGCTGAATCACAGATGGGGCAGGAGGGTCAACTTGGTACCAACAGACATAGCGGTTGGTCTTACAGGGGTCTGAAACACCATCACAGGTCATGGGGTAGGACAAAAAGGGAGAGATACCCCCAAAGCGTGCCACCCAAAGCTGGAAGCCTTGCTGGGTTCATTTACAAACCAACCAGTTTCTGAGAATCTACCCAGTTTTGTTCCACATTCTTTTGAATCCTGAGGGCTAGGAACTTGATTTTGCAAGGTGTGCACAATTCACAAGGCCCTTTTGCATAGATTATTGCAGCATCGTGGTCCCAGTTCAGCTGCCATGGCAACATCCTATGGAATCCTGGGGTTTGTTATTATCTGTGCATGCTATAAATGCAGAATAACCACAACCACTGCACTGTGCATGGCAATTTTTGTAGAATATATTAAAACCATAGTTTTGAAGGACTGTGTCCATTTCCTTTCCAATGAGCGCATGCTTGCTAGACCTGTTTATTATGTCTCTAGTCAATGGTGAGGCATATGAGGCTTTTTCTTCAATGACTATAGGGGCATACCCATCTTATACAATTACAATGCTTTAATACCATTTCAAAGACCATGGCTCTATGTTATTGAATCCTAGGATTTGTAGCTCTGTGAGGCAATTAAAATTCTCTTCCACAGAAATCACCAAGGCTGTAGTTCAAAGTAGTGCACCAGAGAATGCCATATATTCCCCCAAACTACAAATCCTAGAATCTCACCAAACTGCAGATCTCACCAAAGAACAAATCCTACAATTGTTAAAGTGGGATTAAACTGCCATAATGGTGCACTGTGGATGCACCCTAATGCTTTTTTTGCCCACAGGTTATAAACCAAACTATCTGTGTTATAAACCACAGGATCATTCTGGGATTTGTAGTGTGGAAACTAAGCAGTTGACTGAAGATTCCAAGAGTTGCAAGTGCAAAGATTTTACTTCTCTGGGCTCTTCTGAAACAGCAATGTTTTAAAAGCATACCGTGCTGGATAGGGCGTAGTTGCACAAAAATAATTTGCTGTCTGAGCATGCTAGATGTTGTAGTACAAAACCCCAATTTGCTAGCTTTTTGAAAGTTGGGCAACTGAAGTAACTTCCCCAAGTGCATCTCTGCTTGAGAGGAGAGCTGCACCATAAGCACATATCGTGCTGGCTGGGTGACTGTGAAAGTTGTAGTGCCAGAAATAATTTCTGGAGTTCTACTCCCCACCACACACACAAAAAAGAAAGGTCTCTGGTCAAAAAAAAAAAAGCAAATCCCTGGCTCTCCTCTTCCAAGTGCCTTGAGCAGCCAAACTTTATTCATGCAAAGTTTTAGCATTTTCTTCTCTGTTTGGGTTCCGGCCTTTATTGTCATGCACTTTCACATCGGTGTCTTTCTGTTTTGATCAAGTTCAGTTGCTGAGGAGACATCATTCGGAGAGCGCGGCCCAGTGAGTCATCATGAGCTCCTGTTTAATCTTTCCCTTTCCCCTCCGGCTGCTTTTCCCTTCGCCTCTTCTTTCCGACAGCCGATAAAACAATGCCGAAACTTCAGGCGGACATCTGAAACAGCGTTTCACTGCCTCGGAACATTGGTCTGCCCAATCTACCTCCCCGGCTGGCGTCAACCCTCTTGGGCTCTGAAGGACAGAAAGATCTCTCCATCAGCTTTCAGCTCAAGGACGGGTAAGTGGCTGCCCACCAGATGTTGTTGCGACTGAGCAGGGATTCGAACCCTGCTCCTCAGAGCCATAGTCCAATGCTCAAAGCACTACATCATGCTGGCTTTATGTTAGCCCGAGCGACAACCATATTATCCTTCCACTCCTGGCCCAAACTCCTGGAGATACGGCAATCCTTGCCCAACGCTTTTAGTGAACACAAGTACGGAGATGGCTAGCTTATCTTCTTCACTATGGCAGAGACTGAGATTGTGTAGCTTGTAGCAGATGACCAAAGGAACAGAGCACAGAATCGGGCGGCGAAGTGGCACATTTGCAGTTGAGAAATTTCCTCGTTGCTGTTCTTGTCCAACACTTTTAGTCAATCCAAGAACAGGGATGGCTAGCCTATGTACTTCACTATGGCAGAGGCTGAGATTGTGTCTGTTGTAGCAGATGACCGAAGGGACAGAGCAAAGGATCGGACAACAAAATGCAACATTGACAGCTGAGAACTTTCCTCGTTGCTTTTGCTCTCCCCAACACCACACTCCTCCTCTCCAGAGCAAAAGTAAGAAAGTATTAAAACAGAGCCCGACTCTAAAGTATTAACGGCTCCTCTAAGTCATTTCCTCAGCGCCGTGTAGTTCCACAAAACACCTTTGCTGGAAGGCAATTTGCTGCAAGATGCAGAAAAGACACTGGCGTGGTCTAATCTGTGTCAGCTCAGAGATTTTAATAATGTATTGTTGAATGGCTGGGAGCTTCGCTTCTTTGCGGGATGCCGGCACCTTATCTCTTGTGTCCAGGAGGTTTGCTTTTCCATTCTGTGCCTGACGCCCAAAATTCGATCCTTTCAGCTTCAGCTGTTCAGCTCCTGGATCTCTGTAGATGCGGACATGAATGTCACAACGAAAGCAGAGCACCTGATAGATGCCGTGGATGCTGGCAGAAACTTCCAGGGGATGAATTAAAGAGGGTCAGGAAAACCAGCACCCCAAAATCTGAGTATCATTCACAACCAAGCAAAGTGGATTTCAGTCTTCTGGGAAGGTGGAAGCAAGAAATTAGGTCAATACAACCATGGTCTCCAAACTGGAAGGGACTTCATGGATAACGTGGGCAACCGCTCGAGACCAAGGGGTAATTCCTCCTCTGATTTCCATGCGGACACCGCAGCAAGCCCAAATAGCTCTGTTTTCCTCCACAGCCCCTCTCAAAATGGCTACAGGAAGTGACGTCACATCACTTCCTGACACCATTTTGAGAGGGACTGTAGAAGAAAAACAGAGCTATTTTGGGGGTCAGTAGGGGATGCTAGTTGAGGTGAGGTGGGGATATTTTGCATATTTTCATGGATCTGGTGTGGTCCGAGGGCAAAATTTGTGAACATTATTATTCCACTTTAACTTCTATAGATCGATCCTATGGAATCCTGGGAATGGCAGTTTATTTAGTTCTAGTTCTCAGCCAGAGATCTCTGGTGCCTCTGACCAAACTGGAGATTCCATAGGATTCTGCAGCCATGACAGGTAAAGTGGAATCATAGCGGCATACTTCCGTAGTGTGGATGGGACCAGGGTTTCCCAATACCTGAGAAATATATTTATCTTTTCAGCCATTTTCCAAATATTTTCAAGTATTTTTCCTACCTCTAGCACATAATCAGTTTGCATGCAAGAGACCACCTTGGCTATCAGATTCACCAATCAATCGATAACCCATTAGGTCATGAAATGAATTCGGCCCCTATGCCTTATTAATTAGGCAGTCCGGGGAGGTACAGGACCATCGACAAGGAGATATCTGTGTTCAGATGCGGATGGTTCCTCCTCTACCCCACCTTTAAACTCGTGAGTTCGCATCAAATAGATCAAAATGCAGCGAATGGAAAATCAATTGCTTTTCCTCCATCCTTTGGGAAGCAGCATTCTGAAATGCTCTTTGATCTGTGCACCGCATATAACTGCAAAGGAAGGCGGGAGGGCGCTATTAATAAACAGATCCGGAAGTCTATATTTGCAAACCCTGGGCTCCGCGCCCTCCCCAGAACCAGGCTCCTAATGATTCGCACAAGCGTGACATCTGTATTCTCCTTCCACCGCTGACCGTATGTTAAGGAATTTCACTCAAAGAATCGCTCTGGCTAACAGCCAGTCTCGAGAAGCAGTTTGCTGAGCGGGCAGAATTTAAATTAGAAATAATTATTGCTGATGGTAGGATAGTGGGTTCAGGTTTTTTTTTCTCCCTTAGCCCTTTTTTTTCCCCCTCTCCCCTTTTTTCTTGTGTAACTTAACTTCTAGGTGAGACTGCAAATCTCACCAAGAGGAAGGATGCTGCAAAAATGCAAGGTCTGCCTCCAAGCGAGGCTAGGCCTTGGACTGTTGCTAATGGTGCCCGTATCTATAGTCTTTTTGTTCTGCTTTCAAAGGAGGTTGGTGGCTCCAATGCAGCAGTAAAACCACTCTTGGGTTTAAGTCTGAAGTTTAAACCAGTACAGAAGCTAGAGTTGGCAGAGATGGATCTCTCCAAAGTGCTATCCTCTATCTGCAATGTAAGTTCAGCACTTTGGACAGAGATCCTTTAAATCTCAGACTAAAACCTGGAGTTGTAGATTGAGGGTGATTTTCACCTCATGTGGGGATTAATGAGGAGCTGGGAGGTGCGTGGTTTCATAAATGCCTTTGTGGGGTGCAGTTTCCCTAACATCACATTAGAGTGCGGGACAAGGGTGTTAGAAATCCCAATTGGGCATCTTTAGCTTGGAGAGGAGAGGCCTGAGAGGCAGCATGATGACCATCTTTTAATATCTGAAGGGAGGCCATGGGTGGAGCGAGCTTGTTTCCTGCTGCTCCAGAGACTAGGACACAGAGCAATGGATTCAAATGACAAGAGAAGAGATCCCACCTAAACATTAGGAAGAACTTCCTGACTGTAAGAGCTGTTTGAGACTGGAATATGGACTTCCTCCATCTTTGGATGTCCGTTGCTGCGTCCTGCTCCACGTATTTGCTGACTTCAGGCCAGTCAGCCTGACCTACCTCGCAGGGCTGTTGTGAGGAGAGAGTGGGAAGGACAAAGAGAGATGTGTGCCCTCTGTTTCAGGTTCATTGAAGGGAGGGTGAGGTATAAATATAAGAAAGAATAATAATTGGTCTTCACTTCTAGATGGGTCTGAATAGCTGTATATATTCCTGCATGGCTCGGGGCTGGGCTGGATATCCTTTGGAGACCCTTCCAGCTCTAAAATCCTATATGTCCCATTCTTTGCTTTCTTTCCAGACCCCACCATCCTTGAAGTTGTTAAATTTCCAGCATTTTCTCCCCAAGACGGTTCATCTAAAAGCCTATCAAACTTTCCTCTTTTTTGGCTGCGATTCAGCCCCTGCTGCTGCTGTGTGCTGCAAGGTATTTCTTTTCCCTGATTAATTCCATATTGCCCTAAATAGAGCCCTCGCTCCAGTCTTTTTTTTCCCCCTTCCTTCCTTTTTTTGGAATCCTCTCTACCAGAATGGGCAAAATTTAAAGAGACATTTATTTGTTCCTGACCTTTGCAGTCCAATCTCTGAAAGGCATTTTAGAGGAGGAAAAGAAAAATGTCCCAAATTGTTTGTAATTGTAAAGGGCAAGAGGGAACGATTTATAGGGAAAGGTACTGCTGAGTGACAGTATTGATTAAAGCTCAGAAAGTGTTATGAAATGTGCCCTGTCGCATCCCTAAAGAGACAGTAAATGCCTTATTTATTTATCCGGCTGTGGTCCATTCCCAAGGCAAACTTTGTCATGCTGGTGATGATTTATAAAAACCCTATAGGACCCAAGTCCAGGTTGTTTGTAGGATGGTGGTCTTCCTGCCTGTTTTTTGAGATCGTCTGAGGAGGTCCCACCGTTCTCCTTGGAAACAAGGCCTTCTTGGTGTGTGCTCCCAACCGCTGGAACTCCCTGCCCAGAAAAGCCGGATTGGAGCCCTCCTTGCCATCCTCGTCGATCTGTTGAGATCGGCTGGGGAGGTCCTTCTCTCTACCCCACCACTTTCACAGGTACATCTGCTAGGAATATGGAAGACAGAGTCTTCTCAGTGGTGGCTCCCAATCTTGGGAACGATCTTCCCAGAGAAGTTAGACTGGCCCCTTCCCTGCTCTTCTAGACACATTTCCGCACTAGACTGTTATAGCGCTATCATTCCACTTTCAACATCCGATGGAATCCTGCAAACCCCAGGATTCCATAGGATGTTGAAAGTGGAATGATAGCGCTATAACAGTCTAGTGCGGAAATGGCCTAGGTCAGTAAAGAGACCTTTTTTTTGTCTCTCAGCAGGCCTTGGAAGATTGATTGTCCAAGGGGAAAGAGACTCACATAAAATGATGGACTTTTACTGTGTTTGTTTTTTGCCGTTGTTGTTGTTGTTTTAAATTGAGCAAGCGATCTTCAGATTCCTAAACAAGGCTCTTTGTATCTTCTTAGCATACATTTTTGCCGAGCGTTGTTCCACCTCTAGAAGTCCAGCGGAGCGACCGCGTACCCAGGGTGTGGAAGTCTGGTCCGAGGACAACCAGGGCACTGCAATATGACTTAAAGGATCCTGATGGCGAGCAGACTTAATGCTTCCACAGGACTGTATAAGATAGGGCAGTGTGTTCCCAACCCAGTCCCAAATCCAAATGTTTTGGATTTCACCTTCCACCAGCCTCATCCCGCGTGACCAAAGGAAGCCACAGATCCAAGGCCTGTGAAGGGCACCCGGTTCGGAGAAGGCTAACGCAGACCTGGAGCGAGGAGGAGGGGAGGGCGGTGCAGCCGTTCCTTCATTTGTATTCAGGGGGCTGCATGAACGCAAAAGAAATTAATGATGACGGCCTTAGACCAGCATAGGATGACATAAATCTTCTTTGGAGATGTTTTATGTGCCACCCTGACCTTGGGTGCAACGTCTAAGTAGGTTGCCCTGCTCAGAGCCTCTGCAAGCATTGCACAAGCGTAGACCTTTCCCCCCATGACAATGTCCCAAAAATTCCTCAGAGGGCTCTCTAGCAGCACTTTAACATTAAACATTACGCATCGCTGATGAGCGCCTGATCGCCGCAGAATGCAAGCTCAACATTTCTGCTCCAGAGTGCCTCACCAGCTGTTTCCTGCCTGCACTATCTGCCGTATAATGATCTTCTCTCTGGAGCAGCCTGTTACTTCACACTTTTCTCCCCTTTCGCGATCGCTTCACAGTTGTGGCGTCGGGTGTCAAGGATTCGGTTATCCAGACATCGCACTCTGCCCTGCCCCCCCCCGGGGGACACTTTTTGACCTGCTACACGGTGCATTATCAGAGGGGCAACCCTAAGATCTTCGGCCAAGTCAGAGAGAATGCTGAACCCCTATTGGGAAGCGGGAATGAAAAGCCCTTGGTAATGCTGGGGGTTCCCAAGAAATACTTCGGGGTGAAGGAAAAAAAAGTCATATTGATCACCAAAATGAGATCTACAATAACAAGCAAAACTTTCAGAGACTTTTTTCTCATCTGGAGGAGCTCTAAGAATAGCCGAAACCACTCCCTAAAACTTGCGGCATTTAAAATTGTAAGGACATTGGGGCAGAGACTTTTCTTTTCCTCCATACCTTCCTTTCCTTCTGTTCTGTAGACCTTTGTAAGTTCCTTACAGTTGACTGTGCAGCAAGCCAAATTATTTATTTGTCTGGCTGACTTGTCTCTGACTTAGCTCCTAGATCTGTGGGAACTTTCCCTGTATGTACAGATCAATCCTCCCCACGTCTCCTTCCTGCCTTACGTCCAGTCCTGATGGTAACCAGCCCTCAACCCGCTCCACAAAAAGGATCACAGGACCCATAGGGTGATGTATATTTTTAGACCGCAACCATCACCCACACTTACGCTTGAAACAACGTGTTCCATGAGCTTACATTTCCTCCCAGGCTCCAGGGAGGTGGAGAGGAAAAAAGAAAGACGCAACGACTCGATGAAGCTTTGTTCAGCAGTGGAGAAGCTTTAAAATATTCACGAGAGGGTCTGTCCATCAACCACCAGCTCTGCTTAGGAGCACGATAAAGCCGGGATTCGGAGAAGGTCACTGAACATGGACATCTTTATCACTCAGGACAGAAGAACTCGTTGGGATAAAATAAGAACCAGCCCAAAGTTTCTTCATCCAATTGTGAAATGACCCCAAACTGAACCTATCAAAGTTTGCAAACACGGTGCGTATGCTTCCACCTGGGTACCTGGAAGAAGAATGGGTGGGTGGGAAGGTGGATTTGCAGGCTTGCTTTCCCTACACTTTTTCCTTTTAAAATTTAATGGGGGAGAAAATTCAATTTTTTTTAAATGAAACAACTCCAGAAACATTCTATCTGGTTGCATTTTGCCACTCTGCACATCAAGAGGGAAATGCAAAACCTCAAGGTATCCAGAACAGAGTGGAGACATAAGAATTTCTTTGCCACTGTGGGCTGTCAGAGATACTGACAGTAAGGATGAGAAATTTTGCCATTTTGCAAATAACACAAGTGGTTTCTGGAGGTGGCCGTCAATGTTTTCATCCAAGGTTGTAGCAGCAGCTAAAGTTGCCAGCTGTGCCTTAATATAAGAGACGTGCCTCATTTGAGGGCTAGAAATCTTGTCCTTCATCTGACTGGCAAGTGTCCCTTACCGTAAATGATGCCCCTTATTTGGGGGCTGGAAAGCTCGTCCCTTCTTGGACTAGCAGATGCCCCTTACTCTAAACGAAGTTCCTTATTTGAGGACCAGAAACCTTGTCCCTTATTGGACTTCTGTGATGTTGCTGTTGTGTGCTTTCAAGTATTTCTGACTCATGGAGGCCTTAAGGTAAACCTTAGGGGTGGAAACATCAGTCTACTGTGATCCGATCAACAGCAGAACAGATCCCTGTCGCTTGCAGCAGTTGCTGCCCATTAAAGCAGGATAAGGGAACTCTTACAAGCGTGGCCATTCTGCCACAATCATGAATATGCAGGGACCATGCATAGGACTCAGTCGTACATGTGTGACTCTAGGTTACGCATCCATGAGTGTGATCATGAATTTTTTTCCTCGCAAAAAAGTATTTTCTGCACAGAAAATGTTTTCTATACAGGAAACACATTTTCTGTGCAGATTTTTTTTTCTTTTTCTTTTTTTGCACACAAAAAAAGTGTGTCTTTGCTATAGCTTAACTCCTCTGCAACATTTCAGGAGACTTGAATATGGGAAAAATACTGTGGAGGAATGTTCATTTTCTTCCTCAGCAAACTGTTGTAATTATTTCTCCCTGCACACCAAAGACGAAACAGTAAAGGAGTCATATCCCTCATGGCAAGTGCTGCTTGGTTCATTGTTTGCGAAGGCCTTAACCAAATTTGCAAATTTCTGTGTACGTGGGAGAGAAAGAACTCAAGATTTCATTTTTTAAAACAATGGGAGAAAGGAAAATGGCCAGATTTGTCTCCTTCTGCACTGCACTTAAATGCCTTTTTGTCTCCAAAGTCCAGGGTTCTGTGAAAAACTGCAGGCAAGGCAAGGCAGGAGTCCCCTCCCGGCACCATTTGGCACCTTCATACACAAGACAGGGAACTTTGCAATATCAGACCATTCCCAAATTCCCCCGGACGACATCCGCCTGTGCGTGGTTCCATTAGCGGCCGAGCAAAGACAAATGTTCGTTCTTGAGGCGATGTAGGAAAAATGGTTTTAATTTTGTTTTGGGCTTTTTAAAAAAGAAAAGGGGGGAGAGAAGAGAAAGATCCCTGTTCAAGTTCCAAATTAAACTTGGCAAGGACGACATGCCTTGCGACTGAAAAGGTTGACCACCCTGAAGGCCAGATGTGTAGGTTTCCATTTTACAGCTTAATTCCATGGCTGGAGATTTATGGAGACTATGAAACAAAGACTTAGGCCCTTTTTGCAGCTTACCCTGATGGCACGATGCTCCATTCAGACCCCAGCATCACCAGTCATGGAACAGGAGCGGTTTCAGCCACTCCCTCCTGCACGAATCCCTCGGCAGCAGAGAAGGAGCAGCATTAACGCCGCAGCTCCTATTGCATTAAGGCGTCAAAGGTGATGCATTCTTCCTGTCCCTTACGCGACCCATGGTGCCTGATTGGTCGCCTTTTTTGGGGGGACTTTTCTCTTTGGCTGGCATCAGGCACGTGAGTCTGTCCGTGTGTTAGGCTCCCGGATGGGCCGCAGGAGCGATCAGGGAACCGCGTACAAACAGGTAAGGGGACGGTCGCATGATCGGGGTCACTGATTGCAATCCTACAACATAGCCCTTTGCAAGCTCCATTTTGGTTGGCTGCTCCGTCCGGGCCTCCTGATGCACCAGAAGGATGCTAAGCCTGGTGCACTGTGGGATATTCAAAAGAGGCGGTTGGCCAGAACCAACACCCTGGCGTTTCAGGGAGTGATGGGCTGGCAGAGGGGATCAGGGAGGGGGGTCAAAATGGAGATCGCACCGGCCAACTCGGGGTCCCCGGCAGCTGCCCAAGCATCCCAAGAGCCGCGGCCGTCCTTGTCGTCCGTGGACGGTGAAGCGGCTGCTCAGCCAGAGGAGCAGAAAGGATGTTGCAAGGCCTCCTGGCGAGGTTGTTTCTCTGCCACAGCCATTCCTTTGCTGGCATCTCTTACTGTCTCTTGTCCTTTGGGGACTTATTACAGGCTTCTGGCCTGCATAATTATTATGTCTCCAGGCAGACACGCTCCTTATTTTGCAGCCGCTTCATATGACTTTGTTGCAAATTTCAGAGGTTGCGGAGTTTTTTTAAAAACAAGAGAGAGAGAGTTGTCAAGCCAACCCAAGGCTCACCAGCTGATAAAACTCTCATTTAAAAAACAAAAACTGTAGTTAATCCAATCAAATATAATTCCAGTTGCAGATGACTCTGCTCTCTGTTGCATAGCTAAACTAAAGCATTGCCCTGAGGTCTAATGGTTTCTGCCAACTAGAGGAGACCTATTAAATCAAGCATCGAACAGTGAGGCAACATTTAGGTGAACTGCATTATTTCAATTCAATTAAGCCAGTTCTACTTTGCAAATATATAAATATTTGATCCTGGTTTACCTGCCACAGTTCCATCCTAAAGAATGCTGGGATCTCCAGTATGATGAAGGAAAAAGCCAATGCAATTCTAGGCTGCCTCAGTAGGAGTATAGAGTCTAGGTCAAGGGAAATTATATCTCAATCTGTTCTGTTTTGGTCAAGCTTCACCTGGAATACTTTCTTGTTCTGTGCAAGAAACACATGTGGTTGTTTTGTGCAGCAAACAGCATTTTCTGTGCAGGATATGCATTCTGTTCAAAAAAACTGTGTGCAAATTTTGTGCAGAAGAAAACCCTGAACTGCAAAGATTCTCATCTTCAGTTTGCCAGGGTTTCTCAATGCTCAAAAAACCGTTTTTCAACCATTTTGTGAAATATTTTCAAATATTCTTTCCATCCCTAGAACAGACTGACATCTTCCAACAAAACAGCACACACTGAGTAATTCAAATTAATAAATGACCCCCCAAAAGAGAAGGCTCCGTGATTCCCAGCGCTGATCTGTATGAACCATGGAGCCAAATTGAGATGGCTTTGGCCCTTATGTCACTGATGGGATGCCAGCTATCATTCCCTGGAAAGGATCATTTCTTTCCTTTTGGTAACAGACGCCTTAATATGTTGCAATTATTATTTTCATGGTATTCATTTTCTGCTCTGCTTCATTTTCTCCCCCTCCTCCTGATAATGGTTTTGATTCTCTGAGCTCTCCCCAAATGCATCTGATGGGACCCAGCAAGCTGTTTTGCTCTGCCACTGTGAAATCAAACAGGTAATGCCATTTCTGTACTGTCTGTCTGTGTGAGCCGCATCGTAATTAACGGATGCAAATTGCCTCCTTTAAGATTAAAAGAAGGCAGCCTCCGTGCTCTAAAAAGGCCTTATTTCATGAAGAGAATGCTTGCAATATATATATCTATAGATATCTATAGATATATATATCTATATCTCCCCAGCTTCCCATTGCATCCGGTGTGCATCAGCAAAACACACAACAGGATGATCCCAGTGCGCATTTCGAGGCAAGGAGCACTTGAACCCCAGAAGCACAGAGCATGCATAACCGGTGCAGCTAAATGCACGCATTGGAATGCAGAATGCAACAGCAGGGATCAGAAGACACCCCACGCGGATCAATAAGGAATGCAAAAGTCCTCTCTCTGTTTTTTTCCCCGCTCTCCCATTGTCTCTCTGTACCTCCGCCTCCCCTTTCTATGTAGCAGAACCAGTTAAATAATGAGCCAAACAGAAGCCAAGCGGGCTACAACATGCATCATGAGGCAAGGTGAAGTTATTCCGAGAGGAAAGATGCTCGCAAATAACCAGAGGTGGTGGAACCTCTGGGGTGAGGAAGGGGACAAACAGTTGCTGGTGGTGTTACTCTTGGTATCCGGAGGAGGCGTCCGTTCTCTCCTCTTTTCTGAGCCTTTATTCTTCCTTTATTTCACTCCTCCTGGGTTCCAGCTTAACTAGGAGAATCTTTCAGATTAATTCTGCAGCTCTGGTTTTCACTGCTGTTTTCGTTCACCTCTGCGCCTCACTTGAGAGGGCGTGGGTGGATGGAGAAGCACGCTGAAGAGGAAATACGTAGTTCTGTCCATTTCTTTTGCTAGGCAGAGTTGACCCAAGTCAGCTCTGCTCACCAAAAGAAATGGACAGAACTACGTATTGCCAAAAAGATCTCTCTCTAGGGGCAGGTTCTGACCCAAGTCATTTTGGTGCCTGAAGCCAAGGACAAAATGAAACCCTATATTACAAGAATGTTGCATAGAAAAGTAGTGTGCATTAGTGTTTGACCACCCTGCAGTCCCTTCCCAGGCCATTTCTACACTAGACTGTTAATAGCGCTATGATTCCACTTTCAACATCCTATGGAATCCTGGGGTTTGCGGTTTCGCGAGGGGCCGCCTGGCCCCTCCCGAAACCGCAAACCCCAGGATTCCATAGGATGTTGAATGTGGAATCATAGCGCTATTAACAGTCTAGCGCGGAAATGGCCCCAGTTTCCCCATGGCCTATCTATTGGACTACAACTCCCAGAATACTTCAGCCCCATCTGTGCCCAGGCTCGCTCAGGGTTTTTGCACGTTGTGGACCGTGAACTAAAGGAAAACAAAAACAAACCCTCAAAACTTTCCCAAACTTTGGAAGTTCAGCTCTGCAGCGAATGGTGCTGCCTATCCAGTACTAAAGAGATGAAGTCGCCACCTCTTTCCCTCCTCTCTCTTTCTCAGCTCTGAGTTGAAGACTTGGCTCATTCTGCCTATGGTGGCAAAATTCAAGGGCAAAAGCAAGGACCAGAAAGGGGTCGTGAATTCTCAAGTGACAGGAAGGTGCCAGGTGTGCTGACAAAGAACAGATCTATGATGTGCATTGCATCTTGAATCAAACCAGAAATTTCTGCATGTCAACAGAATATCCCCTTGAATGAGTTGTCCAAGCTTCACCCCGTCAAGAGGAGCCGTATGAATCTTTCATCAGGAAAGGAAAGCTCCTGAAGGATCTGGCATATGTCTCTTTCCACCTGTCCTCCCCCACTCCTTCCCAGAACTTTCTTGAGCGGAGGGTCCCAGTTCCAAGACTTAGAAAAAAACCCCTCCAGAGTGAGTAGACGCATGACTTTAACTTGGGTTGGATCTGAGTTGAGTTGGAGGCGTCCCCTAGATGGACCTTGCTGGAATGGAGGTGCAACAGGAAAGGCAGTCAGGTGACGAAATTTGGAACCCAGTTTGGGTCTTCTGCATGCTTAAGTTCACTTATGGAAACAGCTAGACTCATTTTTTAAAAGGTTTGCACTGAGTTCAAGGTTGCAGAAACACAATTGTGCAAGTGGCGCCATTGCATGCTTGGATACACATTGGGATAAGTCTTTGGATGGGTTCTCCATGCAATTGCACAATGTTGCCAGTGCAATTCTAGGTTGCATCAATGGGAGTAGAGTGTCTAGGTCAAGGGAAGTGATGCTACCACTCTATACTGCCTTGGTCAGACCCCACCTGGAATTCTGTGTCCAGTTCTGGGCACCATCATTCAGAAAGGATATTGACAAGCTGGAACATGTCAGAGGAGGGTGATCAAAAATGGTCAAAGGCCTGGAAACCATGAAACTCCATGAGCAGCAGCTTAGGGAGATGGGTACGTTTAGCCTGAAGAAGAGAAGGTGAAGAGGCGACATGATAGCCATGTTTAAAAATTTGAAGGGATGTCATATGGAGGACGGAGCAAGCCTGTTTTCAGAGATTAGGACATGGAGCAATGGATTCAAATTACAGGAAAAGAGATTCCACCCAAACATTAGTAAGATGGTAAGAGAAGTTTGACAGTGAAATGCACCGCCTGGGAGTGTGGTGAAGTTTTTAAAGAGATACTGGATGGCCATCTGTCAGGAATGTTTTGATTGTGCATTCTTGCATATCAGAATGGGGTTGCATTGGATGGCCCTTGGGGTCTCTTCCAATTCTAGGATTCTAGGATTCTATATGACTTGCCCAAGGTTACCAAGTGAGTTTTCTCGGTTGAGTAATGATTTAAACCCTGGGTCCTCAAGTCCTAGTCTAACACTCAGACCACTACATCACACTGACCCTCGTCTAGGCTGCAAGAAGTGAATCTCCACCAGCAGAGTCCTGCACTGATCATGCTACACAACCCTTGTGTCAAAGGGCAATGCTGTGCAGTCCAGAACTGCAATGACACTGCCTAAGCAATGCTGTTTCTGCAACCTTGTCCTGGATGCGGACATTTTGCTAAAGCAATCACTTCCGGAGGGCAACTCACACGTGCACAAGGTGCCAACGGGATTTTGGCCATAACGTCAGCATCCGATTCCTCAAAAACCCTGGTTCAGGGGATAAGAGTCTGTAACGGCCATTTTCATTCCACAGCTTTCACTGCTGACTTCCGGAACCATAAAATGTATCCTTAAGATTACGCTGCCGTGCTCGTCTGCCCACCTTTTAGCTCCATACTTAATTCACATCAAATCCATCAGACAAAATGACTTTGGCTAACTGGTGCTCTTCAGCAGCCACCCTTCAAATCAAAGGGCGTTTTATCACTGCTCTGAGCCAATTACTGCATATCTGAAAGCAAAGGGGGAAGAAAAAATGAAAACGTTGAAAGCCATGATGGGGAGAAGGGAAGGGGCGTTCGTTACCCTGTCTGGGATCGGGTTATGTCTGGATCTGAGCTCAGACAAGACCTGCCAAAAACCACATAATGGCTGATCTCACTCTTTCCGTTCCAGTCTTCCACACGGGGCGGTCAAATGGATGAGGTGGATCTGAAGCCAGGTTGCATGCATTGATTGGAGCAAGAGCTTTAATGAAGGCCAGCCAACTTCCTGGGGGAGTTAACAAGGAAGAAAATGGAGCCAAAGGGTTTTTTCCAAAGAGTTTGCAGCTTGAAAGTGCATGGGGAGAAGAGGAGGAGGAAGAAAGAGCAGTGCTTCTTTGAAATCCCATTTCCATTGTAGCTACACTTGGTAGGAACATGGGTAACAGTGCCTTTTTGGTGGCTGATCCCAGGCTCTGGAACTCCCTCCCCAGAGAAGCCAGCCTGGCACGCTCCTTGCTCTCAGGTAAAAACCTTTTTGTTGTGGCACGCCTTTGAGAACTGATCTTTTCCCAGGGGAAGCGGGCTTTGTGCAACGTGCTGGGTTTACATTTGGGTTCTTGTTGTTTTCTTAACTGATTTGAATTTGATGATGGCTTAATGACTTTTTAACTTTTGTATGGTGTCAATTTTTAACTACGGTTCTTTTAACAGAGCTTTTCGGCAATGAAATCCGCTGCTGCCTCCGTGGAGCATGGTAGAGTCTCCTCCTTCTTTGGACGTTCATAAAGAGAGACTGGATAGCCATCTGTCAAAGGGAGGGCTTGGACTGTATCTTCCTGCATGGCTAAATAGGGTTGGATTGGATATCCCTGGGTCTTCTCCAGATCTGTGATCCTTTCTTCGGAAGTTTTTAAGCAGAGGCTGGATGGCCATCTGTCCAAGGGAGGGCTTTGATGGTATCTTCCTGCATGGCAGGAGGGGGTTGGACTGGATGTCCTCTGGGGTCTCTTCCAGCTCTATGACCCTATGATTCTAATTCCTGCAAAGGAAAGTCTACTTACAAAGATGCCAGTCCTCAACCAGATTCTAGCCACGGACTCTACAAAAATGCATCTTGTGTAGCAGAAACAAAGGCAGTGAACCATGCAAATTACTAGGTTATGTCCCACTAAACACCTCAGTCATCAATCACCAATAAAGCAGGAGGAGGTATTGATCAGCCAGGTAACCTCAGTCTTGTTGCAGCAAATAAGCAAAGAGGATGAATGGTGGAATGCAAGAGGCAAGGCTATTGTACGGGAGTAAGGAATAGGAAGACAGGGGGAAATTTCCACCTAGCACACCGGAGGGGATTAAATGAGACCGTGGGCAGTACTTGGTGCTCCCTTGGCCAAGAACACACACGCAGCATTGACCAGGGCCGGTCCACAGAAGGTGTGGCACGAAGCTGCTGTCTTAGAAAAAGGAGAAATAATTCATGGCCAGAGTACATGTTTTGCATGCGGAAGGCTCCTGAGCAGCAGATGGCGGGGAATATGTATTGTATCTCAAAAGGGGAATCTTTAACACATCTTCCTACGTTCGTTGGGGCACACACTGTGTTTCAGCATCCACAGGAGAGCAAGCTCTGATGAGCTGCTACATTTCCAGATGGCACATTTGAAGAGGAAAAGCAACTGTGAGGATTATAACTCCCAGTATCCTCAAATAGTGGTTGTGCTGCCAGGGGGCTTTTGGACTACAGCCCCCAAAGTCAAGGGCTCCCCCCCCCCAGGCTCTGTGCATTTGTGCAGAAAGTAGGTAGCAGCTTTGTTCACGTCAGAAATTTGCAAAGAAAAGATTCTTCAAAAATTGCTCTGTTAGACCTAGTGTGATGAGTCCAAGTGCTGGAAGCGACTGAAATCTCAATCCATGCTTGCTTCCCAGGTATATAAACACAGAGCTGAGATTAGGCCCTGAATCAGGTTGGGAAGAACTCATACACACCCACACATATACAGATAAAGACACGGACAATTACACTTGGCCAAGAGGGAACATCTTCTCAGCCTCTGCTGTCAGCTTTGCTGCAACATTAGCCTGATCGTTGGACAAAGCTCTGTTGAAACATCAAGATTTTTATAGAGCTTCCAAAGGAAGAGAAAATGCACACAAAATTAAAACACAAACTGACCATTCAGACAATACGAACAATACCTAGGCCATTTCCACACTGCACTGTTATTTGCTATTACTCCACTTTTACAACATCCGACATCCTGTGGGATTCTGGGGTCTGTAGTTTACTGAGGCCAAGAGAATCCTAAACGCCCCTTCCTAAACTGCAAACCTCAGAATCACATAGGATGCTGAAAGCGGAACAATAGCGCTATAACAGTGCAGTGCAGAAATGGCCCTAATTCCACATCCCAGAAGGTAACGACAAAGAACTCAAAGTGCTGGTTCCCGCCCTGTTGCCTGCAGTCTGTATGACTTAAACACACCGAAGTATAATCTGGGTTCCCTTTTTCCCAATTGAGGCAACCACTCCTGTTGGAAAGAGCAAAGCCATCTGGGAATGGTGAGTGGGTGAGAAGCCAGAACAGTTCTTTCTGCAGGAGCAAAAGTGCTGGAACAACATTTCCACCTTTCTTGCAATGTCACCAGCTGGAAAAACAAATTAGGTGCCTCTTGTACATCCCTATGAATTATTTATCTCTGCTGTATAATGCAGAAGCACTTCCTCTGTTTGGAAAGTGTGCCTTTCTTTCTTTCTTTCTTTCTTTCTTTCTTTCTTTCTTTCTTTCTTTCTTTCTTTCTTTCTTTCTTTCTTTCTTTTTTCCTTTCCACATTTTAAAGCACTGAAAAAAATGGGGAAGGGCCAGAGGCATCCACATTTTGTCACCTTCTGGCTAACTGAACCACCTCTGGAACCTACAAGTCTGCAAGGGCGTCTAAAAGGGGGACTGAAGATGAAGAAGGGAGATTTAAAAGAAAATAAAAGGAGTTAGCATGGTGTGAAAGTCAACACGGTATAGTGGTTTGAGCACGGTTGTACAATCCTGGAGCATGGTTGTACAACCCTAGGGTTTAATTCCCCACTTGGCTATGAAAAGCAACTGAGTGACCTTGGGCTGGTCACACACTCTCAGCCTCAGAAACCCCCATGATGGGTTTGCCTTACGGTTGCCGTAAGTCACAAACGACTTAAAGGCCCCCAACAACCACAACAAAAGGACACATCAGAGATTTCTGCTAAAGAAACAGTTGAGTTGATGCGCCAAACAAAGCACATAACCTTTGCTGTGCAATTGAACAGACAATATTCTCTGAATATGTGCTATTTATTACCTCCGTGTCCAGTGTGCAATTATTTCACTTTGACAATATTGGACAGATGGCATTAGGGGTGATGCTCTTGTTGGAACACATCAACTGCCCTGGTTTGGAAATAGGAACTCGGAGGAGGACTCAGAATGGTCTCTTCGAATCAGAGCCGAGCATTACAGCTAGGAATCAGAACAACCTCACCGCTGGAGAGATTTGGGTCCAGACAGATCATTTCAGCATAACCAGAGAAGGCTGCGTGGAGGGGAAATTAATATGACTTTGCTTGGGCTAACCTAGAAATAAGTTGGCTTCTCTTTAGAACTACCTGCTCTAGTTTTCAGGGAATCTTCTCCGGACAAACAAGCTGATGCAGCAGAGGTTGCACTCAGCATATTCTGTTCCATCTTGGGATATGAGTGTCATGGGCTTATGGAGAGAAGGAGTTGGAAGAAGTCTATAGATGGCCTAAAAGTTAACCAGAACTAGCAATGTTAGCTAATATCCAACAAAGAAGGCTAACTATACCCTTTTTGGTTGTTATTTATGCAATTCCTCAGATGGTCAGAAGCAAGGATAGCCTAGAGAAAGCGGTGTGACCAGACACAAGGACATCTGATGTAATTTGGCTGCAAGATAGCCCAGTGTGATTTTTCTTTTAATTGTGCATAGCTGAGTGGCTTTATGAGACATGCTTTCCAGTACTTATTCCTGCACCCATAATATATCCATGAATTTATTTTTTTGCACTAGTGGCATTGTCTCAGCAGCAGCAGCAGCCTTACATTTCTTTTGGTGCGATGGCTCAGGCCTCGATCCATGACATACGTGTTACATGATAGTGGTCCCTGGCCCGAGATCCCTAATAGTTTTGTTGCACATCCAGCCCACTGGTATAGTTCTCACATTTCAGGCATGCGGCATGATGCAGCTTGTGAAGGCACGGTCCTTGGTGGCACGCACATTTCACTTCTTTTGATGTTTGGATTTCTGCTCTGGATTCTGTTCTATGGATCTCTTTTTCTTTGAGCATCCTTGACCTTGATGGTACTGAGCAGCAGGCCAAAACAAAACAAGAGAAAAATCTTTTAAATAAATAAAGAGGAGGAGGAGGAAGAGGAAGACCAGCGGCCGTTCCTCGCCCCAAAGCTGTAACTAAAAGCGGACTCTGCTTTAGTGGAGCTAAATCAAGTGCCTGAAACCCTTCAGAAGATCAATAGCCTTTGAGAGTCCGCCTGATGACAAGCAGCTGGGATGTAATCTCAGCAGGAAGGAAGGCGGAAGGAGGAAGACCAGCTGAGAGAGGGAGAGAGAGCTTGCAAACACAAATGCATGGAGACATTGGGAAGAGAGAGAGAGAAGGGAGCTAGAATCCTGGCCATTTCCGCACGAGGCTGTTATAGCGCTATGATTCCACTTTCAACATCCTATGGAATCCTGGGGTTTGCAGTTTCGGGAGGGGCCAGCCGGCCCCTCCCGAAACTGCAAACCCCAGGATTCCATAGGATGTTGAAAGTGGAATCATAGCGCTATAACAGCCTCGTGCGGAAATGGCTACTGTTATGTACTTACAGTAGTGTAATGCTGGTTGTCTCGGTGGTTGTACTGTCTCCGTCCCGGTGGATGGCCGGTATCCAAAACGCCTCTGTGCAAACGGGCCCTCGGCTTGCACAAGGCTTTGCAGACAGTTATGTTGCTTGTAGCGTGCATCTCTGCAATCCTAGGACGTGACTACTCTGCAATATCACAAAAAAGCACATGCTATCCTGATGCAGAGATCAAGTGTGGTGTGGTAGTTGGAGCACTGGACCATGGCCATTTCTGCCCTACACTGTTCTAGTGCTGTTATTGCACTACCAACCTCCTCCGGAATTCTGGGGTTTGCAGTTTACCGAAGTCAAAGAACTCTCCAGCTGAGAAGTCCCCTCTCTGAACTGCAAATCCCAGGGTTCCACAGAATGTCAAGAGTGGAATAATTGCAATATTAAAGTGTAGTGCAGAAATGGCCTGTGACTCTGGAGACCAGGGTTTGATTCCTCGCTCAGCCGTGGAAGCCTACCTTGGGCAAGTCACACTTCCTCAGCCTCAGAGGAAAGCAAAGGCAAACTCCCTCGGAACAAACCTTGCCAAGAAAACAGTGTGATAGGTTCACTTTAGGGTTACCATAAGTAGGAATGGCTTGAAGGCACACAACAACAAGAACAAGAAGTCTGCTGTAACTTAAATACTTGAAAGGATGTCATATGGAAGATGGAGCAAGCGTCTTTTCTGCTGCTCTAGAGACCAGGATACGAAGCAATTGCTTCAAACTACAGGAAAAGGGATTTAACATCAACATTAGGACGAACTTCCTGACGGTGGGTGCAGTTCAACAGTGCAATATGCCTCCTCAGAGTGTGGTGGGGTCTCCTTTTTTGGAGGCTTTTTAAGAGAGGCAGGATGGCCACCTGATCTCTTCTCCCCCTTGTATTCAGCCACTCTCAGTTGGACGTTGCTCCAGCAGAAACTCCTTAAAGTCACACAACCACCTGCTTCTTTTGCTTCTCTTTGCTTCCTCTCCTTCCTCTCCGTCTGCACAGCCGTCTTCCCACGACTGCCCTACAGATACGTGAAGATGGACAGCTTCAATTAAAAAGACTTCTCTCTTTTTTCTTCTTGTTCTAGTGGCTTGGCCTCCAACAAGCCAAGATGATTAATTTTGTTAAGACCAGAAGGGAATCGTCTGTTACCATCTGATTTCACTTGAAAAAGGAGCAAGGGCCTCTGGCAGGCTTGCACGAAAATACTCAAATATTTACGTTCCTTGCCTTACGTCCCATGAAAGGCGGCTGGCCCCACCTAACTCCGCAGTCAGAACTAGCTTGTCAAGGCAATTGCTTACTTATTCCTTTGTGCTTCTGCCTTTTTTTTTTTTTTTAAATTGATTCTCAAGGTGATGAAACAACAGCCCGGTTCAAATATGGTCAGAATAAGGCATTGCAACTAGCTTTGTTTCAATAGATCGAAAGAAGGTTGAGGGATGAATTTCTTCATGAAGTTTCTTCTCAAAGGAAGCAAGGAATAATCTGAGCGATATTCTTCCTGATGCAAGAAAGTGTTGGAAAACCATGGTGCTTTCAAAGGCTCTTCCCGATTCGGGACTTATCCTGGGCGAAATTTGCATGCTTTTTGCTGTTTCCTATACAGAAAATGTTGTCTTTTATGCAAAACGGTCACTTGCAAATTTTGCCCAGAATAAATCCCCAATTGCAGAATTTTCTGCACAGGGAGTAATATTTCTTCATAGGAATATTATTTTATGTGGCGAAAATGCAGTTTGTGCACAAAACAACCTCATGTGAATTTTTCATAGAAAAAGTCCTGAACTGCAAAGATTCCCCTCAACGCAGGATTCTTCCTCTCAGGACTTTCTGCTCTGAAAACTGTCTTTTCTGTGCAAAAAGATAATGTTTCTAAGTAAAAACTTTATTTCTTGTGCAGAAAATGGTGTTCCCTGTGCTGCCCAAAACAATGGCGTGCAAATTTCGCACAGAATAAATAGCGAACTGCAAAGATTCTCCTCAGTCCAGGATTCTTGTTAGTATTTCTCAAGATTAAAAAAAAAATTACAACCATTCCGCCCCCCCCCCCCGAACATTCCTTCCATCCCTGGTCTCCAGACTCTTCTGGGCATCCTATGTTGTGGGTCACCGTTGCACATCCTATACTGTGCATTGCACAGCATCTAGCCATGCGTTGTGCAAAGTTGTTGGTGCAGTGCTGTATCATCACATGTGGAGGGGATGTTGGACTGCAGTCATTGTCCGCCAACCTGTTTCATTTTAAAATCATTATTTTTCCACCCCTCTGTGCTGTATGCTTTTGGCGGGAGGGGAGCAGTGGCCTGTATTGGAGAGATGCTGGGCTAAAAAGATTTAAATGTAATTCTGCAAAAGCTGGGACTTAGCATTTGGAAAACTGAGCTAAGCAACTTGGAGGGCGGGGAGCGGGAAAGAAGACCAGACTAGTTTCAGAACCTTCTACCTTGATTTTTTTTTTTAAATAAATGCTCTAAATGCTTGTAAGCTCAAGGTAGAAGTTTAGGCACAGGGCATCTGCATGTGCATCTATGGCAAAAATAAACTTGGCATCTACACTTGCTAGGGACAAGGGAAACTGAAATAAAATGTCATGGCTCGTCTCCCACTTTTGCTTCGCTTTGTTTTAAGGTTGCAATTCCGGGATGCTGGAGAGGGAAATTCTTCTGCATCCAGCATATGTGAACTCCGGTTAGCATTCTGTCTCTCCCGTTCCCCCGAGGACTCAATCCTTTTAATATTAAATTACTGCCTCCTCCAGAACCCCTTGGGATTACACGTTGCTCGGCTCTGGGCCAAGAAAGGATGTCCTAGATGAGGAGGAACAGATGCCAAGATTACGCTTGACAAAGAAAGGAAAAAAAAACAACAGGGATTTGGGACAAAAGAAATATGTTTCTACTTTATCCCTTGCTTGGAGTGATGCAGCACTGCGGATGCCCAAGTTTTCTTTCCCAAAAGGAGGAGCTCAGCGGTTGGACGCTTAGGCCAGAACCCTGTTGGTTAGTCCCAAAACAGAGAAGGCCTACTGAATAGCGCTTGCATGCTGAGCCGAGACATAGAATCGCAAAACCCTAGGCCATTTCCGCACTAGACTGTTATAGCGCTATCGTTCCACTTTCAACATCCTATGGAATCCTGGGGTTTACCGTTTCAGGAGGGCCAGCGGATAAACTTTGTGTAAGCTTTGCACAGCATCCTGCAACGAGAGGCAATCTTTGAATTCTCTCCTGGCAAAGAGTGGTCTAAATTTCATGATTTGTCATACTCTCTCCACATCCACCGCATATAGGAATTTGTCTTCCTTTCTTTCTTTGGCGCAGCGGAAGAAATCTGTACTTGAATGAGAGCTGTGTGGAACAATGGAGAAAGGCCTGTCTTTTTTACCAAGAGGCAATTTGCAAAGGCAATGAAGGAAAACAGAGGAAAGGAGAAGAGGGTTTTGTAAAATGAGAACAAATGCTTCGTGTCTGCTCCTTGCAATCAGGATTACTTGAGAAACGGCTCTCTGACTCAACAAAGATGAGGCAAGTATTCAGTTTAGGAGAGGAAAGCTGGAAAAAGCAAAGGAGGAAAAGAGAGTCAGATGCCTGATGAAGCCAGCAGGTTAAAGGGTGGCCTGTGAAAGAGGAAAACTCAGAAGAAAGCAGATGGCAAAGCGGGAAAAACGTGTGTGTAGTAAATTCGTCATGTTGTTGTTGGCAGAAGTGCTCTCCAAAAAGACGAAAGATGCCCGTTTGTCATAGCACCATGATTTCCGTCACCTACACATCTTGCATTTAGTGTGCTTTTCCGCATGCTTAACCACTGGAAGGTAATCATGAGGTGAATTTCCAGCTCAAATTGCTGAGACACATAACCCTAAGGAAAACTCATTTGGTGAGGGGAAAACTGGCTAATGGTGGGGGAACATAAATCTCCTTGAACATTTATTTTGAGAGCAGAGGAGCATGGAGACTGGGAAAGAGGGAAGAGAAACGCGTTATGGTGCAAACATTTTTAAAAATGAGGGGCCGAGGGCCCACAAATACGGTCTAGGGTGGTCACAGAAGGCCAGGGACTGCATTTTTCACTCAGCTAATATAGATTATACTATTCGTCTTGAATCCTGCTGTTGCACCAAACTCGAGTAAACTTTGTGAATCAATGAGATTTAGGTGAGTTTAAACTTAGCTTTTTGCAACTGATTCAATGGGTCTAGTCTAATGGGAGTAAGGAATGGGTTTCAGGTGTAAGACAGATTTATTTGTTTATTGCATATGCATGCTGCCTTCTTCCTAGAGGGGGATCCAGGGCACCTTCTAGAAACGGTCAATTTTAAAAAAGTGCACAATAAAATTTAAAAACAGGTTAAGATCACCTGATAAAGCAGCATAAAATCATTATAAAAGCATGTAAAGTTTTTTTTTGAGAAAGATAAATAAAACATCTAGTAAGAAGCTTTCCTGCTTAGACATTGAAAGCCTGCTGGAACAAAAACATCTTTGCCCGCCGATGAAAGGATAGCAGGGAAAGGGCCAGGCTAGCCTCCTGTGGCGGGGAGTTCCAGAGGTTGGGAGCAGCCACTGAGAAGGCCCTGCGTTCTGTGCCCTCACCAGGCGAGCCTGGCAGTGGAACTACAGAAAGCCTTCCCTTGGAGATCTTATATGGGATTTGACAGGAGTTTTGCAAAAGGAAAATAGTGTGAAATTTTATACGAGAGGAGTGGTCTTTCTTCCACCTGCCAATAAGCCACTTCCCAAATATACAAATATATATGGGGACGGTATTCGAGGGGGCCATGGTTATGACCCAAATGCAATTGATGGAGTAGAGCCATCGGGTTGATGGGATTTACTCCAGTGGTGGCTGAGCTTACTCTAGTTGGGAATAAGCACTGAATTTCAGCCTGTGTCTGTAGGCGAAGGACAGATATAAATAGGGGCTGAAGGCACGGGAGGACAGCAACGACACTCTCGGTAAAACAAAAATGAATATTCCAATAGCTCTCAAAAGTTTCGGAGAGAGCTGTCAGGCGGCTGTGATTGACACGCTGCCAAACGAGGAGACGGCAGAGGGGGACCCAAAGCGGGAGCAGAGAGAACGGCCTCCCTTCGGATAAATGCACGAGGTGTTAAATATATATATTTTTTCAGATCTTCAAGGTTATAAGAGAGAGATGTGGGCAGAACAGAAAACCTCCCTGGGGAGAAGAAAACAATGCCATGGTCACGGGCACCGAGAGCAATAAGGGAGTTGAACCGGTCATTGTCCAGGAACCCGCTCGAGAAAAGCCAAATAGCAATTTTTTTGGAAAAGCCAGAGCCATCTAACCACCCTGCCCTATCTGTATATTATATATTATGTATTACCTGGAAGTAAGCCCTTCTGCGCAGAGGAGGACTCTGCATTCTGCAGCGTGCATAGGATTGTTAAATAAACCTTGACCATTTTAACTGATTAATTGGTTAAGAATTCAGCCCTGGGGGCGGGGGCTTACAGAAAGTCCTGAGTGAAAATTCAGAGACTCCCCCAACCACCAAAAGAGAAGGAAGGAAGGAAGGAAGGAAGGAAGGAAGGAAGGAAGGAAGGAAGGAAGGAAGGAAGGAAGGAAGGAACTTTCGTGCTTTCCCAAGCAAGACAAAACTTTTCCCTTCTACTCAAAAAAAGGCAATCCCTGCCATTAAGACGGGAGCGACAAAGCAACCCAACCTGGGCTTTAGGGAATATTTCCCTTACAAAGTGCTTTAGAGACAAGCTTTCCCCTCCACCACCACCAGATAAATTTAATCTGTTTGCGAGTTCCTGAAATATATATATATAAAAAAAAGTACAATTTTTTGAAAACCAACGTGGATGGATAGTGCTGGCTGGCAAACAAGAATTACTGTTTTTCTGAGAGCCCCTCTCGCTGCACAAGACGAATGGAGTGGATTCTTCACCGAGCCTCCGCTATATACCAAAATGTCATAAAAAGCTGTAAATAGCGATGAGGTTTTTGGGCACCGGCGGTGTAATATTGCAAATTGGGATAGCTTTGGCAGCGGGGACATTTTGTGCTCCTTAAGGGCAAACGGGATACGGGGAGACACAAAGGTACTGCGGAGTCGAGAAAGAGCCTGGGGGACTCAGGGACGGTTTGGGTTCTCGGCTCAGCAACATCCCGTTCCCCGAGATTTCGTCGCCAAAACCTGAAACGAGGGAGATTGGCCCCTTGGTTGTTTAATATAGGTCGATTGATAAGGTGATAAAAATCAGTGTGACAAGACCGAAGGCTGGGGAATTACAAAATTCATGGTTTGTAAGCACGGACTTAGGATCCTGGATTATATCACATATCTTCTTAGAGGAACTTTGGTAAGGATCAGGAGCGAATGGAAAAGATAATTTCGTGTTGTTAGGGGGCCAATTTAAACTTCCATTTACAATACAAAATTAGAGTCCAACAAGGGTCTCAAGAAGTTAACAATATGTTGCATATAAGCATGTTTAGTTACTTTTTAGTAAATTTTATTTAGAATACAGTATGTCAAGATGGTTGAAATTAGAACGTGATTCACCAAGGATCTACGCAACGATGTTGCTTTATTTCTCACACAATAATGTACTGATGTGGAGTTGAAGACTGTGGAGAACACTGTTATTTTTCTCTCTTTTTTCCTCAATAAAAATAAAATTAAAAAAAAAAAGAAGTGGTTCCTTGGCCATTTCTGCGCTACACTGTTATAGTGCTATTATTCCACGTTTAACAATCTACGGAATCCTGGGTTTTGCAGTTTAGGGAGGGGCCTTTAGAATTCTCGGACAGATCGCTCTTTGGCCTCAGTAAACTATAAATCCCAGAATTCCACTGGATGTTGAAAGTCGAATAACAGCACTATAATAGTGTGGTGCAGAAATGGCCACTGTGATGTCATAAGGATGAGATCATAGCTGTGTAGGCAAGAATGGTTTGTGTTCTCCAAAGGCCAAGGGAGACGCAAAGAAGTCGTAACACCAAAGCACGACGACGCAAGCAGCGCCAAGAAAGAGCACGAAAGGCGCTTACGCCGCCTCCCTTTCAGGGCTGAATCGTCTTGCCAGGTGCAGCCAACTTTAGAGCCTAGGGAGATAAAACAGGCTCACTGGCCTCCATTATCTCCTTTTAATTGGGTCGGTCACTGACACTTTGCAAAGAGAAATCCCATGTAAATTGGGCAGGCGAATCGGTGTTGAAGGGGAAATGCTGCTTTCTGCCTGAAGCAACCCCACGGGAGTGTTTTTCTTAAGTTCCAAACTATTAAGAGCCTCTTCAGCCCAGGATTCATGCCTTAATACTCAAGAAACATATTTTTGAACCATTTTATTCGGAATATTTTCCCACATTCCCTCCATACCTGCTGTGCAATGCATGCACACACATTGTCCTTTCTTCTGGTTTGCAAAACCTCCTCTTGGAAGACTTGTCTTAATCCCAGACGCTCACAAAGGCCTTTTAGGATTTACGTCCACTGCAGCCCGCTTCTGGACTTCCCCAGAGTTTGAAAAAGTTACTTTTTTGGAGCACAGCTCCCAGAATTGCCCTAGCCAACGTGATGCAACAAGAGTATTTCTTTTGTTGTCATGATCAAGTTACAGGAAGCCTTTGCAATTTGCAACGCAGGTTAACAATGTCCCTAAATGCAAGAGACTGTGTTTTTTTTTCCCCCTCCAACCAAATGACAGTGCAATGATGGAATCCAAATAGCTTTGTTAAATAGGGGCTTTCTCCTCTGATCAAGATAAATTTGACAGTGCACCACGAGAAGCGAAGCCTCCAACTGCCAGAAATCAGAACAGGGATCATGCGAGAGATGGAAGCAAGTGATTAATTCTGCAGCAATCATGGCGGGAATTAATTTAGCAGCCAAAGCAAAGTGCCTTTGTCAGCAAATTCCCCTTCTGAAAGTAGGAACGCATAATCTGCAGTGCATGTGTGCGTGTGTTTGTGTCTGTATCTGTGGGCAGGAGGGGAGAACCAACATGGCACAGTGGTTTAAATGATGAACTAGGACTCCAGGAGACTAAGGCCATTTCCGCACTAGACTGTTCTAGCGCTATTATTCCACTTTCAACATCCTATGGAATCCTGGGGTTTGCCGTTTCGGGCCTCCCGAAACTACAAACCCCAGGATCCCATAGGGTGTTGAAAGTGGAATAATAGTGCTAGAACAATCTAGTGCGGAAAATTCATAAGGTTCAGCCACAGGCCAAGTCACACTTTCTCAGCCTCAGAGGAAGGCGATGGCAAATTTCCCATGAATAAATCTTTCCTAAGAGCTGGCATAGTCAGAGTGTTGAACCTCTAGGAGATACATGAATAAATTGCAAATACTATGCATGGATGATTCCAGCCTTAGTATCTACTGATACATCTTCACACTCGAAAGTTGCTGTATGACTTGCAAAGAGCAGGCGTGACTAGTGGTTTGGGAACCGGACCAGGACTTCAGGAGGCTGGGATTCAAACCTTTGCTCAGCCATGGAAACGCAGTTAGGCGAGCCAGGTTGTCTTGGCCTCACAGGAAGGCAGTGGCAAATGTCCTTGGAAGAGATCTGGCCAAGAAAATACTAATTTTAGAGACAGTGAGTTGTAATGGTTTGAGAGGTGAACCAACCCCCACTCCAGAAGAGTAGGGTTCGACTCCCCACTCAGCCACAGAAATCAACGGGGAGACCTTAGACAAGTCCCACTCTCTCAGCCTCAGAGGAAGTAATTATAGAAGAGGTTTCAAGGGCCGTCCAGTCCAACCAAGCAGGAAGACACAATCCAGGCACTCTCTTTGACGGATGGACACCCAGCCTCTGTTCAGAAACCTCCAAAGAAGGAGACTCCAGCACGCTCCACTGAGGCAGCATGTTCCATTATCAAACCACTCTCACCATCAGGAAGTTCTTCCTAACGTTTAAACAGAATGCCTTTTCCTGTAGTTTGATGCTATTGCTCCGTGTCCTATTCTCTGGAGTAGCAGAAAACAGGCTGGATCCATCTTCCGCATGGCCTCCATGCAGCTGTTTACAGATGGCCGTCTCATGTCACCCCTCACTCTTCTCTTTTTCAGGCTAAAGAGGTACACCTTCCTAAGTCATTCCTCATAAAGCTTGGTAGTTTCCAGACCTTTGAGGGTTTCAACACACTTCTAAGAAGGTTACGGACTTATACTGTGAGGGCTTCTCTGCACACCTTCCAACTTCTCAATATTCTTTCTGAACTGTGATGCTCAGAACTGGACCAAAGAATCCTTCAGGTGAAGTCTTCCTCACGTTTAAGTGGAATCTCTTTTGCTGCCATTGCTCCGTGTCCTAGTCTCTGGAGCAGCAGAAAACAGGCTTGCTCCGTCCTCCAGCCTGCTGCCTGGGAGTGTGGTGGAGTCTCCTTCCTTGGAGGTTTTAGAATAGAGGCTGGATGCCCATCTGTCAAAGGGAGGCTTTGACGGTGTCTTCCTGCACGGCAGAAGGGGCTTGGAATGGATTTGGCCCTTGGGGTCTCTCCCAACTCTGTGATTCCGTGACGTGGGGATTTGATTTGATTGCCATCCAAGGGGTGAGCCTGGATAGAAATTGTGTGGTGGTCCAGAAGGGGGTTGACGGTTCTTCCGGTCTCTTCCGGCTCTGTGATCCTGAGTCGGGAACCGCATCTTCAGAAATCCAAAGTGTGCGCCTCCCGCATTCCACCCCATGGCTAAATTACACACCGAGGGCGTTCCAACCAATCCTAACCACGGCCCGACCCTCCAAAGGCACCATTACCTTGACGTTGACCCCAGTTGTGGTTCAGGCAAGGTTTTTAATGCTCATTTTAATCATGCGCTGCCATTTCCCGGTGCCATTGGGCAAACAAATTGGTTCTGCCTTTAATTAAACTTGCTAAATAAAAAGGAAGGGGAGAGAAAAAGAGGAGAGAGAGAGAGAGACCTTTTTATTATTGATTTTCAGGGCCAGCCTAGTGTGAAATTTTTGATGTAGTTGTTTTGAGGATTAAAAAGTTGAGCATGAAAATGTATTATTGATTTTGCCCAGCAAAGTACAGTATACTGTTCATCCAAGCTATACATTATTGATTAAAGCACTCAACAGTCCTAACCTTTTACTTGATCACTCAGTGGCTTTATTTTTTTATTTTTTTTTTATATATATATATATATATATATATATATATATATATATATATTAAAAAATTATTTATTGTTTCCATACAAGCCGGCTAGATGAAGCCCAAAGCTTGCGAAGTTACTTTTTTACAAAGGAAAAAAAAAGCCGTTCATTCTTACACCCCCTGGTATGTTTGGAAATATTTGTATGCAATGTGCAAAACAAAATTAACATGCAGTTTGAGGTGTTACTCTTCTTTTTCACTACTTTTTGTAACTTATCTTAAGAAAAAAAACTATAGAATTGACAAGAGAATGGCATAAAACCAGGATGAAAATTCAGTCAAAATGCCAGCCTAAAAGCCCACATAAAAAGCAACTAGTAAACACAATTCGTTAGGCAAAGGGTGGCCCCAGAGAGCCATTTAGTGCCCCTCTCAGGCTTTCCAGGAATATTTTTTTAAAAAATTCCTATTTTTTGGAGTATATGTCCCCAAGTTCTGCAGGCAGTGCGTGGTCACACGGCCACATTTACTAGGAGAGGCCAGGAGTTGCAGGTACCAAAAAAGCAACTTTCCCAAACTTCCTTGGGCTCTGTTTTCCCTTTTCCCTATCCTTTGCTGGGCCAACGGTGCCTTTTTCTCAACTCTACGGTTCCTCTGGGGAGCAAACATTTTTGCAGATTTTAAAGAGCAGTGGTTCTTAACCTTTATCTTTATCGGGGACCCCCTGCAAATATAATTTTTTTGCCTGCAAGACTGAACTCACGGTTTAAATATTTAAATATAGATTTAAACATTCAAAATCTTTAATTAAATTTCCAAATATTTATTTATTTATGGCTTCTGGAGATTAGAGTTCACATCTCTGCCCAGACACTGGGTGACCTTGGGCAAGTCACATTCTCTCAGCCTCAGAGGAAGTCAAAGGCACCCCCCCCCCGAATAAATCTTGCCAAAAGCAAAAACAAAAACTTGTGATAAGTTCATTTTTAGGGTTGCCGTAGGTCAGAAGTGACTTAAAGGCACACGCTGCTAACAGAGGGAGGTTCTTTCTATCTTTGATGTCGCTCCCCTTTGAAAATCGGCTTATGGTGACCCTAAGCTGAAACTATCACGAGGCAAGATTTGTTACCTTTGCCTTTCATTGAGGCTGAGAGAATGTGACTTGTGGACTCCCTGTGAGGGCTTTGTGGACCCCCAGGGGTTCCAGGACCCCAAGTTAAGAACCATAGAAAAAGCAAATATTCCTGCAGAATAAGCAAATACATACCTCAAACAAGAGGCAGTAGGGAAGAAAAACCCCTTTGCAAACTACGACAGTAGAAGGAAGGATACAGGCGCAGATATAAAAACTAGGGTGTTACACTTGTTAGACTTTACTGGTAATACCAAAACTATAAATGGCTGTCTTTGAGAGAAGCAGATTTTACAGCTTTGCGGCAGCGATAAAATAAAACCCTCCAATAATTCAACCGTATTTATGCTTCGGTGCTCCATTTTCATTGATAAACATTATTTACAGTGACGGTACCGTACACACATGCTGTTCCTCTAGTGTATTTTTATTCCCTTCAGTATGCATATATAATTCACGCGCTTGTGCTTGTAGAAACATACAGTGGGATTATGAGGCAAAGCGTGCTCAGAAGCATACCCACCTCTGATTTTCTTCCCTCCTTTTGGTTCTTGAACGCTCTGGGAGGCACGAGACTTTAAAGAACGCTCGACAGCTGGACTTAAGCACAAAGAATCACAGAGCTGGAAGAGACCCCCGGGGCCATCCAGTCCCACCATGCGGGAAGACACCATCCAAGCATTCCCTTTGACTGATGGCCATCCGGCCTCTGGTTAAAAAACCTCCAAAGAAGGAGACTCCACCACACTCCATTCAGGCAGCGGCACGCTCCACTGTCAAATTGCTCTTGCCATCGGAAGTTCTTCCTAATGTTTAGGTGGAATTTCTTTTCCTGTACTTTGAATCCATTGCTCCATGTCCTAGTCTCTGGAGCAGCAGAAAACAAGCTGGTTCCACCCTCCATATGACATTGGTTCAAATATTTAAGCATGGCTATCATGTCACCTCTTAACTTAAGCAAACTTAGCATCCCCTTATGGTTTCCCACCATGCCAATGGGATCTAGCATTTCTCCGAGACATTGTAAGGAATTTAAAGGCTAACTGGACCCGGGTCTCTGGTCTTCCTTGGAACACTGTTATGGCTGTTTAGAAAGAGAGGGACACTCAGGAGTGTAGCAACAAGGGGGAACAACAAGAGGGCATTGCCTCCCCAGTGAGGAATTGCTGATTCCTCCTCAACCAAAAATGCGGTACCATCTTGTATTCTGATGGTCTAGAAGCTCGGAATGTAACATCTTAGTGGTGACTTGCTTTCCTTCTAGAAATATGTATGCGGGAGCCCACATGGCACAGTGGCTTGAGCACTGGACTACAACCCTGGAGACCAGAATTCGATTCCCTGCTTGTGCATGGAAACCCACCAGGTGACCTTGGGCAGCCCCGGTTCACCTTAGTGTCGTCATAAGTTGGAAACAATTTGAAGACACACATCAACGACAATGTACCTACGTCGGTATGGATGAAGGTTTCTTTTCATTCCTATAAAATTCACCTGAGATGCTCAGGATCTGTACCTAACATATGTCATTCTGCAGTTAACGATCATTCTAGGGAGATGTATATTCCTTTTGGAGACCTTAGCCCTACACCCGTGGAGAAGCAAAGGAATCACCCTTGGATGTTGTTATGGTTTGTGTGAAATGAGAAATTATATCCACACCCAATGAAATTTTCCTCCAGTCCCCAAATTTCTAGCATTACTGAAAATCATTCACAACTAGGACTCTTCCGTTTGCTGGATTTGTATTTCCTTACTCACTGTCCCCATCCCCTTTCCTTTGGAGGCCTAAATTCTATTTCTAAATGCTCCGCTGAAATTTTATGTTCCTGTAACACTCAACATTTGGAGACCGAATGAAAATTTCATTTTGGGGACCGAAAGTCCTGTGAAGCGTCTCCACAAGCTGGTGGTTGTTTTGCCCCCGTACCACAGACAACGCCTTGCGCGTCTGCATCCAGTCACACAAATAAGACTGCAGGTGAGGCATTGCTTCACACAGCAGGCCCTGCCAGCCCCTGGGCTATCTCTGCTTCCTCTTCAGCGTGATTGCACGGTGCGGCCGTGCCCTCCACACCCGTCATCGGAGTATGATTTCAAAGAGCCCCTCGTATGATTTCACACCCTGTCGGCAAGACCTGCCGAGGGGAAGGGAAGGAGGCTTTGCGCAAATTAATCGGTGCCTGCTCATTAATAGGGTTGGATGAGTCAAATAATTAACTTGCCGATGGAGTAAGAAGAGGTGATAAAGCTACAGAGCGGAATATTTGGTTATCAGTTACAATGCCGTCAGCTAACGGGGAGAAGTGGAGATGGAGACAGACATACCGGGACTTTCACCATCTTGTCCACGAGATCCCAAGTAGAAGGAATGTAAGTTGTTCCGTCTCATTTCCAGTGAGCCACCTGAGTCTTCGTTCTGGAGTTTGCAAACATTAGGCTCAGAATTGCTACCCTTGTTTGGACTTGTTTGGAGTCATTGACTTGTTTGGAGTCCATGGGGTCCCTCTGGCCAGTGGATGACTGGGGGAATCCTAGGACCCCAAGTCAAAATTTGACGTTCCCAAGCTCTGAAGATAGGTCAGAAGAGAAATCTGCAAGCTCCCATCATGCATATCCTGGAGCTCGAGATGGCAGATTTCTTCCTAACAAGAATGCAATAAAATGGACTTTGGGAGTTCTGAAACGCTTCCCCGGGAAGACGAAGCCAGGGATCTTTTAAAAAGAAAAGAGAGTAGGTCTCTCAGAGGGAGGGAAGACATGGGCTTTTCTTTAATGTCAGAACAAGGGACCACGACTGAAGCAGGGAAAGGTTACTTTGTTGGACTACAATTCCCAGGCGTCTAGGGACCAGTGGAAGCTGGAAATTCTGATTAATCTGCTAGGACTATTAGAACTGCAGAGGATCTGTCCAAAGTGCTGAACCTATTTTGGTCCAGGACCCGGGCAGCTCCGTTATAGATTTCCGGGCTCCAGTCCTCACAAATCCAGCATGTCCTTTAGAGGAATATTTCAACCGGTTAAGTCAATTTTATTGTGTTATACATTATACTCATGACCTGCAAGGGAAAAGCATTTGTGATGCATTTCTCACACAGGAAACATCTCACTCACCAGATAGGGAAAGAAATCAATTTTACACCAAGCTGGGGGAGTTTCAGACCTAAATCCTACAAGAATCCAACCATGTTAAACCCATTGCATGAATTATTGGACAATGAGCCACCACGTAAGCAAATCCCATATATTCAACCGGCCCACTGTAATTGAGGCCATTTCCACACTACACTGTTATAATGCTATTATTCCACTTTCAATATCCTATGGAATCCTGGGGTTTGCAGTTTGGAGGGGTCCTCTTTAGCCTCAATAAACTACAAATCCCAGAATTCCAGAAATGACTTGAGACTAACAATTTAGGCCATAATATTTGATTTTTAAAATGTATCTACATTTATAACTGTAGGAGTTAAAGGGTACACAAAAGCCACATTACCATCCACAGAGTAGGGAAAAACATAAAAGCACACTTATTTAAAATTAAGCCACAGTCAACCTAGTGAGACTTACTCGAGAGTAAAAATGCTGCAAATGGCCTTCAGAAGGATTGCTTCTTCCAAGTTCAAATATTCTCCACCCCTATTTCTCTCCCTCTCTCTCTCTTTCTATATATATATGCACTTTCCATTCATTCCAAATCTAATTTGCCAGATGAAAATAGAATTAAGGAAGGAGTTTCTTTAAACACATTTCATATTTAATTCAAAGTATGTAATGAGGCTCATATATTGAAGAAGGAAAATGAGCTTTTCTCATCTTCCATGGGTCTGGAAAGTTAGCCTCATCTATCTTCCGAAATATAGAAATTTTTGCCAGCACTTTGATATCTGTGTTCTAAAAAGAGCAAAAAATCATCAACATTCATGGCCTTGTTATTATTTTTTTCATTAGCATCTAAAGGAGAAAAGTATAAAAATGACAGTAAGATCAAATTATTATAAATGAAGAAAAGCAGAAAGAATATGGCTGAGGCTATTATACCCAAATGACCCTGCTTATTAAAGCCGGACCGAAGAATAATGGAAATGTATGTTTCCTTCTCTAGCCCACTGAAACTGTTAGTTATCTTTGGCAATATTTTTTTTTTGCTGCAATTAATAGCAAGATAAATAAAATGCCATGAGGCCGAGGAAATTTCAGAGTCAATCAGCCACAAAGCAAGAAATTTCTGGCGCAAGAAATTCCACTTTTGATGGTGCAAAATTGAGGATAATTTATGTCCGGGAAGTGGGGATTGCTAAATTAATATAATTTGAGTACCCTTTATCCGGAGTGTGGGATGGTGGTTTGAGCATTGCACCATGACGCTGGGGACTGGCGTTCCCTTCCCCATTCAGCCACGGAAACCCACCGTGTGACCTTGGATGCATGAACGCACTCTCAGCCCCAGAAAACCTCACGATAGGTTCGTCTTAGGATTGCTATTAGTCAGAAATGATTTGGAGGCACACAGCAACAGAACCCCTTATCTGGAAATCTGAAGTCTGAACCCCTTATCTGGAAATCTGAAGTCCAAAACCCGAAACTTTTTGCGTGCCAGCTGCCCTCTTGAGCATCTTGGAAATGGTGTCTTCCAGTCCAACTCCCTCCATCTCTACTTACCGGGTAACAACTGCTGTGAGTGACAGAGACTTGTTCCTCCTCCAACAGGAAGCAGCTGATTTTCCAACCCTTCCTGTGAATGATCGCTAATGTGACCGTCAGAAGCAGGGTCCCTGTTGCAATTGCTCCTTGCACCTGAGGACGCTCATGTCAGGTAGAGCAGAAACATCAGGGCCGGCTGCTCCCAATCAGCAGGAGACCAAACCCTTTTGCTCACAGTGGCTGCTGTTAGCAGGCTGTTACACCCGCATGCTTTGATATGGCTTAATTGGCAAAATATATTAATTGGCATGAATATAAAATATATCCTGCTGTGGCTGCACCGTCACGCTGGCTAAGAGGAAAAGGTTGGCTGAACACGTGCCTTAGGTCAGAAGAGACCTCCAAACATAGCCAGGTCATAGTCAGGAAACTCCAGCAATAATGCAGTTGGTCTCTGATGACTCAATCTTTAAAAGAGATTAGCGTCCAGGATGTTCCCACAGGATGGCTGACTGTTTTAACACCCTTCCCTCCAACGTAGCAAAGCTTCCCTTTTGTCCCCATACCTGTCCAATTATTAAAGGATTAGCAATAGCCCTTTGGCACCTAACGCTAAGACAGTTAGCTCATCCCAGACCTCACTGTCCACCTACCGGACTCCATTATTTACTCTGCCAGAGAGCCATTAAGACCTTCGACCTCCAGGCAGAAAAAGAGTATTTAAACCCCGAGTTTTGGCCAGTCAACCAGCAGTACACCAATTGCTGGTTGCCACTCTGCTGCTCCAATTCCCAATTGTGTACTGCCCTTAGACACAGGTCTAAGCCACATTGCTGCTTCTTCACTGCTCTTTAGGAATGGTAAACATCACCTACTTCTCCCTGAAATTCTCACTATCCAGAACTTTCCTCTCTTTTCCTTCAGTTAGCCTTGTGTGATTGTGAGACTGCTTAGATTTCGTGTGTGTGGTTGCAATTCTCCCAGTAAAACAATTAAACTTAATTTTGGATCTCTGGCTGTTTCTTTCCTACACTAGTACTGGTAAACATAGCTGCAAAAGATGTCAAAAGTTAGCCCCCCTCTTGCAGGCCTCCTCTTTGAGCTAATATTCCCCACCTTTTTGCAGAGGCACTGGCATCGCAAGTGGACCCCTGGGTCACCCACGTTTTAGGGTAACACTGCTACACAGTATGTGGGAGTCTTTCATTTTCCCTCCATATTCCTTGAAGCAGGGAATACATAGGAATCATGAATACAAACCATAGTTCTAGGTTATGCATTCATAATTCCCTTAGTGAATTCCAGCCTTGTTTTTATATATAAAAAAAAGGATAAAAATGCCCAGAAGTACAAAGAGTCTTCTGTGCCTTCTTCGGCATGGCAGCCACTTCAGTTACTATCTCATGTGCTCCAGTGTTTGTCAGGCAAAAACAGATAAGGCGGCGTATGCCAATTTTTCATCCCGATCTGAACAATGGCTCCCCCTGGTTCTTCTCTACACTTTCTGAGTTATTCCTATGGTGAACATCCATTGAGCTGAGCAACTGGATGGCAGCCAAAAAAGCACCTGGTTCCCTTTGATATCGGCACTATTAATTGCTAAAGGACCTGAGCTTTTGACATCGGCATCCATGGAAGTGGAAATGATGGATGTGCTCAGTACCTGGATGAAAGATTGTTCATGTTTACGATCCTCGCTGAACGCCAAGTGAGGAAAGTCAATTATCTCCAAGCTTTGGAGGGACAGACAGAAGAAAATGGGCTTTTTGTTTTGGTAGGATTGGATTTTGGAAATCTCGTCCAAGATCCCAATCAACTGCTTAGTGAACTATACGTAATTAAGTAGTGTCTCCTGACCTACTGTCTCTCCAGTCCTACTTTATGGGGCAGGAGCTGCTGAGAACAACAGCGATCTGTTCTACTGGTCAGGGCCCAGCAGATTGAAATGATCACGCATCCCTCCTGCCATCAACTTCTGATGTGACCATCAGACGTAGGATCCCTGTTGCAATTCCTCCTCGCACTAGAGACGGCAGGTTGGAGGAGGGTGAAAACATCATCCTGCTGTGTGCTGCTTGGTAGGAGAACAGACCGCCGCTGCTTTCTGCAGCTGCTCCCTAGCAAAGCAGGACTGGGGAGACTCTTACAATCACGGCAATAGTGTCGTGATCATCAAGACATAGCCTTTTATGCATATGAATCAGTTACACATGCAAAACTCTAAGCTGTACCTATGTGTTCCTTCAAGTCACCTGTTGACTTATGGTAACCCCATGAATTTTGTAGGGTTTTCCTAGGCAAAGAATCCTCAGAGGTGGTTTTGCCAGTTCCTTCCTTTGAAATAGAGCCTACAGCACCTAGGATTCCTCAGCAGTCTCTCATCCAAGGACTAACCAGGGCTGACCTTGCTTAGAATCATAGAGTTGGAAGAACTTCTGCATTCAGTTCGAGGTTGCAGAAGCATGCCAATTGGAGTAGACCCGATGAATCAACTGGGGAATGATTAGTCAACTTTTGTGTAAACTCCATTGACTTAATGGGTCTACTCTAGTTGGGATAACAATAGGCTTCCAGCCTACTAGTATAGACTCGTAGAATACTAGAGTTGGAAGAGACCACAAGGGCCATCCAGTCCAATCCCCTACTGTGCAGGAATATACTAATGAAGTCCTTCTGAGAGATGCTCATCTAACCTCTATTTAAAGACTTCCAAAAATGGTGGGTCCACCACCTTCTGAGGCAGCGCGTTCCACTCCTAAACAGCTCTTAGAGCCAAGAAGTTCTTCCCAATGTTTAGGTGGAATCTCTTGTGATTTGAATAGTTGGTTCATGTCTTAGTCTCTGGAGCATCAGCATCAGCTTCCTCTTCTCCATGACTTCCCTTCAGCTGTTTAAAGATGGCTGCCTGATGTCACCACTCACTCTCCTCTTCTTTCAGGCTAAACATATTCATCTTCCTAAGTCTTTCCTCATAAAACTTGGTAGTTTCCAGACCTTTGATGGTTTTAACACACTTCTAAGAAGGTTATAGACTCATACTGTGAGGGCTTCTCTGGACACCTTCCAGAATGTCAATATTCTTGCTGAATGGTGATGCTCAGAACTGGACAAAGGAATCCTTCAGGTGAGGACTGACCAAAGGAGATTAGAGCCACGCTACTCCATCACTTGATCCGGACATTATACTCCTGTTCATGCAGCCCAGAATTGCATTGGCCCTTTTGGCTGCTGCATCACACTGTTGACTCATGTTTAGCTTGTTGTCTCATTTGGGTATTATGTACAATATTCAGTCAACTACTGAAAGGTGAGTCAACATTTATGAAAATCCCTTTGACTTAATAAGTCTACTCTAGTTGGGACTAAAAATCAGGCCAACTGTTTCTGGACTTGATGACATCATGTAGCTTTCATGGTGGTTAGCCATTGATTGATTTATCCTCCCTGGATTTGTTCAGTATTAATTTATTTTATTTTAACCCGGCCTTGTTTACGAAAAATCTTGGCCGTGACTTCCATAATCTGACAGTGCCTGAATTAATGATGACTTTGTGTGTGGTGCGAATGTGTCTAACCGCGTCGAACAAATGCCTGCTAATTAATTCTGAGCAATGACTCCGACAACGCGCAAAAGCCTCTGTTCTACTTACCTGTATTTTAAAAAATCTGCATAACCTGACTTCATTAGATTTGACAGCTATCCCCTTTGATAATATTCTTTACACCGCGGATATCACTGTAGGCTGCCTTGCCTTGTTACTGCGAACATCTGGCACCGAGCCTTCGCGACACGCAAACAAAAATCCCGTCCTTTCGTTCCTCAACACACTCCTAAGAAGGTTAGAGACTTAGGGGGCGGGGGCTAAATTAACTTCAGGATTGATTAGGCAGGGCAAATATGAATTTGGGCTCTCTCTCAGATGCCTGTTGCTTTCTAGCGACGAAGGTTCAGCGTGGCGCGTTCTTCTCGAGTTCCCACGAGCACCAAAGGGGAGGGAAATGGATGGCCAAAGAGCTTGAGGAGGAAAAAAAATTGGAACTGTTGGATTCGGTTTTGCACGGACATGCTCAAGGCAGGAAGGTATGGAGCTGAGTGGGGCAAGTTTTGAATTATTATTTAAAATTTGAGAAACAACGCAATGACTACGGATGACTTACAACCAGGCATTGAGAAGTTCTTCCCAAAAGAGGCAGGAATTGTACTGGCTGTCCCAATTACAGCAGACTCAGAGAATCCATGTTCGTCATCATCATCCATCTTTACTATGGTCCAAAGACTCACCAAAATCTATGTTATTGACTTCGGTGGGGGCTCACAATTCATTCAATGGGTTTATGTGTTGACTCAACATTGCGCAATGGTTGGCCTTGGACAAGTTGCACTCTCTGAGCTTCAGAGAAGGCAACAACAAATTTCCTCACCAAGAACATCCTAGGAGAGGGTCACCATAAATCTGAGAGCATGATGTAGTCACGATGGTTGGACTAGGACTCCAGGAGGCCAGGGTTCAAATCCTTATAGTCACGATGGTTGGACTAGGACTCTGGGAAGAGCCTTGTTCAGCCATGGCACTTGACTGAGTGACCTTGGGCAAGTCACACACTCTCAGCCTCAGAGGAAAACAATGGTAAGCCTCCTCTGAACATATCTCGCCAAGAAACCACTAGTCTAGGGCTGCCGTACACTGAAGTCTACTTGAAATCATCCAACAACAACAATACTCTTGCCCGGATCGTTAGATTTTATCTACTTTTTGTGGGAGGGGGGGACTCCTTGAAAGGTAACATAAATGCTTTAAGACAATTGTAAAATTGTTGGTCTCAATTCTATTAGTTTGGCCCAACTACAGTAGGAAAGTCAAGTTGAAGTTGAAGGATTTTTTTCTGCATGAGCCAGCATGGCTTTTGCACAACAGTAGGAAACCGTGCCAAGCCACTCCAAATCCCAGCTGCAGAAATTTCTGAGCCAAGAATTCTGAAGCCTCTTATTGGCAGAACGTAGCCACATCGAATGAAATGTTCGGTGCATCAGAAAACAAGCTCGCCCTATCTTCCATGAGGAATCTTTGCAAATATTTAAGCATGGCTGTCATGTCCCCTCTTAACTCTCTTTTGTCCAGGCTAAACCTACCCAGCTCCCTAAGCTGCTCCTCATTGGGTTTCATGGTTTCTGGGCCTTTGACCATTTTGGTCGCCCTTCTCTGGACACGTCCCACCTAGCAGGATGCAGTCTACGGTTAGTCCTGACTAGACTAGACCAATCCAATCTGTTGTGAACTGGTGCATCGACATTTCGGTAAATCCTGTTGATTCAACGGCCCTGCACTAGTGGAGACTAACAACTGGACTCAAGCTATTGAGCACAATCGTTCTGAGAGGGCGAATCTGAACCGGAGCCAACCCAAAACTGAACCAGTGCCAACTCCAGCATTAGTAGCTTCTCTTGAGCTGCCTTGTTCCTCTGTATAATTCATACAGTTAAATATTTGATTCTATTTGTCGTTCCAAAGCTCTAAACAAAGCTGGCATCTGTACAGAGATTGAGGAAGCTAATAGCACCATGCATAGACGATCTCTCCTCCCCAACACACACAAACACACACATACACAAACCCCATCGTCTTGGAAAAGGTCACGAAGACGTTTCCACTGGAGTTCACGGCTGATCTTTCCAAAGCTTCTCCATAGCGCTGGCTCTGCGGCGAACTGGACTTTGAGCCTGAAAAATGTGCATTTTTTAAGAACATCATTGGGGTTCACATCCCGTCCTCAGCTCTCTGTGACTCTACGGCTTTTTCCTTCATTGTGTGGGCCTTTAATTATTCATAGTAACCGATTAATAATTTATGCATTACTCTGACAGGTCCCTCATGCATTATGGATGCATCCCAATCCATTGTGGGGGCATGCGTAAATGTCACACACACACACACACAGAGCAGCGTGATCCAGACAGAGTTAATCCCTTCTTTTCTCTCAGTTATGATGGAGCAGTTAAGCTGATGTTTAAATCTCTTGGGCCAAAGGTAGATTTAGATCTGTGGGTAGGGGAGCAGCAACTGGTGGATTCCATGCCTGTGGGGTGGTGAGTCCACTCTGGGTTTTTGTTTTTTAAAGGAGTTATCCAAGTTTCTGGTCCCTATCTGCCAAATACCAGGGAATCCTATTTCTTTAACAATAGCTGCAGCTGAAAGGAGCAACCATGGTGGCAGCAAAGAGTGGATCCTCTTGTAAAAGAAACAGACATGAGGAGCAATGCCCCTGCTTTCAAAAAATTACTTTTTCTAGTAATGACGTTGTAGCTGGGTTACTTTTCAAAGGTAGCAAAAGAAGTGGTAATGGCATTATTTGTTTTGCTGGAGCTAGGAAGGCAGCCTAGTTACTTCTGGAAGTTAAAATTGTTCAACAGAGGAACAGGCTACCTTAGAAGTTGGTGGACTTTCTTCTCTGGAGATTAACAGAAGTTGAATAGCTACCTGTCAAAGCTGTGGCCTCCTGCACCAGCCTTGGGAACCCTTCCAATCCTATTGGTCTATGATTCTGTGGTTCTTCTTGGTCATATAGATTGTTGCTATTGTTGTGTGCCTTAAGGTTGATTCCAACCCGCGGTGGCCCTAAGGCAACCCTAACATGGCATACTTGCTGAACTGTTGTCTCCTTTCTAGCAGATGCTGCTTTGTTCTAGGAGTGGACAACCTGTGTCCCTCCCCAGATATTGTCGGATGGCAACTCCTGCCAGACAACACAGGCAAAGGTGAAGAATGGTGGGGATTACAAGTCAAAACTCATGTGAAATGCCACAAGGTGTCCACCCTTGGTCTACTTGGTCTATCAGAAGGTCTTCTACACGAGGTAAGGTGAGGATGAGGATGATGGGGGAGGAGAAAGAGAAGATGAAGACAGAGGAAGAGGGAGAGGGGAAGAGGAGGAGGAGGAGGAAGAGGAAGAGGAAGAAGAGGAGGGAAAAGAAGAGGAGGGGGGAAGGATGGAGGAGGGGGGAGGAGAGGAAGAGGAGGACAAGCAAGATGAGGAAGAAGAAGAGGAGGAGGTGGTGGAGGAGGGAAGGAAGGAAGGAAATTGTCACAAGCCGTCATTGAATTGGTTCCCCTTTAACTAACCCCCGTCTTCCTTTCCATTTTAAAACACAAGTCCCCACATTTTTCATCTTTTCCTACCAAACGGCCCTCCTCGCAGCAGGATAACACATCGACCAGGAGCGTGAAGCTTGTTCTTTTAAAACAGAGAGTGTGTTGGAATATATTCATCCTAAATTGTATGACAATAACGAGAGCAGCTGAATTTCGGGACAAAAGGGAGAAAGGGGGGAGGAAGTAACTTCCTGAAGGATATTATTTTCAGTGGCGGGGGTGGATTTGGCATTTAATTTTCTCCGTAGAAAGCCTGACTGTATAAACTGGAAAGAGGATCTTGGTTTTCATGCCACAGTTTAAGATAAAAAAAGAAAGAAAGAAAATCAGCATACTATTTGCTCATTCATTCAAGTACTTCTAACACGCTCTCCATCAACAGACCTCCGGGTCAACGTGGACCAGAAGTCTGTTGGCAGTTCAGTCCAATTTACCTGTATTTTCAAGAGTTCTTTTTAGTCTTGAAGCATTACCAGCTGGGAGCAGCTTCCAAAAGACTTTTCCATGAGTAAAATGTCACTGTTGAGAGGGTTTCATACACGGGTGGACATTTTATAAGTCTTGTGTTTCTAGGACTCGGATTAAAAAACTGGAGGACAAGTTGTAGGAAAAACAAAACTCTAGGTGAAATTTTCAGGGGTGAGGTGAAAATTTCCAGAATTCCAACAGATGGTTCAAAATATAAAACAATATTTGGTGTCCACTTGTTTTTCTAGTTTCTAGAGACAGTCCCAGATGCTAAGGTCTTTCTAAGGCCATTTCTGCACTGGACTGTTACAGTGCTATTATTCCACTTTCAACATCCTATGGAATCCTGGGGTTTGCAGTTTAGGGAGGGGCCTTTGGAATACTCTGCTTCTGTCCTGAAAGTTACTATTCTTCAACAAAGGAAAGACAGAGGTCATTTCAGAAGTGTTGATCCAAAATCTTGAGACGTTTGAGCAAATTAACTTCTACCCAAATCAAGACAATGGCTTTCCTTCATTCTGTGGCATTGCAAAGCAGAAAAGAATGGGGTCATGTAATGTGTTTTTGGAGATTATCAGAAAAGGACCTCTTTTTTCAGCCCTGTTCTCAACACTCATGGCCAGCCTTCCAAACCTTCAAGACAATAAATAAAGGGAATTGAGGAGAGCATTGGACCCTATCCATGAACGGCTGGTTCACCTCTCGTCTTCATTCTCAGCTTTCCACAAATTCACTGTGGCTTTATCGGCTTTAATGGGACTCCTAATTGTCAGAATCCATTAGGTTGCTACCTTCAGCCAGCAGCCGAGGCTGATTTTAATGCACAGTTTTCTTTTTTTAGTGCCATATGTTCTTCCTATTTGTACTAGAAAGAGGGAAGGAAGAGCTAAGAACTTCAAACAAGTTACGGAATAAATGAACCACTTGAATTATTATTCATCATTAAGGCTATGCTGCAAACAGCTCTCCTCCATTTCTGTTCATGGCAGAACAGCCATCAAAATTGAAATACACACAGACACATGCATATATATATATATTTGCAAATACATACATAAATTAGGAAATACAGCTTGCTTTCTGCATGTGTAAACACAATTTTGTTTTGTGAATTTTTTTTTGGCCTCTTAATAGGAAAAAAAAATTGCACACCCAAGCTGGATTCAAATTTGGGAAGAGGCAGTGAAACTCTCATCTTAGCACAAAGTTCCATCCTATGTGCCCTGCTTCCTTGGTGATGGAGTGATCCTAGGTTTTACTCAGCAGAGATGGAAAAAAAATACTCAAAATATTCAAAAAATTTTTGAGGAACCCTAATGAGAAGAATCTTGGTCTAAGGAGGATCCTTGAAGTGCAGCACTTATTTTGTGCAAAATTCACAGGAAGTTATGTTTCAGTGCAAATGTCATTTTCTGCACAGGAAGTAGCCCCTTCTATGCAGAGAATAGTATTTCTGCATTGAAATGCTATTTTCCTTGCAGAAAACGCTGGGTTTTTGCACAGAAAAGGTTGTTTTCTGTGCAGAACAACCATGTGCGAATTTTGCACAGAAAAAGCTCTGGAGTGTGAATAGGACAACTGTTTTTGAAGTTGTTCTTGCAATGGGAAGAAAATTGCTAAAATTACTGATCGCTTCATTCCAGAACAAGATTAGCAATGAATGACATTCCCACCAAGTAGGTGTCAAAGTTTTCGCCTTCCCTAGTAATTGTGCTGTCCAGACATTGGCCTGCATGCTTGGATCACACTACAGTCCCCTTTAAAGAAGAGGCCATGGGTGGTGCGGACTTCCCAAGGTTGCCAGACCACAGAACCTATTCACCCCAGACTGCAAGAGCCAATGGCGAGGAATCATGGCCTTTGTAGTCAAACGACATTTGGAAGGACACACGGTCCTCATCTCCATCGGGGAGGCTTTGACTGGCATCCTGTTATTGACTTGCATGTGCACAAGTACAGTGTATGGGAGTGTAAGCCCCATTTTTAGATGGGCTGCAAAGGGTCATTCTTTTGCCCTTGTGCTCCATCCAAAAGTCCCCACACCCAGTAGCTGTCAAGCCTCAGAAGAACGTACTGCCGTTCCTTCTTACTGGTGGGAGAGAAGAAACAGGGGAGATGATTCAGACCATGGTGTTCTTGCTGCTCTGGGCTCGTGGGGGTGCATTTCAGAGGACGCGTCCTCATTTCCCCATCTGAGCATTAAGATGGGTGAAGGAAGGTTTTCTCTCAGTCCCACCACCATCACGGGTATGTTGAGTGAGGACACGAGAGAGAGCCTTCCCCATAAGAGGTGAGACGTGATGGCCATGTTTAAATATTTGAAGGGGTGTCATGTTGAAGATGGAGCAAGCTTTGTTTCTGCTCTGCAGACGAGGACGTGGAGCAGTGGACTCAAACTACAGGAAAAGAGATTCCACCTAAACGTCAGGAAGAAATTCCTGAGGGTAAGAGCAGCTGGACAGTGGAATCCGCTACCACCTCAGTGGAGTGTGATGGAGTCTCTTTCTTTGGAAGTTTTTAAACAGAGACTGGATGGCCATATGTCAAAGGGAGGACTTTGACGGTGTCTTTCTGCATGGCAGAAGTGGGTTGGACTGGATGCCCCTTGGGGTCTCTAGGATTCAATGGCTTGTCCCAGGTCCTGTGGAACTCCCTTCCTCATGAAGCCTGGTTGCCCCCCTCCCTGCTGTCTTTCCATTGACAGGTAGAGACCTTTTTATCTATCCAAAGATGTAGCCCTGTTAGTCTGGGTCGGTAGCCAGAGGGATCTTGTAGCACCTCCGAGACTAAAGGAGAGAAAGACGTTGGTAGCATAAGCGTGGGTGGACTTAAGTCTACTTCATCACTTGTATTAGTTGCTCCTAATATTTCTTAATGCTAATTAGGCAAACGCCCAATAAATTATTCAGTGCGAGCTCTCCGGCTGGTCTCCAGCCTATTGTGAGTGTCTTACACAAAGTGTACAAGACCACACAGGGCTCCGAGAGGTCTGCCGGTTTTTATCAGGAACAAGTTGTGACGCCGCAACCCTTTGATATGTTAATGGTGAACGCGAGAAAAGCAGAAATGTCAAAATTAATCTTTTTCAAATAATAATAATAAAAATGAACTGGGAAAAAAGAAGAAAGGTGGTGTTTTTTTTCCTCCCAGGACTACAGGAAATTAAGTAACTTCTTAAAAGAACATTTTATCTGTCTTGGGAAAAAATGATAAAAAGTTTTTGTGTTCTGTCGAGGTAAGGAAATAGGAAGAGTCTAGTGAATTCACTAGGGTGTTTTTTTATAAGGGAAAAAACTAGAAGCAATACATTGTGTGACTCAACAATAAAGCAGTGGGAAGGAAGGGGAGAAGAAGACAAGAGAAATGGCTGATGATGGCCAAGATTCTGCATCACAGTCTATGCTTCATAACTTTATGATTCATAACTATAGCCATTTCCGCACTAGCCTGTTATAGTGCTATTATTCCACTTTCAACATCCTACGGGATCCTGGGGTTTGCAGTTTAGGGAGGGGCCTCAAAGGCTTTTCCATAGGATCCCATAGGCTGTTAAAAGTGGAATAATAGCACTATAACAGGCTAGTGCGGAAATGGCCTACGTTGCAGAAATGCACCGAAACCTTGTCAGTGAACTGCAAATTGCCAAACAAGATGGCAACAGGGCAGCTAAGCTGGCTCATTAACACAGCACAGGAGCCTAACATGGGGACCCCTCTGGCAGTTTAGAGACGGCTGAATTGTCCAAGGAAGGTCAAAATCATGGGGAAAAATGAGCCCATGCCCCTTAGAGGGCATTTGGGGGCAAAAAAATGGATTTTTACCACTACCCTGTGATACCTTGTGAGCTACAAAAATGGCCTTCATGATCATGGCATTTTCCCTGCCAGGTAAGAGGCAGATACAATTTAAGAACTGAAGAATTTTCAGGTACCTTTGATTGTTTAATCCATAAAATTTTACTCATCTTAAATTTTTGGATTTCTCATATAATGTACTTAATGCACCTATATACAATGTAGGTATGTGTGATGTGAATTTTAGCTGTAACTGTTATTGTATATCAGTATTATTTAGTAGTAGTGTAGTATTATTTCATCATTTTGCAAAACCTTTTTATTTTTATTTGGTCTATGATCATAAATAAACAAATGGATTGATTGATTGATTGACTGATCGATCAATCGATTGATTGATGCAAAAGTGGCCTGGTGGGCCACATCCGCCTCGCAAGCCATATTTTGTCCTCTCCAGCTCTCGATATCCACCCTCTCTTTATAATGAAACGCCACTTATTAGACGTATTGAATAATTGTTGATCGTTCCATTTCGAAAAAAGGAATAGGAGTCTTGCCAAAGTGAACTTCCAAGCAATTGGGCGGAGGGTGGAAGGATAAATGATTTGCCTTTTTTTTCCTTACGGTTCCAAATCCTTGGAAACTTAATTCAATTAATGGCTTCCTTAAGCCAATGCTGAAGCCGTGCCAAGCTGAGAGGGGCAGTTAAGAGAAACCTTGGACAGGATTCGAAAAGGTCACGCAGCTCAGCAGAATACTTTTGTTAACAGCGTGCTAATCTATCACGACAGCCTGAACTGCCACAGTCAAGCAGACCTTTTAATTCCCCCCGATGCAAATGGAAGGAGGAAAAAAAATCTGCAAAAATAAATAAATAAATATGGAAAGAAACTGCTGATCCCATTCGAATGGTTTGTGATGCATGCTTTGAACAGGATCTTACAGGATCGGATGTTAGCTGTGACGTAGGATTGGTGCACAGAAAAGAAGCAAGGAAGGGTGAAGAGGAGGTACAAGAGGCCCACAACGCTGCAATATGGGGTCTTCAAGCCCTGAGGTCGAATTCAGCCATTTTGGGATTCCCCAAGTGGCCCCTTTCCCCTTTACATGGTTGTTTGGTGGCTTCCTGACTTTTATGTGGTTTTCGCTCCAAGAGAAACATCCCAAGATGCCCAAAAGTTGGTCTGTTTGTTAGCAAAAAGCTCAACACCATTTAGTCTATGGGTTCTCTCCAGGGCTTCTCCATCAGGTTGTATAAAATCATAAAAACACACCACACCATGGCACCATTGTCCCCGTGGGGTGCTGACACAACCTCTCATCACACCATAATTCATTCACGAGGGTGCTCGCTCATCATCCTTCACAGAATCATAGAATCATAGAGTTGGAAGAGACCCCCAAGGCCCATTGAGTCCAACCCTGGTCTGCCATGCAGGACTACACCATCAAAGCATTCCCGACAGACGGCCATCCAGCCCCTGCTTAAAAACCTCCAAAGAAGGAAGAGACTCCACCACACTCCATGGAGGCAGCAGCAGATTCCATTGCCGGACAGCCCTGACCGTCAGGAAGTTCTTCCTGAGGTTCAAGTGGAATCTCCTTTCCTGCAGCTTGAATCCATTGCTCCATGTCCTAGTCTCTGGAGCAGCAGAAAACAAGCTTGCTCCATCTTCAACATGACAGCAGGACTCCCTTGCTTGGTATGCCTGGCTTTTAAGGTGGGTTTCAGAGGGTCAGATCAGGAGACAGAACATAGCTATAACATTGTACCTACTTATCCCATGCAGGACCTCAGCTTTGGGGTGTTTTTTTGTTTTTGTTTTTTTGTTAGTTTGTTTTTTTAATAGGGAAGTGAATGAGAATGTGAGGGAGAGAAGTGAGAAGAAGAATATGACAGATTAGTCTAATGCTAGTGACATCCAGCCAATTTGCAAACGCTGCTCAAAGCAGAGACAGGAGCCCGCGAATGCAATTTGGTTAATGTTAAATAAATGGATATGTGACTCTCTTGGCAAACATTCTGCTTTATGTGCATGGAGGGGGAAATATTTAACATCTCAATAAAATGCCTTCCCTTCAGAAGGGACTCTGTTTGAAAAATTAGGCCAGCAAATAACCAGAAGTTATTATGCCAGACGCACAAACTGTCAAGAAAAGAGTAGACGTTGCAAGGAGAGATTCATTGTGCCGATACCTGCGAGGGATGATCGGGGGGCCTCTTTCTCTTGTGCTCTCTTTGTTTCTTTCATTAAAATGGCATGAGCTGCACTTTGGCCAAGACAGTCATTTCTTCCTGAGCTATCTCTAAACGTCTCTAGGTAGGAAGTATCATGAAATGACAATATTTCCCCGTTATCTCTACATAACAGTGTGGGTTTATAATTAGAAGTGAGAACCACAGCCTTCTGGACCTGAACCTTGTATTAAAAAGGTACGACTGGCATTCTGCATTCCAGTTACAGATATGTAACCTAGAGTCACAGACATCTAACCCGGAGTTATGGATCTGTAATTGCCCCATATCCAGCAAAACTACACAAATGTCCCCCTCCAAGCCCACCTTAATGGCCCAGCAGCTACATCAGCAAAGGAGGTCTGTTTGGCTGGTGATTGGGGTGCAAGAAGGATGAATTTTCCAGGCCCCTCCCACTAGCAAGTGAAGCCGTAGCAATTAAAAGCAGGGTGCCTGTTGCAACTACTCATTGCAGCCTCATTCATTCATGGAAAGGGGCCAAAAGCATCCTTCCTGCACCCCAATCAGCAACTGAATGGATCTTCTCCACTCAATGCAGCAACTGGCCTTTAAGGTGGGCTAAGGGGTTGGGCAGGAGACGTCAGTCAGTTACACATATACAACTCAGAAGCTGATGTAGAATATCAGTGAATACTTTTATACAAACAAATTTATCATTTTCTGATGCATACCTGCAATCAGAGCAAGCCTGCAAAAGCCAAAATGTGATCTCAGCTAAGCAAGGCTGAGTTACTGGGAAAACACTCATATAATTCCTAACTTTGAGACTTCTTCTGAGATTTTCCTGCACCCTGTAATGATCTCACCCTCTTTGCCCTTTGTCTTCTCCGCCATCTACCTGAAATCTTGCCACAGCTAGGAAAGAAGGAAGGACAGAAAGAAGAACCGCAGCAGGAAAATGCTCATATTTCTTTCCCTTCCATTATTCCCAAGGGCAACACTTCTTTGGAAAGATAAAAAGGAACAGATGGGCAAGTTGTTCCCCGGAGAAAACTAAAGATGATTGTTTCCCATTATGCAAAATGAGGCCGGGTGCAGCCGGAACGCGTACCTGAGTTACATTTGTGTTGCACACGGGACCGGTTGGAGGAGAGGTTTGGTGCTTTGCTCTTTGGGGACCAAAGCGCCCAGAATGCTTAGAAACACTGGCCAAGATCCCGCATGAAATGCAAACCCATGGTGTCGTCGCTACCCTTTAGTTTCCCATTCAGCCCATGAAACTCACCTTAAAAGCCAGCCGGCTGCCTGAAGTGATGGAGGCCTGGACACTGCAGGAGTGATGCTGCAGTGAAGAGTTCCACACAGGTATCCTTGTCTTTGCTCCTGGTAGCAGCATGTGATGGTGGGAAGGGGGCTGGTCACGTTCTGTCACAGCCCCTCACTCACCAGCAACTAAGGTCCCCATCACAATGGACGGGTGACTGGCTTTTAAGGTGGTTTTCAGGCTCACACGCTTATGCAGCAACAGTGCCGTGGTCACAAATGAAAATGCAAAGAAGTTGCAACGTCCTAAGTTTGACCTACAACATCACAACTGACCAATAAGATGCTGGTCTCTACTTTTGGAGATTACAGCTCCCAGAATCCCCTGAGCAGCAGCCATGCTGGCCAGGTCCTGGGAACTATTCCAAGGTAACTATTCCAAGCTCTGATTAGGAACAGGTTTTATGAAACCTCACTGAAATTTCTTGGAATATTTTTGTCACGGAATGGCCGCCAAGACCTCTACTTTGAATTCTGCATTAGGTGCACAATTTCATTAGAAAGCTCTCATTAACTCTGGCTTCCTTGTTGTTGCCCTCAAATGATCACTTAGATTCTTGTGATCTGGGACTCTCATGTTCCTTTTTCCTTTTCCCTTGATAGCAAAGATGTTGCCAGGGGAGCTGCGGAACGTAGCAATTACCAGATTTCTGTTTAACACATACCTCCCAATTACATTAGCAGCTTACTACTGTTTGTTCTCTGTCAGTATAGGCACAGAAACAAGGTATTCATTAGTCACTTTCGGAGCTCCAAGACGGCATGGGGTAAGAACAGGGCCCTGGTAGAAAGCGACCTGCCCACGCTCAACTGAAGGTCAGAAGAAGGGTGCCGAAGGTACAGGTCTCTCTCCCTTGTGGTCAGTAACACCGGGGGGCAAATGGGGGGTTGATCGTGTGAAGAGAGATGGGTAAATAGCCCCACATTCAACTGAAGGTTGGAACAAGGGTGACGAATGCACAGGTCTCCCCTTTATGATCAGTAATATGGAGAGACTAATGTATTTACCCGGCGTTGCCAGGGGGTCTATTTTCCTCTTGAGAACTCAGCAAACTGTCTTCTCCATTTCCTGCAACTTTGATCCATATTTCCCAACGCAATCTGTATTCAGAGTTATTTACCTACACAGTTTGGGTTCCTGAGGGAGTACGCTGTCCTCCTCCTTGCTGCTAGGCCTCTTGTCCATAGCAACCGGCCTATTTCTGTACCAGTAAATTTTCCCCATATTCCCCAATCCAATCTGTATTCGCAGCTGTTAACATAGCAGAGGTTTGGTTTCTGAGGTAATACACTGTCCTTCTTCTTGCTGCTAGGCCTTGTCTCCACAGCAACCGGCCTGGGGCCCAAGAGCTCTCAGCTGAGAATTCCAAAGGCCTCTCACTGAACTGCCAACCCCTGGATTCCGTAGAACCTTCACAGCCAGCCAATCCCATGAGGTCTTCGCCTGCCTGACGCAGACAAACAGACAAACTCACAGACAAACATTGGCTTTTATGTAGTAGATAACCGGGGTTTTAATCAAGAAAAGAGAGACGGATAAATATCTTGACCGGTGTTCTACTGTATCCTTAACTAAGTCCCCTCTCCTGGCCTGATCACTACCGCCCCAAAACCTGACGGAAATGTCGTTCATGGGCAGGATGGACCTCCTTATATCTCCACGCAGCTGATGCCTCATAAAGTAGGTTCAGGGGGACGAGTGACGATCATGGCAATGGGTCAAGGCATAGCTAAGTAGCAACCGTGGACACGCAACAGTTATGGATGAGTAAATCTAGGCAGCTGTTCTGTATTCAGGATAGCTACTTAGTCATGATTGTGACCCTATGGCCATGATCGTAACAATTCTCCCTCAAAACCTACTTTATTGGGCACCAGCTGCATAGGGAGAAGGCGGCCCTTTCTGTCAGCAATCGGATCGCGGGTGGATGAGGTTTCCGCCAGGTCTGGGAGGAGGGCCAGGCCAGGAGAGGTCACTTGGTTTAGAAAAATTCATTTAGTAGCCTTTGTGGAATTGTTGTTGTTAACTACAGTCGAGTTGACTTCAACCCTATGGATGAGAAACCTCCAAGCTAACAGCCCTGCTCAGGTCTTGCAGATTCAGGGATGTGTTTTTCTTGATTGAGTCCGTCCATCTGTAAGGAGGTCTTCCTCTTTTCTCACTGCCTTCCACTTCCCCAGACACTATTCTCTTTTCTAGGGAGTCAGGTCTTCTCACGATATGGCCAAAGCAATAGAGCCTCAGTTGAGTCACCTCGGCTTCCAAGGAGAGTTCAGGCTTGATTTGCTCTTGGACCCATTCCTTTCTCTTTTCAGCAGTCCAGGATATCTGTAGAACTCTCCTTCAACACCACGTTTTGAATAAGTTGATTTTCTTCCTATCAGCTTCCTTCACTCTCCAGCTGTTGCAACGAGACATTGAAATGGGAAATATGATGGCCTGGACAATCGCTGTAGAATATTGGCCCAGGAGGAGGAGGAGGAGGAGACATCTCTAGGCTATGGGTTCACTTTTTGGTCACCAGCAGATTAGTAATATTTAATAATATTAAGATTAGGTGATATCCATGGACTGTATCTTTCAGAACCTTCAGAAAAACCTCCTCACTTTGGCACCATCCACCCTGGATTACAGCCCTCAAGAATCTCTCTCTGCCACCAAATTTGGCCCTTTGGGGCTGACAGATGTTCTCGACTCTTACCAGAGGTAGGCCAAGATCCTATGTGGTTTCATCAACCGTGTAAATGGCCACCTTTTCTAGCCCTTTCTGGTTTCTTCTGATAGGGTTTTCCATAGATAGGTCCTTTCCATGCTAGGATCAAAGCCAGGAAAAGTTACTTTCTGGGTTTATAACTCTCAGGACCCCACAGTGAGCATGGTTCTCACCATATAACTTTTCCAAGTTGCGGATATGACCCCCTCAAGATTCGAGGAAGGACGTCCCCATAGTCCTCCATCTATGGCCATCTGGAGCACCTGGCTTCGTTCATACGCAGAAGGACAAGATTCCAAGCCAAAACTCATCAATTCTCCTTCAAACAGCAGCCGTAGCAGCAGCAGTTCGGTTATGAGCAACATAAGTTTCTCATTTCCCTCAACAGAGGAGTACTTATGGTTTGTGGCCTCCTCCAGCCTTGGAGCGGGGAACTGAGAAACAGCCATTAGAGAGAGCATAATTGTTTTCTGTCCAAGTTGTGCTTGCAGCCTGAGCATTCCCTCAGTCAGGGAGAGAAGGAAGAGCTCAGGAACAACAAGAGGAACACGTCTCCCCTGGGCAAGGAACAGATGCCAAAGGGATGGATGGATGGTCATGGCTTTGAATGCATGACTGACGTCAGCCCAACAAGAGGGATGGGTCACAGAGCTGGCAACCGTGGGTCCACATAAATCCTGATTCAAAGTGGCAGCGGTGGGGAGGGAAACCGGGCTTTTAGAAAGGGTAGAGATAAAACCAGAAGCCTTTCCAGGACTTTGCTGACTTCTCTGATCTCCAAGTCCTCATAAATACTAAATAAAGGGGTTGAAAACCTTGAAGAAAGATCCCAATTCCAAAAAGCTTGTGGATCTCCAAAAGCACATCTCCTTGGCTGGGAAATGTTTGAGATGACTCGCCTTTCACCAAATCTAGATTTTTTTGTAGTCAATAAATGGGTCTGGGAAGGAAGGATTGTGAACCCCTAGTTTCAGCAAGAGAACCAGCATGGTGTAGTGATTTGAGCATTGGAGTACAGGCCTGTGGACCCAGGTTCGGTTCTCCACTTAGACATGGAAACCCACTGGTTAACCTTGGGTGCACGACACACTCTCAGCCCCAGAAAACCCCATGATAGGGTCACCTTAGGGTCACCATATGTCAGAAACGACTTGAAGGCACACGACGACAATGACAGCAACAACAATAACGATTCTGCACTACAGAAAGGATTATAGGATCCCAGCTTTTGGCTGGAATCCCACCAGAGGCAGGACACTAGCATCAAAATTTTTGCACAAGCATTTGTGACTTCTCAGGGAGACTGAAGTTGACTTTCTCAATTCTTCTAGTTCCTTTGAAGCTTCCGCCAGGCATTGCATAGCTGCCATCAGGTAGGTGAGGAAGTTAATTGCTCATTGTGCAAAGATGAAACAAATACAGATCTCCATCCCTGCCCTGATCTTTATTAATCCTTCTTTTCTTTATCTGGCTCCTCCTGCTAATTTTGGCTTGCCCTGTCCTGCTGATCTCCTTGGAAGAAGGCCCATGATGGACGTGTAGACCAAAGCAAGGATGTTCTTTAACTCAGTCATCTCCCCTCAAGCAACAGGATGGGCTGAGTGTTGGACTAAGGCCATTTCTGCATTAGACTGTTATAGTGGTATTATTCCATTTTCAACATCCAATGGAATACTGGGGTTTGCAGTCTGAAGAAGTTTTGCTTCAAAGGCGCCTCCCTAAACTGCAAACCCCAGGATTCCATAGGATGTTGAAAGCGGAATAACACCACTATAACAGTCTACTGTGGAAATGGCCTAAGACTCTGAGATACCAGGCTTGAGTCCTCGCTCAGCTATGGCAAGCAATGGCTGACTTTGGGCAAACCATGCTCTCTCAGCCTCAGTCATTCGGTGGTGAACCCCCTTTGAGGAAACCTGGCCAAGGAGCCTGTGATAGCTTCGACATAGGGCAGAAATGACTTGACTGCACCCATCTTCCTTAGTGAGCAAGAGAGGCTGAACTTTTTTCTTGATCCAGTCCCGCAAAATCCAGCCATTCACGCATCTGCTGCTTTCTGTTAAATCCCTTCTTAAATCTGCTTCCAGACCTCATCTGCTTCTGCCAAGGCTTGATTATCTTCCGTCCAAACATATCCTACTGCCAGTGACAGCTGGTGGTTTCCATCTTAGTGGGGGCAGTGAATCTGCTCCAGGTTTTAGGCTGGACTTTAAAAGGGCTCTCCAAGGTGCTGAACACAATCCACAAGGTTCCGCACCTTGGATAGCTCCTCTAAAGTTGACTCTAAAACCTGGAGCAGAGCCACCAGTTCTACTGGTAATGATGGTACCCCCCTCAGACCTCAGCAGGACAGTGAATGACCAGGCCTTGTGGAGGTCTCCCCCATTCACAGAGTTGCTGTAGGTTGAATTCTACTTGATTGCAAATAATAACCGAGAACCGTAGGGCTGGAAGGGAGTGCAAGGGCCGTCTCATCCAACCCCTTTCCATGCAGGAATACACAACTAAAAACGGTGACCAGCCAACCTTTGTTCAGCAACTTGGAGAAATCCTACAAAGTTTGGAGTAAAAGCAAGAGTGGATTCACTGCACCTCTGGCCATGGGAACAACCACGCTTCATTCCAGCGTCTCCTGAATGTCTTCCACCCCATCTGTCGCCCAGCTCAGCTTTCGGTCAAGACAAGCCAGCCTCCCCTCCTCTGAATCCTCCTTCCTCATTTTCCTCCCGGCATCAATCTTCCCGCCTGCTCCCCTCAGCTGTCTCCAACCTCTTCTTCTCCTGCTGTCTCACCTGTCTGCTCTTCATCACAAACCTCACACTTTCCTTCTACAGCTGCTTCCTCCTAGCTTTTAAATGTGACAGCATTTCAGGCCCTCACCAATGATCTCCATTTGACCTGGGCACTTCCTTTGTCAGCCAAGATGCTTCCCTCTGTCTCCAGATTATTTGTAGGTTAGCGGTCCATCGCCTGTCCTCAAATGATTACCCTGAAAGGGGGTGGCGTCTGAATCAGAACCAGAGAGCAAAATTTGCAGCAGAAAACCAGAGGAGGGGAGTGCATTGTTTTAAGTAAAGATGCACCACTTCAAATTATCTCATCAAGGTTTGCTCTACAGTTTTGAACAAAAGAAGCAGAGAGTTTCCACACCAGTGCAGCAATATTCTGAGCTGGAACTGGCCGCCATTCCTGCCCCTCCCAAAATTTAATTTGGGATTAAAAACTTGCACATATTACCACTGTAAGTTAATATTTGTTGTTGATAAGTTGACGCATCTGCTGGTCTACAACAGAGGAAAACATCTTGGTCCCTTAGCTTTTGGTTTCCAGAAGCACATAGCAGAATTGGACCCCTAAACAAGGAATTCCACTTGAGCCAGTCTGGGACCAATGTTCCAGACGCCCATGGCTGGATGAGGAGTCCCCAAATCTATTCAAAGTAGCTTTGCCATTGGCTCAGAATGTGTGACGTGCCCAAGGTCACCCACTGGGTTTCCATGCTTTGAGTTGGAATTCGAACCTTGGTCTCCTAGAATCCTAGTCCTTCCCTCCAACCACAACTTGTGCTGTCTCTTAACGGAGCTTAGACTGGGGCGAATCACCAAGAGGTTTCCACCTACAGTCCATCCTAGTCAAATTCCAGCCTCATGTCACAGGATTCCCTCCCAGGCATTTTCTTCATGCTGGACAATGGGAACAGACTGATAAGTCTTCTAGATTCTGAATATTACAGAAGAAAAAATGTATGGCCATTGAGAGATGAGGCCTGTCTTCAAGGAAGATGGTCTACAGTGTGGGGGAAGATGTCTGGAACCGTATCCAAAGCACTGAGAACAACAATGCTTTTGCTGCCATTAGCAACACACCCGCAATTGTATTTCCTCCTCTCTTTCATCTCCACTTGCTGCAGTAATAAATTTAAGCAGCGCAGAGGGACAGCAAGATCTATTCGTCACAGAGCCCCTTCCACCTCCCTCTGGGATTCGGACTCCATTTTCTTCTCGTATCCACAATGAATCTCTTACATCGTGCCTCCGTAGGTGTGAATCCACACTCACATCATTAACGCGGCGGTTGTATTGCACTGCTCTCCACTGCTCCACTCTCTCCAGTCCTTTTGCAATTCCTCCACCTTTGGACTGAGGAGGATCTTCCTATAAGCAGGGATAAAAGTTCAGCGAGCAGTCATAATTAGGCCTGCATTGAGACAATTTTTGCATGATGTTTTAACTGCTGTGCCACTGCAGCTGTATTGCAATATTAACAATATGACATGGTTAGAGTAATTCAAGCCAAAGTCGTATTTGCACTGATCCAGGAGTAAACCAACATGATGTAGTGCTTTGAGCATTGGACTATTTCACCATTTTTCCAATTGTTTAATTATGTTTAACTTTTCTATCTGATGAGTTTTTAACTGTGGTCATTTCTACACTAGCTTGCTATAGCGCTACTATTCCACTTTCAACCTCCTATGGAATCCTGAGGTTTGCAGTTTAGGGAGGGGCCTCAAGGGCCCCTCCCTAAACTGCAAACCCCAGGGTTCCATAGGAGGTTGAAAATGGAATAGTAACGCTATAACAGCCTAGTGTGGAAATGGTCTATGTCCTTTTTTAATCTGTAAGCCACTTTGGGAAAGCCAACCAGGAAAAAAGTGGGGTACAAATAGATGTAAGGATGGTAAATAAGAACCAGTCACAAATGCATAAGTCTGGGTTACGTATTCATAACCGTGATAGTGAATTTGAGCTCTGGTAAACTCATTTTTTCCAGGCTTAAAGACCAGGAAATGCTAAAGCAATTAAAAATAATGCATACGTACTTTAAAGACCGGAGGGGGGGATCTGTGGCCATGCTTCCATCCCCGTACCGCAGCCCTTACTCATAATGTTTAATAGAACCTACAGTGGGTTTAATCGTGTGTACACTTCCTAATTAGTGGAATATACAGCCTAATGTTACTCTTCGTGTTTAATGTTGCTGGCACCCATGGAACTAATTAGGAGAACCCACTTTCTCCCAGAACAAGAAAACCGTAACACTCCCCAATCCCTCTCTTATTAAATATTCCTTTTCAGAGGCTAAGCACTCGCTCGCCAAACAACACGTATATGACCCTGTTTGTTGAGCGCTCAGTCCCAATTTCCTGATACCTATAACCAAAAGAACCACAATCCTTGTTTTGCACAATGGGAGAAGAGTCTTAAACGTGCCATTAAGGTGCACAGCCATGCACAGAAACTGGAAGACATGGACGCATCCAGAAGGGGTCGGGCGGAGAAAAGAGTGAGCACAGACCCCAGATGGCATCCATTTCACAGGCTGCTGAATCTGCTTTGGGTTTTCTTCCAAACTCTAAGGGAGCTCCCAAGGGGCTGGAGCTATCTTGCCCCCCGATCTTTGCCCCAGTGCCCACTCTTGCATGTAAATGCAACTCCTTTCTCCCTTCAAGTCAACTCTGACTGAAGGCAACCTCATTGCAGGGTCTTCTTCACCAAGTTTATGAAGGAAAGAACTTCCGCCCCACTGACTGGGCTCAACATCTTTTTCTTTCCATCCATGCTGGAATTTACTGTATTTTGCAATCAGGTGGGGAGGGGACTGGGCCACTGATTGTTGCAGCTTGTGGCTGTCATGTTCCTTAAAGCCATTTCCAACTTATGGTGACAATACACAGAAACTATCATGGGGCTTTTTTGGCAAGATTGATTCCAAAAGTGTTAGCTGTGGCCTTATTCTAATGGATGAGAGAGGATGGCTGATGCAAGGTCAACCGGTGGGTTTCATGCTGGATCTCATAATTTCCTTTATTGTCGCAGCTTTCCACCATAATCTCTCACCACCACCACCATCTTGCGTGTCTCACAGCTTTCCATCATTCCCTTCTTTGCTGCTATGCATCTTCAGGTTGACTCCGACTTACAGTGACTCTGGCATAGTATTTTTTTGGCAAGATTTACTCCAAGGAAGTTTGCCATTGTCTCTTCCCCTGAGGCTGAGAGAGTGTGACTTGCACCCAGTGGGATTCAGATTCTGGTCTCCCATAGTTCTAGTCCAACATGTAAAAACCACCGAACCGTGCCGTCTCCAATATTGTGGTTTTCTTGGGACGATTTCTTCGGGGGAGGTTTGCCCATGTCTGCTTTCCTCTGGGGCTGAGAGAGTGTGACTTCCTGCATTTCCATGGCTGAGTGGTATTCAAACCCCGGAGTCCAGCATTTAAGCCACTACACGACACTGGGTCTAAAAACAGGGCTTCTGTGGGAAGATTGATTCAGAAGAGGTATGCCCCTCCTCTAAGGCTGAGACAGTGTGACTTGTTCAGGGTCACTCTGTTGGTTTGCATGGCCGAACAGGAATTTAAACCCTAATCTCTTGGAAATTTAATCCAAACTCAAACCTCTACACCACCCTGCCTCCCTGCATACCTAAAAATACTTCTGCAGAAAAACTAAGACTTTATGGTCATTTCTGCACTAGTCTGTTACAGTGCTATTATTCCACTTTCAACATCCTATGGAATCCTGGGGTCTGCAGTTTAGGGAGGGGGCTTTGAGGATGGCCTTTCAGGCCTCTCCCTCAATTGCAAACCCCAGGATTCCATAGGATGTTGAAAGTGGAATAATAGCACGATAGCAGTCTGGTGCAGAAATGGCCGATGTACCAAACAGTCTGAACAGGAGAGCCACGTGAGGATGTTTTCCTTTCCTCCACACATCACACCATGGCAGAGGCAAGCTTTTGACACCATGCTGCAGACGGCCACAGAGAGTTTTGGCACGTCGAGGGAGGCCTCCCTGTTTTCGTTTGCGAAACATGAGAGGCAATGCAAATTGAAGAAGCGGAGCGCAGCGAGGTTTTCATTGCTTTTGAAAGCAAAGCCCATGCATCATTCTCTGACAGGTCTTAGCTAATTAACGTCCTTTCAGTTGCAGGCAATATCTTTGTCCAACGGGGCTTAATTGGAAATGATCTGGCCAGCATTGAGCGGCACGCATTAATCCAATTGCGGGCTATTCGGTGGGAGTGGAACTTATTTGGAGTCAAAAAGGGAACTTATTTTGAGCTGGTGGGTCACAGTTGTGCCCGATGACAAATTGACATGGATTTTAAAAGACGGACCAATTGAAGATTTTCATTTTTTTGAAAGACTGGAAACCATTTATGGATTATTTGAGCAATAAAAAAATCTGATGATGTAACAATCTGCCGTAATGATTATTAGCAATTTTAATGAGTTTAGATCTGTAATGAACTTCTTTGGTCCCTTTCTTCTTTATTTCTTTTTGGTTTGGGCTACCTTGGACAAATCACACTCTCTCAGCCTAAGAGGAAAGGAATGACAACTCTTGTCTGAATAAATCTTGCCAAGAAAGCAAAAGGATTGGGTCACAATATATTGGACCCACCTTGAACAATCAGTGACCCAGCGTGAGATTGTGCTTTGAGAGCCGGAGAAGGATTTCTTTGGGGCACCAGGGTATGAACCCCTGCTCAGCCACAGAAACACGTTAGGTGACCTTAGACAAGTCACACTCTCTCAGCTTCAGAGGAAGGCAACGGTGGACAACTCTCTCTGGAGAAGTCTTGCCATGAAAACCTCATGATGGGCTCACTGTAGGGTCACCCTAAGTTGGAAACTACCTGACGGTACACGCCAGCAATATTTAAGAGAATACCAACCCATGACTGCTCAACAGTGGAATGTTCTACCACAAACAGTGGAATCTGCTGCCTCCATGGAGTGTGGTGGAGTCTCCTCCTTCTTTGGAGGTTTCTAAGCAGAGGCTGCATGGGCATCCGTCAGGAATGCTTTGCTGTGGGTTCCTGCATGGCAGAAGGGGGTTGGACTGGATGGCCCCTGGGGTCTCTTCCAACTCCAGGATTCTATGATTCTATGATTCCTGATGGTCAGAGCTGTCCAGCAGTGGAATCTGCTGCCTCCATGGAGTCTGGTGGAGTCTCCTTCTTCTTTGGAGGTTTCTAAGCAGAGGCTGGATGGCCATCTGTTGGGAATGCTTTGCTGTGGGTTCCTGCATGGCAGAAGGGGGTTGGACTGGATGGCCTCTGGGGTCTCTTCCAACTCTAGGATTCTATGATTCCATGAAACCAATTCTCCTTCTTTGGAGGTTCTGAAAGAGAGATTAAATTGGAAATGTGTTAGCTGTGGATTCCTACATTGTTAGGAAGTTGGATTAGATAACACCCCAGGGTCCTTTTCAACTGCGTTGTTCCATCGTTCTATGATTTGACGCTGAATTTCACCCATTAAGTGAATTGAATTTTGGGGAACTTCGGCGTGCTCATGGAAAAAATAGAGGATTCACATGGTCAGATGTGCTTCCAAAAAATGAACCATTCTGGCCTGAGCCAGAATTGAAAAAGAGGCTCCATGCTCTCCTGGACTTAAGCTTGACCAGTGGCCTTGATTAAAATCTCCCCATTAAAAACCGAAATCCTGCATTCAAAGCAACCTTCAAGCCACCGAAGACAGAATTACAATGGCTCTGTTTTATCGCCTTCCCATATGGCAACGAAAGAGGTTTGCTCCACTATTAGTTATCTGCTATTTAGAGCATCAAGAAGACTTAGCTGAATCTCTGTTCGGATTAAGGGGGATTTGAGTTGTGGCGATATCCTTTAAAGAAAAACAGCTGGCTGGCACAAGACGGTGGCACTAATGGAATTTGGCAGAGGAAGAATTCGGATTGTCTCCCCTCCAATACGCCCTTCTCACAGGAAGAAAAAAGGAATTTCTGCACCGGTGCAAAAGCTGGCTTCACTTTGCAATCATAGGCTGCAATCCAGAACCCAACTTAGCTGAAGCAAAACCCATTGAATTTGATGGGACTTACCTCTGAGTTCATATATACACAAAGGCCTCTCCATAAAATCTGTGGCAGACAAATGCAACCTCCAAGAATGAAAGCGGTCCCCTTTGGACTACAAAATTCCAGAGGAGATGCCCCATGCTTCGCTTTGCCATTGCCACACAGCCTTCCATCATCCATCCAGGCTGCGATTTGCAAAACAGAGAAGGGAAGTTACGAAAAGGAAGGAAGACACCATCCACTATCACTCCTCTTCCATCCAAAAAAAGGAGTCAAAGGCCAAAATAATTTTTTCAAAAAATCCCTTGTGACTTTCCCTGAGCGTATTACAATAATCCCGTCTGTTTCTGATGAGAAGTTTGATAAGAGGATATGAAACTGCATGTCTGCCTTGAGGGATTTTTTTAAAAAATGTAAAGCTTGGTAGTCATTACTATCCATGGACCCTTAATAGAATCAAAGGGTCAGGGGACCTAAGCCGTGAAAACAGATTGACATAAAAGAGAAGGACCCTCCGCTTTAAACTTAAGCAAAGCCAGCAGACGGCCAAATGCTAAATAGAGATTCTGGGCTTCCCAGATGTAAGTTCTCACTAATGAAAAAAAAGGGGGAAAGGACCAGGTTTTTTTGCTTCTCTCCTCCTCTGGGAATAGCAAGATGCACTCTTGAAAACAACCCAAAAAAAGAATCAGCAAACTCTCCCGAAAAGCAAACTAACAAAAATGCCCTGGGTCTTTAACTTTAAAGGTGCTCTATCTGCAAATACTGCCATCCATTAATGCTTACAGACCTACCACTATAAGTAAACATTTATTTATTTTGATTTACCAAGCAGGAAAATGAATTTGCAATCTATATACAACACATTGCAAAGTGCATATGATAACAAAATGATGGCTAAAAAAACATTCACAGATACAAATGCAAAGATTTTAACAGAAACATTGTAAACGATTGTTCTCAATCATGCAATGTAACAATTTGGGCACTTATAAATATGCTCCATGAAATCTATGTTGAAGTTTGGGCACTGATAGATACAGTCCACGAAATCTATGTTGCAATTTGGGCAATAATAAATATAATCCAGGAAATCTATGTTACATTTTGGGCAGTAATAGATATAGTCCATGAAATTTACTTTACAATTTGGGTTCTAACCGATATAGTCTATGAAATCTATGTTACCATTTGGGCGCTAATCGATATAATCTACAAAATCTATATAAGATAGGTTGCAACAAGAGCAATCACCCCAACTACCCACCCATTTTTGTCTCCTTCTCTTGCTTGGCTTCTAGTTGGCCACTCCAGGAACCACACGCTGGGTGAGAACATGGATGTTCTGCTTTAGGTCCTTATGGTCCCGATGCTATCAATAGACCCAACTGGGGTAGACCCATTGAATCAGTGAGATTTCCCTAGGTGTTGGCTCCCCATCCAGCAACTGACTCAGTGGGCTGGCTAGGAAGAGCACCCAACGGCCATCTTGCAACTGCTCCGCTGGCCGCTGGTCTGTCTGCTGGTGATGGCCTACAAGACCCTCTTCATCTCAGTCCAAGGGACCTTCCTGTCCTACATGAAGCTGCATACACTTTGAGATCTTCTGGAGAAGCTCTCCTCTCTGTCCTACCACCCTCAGTGCTACATCTGGTGGGAACACAGGAGAGGAAGGGGAAGGAGAGGAGGACAAGAAGTAAAAGACTTCTACTCTCATTGGGACTAATCAAGAGGATCCATACCTTTCATATTGTAGGGCAAGACTGGCTTCCTCAGGTACCGATTCTTGGAGGATAACAATTGTGCTTATTACCAAACAGACTTCCTAACCTAGCTTGCTGCCTTCAGGCAAATACATTTCTCTGACCAGTAGAAGACTGAATAGCCAGTCTGGTTGGTTTCTGGAGATGAAACGGGGTGTGGTTCTGGATCCATCTTGCTGCTTGCCTCAGGCAGCAAAATGTCTTGGGACAACCCAGGTTGAACAAAAAGCAATCTTTTTTTCCTCCATCAGACAAGCTCCTATTTCCCATTTTAAAAACAAGAGGGAGGCCATTTTCCCCCCCTTAGTACTAAATTACCCTCAGTCCTGTTTCTAATTAGAACCAAAATAGGCCCATTTGGCCGATGGGATTAACCTTTATGCTGACTCACCATTAAACGCTAGAGTGAGGGGCTCCACTCTCATTGGAATGAGGCAATAGGATCCAGGACATCACCTTCATCAAACTAACAATGCCCCAATCTCGTGGCTGGTGGCTTCCATGCCAGCAGGGCGGTGACTCCACTCCGTGTTTTACAATCCAGCTTTTAATGGAGCTCTCCAAGGTCCTGAACCCTATTCTTAGGTAGTTTCAGCCCCTTGGAGAGGTCCTTTAAAGCTAACTAGAACCCGGAGTGCATTCCCTGCCTCACTGACACGGGAGCCGCCAGCTGCCATTGTTGCAAGATATAATTTATTTCCGGATTTTAATTCCTGTAAATAAAGATCTGCTAGCTGTTTTCGCAAGGCTAGAAGAGCTGACAAGAGAGTGAATCCGGTTCCCTTCTCTTTCTTTCTCCATCTCTTCCTCTCCTACTCCTCTCCCCGCCTTCAATATGCACCAGTTCAGCTTTCTACTCCTGATTTGTTATCTTAATTAATGACAGTTCTGCAGAGGGCCAAGATTGGGATAGCGGTGATTAATTACATGCTCCTGTTTAACACTGTGGTTGAAGCAGCTAAGTAAAAATAGAAAACAATTTGGAAAGGAGGCAGTCGGAGGAAGGCAAGCCATCGCTTCCGAAAGCCAAGGGAGAGGGAGTCGGTAATGAGAGAGCTGCGAGGCATGGAGGTCTGTGAAACTGCAGAAGACTGGAGGACTTTGCATGTTTTAGAGGGAGGGAATGGAGACATTCTCGTGAGGTCACCAGAGGACCAGCTGATGAGCTTCCAAAACTAAGTAAAGAGATGCAGCCCAGTGAACTTGCTCCATACTTTTCCTCCAGGAATCCATTTCATTTTCCAAGGAGGGCCAGGGAGTCTTTGGTCATTGTCGTTGCATGCCTCCAAATCATTTCTAATTTATGATAACCCTGAAGTGAACTGATCATGAGCCGACCTTAGGCAAGATTTGTTCAGAGAAGGTTTGCCTTTGTCTGAGAGAGTGTGACTTGCCCAGGCTCACCCAATGGGTTTCCACGGCTGAGTGAGGGATTTGAAAGCACAGCCTCCAAGAATCTTACTCCAACACTGAAACCACCACACTGGTTCTTCAAAAAGGAGTTCTTTTCCTGCCAAGATTTCTTCAAAGAAAACTTGCCACCGTGGCCTTCCTCTAAGGTTGAGAGAGTACGACTCACCCAAGGCCAACTAATGAGTTTCCACGGCTGAGCAGGACTTTAAATGCTGGTCCCCAGGAATCCTAAAAGATGTCCATTCAATCTCCATTTCAAGACTTGCAAAGAAGAAGAGCTCACACTCTCCGAAGCAAACGACCCCATGGTCAAAGAGCCCTTATAGGTGGAATCTTCTTTCTTGTAGCTTGAATCCATTGGTTCATGTTCTACCTTCTGGAGCAGCAGAAAACTTCAGGAAAAGAGATTCCACCTAAACATCAGGAAGAATTTCCTGACGGTAAGAGCAGTGGGACAGTGGAATCTGCTGCTGCCTCAATGGGGTGTGGTGGGGTCTCCTCCTTCTCTGGAGGTTTTTAACCAGAGGCTGGATAGACCTCTGTTGGGAGTTGTGTCTTCCTGTATGGCAGAAGGGGGTTCGAATGGGAGGCCTTTGGGGTCCCTCCCAACTCTACGGTTCTGAGATCCTTCTGGAGGTTTGGCAATGCATCTCTATGTGGCGACAGCAAAGAGACAACCTGCATTCCCACCGGGAGGACTGTTGATTTACAGACCTATCTGCTAACAAGGAGTCTTCTGCTAATATCATAATATTACACTGCAAAGCTGTAGAAATCAACTCCGCCGGAGGACACGTCCCTCCTGTCCCACTTCTGCGTAATGAACATTGTCACAAAGTTGGGAAATTAGACACGCTTCACCTACCTGTGTTTTCCCCTCTTTTGTTTGCTTTTGTAGCAATAACAAAGACCAGATGTCATTGCTCCCTCTGGACAAATAATTTGTATTGATCGTTGTTAACAGCCTTGGAAATACCCAAGTAATGAAGGAAGCCGAGTGTTGTCAAGTTTTTCTTTCCCCAACGACTCTGGGAAACAGTTGGTGGAAGGAAAATACAGATGAACGGTTGTTGGAAGAGAAGAAGGGGATATTGGAAATGGAAAGCAATGGCCAGGGGCCCAACGATAAAAGCGTTGTCTGTTGTGATAAAAGATCTCGGTGTGTTCTAGAAAAGTCATTGTGTCTTTCCATGGGCCTGAGTGTTGTTTTAGTCCCAGGTTTACTACTGGCCATTGCATCGGTTAGATTTGCTTCCCTGTTGACTCAGAATTCAGCAATGGATTCACTGGGTCTGCTCTAGGTGGGATTTCCAAGAAGATTCCCATATTAAGCCATTTCGGCCCTACACTGTTATAGTGCTATTATTCCACTTTCAACATCCTGTGGAATTCTGGGGTTAGTAGTTTCCTGAGGCCAAAGATGCTCCTCCCTAAACTGCACACCCCAGCATTCCATAGTATGATGAAAGTGGAATAATAGCACTATAACAGGGTAGTGTGGAAATGGCCTAAATGACCACACAGAGGTCGAATAGCCGTCTTCTGGGAGTGGAAGGCAGTTGGAAGACCTGGCCCTTGTGATTTTTTCCATGGCTATGGTCGTATGATTCTGATTTCCATCCCCATCTACCCTCTGAGCGTCATCTTCCAGGGGGCCAGGCAAGGTTCAGGGAAACAAACCGTAGAGAAACCAAGTCAGCCTAGGCTTGTACACAGAGAATTTGTAAGAGCTGAAAAGCTGTCAAAGCAATCTGGAGTCTAAGCCCAAAAAGCCATCCAAGAAGGGCCAAATGTCAGTTGAGGAATTACCAAAGCAAAGAGTTCAAAGGGCAAACTGAAGTCCTGGAGCGGAGAGAGCAGGGATCATCAAGCTGGTGGACACAGGAGCGTTGTCTTTTCCTGCGGGGCAAAATGGAGTTGGGTAGGATGGCCCAGGACGATGACTCCGAGCGTCCTGCTGGATCAGACCAAAGGCCTGTCCAGCGCCACATTCTGCTCACTCGGAGGGCAGCAGGACTTATTTCCACAGAGAGGTGACACCGTCTTCTACCCTATCTAGTCAAGGGGCTCAGTAACACTCATGGCCGGCTACGTTGTGTTGGTATACGAGGCAGAAAAGTCTCCAAGCACCTCTTCCAGCCGGTAGAAATATAATGAGGAGGAATCAAAGAACTTACAGCTTTTCGCCCTTCCGTTGTTCTCCTCCCAGGTTGTCTGCCTGAAGCAGATGCCTCTCTCCGGATAATGGCAGGGCTGGTCTCTCTTTGTCCTCCAGATCTGGATTTGGGTGTGACTACGGACGGACATCGAACCCAGGCATGATCTTCCAGGCAGAGAGGTGGGCATGCAGCTTCCATGGAGAAGCATCGGCCCTTTCTGTTCACGAGCTTTGTGTTAAAATGGGTCTACGCTCATCCAAAAGAATTAAGCAGCTGACTCTCTTCTTCTTCGTTTTTGAATAAATAAATAAATCTGTCAAAAGCCTATTGTGGCATTCTCCAGAGGAAACAGATGAGTAAGAGAAAGGAGCATATTCGAAAGCGGGACAATTACGCAACGGCAAAGAACAATGGTGGAAGAGCCGGGGCAGCTGAGGGAGCGCGTGAGCGTGAGACGGTAATGGAAAAGAGCTCTGGAACTGATTAAACACCAACCAAAAACTGTCGACTGATCTTATCAAATGCAATTGAGTTCCAGACGTTCAGAGAGAGAGGCAGGAGGGAAAAACTTCTCATCACTCAGCAGCGTTTGTCCTCTCTCCGAGCTTATAATCAAACTTTTCAGTGCCACGCGCGTGAAAATAAAAGACTGTTAAAACACACTATCAACACCCACTTTAAAAAGCAGGTGGTTAAATCCGAGGCTGCGAGGGAAATGTGTTTTGCAGGTTGCGTGGCAATGCAGCCACCAAGGGGAAGAGGCAAGCTCGCTTGTGCCGCACGCACTTGACAGCTAGGGCAATCGTGGCTGGAAGACGGTTTTTGGAGCTGTTGAACTGGGCACGAAGCAACAACCTCAGAACATACGTTGTGCTTTTTTGATCTTCTTCTTTTTTCATCACAAAGGTTCCAGTCGATCTGTTCTTTTTGCCCGTTCATTGCATAGTTATAGCTTTGTGTGGGAGCGCACACTGACATTTAATTGGACTGGGAAACATCCAAAGATGTTGGAACACCAAAGACCACAGCCATAGAGAGAACCCTGATGTTCATAAACATGATTGTGAAGTTTCGTGGACATCATGGCCACAATCCTCTTGGTGATCACCAGGATTATCCCACTCAGTAACTACAAAGTCATAAGCCTGATCTATAACACCATAACTACACCAATTCACCTTTATTGCAATGCCAAAAGGGCCCCCTAAGGCCTACCTTTTAAGCCATGCAGCAGAGGAATTTCTGAAGCACAGGAGAGTGGGGCAGTGAGCAACGACCTGTCCCACCCTCTCCCAACATTGGGGCATGCTGAATCTAGCAGTGCTGAGAGGACCTTGCAAGTAGGTATTTTGTTGGATAGGTTTTTGCGATAGTATTTTTTCTGGAAATGTAGCTATGGAGAAATAACTATGTTATCATAGTAACAGTTACGCTTACTCCAGAACTTACCTTTCCATGTTGTTTTTTTCCTGCCACCACCTTCACTGACGTAGCCATGGCAGAGCAGTGCGGACACAGGATTCCAACCTTGCTGTTCGTGTGGTGTGCCTTCAAGTCATTTCCAAATTACGGAAACCTATCATGAAGTTGCTTTGGCAAGATTTGTCCAAGGGGTGGTTGCCTTGCCTCTGAGGCTGAGAGATTGTGACTTGACCAAGGTCACCCAGTGGGTGAGTGGAGATTTGAACCCTGGACTCCAGAGTGGTATTCCAATATTCAAACCATTACACTACCCTGGTGCTCACGCTGCTTTAGTTAGTTGTCTAATGGCACCATATTTGTTATTCTCTACCATGAATAAGAGGAGAGATCCCTGCCCCCAGGTGCTTGCAAACTAAATATAAACATAAAGGAGACAAAAGAAGAGGGGAGGCATCTTAGATCATTCCATTTCAGGCTCCTGTACACAAGCTGTGTTTTTCAATCCAGCATGGCGAACAATTTTCAGCAATGCAATAAAGCAATGGTTTAATTCCAAGACAGAAAGGATTGTAAATTGCTGGTAATTTTTTTGTTTTGTTTTGTTTTAATTGAATTTTCTATGAGAGATCCTGGCTTTTCTGCCCCAGCAGCCACCTTCTGGAGAAAGAGTTCCAAACCCTTTACTCTGCATTTAACATTCTGGCTTTTGCTTTGCGTCGGGTTGTCTTTGGAATAAAATTGCACAAGAGAGAGAGAGAATGAGAGAGCAAAAAGCGGCCGTGTTTTAAAATGAGACGATGGGCCCCATGCGCTAAACAGCCTCCGATTATGCTGCATTATCCTATGGCACAATGCACAGACCTTGATGCGCCGCAGTGTTGTTTTTATGTAATGTGTTCTAAATCAGATTGCTGTGCTGCAGCAGCTTGTGTTGCCGGGAGCCCGGAGCAACGGCGAGCGGGAGCGGGAACCTCCGGAAAAATTCACGGCACGCTGGTTCAAAGCAGCTGCTCTTAGCCAGAGAGGATTCCAGGAAAACAGATCCGAGATCTGATCGAGAACTGTGCCTTCCAGACATCCTCAGAGTCCAGCTCAGGGCAGGGCAGGGTGTGGGGGGCGCAGAAAGTGGGGTTGCTGGCAATAGATAGATACCCTCCTCCTCACCCTGTGGCCTTGCGTACCCTCCAACTGTCCTGGTCTGGCAGGGACGATCCTGACTAACCCTCTCTCCAACTTTTTCTGCTGCTTCTAGAGTGTCCCAGTTTCTCTCTCCTCCTTCCACTTTTGTCCTCAGCTTACTTCAGTTGCTGCAAACTGAGGCCATTTCTGTACAGCACTGTTCTAGTGCGATTATTCCACTTTCAACATCTTATGGAATCCTGGAGTTCCCAGTTTACTGAGGCCAAAGATCTCTCTGGCTGAGAATCCTAAATTCCCCTCCCTAAACTGCAAGTCCCAGGATTCCATAGGAGTTTGCAAGTGGAATCATGGTACTATAACACTGTAGTGTGGAAATGGCCTAAATTCAAAGTGCGAGTGTAGTTTGCATTCAGTTAATTCAATGGAGGGAGAGGAGTGGAGGAGGCAGAGCCTTGTGCTTCCCAGTAGCCGCAGGCAAAAGCAAAACGCTGCAACCTCTCTTAGCTTGTCTGTTTTTCCTCATTTATAACTTTTGCCATCTTGACCTGATGCTTCTTAGTCCTTCATGTCCTGGCTTTCACCTGCAAAATGTTGGAGGATATGGATTCTGGTCTAGGAAGTATTTTCTCACTGCTGATACATTGAGGTTACCCGCCTGTCACAATTGTACCAAAGAGGCCCAAAGGCCCAGATCCTCCATCAATCATGCTGGATGCAGCACACCGCCTGTGAATTTCTCTGTCTTCCTCCCTTCGCTGTTAGCTGCCAAGCCCCCTTAAGGGCCACATTGCTTCCTCTTTACTGGTTGGAAATGGTGAGAGAAGCAGAAGGAAATTCAGAAAATTAAAATGCAGCTGGGCTAGGCTTGCAGGGGGGGGCGAAATGAGGCTGGGATCCCAGTTGGAGTGTACCATCGTCTTCCTTCCCCTTGGAGCCCAGGCCGGCCACACCACCATCACCCGGGCTGCCTCCCCCTCCGCTCCCAATGGGTGAGAAGAAGCAACAGCCCCTCCTGGGGCTGGAGATTCAGGGTGGGGGATTCCACAAGGAGCCAAGGGCAAGAAAATGGCCCCCCAACCCCATCCAAAATGACACATACACACTCACTCGAGCCACACGTGTGTGCAGGCCTGTCACTAAAAGCGGGTAGCCTCTCCTCCCAGCACCAGGTCTTTCCCTGATTTAGGACCCCACTTAGATAACAACTTATTTCTCAAGTCATGATTTCTCAAGTTACTTAACAACTTATTTCTCATGTCAAAATCATTTTGCCGCTTGGAGAACATTAAATGTACATTAAATGTGCATTATGCCAGCAGCAGTGGCAGGAAGGTGGAGTGGCTAGATTTATTTCACCATTTTCAACACCTTTTTCAGACGTATTGCCCCACCTCTGCATGCGGTAAATCACACTTTTCTGCATAATGCCAGCTGCTGCCGTCTCCTCCTCCTCCTTCTCCTCCTCCTCGGTCATTCTGGACACCACCTCGGGGATGTTCTGGTGGCTGGTCGTAGGGTCAGAACCATGTCCAGCAAATGAATGGAGAATCAGCCTTCATAAGAGGGCATGAGATACCTCACTCCACAAGCATCTAAATCAGAGGTGGGAACACGGCAGGCACCAGGATATTTTTGGCCTGCAGCTCCGAGCATTCCTCACCATTGGACCATTGCTGGAGACCAACGTCATCTGGTAGACCACCATCCTTCCCAACAGTGGTTGAATTAACACAACGACAGGGTCAGCAAGAATTAGCCTGGTGGAATTCCCCAAGTGGATTCTGGTCTAAGTCAATGACGCTTGGAATGATGCCCCCAGTCACACTTTTAAAAAGTTGACATTTCAGATGTTAAAAGTTTGCTGATAATATTCCAGACAGTTCAGTGCCTGAATACACACACACACACACACACACACACACACGTGTTTTGTCTAAAAAAAAGATTGCTATTTTACAATCACAGAAGATCCATTCATGTAGAGGAAGGAGAGGGCTTGTTTTCTGCCGCTCCAGAGACCAGGACAAGGAGCAATGGATTCAAGCTGCAGGAAAGGAGATTCCACCTGAACCTCAGGAAGAACTTCCTGACAGTCAGGGCTGTCCAGCAGTGGAATCTGCTGCCTCCATGGAGTGTGGTGGAGTCTCCTTCCTTGGAGGTTTTTAAGCAGAGGCTGGATGGCCATCTGTCCAAGGGAGTGCTTTGAGGGTGTTCCTGCATGGTAGGATGGGGTTGGACTGGATGGCCCCTGGGGTCTCTTCCAACTCTACATTTCTATGATTCTATGATTCTATGAATCGTTTCATCCTCTGATTTATGGCTATTATAGTCTTATAAGTCAGCTGAAAAGAGAGACTTTTCTTCCCTCTTGTTATTCTTTCCAACACAAAGCCTTTCATGTGAATGGGTTGCGGTGAATGGAAAGAAGACGACAAAAAAAAATCTACAGAAAATGAACATTTCTCCTCTGTGTTTCCCCCTCACACACACATTTGTTATCTGCTGACCCTATACAGCTCAGGCCTGGGTTCTCTGAAGGACTCTTGTCTTCCAACCTGGGCTTTGAGATCTTTGGCAGAGGGCCTTCTCACAGACCTACTGGCTTCCCAAGAAAGTTAGATGACACATTGGAGACAGGGCCTTTTCCATGGCAGCTCCCAGGTTTTGGGATGTTCTTCCTAGAGAGACGAAGACGGTTCTCTTTTGGTTCTCCTTCTCTTGGGGAGGAAAACTGAAGCCTTATATGGTTTGGGTCCACGCTGCCTGAAGGACCACATTTCTCTGGCTCAGAATACCTGAGTTTTACGGATTTGTCTGGGTCCCACGACCATCACAGGGACATTTGGTGAGGACACGGGTGACAGGGGCTTACCCATGGCTACATCCAGCAGAGGGCTGCCGTTACGTTACTACTTAGCAGATCCAGGCACTGACGGCCGTCAGGCTGTCTTGCTGCTGTCCCATTAAGCAGTAACTGCTAAGTAGTAATCTGTCGCTACTACAGCAGGACTCTACCGGATGTAGATCTTACCCACATGTGCCATTCTCAATCTCATGGACTTGAACCCACTTATGAACATCCAATTTCGATGGACTTGAACCCACTTATGAAGATCTTATTCTCATGGACTTGAGTCCACTTATGAACATCCAGTTTCCATGGACTTGAACCCACTTATGAAGATCTTATTCTCACGGACCTGAGCCCACTTATGAAGATCTTATTCTCATGGACTTGAACCCACTTACGAAGATCTTATTTTCATGGACTTGAACCCACTTATGAAGATCTAATTCCCACAGACTTGAGTCCACTTATGCACATCCAATTCCCATGGACTTGAACCCACTTATGAAGATCCAGTTCCCATGGACTTGAACCCACTTATGAAGATATAATTCTCATTGACTTGAGTGAACGTCCAAAGCTCTAACTTTCATGGACTTGAGTCCACTTATGCCTGCTTCGTTGTGCATCTCTGCAATGCTGTAAAGGGGTTTCTTAGCACCTCTGCTACGTAGCTAGGCACGCATACGGTTATGTGGCAATCCTGGTGAACTCATGGAAATTAATGAAGCAGAAAGAACGACAGCAAAATGACAGAGCATTCTCTTTTTTTCCCCCATTTTCATATCAATTGGCAGAAATTATCTTTATTAGAAAAATGAAATTTTTCATGTATTTACATTTTGTACATCTTGTTATACTTGGCACATGTGTTTTTTTTTCTCTCATAGGTATATACATTTCAATACACGCAAACATTCACATCCCCCATTCCCTTAGTAACTTCTCTCTCTCTCTCTCTCTCTTTCTCTTCTTCCTGCCTACATATTTAACAAAAATGAAAAATACAATACAACTTTAAGACAACCATAGTAATTATATACTTTTTTTTTTCTTCTATCATCAAAAGTTTGAAGCAAACATTTGTGGGTTCTCTGTAGATATGTCTGAAAAATATTATTTATACAGTATTAGCACTTAAGTCATGCATTTGGATGTAAATATGCTGGATTGGGGAAAACGGCTCTTTAGACAGAAATACATAACAAAGGAACAAACAAACAAACAAACAAACGGAAAAAAAATCCCAGGTAACAGATTTTGTTGTATCCTATTGTATTAGGATGCCGTATCCAACTATCAGTGTAAGGTTTTAATAAGTCTACGTGTGTGTGTACGGACATATTGTGTACTGGTATCTCTTTGAGTGATTGTGTAGATGTGTATGTCTTAATAAAGATTTTGAGTTCAGAAAACTAAAACTGTGGTTGTGTGTGTGGATAACACTCTTCTTCCATTTTTGATAGCTGGTTTGCACATCGTGCCTCTGTTGCGTGACAGTGTGACCACGAAGGGTTGGCTCGCATGTGTCGTTGGTCATCCGACATTAATTACCAGAGACAAAAATCTCCATTTCAACTCTAGTTTTCCCATGGAGCTTAACCTCTAAGGACCTCTTATATAGGTGTTTGAGCACCTAAGTCATTTTGTACACCTAAAAATATGTAGTACATGGATGCAACCGACATGGGTACATGAATGTCATGCAGGTTTGCTTAGAGGGGAGAAGAAGCTGCGACCGGAGGAAGCTCCCTTTTGGACGCTTTGCACCAAAAGTACAAGCCTGGGACTATATTATAGAGTATAATTGCATACATCGTACGTCTACTCATCAGTAAATCCCCCGGGTTCAATGGGACTTACTCCCAGGTAAGTGGGTATAAGATTGCATCCAAAAACTGGACTAACTTGTGATGTTGAAGTACAAAAAGAAATGTATCAAAGATTACGGCCATAATTGGACCAAGAGTACGACGAGCTGCAATTGTATAGAAAAGCAAGTCTTTTAAATGGAGTGTATTTTTCATACCATTTGTATGATATGATGAGGATGCTAAGTCACTGAATTCTCAATGGTTCAAGTCACTCATGTCATACTCTAGCAACTGATTCAAGGGCATACAATTTCAGCATGACATTCCCCTGGAAGACCCTGGACTCATTCTCTTCTTCAGTATTTAACAGTAAAAATTGTCATCACAAGTGGCATGATATGTTGTTGTCTGGACTTCACTCATGGACGCGTTCATACATGAAATGGGTGAGCTGCCCCTGCTATCGTTCGGCCCTCCATGAATTTGCTTTACCATCATTGGCACAATGCAACTTGGACGTCTATGTCAGAGTTTGGGAAAGTTCCTTCTTTAAGACCACCATCCCAAAACCCCCAGCCATCATTCCCGAGGTTTGGAGGATTCTGGGAACAGCAGTGTGCAGAAAGTAACTTTTTTCCCCAATCCCTGTTCTCCATGAGAAAGAACTCATTGTGCATAAAGTCTTCAAGTGTTCCATTCTGACCATAATCTGTGATGCTCTTTTACGTATCCCAGAAGCAACACATCTACAGATGAAGACTCATGTGAATTCAGTACTTAATTTGGAAGGGATGTAAACCCTCTGTTTTGCATTTTAGCTATTTAATCAGAGACTGTTAAGAGCAAACATTCTCTGGTACAACTGTGCATGAATAGTGCATGAAATGGCTATCCTCAATCTGAAAGGTGGGTACTGAGAAATGCACATAGGTGCATAACTATAACCTGAACCTTCTCTCCTTTGCAAGAATGAGCCACGCGGATGCTTTAGCTGTGGATCCCTGCACTGGCAAAGGGATGCTTTTTGGTGTCCCTTTTGACCCTATGATTCTGGAGCTCTGCCAGTTCTTACCCCAGACCTTGACTGTCATTTGCAAACGCTATTTATCTGTATGCTAGACATAGATTCATTTCCCCCCACTGAGCATCTTTTGTTAACTAGCCATTCAAAATTTATAACCAAACTCTTTTAGTGTCTGAAATATTGCACTCTCAAGGATGTACCAACAAATTGTCTCAGAAGACAAGGAGATGGGAGAACAGGGGAGAGGAAGGAAAGAGCCCTAAAAGCAATTTATGCTGAATGAAAGAGCACTGGGTTTTTTTTTTGTTTTCTAACATTCATGGAAGGTTTTTTTTTTTGTAATCTCATTTATAAAGTCGTATAAGATTTAGCTTCCTTTCCCCTTGCCGACACATCAAATATTTCCAGATCAACATGAGAGATAAAGGATGACTATTTTATCCGGATTTTCTGAAGGTATTTAAAAGATAACAACTACTTGATGTCCCCAAAGTTCCGTTGCAACTCCACAGTTCAGTGATTCCAAGTGGACAAACCTGTCCACACAGATAAATACAATATTACATAAATTAAACAAACAAGGCACAGTTCAACATGAAAATGAGAAAATGAGAAACTTAGCCTGAGCTGACACTCAGCCTAAGTCCATGGAGTCAATGAGTCTACTCTAGCTGGGACAAGCTGTTGGAGGAAGGCCAGCGTCTTGAGACAAATGGGAAACCACTATGTGGCCATTTTAGGATTAGCAAAAGCAAGATGGAGATTCTCTCTCTCTCTCTCTCTCTCTCTCTCTCTCCAAGAGTTTGAAGGTATTTATTTTTACAAAGTTATTTGAAAATCAAATCCATATGCAAAATAATTTGCTGGAAGAAGCAATGAGTAAGGCCCCCTAAACACATCTGTCACCCAACTACCTCCCTTCATCCCACAGGCGTGAAAAGAGCGATGCTCTTCGGTCAGTTTCTTTGGTACGATGTGGGACGACAAGCAGCTTGTGGAGCAGGAAGACTCAGATTCTACGGCCACGATCCACTGGGAGAAAGAGCCGTTCAAGGCAGCAGGGTCCACATAGGCAGAACCTCCTGGTGGATCATGCCCAAAGAAATCTTGTGGATTAGCTGACGGTGTTAAGGAATGTCCGGAAGGTTTGGAAGTGTACACTGAACAGTTTTGCCAGATGCCCACTTTGTGCCCTGCATTGACTTTTTTTTTTAAGTGCCCAGGTGCATTTTGCAATAAATACATGGAAGCTTTCTCACGGATGGTATCCGGTCATTGGTGCTAAGAGCCAGTCTCGCTGGATCCCCCTTGCAGACCCAGGGTGTATTGTCTTCTACTTAACAGACCAAACGCTGGACTTTACGGGTACCACCTATGAAGCGGGTGTACGGCAAGCCAGACTAGCAGTTGACCTGGCTCAGAAGTATCCACAGTCTGCCCTAAGTGGGAGAAGCATTCAAGGGCCTCTGTCAGAGGGAAGTCCTTCCCATCTCCCGCTACCTACTCCAACCAGAGATGCTTGTGAAAGCCCATGGTGGGCACTGATGCCACGTTGAGGCAGAACTCTGAATGTCAAAGTGAAAAATATTCAACAAAGCACAGGGCAACCGTAACTATGACTCTTCTTTGCTGTGCAATGCCAATAAGATCAGTCCTCAACTACTCCATGGCCCCTGCAAGAAATAAGCTTGACTCCTTGGATAAGTCTGCACCCACCTTAACACAACACACATCCCTTCTTCTTTCCAGTGGAAGCACAACTGTGACATTTTGGAACCACATCTGCTTCATAGCCCTGAATGAGACTCAACATCTAAGTGTGACCAAATCCTGAGAAGTATAAGTGACGATATGGGTCAATGTTAACTCCAGACTTGACCCCTAACCCGATGCTCCACAGCATCTCCTTGGAAGAGAGAAAGCAAATGGATCTGGAACCATGGCTGAGGTCCAACCACTTGGACATGGGAGAACCAAGACATGGGAGAAGGTAGCCTAATACCACTGTTGGACAAGAGCTAGTCTCATAGAAGGAAACACTGAAAAATTTGGAAGAAACAGAGTGGAAGACTGTGGGTAGACCACATGGGATTAGAATTAGCAGTTTTAAAGAATGGGGAGATGAAGAGGGATTATAAAAAGAATTGTTCAGCTTGCGGCTGGGGACAGAGGTCATCCAGGTGTTTTGAAAGAGCACCAGTCAATACGTAAACCATGGAAGGAGGAGGAAAAAGCAGATTCAGAACTGGAGACCATTGACAATCGGATCAATAGTACTAAAACATTTCTCACAAACACTGGCACCAAAGATTGGAAGAGTATGTTCCTTAAACCTAGAGCGACAAGACTTTATTGCCCAGTGGCAATCACGTCTTACTAACAGGGCTATGAAGGAATTAGGGATCAACTTTATAGATGTAATCGGGCTCTTCAATGCCACATCACACAGTTGTATAGCGTGGGTCCTAAAAAAATGAAGGGTGAACAAGCACATAATTCAGCTAGTTATGGTCCATGCAGTGATAGAAGAATGAGCTTAGAAGGTCTTAAGATCTGCGCTAGGATAAAGAATGGTCACCCATTGCATCCTTGATTCTGCTCAGCTCAACTATTATGGTGAAAGATGTACTAGAACTTGGAAAAAATAAGTGCTCTGACCTTCGCTGGTGATTTAGCACTTCTGAGCTGCAGTTATATCAAGTCAAATAGGAACTTAAAGACTGCAGAATGCCTTTTTGGTCTCCTGCCTGGCCTTCACATAGGGTTGGAAGCAGATATTGAAAGCAACTGGGTTGTGTGTCTTCAAGGAATCTCTGATTTGTGGAGACCCTAAGGCAAATGATTAAGGCCAACCTATTATGGAGTTTTCTAGGGGCTGAGAGTGTGTGATGTGCCCCAGGTCACCCAGGGGGCTTCCATGGCTGAGTGCAGAATCAAACCCTGGTCTTCAGGGTTGCAATCCAATGCTCATACCAGTATACCGCACTGGATATTCCACCAGGTAAGAGGATAAAAGGATATTCCACCAGATAGGACCCTGAGTGATGATGGAAAAGAACAGTCATTGGAATATGTGGGGAATGCCTTGTGAAAAAACAAACGAACCACTGGAGTCCAAGAACTTACAGGATGGATGAGATCCAGGAATGGAAAAGCAATCCATGTCAAGGAAGGGCCAAGAGGACACTTCCTGCATGACCCAAATTTGTAATGATTGGATGAGCTCTAAATGTGGTCTGTTGGACAAGGTTATATTACAGCTATTAAACTTGGAGCTAATGTTTATGCCACCAGGGAGTTCTCGGGAACATTACCATGTTCCAAATCTGCAGAAAGTATTCTCCGCACGATGAGTCATGTTCCCCTGCACTGGGTCAATGACCTGTGGTGCAGCACATTAGAACACGGTGGCGCAATGAACTACGGCCAAGAGCCCACGCCAGGAAGACAGCACGCAATTTGCTCCCACGGAGTTAGGCGGCGGTTGAGCAATGCTGCCTCCTGACCAAACTGCAATCTTGCACAACTTGCAAAGGCACACGCACAATGACCAATGCACATCTGCACACAGAATTGATACCGCAAGCACAGTTCCTTTCTCACAACCTTGAACTGAATGCAGACCTTCTGCATCAGGAAAAAAAATGTCCAATTGCTTCTGTAGAGAAAGCTCTGCATGCATAAACCACCGCCCGAGTCACTTACTTGCCACAAAGGGTTCTAACAGGTTAGCCACAACGAAGCCCGTATTAAAAACAGCATAACGAATTAAGAATGACAGCCGAGGTTGGAATTCTGCATGCACTACTTAGCTAAGTAACTACCTTGGTTGCATAGCCTGGCCCAATGCCACTGCAAACTTCCTTTATCAGGCATCAGCCATGTGGAGAAAAGGGGGCCAATTTTGCTGGCAGCCAGGCTGCGGGCGGATAAGGTTTCCGCCCTCTTTCCTCCAGCCAGGAAGGCCACAGCAAGGAAGTGCAAGAAAGATCTTGCTTCTGATTGTTGCAGCCCCACTGGCTGCAGGGAGGTGGTGGAAACCTCAGCCACCTGATCCCAACAGGAAAAGAACATTTTCTGTCCATGCAACTGATACCTGGTAATGTAGGTCTGGAGAGGGGGGCAGTTATGACCACAGCAATAATCTCACAACCGTAGCCACGCAGGGACTGCAAATACAGATGTTACGGATGTGTAACTCAGGGTTATGCATCGGTAAGTCTGATCCTGATTTCCAGCCAGAGTTTTTTTAAGAACAGCAACCTAGATAACCCAGAGATGGTGGCTGAAATGACAGCGTGTTGAGAGCATTTGCCCAGTGGATCAGAGCACCGCTTCTTAGCTATTGGATGTGGTGAACCGGTGGGGTTTCTTTTTACTGCCATATCTGGGCCGTATCTGGGCCCATTTGCTAGAACGGCATCTTTCTTCCCTGGAAACTCACAGCAGGCTGGTAGCCAATGGCGCACAGACCAGCACTAGTCCATGGGCCACAGCATCTTTTTTTTAAGACTTTAGAGCAACATTATTGTCCTGCTAATGGAAGCACAAAAATGTGACTTTCCACAGTTCTCCTGCAGGGTTACAGGTGACAATGGCCAAAATGTCAGTCTTTGGTGCTGACACAGGTGGGAGTTTCTTCTCACAGGTAAAAATTCACCGGCACAACTGTTATCACGGAAGAATGCTTTCCGGTTCCAACTCAGCACTGAACTCCTTTGTTAACAGAAAAGAGCAGGCATTAATAGATGGATTTTCAAAGTGCCTGTCGTTTTTAACTGTTTCATCTCCATTTTTGGTTATGCATTTTTACTATATTAAGGAAGCTGCCTGTGCAAGTTCTAATCGGACAAAATGGCCCTTATAATAGACTACAATTTACTCTTTGAAGTCATTTCTGACTTATGGAAACCCTTAAGGGGATCCTATCATGCGGTCTTTGTGGTCGAATTTGTCCAGAGGAAGTCTGCTTCGTCAGACAGAAAGGTGCTCCAAGGTCCCTTTGCACGCTGATCACAGCTAACACAGCTATATCTTTGCATATTACCTTTGGTATTCACCGAAGGCATACATTTAATTTTAACCAGAGTTGATCCCTCCATCCCGTATGGATGAACAGATATTGATAAATTAATCTGGATCTGCATTACTCTCCTTGCTTCCAAGAAAAAAAGTGACCTGTATTCACATAGTGCATATTTTAAACTGTGGTGTTGAATCTGTAAATGTGAAATAACCCCAACTTGGAAAATATTCCTGTCTTTTTCCAGAGAGGGTGTGTAGCAATGGGAGAGAGGGCAAAAATGAGGACATTCCGCCTCCAGCCTAAGAATGCTGAGATTTTCCTTCAACCCCTACCTTCCTAGCATTTCAACAACTTAAAACTTCAGCTGAGCATTTAGAAGTAGCACTTAAGCACCCAAGGAAAGAGGCAGGCAAAGGGAAACCAAATACAGCGAAAAGAAAAGGTACGAACCATTTTCACTGACTCGCTCTCTGCAATGCTAGAAATTTGGGGGACCGAAGAAAAATTTCATTTGGGCGCAAGATTCTCACTGGGAAGGGCCGTGCCCTCCTTTCACACACGTTCTGGTAGCAACACCCACGGATGCTTCCCTCTCGTCTGCTCCTCCAGAGTTACAGGACAGGAGCACTCAGCAAAAATTTACATCCCCCAGCATGATCAGTAACTTCAAGGTTATATAAGTCAGGTGCAAATCTTGAGTATTCTGGAAGAGTTTGACTAGAGGACAACAAAGAAATGTTCAAACATACATACGTCCATACATACGCGGTATTTCTAGAAGGAAAGAAACGCTAAGCTTCCAGACTACTGGAAAACAAGATGGTACCGCATTCCTGGTTGAGTCCATTCAACATCTACGGCTGTTGGCATCATAAGTTAAGAACAATACTTGACGCCGATGTATGCTTAACTGGGATGGAACCCCTACTGGGTCATAAACGAATGAGTGACAATTATTTTGGCGACAACCATTGTGGTGGCGATGTTAGCGGGGGGGTTTTTGGAGCAACGCGAAGGAACAAGGAAAAGAGAGATACTATACAGCCCTGAGTTATCTTCACCAACACGGGAGAGACACAAACAAGTGTACACATTTAGGATTCAAGTTCAGACGATGAAGTCTACAGCTTTACAGATGTACGCTCCATACACAAAGACTTTTTTTTTTCCAAAAAAAAGAAATAGCTAAATTTCCACAGCTGTGGTGATATTCAAGCTGTGACGTTGGACAGTGGAGCCTGTGTGTGTGGTGTGTGTGTGTGTGTTTTCTCTACAAACCAATTTCATTACAAAATGAGCATCCGTGCAACAGAACGAAAAAAATATTTGGACACCAACATAAAAACCAACATCTTACAAGTGCAACGAGTTGGGCCTATGTTTCTTTTTCCCCTTATTTTTGGCTTCAGTCCCCAAACTGGTCTCTCCAGAATCTTCTCCCTGGAATGTAGGGTCGATTTAGACTCAACAAGGCTGTCTTTGGCAAGGGATGGCTCTCCACGGGGACGTACGATGGCGGATATCGCGGCCCAAATCCTATGAGCTGGTCCCCACTTGAATAGACCCATTCAATCCATTTTTGAATGGCGAGTCTAGACTCAGACATATCCCACTGATGGGGCTACTGTGGCTGGAACTACGAATAGGATCGAGGCCAGCGTGCGGCCCCAAGGAAGGGAAACACCCCCCCGCCTCCTGACGCTTATCCGCGCTGCATCCCTGCCGCCCAAACGCACCCTCGTCTTTCCTACAGTCAACAAGACTCTTTTGAGACTAAAGTGTATCTTTTTAAAGTGACGTCAACCATAAAGTGCTCTCCATCCAGGTCTGCTTTGACGCTGCAATGCCAGAACAGGTGTCGACGGAATTCGTACCGGAGCAAAAACTCACACCGACTGTACCGTATGGGCACAATCTCCCCCGGAACTCCTCCTCCTCCTGTGCCAAGGGCCATGGGACACACGGTGACAACCAGAAGGAGCCGTTTCAAACCTCTTCCATGCAGTGGGATATCATCCAAAGGGGAGTTGTTGATGCACAGTACCAGCTTGCCAACCAAAGGTGGGTGAAAAAGGCATTATGAACGAAAAGAATCCTCACAATTTTTTCCCCCAGAGTGTTTTGACACAACAGGACACCCCCATTTTTTAAAAAATGGTCAACTGGTGCAAGACGTTTTGCATTTCAGAACACAGTTGGCATGTCATAACCATCTTCACTGTCATGGTTTCACAGCTCGCTAGATGTTAGCAGCTAGGAACAAAATTCTGTTGGGGACCTCGGTCTGGAATTGGGCAGTTCTGAAATGTCCGTCTCCAGTAAGGGGCCGATGTTATGTTACTACATGGGGGAACCGGCAAAATGACCAACGCTCAATGGAACCAATGAATAATGGGACCGATGCACATTGGGATGGATGGGATTTGGTCCTGTTGCACATCAGGACACCAGTTAAGGAGCTCCAGGGAGCACTGTACAGCCCGATGTGTCTTGGTACGCTCTGGCTGTTGTGCTGTCATGCAGCTTCACTAGGCACTAATAGGGTTTCTTAGCAGCCTTAGCAGAGGTGACATGATAAATATTTGAAGGGATGCCTTGTTGAAGATGGAGTGAGCATGTTTTCAGCTGCTCCGGAGGCTAGGACACAGAGCAATGGATTCAAACTACAGGAAAAGAGATTCCACCTAAACATCAGGAAGAACTTCCTGACAGTAAGAGTCATTCGACAGTGGAATATGCTACCCGGGAGTGTGGTGGAGTCTCTTTCTTTGGAGCTTTTTAAACAGAGGCCGGATGGCCATTTGCTGGGGTGCTTTGAGTGTTTGTTCCTGCACGGCAGAAGGGGGTTGGACTCGATGGCCATCGTGGTCTCTTCCAACTCTATGATTCTGTGATGCTGGTCTATCCCTGCTATGTAGTTAAGTATATGCAAAGTTAGGCAATGTAAACCAAGACAGAGAATTCTAGAGTTGTAGACCATCATTGATTCAGAGACAATCTAGGAACCAGTGTGGCTTCATTGGATAACTTGGCAAGCTTTTCAAGAAAAGTACCCACTTTTCATAAACATGCCATCATAATCCTATCTATGGCCATTTCATTTGGATTATTTTTGGCAGTCCAATCGGTAAGGTTCAATTTAGAACCAGAGGCTCCAAGTCTCATCTTATTGTTGTCATCATTGTGAAAATTTGGCCTGAGTCATGCTGGTCAGTCCTAATGTGGGCAGACCGAGCCAATCAAGCGTTGACTGGGGAGTCAACATTTGGGTCAATCCCAACAATTCAACAGGTTTACTTTCGTCAGAACTAACAGTAGGATCCAGATGATACTTTTGTACACGAAGCCACGTATTCTGCGTGGAACCCCTGTGCTTATGGTGCAAATGAAATTTTTGCCAAAAAGTCCTCAAATGCAAATAGTAATGATGATGATGATGATGATGATGATGATGATGATGATGATAACAATAATAATAATACTAGAAAAATCCACACAAAAATCTTGCCATCTCCCCGCAGAAGGAAGAACGGTTTAGAAATTACTCATTCTTGTGAGCAAGAACGAAACAAGCGAAGACTTACACCCCGGTTACTGTGTTCACGTCACCCCCACTGCATGGAACGGTTTGAAAAGTCCTCCAAACGGTGTTGCCAACTTTTTCGTCCAGGCCGCGCCCTGCTCCTATGCCCTTTACAGAGCAAAGAAATTTGCCAGCCTATCTTGACGCCACCCGCTAAACTTCGACGACAGGCGGCAGGCGCGAGGCCAGGAAGAAAAGATGGCACCCTTAAGTCAAAAATGGAGCTGATCGTGTGTGAATGGACTCCGAGTATCATTAAAAAGGATGGGAGTCGCTGGAGGACACTGGAGAGAGCGCTTTTCATGTGCTTTGTCCTCTTCCAGGAACAGCCGAACGGCTCTACCTTGGTGGCGACCGGGAGCGTCAGTCCCGGCCGATGCAGCCTCTAAAGTGCTTCAGTCCCAACCCTGCCCTAAAACCCTCACGGTCCCTCAAGGAAAAAGAGACACCCTTCAACGGCTGTGCCCGGTTGGTCCCTGGAAAGGCGAATGATCTGGGAATCTGTATTCCGAGAGACCTGCGTCCTCTCTTCAAACTGGCAGGGACGAAAGACCCCCAACCTCCTTTGACAGGTTGGACGAAAGCGGCCTCTCGATTGGGCAAGACGTGGAAATGCCAGGAGACCCCCCCTCTCTCTCTGTCTCTCCCCATCCTGCCCGATCAACGGAATCGGGCTCTCCCGGTTGCACGTCTCCAGCCTCGCAAGCCCACCCGTCCCGGATCTGCCCCTAGGGAAGGCCGCCCCGCGCCCTGCCTGGCTTCAACGGGGGCGAGAGCGGTCCACGCGGTCCTGAGGGGGCGATGGGGAACAGGACCCCCGCCCCGCCCCGCCCCGCCTCGTCCCGGGCCACCTTTCCTGGGACAGCTCTCTCCCTTCCCGGTTGTAACGCCACATCGCCCAGCCTGGAGCTGCTATATAGGAACGTGTGACCTCAATTAGTAATTAGGAAACTTCCATTTCTTTCAATGGGATTTGGCGGGGGAAGAGTCCACGGTGGGTTGCAGCCTTGGTCTCTGTAAGACAGACAAAGATGAACACAATATTGTTTCCATTCACGGGCCCTGAGGTTAATTAGTTTTTTTTTCTCTTTTGCTTGACTGTGTTTAAAAAAAAAACAAAGATGAGACTAAATCATATAGCTATAGCTATATAATATATATATATATACATATACATATACATATATATATATATATATATATTCATTGTTCTTTTTCTTTTTTTAAAAAAAAAGGACTAACTTTCTAATCTCTTTGACAAGTCTTACCGTTGTCAGTGTGCAAATGCATTCTTAACTTTTTTTTTTTTTGTAGTTGTTCTGTGTCAAAATACATGCATACCATATTGCTTATTCTCTATTAAAAAATAAAGTTTGGGAGGAGAGACTTACACGGGGTGAAAGTGCTGGAAGGACTCGGTCTGATGGAAAAGGTAAAATAACCATCGTATTAAAAAAAACAACATAGTTGCCAACAGGAACTGGAGAGGTTATTCCAACCTGTAATGACCATCCACGATGCTCATTTTGGAACTGACCCCAGAGGGTGTATTTACGATACCAACTGCAAATAATTTAATAGCTGCTCCATCTTCCCAGGGAACTGTAGCATTTTGTGAGTGGAGTGAGGGACTGGGAACATCGAACCCACAAAACTACAGTTCCCAGCTTGCTTTGGGGGAAGCCAGGACAACGTAAAACTAAATGTCAGTTTGTATAGTATAGACAGACCCTTGGAGAGAGTCATTTTTATCTTTCATAATTTTCTCTCCCTCCCTTTCTTTCGTTATATTTTTTGGAGCAACTGCATAACCAATCGGCACACTAATTCGACTAGCACGGAAGACATTGCAAATCCTCAGTTTCTGCTCTTTGGCGAAGGCGTATCCCCCCTTCGTCTGGAGAGCGTGCTGGCAACTATGTTTCCCTATAGATAAAAGTCTTAATGGGGGAAAGGGGCGGGGGGGGGAATAAATAGCTAAACATCTGATTCAATGCTAGGCATCTTCTTATACACGCGTCTATTGCTGCAGGAATTTAAAACCCTCGGAGTGGTGTAGGCGCTAAACTGATTTGCAGCATAAGGCATCCCACGCTCCAAACTGTACGTGTCGTTCTGGACCCGGCCGTCTCTGGAACAGTACGAGGCAGTCGATTTTATCGACGACCTTGAGTAACTATCATTCCTCGCTTTGGTAGGCAAGGAGAGTTTATAAAGCCCCGCGGGACTCCGCCCAAGGGGCAACTGTTGGTCGTCGCAAAGCGAGTGCTGGAAAGGGGTCTCCGCAGAGCGGTCGGGATACAGAGACTTGATCCTCTTACCGTCGTCCAGAGTACGTGTGAAAAGCGGGACATTGTTGCTCAAGAATTTGCTTTGGGGAGCACTAAACAGGTTTGCATAAGGGCTGCCGCCTCCGAGAAACTTCTCTCTCTCCCTCAGGCTTACGCTGCGGGCGGGCCTCCCGACCTCCGCCTCTCGGGACTTGTCGTAGAGATTGTCGAACGAATGCTGCCGGCCGATCTTCAGCTTGCTCTTTTTGGGAGGCTGCGTTCTGTTGTTCTGGACCCAGTTGTGGCGGTAGGCTTCCCCCCGCGGCACGGTATTGGCGGTGTCCTGCAACATCTGGTCTTCGTCGATGTCGTAGAGGTTCCCCATCCGCGCGCAGGAGTCACACTTGTAGGGCGACCGGCTCAAGTACTGGCCGGCGTAAGCGGGCAAGGTGGACAGGCAGCTTCGGCAGTGGGTGGCCGTCTGTCTGTACCTCTCGTTCGCCTCGCCGAAGGAAGCGTTCTTATCCTTCACGCTGTAGTGCTTCGAGTAGAGCTTGTACTGGTCGCTACTTGGAAGACTTTCCTCGCTGGGCAAAGGAGTCCTGTTACCCGTTTCCCCCTTCCGGTAGTCGTCGTCCTGCTCCCGATAAAGGTCAGCAAACTCCATCGACTCAGGAAGGATAATATTCTCAACATACGGGGGCGTATCCAGATGATAGCCGCGCTCTTTATCCGCGTCGATAATGTAAATTTTATCCCGGGGCAGGGATTTATTTTTCAGATATGTCAGCTCGACTTCGCTGCAGTCCTTTGGATATTTGGCCACGGGCCGCTTCTTGACGTTGTCCTTTGGCTTGTGGGGCTTGCTGTTGTTCTCGGCTTCCACGTGGCAGGTGGCCCGGCTGGAGGTGTCGGAAACGTCCGAGCGAACGATCTCTTCGGGGAGATACCGCGGGCCTTTCAGGGAGTGCTGCCGGTTCTCATCCGAGTCGTTCTCCCTCTGAGAGCCTTGGCCCTGCCGGAGCGACTCCTGCCGCAAGGATTCCACCGACTTTCTCCACAGCTGCCTCGGACGCGAATTCCCTTCAGCTTTGGTGGCAACGGCCACTTCCACTGTGTTTGGGTTGGACTCGTTGAGCGTGAGGGGGTGCTGCCCTTGGAAAACGTAATTGTTGAGGTTGTCTTTGTGCCAGTTGCCCACGTAGGTCTGCAGGTCGCCGATATTGTCGGTGAAAATGTTCTCCTTGGGCGGGAAGGGCCTGTTGTTTTCTGGGAACATCAAGTTTCCCTTATCCATCATCATGTCCATGATTAAGGAACCCCTGGGGATGAAATCAACCGGCCTCTTGGGGGAATTAATCCGCGAAGGATTCATGTTGGTCATGTTGGTCATATTCTTGGCCGTCCGCAGGAGTTTCAACATATTGGTCTGGGAACTGGTCAGGGTGAAGCTGGGCGACTTCTTCTTCTCCTCAGTGTGGACCCCATGGATGCAGCTGTAGATACCCTGCAAAGGTCAGAACACAGAAACCCAATGAAATTTCAAGCCATCAACTCTGTTAAGCACGCAACATGCCTTGGTTGCATCCTCTCTGGATCACTGTGATGTGGCGTTCCTTTAAAAAGTGCTCAGAAATTTCAGTTGCCCAAGAGCGGCAGCCCGGTCGCTAACTGGGGCTGCCTCCAAGAAGCACCCAACTCCCTTATCATGACAGCTCCACCAGCCGCTGGTCTCTTCCCAGGCACAATTCAAAGCGCCGACCCATAAAGTCCTATACGACTGGGGCCCAGGTTATCTGGAGGACTGTATCTCCCTTTATCGGCCCTGCTGTTAGCCGCCTGGAGTCCCATTATCAGGAGAAAGATGGGATATAAATTAACATAATTATAATTATTGTTGCGTTGTTACTCATGCATGTGCACATTTTACACATATTTTGTACGTATTGTTAGTTGTATAATTTTATGTTTTTAAATGTTTTTGATGTTTTTTGTTGCCAGCTACCTTGGGTCCCGCTTTGGGAGAAAGTTGGCATATAAATTCAATCAATGAATAAAATAAACACGAGCTGAAGTCCAACATCCCCTCAGTTTAGCGTTAACTACCTGCACGGGGAGATCTGCCACGCTAGTACTGCACGACTTCCCCCTATGTACGAGAACCACATCGTGCCGCGCATCTGTTGGGAACGCTCCGACGGTGCCTTCCCGCGTGGCAGAACGGGGTCGGACTCGACAGACCTTGCGGTCTCTTCCAGCGCTACGATTCTACGATTCCACAATCTCAGAGACTGGGTTCCGCCGTGCGATACTCAACGCGCAGCGCAAACGGGCGCGCCTCTCCTGCCGCCGTCAGCAGGATACGTCAGTTGCGCTACAGCGGGTCATTCACCCTGCACACGCAGCACACAACTTGCACACGGGTGTGTCGCTCACAGGACGCCAGGCTCACCATTACCTGCCGCGGCCTGCGAGCTGGGACCACCCAGGCCGGCGTTCTTCTTCTTTTCCAGCAGCCACCCAGACGCCCACCAGAAGGCCACGGGCTGCCCCGCCTGCCCACCCCAACGAGGCCAGCCGGCTGCCTACGCGCCAACTGCCAGGGACCAGACGGCGCCAGAACCGGCTCCTCAACGCCTGCTATGAGCTGTGACGGGAGGAGGAGGACGCCCTTCCTCCGAGCAACGAAGAAAAGGCGGCATCCCGCTACCGGCTACCGCAACGTCCCATTTTCCTCTGCGTGCTTTTCACCGGCATCGGCAGAAAAGTGCTCAGGAAAAAAAGAAAGGATCCAAATGCAATTCTGCTTCTATGAAAAATGAACGGATGCCTTAATGCCAAAACTTTCAGTTCCGATGATTATGAGAAAGAGTAGGCTATGGAAAGGAGGGAAGATGCTGCAATTGCGGAGAGAGGAGTATTCATCTAAAACCACCAAAAAGAAGACTGGAAGCCACTCTCTTCTCTGCTTCGTCTTTTCTTCTCTTTTCCTTTCCTGTATTTTTGCTCTGCCCTTTTTTAATTTTTATTACACTGTGTTGTATTTCAGTCTTCTATGTTTTCTTTTCTTTTCCCCTACTTTCTGTGATTCTAACTGCATTTTTTTAAAAAAAAAAATTCTCCACAATAAAAATCAGTTTCAAAAAAATTCATGGATGACTGAGATAGGCTGTGGCTTTCAAGGACTGACAAGGAATGCCAGAGACAGGCTTCAAATTTGTCCGTTGCTATTGTTACGACAATTAAAGAAGACTATACTGCTTTTTTTATCATTTCAAACTGTCCATTTTTAAATGTGGTTGTTAGCTTATTTGCATTTTTAACGTCAATCTTCTAACAATACCCTGTTTCAATTTGTGAACTGCCTTGAGTTCTTATTTTGGGGAAAGGCAGGATATAAATAAATTTAATAATCAGAGTAGCCTAAATTCTGTTGTTGGTCCTGATGAGACGAGTCCCATTTGATCAGTGGCATTTACCTATGTGTAACAAATAGATCTAAATACACTAAAGGCACTAGATCCCATCCGATCTTGGAATCTAAGCAGGATCAAGCCTGATCTTGGAACCTAAGCGGGATCAACCCTAGTTTGGACTGTTCTGAAGAGAGAGCTGGACTGGGTTGGATCGAGAATGGAGATTTTGTGGACGGGGAGGGAATCTGTGAACCAACGCCAGCTGCAAACTGCTTCTAAGGGAAGACAGAGATGAGGTGTATTTCTGATTTAAAAAAAAAAAGAATCCCTGTACTCTGTTCTCCGCCCCCTCCCCGGCCATCTCATGTAATTAGGCATCGAAACTCAGTAGTCCCATCCAATTATTTTTTCGTGCATTTTGGCAAAGACTGAATCGCAGAGTCAATTAACTAATTAAAAACAAAACACCGCACCAATACCAGTGCAGAAGTTGCCAAACATTAAGGCTAAGCAGATTTGCAGCTTGGGATTTAAACAAATAAGTTATTTGGAATTTTGTTGTGATGGTGGTGGTTGTTTTTGAGAAAAATATACTGGTTGAATACATAAGAAAAGAAAATTGGCTCCGTCCCTCGTGGACAAATGACTGCATTTATGATGCTAATTGTCCTTATTGAAGCTGTGTGTTGAATTGGGGACGTGGGCTGGAGATATTCAGCGCTATTACACATAGCAGGAAAGAATGCGCTACGTCGGCTGCTCCAAGCGATAGAACTGGGGGCGTTTTTTATGAGGGTCAAGCGAGAAGGTTGGGTGGGAAGGCAGCACTTACATCAGAGCCGGCCAACGTGCCACCCACGGCTGCCCACCCTGGGCCGGGGGACATTTTTTGTTTCTTTTTAAAGGTATGGGTGATTTTGCCCCATATTGCCCCCAAACGACCTCCGGTGAGCATTTTTGCTCAGCAATCTTAGGCCATGCTAAACACAGCGCCATCGTTGTTGTGGGTCTTCAAACCGCTTCTGACTTACGGTAACTCTAAGGTGAACCTATCATGAGGCTTTCTGGGGCTGAGAGGGTGTGATGTGCCCAAGGTCACCTAGAGGGTTTCCACGGCTGAGCAAAGAATCCTTTTCTCTAAAAGGTGAACAGGAAATGATCTCCCGTTGCTTCAAACGCCCTCCTTCTCAGGCTCAGGGCCAGCAAGAAATAAGAGGAAAATACTCGGGAGTGGCGTGCCCTTGCCCTCCTTTGAAATTTAACCTACAGCACTTGGGGTCTCTTGGTGGTCCCCCATCCAAGTATTCACCAGTCCTGATCCTGCTTAGCTTCTGAGTTCAGATGGGATCTGGCGCCCGTGTCTTCCAACAGATGAAAACTGGGATCCGCGTGGCCAAGCAACATAAGTGTGCGGCCAGGAGGACAAAAATTGCTCATGAGGAAGAACAGTAGCTGGCCCCGAATCCTACGATTAATCATAACCAGAATGGACTCAGTGGAATTCACCTACGCCTTGGCCCACCATTTAACAGCTGATGGTACGGGTCTGCGTTAATCAGGACTATCCAGGCCATTCAATTCAGGCCATTCCGTCCAACGGTGGTCAACCCACCCCTTCAACATTTCGCGGGTGGAAACCAGGACCCACGTGGGCAAGCAACGCCCGAGCGTGGTCCAGATGGCCAAAGCTAGGAATAAAGCAAAGCACTGCAGCAGTTTCCTTTTGCCTGGGCTGACTGGGAAGGGCAGGATTCCTCATCTAGTTGTTAGAAAGGCTTGTCCCGGGGCTAAAATTGCCCCGAGGGACCTAAAAACATGCAGAAATGCCCCCAGATGGCGCTTGGGGGCTGAAGTGATTCGGGAGCTTTCCACGGTCGCTTGGAAGGCTAATGTGACCCCCTGCTCTCCCACGGCTGGCCACGTCCGGGGTAGAGAAAGTGGAAGCGGAGACATTTGCTGGCGAAATTAATGAATACGTTAACGAAACAAGATGACCGCACTCACCCTACTAATGGAAAAGAGCAAGCCGGGCCTGTCGGAGCAAACGCCGGTGAAGCAGAACCTCAGCTTCCAGTAGAAGAGATGCTCCCAGACAAAAGTGATGAGGCTCAGCGCCATGGCGGCGGCCAGCATGTAGAAGACGCCGGCCATGTTGTCGATGTCCAGCTGGCTGCTCATGACTTCGTTCTTTTCGTTGTGGCAGATGCCCGTCAGCCACAGCGTCTCCAGCTCCTCCATCTCACCTACAGAGGAAGCCCGGCACGAAAAGAGAAGAAGGGAGAACGGAAGGCGCTGACGGTTAAAGCGGGTAGACCAAGACCTCAAATTAGCCAGCAAAATCCACGCTACGTGGAGCAGGTTTAACTCATGCTCTTGACAGCGGTGTGCCTAAAACGCCTGTTATAAATAAGAAAGAACAGACAAGCCGGGAGAGGCGGCAGCAGTTTGCTTTTGCCTAAACCAGCTGGGAAGGGCAAGATTCTGCCCCCTTCTTTGCCCACTGGATTTGAACTCTGGTCTCCTGAAGTCCTGGGGCAACACTGAAATCACTACACTACCACGTTGCTTCTCATAGGGTTTTCTTGGCCAGTTTTATTCCAAGGAGATATGTCACGGCCTTCCCCTGAGGCTGAGAGAACGTGACTCGCCCCATTTTGCCCAAAGGATTTTCATGGCAAAGCACGGATTCGAACCTTAGTCTCCCAACAACCAAACCACTCCACCAGGCCGGCTCCTTTGCCTCTATTTAGTCATCCTTTTTTTTTTTTCCTAAGCTAAACAGCCTTAATTTGCGGATCCTCTCTTTAGAGGCAACTCTCGAGTCCCTAGGTCATTTTGCTCTCGATTTTCTATAACCAAGCATTTCTCCAACTTTTCTGTTACACACACACACAGAGCAAAAATTTTGCCATGGAGGGGAAGACGGGATTGCACTCCTCAGTCAGAAAACATCCCATGACTTTTAAAATGAGGGGGAAAGCCGCTGGCGTTAATTTGCTTCACAAATACGTGCCCACCCCACTGATGTGCATTCAAGACCCCACTGATTTGCATTCAAGTTAAAAAAATAAGTGGGATGATTTGGAATGCTCAGGGAATATCTGAATAATGTCAGAATTCAAGTAACAGGTGCTAAGCTTGCTGATTTTCCTTTCTTTCCTTCCTTTTTTGCAAACCAAAACAGTAAAAAAAAAAAAGAAATGCTGTATGGGTTTGGTTGCAGTTTCAGCTTAAGCAAAGGAAACACCTGCAAAGAATCGCTATCGAGCACGGTAACTGCCCCGTTTCCCCGTTAACGAAGCCGCTGTAATTAGAGGCAGAAAGGTAAGCGTGCAAAGCACAACAAAGGGTACATCTCTCTTGTTGTTCAGAAGGCTTGGGAAGAAGGGAGGAACTGTGGAACAAGTCGCTGCAAAAATACTAGGCTGACACATCCTCCAGACCTCCCGTGTAATGAACCCTGAATGAGGGCCGGAGGGTGTCCTGCGGAAGGCAGTCAAGTCTAAAATTAAGAAGAGGAGACGTCCTGAGCGAGAGCAATTTTTTAAGGAAAAAAGAAATCCTGAATGCTTCTTTAAAAAAATATATATATTCCTGGGCGGTGTCCCGCTTCCCCTACCCTGCCCCAAAGGTGCCTTCTGGCTCTCGAGAAAGTTAAAGGCCTCTTTTCAATGCGCTTGTTCTCCTTCCTCGGAAGAGGCCCTGAGATCCATCTGCGGGAAGAAGGCGGCGTTATTAGTCCAGTAACCGATTTCATGGTGTGTCGTCAAGAAGGCTCACAATTTTTCTCAGACGCTGTTACTCATTAAATATGCCGGTAGACCTGATTGCTTTGTTTCCAAAAATCTCATTGAGGGGAGGGGGTTAATGGATTCTCGACACACCGTCGATACGTTGGGACGGGCTGCCTCATTAAGAAGGAGGAGTTTTGTGAGATTTCCTCACGTGCCGTGTTTTAAGTGCGATCCTTAAATGAAGGATGCAACCACAAGGCTTCTCCGATGTTGTGAACCTGAAAAGCAACCCTGTCATAAAACACACAGAGACCCATGTGGCAGAATCTGGTGGTGCTGATGCCGGTGGGGCATGGACCAGCTCTGGGTTTTAGTCCAAACTTTAAAGGAAGTGTCAAAAGAGTCCAACCCTATCACGCCAAACAGGTTCAGCACCCTTCGATAACTTCTTTACAGCTCAGACCGAAATGGCTTTCAGCACCTGAGGGACGTGGAACCTGTTTGGTGGGGAAGGGTTCCAGACCTTGGACAGCGCCTTTCAAGTTCAGACTAAAACCCAGAGCAAATCCACCGCCCCACTGACATCAGATGGGGCTGAATGTAGAGAAGAGACAAATTCTCAAAGTGTTCACCCTGCACGCTTCACTCCGCACACACGCACGGTCAAGAGTCCCAGGCGGGCCGCAAAGAGCGGCCTGCATTCTGCACAGAGGAAAACAACGCACGCACACAAAGGCGGGGCCTTTGCGACAGGCTGCCGGGGGCGTTAAAAACTGGCCGGCTTCGAAAGCATCCCCTCCTTCCCACGGAGACGGCTGAGCAATAGCTGCCAAGGCTGTTCTGAACCTAATCGGCTGCTATCTATCTATCTACCGCCGGGCTCTTCAAGGCTCAGTGAGCGCCGGAGTGTCGAAGGGGCCTTTCGCGGAGGGCGCGAGGCTTTCTCCCACGCCCAGCAAAACAGACTCTGCACGTCCTTCCCACCTCCTGCAACAGATCGGCGGAAAGCTAAAGAGATCCCCAGGAGCGGAGGTGAGCAGACAACGTTCCCTCTACGGGTCCTTTCGCAGGACACAGTCCTAGCATTACGATTCCACCCTGCGGGATTTGTGGTTGAAGAAGGGGCCGTTAGACTACTCAGTCAGAGAGCTCTAGTGCCTCCCCAAACCGCAAATCCCAGCATTCCATGGGATGCAGCTAAAAGTGGCGTCACAGTGCTATCTTTTTGCCACGCAAAAGGGCTCCACATAAGGAGATGCATCAGCCCCTGACAAAAGAAATGGCAAAGCTCCTTTGTACAGTTTGTGCCTAGAAAAACCTGTTTTCTTAGGAAAAAAAAAAATCAGTAGCGGTTTGAGTGTTGGACTAGGAGTCTGTTGGACTAGGAGTCTGGAAGAAGAGGGTTCGAATCCCCACTCAGCCACAGAAACCCACTGGGTGCCCCAGGGGGCAAGTCCAACTCTCTTCTCAGCCTTGGAGGAAGTCAAACGACAAAAAACACTTAAAGAAATTTTAAAATGCAAGATATCTAGTGGTTTGCGTGTTGGACTGAGACCAGGGTTTGAATCTCCGCTCAATTTCAAAAACCACTGGGTGACCTTGGGCAAGTCACACTTTCTCAGCCTCCGAGGAAGGCAATGGCAAAGCTCCTTGCCAAGAAGAAAACCCTAAGAGATGGCCTTAAGTTGCCTTAAGTTGGAGTTGATCTGAAGGCCCTGGGGCCACCATAATGTAGTAGTCTGGGTGTCAAACTAGGGCTCCCGGAGACCAGGGGGACTCAGTCATGGAACCCCACTGGCCGACCTTGGGCAGGCCCCCCACTTTCTCAGCCTCAGAGGAAGGAAACAGAGAACCTCCTTTGAAGAAACCTGGTCAAGAAAACCTTAGGATAGGTTCACCATAAATCATCACCAACTTGAAAGTACATAATACCAAAAACACCAACAGAAGGTTCCAAACACCATCTGCAGAACAGGTTCAGCAGGCTGCACGGATCCTTTCAATTTGAGATTAAACCCCAGAGTGGATTCACCATGCCTCTGCCACGTGAGACACCTGAGTAACAGTAATCCTAAATTCCTGCAGAAACAGACTGGAAGGAGGAAAGAGCCCGCCTGACTTACCATCCCCGACAAACTGCAGGAGCGCGAGGTCAATGGCCCTCTTCCACGGTGATCCTTTCTGCAGGGCGATGCCGTAGCCCGTTGTGGCAAAGATGTACCCGCTGCCGATGGTCACCAGCTTGCACCCTTCGTCCCGCCCGGCCTTGTAGTTCAGGACTGCCGCATCGTAGATGAAAGCGTCCAACTTCCTGAAATAAAAGATGGTGTTTTACAACCCACATCAAAGATCAAAAGCCAATGGAGCATCCCGGATGCCGGGGTCTCGGAAGCATCTGAGACAGATGTTTTAGCACCCTTGGTGGGTTTCTAGACTGTTGAGCGCCTTCAGTGTTGCACGGTAGTTATGTCAGGGAATTACTGGTTTCTGTGCATGGATGTGAAAGCCGGGCAGTGAAGAAATTTGAGAAGAGGAGAATCAATTTGTGGGAAATGCGGTGCTGGAAGACCATTCTGTGGATACCTGAACTGCCAAAAAGGGACAAATAAATGGGTCCAAGAGCAGATCGAGCCCAGATTTTCCCTGGAATCCATATTACTAAACCAAGGCTGTCATGTTTTGGACTTATCATGAGATGACATAAGCTGTTGGAAAAGGGGATAATGCTTGTTAGAACGGAAGGCAGTAGGGAAAGAGGAATTGATTCGGGCGGATGGATTCAGTCAAGGAAGTTTGCAAGACCTGGGCCATTTCCGCACTAGACTGTTTTAGCGCTATTATTCCGCTTGCAACATCCTATGGAATCCTGGGGTTTGCAGTTTCGGGACCCCTCCCGAAACTGCAAACCCCAGGATTCCATAGGATGTTGCAAGCGGAATAATAGCGCTAAAACAGTCTAGTGTGGAAACGGCCCTGAGCAGGGCAGTTGATGTTCAGGAATCTTGGAGGTTTCCCATTCCTGGGTCGCCAGAAGTCCAAAGTGACTTGACATCAGATAACAGCAGCGATCCCTCCCACCCCCCCAGCTGGGTCTCTTCTCAGCCTAAATGCCCCCAACTCCTTCATTCCTCAGAGGATTTGGTCTACTTGTGGCCGGCACTCGGTGAGACAGCAGCAATTACCAATGGGCATAATATACTTTATTTTATTTCCACAGCACAGCTCCCACTTGAGATGGAACAGCTCAGCAAAGCGTCCAAATGACAGAAATCATTTCAGAAACAAACGGCGAAAACAATAAAGTGAATCATGCGGCAGATGATGGGAAAAAAAGAGATGATTAAGTGTAACACTTGAGTAGAAAAAGGAACAGGAACAGCCAAAAGGGTGGGAGGAAAAATTCCCTCCAGGCCTGCAAGACAGGGACACAGCACGTCGCTTCTGAGAGCGTAATGGAGTCCCGGGGAAGGACTTCTCGGAGGGACCTCGGCGTGCCAAATACCGGAGGGAGAAAAGCGCCGGTGCGTTTCATGTATGGATGCTACGCATCCGTGTACGTTGAGAGCCAGTACAGCGTAGCGGTTTGAGCATTACACTACAGCCCCGGAGACCGGGATTCGATTCCCCGCCCGTGCAAACCCACTCAGTGACCTTGGACGCATCACACACTCTCAGCCCTCAGAAAACGCCGCGACAGTTATGTCTTACGGTTGCCGTAAGTCCGAAAATGACTTCAAGGCACACAACAACAATTACAACAAACATGTTGACAGCCAGCATGGAGTAGCAGTTTGAGCAGGATTCCAGGATTCGAATCCCCATCCAGTCACGGAAACCCACCGGGTGACCTCGGGCGAGTCACACCTTCTCAGCCAAAGGAGGCGGCAATGGCAAACTGCCCCCGAGGAAATCTTGCCCAGAAAACCCTGTGATGGATTTGCCTTAGGGTGTCTGTAAGTCCGAAATGATTCGGAGGAACACAACAAAAATCCGACAACCAACGGAGACAGCTAAGACGGCCTGATCAACGGAGCAAAATAGACAATATTGGAAATGACTTCCAGAAAATATAACAATAGGATGTTCTCCATGCAGAGGCCCAGCGTCCCAAACTATGCATCCAGGGAAGAGGTGTGTGTGTGTGTGCGTGCGGGGGGACAACGCACCTTTCAAATAGGTTGCAGACCCTCCGGTGTTGTTTAACATTTAAAAAGCACTTTTTTCCAAAACTAGAGTGGACTTCTATCTGCACCTCAAATGGTGTACTCATTTTTCAGCATTTTGAATGAGCTGTGAGGACCCTAGAAGGCCCTGGGGTGCGATTACAGCTTCCCTCTCTGTCTCTGTGGGAGGCTCCAGACATGCTTCTTGGCACATGTTACCCTCAGAACAGCCCTGCAGGGTAGGCTAGGCTGAGAGAACGGAACAAGTCCAAAGCTTCCTGGTAAGGTTGAGCAGGGATCTGAGTGCGAGTCTCCCAGCCCTCTCACCAGGGCACCGCATTTTCTCCAGCTCCATGAAGGCCGGACTGGATACGGCTGAACATATCGACATAAAATGCCTTTAAGGATATGATTCAATCACTCTTTCGGAGGCACTCCGCTCTAACAATATCAGCTGCTGGCAAAAAATTAAGTACATGAAATGAAAACACAGATGGGCTTAGAAGAGAAGAAGGTGGAAATTAATTCCTTTCCGAGCCACAGAAGGCCATTTCAAGGCTATCTGGTATGACTTCATAGAGAAGCTGTTTTGAAAAAAAGCAACAGAGATCTTCCTTCAAGGGTTCTTGCTCTCTGCCTCCTCCCCACTTCTCTAACTCCTGATAACGTCAAGAATGGTAGAGGTGGAAGGACCTGCTTTGGAGATGCTGTGTTGAAATGGTTCAAGGTTGATCTTCTTTGGAAAACCAAAAAGGAGGAGGGGGAGAATCAAAAAGGAGGAGGAAGGGAGTAAAAAGGGTGATTGTTAACTAGTTGCTGTTTGCTTCTCATCTGAATTCAAGGTGCTGGTAACGATATTCAAAGACTTAAAAGACTTGCAGCCCAGGAGCGTGATGCGGCAGCTAAAAAAGCCAATGTGATTCTGGGCCGCGTTAATAGGGGCATAGTGTCTAGGTCCAGGGAAGTGATAGTTCCACTCTCTATTCTGCTTTGGTCAGACCCCACCTGGAGGAATCCTGTGTCCAGTTCTGGGCATAACAGTGAAGGAAGGATATGGACATGCTGGACGGTGTCCAGAGAAGGGTGACCAACATGACAGAAGGTCTGGAAAGCACAAAGCTCTGTGCGGAGCGGCTTAGGGAGCTGGGGATGTTTAGCCTGGAGAAGAGAAGGTTAAGAGGGGGACATGATAGCCATGCTTAAATATTTGAAGGGATGTCATGTGGAAGAAGGAGCAAGCCTGTTTTCCCCTGCTCCAGAGACTAGGACAGAGAGCAATGGAGCCCTATGAGAAGCAGCTTAGGCCAAAGGAGATTCCACCACACTCCACTGAGGCAGCTGCTCTTGCCATCAGGAAGTTCTTCCTCACGTTTAGGTGGAATCTCCTTTCCTGTAGTTTGAAGCCGTTGCTCCATGTCCTAGTCTCTGGAGCAGCAGAAAACAGGCTTGCTCCATGCTTCAGATGACATCCCTTCAAATATTTAAACATAGCTATCCTGCCACCTCTTAAGCTTCTCCTCACCAAGCTGAATACTGCCAGCTCCTCAAGCCGGTCCTCCTAGGGCTTCACGGTTTCCAGGCCTTCTGCCATTTTGGTCGCCCTTCTCCGGACACATTCTAGCTTGTCCACATCCTTCCTGAACTGTGGTGCCCAGAACTGGACACAGGACTCCTCCAGGTGGGGTCTGACCAAGGCAGAATAGAGTGGCAAGCAGGGTACGTATTTCCCTTGTCAAAGGTTATGGACTGCACTTTCTGCCCTAGCTAAAAATGTACATCGTAAAAAAGCGAAAAATATACAGTATAATGCAACTATCAATAAAATTAAAAGCTGTTTAAAAAAAACAGGCCACAAAAAAGGAAGACCAGACAACAGGGCACGGCACGAAAGGCTGTCTTTCCTTCTGAGCATTCAGCCCTCAAAGGTCCGCTAAATAAAAAGCTATTTTCTTGCCCACGGGAAGGCAGTAAGGCCGTCCGAGGCTCCCGACCTCAGCAGTGGGGCGAGAAGGCATTGCTCCCCCCCGTGCCACCCCTTGCGAGATGAAATCCTGCGTTCATTCAAGGTTGCGCCAGTCCCCCTCTCTGCCAAGGCTCTTATCACCGCCACTGCCGGAGCGGCGCCCGGCCATCCATCACTCGCGCCAGGAAATAAGATTTCACTGACAGAGCCGCCTGGCTTAACTCTCTTTATAAAAAGACTCCTTGAGAGAGAAAGTAGAAACAAATCACTCTCGTGCTCAACACAATCCTGGTGTTCATTACACATTTTCGCACAAGGGGCCCCTTTTGTTGTTGGGGCTGCCGTCAAGGGGGAGCCGACGAGTCTGGCGACGGCCTGGAGCGGGCGCCCGAGGGAAGGAAGGACTCGCCACGAGCGGAGGAACGCCTGCCACAAAGAGGCCCAAGACACACACCCCCCGCCGTGCTTCTTTGGTGTAAATCTGGGACCAGCGCCCTGGAAGACCTGGGTTCCAATCCCCCTTCAGGCTTGGAAACCCACCTCCGGTGAGTCCCACTTTCTCAGCCTCAGAGGAAGTTGCAAAGGTGGTGACGCCTTTATTAGGCCAACCAAAAAGTGCAAAATCTATCATGCAAGCTTTACAAGTTTACCGGCTTCTTCAACGGGGTTGAAGAAAAGTGACAACGTCAGCGCTTTGGGTTCGCGTCTCGTGTGAGATGTTCTTGGCCAAGCTGGGACTCACTCGTAGCCAATGTCAGATATCACCTCATCCTCCAGAGATCTCTCTAAATATCCTGAAACCTCACCTATCCCAGAAATAGAGTCTGCAAACTCTAGCGTAAGAGCCGTGTCATACTTTGGACATATCATGAGAAGATGTGACTCATTAGAAAAGACAATGACGCTCGGTGAGGTGGAAGGTGATAGCAAAACAGGGGGTTGGACCGGGCAGACCTTGCGGTCTCTCTCCCAACTCCGTAACTCCGTGATCCTAGGAAAAACTCCTCCTATATGGATGGATTCCACCAAAAAAGCCCAGGTTGCCCTGGGTCTGCAAGACATGTTAGCAACAGGATGACTTTCACATTTATAGGGTCACCATAAGTTGAAGCCGAGCTGGCAGCCATTAGCAACAACAGCAAGCATTAGAGCTAATGAGTTAATGACGAACTGTTAAAATTAATTCATTGATGCTAGAACATGAAGAGACGCTTATAAATGAAATTTTATTGATGATTAACTAACGATGAGTTCATTAAACTGTTGCAAGTTGCATGTCATTTAAAATAATTACAAATTGGTTGTTTACTGCTTATGTTAAGCACTGCTCATCGTTTCTCAAACTGGGTGAAAACAATGAATTCTAAAACAACGGGTTTTAAAATGGTTAACGGTAGAGAAAATAATTTTCATTTCATAGGGTTTTCTTAGGCAAGGAAAGCTCAGAGGTGGTTTGGTCAGTTCCTGCATCAACTTAAAGTACTGTGCAAATGTTGCTGTGGTTTAATTTAGCTTTGAAAATTATAATCTACAACAACAGTGAATTACCTAACTACTGTCTAATTGAAATAACTTATTTTATAACTATCCTTTTATAACTATCTACATATAAGGCCATTTCCCTCTTTTCCCATTGCCTCCTACTTCACCTGAATTACCAGCCCGTCTGTCTCATGACATGTCCAAAGAACAATAGCCTTGGCTCAGTCATTCGACAGAAAATCCAAGCTCTGTGATTTGCTCTAGGAACCACTTATTTGTCTTTTTTGGCAGTCCATCATACCCCCAGAATCTCCTTCAGTGCCACATTTCAAGCGATGAACACATACCCAGTGTATTTTTATTTATTTTTTTCCCCAGCTCACGGGATTCAAGGACGATAAAACCGAATGCATACTTTTAAAATAATGCTTCCTCCCCATTTGAAAACCACAGACATTTTTTAAGTTACTGGCTTCATAACTCAGGATATATGGCACCCTGCCACTTTTCTGTAGGTTCATTTCTCTGCTTTATGGCCGGTCGTAACGTATTTAACGATACCTGACAGGAGGTAAAACACAAAACTGACTTTCCACCAAAGAACCAGGGGGGAAATTGGGCACGGGCTTTCCACCAGTGTCGTCAAATAGCCAGAACAAGTAGTTGTCCCCAGTGCCTAGGAAAGTGATATTTTTGAATGACAACTCTCCAAACTCCCTAGCTGGCTTTGCCAGTTATGATGCCAGTTGGGGGTATATGGGGAGCTGTGGTCCAAAAAAAAGGTAACTTTTCCAAGCTCTGGTTGTCTCTTTGTGCAAGTGTGCGCGTACCTTCCAGTTGCCAGTTGACTTACGGCAACTCCACGAATTGTACAAGACTATTGGATCGTCTGCCAACGAACCCGGCGGAGAGCACATTCAGAACAATGTTTTTCAAAGCACTGATTTTTACACAAGACGTCATCTGCTACGTGGAAGAGGCATGCTCTGTATTTGTGGAATTCACCACACAAGACGCAGTGATGGCAAAGGTTTTAGATGCTCTAAAGGGGGAATCACCAGAATAAGTCAACAGGTGACTTTCAGACATACAGACACACACAAAAGAGGTGAACTTCAAAGTTCAGGTTAGAATCTGGAGCAGATTTTGCCACCCCACTGACATGGAAAGATCAGCCATCGATGGCCAGAGCCACTTGCAAATTCCACACTGGAATTTCTATAAGGTCCCAGAGTGGGTTGGTCGTACATCTGATCCAGGTCCTCAGCCCTTTACTCCAACTCCTGTGTGGGTCTGACGATCTTATGGTTTAAACACCGCTTCCATACTTCTTGAAGGACCTCCTGAAACTACAAATCCCAGGATTCCAATGGCTGGAGCCATGACAGTTAAAGCGGCATGGAAGTGCTATAGCTATACGGTGCAGATACACCTCTTCTCCTAGTCAAGGCTTTTGTTCTGCTTCCCAGTTTGCATAACTTCCTTCCATAGCCTGGTCTTTCTCTTTACTGAAGTTTGGGAGAATGCTGGACGTCTTTAGTGGAACACTGCAGCATCTGATGATAACAGCGTGTCTATTTTTTTTTCCACTTTCCATTCAGTCGCAGCGTCGGTTCCTAAGGACCCAAACCCAAACCCCGAGGACTATATAGCAGCTGGCATTTATTGATCACAGAAATACTGTACATGACAGGCGATTTGCAGCCGCCGCTGCAGAAGGCATCTGTCAAGGGAAATGATACTGACACCACCTTGGGATGTCCAGGTTTGAGAAATCACTTAAGAAGGAGAACTGGCAGCTGAGCAAATGCCATCAGCAGTGATGAAGAGCCGGTGGAAGACGGAGAGGAAGAAGAGGAGGAACAGCAGCTGGTGCAACTGGAAACCCACTGGAGAACTCCAGGTCTGGAGGGACTGAGAACCGCGTTCCTGCTAATCTTATTTATAAGAATCCCCCCCCCCCAAAAAAAATTCTCAAATGTATTCTTATTCTGCACAGAAAAGACTTGAGACAGGAGGGAGAAGTCCAAGCCCTGATTCCGATCAGGTAACCCCAGTTAAAGAGTTAAAGACCCACCAAAGCAAATTTTGAACAGTGGGTTAACACATGTGCAACCAAAGGGGTCCAACTCTAGTTAGGAATCAGACCCAAATATGGTTAAAAACTGGGAGACCTTTTTTTGTGGGGGGGAGGAATTCAAAGATAGTAGAAATTGAAATGGACAGATTTCAAGGAAGTGGACAACTACTTCAGACTGAGGTGGATTTTCCGCCCTGAAGATCATAAAATTGCAGAATCCTGGAGCCAGAAGGGACCACAAGGGCCACCTAATTCAACCCCCACCATGCAGGATTTCACAACTAAAGAATGCCTGAAAGATGGGCATCCAATCTCTTTTTGAAGGCCTCCAGAGAAGGAAGCCCTCTGTGGGCTTCACGGGCTGCTAAAATGCGAAAGCAAAACTCAAACTGGTTGGAAGTCCCTTTCTCATTTTGAAAAATAGGTAGTGCAGGGTAGCCCTAGAACTTCTTTAAAAGGCAAACTGCTGTCTCTGGAGGCTTGCAAGAACATCTGGGATTCTCCTTTTCAGGATCTCCAAACTCTCTAGAAACCCTTTTCTTCAATCGTTTTCCAAATATTTTTGAATATTCTTTCCATCCCTAATGTGCAGTGCATACTAACTCCCATCTCCTCACTTCATCTCCCCCAGAACTGTAAACACACAAATTTCATCTTCATGGTTCCGTATAAATTTTGTCCTCCATTTTCTCTTGGTTGGAAAGTTCTGGGCACTTGGGATGGATGGAAAGTGGGGGGACCCAATGGTTCAGAGTAAAGTTCCCACCAGCACTTACCCAGTTTTCAAGCTCACCAAGGCGTCCTCCACTCCTTTCTGGTTGTATTTCACCATGTACGCGTGCATCTCCTTGTAGTTATTCCTGATGTTTCTCTCAGTGCTCCCATTGGGGACAGTCCCAAACCGAAACGGAGGAGAGTAGGCATACGGTTGTTGAAACTGGGGAGGAAGAAGAGGAGGGAGGCAAGAATTAACCACAGTGCTTGGGAAGCCATCTTCAAAGGTCCCAGCTCTGGAGAAGACCAGGGAGTCTTCCATCTCATCAAGGACTTAGACAAATCTGCTGAATTTGCTCTTTGCTCATTTAAACCAGTGGTTGGCCAACTTGAGGCCCTTCAGTGGCTGTTGGCCTGCAGCTCACAGAATGACTTACCACCAGCTTTGCCAGCCAGGGCTGATGGGAGCTACAATCCACCAACTTTTCAAGGACCATGAGCTGATCAAACCTGACCCGGTCCAATTTACTATCTGACTCTTTGGGGTCAGCTTTCTACGGTCACTGTTCCCCAGCCTGGAACCCTCTGTATGTGCTGGAGTTCAGATCTCCTTGCCCACTGCCAACAAGCTGCAATGGCTTGCCGGGTGGGGATGAAGGAGCTTGTTGACCAAGCATCCAGAGGGTATCAAGTCAGGGCACGTTGGTCTATGGCCAAGAATGTTCTTTCCCAGCTGAGTCAGAGCTGCCAAGGAGTGACCATAAAACATGCCATGGGCAGCAAAGATCTTCACCACTCAGTCATGCCTCCATAAGTATCAGCAGTGGCAGATGGGAATTCTGCTGTCAGTGGGGTAGTGATTTGGATTTTAATCTGAACTTTGCAGCAGCTATTTCCAAAGCGCCCAAGCACTTTGGATGTCTCCTTTAAAGCTGAGACAAAAACCAGATTGGATTCGTTGCCAGATAGGCATGGGGATGCCCGGGATATACCTGAGTAGCACCACTGCTCTATCTAAGTCAACAACACCTTCAGCAGAAGCAACTCTTGGGCAGACTGCCAAAACATCAGAGTCACTGCTATCGCATTTAAGGTTAAAGCCTTAGCAAAAACGAATTTGTCACTGCAAAAGAGTTAAGGAAACGTTACGAAATTAACTCTCCAATTTGTCCACCAAATCTTTCCATTAATTTTTCTAGAAAAATTACTAAAAATAGTCAGTGGTGGATTAAAGTGACAGGAAACCTTAATTGTTACCTCGGTTGTAATTTAATCGGCATTCAACAATTGGATGGATTTTAGAATGGTCGATGAGAAATTGAGCAAATTAGCTGGGATGAATTTTTAATGAGTTAACTCCAGGAGCCGCTCTCTTGAATCTCAGGCAGAGGTGGAAGGCTTTCACCTGAGGTTCTCTGCAATGGAAGCAACGGAAGATCTTCCGAAGCCGGCGTTGGCCAGTGGCTTCCCTGATCATGATCGTTTAATGGAGAGGAAGACAACGGAGGCTGGGGGCTTCCAAGACAGTTGGGCAGTGGATCCATGCTGGGTATGACACCATTTTTAAAAGAAGTAGCCAAGGTGCCGAGCCTTTGTGAGTGGCAACGTTCGGAATCGCCGAGATCTGACAAATAGATTCAGTACCTTGGACGGCTCTTTAAAAGCAGAAGAGGGCAAGGCTCAATTTCCACCCAGAAAACTTCCACGACAATCTTCCACGGGCCCCTCATAACTGCCCACACAAACACAGAGCAAGTCCCAACGCCTTCATTTTCTTCTATAGCCCTTCTCAAAATAGCAACCAGAAGTGACGCCACCATTCTTCTGTTTTTTAAATATGGGTGGTCGGCGGTCGTTGGGAGACTGGTGGGAGCTTCACAGGCTGCAGAAGCGAGATCCAGGGACCGCATAAAGTCCACTTCTTGCCCGCTTCTGCTTTAAAGCTATCCACAAGTTAAGTGCCTTGGACAGTTCTTTCTGGGATCTGCCCAAGACAGGTCCAGCACCTCAGACATTTCCCTTAAAGTTTGGAACCAAAACTCAAAGAAAAACTCACCGCCTGGCTGACGTGGGAGACACCAGCCACAATGCTTCGAAGCTACAAACTCTCCCCATTCCCACCCCTGTGCAATCCCTGTGAGGAAAGAGAAGGGACAAGAGGGCACGGGGGACTCACCTTCTTATCGCTCAGCCCTGTCACCTGGTCCACAAATTCCTCCTGAATCATGAAGGCGGCCAGGTTGGCTGTGTAGCTGGCCAGGAAGATGACGGCAAAGAACGCCCAGACGGAGACCATGATTTTGCTGGTTGTCCCTTTCGGGTTCTGGACCGGCACAGAATTGTTGAACACCAAACCCCACAGCAGCCATATGGCTTTTCCTATTGTGAAAGATGGCCCATGGGGATCTGTGGACAGAGAAGAGCACCATTTCGTAACCTTCCTTTGACACTGTCCACATGCCTCCTTTGTTGCCGTAGCTCTACTGCCTGGTGGTCTGTTTCCAGGCACAATTCAAAATGCTGGTTATGACCTCAAGTTGTCTATTTTTGCTCGGCAGGAGATTGGTCAAGGTGGCCCTTGTGGTCACTTCCAGCTCTAAGATTCTGTGATTCTTTGATCCTCTGCAAAGACCATGAGCACCATCCATCAATCCCTGGAGTCATAAACAGATCCATTTAGACTCTCAGCCCAAACCTTCCTCTCCTCCCACTTTAATTCCTGACCTTATCTCCCAACCCAAGGGCTTCAGGGGAGAAAAAAGAAAATATCCTGCCCTTCATGGAGTCAGTGTGTTCCTGAAAAAAAGAGAGCACGCAATAAATAAATGCAGTTCACTGGTTTTTGCTCTAAGAGGAGAAGGGGAACAGAATTCCCAAGGCACTCTGAAGGCAAACGGAAAGCTGGGATAAACGATTATCAATCTTTTCTGAGCCCTTGAGATAAAGGTAGTGCATCAGCAGTTACAAACAAAAGGAGAACGACAGCGTCTCCAGCCCCTTAGTATGGGAAATGAGAAGCACCAATCTCATGCTTTTTTTCAGGAATAAAAACCCAGACAGGCTCTTACATTTTCAGCAGATCTAGCAGACAATGAGTAGAACAGGAGGCTGCATAATATGGGCAACCAACCATTGCCCAGTAGAGTGGACTTGGGGTGCAAAACTGCGGCTATTTTAGACCTCCCCTTCCAGTAGAGAGGATGGTGAAGAATTACCAATAGACCATGTAGCTGAGAGTACTTGGTCCCAACTTCCTTGGGTGCACCAGCTGTGGCTATATTTTTTTTTAAGAGAGAGTGTGATGTAACGGTTTCAGCCCTGGGCTACCACTCTTGGAGACCAAGATTTGAAGCTCTGCTCAGCCCTAGAAACACACTGGATGACCTTGGTCAAAGTCACATTCTCTCAGCCTCAGAGGAAGACAAAGGCAAACTCCATTTGAATTATTCTGGCCAAGAGAAGGTTGCCATAAGTGGAGACATTAGCATGGCACAGTAATTTGAGTGTTGGCCTCCAGAAAGCCAGGGTGGAAATGGCTGCTCAGCCAAGGAAATCCACATGCTGATCTTGGGCAAGTCATACTCCCTCAGCCTCAAAGGAAAGTGATGGCAAATCTTTGAAGGAATCTTCCAAAAACTACTGGTGGGACTGGGAAACCAAGACAACAAATATGACAACTGCAGTTTGGCCTTTGAAGGTTGTGTATCTGTTCATCTCTTTTCCCATTCTCCGCTGCAAATTCTCCCTTGATTTTCCAGGAATGCCAAAGCAGGGAAGGGATGAGCAAAGGCAAAAAGAGGCCAGAAGCAGGCGGCAGTGGTGGGGAGAGTCTCTTTCATTTTATTTTTATTTTTTGTTTCCAGGCCGTTGTGGGGGCAAAGGCGTACCTTTCCCTTGTGCGAGGTTCCGGTTGTAGCCCACGGGGCTGAAGTACTCGAAGACAAAGACGGCGATGGCGGAGACGATCAGCAGCATCACAAACATCATCACCCAAACCGAGGCGCTGAACGGCTCTGCGGAAAATGGTGGGGGGGAAAAAGAGAGCAAGCAAAGGGGTATGAAAACCAGCTTGCCGCAGAAAGACGCTGCTAGCTGTCCCCGGCCTTCCCCCCTCCAAATTCTTCTGCTTCCCTGCCTCCGTCCCCCACTTGGGATCGCTGCTTTGCCAGCTATGATCTCCATTCTCTTTTCCTTTTCTTTCTGAACGACCAAAATAGCAGCAGGTAATCTGACAACATGACCACGGGTATTCTCCTCCCCTCCCTGCCCACCTCTCTCTCCCTCTCTCTCATGTTCCTGTTCTCTCTCTGGCTCACGGAGCTGCAATGCAGGTTGACAATGGAGAGACCCTGAGAGCGAGAAGCGTTGCAAGGAAGGCGGCCGGGGAACGAGGGGGAAACCGCCCAGGCTCCGCCGTGACCCGGGTCCGGAGCCCACCGGTCACCCAGGGGGATGGGCTGGGGGGCCAGTGTGCATGTCTGCGTGTTTGTGCGTGCAGGCAAGAGAGGCAGAGAGGGGCTAAGAGAAGGAAAGGGGCTCTCTGTGTGTGCGTGAGAGAGAGAGTAAAGGCCTTGTGTGTGTTCTTGGGTATATATGCAAGAGAGACCGGGGCTAAGAGGAAGACGCAAGCTGTGTGTGTGTGTGTGTGCATGAGAGACAGAGAGAGAGAACAGAGGTTTGTGTGTGTCTTTTGGTATGTATGTGCAAGAGAGACAGAGGCTAAGAGGGAGAAAGGAGTTCTGTGTGTGTGTGTGTGTGTGTGTGTGTGTGTGTGCGCATGCACATGAGAGAGAGAGAGAAAACAGAGGTTTCTGTATGTCTTTTGGTGTGCATGTGCAAGAGAGACAGAGGCCACTTCTGCACTAGACTGTTATAGCACTATGATTCCACTTTCAACCTCCTATGGAATCCTGGGGTTTGCAGTTTAGAGGCCCCTCCCAAAACTGCAAACCCCAGGATTCCATAGGAGGTTGAAAGTGGAATCATAGCGCTGTAACAGTCTAGTGTGGAAATGGCCAGAGAGAGGCTAAGGCCATTTCTGCACTACACTCTGGCCAGGCCCCTCTCCAAACTGCAAACCCCAGGGTTCCATAGGAAGTTGAAAGTGGAATCATAGCACTATTAGAATGTCGTGCGGAAATGGCCTAAGAGGAAGAAAGGAGTTCTGTGTGCATGTGGAGCTTTGCATCTCCCCCCCGCTTAATGACCTGGTTACTTATTGATTAGTTTCGAAACAAGCCATCTAATTCACAGCCACCATCACAATCAGAATCCTGCTGTCCAAGGTACTGAGTCCCCGCTTCCAGCTGTCCCAAGAGCTGCCCAGTGTCCTGGGTTCAGTCTCCTGTGTAGCACATCGGGAATCTGGAATAAAATCTAGAGGAGGCTGATCTCATGCCTAATAGGGAATTTGCAGCAGAAAACGGCGTGAGTTTGGGAGGGGAATAGCATTTAATGGAAGAATGACATCCCACAGATGGCCTCTGGAGGTGTGGCTCTCTCTTTTCCGCTAGAAAAAGAAGAAGGGCCACGGAGTGCTCTGGAGGGCAACCTTCTGTGGGCCGCACAAAGTCCCTGGTGGGCCGCGTGCAGCCATCAAGCTATGCAATATCTGTCCTTGGTGTGCAAGAGGAAGAGATCGTGTCCATAATAAATACACCCTATATGTTGCAGCCGTGCGTCTTCGTTTCCAACTTACGGCAACCCTAAGAGGAGCCCATCGGGGTTTTTCCAGGGCTGAGAATGCGTGATGTGTGCAGGGTCATCCAGGGGGTTTCCACGGCCAAGCAGGGAACTGAACCCTGGTCTCCAGGATGGTAGGCAACGCTCAAACTACTACACCACCCCGGCTGTCCATAGCGTCTCTGAATCTTTCAGACGCTGCTGTGCTTTGACCGCTTAAGACGGATCCTCCTTAAAGGATGTTGCAAAAGCTCTGAACTTCTCTCTCCCCCTCTGACTAAGGTGGCCATCCTTCCCCTCTGCCTTTTTTTTTCCTTTTCTCCCCAGCCTAGAATCAGCACAGGATGAAAACCTTCTACAGCCTTTGAAACCTTTCAAGGTTCAGCATTGCTCATGTCCCCTTTTTTCAGTTCTACGCTTGGCCTTTACTTGGAGATGGCAAATTCCACAGAGCAAAAAATCTACTTCTGTTTTTCCAGAGCTCTCTTTCGCTGCCAAAAGCCCCGGTGATGAAGGAACATCTAGCGCTCTGCGCTGGTGCGACCTAGTTTCCAGAATCAATGGGGAAGAGGAAGAAAGAGAAGGAAGAGGAAGAAGAAAGTGGGGAAGACGGTTGTGAAAAGAAGAGACAATCCTGCTTCATCAGGACTGCCGGAAAAGAGAAAAGCAAGGGGGAGAAAACCCAAGAGAGGAGGGTCACCACAGTGGGGACACTTGATGTCCAGATCAAGGCTGATGATGGATGCATCCCAGTGGCCAGCTCATCAGTAACGGGACCTCACCAGAAAGAAAAAGCCAGAGGGTGGGAAAGTTGGGGGGAGTTGGGGGGTAGAAGTCTCTGCACCCCTCCAGCCAGACGTGTCCATCTTGGCCTGGGGATTCTGGGAGCTGTCCTTGCATAAACAAGCCTTGCATTTAGCATGCCACGTTTTGCAGTTGGAAGGCAAACCACGATCAATTTCTTAGTCTGATTGCTGAAATGTGTATCCCTGAGGAGCTCCCCTCACGGGGAGGCAAATCGGTCAATCAGAGGAAATACAGATTTTCCTCAACATCCAGTTTGACCCATCGGCTTTTGGATCCTCACCTTTGGGGGATTTCACCATGCATTTTCACGCTGTCTCTTGCAATGGCACAGCATCCAAATAATGCTGTTTGGGAGCGCTGTGAATCTCCCAGGGGAAGCTGGTTCCCCCCTGCATATTGGTCCTTGTCTTCAGCACTGCACGAAACAGATAAGTTTCCTGTCCAAAATTTCAAATGTGCAATATAAAAAAAAATGACACAAATGTGTCACAGAACGGCTAGGCACGTTGTGCAGATTTTAAAAAAAAAAATGAAAAAAAGTAGTGAAACGTGTCACAGTGTATGCAGGAAAAGATGACGATGTCCAATCAGCCTACAGAAAAAGGAGAAGGACTAGCTCACTTGTTAAAAAACAAGTTACTTTGGTAATTGCCTTTTTGCAGTAATTAGCTGTGACTTGGTCACTTCTTTTGCTGGTAACAGCCACGGCTGTAGTTTGCTGCTTTGCAGTGAAAGGGGAATGGCCCGCCCACCCGCCACTCCTTCCTGGGGGTGTGTCCCGCTGCATCAGTCCGACCAATGGGAGGTAGAGGAGGAAGGGTCACACCGTGCTGCAGCTGGAAAGGATCGCTTTGCAACACCTTTTTCTCAGAACCTCTAAGGTACTGAAGAAAAGATCACCAAGCCACATCGGTCTGCAGGAAAGTCACCGCCTTTTAACACCCCGTTATCTGCTGACTTGCTCTCTGGTTGCTTCCAAATTAAGGACGAGTTCCATTCATTTGATGGGAGGGGGGTTCTCCTCTTTCCTGAGTTCTTCTTGCCTATGGAGGGTCACTTGGGACCCCTCTCGTGCGCACGTACGGCATGCAAAACAAGCTGTGACCCCCCTTGCTAAGCCGACTGAGAGGCTTTGCGAGCAGCACGCTTGTTCCCAAGCGGGCTTCCATACGTCCTTCACGCTCCCTACAGTACAGTACAAGGGTTCTGCTTTTCAACTAATTCCGTATTCTGACGTTGCTCCAATCCCTAACCTGTCCGACAAGCGGGGGAAGCCTGAACAGAGAAAGGAGAGCCACGATGGGGTGGAGGGCAGGAGAGGGGAGGGAGAGTTACCTAAAAAAGCGGATGGAGAAACGGTGCCGTTACTCCGTGAGACCATGACGCTAATCCCCGTTTCCACAAAGGGCACCGAGAAATCCACCACCTCCGAGCGTTCGCCGTTGATGGTGAGGGAGCCCACAGCCATGACCGCTTGCTTTTTGACCACCTGATGGTGAAACAAATAAATAAAACAAAAGACGGGAAGTGGGGAAAGACAAAGCAGAGAAGGTCAGACGTCTGCTAGAAGTCTGTCAAGTCCTGGAGGAATTCGAACAGAGTGTTGGCCAACTTTTGACTTAAGAGCTCTTTTACCTAACAGAACTTACTTCACCAATCATTCCATTCCATTCATTGTTGATCTTTTTCCCATGCTTCCCGTTGGTCACCAGGTAGAGGTCGTAGGTGAACTTGATGGCCTTGGAGAGCTTCTTCAGGATGTCGATGCAGAAACCCTTGCAACATTTCTTCACGTTTTTCCCCTCCTTGGTGATGTTGCTGAGGGCAGAAGCAAATACAACCCGTGAGACCGTTGGGCTTTCAAAAAGGGTGGAGAAATTCATGCCCAAGGAGGGCAGGTTTGTACACATCTTCAGACATGGAGCTAAATGGAACCTCCATGCCTGGAAACAGTCTACTGGGCACAAGACAGCCATGAAGGATTGTGGCCATTGTGTCTCTCAAAGGCATCAGCAGCAGAAAAACAAGTTCATACCATCTTCTACCTGATGTCCCCTCAGACATTTAAAGATGGCTAGAACATACCCCTTCTAATAGCCATCTCCAAGCTAAATATACCCAACTCCCTTCATTTCTTTTCAGCAGATCAGTGGTGGCAACCTGAGCTTTGATCACTGGATGGGTCGGGTGGAGAACCAACTCTGGACTTACTTGATGATGATGTACTTGCGGCAGGGCACGGTGTTCTTCACGCAGGTCTCCGTCAAGGGATCCATGTCCTCCACAATGACAAAGGGGGCCTCCTCCAGGGTGACGATGCTCAGGTGGTTGTTGTCAGGGTCGCTGTCGTTGAACGAGTTGAACCTGGGCCACACGGAATACTTATGGCTCAGGGTCTTGTTCTCCCATTTCCCCACCTGCAACGTCAAGGGAGAAGACATGAGATGAGACGGATTCAGCTCAAGGTTATTTGGCTCTCCAGTACAAAGGCCCTCCCCTGGGTTCCTAGACTTTGGGAAAGTTACCTTCAAGGACTACACCACCCAGAATCCACCACCCAGCAGGGACACTTGGATTCTGGAAGCCACAGCTGCAAACCTTTCCTAGGCCTTGAGCCCAGACAAGATGTAATCAAATTACCGCAGACTGGCGTCATTACTTACTTAATTGTTTAAATAATAGCGTCACCCAGAAAACCCCGTGGTAGGTTTGCCTTGGGGTCGCCATAAGTCAGAAGCAACTTGAAGGCACACGACACAAAATTGGAACTATGGCTGAAAGATCATAGAATTATAGAGTTGGAAGCCACTCCAAAGGACGTCTAGATCCAGAGACCGTGACTTGCCCATGTTCTCCCAGTGAGTTTCCACAGCTAAACATGGATTTGAACCCTACTCTCTCTGAGTCCTAGACCAACACTGAAACCACTAGACATGCTGGCTCTTGAGATTTCTTCAGAGGAGGTTCACCTTAGCCTTCAGCTATTAATTCTGAGTAGTGTGGGTATGGTGCAATTTGTTGTCGTCATTCTGTGCTTCCAAGTCCTTTCCAACCTCCAGAAACCCTGAGATGTACCTATCGCAGGGTTTTCTCAGCATGTGTTGTTTTCCCTTTGGCTTACATTGAGGCTGAGAGAGTGTGACTTGCCCAAGGTCACCTAGCAGGTTTCTATGGATTCAAATCCTGCTCTCCTGAAGTCCTGATCCAAAACTCATTGCAACAATCCAACAAATGCCATATCTGTGGCCTTCTTTAATTGTTAAACTATTTTACGTTGTGTTTGCTCATCGTCTTGTTTAACAGAAGTTTACCCTGTCTACTGTTTTATCTGTATACCACCTTGAAATCCCACAATAAGGACAAGATAACAACATTTTAAGAAACAAACCATAGATCTTAATCTCTCCTAAACTGCTCCTCATTGAGCTTCACTGGATCCCCCATTAAGTTCTAGTTTTACAAGAGCAGAAGAAAAGCTGCCTTTTTTTCTTTTTCTACCTCTTTTAATTTTAAGAATTTTATATCATGTCTCCCTTTACTTGCCCTCCACACACCCCCAAACACAAACAAAGCACTCTTAAACAATTTAACCTTCCCTTGTATGACCGTTTCCCTCCACCGCTTTTCCTTAGAGAGGAAGCATTATAACTTTTCCTTGTAGAGACAAATAATCTAGGCTGACCCAAGACATTTTGCTGCCTGAGGCAAACTGCAAGTGGCACGCCACATACACACTGACATCACAGAGGAACATAATACCCCAAACGGGCTAAGTTATTGGCACATCGCCTCCAGCTTCCCAGCAATAAAAAATGTAATAATAATAAAGCAAATTGCTAAACACTTGCTGGCCTTTCGCATCACCGGAAATTGTTCCCCAAGGCAACTGCCTCACTTTGCTTAATAGCAGAGCCGGCCCCGCGCGGAGGGTCCGTGTGACTCTTTAAAAGACAGAGTTGATCCCCCTCTTTGCAGGGACCAACCGAAGGGATCCCCGTTGGGCCGTCGGAGTTGATGCCAGAAAACAGGAAAAGAAGGAGCAGTCACGAAAACAGGTTCTCATTGGCCAAGCCTCTCGACGAAGACTGAGAAAAGGAATAAAAAGGAATAAAACTCCCCGGTGGGGAGGGCACACAACGCGAGACTGCTAATCAGTCCCCGGGAATGAATGCTGTCCTTTATTGTGCACTAAAAGTTATTCATAGATCCTTCCACTTCAGGAGCAGAGGCGTTAATTCTCAATAGAAAGCTTTTTTAAAAGCGTTGGCCAGCAAAGATGAGGAACCGTTTTGCAGCAGCATCTGGGTTTTCTTTTCTTTTTCTTTTTTTAAGAATTGGCTATTTAAAAGTGGAAGGACCGATTACAAGAAGGGGAGCCATTCCGGAGAGGACAATGCAATGTCGTTAACCAGGTTAATACGCTAAGACGCTAAGACGGTGACAGCGGTGAGGAGGTGGGACTGAAGCAGCAACGGGAGCCGGAGGGGATGGCCAACGATAAAACCGTCCAAAGGAAAACTTAGGCCATTTCCGCACTAGGGCTGTTACAGCGCTATTATTCCACTTTCAACATCCTATGGAATCCTGGGGTTCGCAGTTTAGGGAGGGGCCTCAAAAGCTTTCCTCAAAGGCCCCTCCCTAAATTGCAAACCCCAGGATGCCATAGGACGTTGAAAGTGGAATAATAGCGCTGTAACAGCCCTAGTGCGGACATGGTCTTAATCACCCATCGGCTTTGGTAACCCAAATTTGCCGTTTTCAAGGCATTGATCTTAATGGCTGCTCTGCTCCATGGGAAAGGAGAGATCCCTTCATATAGAAAACTAGACCTTCAAGGCTAGGTTGCATTTTTTCCCCCTAGCATGCCAACTTTCTTTAAACAGAAGCTGGATGACCTACCTCTAAGGGACGGTTTAGTTACAGATTTCCGGCACAGCAAGAGGTACCTTCCAGCTCTATAATTCTATGATCTTTGGGGAAGGTTCACATGAAAGTGCTCCAGCCCTGTACAACATTATCCAGTAGAACTCAATGGGGTTTCTTCCCGGAAGCACACTAAGATCCACCGCCAAAATCCCATCGTAGGTCACAGTGAGAATAGACCCACGAGAGCAAAAGAACCCCATGAAAAGTGGACTTGCTAACTCCCCATCCATCTGTTTTCCTCCACCAGTTGGGATTACTAGTTGCACGTAAGCCATGTAAGATCTTCAGAGATCTGAGCGGCAGCCTTCTATGAAGATGGGGGTTTTATCATTCGAACCACCGATGTGGCTTAGGGATACCACCAAAGCAAAGCAAAGAGGTGACGATTTCCCGGCACCTTCTCAGCCAACCTGCTGTTATTATCCACTGCTATTGTTATTACCCATAGCATTGTTCTTCTTCTTCATATTACTATTGTTGTTGTTCCCGACTTATGGCAACCTAAGGTGACCCCATCAGGGGCTTTTCTGGGGCTGAGAGTGTGTGACACCTCCAAAGTCACCCAGTGGATTTCCACGGCCGAGCCGGGAATCAAACCTTGGTCTCCAGGTCATAACGCAACAGTCAAGCCACCACCCGCGCTGGCTCTCTCGTCTTCCTGCTTCCATTATATTATTGCCAAGATAAGAATCAGAATAATATAACAAAAATGAGAGTACTAGTAATAACCGTAATAATGATAACCATACTAGAATCCCCACTTAACTCCTTACGCATGAGTCATTTGTCAACGGGCATCTTAACTAAAGCCGTGCCTTGGGCTATTATTTCTTCCCTCACCTTTTCTCTCCATCCCAACGTTCTTAAACATAATCACCACCACGCACCAAGAATTACGATGACCGCGAATTAATGTTCCCTGGATTTAATTGCCGCCCGTGTGGGGAGGAACGGGGGGGGCAATCTTGCCATCCTCTCAAAGTTAAAATGGCCCTCGAGCTCTGCCGTAAAGTGCCTGGCGAGAGAGCGCGACTCAGCCCGAGAAGAAGCCTCCTCTTCACGGGGCGGCCGATGGAAACGGCTGAGCGTGACCAAAAACGCTCGGCTCCTCCCTCCCCAGCCCTCCTCCCCTCGCTCCCTTTCTCTCCTCGTTTAGTTACAGATGAGATGAATACGGATGCCAGCTTTTTACAGATGGCACTGCCGCGCTGCAACAGTGAATTAATTGAGAGCTAAATCGAGTTAAAACCCGCGCCTTTCTGTGTCATTTGGAACTGTGCTCAAATCGGATGCCAACGGTTTTTGCCGAGAGGACGAGCCGCCCATTCTGTGAAAAAGGGCTGAACCGGTGCCTAAACCGGAGCCGGGCCAGCACAGTGGTGGGAGTGCCGGATTACGACTCTGGAGACCAAGATTCAGAATCCCCCTCGGCCACGAAAACCCACTGGGTGAGCTTGGGCATCTCAGCCTCAGAGGGAGGCAAAGGCAAACCCCTGCTGAACAAACCCTGCCGAGAAAAGCCCACGACAGGTCCGCCTTAGGGCTGCCGTAAGCGGGAAACGTCTTGCAGGTGCACAGCAAAAACAGGGGAGAACATTATCATTGGGAAATAAAGCTTGGGACTTTGGGGTTCAATGTGGCTCGCCTGGGGTCCCCATCCATCCCTCCCTCCCTCCCTCCCTCCCTCCCTCCATCCATCCATCCATCCTTTTCTTTATATCCCTCCTCACCCCCAGCCTGGCACTCAGAACAGCTTACAAGAAGGCAGGAAACGACAATAAAAACACAAGTAGTTAAAAACATACAAATTCAAGACTAAAATAGTATTAAACAACAGAATAAAGACCATATAAGTACCTCACTTTAAAACAGAGATCAAAAACTCTGTGTGTCTTCAAATTGCTTGTCAGTTTATGGTGACCTCATGAATTTCCCAGGGTTTTCTGAGGCAAGGAATGCTCAGAGTTCCTCCCTCTGGCACAGCGCCTGCAGCACCTGCTGCTCTTTGTTGGTGGTCACCCACCCAAGGACCAACCAGGGCTGATCCTGCTTAGCTTCCACGGACCTGGCGCCTTTCAGGTATTTAGGCCCTGCGTGTGTCTACGTGCCTTCAGGTCTTCTGTCTTCTCTAAATGAGATTTAAGCCGTAAAATCCAACCATTTTGCCACAAGAAGAATCTGAGTTTGGACAAGCCGGCTCGCTTTTTGTACCCTAACCTCAGAACCACGGCCATTTTCTGCACTGATCTGGAGGACTCAGGGAGCTCACAAACACACAGAGACACAAACTACTCACCGAGTTTACTTAACTTCCCTATTGAAACAACTTCAGCGGCTACCAGTCCATTTCCAGGCGGGATTCAAAGTGCTGGTGGTTATGACCCATAAACCCCTGCACGCTTTGGGTCCGACTATCTTGGAGACTGTGCCTCCCTGCATCTCAGTTCTCAGATGCTCTGAGGAGGGTCTTCTTTTGTCCCACCGGCATCACAGACACGTTTGCCGAGGTCTCAGGAGGAAGGGCCTTCTCCGTGGCTGCTCCCAGGCTGTGGAACTCCCTGCCACAGGAAGTCGGCTCAGTCCCCTTTCTGCTCTCTTTCCACCAGCCGCTGAAGAAGACCTTCTCCTTTAGGCAACCCTTTGATATTTTTAATATTCTTAACATCAAAGTGGTGTGATAGTGGTGTGGTGTGATTTTTATCCCGTATTTTTAAGAGCATGTTTTAAATGCCTCTGAAACGATTTCTAATAGCATTGCCATTTAATTGCTTTTCAACTTTTTCCGTGTCCCATTTCAGCCAGCTTTCGAAAACGGCTTTGTAATTCTTGTTTTTAAGAGCATTTCATCTCTTTTAACTGCATGTTATCCTTCATTGTTACTGTTTTAATATTGTATATAGTTAAATTTGATTTTAATGTGCACTTTCCGTAGGTTTTTAATTGAATTTTTTTTTAAAAAAAAATTGTGAGCCGCTTTGAGTCTCAATTTTGGGGGAAAAGTGGCATATAAATAAATAAATAAATAAATACTGCCTACTTTCTATTTGAAAAATTGTAAGCTGCCTTGAGTCCCTGGGAGGAAGAAAGGCGAGGCATACATTGAACGAATGAACGGATGAAGGAACGTTTCCAACCGTCGGCTTTTCCCGACTCTCTGACCACTTACCTTCTCCCACGTCCGGGTTTGGTTGAGCACAATGACCACCAGCCTGGGATGGGCTTGATATCCGTCCTCGGTGAACGATAAGTCTCTCCCTTTCCAGGTCACATTCATCATAAACCTAGAAAGAAAGGGAGCGTTCAAAGGGAAATTAATGACCTGCCCAGCACTTAATGAGCAAGCTAATTCAGTCATTGGATTAGCTCTGATGAAACGCACGCGCCATAAATCCTCTCTTTGCCACGGGGGGGGGACAGAAAAAGAGGGGGAGAGAGGGGAGGGGAGGCAAGGATGCTTTTTCTTCCCCCCTCCCGGCTGAAATCAAATCCTCCATACGTGCGCTGGGGAACCGGAGAGCTATTACGGTCGGCGACGCTTAATTCCCGTGCCAGTGCGTGCCATTCGCTGCCAGAGCCATCCGAGCTTCGGGGGCGGGAAGGGTGTTCTTTGAAGAGCGAGCCAGACCGTTACGTGATCTGGGCTCGACGCTGGAAAGCCATGCAATTTCTCCGGCCTCCCTGCATAATAATTGAGACCATGGCCATTTCCACCCTACGCTGGTATAGTGCTGTTATTCCACTTTCAACACCCTGTGGAACTCGGGGGTTTGCAGCTTACTGAGGCCCAAGAGCTCTCTGGCTGAGAATTCTAAAGGCCCTTCTCTAAACTGCAAATCCCAGAATTGCATAGGAGGTTGAAAGTAGAATAACGGCACTATAACAGTGTAACGCGGAGGCAGCCTATGAAAGGAGGCAGAATCATGGTGAAAACCCACAGAGCTCTGGTCCTGCTGGTGCCCTGGGCCTGAGAAGCATCCCACTCCTGAACCAGGATGCGATGACCCCAAGAACAAGGAGAAGAGAAGCCAAATTCTTCCCCAGTTGAAACTCTGGGCTACGGAATAAGGACCGAGTGTGCGAGATGATGGGGAGTCAACGTGACTGTCCGTGCAAGGCCCGCTCAGGATTCAAAACTTGCACTCTATGGCTTGGAAAGATACCCCACGCTCAGAGCTTGTAAAAGTTCCTTTTTTGGGGACTGGAGCTCCCAGAGTGCAATGCACATCCGGGAGACAAGCCTGCATTCCATGGCACAGAGAAGTAATGCCGTGCCTATTGCTTGGAAAAGTTCCTTTTGGACTGGAGCTCCCAGAATGCAACGTCCATCCAGAATTCAAACGTCCATTCTGTGGCATAGAAAGATATCTTGCTCAGAGCTCAGGAGAGTTACTTTTTTGGAGGGGAACCCTCAGAACGCAATGCCAATCCAGGATTCAAATGTGCTTTCTACTGCAGAGTCTCACACCACTACAGATCACATGCAATTGGAAAAGCTTAAATGTCCTTAAATGTCACTTTTGCAGAGGTCCTGTGCCCCTGACCCCAGTGAACGTGGAGGGCCGACTACAAAACCGAGAGCAGATTCACTGCTTCAGTGATACAAAAGCCTCCAGCCACCAGCACTCCCTGTTCGTCTATCAGTATTTGCAAACACCTCTCCTTTTCCAAAGCAGTGTTCCAAGCAACTTGTGCAAAAGTGGGAAGGAAAGACATTTCAAACGCCCCTTTGAGCTCGTGAGATCAGTCACAGAGCTCTCAGGCCCGTATCAGTGATGGAAAGGAGGTTAATTTTAGCTCCCTTTAATATCTTTTTGGGCCATCTCTCATTTCGTTGTTCCTTGAGATACCATTAATCACTCTTCTTAAATGCTTGCAAGAAGAGAGAGAAAAGAAAAAGAAAGGAACATGGGATGGGTAGCTCCAGAATTTTAGCTGGTGCTATCTATGGCCATTTCCGCACGAGACTGTTATAGCGCTATGATTCCACTTTCAATGTCCTATGGAATCCTGGGGTTTGTGGCCCCTCCCAAAACTGCAAATCCCAGGATTCCATAGGATGTTGAAAGTGGAATCATAGTGCCATAACAGTCTCGTGCGGAAATGGCCCAAGAAATACAGCACAGAAGTTAAAAAGGTACATATAAGAAAAAGTTAATCCATTTATACAATTACAAATTTCATAAATCACCGAGGTCTTTACTTTTCCTACTCCTAATCTACGTTGAGATTTAAAAAAAAAGAATTTAGCTACTCTTCCAGAAATGAAGAGAAATGAATCTTCAAGACAGTAGGAAGCAATATTTACAGAAGACTTTCCAGGAAAAAATTGCTAACTGAGGAGAGATTAACCGTTCTCTGCAATCGTTAATAAAAGACGTTTCCGTGGGGAAAGGTAATGACAAAAAAAAAAACAACCTCCCAGTTAATGCATTTTAATTAGATAATCTGTGGTGCAGCTTCCGAAAAGAAAAACAAATCAATTTAAAATGTAATCTTTTCCCCATGCAAAATAGTTGTGGGAACTAAATAAGTGTCGTAGTTGTTGTGTGCCTTCAGATTGACTCTGATTTATGGTGAGCCTAAGGCAAGATTTATTCAGAGGAGGTTTCCTTTGCCTCCCTCTGAGGGTGAGAGAGTGTGACTTGCCCAAGGTCACTCAGAGGGTTTCCATGGCTGAGCAGGGATTCGAACCCTGGTCTTCCAAGTTATAGTTCAGCACTCAAACCTCTATGCCGTGCAGGTTCTAGGAGATAAACGCATACTCTGCCAGTCATCCAACTATGACGATCTCAACTTTTAGCAAAGCCCAACACACCAGGATCTCCGTGCACACCTGCAGAGAAAAGTGCCCCCTTGGGATTTCTTTGATTGCGTGACTGTCAAAACCTAAGATTACTAAATGTGCTTTTCTTCAACGAAGCCCTGAATGGCAGTCTGGTGTCAGCGCATGGGCCAAAGCTCGGACTGAACGTTCTCACACAGCTGCAGTTGGGCCAAAGACGAATCCAGCAACACACAAACTCTGTCCTACCACGAGGCCACCAGGAGGCTGGGAGACAGACAGATTAGATGGAGAGAAGACGGATCCCGTGCATTTTAATGCGGGTTCTGCAAAACAAAAAGCCCCACCTCCCACTACTGTGTTCATCAGCAGTTGGGGATTAGGGGCCATTCACATTTGGCCACCAGAAAGACTCGACATTAACCCCCCTCGGGGTGGGTGAAGAGATGCCCAAGTGCTCGTTCCAAGCCGTTAACGACTCTGCTATTACATATAAATCCTTAATGTAATTATATTGGGAACGGTGTTAAATTTTCGGCAGGAATTCAACAAAGCAACAGAGACCCCTCGTGGCCGGCAGTGGCAATGCCAGAAAAAAAATACTATTTTCATACAACAGACCCAAAGAACTCTTGTCTGTCTACAGGTTCTCCGGGATCCGTGTTGAAGCAAGACCGGGGCGTGCATCCTGCTTTATAAAGGACGGCTCTCTATTACCAGGGTGGGAATCCTTCATCCCTCCAGAAAGGTGGGGATGCATGGCGGGGACTTCTCCATGGCTGCCCCAGGCTTCGAAACTCCTTTCCCAAGGAAGCCAGAATAGTTCTTTCCTTGCTGACCTTCTATCAGTGGGTAAAGAATTTTTTAATTATTATTTCAGAGAAGCTTTTAGGATTGAAAGCTTTTAAGGAAAGGGCTGCAAGTGGTGTATTATTTTCAACTGCAATGTTTAACTTTTTAAAAATATCTATTTTCAAGTGTACGATTATTTTTTTTAAAAAAAATCAAGCCAGCATGGTGTGGTGGTTTGAGCATTGGACTGGAGAACTGGGTTCGAATTTGGGTGATTATAGTTGGATGACTTATAGAATATGCATTGACTTCCTAGACCCAGCATGGCGTAGGCATTTGAATGTTGACTGCAACTCTAGAAACCAGGGTTTAAACCCTTCCTCTCAACCATGCAAACCAGGAGGGTCACACTCTCTCAGCTTCAGAGGAAGGCAAAAGCAAGCTTCCTTCTGAACAGATATTGCCAACAAATCCCTGTAATAACCCCAGCTTTAGGGTCAGAAATGGCTTGAAGGCACACTTTGTTTTCAGTATGCTTAATAGCTTAGTTTGGTTTTTTCATTGTAATCTTTTGAATGTTTTTGGATGTTTTTTCATTGTAATCTTTTGAATGTATTTGGATGTTTTTTCATTGTAATCTTTTGAATGTTTAAGCCACCTTGAGTTGCAGTGTCCGGGAAAAGGTGAGATATAAAGTTTAATAGTAATAATAATAACAACAACAACAACAACTACAGCAGAGACTAGCAGCACAATTCAAGGATGGATGGATAGATAGACAGACAGACAGACAGAGGCAAGTTTTATGCAAATCTATGTCTCCCCTTTTTTGCCTTTTTTGAGAGTATGCAGGTATACAGGTGTGGGCACCCCAGGACCTGTTCAAAGCAGATTATATGATTTCTAAAATAAATCAGAACCACTTGTGCAAAGGATAACATAAATGTTACCAATTGCACCACTGGAAAAATGGACAGTGTATGGAAAAGTTACTTTTCCAAACAGCAATGCCCAGCACCCCCTTGCTAGCACGGCTAGAATATGGAGAATTCTTGGAGCTGTTTTCCAAAAACGGTCGCTCCTCTGGGTTGTCACCCTGGGCCCAGTCCTAGACCTGGATAGCTCCGCCTGTAGACATGCCCGTTTTAAGAGCAATTGTCCCTTGAGAAAGTGGATGTGCGAAAACTGAGGGGACCCATTTCTTTAACCAATGCATTCAGAGGAAACAGGTGACAAGTGCAGCCATTTGCCTTCATGCCCCTGCCCTCCAAGGTGAGTACTTGGGATCTGGAAACTGGATCTGTGCCTCCTGGACTCTTACACCTCCCCTGTAAACATTCGCCTCCCCGGCAGAGGAAGGCGGCACGTACAGCTGCCCTGCGGTCCTCTCCCTCTTGCTTGCAGCAGCAAACCTTGAAAACACGACGCTTGGGAAAAGAGCTACTTGCAATTAAGTCCCCTTTCTGCTACAGCAGCGGGGAGGCCAGCGTTTTTGATGGATGAACTGTTGTGGCCGCCGCCGCCGTTGTTTTAAGGGTAATCGGAGATCTCCATTAACTAGTAATCATCTCCTAAACAATGCAATAGACGCCGCTGCCAGTAATTGCGGGCATTGTGTGCGTACGTGCAGCTCAAGCCCCAAAGATTCAAGACTCAGACGGGAAGCTGCTCACGACGGGGGCCATTTCTGCACTAGAGTGTTACAGCGCTATGATTCCGGTCGGCCGCTCCCGAAACTGCAAACCCCAGGATTCCATAGGATGTTGACAGTGGAATCATAGCGCTATAACACTCTAGTGCGGAAACGCCCTGGATCCGCACGGCCTGATTCCTTATAGCTGCGGCCATTTGGTACCTGGGTACTTCATTATCCCGGCCGACTCAAGACCCCTGGGGCAGGCGAAGAGGACCAGCAAGAGTCAGCAGGGCGTAGGAGTTTGAATGTTGGACTAGGATGTCAGGAGACCAGAGTTCAAGTGCTCACTTGCTCATGGAAACCCAGTGGGTGATCCCAGGCAAGACGCACCCTCTCAGCCTCAGGTGAGGGCAGCCTCCTCTGAAGAAGCATGGCCAAGAAAACCCCATGATAGGCTTTTCTTGGGGTTGCCACAAGTCTGACATAACTTGAAGCCACACAACAACAATGAAGAGGAGGACAAGAAGGCAATGGTATTCTGTGTGCTCTAGGGGATTGGGGGCTTAGTCCACTCTTGGGCTTAAGAGCATCTCAAGGGGAGCCCAAAAACATGGTGAAATTTCCCCCCTCGAAAAATTAGGAGGGTTCCAAGGGCCTCAGATATTCCTTTAGGAGTCACACGAGGGCTACAATCTACATCTTCCCTCAGCCTAGTATTGGGTAAGTAGTATTTTTCTAGCATGTCTTTCACCCCAAGGAGAATGGCCTTATCAGCTTTGATACTGCTGGAGGACACAGATTCAGAATTCAACAGGAGGTGGGCTCTGATCCTCAGTGCCATAATTGGAGTGTTATGGACACACTTCTATTCCCATCTCCAAAATGTTGGAGAACACGAAACAGGGTTTTATAGCACCCCTGTTGCAATAACTCGCCTTGGTTTTTGCCTTTTAAAACCAAAAGCTGATGGATGCCCATCTCCAGATCTCCTCGGACGGCAGGATAGCATTAACTTTTTAAAACACAGACACACATATACACAAAATATTGGAATTGGCCACAGCGAGCCAAGTCTGGTAAGGTAACCTATCTGATGCTAGCCAAGCATGAAATGAGTATTGCTCCAATTAAGATCTGGGTCCCACTTAAACCGAATGATTTAAGGTACAGGGGATTAAAGTTATTATTAATGAAATGCGGTCTATATCAGAGCTATCCTAGGCACAATCAGTAATGCAAGGGTTGGGGGAGAAAGGGTTACCTCGGCATGCTCCGATAGCTTTAATGAAGGGCAAAAGATCTTCCTTGAATTCAACTCCACTGTTTTCTTAGCCTTGTCTCTCCATTGAGAAACGGAGGGCATTTCTGCACTAGACCGTTATAGTGCTATTATTCCACTTTCAACATCCTATGGAATCCTGGGGTTTGCAGTTTAGGGAGAGGCCTTGAGGCCTTGAGACCTCTCCCTAAACTGCAAACCCCAGGATTCCATAGGATGTTGAAAGTGGAATAATAGCACTATAACGGTCTAGTGCAGAAATGGCCTGAGATATACTAACTCTGGGTGTGATTTCCTTAACATCATTGCTTTATGAACAGAGGTGAGAATCTGGAAGCCCAGTGGATTTTGCTGGATTGCAACACCCATCAGCATAGCCAAGGAATGCTGGAAGCTACAATCCAACCGCAGCTAGAAGGCTGCAGGATACCCCCATGCTTCTATACCTGGTCCAGACCCTTCGCTTTCCTAACTAGTGCTATTGCTTCTAGAAGATAGAACCATCCTATCTTCTCGACAAGATGTTTTCCCTCATTCTTCATCCTTGCTTGCTACTCCCATTCTATCCTTCCCTCCTAGAGTCAAATTTAGATTGTATCCTACCTGGAAAAAGTTTCATCTTTCTTTTGCAATTCTTATTGAATAAGGAGGCATATTCACTGATGGAACAGAGACAGGGGAAAGCCAAAATACTCCTGTTCTTCTTGTTCTATGCATTCAAACTAACTTGGACTTAGGGTGGCTTATGTTTCCGGAGTATTGAGAAACTCTGATGAGAAGAATCCTGGCCTGACAAGAATTGCTCCAGTCTGAGCCATTATTATCATTTTTTGGAAGAGGAAAAATGCTGTTTTCTATGCAAAAAAATCCTCTTGCAAAATTGTGCAGATGAAGTCCGTAACCATAAATAGCCTTCGAAACCTGTGCAGTTTTCAAAAGCCTTTTCACAGTGGGAAGAAAAATGGCTAAAATTGGTCATTGCTTCCTTCTAGAAGAAAATTAGCAAAGAATTATACCCCTAATATACCCACTTCAGGGAGTAATGGCTGCATCAGCAGAACTGATAGTTCCAACAGTGAAAATGACAAACTCTGGAAAAGAAACTGCTGGACATTAACAGTAGCAGGAGATGACACTGGCAGAAGATCTCTTATAGACAACATCAGTGGCGTTTTTTGGCTTTGGGAGGATTTGCCTCCATGGTCAGCATCCAAACTGAAAAGTACATCACGCAATTGGAACAACAAATGAATCAATTTGGTCCTAGGTAGCAAAAAAAGAGAGAGAGAGAGAGAGAGAGAAGACTCATTTTCTAGCAAAACCTCCATCAATTCCAAGAACAGATCAATGGTTCTCGTGTCCTTTCAAAACGATTGCTCATTTGACTCAAGCCAAAAACTATTAATTTTGTTGAGGCTGACAACATCCATAACTCCATAGATTTTCTGGGTTTTTTGTCAGAAACATCAGACCTATTCTCTCTTGCCACAGTTTCCAGATTTTTTGACATTTATACACTTATCAATTAACACTCCTCATACTGGGAATTGATAATCCAGTGCTAGGTGATCTCAATTCCCAACTTGGAGATTTTACCTTTTGGGGAGGGGAAGGATATGGTGCCTTGAGGATTCTGGGAGTTGGAGTCTAAAAGGAAACCTTCCTCAGTTCTGTCCCTACTGTTCTTCTTGATGCTATTACTTACATACACACACAGTGCAGCAAAAGTTACTCAACAGTGACCAACGGTGAACATCCGTTGGAAAGACTGAGATAACATATCTATCCATGTATTAATTGGGGTTTTTTAATTGATTTTGCTACTAGTTTAACTCTATTTTTGTTATTACGTTACAGATTTGTATGAATAAATGCATCTAATTGTTAACTGACTTTGAACTAAATCTGTACCTGTGTGCATCTCTCTTCCTCTCTCTGCCTTTCCCCGCCCTCCTCATTTTGGAGCATAACAACCCAGGTTATAGCCGTACCGGCACCAATAGTGTGCCAGTATCAGCCCAGTTCCTACCGGGGGAGAAAAAAACAGCAACATTTTGCTCATTGTGTCATTGTATATTTCAAGCCCTTCCACCCACAACGATGCATCACATTCGGTGACATTTCCCATTTCAAGCTTAATTGCACGGCTGTTTCCGTGCGCAGGCTTTGCCCCATGTTGTCATGCCGATTTCACGGTCCAACATGGCCCCATGGAGGAGGCTGCTGAACAGCTGTGGAAAGGTGAGTAACTCCAGCTCGTTCCCATCAGAAGGGAAGCGATGAGATCTCTCTACCCATGCAACGTCCTTCTTTACAGCCCAACAGCAGCTCACTCTTGGAACCCGCAAGTGTTCCTCACCCAAGGCTTCGAAAGTAGCCCATGGGCCAAGACACCTGTCCCTCATATCTTGTAAAATCTTACAAACGGAAGAGACCCCAAGGGCCCTCCAGTGCAACCCCATTCTGCTATGCAGGAAGACACCATCGAAGTCCTCCCAACAGACGGCCTTTCTTTACAAACGTCCAAAGAAGGAAGAGACTCCACCACACGCCATGGAGGCATCAGCCAACTCCACCGCCAAACAGCTCTGACTGTCAGGAAGTTCTTCCTGGGGTTCAGGTGGAATCTCCTTCCCTGCAGCTTGACTCCATTGCTCCTTGTCCTGGTCTCCGGAGCAGCCAAAAACAAGCCCGCTCCCTCCTCGACAGGACATCCCTTCTACTATTTAAACACGGCTATCCTGTCCCCTCTTAACCTTCTCTTCTGCAGACTAAACATCCCCAGCTCCCTAAGCTGCTCCTCAGAGGGCTTCATGGTTTCCACATCTTGTAAAATTCTACAGCTGGACGAGACCCCGAGGGCCCCCCAGCCCAGCCCTGTTCTGCCATGCAGGAAGGCACAATCCAAGCCCTCCCAACAGACTGGGCAGGGCCAGAGCCTGGGAGCAGCCACCAAGAAGGCTCTGTCTCCTGTGTCTCCTCTCGATATATCTGTGGGGGTGGCGGGACAGAGAACAGGGCCTCCCCAGAAGGTGTCAGAACAAGGGGAGATTCGTAAGGGAGAGTACAGTCCTTCAAACAATCTGCAGTGGAGCTCCGTGCTCAGCCAACTCCTCCTCTTCTTCTTCCAGCTTCTGAGCTGGAGTGCAAATTGGTACAAATCTTAGCCGGCGAGGTTAGATACCCAGTAAATGACTCTGAGCTATCCCGTGTGCCCATCTTACAGAACCAATTGGTGCATCAAGCAATTCCTCATCGCCGTTTGCTTCCTAAGTACAGGGATGCTCTTCCCCTTTCTCCCTTATGCGCCTCATCTGTAACAACAGCAAATCCTCGGCAACCAGAGTAATTGGCCATTAAAAGTAATCCTGCGAGGAAACTCTGGGCTCCCCTAATGATGTTTCGTAATATGAGAGACGTGTTTTCAAATAGATTGCCTGGGATGCAAAGGGAGAACAGCCAAGGCCAGAGCTATGTCTCCAGAGACGGTGAGGGATGACGGGAGCACTCGGTGCATGCTAGGGCCCAAATAAAGGCATCCCATCCCATTTGATCTTGGAAGCAAAGCAGGCTCAGACCTGGTTAGTCCTTGGATGGGAGACCGCCAACAAATACCAGGTGCCGGAGGCTCTATTTCAGAGGAAGGAACTGGCAAAACTACCTCTGAGCATTCCTTGCCTAGGAAAACACTATGAAATTCACGGGGTTGCCATAAGTTGACAGGGGAATTGAAGGCACAGATCGAGAACTTCAGTCTCTCAGGCACCAACGGATCACTTGAAAATCTTTAAAACTCAGTACCTTCCATGCTGGGGAGGGAAGACAACTTCCTCTCCTTACAGAACAGTCTGCTGTAGTGATTCATGCTCTGGAAATTTTTATTCCCCACGAATCCTTAGAATTTTTTATTGGGGTAAAAAAAAAAATCCCCCAAAACACACAATGCTGGTTTGTTTCATCCCAGCACAGAAAGAACAACATGCCTGGCTTTGTGTTTTCTTGTTCCATGTTATCATCCCTTATATTTTATGTATGCATTCCATCTTGTTCTTATAAATTGCCCCGGGAGCTCTGCCGAAGGGTGACGTGTAACTGTTTTAAAATAAATACATCCATAAATAATGTAAATTTGTAAATAAATGTTACCAGAAAACCCACAAAGATGCACAACAGAAACCACCTTAAGACTCAAAAAAATTCTAGAGCTACTCGCTCAGACGGAAGCGCTACACAAGAAATCAACGGCTTTACAGGATCCGAGGGGAATTCTCGGTCCCTTCGGCCACCGCCTCGGGCCACAATGGGAGCCACAATCCCCCCCCGGCCCCGTGCTGTGGTGGCACCGCAGCACAGCAGAGGAGAGGCGAGGCGCCGGTAGGACCTCTGGTGAGCTGGGAGCCGGAAGCCCACCTGCTGGGCACCTCAGGGTCCATCAAGGGCCTCACGGCGTGAGCAGGCCTCGGGGCCCCTTTTTCTGGCCAGAATTCTATTTCCAATTTTGGAACACGGGGAGGCTTTTTTAATGTTGAACAAAGCAGGACAACCTTGAAAACTATTTTAGAGGTGAAGTGCTGCTCCTGGAGGATTCCAAGAGAAGCCATCCATCCCTTCTTCCAGAAGAAAGGCATTCCAGGGAATCTTGGTGGGATTCAGGGCTGCAGGATCAGCCTTGCCCTCCGCTTGGGACAAAGAGTGACGCCTCTGGATTCTCGTTGATCAAACATCTCGTTTGAGAGCCTTTGCTCCCAACGTCTTGGGAAAAGGCTGGACACTGAGCTTCTTACCACAGCTAGCAAAGGAAGTGCATAAAATGTTCACCATCACCATCGTCAAACACTTCTCCATATCTCAAAAAAAACAAAAAACAAAAAAAGGCCCATGCAATTGTTTTATTCATGTGGAAGACGTTTGGGAACGAACCAGGTTTTAAGTGCATGGGAAAATCAACTTTTTTCAGTTATGACTTCCAGAATCCCTCAGTCAGCTTCACTGATGGCTGTGCTGGCTGGGGGATTCTGGGAATCGCAGTCCAAAGCCTTACTTTCCCAGAGCTGCATTTCCTGTATTCCTTTGAGAGTATGAAACAGGTTGACATTTTACGATACGGTTATATAGCAGGGGGTGGGAATGATGTAGCCCTCAGGCATTGCTGAATTGCGATTCCCAGCATTCCCCACCCTTGCCTCTGCTGCCTAGGCCTGCTGGGAGTTGCCGCCCAACAAGGTTCTCAACATTCCTGGTCTTGATTGAGAAGAAAGGAAGCCTTACTTGTGTAGCGTCTGCGACGGCCGGTCGCTGCTCTCCGTCTGCCCGTAACAACTGGTCTTGGCTTCAGGGATGAAAGAGTACTTTTCCAACATGGCGGCCGCAGCCGTGGTAATAATCCCCAAGCCGTCCCTTACCCGCGCGTCCAAACGGTAGTCCCATTCGTCGTAGGCCACAGAAATCAGCCCCGCGGGAAACTCTTTCGGGACGATCTCCATGTTTCCACTCACCAAACTCGGAACAATCCAAAAGAAGTCGTAGCCCGTCAAGCCCAAAGAACGGGCTTCGTCCAGGATGTAAACAGCTTCGTCCTTGGAGCAGTAGAGCAGGATGACGGAGGAGTGGATCTTCTTCAGCTGAATGGTCGTCTTGGCGTCCCCGACCGCTGTGTCGAGGGTGATTATGTTCTGCATGTCCCAGCCCACGAAACTGTTCTCGACTGTGTACTTGATGAAGCTGATGAAGTCCCGGTAGCCAGGGAAAGTGCTGGTCACCAGAGAGAAGATGTGCCAGTCGTAATACTGCATGAACTTCAACATGATGAGGGCCTCCTGCTGGATGGAGGCCCCAAACTGGAAGAAGGTGGACATCTCATCCTGCAAAGAGCAAAGGAGAAAGGTAGGTCAGGAGGTTCTCCCCATGCCCTGTCTATCTGTCTGTGCGTCTATTGGAGCTGGAGAAAAGCTGGGCATCTCTCCTCCGGCAAAGAATAAAGGAGAAGAACAAATCTGGAGGTGGACGCTATTCATGCTCTCCCTATCGACCTGTCTATCCATCCACCCATCTACTGGAACTGGAAAAAGCCGGACATCTCACCCTACAAAGAACAAAAGAGAAGGACAAAGCAGAAGGTGGATGTTATTCACGCTCTGTCTGTCCATCTATCTAGCTTCGTACCCACCTATCTATTCATATATTTATATCCCACTCCTTATCATCTGATCTCAAAGTGGTATATAATAGAAACAATTTAAAACACTTCCAGATTAAATAAATAAATAAAGGAATGAATAAATAAATACATTATTTTTAAAGACACGTACTAAACAAGACAACAGTTAACAGTACTTTTAAAAGCTACAACAATTTAGAACCACAGACCTGTACATTTTGGGATAAGTTGGTTCCCCAAAGTTTTTTTATTGTTATTGTTATTGTTATTGTTATTGTTATTGTTATTTTAATGAAAAGCTATGTTTTAGACTGGTGCCAGAAGTATACCTACATTCCCACCCTAGACCCCCACGGACAGGGCCAGTTTTGAGGCCGGAAAGGCCAGATGGAAATAAAGAGGATATGACAATGGTAACAACACCACCACATTGGGCATCAGCGTCACGAGGGGTGGGAAGCCCTGAAGCTCTGCGTAAAGTTTTAGGGGAGACCCTGTGATTTCTCCTCTCACCTGAGAAATCCGCTAACAACTCCTCCCTCCTCTAGAGAGTCCCGCCGCCTCCTTGCATCTCATTGCTCCACTTAACTGGCACCGGAGCTGTTGCAAACAGATTCCTGCCACTCGCTGTGATCCTGGAGCTTTGCTTTATAAACAAGCAAGATCAAGACCAGCTTAGCCTGCCTAGCATGGGGAAGATTAATCTCGTGGCAGCAACCGACACCTTCTGACTCAGCATCTCCTGATAGTGGCGGAGAGGCACCGAAGATGTTGGCAGCCTCATGCCAGAGGTAAAGGTATACATGGGGACGTAGCTGTCATGGATGTGAGTGCAAAACAAGAACCTTGGCCTTCCCAGATCATAATTCTGCCCCCAAATAAGAACTGCGCCCTCCCCGAATGAAATTTTCCTTCTGTGCCCAAATTTCTAGCATTGAAGCTACTTAAAACATCCGTTGAGCATTCAGAATTTAGGCTTCAAGAGAAAAGGGGGCAGGCCCGGAGACCTAGGGAACGCGAACACAAGAAATCCAAAAAGCTCCAGAGTGCAGCGTCCAGTGTCTCACTCTGCAACGCTAGAAATTTGGATGTAGAAGGAAAAATTTGTTTGGGGGGAGCGCAATTCTTATTTGGGGGACAATGCCTCAGATAAGAATTCTGCCCGTAAGAGTTCGGGTCTGTGACTAAGTCCTTGCAGGATTCTGCCTGCAAGCACGCTGGTCTTGACCCGGTTCTTTGCAGAATCCTGCCCAGGATCTCAGGCCCAGCTGGCTGCTCAGATGCAGGGCAGCTGGAGTGGTTAGGAGCCAGCTATATAAGGGCTGGGTTTTCTTGGCAGCCTTTGCCACAGTGACATAGTTTTCAGTGTTGCTTGTAGTCTTGCCTGACTCTCTGGTGTTCCTGATGCTGCTGACCCCTGGACTTGGACCTTGGCCTGCTTTCTGGACCTGCCTCTGGTCCTGTGGGCTCCTGCAACCTGGTAGGTTTCTACTGCCTTGAAACCCTGCTGTGCCCTGACCTTCTGCCTGTCTCTTGGACCTGCCTCTGCCTGGAAGGACCCTGTTGTCTTGGACTCTTGTGTGCTCTCACCTCCTGCCTGTCTCCCGGACCTGCTTCTTGCCTCCGGACCCCTGGACTCTTGCCACTGGGAGGACTGCTACCTTGGACTCTTGTTGTGTCCTGGCCCTCAGCTTCCTGACCTAGCGCCTGTCCCTAGGCCCAGCCCCAGTGCCTGTACTGGGCGGCCCTTGCCACCCACACCTCGGACCTTGAGACTACCCTCCAGATGAAGTTTTCCTTCCCTCCCCAAATCTCTTGCATTGCAGTAACTTCCAACTCCTGTCGAGCCTTTAGAAAAGGAGTTTAGGCATCCAAAGAAAGGGCACAGGCAAAGAGACTCAGGGAAGGAAGCAGCAGATATAAAGATATAAAGCAGATAGGAAGACTTCTTCCCAGAAGTCAAAATGACTGAACTGAGGCTATCAAGAGAAAACATGACCCACAGAAAAAGAGGAGGACCACACCACAGGTGAGTAGACTCCATCAAGACTGCCCTGAGATTTGCAAGATGTGAGCGAGGCTGTTGTTAACAAGGTGACTTGGAAGTAGTCATGGGGTCATCATAAGTCAAAGTCAGCTTGATAGCAATTAAAAGCAACAACAAATACTACGCAATTTTAGCATTCTTATTTAGGTTTTACTCTGGATCCTTGTTCTCCACCAACTGGCATTTCAGTCTTTCTCTCACACACGCAAGCAAGAAAGGTGAGGGGAGAGATTTAAAACATTCCAAGCAACTCAGCCGCTCTCTCTCTCGCATTCGCTTAAAGCCACTGATGTTATCAAGGGGAACAGATGGGGATTTCTTTTCCCCTCGCTGTGGCACACATATGCACGCCAGCGTCAAACTACTTCGCAGCCACGGAGTCATTGTTACCTTCCTTTATGAATTCCTGTACAAGAGTGTGACTCCTGGCGTGTAAAAAAGAATACAAGCGTAAACCTTCAAGCTGCTCGGAGAGCTATAAACAAGCGTCAGAGGAGGGTTGCAGGTGAGCTTGTTCAGAGATGAACCCAGGAGTGTTTACAGAGCAAAAGCAGCACGCTGGGGATTTCTGCGATAATTCTTTTGGAAGATATCTCCTATGCCCTGTGCTTCCCCCGCTTCTTGACACGTATACTCCATTAGGAAGGGTCCCAACTAATTCAGGCGTTGGATTGGTAGTCCAGTACTTATGTCCTTCCACTTTGGGGTATTTTCTCCCCTCTCTACCCCACCCCATCCGTCATTGTAAATGCAATTGCTAACTCATGGGCGTTGCTTGTGCCATTAGTTTCCTTCACTAACCATCAGTGATAGCACCAGGGAGCCCAGGAGTGGGAGACACACGACCTTTCATATGTAGTTGGACTGCTACAACTCCCATGCTTCCTCTCCACTGGATATAGGCCGGCTAGAGCTGCTGGGACTTCCAGTCCAACAACACCTGTCCCACCAATGCCACCCAATCTGAAGATGTTCTCCTGTCGCACCACTGTGGCACCAAATTTGGGGACCTTCTAGATGCCCTTGTGGTTCCTGTCTGAGATCCCACCACCAAACACCACCGTCTCTGAATAACTGCTGGCACCACAGATATCACAGGCCTGAACTCAAGCATATCACCCTGTTCTGCTTTGGTCACACCGCACCTGGAGTCCTGTGTCTAGTTTTGGGCACCCCAATTCAAGGAGGACGTGGACAAGGTGGAACATTCCACAGTTCCCTCCTCTGATGTAGCCCAATCTGATTAGCCAAATGGTACTGCGGTGTCTTCCTGCCTGCGGTGTGTTCCCTGATTGGTTGTACTCTCTTCACGTGACTAAACTAAAGGCAGAGAAGCAATGGCCAAGGAGGGGAGAGAAGTTGAACCAAATTGGAGAGCAGAATAGGAGAGAGAGAAGGCGATTCACGGCATCCGCTGGGAGAGGAGAGCTTTATTCCTACAAGAGCGGCTACACTGGTTCTCCATTAGCTACAGGATGTACCTCCTCTCAATCACAAGGACGATTCCACCATCTATTGATTCAGGCAAGGTCTCCCATGGATTGCTTCCCATTATCTGAATTCCTGAGGAGTCCTGATTGCTTTTCTGGGCAGGTCAGCTCATGTAATTACCCTTTTCTAGCTTTCACTCCATCGCTGTTAGTTCATGAAATATACATTTGTTCTCCTCCCAAAGAACCAGGACAGCTTTTCCACCTCTCACTCATAAAGAATATTGAAAAGAGTCTTTCTTTTGAAAACTAAATGGACATTTTCTTCCTCTAAGCCTTCATGCAAGCATCCTAGGCATTGTGCTCTAGTGGCACCTAGTGACAGAAGTCAAGCATTACAAGGTACAGAAGAAAACAACCAAATGTGAAGAAAGAAACAATGTTTGACAAAGGGGAAGCACATTCCAAAAACAGCTACTGTCTGTTCAAAAATATATACAGTCATCCCTCCACATTTGCAGGTTTCACTTTCACAGATTTGATTATTTGCAAGTTTCTCCAACCCCTGCCCTCCATTGTTTTGTTTGTGTGTTTTTTTCTGGTGGAGTCTTCCTTCTCAGTGGCTCTGATCGGGCCATACGGCCCTTTAAAAACCTGCCTCTGGTGGTCCTCCACCAATCGCTAACTGGCCAGCCAAGGATGGACTGTAGCCTAATTTCTCAGAACCACAAAGCCTCTCCCGATGCCCCACCCACATCCAAGGGAGGAGATGAGGCACAGAGAGAAAGTATAGGGCCACCATTAACACCCACCCCCCTTTCCTTCTCCTTTCCCTGACCTGGTTTGGACCCTACGGACCCATTCCCTGGCCCCCTTCCGACACACACACACACACACACACTTTGACATTTGCAGTTCTTCCACTTTTGCAAGGATCCTCTGCCCTAACCCTAGCGAATGTGGAGGGGCAACTGTAACTCCATTGACCAGATGTATAAATGTACTGTGCTATAGCGGCACCTGCTGACAAAAGACAAGCATTACAACGTAAGGAAAATCAACCAAACGGGAAGAAAGAAACTGAACTCTAGGAAGCAGATTTCAAAACAGAACCCACTGGTGTCTGTTCAGAAACATCTAATTCCATTGACCGAGTGTACAAATGCCCCCCCCCCCCGCCCCGGTTTCTGCAGTTCCGAGCAGCCAGCCTCTTCCAGTTGCAAGAAGACACTGCAGTACCACCGGACTGTCTTCCTAAAATCCCACTGCTCTAGCCATCGGTTGCGAACTGCAAGAAGCAAGCCCATCTCAGTGGAACAGGATGTGAGAGCTGCTTGCCCAAAAATTAAACGAGAGGGGTTATTCTTGTTTTTGTTTCCCTCATTAAGCAGGTATGCATGAGATTTAATTGGCGCACCCCTTCAGGGCTTTCTGCTCAGAAGACGCTCTGATTGTTCACAGGACAGAAACCGCAGCATTCCCATTTCATGCTCGGCACGGAAGTCAATGGGGGAGAGAGGGAGGGAGCCATTTTTTTTGTTCTCGAAAGCCAAGGGGAGTAGCCACCTTCATCTGTTACAGCAAACAGCAAAAGGGATCTTCAGGAGTAACAGATTTACGACGGCAGACGACCCAAGGCAGAGACACCCACACAGCCAGAGAAAGAGAGAGGAGAAAAACCAAGCGAACAGCAGCCTTCAAAGAGCATGAAATGAGAGATGTAAAATCACTGGCATTTGCATGCAAAGCTGAAACACGTACAAGAGGAACACCACAACCCTTCACGGCAGTAATAACTGGCAAGGAGATTATCTTCCTCGAAACACCACGGCCCTCACCTCCTGCTCAGCCACAAAGCTCCCCAGATGACTTTTCTCCAACCACCATCCGTCAGGCCAACCCACCTCACAGGGCTGTTCTGAGGATAACACGGGCAAAATAGTTTTTTACCCCTGCCCCAATCGCACTGGGGATAACGGAAGCACGGGCACATTGCAGTCCCGGGCACCAAAGCTCAAAGGAGATGGACAAGCTGGAAGGGCGACCAAGATGATCAAAGGGCTGGAAACCAACAGCCCAGTGAAGAGCAGCTTAGGGATCTGGCCGTGTTTGGCTTGGGAAAGAGGAGGCTGAGAGGGGACATGATAGCTATTTTTAAACATCTGAAGGGATGTCATGGGGAAGACGGAGCCAGCTTGTTTTCTGCTGCTCCAGAGACCAGGACACGAACCAACAGATTCAGATTGCAAGAAAAGAGATTTTGTCTAAACAAATAGCGAGAACTTTCTTGATGGTAAGAGTACGTATGTGGTATTATCAGAAGGTTGAACTGATGAGCCACATATAACACAATTACTATTAACGAGCCAATTTTTCTTCTGTCAATGAAAGAGAGGGGGGGGAAGCAATACACGGACAGGCAGTTGTCCTAACTGGTATAATGAGTATTATCTCCCCACTATTTTTTAAAAGTTGTTTTGGGGGAAAACTTTAGGGGCATTCTAGCAGCTTTCCTTCCAATTCTATGTCAATTTTCTTACCAACCCTAATATTGCCTGGATTTTTAGGTCATAAAGCCAAGAAGCAAGCAGCACAAGTCATACATCAAGTCTCTTTTTAAGCACTCTGTTTGTCGCTGAATGCACCTTCCCGCCATTTCAGACCTACGGCGACTATAAGGTGAGACTGCCGCAGACTTTCCTTGGCAAGATTTGTTTCGAGTGTGTTGGCCTTTGCCCTCCTCTGAGGCAGAGAGAGTGTGACTTGCCCAAGGTCACCCAGTGGGTTTCCACGGCTGAGCAGGGATTCAAGTCTTGGCATCTGAGTCCTGATGCAAAACACAAACCGCTCTGCTGCGCTGCCTCTCATTACTGGAAGCTCCTGGTTTTTGATGCCCCGCTATCTGACGAGGCACTCTTCCAGCACTTCCAAATTTAGGACAAGTTCCATTAATTCAACATGGTTTTCCATCAGTTCTTCCTATCTACAGGGGCTTGCTTGGGATCCCTCACGTGTGTCTTGCCTACAGAAAGGACGGATCCCCGGGCTGAATTAAGAGAACTCGTCTGTATTGCGAGCGTCCAAACAATGGGTTTCCACCAGTTTTTCTTGCCTCTGGAGGCTCGCTTGAGACCACACACGTGTTGCTTGCAAAGGCAGCCCAGAGGAGGAAAAAGGTGCCAAGCCAGCCGAAAGACTCGGCAAGCAGCATGCACACGTGGTCGGTCCCAAGCAAGCCCCTGCAAGCCCTTCGTGTTCCCTACAGTAAACGGGTTCGAATGCTGACCATTTCTGCTTCCTGACGGTACTCCGGCCCCTAACCTGTCAGATAAGCGGGGGAAGCCTGTATAAGTATATATTGGCAAGTAATTACTTTTCAAACGCTGTTACGTGGGAATGAATTGCTTTTTAAAAAGTAACTTTCTAAGCTCCGGGTCTGACGATTTAACATCCACAATGGGAGGGGAAAAGACCCTCCTTCTATGCTGAGTCCTAAATGGAGAGAATCAAATGTGCTGGTCAAACGGGCTTTGACCATTTGTAAGGTTAGCTTCTCCTGCAGCAGCTTCTTTTCTTTTTTTCTGTTGAAGGCTAAGAATTCACAGAGAGGAGGGAAGATGCCAAGGTTTCTTGCTGGGTATTGGGCACAGTCCAAAAATACTGAGATGCACAGATGTTCACCATCCTTGGACAAGAACCAGAAAATGTGGAAGAGCAGACCTAAGTCCTACTCGCTGACATTTCTCGGTTTGCTTATTTTATTAAAATATTTACATTCAACCCTATCTCAAGGGATTTCAAGGCAGGCACGCAACAAAATCACTTCAACAGATCTTAGGCATGGAAGAAAATATAATTTAAGCGGGCTAGAGGCATATTAAGCAGCCCGAGAACAAGAGAGTTTAAGAGGAGTGAAAGCAACTGAACAGGCAATTTAAAACCACAAACACGTGCGGATTGGGAAGCTCCAATCCAGGATATTTTGAAGGACGGCATCTTCCCCCGTGAGCTTGTCCAGACTCTAAGATCTTCAGCCATTGATTTTAGAGGCCTCTTCTCCCTGGGACAAACCAACAGGCGAAAGTCACACTTTCCTCTTGAGCTACTGAAGGAAACCTAAGGCAGCTTTTGCCATTACTGACCAAACTCTGATCTTGCTCGGCCACTCATGTCTCAGTTTCCATCTGAGAAACTCGGAGCCTATGCAAACCATTTTCCAAGACAACCAAGATATCTTCCAACTTTACTCCTAATTTTGTTTTTCAGTTGTCAACTAACCGCTGACGGTGCTAACTTTTCCAACCTCACCGTGAAATTTATGTGTTTATCACAATCCCGCACAACGGGCAGAGATGGCGTGTAATATTCTCCGACTGCAATGAAGGCAGATGGCAGAGCACTGCCAATTCCCTTTGGGTATGTGGGTTTTTTTAATCATTATTATTTCGCTGCTTTCCCACCTCCCTCCAAAAAGAAAAATGGAAGGGCTTGTCCCGTTTTTAGGAAAGAAAGAAGGAGCAAAGACAACTGATCACAGCGACAGCCGCACAAATGAACCCATCCCAGGAAATTTTAGACACTAAGGAAGACCAAAAAGCAGCAACGATGGAAGAACGGGGTGTTAAAGTTGCAGACTTTATTCGAGGTGCAAAACTGACATGGATTTTAATAGATAGACCAGCTGAAGATTTTTCTTGAAAGATTAGGGACCGTTTGTGGATTTTTTGAGCAATAAGAAATCTAACAATGTAATAGACAGTGCTTATGATTAATAGTAATTAAAGTAAGTTGAATGAACATAGATCTGGAATGGTAGAATAAGGCATAGGGTAATAATCAGTTTTTGCTTTTCATTCATTTCTATGGGCACACTCAGAATTAGGGTGTCTTTATAGTAATACATTATGGGTTTTTATTAGCTCACTTCAGCTGCTGCAAACTACGTCCAAAGTGCAAAAGTCACTGGCACTCAGCTCAGTAGAAAGAGAGGAGAGAAGGGGGCACCGTCTTGCTACTATCCTGGGTTCAGAAAAGGATAAAACCTTAAAGGTCCATTTTTTTCCCCCAAAGCCTGAAGTAAATTTCCAGCCACCTCTGATTTTGGGGAGGGGGGTTTCAGCATAAGGCATTCAGGGCAACCTGGCTTTCCAAGCTATCCTGGCACAGAAATTGGACCCCAGACCCAATACAGTTGCCCATCCCTTGCTCCACCAGCAAACAGCCATGGCTGTGGGGATCCACTAGATCTCTGCCTCCCCCTCTCCTCCTCCTCTTTGTCCTCTTGGCACTGATATTCCCAAACCTTGCAACTGTCCCACTTTGGCAGCAGGAGTCCCAACTAATCCTCTGCCGTCCCACTTTTTCAGCTGCTTTTAAAATGCCCCGGTTTCTCTCTCCTCCTCCCACTTTCCCCCCTTTGTCCTCAGCTTACATTAATTGCTGCAACCTGAATTCAAAGTGCAAAAGCGGTCCTCATGCAATTAACTCAGCGTGGAGGAGAGGAGAGGTGGGAGATCTTGCCCTTCCCAGTAGGCCCAGGCAAAAGCAAACCGCTGCCGTCTCTCCTGGCTCGTCAGTTCTTCTTCATAAATAACTTTGGCCGTCTTGGCCACACTCTGGCACTGCTTGGCCACACAAGTGACCCGATCTTCATTTTGAGGGAGTCTGTGCCATTCACCGCTCAGAGTTCAACTGCCAGGCGAGAAAAGGTTCTTTCCTGACCTGTTTTTGCAACCAGCTTTTCGCTTCCATTCATGGGGATTCAATGCAAAGCAAGTTGCAATTAGCCAAGACCGCTTGCAATCCAGGGGCCTTTTGTGCCAGTGATTAAGTGGGCTGCTTCCAACTCCCACTAAATAGGAAAACAGTACATAACGTGGGTGGTAATTACTCAGTAAAATATTGAAAGAGACCAGAACGCTCTCCTGCTCTCATTCTCCATTTGTGGCAAAGCGGCCTTCTTTTTTTCACATTAAGCCAATCAAACAGTGCATTAATAAAGGGAGGGTTAACACAAACGTCTTGTTTTTAAAAATAAACAAATAAAAGGGATGAGAAGGACCTGATACTCCAAGACCATTTTTGCAGGAACATTAATGTTTCCTGTCACTATATTCATACAATTGAGTCTAGGAAGATGGTGGTTTCTTCTTTTTTAACAAATAGCATTATTTCCCCCACAAAATGAACAATATAATTATACCAATATGCAGATCCTCCAATATTTCGTGGGTGAAAACTTGGACATGTCTGGCAAAGCAACATGAGAGGGTAGTCAAGATGGCAAAAGTAATGAGGACGGAAGGACGGAAGGACGGAAGGACGGAAGGACGGAAGGAAGTCAAGAGTTGCAAAGGGACCCAAACCCAAAGAGACTTCTTCATCCAAGGAACGTAAGGTAGGATTCAGAATCCAGGTGAAAAATGGGAGAATACAACAATTTTGGGGGGAAACTGGGGAAAGACCGGTGGCAGCTGGAAACAAACAAGTCAAAACTCTGGACGAGTTACACACGGCAGTGGCCACGCTTGCTGGGGGATTCTGGGAGTGAGAGTCCAATTTCCTGGACTATAACTCCCAGAATCCCCCAGCAGTATCTGAGCAGGAGGAGAAAATCTACCTGTTGAACTCTTTCTCTCGGTTTGTAAAGGCACAACAACCTCTGTATGTGGCAACATGTGTGTGTATACTACTACACACTGCCACACACACACACACACACACACACACACACACCATTCAGTTGGGGTATCAGCACTGAAATCTGCCTCGCCGGCTGCTGTGCCCTTACAAGCTGAGAGAGAGGAAGAGTGAGGTGTCCGACAGGTAGCGCTCCTCCTCCTCCTCCTCCTCCTCCTCCTCCTCCTCCTCCTCCTCCTCCTCCTCCTCCTCCTCCTGCTCTGCTACTGATTTTATTACACTGAGGAGGACAAACACATCTGGGGCAAACAGGAGCAGATATGCAGATGGCCAGGTAATTAAATTTTTCAGAGACGGAAGGAAAGAGAGCAGAACAAATCTGAACTCCCTCTGTCCAGCTCAGTTCACTCATGTGTTTCCTTTCCTTTAAACGAATGGACATTTTCTGTCCCGGCCCTCCTCGCCATGACCCCTCCTGGTTCATCTCTTCCTTCAAGCCGTTTCTGACACGGAGACCCTAAGGCAATCCCTGTCCTAGGGTTTTTTTGGCAAGATTTGTTCAGAGGGGGCTTTGCCGTTGCCTTCCTCTGAGGCTGAGAGAGCGTGACTTGCCCAAGATCACCCCGTCGGTTTCCATGCTCGAGCGGGGATTCGAACCTGGTTTCTAGAATCATAATCCAACGCTCAAACCACTACTGGGTGCTGCCTGTCTCCAAGATCATCACATCCTCCATGAAAAGAGAAGAAGCAGAAATTCTTTTGAGAATAAGAGCACGTAAGGGGAGGAACAAACATTTTAACTATTATCTCCATTGACAAGCAGCCCCGGAGGCAGAAGAAAACCCAATTCCTTTCCGTAAATCCGAGTACGGCAGGATAAAATTTGTATTAATAGCAGTAATGAACAAAGGCACTTTGAGCCTAATGTAAAACCAGGTTCGTTAATTATGCCTTTTCCGAGATAAGAACTGGCAGACGCCGTGCATTAAATTTCGTAAATAAATGCAGAAATATTACTGGCCACAAGAGTTGTTTCAGTGACTCACCTACCTTAGGCCCATTTCAAAGATTATCTTTCCCAGCTAGTTTGGTTTAAAAGAGAAATAAAGGTGCACGTAAAATATATAACAAATGGGTTAGCTCATTGGAAACAAGGGAACAGTGGTGGCCAATAGCCCAGGAACTGACAATCCTGTTCCATAAACTTAGGGAATTCTAGAGTTGGTCCAAACACATTCTGCCCACGTAGAAATCCACAACCAAAGCATCCTGAGAAGTGTTCATCCAACCTCTGTTCAAAACCTTCCAGCAAAGGAGACCCTCCCACCTTGCAGGGTGTCCTGCAATTTAAGCCTGCGTTTACCTTCCAAAAACAAATCAGAAGCCAAAGCCAGCTAAGCACAAGATACGCAGGTGAGCAAAGTCCTGTGCTCTGACAAACAGTGATCTCAGGAGGAGCACTTCAGTCAAAAGTAAGAGGAAAAAATGAATGCACTGTCTACCTGAGCCCCGACCTTAGAATCCATGCTCAGAATGGGTTTCACGGTTGTCAGCTTCCTCCGCCAAATACAATTCCAGCAACACTCTTGATGAGCGAAGAATATAAGAGGGAAGTCGTTTTGCCTTCCGCAGCTCCTCTGACAGAGCAAATGGGCATAATTTGTAAGCATTGCTATTCCTGTCCAACGGCACCTTCAGCAAAGACCAGGAAGCGTTCCAAACCTGTGTACACAATGAGCATTTTTATCGTTCCCATCTTTCCCTAATAAAGAGCAATCAATCCAAGTGACTCGGCGCAGGGCAGCGGCTTCCTCTACCTCCGTCCCGCTGGTGGGAATCCCACGGCTCCTCATCCGACTGCAAGTCCCAGCAGCCCTAGCCTCAATGGGTGGGGATGAAAGGAGGTGTAGTCCAACAATAGCTAGAGACCTGCAAAAAAAAGTTACTTTTCAAGCACAGCTCCTCAAATTCCCCCCTGGCTGTACTTCATCCCCGTCCTGTTGGGTGAAGGATTCTAGAAGCTGTGGTCCAAAAGGTAACTTGTCCAGGGCCATTTCCGCACTAGACTGTTTTAGCGCTATTATTCCACTTGCAACATCCTATGGAATCCTGGGGTTTGCAGTTTCGGGAGGGGCCGGAAACTGCAAACCCCAGGATTCCATAGGATGTTGCAAGTGGAATAATAGCACTATAACAGTCTAGTGCGGAAATGGCCTAGGCTTCACTGAGGGAAGAATAAATCCACTTCAGCTCTGGAAGACACCAGAAGAGAATTTATCCCTTTACATCTTAATATATTATATTTTGCTGGCATATGAGACTCACTTTTTTTTCCTCAAAAGATACTGTTTGAAAACGAGGTGCGTCTTATATACCGATGTGTCTTACACGCCAGCAGATAGTATTTGCCGGTGTATAAATGGGGTGCATCTTATACACCAACAATCATGGCATACAACTGCCCTTCCTGACACTGGGTACCCTCCAGAGTTATTGCATTAGAACTTCCATCATCCTCAGCCAGCAGGAAAAGACGGGAGGTGTTGTCCAGTGCAACCGGGAGAGCAGTAGGTCAAAGGAGGTACACATGGGGCAGCCAAAACCCACAACGGTCAATGATTCAGCTTTTGAGTGAGAGATCCTTGCTCATTTATTAATCCGGCAACCTTCAAGGATTCATTCTGCCCGAGTAACTCCTTTTCCTCGTGCGCCGGGACTTGCAACGACAGCTGGCGGCTGAACGACAAGGGACCCAAGGCAGCCCTTGGCCAAGCCAAGGAGGCCCTCACCTCCTAAACGTCATTTCAAAAGATCCTGGATGTCAGATGCCATTGGCATTACCCAAGTTCCCGTTATTAATTCCTCCCCCCATCCCCAAGTTACTTCCAGATCCTCTTTCAATTAGCCCTCGGATTGGGAGGAAGGCTCCCTCTTTCTAGGTCACACGCACGATTAAATCCCCCTGGCTGTACTTCAGCGAAAGGTTACTGTTAAGCCCAATTAAAAACACTGGACTCAGAAGGCGGAGGAGGTAAGCCGCAGACTTTTAATGAAGGTAACAATTAACGGTGAAACATTTCCGACCCTTCGCTGCCCAGCGGGCAAGCATACGCTCCGCATTTCGGGCGGGGGAGGCAGAAGGGCCTGATCCTCTGCGTCGCTTTCTCACCCACCTTGCAAAAGGGAGTCCCACTAGCTCGTCTAGGGAGGTAAGGTCTTCAAGATAGTAGTCTCGGCCTGACGCAGACAGGGCTTTGAGGGTCAAAAACAGCACTCTGAATAATGCCCAGAAATGCAGGGCAGTTGTTGCAACCGGAGGGGTCGTGTGATCCCTGTAATCGACCCCAGTTGACAGCTCAACTCCAACCACCGTGCCATTTTCAAAAATCATGCAGTTTATGCTGTGTCAGGAACATTATTTATTCCGGTCATTGGCCAGCAGATGTGTCAGGAATGCAAAAAGAAGCTGCAGGAACTTGCAACTTTCACACGTGTTCACAGCTCTCACGGGGTCAGGCACTCCACATCCAGTTAGGAAATGGATGAATTCCCATTCCGTGCCTACCATCTGAAGCACACCGGCCGGCTGTCAACCACAGGGTCTACTCTGTGTTGGCACCCAAAAAGGTGGCGCGCCCTCTCTAGGCCTACCTTTCACCACGCAGCCAAGAGGGTTCTCTTTTGGACCACAGGCTTTGCTATCGGGAGCCAGCATAGTAGAGCGGTTCGAGCACTGGGTGACAACTCCGGAGCCCAGGGGGAATCTCAGCTCAGCCATGGAAACCACTGGGTGACCTTGAGCAAGCCACACTCTCTCAGCCTCAGAGGAAGGCAAAGGCAAATCTACACAGAACAAATCTTGCAAAGAAACCCCTGTGATAGATTCACCTTAGGGTGATCATAAGTCAGAAACGACCTGAAGACGCATAGTCGCAACATTCGCTATGGGTTTAAGTTTGCATGAGACTGACATTCCTGATCAGGGAGTTGTTATTATTCTCTGGCTCTGGAGTTAAACAACTTTATTTTCTCAAAAAAGACAGAGGAGGCAGAGAGAGAGAGCCAGATTCCATTTCCGCTGTTTCCCCTTCCCATTTGGACTTGGTTGAATCCAACCTGTTGCTTGATGGGAGAAGAAGGGTTAGATTAGAAGGGAGAGATTGGGTTTAATGAAACCACCATGGAGAGATGAAAGAGCATCCATTTTCATTACAAAGATCAATCGCAAGGCTGGAATGGCCAAATCGAATCAAATTGCTTAGCCGGCAAGAGCCCTCCAGCATCCCATCCTTTACAACTAAGGAGGAGGCGACACTGATTAGATGGTATCGATCACGGAAACGGCTTCGCTCCAGGATGTGTTATTTGTTGCGATTATGGAAGGCACAGAGGCGTTCCATAGGGCCATCCACTCCAACCCCATGCTGCCATGCTGGAAGATACAACTAAAGCTCTCCTGAAAGCTGCCCGTCCAACTTTGGCTCAAAGACCTCAAAAGAAGGAGACCTGTCCACCCTCTGAGCCTCTCTGTTCCACCATCAAACAGCTCTTGCTGTCACGAAGCTCTTCCTGATGATTGCATCTTAGAGTTGGAAGGGACCAGCAGTCCAGCCCCATTCTCCCATGCAGGAAGATTTGTGTCTAAAGCATTCCTGAAAGAAGTCCGTCCAACCTTGGTTTAAAGACTACCACAAATGCATACTCCACCACTCTCCAAGACAGCTTATTCCACTCTTGAACAGTTTTTCAGCCAAGAAGTTCTTCCTAAAGTTTAGGTGGAATCTTTTTTCTTGTCCAGTTTTCTGCTTTCCTTTAGCCACCCACAAGCAAGGACTTTTGGAAAAATCCTCTACCCATCAGCCATCATAGTGTGGACAGACCAATCTTAATTTTCTAACCCTTTTTCGAAAAAGCAAAGTGCATCTAAGCTCCCTTGTAAGTTAGGCATAATTTATTCTTGTCCAAGAAGGTGGTTCACAGTAAATAGACCTGGCCAAGGAGAAAGGTGCATCAGTAAGAGTGTGAGAGAGAAAGAAGGAATCTCGGCAGCTTTTGAACTCGTGTTGTTAGAACGGTTGTCGTACAAAACTTACAAGCAGCTATTCCCCACCGCCTGGCCTCTAGTCCAATCCCACCACCGCCGCCGCCAACTCAATTTTGTCACGTCTCTCAGCAACAGAGCCACTCTTAACATTCAGGAGCACGAATTTGAGGGCAATGCATTCAGAATTATTTTGCAAGAGTGATGTTGGAAATACAGCTACCCTTGCAAAGGCCAAGTGATCAGGAAGCATAACTCTTTTTTCAAAAAAAAAAATTCATAGTTCTAAACATAGAGATATTGTTGTGGTGCAGAGTTGAGCTACACATTACATTTACAGCCACAGGGAGGGAACATCTGGGCCTTTTCCACACTAGCCTGTTATAGCGTGATGATTCCACTTTCAACATCCTATGGAATCCTGGGGTTTGCAGTTTCGGGAGGGGCCGGCCTAGTGCAGAAAAGGCCCCAGTTCTGCCATCACGACCCCAAGCGCACTGTGCTGAGACTAAAGAACATTTGCAAACTTCCTCATCCTCGGCAAGAAATGAGTGTCTCAAAAGGTTGCGATATTCCACCAAAAAAAAAAAATAAAAAAATGTTGCCAACTTTGGTGAGAACTTGCAAGAGTGAAAAGATTAGTTCATTGTTTTTCCATTGGGTTTTGTGCCCAAAATGTTGTATTTTGCTCAAACAGAACTCTATCTGGGGCTAAAAATATTGAGCAATTTTTACAAAAAGCTTCAGGAAGTTTAACCTTTGCCTCCAAACTGTGTCAGCACCTTGCAGTTCTTTGGAATGACATTTCCTACACGGACAGGTCTTTTCCAACCTGGTGTCCCCCAGATGCATTGGGCTGTGGGGATGGTGGGAGCTGCAGTCAGCACCTCCGGAGGGCAGCAGGTTGGGAAAGGCTGTTTGAGTGCTATTTATACTCAGCACATGTACTTCTTCATCCATGACAATGCTTTTTTTTTTTCTTGTACGTGGTTTTAGCAGCTTGGAAAAAGGTTTGTCATACGCCCCGTTTCTCCTACGATCCTCCTGTGCACCCAATGTTTGCAACCCACAAGAACAGCTTTGGGCACAAGAATATTCCAGAGGGAGGGAGGGAGAGAAAGCAGCACAGCCATGAGCACCAAATGGCGACACGTACATTCATTATCTCAACAGCCCTAACCCAATTATGCTAAACGAGCAGTTAAGAGGCATTCCATGGAGTATCCCTATGGCACCCGAGGAATCAGGAAAGCGAGTGCTGGGGGGTTCGGATGAGTCCCACACAGCCCATCCCTTCCCTCCCCTTCCTCTCTGCTTCCTAAGCCTGCCTTCGGTTTTTAAAAGTTGATTTAGCACTCCCAAACGCACCCGGTCCAGATGGCAGCCCTGAAGTTTTGCTCATGAATTCAGCACAGCAAAGGCAAAACAGCGACACGCTCAGACGCTGCCTCTCGAGAGACCAAATGGCGTCGGTGAGCTGGTGACGGATCCACCTTACTCAATAATAGCCTGAATTCCAACCCAGAAGGACGGCCGGGCCCGGGTTAGTCTAAATGAGGCTTCTTGTGCAACGCGAGGGACTGGTAGCCTGTTTTTTTTTCCCCTCCCAGCACTGACAAGGAATGGTATCAGATCTGCAGCCATCAGTTGCAGTTTCTTTCTTTCTTTCTTTCTCTCTCTCTCTCTCTCTCTCTCTCTCTTTCTTTCTTTCTTTCCTGGAGCGTCTCCAAGGAGCAGCAGCAGATTGTTCAGGGACTGGCCCCAACCCATGGCCCACCCCTTAAGACTTTCTTCTTGTCAGCTGCTGTCAAGCAGCTCCAAATTCTGGCAACCCTCTGAACGAGGGATCGCCGAGAGACGGACCTCCTGCCCATCCGCGGCTCTCACAAACTCAGGACAGGCATGCCGTCCTCGGCGGAGTCAATCCAGCTGTCCTGCGGCCTCTCTCTTTTCTTACTGCCTCCCACGTTGCCAAGCGTCATCGTCTTTTCCATTGGTCTCACGATACGGCCAAAACACAACCTCTGCCGTTTATTCATTAAGCATCCAAAGGGATGCCATGTAGATGTTGGGGCCAGCTCGTTTTCTGCGACTCTAGAGGCTAGAACGTGAACCTGTGGATCCAAGTTAGAAGAAAGGAGATTCCACCTAAAACATTAGGAAGAACTCCTTGACTGAAAGGGCTCTTTCACTGCGGAGCAGGCTGCCTAAGGGGCGGGGAGGTTCCTTCTTTGGGGGGTCTTTCAACAAAGGTTGGGTGGGCACCTTTCAGGAGTGTGGCTGTGTATTCCTGCATGGCAGAACGAGGTTGGCCCTTGGGACCCCTTCCATTGGTTTTGTTCTAGTTCTAGGCTCGGGAGCAGCAGAAAACAAGCTCTCTGTGTTCTCTGTGACATCCCTTCTGATATTTAAAGATGGTAATCAAGTCCCCGCTCCGAGTCTTCACTGCTCCAAGCTAAACACACTCTGCTCCCCAAGTCGTCCCTCAAACATCGTCATCGCCAGCACCGTGGATACCTTTTATTCATGGTGACTAAGTGGAGCCTCCGTCTTAAAAGGCAGTCTAGCATCCTCCCCTCACGGCATTTCAAGGAGGCATGCTCCGAGAGGCAACAACTGCGGGGGAACCGAAACCGTCCCTCCCCATCCCGCCGGTCACAGGGACGGCCAAAGCCATCCCAAAACCCCGTCCCACGACCGTGCGGAACGTCGGCAGCATTGCAAAAAGGAACAGCCAGACCGCAAACATCCGCCGCCGCAATCCCTTCAAGACTGCAGCAGAGGAAAGAATCTGCCCACTCAGCAGCTCGGGGAGAGGCTCGGCCCCGGCCAGCCACGCCGTGGGACCGCATCCTGTCCTTTTGTTGCTGTCAGGAAATAAGCAGCTGAGGCAGCTGGCTTCCCGGCCCGGCGCGAGCGTGGGCTGCCAAAAATCTCCTAACCCGTTCCTTTATCAGCCGCCAGCAGCACGGGGGGAACCGATCCATTAGGACTGAAAGAGGCCCGGTATTTTTGCTGGCTATGCAAGGGTGTGCGCATTCCTCTTCTGTCCTCCCATTCCAGGCTGTTAACTTACATTAACCTCAATGATGTACCGACCACAAATATTAAATGCTGGTGTCTCTCGGGAGGGCTTGGTTTAGATGCAGCCCTCTCGCGACGCACCGCAGTTGACTGCCAGGGGAGGAACAAGACCAAATGCTTTTCACCGGCGCTCTCCAGATCACCTCTCTGGATCAGGCCCAGGGAACCATTTGGCCTCCCCGCGCCCTCCAACATTTCACAGGTGAAAACGGGCAACCACGTGGCCAAGCGAGAGGTCAAGACGGCAAAAGTTATTAATGAGAAAGAATACACAAGCCAGGCGAGGCTGCAGTGGTTCGTTTTTGCCTGAGCCAACTGGGAAGCGCCGGATTCTTCCCTTTCCTTTCCTCTTTCTCCAGCTAAGTTGAAAGAATGAAAATTACCTGCACACTTTGAAATCAGCTGGGAGCAACCGATGTGAAGGTTGCTCCTGCAGCAGAGATGGAAAAGTGCTTGTCGGACACTGTTGCCTGCATTTTATGGGCTCCGCGTTGGAGACGTAACTACAGGGGCTTCCAAAATTAGGATCTCAGAATTTACTGCTACCCCATTTTGTGGTTCTTTTGTGGCTTCAAGTCAGCTCCAACTGGTGGTGACTAGAGTTTTCTTGGCAAGATTTCTTCAGAGAAGGTTTGCCGTTTTCTCCCACTGCGTCCGAGAGAGTGTGACTCACCCCAACGTCACCCGCTGAGTTTTCAGGGCTGAGTGGGGGATTCAGGCCCTCGCCTCCCGGAATCTGAGTCCAACGCTCAGATCAGGACACGACGCTGGATCTTGTGACCCTGTCGTGGGGTTTTCTTGAGAAGTTTTATTTAGTGGAGCTCTGACTGCCCAAGATCACTCAGCGTGGATTTCCGTGGCTGAGGAGAGATTCGAACTCTAGTCACTTGGGGGTCCTTATCCAACACTCAAAGGACTGTATCGCTCTGGCTCTAAAAATAGGGTTTCCTAGTCCAGATGCCTTTCAAGGAGGCTTGGTTGAGAGAGTGTGACTCACCTAAGGCCACCCAGTGGATTTCTATGGCCAAGTGGGGACTTCAACTGCGGCCTCCTCAAACTACCACCTCTCACTGGCTCTCAGAGTAACTCCGTCGCTTAAACCTAAACACCCCTCCGGACCAGCACACGGGGAGTTCAGGTCTCGGGAAGGAAGGGCCCTTGGCCAGTCCTCGGGCCCATCTCTCGCGCCCCTTCCCTCCGTCCCACCAGCTCTCACGGGCCTCCACCACCACCCGAAGCCCGGCACAGTGTTGTGCTATAATCCTAAGCCCCGCTCTGACTCCACCTAAGCCAGAATCAGATATTACTTCCCAAGCTCTTCACCGATCAAGCCGAGGCACCATCGGAGGCTCAAAAGCCAGGAACCGTCCTTTCCCTGGATTATATTTAAAGCTTATTTCCACCTCTTCAAAGCTCTGGATCTTGAAGCCGCCCCTAAAATGACAACCGCCTTTAGATGAGCTCGACGCGCCAACCAAAGAATAGCTCAAAGGAGCAGAAAATTGACTTCCTGATTTTTATCGCCCACCAAACGGGTGCAAAGTCTTTGGCTTGAGGAAACGAGAGGGAAAAACAGGACGGAGAGCCGAAAGAGGTAGGGGGAAAAAATTAAGATGAGCAAGGAAGGAAGAATTGTCTTTGGCCAAGGTTTCAGCTGCTGAAAAATAGTCAGGGTGACAATATTACAAGAAATTGGGTGGCTAGAGCTTCCATTGCCAAGAGAAGTATACCTCTCGGAAACCCTGATTGCAGAACAGTGGTGGGTCTTTCCCGTTCACTCCCTGTTTCTGACCCTCCCGAATCAAACTAGAGGAGGTACAGGTTTCCAAAAGAGGCATCGACACTAATTCTCTCTCTCTCTCTCTCTCTCTCTCTCTCTCTCTGTGTGTGTGTGTGTGTGTGTGTGTGTGTTTTAAAAGAAATTGAGCTGCAGGGACACTGATTTTTTTTCAGCAGACTTTCCTTAAAACTCATCTCAACTGCTGGCTATTTTTTTAAAAAAAAATAAATAGTAGGATTACGAATGCTCTCCGTTCTCTTGAAAATGAAATGTGAAACACGCTCCTCGGGTATATTTGTGGAAACGAAATTTCTGAGCTCTATACTTTTGGCATTAAGAACCGGGAGGGAGAGCCGCGAATGGCAGGCAGATCGGAGCAATTACATAACACCTTTCATCGGGGGAATCTGACTACGCACGGCAAAGACGACTTAATTAATTATGCCTTATGAGGTCACGGAGGGGGAGCGATCGGAGCATTTGGCGGCTGGGCGAGGCGAAGGTGAAAGCAGAGTAAAACCAGAACTCAGTTTTTAAGCAAAAGGGAAGATGAGGCTATTATCACAAGAGCAGAGGAGTGGTCATTCCGAATGTGTCCTCCCCTCCATGCTAAACAAACCCCAAATGCCTTGTGGAGTTTTCCTCATTCACACCATTGTCCCCAAATTTTAGTCAAAACCCTGCACGGTGCCCTGCCACAGTCACACTCCACAAAACAGCCATAGTTACGCCGCAGTTACAACTACACTGCACACGACAATACACAAGACTAAGAACCTTTCCATACCGCATTGTTATAGTGCTATTATTCCACTTTCAACATCCTATGGAATCCTAGGATTTGCAGTTTAGGGAGTGGCGTTAAGGATTCTCAGCCAGAGAGCTCTTTGGCCTCAGGATACTACAAAGCCCAGAATTCCACAGAAGGTTGAAAGTAGATAATAATATAATAATAATAGCACTATAACAGCGTAGTGTGGAAAGGCTCTAAGATTTGGAAAGGCAACTATGAAGGAGCTAAATAAGATCCTCAAGTGTAAGGAACCTCCAAACTAGGATCATCCAGCCCATGGTATTCCCAGTTTCTATCTGTGGTTGTGAAAGCTAGAAAGCTGATAGGAAGAAAATAAATTCATTTGAAATGTGGTGCTGGAGGAGAGCTCTATGGGTACCCTGGACAGCAACAAAGACAAATAAAGGGGTCCAAGAGCAAATTGAGCCTGAACTCTCCCTAGAAGCCAAGATGGCCAAACTGAGACTGTCATACTTTGGCCATATCATGAGAAGACAAGCCTTTCCAGAAAAGACAATAATGAAGGTAGAGGGCGGTAGGAATGAACGAGGAAGACCATACAACAGATGGATAGACTCAACCAAAGGAGACCCGGCTGCAAGAGCTGAGCAGGTTGGTTGATGATGGGGTGACTCGGAGGCCTCTGAGCCATAGGGTCACCATAAGTTGAGGTTGACTCAGTGACAATTAACAACAATAAATGGCATGGGACAATTCTGACTTTGGTATTTAGTGACAGGCATGAAAACCATGAAGCCCTGTGAGGAGCATCTAAGGGATCTGGAGATGTTTAGCCTGGCGAAGAGAAGGTGAAGAGGGAACATGAGAGGCATGAGTAAGGAGCCACGTGAAAGGATGTTATACGGAAGATGGGACAAGCTTGCTTTCCGCTGCTCCACAAAATGAGGACACAGAGCAATGAAGTCAAACTTCAGGAAAAGAAATTCCACCTAAACATTAGCAAGAACCTCCCGATGGCAAGAGCAACTCAACAGTGGAACACTGTGCTGCCAGGTAGTGTGGCGGAGTCCCCTCCTCCTTTGGAGGTTCCTAAACAGAGGCTGGATGGCCATGCTGTCTTCCTGCCTGGCAGAAGGGGGTTTGACTGGGTGGTCCCTGGGGTCTCTTCCAACTATTATCATTCAGTGACTCTGTGCCATCTTTACACCTGAGGACCTGATCTAATTCTTTCACAGCTGCCTTTCCAAGTCCTCATCTTCTTCTGAGTGTATTGACTACAGTCTCCATTTTGATTAATTACTGACTCAGGGTTTAGGAAATCCAAAGTCAAAGCTGACTTGATGGCAACTAACAACAACAACAGCATGTTCACAGACGTTTGATTCAATGCATACAGTTCCAGACTGATGCCATCCACCATGGAAGGAAAGCAGACCTGAAGAACATGATTGTGGCCACAGAATCCAGGTCTTTATTTTTGACAAAGCAAGGCCCTAGATCTCGTGGCCATGAAGACGGTGCCTGTTAAATGCCTAACGAATCTTTTCACCATTCTCCGGCCCGTGCCCCTTCCTGGAAAAATCCTCTTTTTCAGCCTACAGTATCTGCTGGGTTTGGTTCCAGGACTCCCCATGGATACCAAATTTGTGGATGTTCAAGTCCCATTATGTATAACGGTGTAGTAAAATGACATCCCTTATATAAAATGGCAAGATCTTTTTGGATTTTTTAAAAAATATTTTCAAGCCGCTGGCTGACCCCACGGATACAGAATCTGTGGATATGGAGGACCAACCGTACTGCCTTAAAAAGAGGGAATATCTAGCATTGCCCAGCTTAGGTTTCAAGCACGCACCCGGGAGCATCTCTAAAGCAGCCCAATCCCCAACCCCCTGCCTTCTGGCTCTTTCGGATGACACCGTCTATCATTGATACAGACCAATCGTGCTGCCTGGGGCTTATGGGACTTACAGTCCTGAAGGTGGACAAAATTCAACGCATGCTTCCCTGGGAATCGCTTCCAAGCAGGCGTGGACAGAACTGTGTGCCAAGAGGAAGGGAAGGCTGCTTGGTCTGGACAATCACCTGGCAAACCTAGCCATTCCTGTTGTTGCTAAAAAATACAAACGAGTCCGCTGATGAGGTTTTAAGTGGGAACAATTTAAACAGAGCGCCTGCCACCCGCGGGACATTGATTTCTGGGCACGGAGTGCTTCCTCTTCTCCGCTGTCCAATCCATAATGTCCCCCAGAAGCCAGAGAGGGAGGCCATTTCGTTCCACAACTTCTCATTAATTGCTCGCCTCTGGGAAAAGGGACATTGATACACACAACACACACACACACACACACACACACACACACAAACAGAACAACATCGCCCTGCTCGGCTCAAGCACAGGAAAAATTAGGGCAACTGGGTCATCCCTTAGAAAACAGGATGGGAGAGTCCGTGGCACCCCAGCTGTTGATGGATTGTGGCTCCCATCAGCCACGGGCAGCATCACTAAATTTTTATCACTACATTTTTAACCTTTTTGAAAAAAATTAATTGCATTTTCATGTGATGTTGTGCTTTAACTGTTTTATTATCAAGGGTGGCTTTAAAAAAAAAAAGCTCATCTTATTTTTAGCTTTTGTAAACCTGGGATTCCATGCCTGGAAAAAGATGCCAAACTAATTAACCAAAAGTTTGGACTAAAACCCAAAGCCGATCTGTCCCTAGCCTGCTGACGCGGAAGCTGCAAACAACCACTGGGGCGCAGGGAGTAGGTGAAAAACCAGCTCTCGCCTGCCTACCTTGGGAGAAATTATCTTTCTTTAAAAAAAGGACAAGAAATTCAGTTTTGCTTCCCAACTGGCAGACAACCCTGCACTGATTCCAGAGACGGATGGTGAAAGATGGATTGGCTCACTTGCTGCAGCCGTACAAAGCTGGGCATCCTCAGACCAAGGAGTGGCGCGGTCTGAAATATCTGGATGCAAAATGGGTTTTGCAGAATCCGTCCCTCCTCAGGTTCCCAGATCTCCTCTCCTTCCTTCCTTCCCCGAGCATTGTTTCCTTCGGAGGCAGCAGCACTGGTAGGGGTGCTTTCATCTCTCACCTGCAATAAGTGCTAAAGAGCTTACGAAGCAGCACCGGGCTAATTAACATCAAATCAGCTCTAATTGGAAGTGATTCAGCAGTCTTAGCTCGTAGTAAACGTCTCCCCAGGTTTCCTTCACTGGGAAGGATAATGCTGACACAGCAGCCAGAGGGACGCCACGAGCGGAAAGACGCAAGGGGCCGACGGAAGGGGGGTTATCATTCGGTAGCCACAGATGGCGACGGAGTGGGCTTCGAAAAAGCCATCCAGTTGGCACCGCAGCCGGTGCGATCTCCCGCAAGCGTGTTTAATACCCATTAGACCGATGCTGCTTGAAGAGGTTGCCTGTGCCCCGGTCCCCGAGCCATTATTCCTTGGACATTTTCCAGCAAAGGAGGAAAAAACAAGTGTAACCAATGGGCAAAAATTTGGTGCTGGTTCCTGTCACACTGGGAAAAAATAACTACCGGTCCCTCACATCAGATAAGGGTCTAAATACCCTGAAGGAACCACAAGATCCCGTCTGATCTTGGAAGCTAAGCTGGCTCAGCCCCGGTTAGTGCTTGGAGGAGAGACCACCAAATCTTCTGAGCCCCTAGCCTTCCTCAGTCGCCCACCTCTGCTGTGCACAGTCAACCTCCAAAGTCCTTCCTGCCCTGATACCTGCCTCCACGTAGCAGAGACTGCCTCCGCCTTGAGACGGAAGGGTGGATTTTCATCCATCCCCAACATCCCGGCTATTTTTCCATCTCTCGCCCGGCCTTCTCCTAATTAGATGCCTACGCTGAGGGGCCATCACAGTAGTAAAATATTCATCCCAGACCATCCCCTCTCCACGGCCAGCAGCCTTCTCTCTCATCCTCCAAGAAGCAAATTAAAGCCAATGCTGCAAAGACGGCTCTCACAGTCTTTATTTGTGATAATAATGGGAGCAGTGAAACTCCAGAGGTATAAAAAGAAGGGCCGTGATTGGAACTCGCTCCTCTGGCGATGCTACAAAGGTAATCGGCCAAAATGCCCGAATCACAGTTGAGAAGCTACGGCTGAGCCAAAATTGCTCAGAAGAAAGAGGAGGAGGAGAGGGAGAAGAAGAAGATTTTTCTTCTCTATCCATCCATAAGAATTCCAAGGTTTCCAATAATAATAATTATAATTATAACGTCACTGGAACCTTTCAGAAACAATATCTTCTCTCCACATCCGATTCCAAGTTTGTACCCTTATAATGCAGACCTGAATCCACATCAGCCATGTTTGTTTGTTTTTATGCATTTATTTATTAACTTTAACACAAAATGACGTAAGCACAAAGTGACATTTTTAACATGAACTAAAATTAAAACACAATACTTTAATCAGTAAACTAAAACAGTACTTAAACTTAACATTAAACAGTAACACTAAGCACTAACTTCCTAAAATACTAACTTATTAACTAAACATCACTTACGAAAACTCAAAAGGGATCTGATTTCCTCGTGAAGGAAAAAGAATTTTTAAAACAAAAAATATATATTTTTCTGCCATTACAGATCCAACTAGGTAATCCTAGTAATCAGAACCACAAATTATTGTATCTCTTGGATTCTTCTTGCTCAAAAAGTCCACGCAACAATTTCCAAACTTTCCAGAAATCTTCAGTCGGCTTATCTTTTAAAGCCCGTGTCAGTTTGGCCTCGTCGGTTCCATTTCTTAATGGATCACAAACACACTCGTGCCGCTTATCACTCGGTTTTGCAATCCCGGAATTAGGTCATCTCCAAAAACTGCCACACTCGGTAGCGTCGTGCCGTCTCGCAAGTCGCTGTCAGCCGACTTTTATCCCACAATGCCTTGTTTTGTTTTGTTTCTCTGCCTTTCCCCCACACTTATTAATTTATTTCCGCTTTTTTTTCCCAGGGAGAATGCAGGCTGACAGAAGCCCCCACTCCCGCACAGGTGTTTACCTGCGAAATGTCAGGTCGCATTTCCTTTCCAAGCTTCGCTTTCCTCTCCCGGCCCCCAGCAGCGGCGGCGGCGGCGGCTTTTCCTCAATGGGGAAGGGAGAAGTGACGCCACGCGGAGGGCTGGAAGTGGTGGAAGAAAGGAAAACCCATGGGAGCGCGGTGTGCACGGAAGGAGAGGAGGGAAGGGACCATCTGCTCAGGGCTTCTCGGCCTGTCGGGCACTGGAAGCGGACGGACGCGCGCATTCTCCCTCTTCCCAAGAGGCAGCTTTGGAAATGAGAGGCCAAACCAGCCTGACGGCTTTGGCCAGACCTCGGCTGGAGTCCTGTGACGGGTTCTTGGCCCCGTAGTTCAAAAAGGACACAGACAAACTAGACCATCACGCGTACCTGGTGGAGGCCTCCTTTGATGGGAAAAGAGAAGAAGCCAGATGACGTGCTCCGCTCAGGGCCAGAGGTGGCTAGTAGCCTTGCCTCCAACTCCTGCTTGTTTTGTTTCTCTGCCTTTCCCCTACACTTGTTAATTTATTTCCACTTTTTTTTCCCAGGGAGAATGCAGGCTGACAGAAGCCCTGACTCCCACACTGCAAACCCCAGGATTCCATAGGATGTCGAAAGTGGAATAATAGCACTATAACAATCTAGTGCGGAAATGGCCTAGGAGACAAAGGGACTCAGCGGCAGAAGCAGCAAAAGAGCTGGAAAAGCTTTTGTTGCGGCAGCTGCGTGCCTTCAGGTCCTTTCTGACTTACGGCCACACTAAGGCAAACATACCATTGGGTTTTCTTGGCCGCGTTTGGCCGAGGGGGCTTGCCACCACTTCCTTCCTCTGAGGCTGGGAGAGCATGACTTGCCCAAGGTGGGTTTCCGCGGCTGAGCCCCGGTCTCCCGGTGTCCTACTTCAACACTCAAGCCACACTGGCTCAAGAAATTCCCTTGTGCGCTTTTTTTAAAAAAGAAACACTGAGCTAAGTAGGCTGGCTGTGTGGATTTACAGCTGACTCTAAGCCAGCACAGCCCCGCTCCTCTCTTTGCTGCAAAGCAGCGTTTCCACCGGATCCCTTCCAGCCCACGGGACGGTCCCCGCCCTCTTGCGTCCTGCCCTTAGCTTGCTCCTTGGACTCTTCTCGGCAGTGTCTCCCCGGACGGCACCAATCATTTTTCTGCCCTCACGGACCCTCTGCGTCTGACTCTGTCCCGGACTGCTTTCTTCGTGGCTTGTCCTCTAGAAGTCACGCACACATCCTCCAGGGCACTCACCGCCCTGAAAACAGGACAAGGGTGACCCAGAAGGCCAATGCTCTGGAGAAGAAGCCCTACGAGGAATGGCGGGGGAAGCTGGGTCAGCTTAGCCCAGAGAAGACCGAGAGGGGATATGAAAGCCACCGTTAAATATTTGAAGGGATGTTGTAGAGAAGATGGAGCAAGCTTGTTTCTCACTGCTCCAGAGATTGGAACATGAACTGATGGATTGAAATTACAAGATAAGAGATCCCACCTAAACATTAGGAAGAACCTTGTTCACCGTTAAGAGCTGTTTGACAGTGGAATATGAGGGGCGCTCTCCGTCTTTGGAAGCGTTTAAATAGAGGCCACCTCTCTGGAGGGTTTGAGCTGTCTGTTCTTGCATCGCAGGAGCTGGGCTAGACAGCTCTTTAGTTTCCTCCCAACTCTACAATTCTATGATTCTGCGACTCACAACCTAGGAGCCATGGTTTTATCTCTGGATCAGTTGGTGCTTCCCATTTTGCTGTCCGGATCCGGGAAGTCAAACGAAAGCCAGCTCTGCGTGTTAGCAGGCCCCCTCTCCTGCAACCTGGTGGAAACAAAGGCTGGAAAGAGACTCAGCAATTTGGAAATAAGACACACTAGCCAAAGCTCAGTATGCTGAAGAGAATTAAGTAAAGACCAAATTCTGGTCTTGCATGGCTCCAGATAGATGGAGACAGAGATCTGGAAGTTTCCTGTCGGCTCTCGCTTCAGCCTTAAGTATAGAACATGGCTGCCTTCTCTCAGCTTTGCCAACCTGAAGACAATCCTTTGATCCTCCCTTGCAAGGCTGTCGTAAAGGTTATGACTTGGAGGAGAAAGCAGATGTTCTATGCAAAGGATTCTTAACAGAGAGAAGATTTCACCCTCTATCACTTCCTCCCGCTCTTATTAACACTGGCATCGAGGGTCACCCAATGAAGGCGACTGGTGGAAGCTCCGGCGCTTGCAGAACCAGTTTGTGGAACTTCTTCTACAAGATGTGGTGACGGCCAAGAGCTAAGGTGGCTTCGGCTCGATGGACCTGTGGTGATTTGATGTCCTTAGGCAAGGAAGCCAAATGGAGCCCGAATGCTCAGAGGCAGTCTACCCCCAAATATCAGATTCAGTGGGGAGCCACAGAGCTGGGCTCTTGGCTTCCATCCCAGCTTTGTGGACTCCTCAAAGGCATTTAGTTGGCCATACAAGGAGAGAGGACCTCAGATTTGTTACTAGTTACTTCCTAATCCAAAAGAGTCCAGATATTCTTTTAACACCGGAGGGGCAGTCAGAGTGTAGCTACCAAAGCAAGATCCTTCCCCCTCATTGGTCACATCTCCACTTTTCCTTCCCTCCAAGCTGACTTGGCTTCACACTTTGTACATAGACACACACACACACACACACACACACACACACACACAGAGTATGAGAATGATTCAGCCTGAAAAATCTATCCAGCACATCTTATCCGTCCCTTGCTAGCCTCTTAACCATGATTTAAACTACGGTTTTAGATACTCCACATATTTGCTTGGTTTGAAATTGTCAGCTGCCCTCTCTCAGCACAGGAGAAGTGGGGGAGTCCAGAAGTGTAAATTAATGTGTTCTTTTTAAATAAAAAAATCCCTAAAAGTTATTTGTGCCGTTGCAAAATGCAATCTTTTCCAGTGCACAGAGGATATAATTCAATGCTCCGTTCCTTTCAGCTGCAATAATGTCACTTTGGAAAGTCGGGCACATTTCGGCTTTCAGCATCTGCATTATGTAAACCAATTTTTAAAAAGCCTTACTTAAAAAAAAAAAAACAAATTGGAGTTTGGGGGTGGGGAGGAGACGTTTTTGGCATAGATGGGGTAATCATAAATGCAGAGCTCTTTACAAAAACTAGGTTAGCTTACCCTGTCCTCATTCATTTTTCCCCCCACTGCAGCATGCAAAATCTATTTTGATTTTATTGGCCCTCATTTCCAAGTTTTTATGGTCTATTAAGCCAGCCTTCTCCAATCCAGTATATTCCAGGTATGGTAGACTATAACTCTCATCATCCAGTTAACTGCCAATGGCCACGCTGACGGGGAAATGATGCGAACCACACTCCGATACCCGGGTTCCGACTCTCAGAGGTAAGGATGCCCCAGTCTTTTCAGCCACTCTTCACGCTCTTCTGTCAACCACCTGAGAGCTTTAGGGGAAAGAGTGGCACGGGGTTGGATCGCTGCGTGCCAGCAGATTCCCAGAAGGGAGCCCGGGTCCGAGCCTTGGCGTGTCCAACGCGCACAATCCACTGGCCCTTTTCCTCAGCAGCAGTGGCGAAGGGAGGGCTGGGGGTCAAAAAAGAGGGACTCAAGGGGCTCCACACTGGCCCTCACCAGCATGTGAGCAACTCCAACTATCGTTGAACATTTAATTATTACTAATAAATATCATCATGGGGTGGCGCCTCCTTCAGTGGGACAGCAAATCCAGTCCAGGTTCTAAGCCAGGCTTTTAAGAAATTCTCCAGATTGCTGAACGTTCTCTCTTCAAATAGGTTCAGGACCCTGGATAGCTCCTAGAAAGCTAACCAAAACCAGGCCATTTCCGCACTAGACTTTTATAGTGCTATGATTCCACTTGAAACGTCCTCTGGAATCCTGGGGTTTGCAGTTTCAGGAGGGGCCGACCGGCCCCTCCCGAAACTGCAAACCCCAGGATTCCAGAGGACGTTTCAAGTGGAATCATAGCGCTATAAAAGTCTAGTGCAGAAATGGCTGCAGACGAGACTGTCCACCCCAAGGAGATGGGAGCTACCAGGCGACACGGCGGCGTCTTGCAAGTTCCCACATCAAAATCGACTACGACATGGAAAGGTACAGGTTTGTTCCTCCTGCGAACTGCAGGAGACGATGCAGAGACAGACAGAACCTACCTGCTCACGTGCCTCGGAGCTGTACGTAGCGCTGAGCTCCACAAGGCAGTTCTTTCAACACCTAAATGAATTCACTCTTACTTTTCCTGCCCTAAAATCCAAGTTCTTGCCATCCTCATAAGGTCCTCCAGTAGCACTGGCACTTTGCGGGAGTTATCGCAGGCAACAGACCTGCTTGGGGGGGGATGAAATGAAACCCCCGTTGGCTCCAGTCAAGCCTCCAACGGGACGGCATTCTACCGTTGAGGCGCCACAGCTAAAAAGGCCCCGCTCCAGTGTTTTCACAGAATGTGTCGGCCTCCTTGGTGGGACACAAAGGAGAACAAACACCCCCAGAAGGCCTCAGTCCTCAGGCAGGGATGTACGAGGAACATATGCATGGAGCTTAGCCCACATGAAGGAGCGCACTCCCTTAAACACAAGGCAGGCATTCTGTCACTGCACTTCCGGACTTTCCCGCAAAGAAAAGAGGCTTGACCAAGACGGGTTAAGGCAATACCAAAAGTCATTTCAAAGCAATAAAGAAGGAAAGCTGACAGAATCCTTCTGCCCGGATGTCACGGCTGCACAGACACAGATGGAGGTCTTAATAGAAATGTGACGGCTTCAGAGGAGGGAAGGGGAACCATTCAGACCTGCAGACCCAAATCAAATTGTCCTTAAATTGTTGCTCTTAGGCCAGACGGAGCCTTCCAGACACCGTGCAAAAAAACAACCCCTCCTTGCTTTCCACCCATGATGAGCAGATTCAAACAGACCGGCGCGCGGAAAGTCCATCCATTTCGAATTCACGCACAGAGACAAAGGGAAATTGTGTGACATCCCCCTATGTACACACATCAAAATCCAATTCCAAAACTGAAGATACTGGAAGAGAACGGCAAAACCAAAAGCAACCGGAACAGTATGAATAGAATGGTGCACTCAAAACAAATGCAAGATACAGAACGCTGTTCCTCTGTGCTTTCAAGTTGTGTCTGACGTATGGCAACCCTAAGACCTATCATGGGGTTTTCTGGGGCTGAGGGTGTGTGAGGCACCCAGTGGGTTCCCGTGACAAAGTGGGGAATCAAACCACGGTCCCCAGTATCGCAATCCAGGGTTCAAAGCCGGTACGTCACGCCGACTCTCAATGTATAAGACACTATAGCCAAAACCTATATACAAAATATGAAAAATGCACACAATACACAATCAAAGCATATATTCAACACAGTAGACCAGATAATCTCCATTTCAACCAACAGGGTCTTCTTCAAAGCACAGAGAAGGTTTACAGGAACCCGTTGAAGTTCCATCCAGTTCCCACAGATGCTTTGAGACACGGCAAGGGTCCCATCTTGACCAAGGAGCAAACCCCTAAAACCACCTTCTCTGTGAATCACAGGCTGACAGGCCCCCTGATGCTAACTGAAAATTGAGCCGCTCATTGCCGCTTGCTTCGTCTTCAGTCCCTGTTGCCAACACCTGATGTCATTCTCTAGGAAATACACCAAGCTGACCGCACATTTTTTATTTCTTTTTTTTTTTAATAGGATGCTGAGCATCAGCAGTAAATAACAGCCCATTCCCACAGAACGCCCCGCTCTCCATCCGCCCGGGGAGACAAAAGACCGCACGCCGAGGGCTAACAATGCACTGGGGCACCATGAGGAGCCAACGGGACACGCTCCATCCCTCCGTCTGCACTGGGCGCCAGGCGGAGGCAGGCAGCTCCTCTCCTCCCCGGACGGCAGCCGGGGCTGCTCCGTTTAGCGAGGAAGCCGTGCGGCAACGCTGCCCCTCCGAGGGAGACCGCCGCCGCGTTCAATTGGTACCCAAGTTTTCCATGAATGCTCAGCCAGGAGCAAAAAGCCAAGCCTGGGCTTTCTTCCACTCAATGTACTGGGCCTTTTTTTTAAAAAAAAAAAATCATTTGCCTGGCCGAACACTCTGGGATTTATTTAGACATACAGAAAAAGAGAGAGGGGAGAGGGAAAATTGAAAGCAAAGCCAACAGCTCAGAAACCATTTCAGCACAAAAAAGGGAGTGAGAGGGAGAGAGAGAGAGAGGGAGGGAGATGCAAGAGAGGCGAGCAGCACGCAGCTCCTGTCCGGTGGCCCATCTCGGAGCCTGGCCCCAAACCTCCGCTTTCCAGGGCTCAGCTCCAGGCGGGAGAGGAGGCAGCAAATTCTCCAGTTTTGGGGGGCTCAGCCCCAGGCAAGAGGAAAGGGCAGGGTGCAAATCCCTATCTCTGTTGGTAGAACACCAGCTTGCCACAATTAGCAAGGATTTGTTGCGGCACCATGCGAAGCCTCTCCAGTGGGGTCTCTGTATTTATTTAGTTAGTTTGGCCCCCTAGGGTTCACCCTCCATTCTGCTTGGCTAAAAGTAAGTTGTTTCCGTATGCCTCGGTGAGACCCCTCACCTGTACCTAATACCCTCCAACTGCCCCGATTTGGAAGGGACTGTCCCAATTAATCCTCTGTCATCCCAGTTTTTCAGCCGCTTTTAAAATGGGTCCCTGTTTCTTTCTTCTTCTCCCATTTTCTCCCTCTCTCCTACACAACCACTGGTGCATTTGTCTTCCATGAATCTGTCTGGTCTCATTTCAAAGCTGGCCATGTTGGCATCCATCGCTACATACCATGGCAAGGAGTTCCACAGTTTCACCACACTGCTTTCTTCTCTACCATTTGGTCTTAACAGGTTGGGGTATTATAAAAAACAAAATAAAAGCTCCTCCATACTCATTCTCTCCATACCAGAAATAATTTTAGACAGCTCAAGAAAATAGTCAGCTTTTCCACATTTGGGCATTTTTTGCAATAAAATTTTAAAAAAAATCATTGGCAGAAAAAAAATCCTTCAAAAAATCATTCTTTTGCAGATAATGGTATCATGTGCAAAAGATACTTTGAGGTAGAAAAATAATATTTTGGGCAGAAAATGGTTCCTTTCTTACAAAATTGTGTAAAAAAATTTTTTTTTTTCCTACCAAGAACAAGTTTGAGGGTTTTGCTTGAGGTTTGTTTGGCAGAGAAAATAGTCACCTGGATCCTACTGTTAAATTTAACTAGGGAAGCTCCACTGAGTCAACGGATTTACTCACACGCTGACTCACGCTTTGGCAATGGATCTTATGGGTCTCCTCTAATTGGGACTAGCCCAGAGGCCAATGTTCCCAAGAGCCCTTTCCCTTGTGCCAGAATATTGGAGGTGTTTGTGGTCTTTCTGCAGAAAGTAGCGGTTTGGCAAAATACAGAATGTGTTCCTTTTGCATGAGAAATGGGCTTTTGTAAACTAATCAAAGTTTCAAGAAAACCTCTCCCAAAGTGCAAAAAACTTGATTAAATATAGTGCAAAAACTTCCATCAACGTAACTCAGTGAGGAACAATAATCGGAATCTTTGATTCCTGTACACAAAGGCAAGTCTGCACAGAAATCTTGGCTCCTTTCGGCAAAGGGAGGCCCTGGCCTGTACCTCAATTAAAGCAAAGCTACAAAATCCACTTCTTCTTTTTTTTTTTTAATTTTATTGTGATTACATCGTATAAAACAACATTTCTCATTGTACATTTTACCGAACTATTACCGCTATCTTCCACTACTCTCTGGATTTCAATAGTGTTATTTCATTGACATATCAACATTATGCATCGCATTGCATTTGTTAACATACAGGAGAGATCCTGCTCTTCGACCCTCCTTTACATGTTCCACGATGTTCCACTGATTTTTACTTCTAACTACTCATGCTACCATGAATTAAGAATTATTACCTGTCAACACCCTACCCATTTCCAGAACAATTTGCCATTCTTTGTTAACGTCATCATCTGATTTTCCTTTTAATCTCTGAGAGACTATATCTGCATCCGATTTTCAATAAAAGTTGCCCGCCATTGCTCTATTGTAGGTATCTGCTCAGTTTTCCATGGCCTTGCATATTCAATACGGGCTGTCGTAATCATATACGGCATTATTCGCCAATATTTCTTTGCAACAGTTCCATCTAACACATGTGTCATATTTAATAAGTACAGTTCAGGTTTCTTATCAGTTTGAACCCTCAATATTTTACATATCATATTATGTATATCATTCCAATATTTTTTAGCCTTAGGACATGACCACCACGTATGAAATCGTGTTCCAACGTTCTCCTGACACTTCCAACACTGACTTGTTCCCGTATTACCTATCTTCTTTAATTTTTCTGGTGTCATGTACCATCTGTGAAAAAGCTTATAGTAGTTCTCTTTTAGGTTCTGAGCTGCAGTAAATTTTTGTGTCCGTTGCCGGCTCTGTTCCCGGTGCTCTGATTGAATTGGACGTCCGAGATTTTGAGCCCACAATATCATTGCTGATTTGCCTGTCTCCTCCTCTTTTTCCTGATTTAAAATCTCCTGGTGTACATGTGATAGTAAATGAGGTGGGTTTTCCCGCAGTAACTTCAACAGTCTTCCTTGCTCTTTTTGTTCTATTCCATACGTTTTCACGTCCATCTGGAATCTCTCAGTTAACCGTCTGTAAGGGAACCAGTTTAACTTTATTCCTTCTGATTCCAATTTTTTCTTGATTTCATCTTAAAAAGATTCAGATTTGTCATTTCTAATATGTCATCGTAACACAGCCACTTATCCGAATCAGACCATCTTGCAAAGAAGGCTTCTTGAGGGGAGACCCATGCAGGTAGTTGCCTAATGTTCTTATTCTTGTAGTCGGTCCATATTTTAAGTAGCGATTTTCTTACAAAAAGATGAACGAAGTCTTTGTCAACCGCAGCTTTCCCACAGAACATATAGGTATGCCAACCCATCCTTAAATCAGCTCCCTCTAATGTCAGCATTCTCGTATTTTGAAGATTCATCCAGTCTTTTATCCGCGTAAATGCCGCTGCCTTGAAACATATCTGTAAATCCGGTAGGCCCAACCCTCCTTTTCTTATTGAGTCAGTCATGATATTCCATTTTATTCTTGGTTCTGAAAGGTGAATCAATCCATGACTAATCCATGACTTAGGAAACACATTCCCCGTTGGGCCCAATCCCGGATCGGACCGGGAGTCCTCTTCACACCCGCCCAGTAACATGTAAGGTGTTTCCGTACAGCCGAGTCCCCGGAAAAACTTAGCAGGGGAGCTCTGAAATCCAGCAGCGTGTTCCAGCCCTCCCTTCGCCTCTCGGGAGTCTCTGCTTCCGCAAGGCTGCCCTTTGTTGCGAGCTTGACTGAGCAAAACCTTCCGAAGTTCTCCCTCGGCCGCCCCTTCGCCTCTGACGGTACTCGGCTAATTAATTTGGGGGGTGCGGATGGGGCTGCGGATGCTGTTGTTTTTCCGAAGCTTCAAGGAGGGCCATTTTTATCTCTCTCCCTCTGTTGGCCTGTCATCAAGGTTCTCCTTTCTCCTCCTTCCTGACCTTCCTTCATGCTCAAGCAGAGCCTGTGGAAGACGCTGAGAAGAAGACCTAAGCCGACTCACAGCGATACTGCAAAAAACTGGAATCAGGCTGAAAACCCGAGCAGCCACACTGGGCTGACGAAGGCGCCCAACGCCAACAGGAGGAACCCCTCTCTGCCACGTGTAACCACCCGGGTCCTCAACGTCGTCCCAGTTCTTTGCGACAACACGGTGAGCTTTATCGCCGTAAGTCACCGTCTCTGACTTACGGCAACCCCAGGGCGAAGCCATCAGGGGGTTTCCTTGGCAAGCTTTGTCCAGAGGCCGTTCGCCACCGTAACGACCTTCCCCTGAAGCTGAGAGAGCGTGACTTGCCCAGGGTCGCCCAGGAGGTTCCCACGGCCAAGTGGGGTCTGGTCCTGCTGGTTCTCACGTATTGTTGACATTGTTCTAAATCAAAGTCGATTTGATTGTATGCTGTCCTCAGATTACTAGATAATCTCCATATCTGTGGATTCTGTGCATCCACGGATTCAACCAACCACAGCTGGAAAATATATTTTTTTTAATTCCAAAAAGTTAACCTTTGACCTGTTCACCACTTTATATAAGGGATGCCTGGTTAATATACCATTGTATATAATGGGACTTGAGCGCCCACGGATTTTGGTATCCACAGGAGATTCTGGAATTACATCCCAGTGGATACTGAGGGTTCACTGTAGGTAGGTAGGTAGGTAGGTAGATAGAGAGATAGAGAGATGAGATTTCCCTGTGGCTCCTCCCAGCTCTATGATTCCAGGAGTCTATATGCAATCCTTCCCACCAATACGTGTCCTGAATTTTTTTTTAAATGTCCTTACAACTCACCATAAATGGCTACGGATGGTAAGAGAGGTGATCAAAAGTGGACAGGCTCTCCTTCCCTGGAAGTTTTCAGGCAGTGGTTGGACACCTGCACGGTGGATTTGTGTTTCGGCAGTGGGTTGGATTAGATGGCCTTGAGGGTCCCTTCCAACTCTGCAAGTGTCTGGAAACATAATTTTGCTCTACCTCGGGGGGGACAGCAATATTGGAAGTACCTATGAAGGCAGAGGATGCATACGTTAAAATAAATATCATAGCAATCGACTAACAGTATCTTATTATTTTAAACCATCGGGGGGAAAAGGCAGAGAGAGAGAAATGAGAGAATTCATTCAGTCGATGCCGAGTCAAGTGTTCCTGTGTGCCCAGTGGAATAAAAAGAGCCTTTATAGTTTTAATCTGCTGCTGCCGCTGCTGCGTTTGTGTTTCTACTGTAATTTTATTTGCTTTCCGAGGGTAAATGTCTCCCAAAACATTTTTTTTTTATTAGAAATACAGCAGATACATTTTCCCAACCAAGGGTGAAATCCACGGGGCCCTTCAGCTGTGATAGGCTGCAAAGTTCAAGATTTATAGTAACTTCCCTGCTAGACTTCTCCGAAGTGCTTTATGTGGGGCTGCCCTTCAATAGCCTTCAGAAATTCAGCCACTGTTGAATGCCGCTACCAGCTCCCCGGTTGGAAAGCACAGCGTATAGAACCCTAGAATCTCAGGACTGAAAGGGGCTCCAAAGGCCATCTAGTCCAACCCCCTGCCAAAACGCAGCAGGACACACTCCTGAAAGGTGCCCATCCAGCCTCTGCTTAGAGATCTCCAAAAATGGGAAGCTCACCATCCTCCAAGGCTGGGGTGAAACAGCTCTTACAGTCAGGAAATTCCTCCTCATGTTGCGGTGGGATCTCTTTTCTTGTAACCTGAATCCATCGGTTGGCGTCCTAGTCCCCAGGGCAGCGGAAGCACGTTCCCCATGACATCTCTTCAGACATTTAAAAGCCAGCTATCACGTCTCCATTGTCTTCTCTGGTAAACATAAACAGCTCCTCAGGTCATTACACTGCCCTTCTCTCCACCCACTCCACATCCCACCTGCAGCCTTCTTAAAATGAGGTGCCCAGAACAGAACGCAGGACCCAAGAGGAGGCCACACTAGTGCAGAACAGTGCGGGGTTACTACTTCTCTTGACTTGAAGAAACTATGGTTCTATTAATGCAGGCTGAAATAGCATTTGCCTCCTCTGCTGCAGCATCACACTGCTGGCTCATGTTCAACTTACGGTCAACGATATTTACAAGGTCCTGCTCACATGTACTGCTGCTAAGCCAAGTATCTCCCATCAAATGCTCGTGCATGTAGTTTTTGTGGTCTAAATGTAACACTTCGCATTTGTCTTTCGCCAAATTTCATTCTATTAGTTTCAGACCAATTTTTACAGTACATCAAAGTCTGTTCCAGTTCAAGCCAGGTCTACTTATAAATCAGAATATTCCTTCTCTTCCCGCACGCCTATATCCAGATCTGGTCTTCCTTCACCTTTCTCCCTTCTCCTCCACTGTGAGCCAAAATTGCAAGAGTTTCTTTTGCAGAAACGAGAACCTTGAAAGCACTCCTTTGGGACGTTCCTGTACCCAGCAGGCATTTCAAGCTGGGTCCCTTGATTGATCGCACGTCGAAAAATGTTCTGCAAATGCAGACGCCTGGGACTGATTCAGTCCTGTTTGAGTGGCCCCCGATGTTCTTCTGGGAAGGAATTATTGTCTCTTTTTTTAAAAAACACAGTCCTTCCGAAAGGGAGGAGATGAAACAGCAGCAGCCACCGCTTGAACAATGCAGCAAAGATTTGAGAACCATGTTGTGAACGGCAGGACGTTTTGGACCCCCGGAACATTTGCAAAGAGAGAGATGCAGTCGGGTTTTGTTCCGAGCCTCTTTGCAGCCGCTGTCAGTGTTAGGATCGGAGACGGAGAAGTTACCGAGGAAGGATTAACGCATTAAGGATTAACATGTTAATTGTCAATAAGCTTTTAAAAAAAAGAAATCTAATTTAATTGCACTTGCTCTGGAAGAGGGATGTTTTTAACAACTAAGTCAAATTTAAATCAACTGGCTCGCTTCCTTATCAATCTATCTATCGGTAGTCGCTGTGAACTTGCTGCCAAGTTGACTTCGACTTATGGGCATTTTTTGAAAACTCCATTTTTTTACACATCCCATCAAAAGCCATTCTCTTGTTTCATCCTTCATCTTCTCTTTTCCCTCCCTGTTTCTTCAGCTCAGAAACTCGCACACAGAGCCTAGCAGAAGTCCCAGGTTTCAGGACTCTAACATTCAGTTTCCTCAGACAGAAAAAGCAATAGGTACAATATCTGGTGCAGAAAACAGGACAACTACCCAGCTGGAAAGAAAACCCACCCCCCAAATTCCAAGCTGCCCTCACTACTTAGGACCTCAGTTTTGTAATTTCTCAACCCTGACAGAACATAAAAATAAATAAATGGGAAATAATTTTTCAAAACAAAAAAATCCAAGAGAAACAGGCTTTGGGTGAAAAACCAATAGGGTAATGTAAATGTTTGTTGGCTCTTCCGCACTGTGGCTCAGTCAATTAATTACTCTCTTAATTAATCATTTATTTCCAGGAAGAAGTGTTACAAATGAAACTCCAACCAAAGCCAATCATTTTTGGTTTTTTGGGAGGGAAAATCCATTTAATTAAAGCTTCTTCTTTTTCCCTGGCAAATTTCCAAGCCAATTCATAACCTAATGGATTTAAATGTGTTCATTCCTATCACCGGTTCAGACAGAATGAAACCAAGGTACCAGTTTGAGGGAAGGTGAGACCACAGTACAGATAATCCATTCTTCACCCTCTCTTCCTAACTGGGGGTGCCAATATCGCCAACGGCCGGGAGTGCGTTTGCACAGTTAAAACTAGTGTCCTGTTCCTTTGGATGTCAAATTTGGCCATGGTAACACACGCCTGGATGACGTTGGATTACTGCAAGGTGTTCCCCATGGGGCTGCCTTTGGAAACTGTTCATAAACTTCAGCAGGTCCAAAACAGGCATATATAAATATAACTTTCCTGAAAGATACCTCTATTGAAACACCTGCAAAGATGGAGAGAGAGCTCCTCCCTGAAAGGAGCTCTTTTTCCATCCTGGTGGCTTCCCATCCAACGACTCACAACTTCTGAAATCCCACCAGATTGGGTGATATAACATGGTAGGACATCTTCAACATTAGTTTCCTTCTCCCCCAGCCAGTGTATTGACAATGGCCTTTTCCGCACTAGACTGTTAATAGCGCGATGATTCCACTTTCAACCTCCTATGGAATCCTGGGGTTTGCAGTTTCGGGAGGGGCCGGTCGGCCCCTCCCGAAACTGCAAACCCCAGGATTCCATAGGAGGTTGAAAGTGGAATCATCGCGCTATAAAAGTGTAGTGCGGAAAAGGCCAGTGACAGGATTTCTGGGCCAAGGCAGCTGAAATGGGCCAAGGCTGGCCAGGGCTGCTCTGAACCATTCATCAGACGCATCGCCAGCAGCAACAACAACCACCATCTCCCCCAATCTTAGAGGATTTTTGCAATAATTAAATTTTCTTACCCATTTAGCCAAGAAATTGCATTGAAGTACTGAAAGCACGGTTCTAGGAACTGCCGGCAAAAAACATATGACCTAAAAAATTTCCATGTCCCATCTTCTACAGCCGGCCCTCCACATCTGAAGGTTTAGCTGTCACGGATTTGATTATTTGTGAGGTTCTCCAACTCGTGATCCCCCTCCACCCGAAGTGTTTTTTTTCCAGGGCAACCTTCCCATGCAACTCTTTAGAAACCCAGCTCTGGTCCTTTTCCTCCTCCACCAGTTGCTGCAAGACCAGCTAAGCGTGGCTCACACTCTGACTGCCGAGGACCCCAGACCCTCTCCTGATCCCCCCACAACAAACCCAAGGAAGGGTGGCCTTATACTTCCTCTCGCTTGCCCATCTCCTTCCTTGGAGATGGGCAACAGAGTTTCTACCCTGCCTTACCTCTTAGCAAGGCTATCCAGTTGCTTTACAAAAGCATCACTCCTGACAGATTTCCTTTCTAATTTATCTTCCCCAAAGAATCAGTCTTCCCCCTCCCCACGCCCGCCCTGGGTATCATGGCAAGATCTCCTCTTAAAGGAGAACAAAAAGCCAAGCAGTAACATTCAAGCTTTGCTGCCAGACCTGTCATTCACGGGAACTGTTTTTGCTGGGGGGGTCCCAAGAGATGCCCGCTAAATGCTTGGCAGCCTTCCCATCGTGGGGCCCTGTTTATGAAAGGCTCGGCTTGTTTGTGTTCTATCGCTAGCTGCTTCGGAAAGGGATAAAATAAAATGCTCCTGCTTGGTATTTCGCCAACTCTCACCCCTTGCCGGTCTTCAAACCACAAGACGGGGTCCACCCCCTCCCCTCCCACAGGGTGGGACACAGCTTTGCTCAGCTTAGCGCTGGAGCCTCAGTGTCAACACGCAACAAGTTTGCCCATACCAGCCAGGACCTCCAGAAAGGCACCGAGCAGCCAGATTCTCTTGAGTTAGGACTATAGAAAGGGAATGGATGCCCAGGGCGGTCAGTTTCTCTGGCACGGCACTTCCAAGAGGACGACAGAGTCCTAGAGAGGCCAGTCTCTCTCGAAAGTTGTCTCCAAGAAGGCAGTGGCCAGCTTCTCTCCGGTGGAGCCCTCTGGTTCTCAAAATATTCCTAGACCGACCACCTTCTCTTGAGTAGAGTCTTCAAGAAGGGTACAGATACCTAAAGCAGACAGTTTCTCTCAAGCGGGGCCTCCAGGCAGTGACAGATTTCTAGATTGGCCAGTCTCTCTCTAGAGGTATCTCCAAGAAGTCAATGGATTCCTGGAATAGCCAGCTTCTCTCAACTGGGGCCTTCCAGTTTGTCAATATGTTCCCAGAGTGGCCGACGTCTCCTGAATGATTCGATCTGGGACAAAACGATTGTCTTGTTTTAAAGCCGGCAAGCACCCACGCGTGTAGACCTCCAGTCCACCGAGCCTGAGTAGGGAAAAGCCAGGCCAATCCCAGGGGGATACCTGGGCCCATAGAGGCAGAAATGCCACCCAGACAGTCCAGAGTCAAATGAAACCAACGGTCCCGAGCAGAGTCCAAAACCAAGAGTGGGGTTTCCTGGTGAGATTAGTCCTGATTCAAGCCAAATGTCAGAGATACATAAAGCTCAGGCTATCACACAAAAAGTTACCACGAAGCATCCAACCTTGTTGTGCACGGGGCCAGAATTGCCTTGGCTGATCTGATTTAGAGCCAGCAGTAAATTAGCCCAGCTGGCCTCCCTAACTCAGCGTAGTTGACTTAAAGTGGAGAAGAGCATCTCTGTTCCCCGTGATTGAACTGCTGATGCGTGACAGGGTACTGTAGACCCTCCGTCTCCTCCTCTTCCAAATCTGCAGATGTCACCTAGGATGGACTGGGCTCTGCTTCTCTTATGACAGGGGGCAGCCAGCTTCCTCTGGCTTCATCACCACCCTGACACTCCTCCTTCTTCATCCAAGAAAGCCGCCTCCAGGTAAAGCATGATGCCTATCCTAGACCCAGGTAACCCTAAGAAGTCGGTGTCTCCTCGATTAGCCACTGCTGGGGCCTAAATACCCCAAAGGCATCAGATCCCATCCGATCTTGGAAGCTGAGGAGGCTCAGCCTTGGTTAGTTCTTGGATGGAAGACCACCAAGGAATACCAGGTGCCGTTGGCTCTATTTCAGAGGAAGGAACTGACAAAATCACCTCTGAGGAATCCTGGCCTAAGAAAACCCTATGAAATTCATGGGATGTCAACAGGCAACTTGAAGGAACATACACAAATACCCCAAAGACACCAGATCCCATCTGATTTTGGAAGCTGAGGAGGTTGAGCCCTGGTTAGTTCTTGGATGGAAGATCACCAAGGAATACCAGGTGCCGTTGGCTCTATTTCAGAGGAAGGAACTGGCAAAATCACCTCTGAGGATTCCTAGCCTAGGAACACCCTATAAAATTCACGGGCCACCATAAGTCAACAGAGGGCTTGGAGGCACATAGACAGACACGCAAGGAGTAACTCCCAGTGCTCCCATTTCAATGAAGGTCATGGATTAGCATCCTGCAGCAGATTAGGAGAGGCGACGGGGAAGGCGAACCAACAGAGAGCAACAGATGGAATCTTGCTTTATTCTCTCAGACTTGACCATCACACCGTCACCCCTCGATTTGTACTTGAGCAAAACATAAGCTCAGGGTATCGAACTTTTGCCGCATTCCCTCGACAAATAATGAACGGAGCTGGTGTTGGGTTTATTCCACCTCCCCCAGAAAAAACAAGAGCTGTCTATCACTAGCTTGAAAGTACAGATTAGGTTCTCTGTGTGATCTAGATAAGGCATTTCAGCTTTTGCAAAAACATGCTTATCAGATCCTTTCCTAAATCCCTTTAAGTTTCAAAATACTCAGTATGATACCAGGGAATTCTAATAAGTTCTACACTTCTGGAATATCTGGTATACACAGCGAGTGGGGAGGGAGGGAGAGAGAAACAGAGAAGCAGAAATCCATAGGCACACCTAGGGGAATTAATCGCCTAAATGGTAAATTATAGCCCTTTATCTGGAAACAGACACAAGGCTTTAATTCATTAACAATGGATAAGAGTTCATTATCTAGAACTGTTTGTGCATTTTCTCCCCTGAAATGGAAGCCTGACTGACAATTGAACGTTCGTTCAGCACGACTCTGGGAGTTATAGTCCAAAATGGGAACGCAGATTAATCCCATTCACCCAAGTACAAAGGATGCTGAACCCGGCAAAGCTAATCTCTGCTCAAATACCACTGAAATAATTATTGGAAAATCATGACACAGTGGCATTTCCACACTCTCCAACATTTCACCGATGATCACCAGAAGAGTACGGCCGAGGAACATCAGAACATGGTCACAATGGCAAAAAGGTATGACTGGGTAAGGAAAGACAAGCTAGGAAAGGTTGCCGCTGTATACTTTTGCCTGACCCAACTGGGAAGAGTGAGATGTATTTTATGTGCAGAGAGCAAGTTTTTTGCATAGAAAATATTGCACAGAAATTAAAATTTTTGTGCAAAAAAACCCCCCACATGCATGGTGCTTTTTTTTTTTTAGAATAAATCCTGAAGTGCAAATAATCCTTGAAAATTGTGCAGTTTTTGAGGACCTTTTCACAGTAGGGCAACTCCCCCCTCCCCCCCATAAAATCATTTGTTCTCACCCATGAGAATGAGATTTAGGAAGATTTAGATCCCTAGCAAAGATCTCCGTTGGTTGATTCCAAAAAAAGGGGGGTTGAGCATTTTGAGATGATCTCAACAACCCCCATCTCACTTGCCCCCGGATAGGGGGGCAATTTCTGTTCGTCCTCCTCTAGCTGAATTGCCCAGGATCACAACGGTCACAAAGCAGAAGTGGACAAGCAGAACGCTTCCATCTGCCGCTCAAGCGGCCACCATCAGTCACACCGGAGGAAGGGGCGGCTGGGTGGGGGGTGAGAAATGGTCTCACTTCATGCCAAGCGGGGCCACTGATGAAATTTCAGTGAGGTTTCCAAAACATCGGCCACGGACCGAGTGTTTATTCAGCGAGGCAGAGGTGTGTCACTAGAGCCAACCTCCTCCTCCGCTTCCTCCGCTTCCTCCGTCCTCCTCCCTCTAGTCTGCTTTAACAAAGTCCAGAGAGCCGGAGTCCACGAGCTGCGGCCAGAAGAACGCCAAGGTTTGGTATCAGAAAGAGACGCTGGCAGCGGCAGGAGATAAGCCAGGCCAAGGATGCCATCAGACAGAGCCAGACGTTCCGGGGTTAACCGCAGTCAAGTCAATAAGTAATCCAAGAGGAAGAAGAGAATCCGGCCAAGAGCGGACAGCGGAGATGCTGTTGCTCTCAACAATCAGCTGGTATTCACGTCTGCCTTTTTCTGGCCAAGGGTGTCCGGCCAATGCTTAGACATCCCCCCCCCCCCAGCATCCTTCGGCCGTAGAGAGCTAGAGCGGGGCAGTGCTTTGAGCGTCAGGCTTCCGCTCCAGAGACCGGGGCTCGAATCCCTGCTTGGCCGGAGAGAGCCACCGGGTGACCGTGGGCAAGTCACCTTCTCTCAGCCTCAGAGGAGGGCAAAGGCAGACCTCCTCTGAGCAAGTCCTGCCACGAAAACCTTGTGATAGGGCCACCTTAGGGTCTCCATAGGTTGGAAACGACTGGAAGGCACACCACACACAATCCTTCAGCTGTGCTCTTGCCAGGACCTCTGAGGGGAAGGGTCTGGCACAGACATTTAAGCCCCCGCCTTTCTGCAGGACCGGGGGAACCTCTACTTCTCCTTTTCCTCCGATCCTAAACAGAACAGACGGAGGGAGGGGCTGGCCAGGCTTCAGGCATTTGCTGAGCCTCCTCGAGTGGCAGTTCTGTTTCTTCTTCAGAAGAAGACCTCTCAAGGGAGAAGCGTGGCCACCTCTTCCTCCCTCTCCTTTCCTACCTCACACATCCATTTGCTTTAACAAAGGCCATCCACATGTCCTATTCCAGGGTGCCTCCAGAGCCGTGTTCTCCCTTCGTGACGGTACCAAATGCGGAACGCCACCCCCGGCTCAACCGCAGGCAGCTCCCTACGTTCCCCTATAGCAGGGGTGGGCAACTGAATGAGGGTCACAGGGTAATTTCCCTCAGACTTCCTTGCCTCCTGCACGGAAAAAGCCATTTTTCCACACGAAACAACCATGTGTGAATTTTGCACAGCATAAGCTCTGAATTGCAAATCAGTTGCAAAAACTGTCTGGTTTTGAAGTATTTTCTCACAGCAGGAAGAAAACTGCTAAAATTCCTCTTTGCTTCCTTCGAGAAGAAAACCTGTGAAGAATCACATCCATAACTGGAAACGAATGCTGTAGAATCAGAGAACTGGCTAATATTCTCCAAAGTCTGAGGGTGCTGAGCCAGGGCCAAGGCAGGGATCTTGACAGAGTTAAGACTACAGTTGGACACCTATCCAGGGAGGCCATTTAGAGCCTCGGTGTTGCCAACTCTTATCTCAGGATCCATAAAATGCCCTCTCACCTCCCCCCCTCCACTTTTTTCATCCAAAAAGAGACTCTGCCTTTTTTGGTCCAAAACACACCATGATTGATGCTTGCACTCCTCTGTCAAAAAGGAGAAGAAGAAAAAAACGAGCCTGGGGGATCTTCCCTGAAATTCATTAGTCAGCTTCTCAGGTTATGTAAAAAATTCACAGCCGGAACGGCCGACCTGCAAACCATCAACCTCTTCCAGGTCTTGTCCTGCAGTCCATGTGGTCTCCGCTCCCCTTTGACAGAGGTATCTGACAGATTTTCTTGATAGATTAATCTGACAGGTAAACCATCTATCTCATAGTTAGATCCAATGTGTGTATGTGTGTGCGTCCATGTGTGTCTTCAAGTTGCCTGTTGACTTAACAGCAACCCCATGAATTTCATAGGGTGTTCTTGGGTGAGGAATATTCAGAGGTGGTTTTGCCAGTTCCTCCTTCTGAAACGAGGCCTACAGAACCTGATATTCACTGCTGTCTCCCATCCAAGGACTAACCAAGGCTGAACCTGCTTAGCTTCCAAGACCAGAGAGGATCTGGTATCTTTAATACATTTAGGCTCTGTGTGCATGTGTGCCTTCAGAGCATTTCTGACTTACGACAACCCTAAGGTAAACCTAATCATGAAGTTTACTTGGCAAGATCTGTTCAGAGGGGATTGCCCTGGCCTCCCTTTGAGGCTGAGAGAGTGCAGTTTGCCCAAGGTGTGGGTTTCCTTGGCTGAATGCTGGTCTCCAGAGTCAGAGCTCAATGCGCAAAACACAATTCCGCTCTGGCTCTCTTGTTCAAATCAGAATGGCCATATTCAGTGTAAAGTTGAGGAAGCACAGTTTCACAAGTGGTTCTGTTGCCCGTGACCAATGCTCATGCACAACTGTGCACAATTCTGAATGCACAAGGAGCACTGTCTTGAGCAACACTGCAATCCATGAGTGAGGCAGCATTACGCAACAGCCACAAAACTTGGTGAGTTTGATAACACGAGGCTCCATCTCCTCCATGTCAGCTTTCAGCCCCGACCTGCCAACCGAGCCTCCCTTTCCAACCGATAAACTTTCTCCGCACGCCCGGCGCTGCTGCGTTAAAATCCCAGCCTTCTCCCACACTGTGTTCAAAGAAAGCCTTCAGATGAGAGGAGCGGGAAAAAATGTCAGGGAAGAAAGGAGGCAATGGTGTGAAGATTCCCCTCACCGTTGAAGGAAAGGAGCCCAAACCGTTGTCAACGTCAAGGAGAATATTACTCATAAGAGATCCGGTTCGGGGTGAACGGTATAACACTCCGAAGATGGATTCCAGGAAACAAAGAGATGAGCAAGACAGGCAAGGGGGCTGCTTTCGGGAGAGAATAGCCCCCACAGAGCATAACACGCCGAAAACTCCAAAATAGCCCGCTTCAAAAAAACACAAAAAACCAGTGTTCATTCAGTGCCGCATGTGTGCCTTTCCGTGCAAAATTCTGCCGGGTGGAAAATATTACACAGGGCAAAGGGTCTGTTTTCTGCTAAGATGATACACTCATCATAAACGTGTTTTTTTTAAAAAAGGAAAAAATGAAAACACACACACACGTACAGATGGATCAAGGCCTGGCATCTGTTCTAGCTGAAGCTCTGTAACAGTGCTTTGGAAAGCTATTTTTGGATTATAGCTCCCAGAATCCCCCACCGCACAGGGCAGTATGGCCAGTGGGCGGAGGATCCTGGGAACTGTGTTGCAAAACAGGGGGGTACATCACTCTGGGCAGTTTGCATTGAGCAAAACCCTCGGCCCAGCGTTTCTTGCTCAGACCGGCAGCCTCGGCCATCCAAGGCTTCAGGAAGGATTCCGTCCCTCGCCGGCAGCAACGGCTCCAGAATCCCATTCCTAGCCCTCCCTGGACATGTCCCTGGGGAGGGGACCAGGGACCTCCTCCATAAGAAAGGAGGAAACAACCTCGTTCCAAGTAGGACTCCTGAGTGGGCTTCCATCTAAATCTGCACTGACAACTCTAATGGGCAGCTGGGCCTCTCTCGGCACACTTCCAGGCAAGATTCTTTCCCAGCCTCTCCCCGGAGCCGCTGCTGAGGAGCTCTGCCAAGAGGAATGGCCTATCCTTGGTGGCCCGTACAACCCAGCGCTGTCTACTCTGACCAGCAGCCACAGCTCTGCAGGATTTCAGGCAAGTATTTTTTTTTCTCCCAGGCATACACCTGGAGAGGCTTCCAGGGATTAAACTTGGGACATAGAAACCTGCCCTTATGTTGACCCCGAGGGATCCCTCTAGCCCGATACTGTCAACTCTGACCGGCACCGGCAGCTTGCAGCAGGATTCTTTTCCTACCCCCGCCTGGAGGGATTGGTGGGGACGGAAGCTGGGTGCTCTCGATGCAAAGCAGGCCCTCTGCCCCTCAGCTGTGGCCCATTCCCCTAAAAATGATTGAGGACTCCAGGACATACGGGAAGCAGCTATGCCAGATACAAAAAGGTTCCAGCCCCAGGGTGTCTAGTCAAGTGAGTCTCAACCAGAATGGCATCAGATGCTGGTGGACTCCACCTCTCAGAATCCCCCACCCACCATGGCCAATGGCCAGGGATTCTGGGAGCTGAAGTCCAACACCACTGTGATTCCCATGTTCTGTGGGGCAGCATGGAGCAGCTCCTAGCTTCCAACTCCACCAGGCCTCTCCAAGGTGCTGAATACTGTTCCCAAGGAGGTTCAGCACTTTGGACAGCTACTTTAAAGTTCAGGCAGAAGAGGTTCAGGACCTTGGTCAGCCCTTTGCCCTACCCAGAATTACCCCCTGGGAGACTAGAACCTTCAGGAAATTTCAGATCAAAACCCAGAGCGGACACTGCCCCACTGGCACGTTACCCTGCAGCTGCCACTGCTAACAGAGAAAGCTAGGAAACGGGGGGCCATCCCATGGAGTATTTCCTCTTTGGCTAGCCACTGTACACACTCCGGAAGGGATATGGGCCAGGCGGGATGTCCTCTATCTGTGCTCAGGACGGCTGGAACTCCGGACAAGTGGGGATTTTCCAACAGCGTCCCGCTGCCAGAGCCAAGTCGCTTGGGCTAAATGGCCTTGTCTCAATGAGTGATCTGTGCTTAATGGGGCAGCAGGATCAGAATAATGGAACTATGAGTGATGAAAGCAGCGTGGTGAGGGGGGGCAGAGAGGAACAAAGGAGGTGAAGGAGAGGAAAAAGAGAGAAAGCGGTGGCCTGCCGCTGCCAGCTGGCTTGGGAATCCTGCAGCCGCAGCACGGCCTTTGGGAGAATTAAGCTGGGAAATGGAATTGCAAAGCAGCAGCAGGTAGGGGGGTGGGAGTTGCTATTATTATTGTTGTTGTTGTTGTTGTTGTTATTAATTTGCATCCAACCTTCCTCCCAATCATGAAACTCCAGGCAGCTGACCATATATTTAAAAACAATAGTATTTTAAAAAGTAGTGGTTTGAATACTGGAACTGAATATTGGAATGTAGACCATGGCGATTCAATTCCCCGCTCGGCCACAGAAACCCAATGGGTGACCTTGAGCATGTCACACACTCTCAGCCCGCAGAAAACCCCATGATAGGTTTGCCTTAGGGTCGCATCCCCACAGCAGCTGGAGGGGTCCCGGTTGCCTATCCAGAGCTTGGAGAAATTACTTTTACAGCCCACAAATTGTACTTTGGGAGGCTACAGCTGCGAAGGGATACAACCTGTAGTTCCCAAAAGGAACTCTGGGGGATGTTGCAGCCAGGATGAGGAGCCAGCCCGCCCCGTTGCAAAAAGGAACTTCTGTCAAATAAAGAAAGAGGCATACGTGCGCCGCGTATGGTACTTTTCCAGCTCTGTGGTGGTGTCACTTTCAAATGACTCAGCCGGTAAGCAAACAGAGCAGAGAACACAGACAGAGCCCATGGCCGTATCCACGGGGCCTTCAAGGAACCAGTTTGACAAAAGGAAAAGCGACGAGGCAGGCTCCGAGCCCGCCTCTAGCATCCTTCATTCACACACCTGGGTCGCGGAAAGGGAGAAAGAGACCGCAGATATATCCTCTCCCCGGAGGATGGAGTCAGAACTAGCTGTGCTGAACGGCACAACACAACTCTCTGCCACAATTCTGCCTTGGGTGGTGCAGAACTCCAAAGGTGAAGCGCGAACAAAAACAATACGCACTCGGCGCTTCTCTCTTCCAAGAGAAAAGGACAGAGTGGTGGCCACTAATGCTCTCAAGTTAAAAAAAAAATTATTTGCAGCAATGCATTCTGCATTGGGCAGCTTTGCAAACAGGCGGCCTCTCCCGGTTCCAAGCGCCTGCACGCACAGTAATTTGATACTAATCGCCGTTTAGCTCCGCAGCCCGCTCTTCGCTCTTTCGGACCGTCGGCGTGCGAAGAGCAGCTGTTCCTGCCTCCCTCGACGACGCCGTCCTCGCGGCTGGGTCACACCAGGGGCAGACGGTGCCCTTATCCGATTTCCCCGGGGATATTTTTAGCATGCAGATAAGACTCAAATAGAAGGGGGAGAAGCTGAGATATTAAAAAGCAGTGGCAAGGGGGGGGTGGCAAGGGAGGGGGGAGGAATCTCAGAGTTCAGCTCCTGGGAAGACAGAGCATTAAGATAGCTCTGATGACGTCTGGGGCATGTTATGACACGAATTACATCCTCAAGAAATGAAGAAAAGGCCATTCGCGGTGACTCCCCAGATTAATTAAAATGTCCCTTTAAAAATTCTGATCTAAGCTGTCTCCTTTTGCTTGGCCGGTCAAACGGAACAGGGATTCCTAATGCATATTACAGCCCTGACTTTTTTAAAAAAAAATAATAACGAAAACGGGCTCTGTTTGAAGGACAGCGTCTCCCTATATAATCCCCTGCCCAAGTTCTGAGATCCTCAAGAGAGGGCCTTCTCCCGTCCCACCACCTTTTCAGGGGGCTTTGTGGGAAACACAGGAGAGGGCCCTCTTGGTTTCAATAAACTGTAAGCTGCTTGGAGCCCCACTATGGGAGGTGAAAGTGGGATACAAATCATTAATAACAACACTAACGACGATGGCAATAATAGGGTCTTGGATTCACAGCGCAATTGTGGCATGCTGTAATGCTCTGAGCAGTGACTATGGCCATTTCCGCACTACACTCTTATAGCGCGATGATTCCACTTTCAACATCCTACGGAATCCTGGGGTTTGCAGTTCCGGGAGGGGCCAACCGGCCCCTCCCGGAACTGCAAACCCCAGGATTCCGTAGGATGTTGAAAGTGGAATCATCGCGCTATAAGAGTCTAGTGTGGAAATGGCCTACGACTCTGGTGACCAGAATTCAAATCCTTGCATGACCGGGAAGACCCCTGGGTGACCTGGGTCAAGTCACACTCTCTCAGCCTCAGAGGAAGGCCAAGGTGGCAAACTGACCAAACCCTGCTAAGAAAACACCCACGATGAGGCCACCTTAGGGTCACCATAATTTGGAAATGACTCAAAGGGTCACAACAACCTCTTGGATTGAGCCAAGGCTTTCTTCCAGATGGAACATCCTGGAAAGACAGGAGGTCAGACAGCAAGGTATCATCCTGGCCTTCTGCACCCTCATGTCCTGGAATAACCCAACCATATTCTCCAATAAATAACATAGGGGAGGTGCATCCTTTGCCTCATGGGGTGCAAAGGTTCAGGCTGCCTTTAAAGTTCACACTAAAAGCCAGCACAGATTAATCACGGATGCCACCGGCTGCTGCAGATGACATCCAAAAGGTTTCACCTGTGGCATGACACCTCCCCCAGATGTTCACACACGCAAGAGACGCAGAGCTAGGAGAAGTTACTTTTCAGGAACTACCGTTTCCAGAAATCCCACCCCCCGGCCAGCAGAGCCCCCAGCCTCTTTTCCAACCTCTGAATGCATCGCTAGACATCCCTATCGTCCTCAAGCATCAGACAGCTCTGCATGAACCCAAGTTTTCCCTTCCAGATGTGGAGACGCTGTCAGCCCCGCTTTATTTTAGTGTCTCCTGCAGGGGAGAAAGATTTCTTGGTGCTTTTTGCTGAGCTCCTTGGTGCTCCAAGAGGTTTACAAAGAAACGACAATGGCAGAAGGGACGTGATTTATTGCATTTCAGCACAGTGGCTAATGTCGATTAATGAACACTCTATTAACAATCATTTAACAACTGTGACTCATCTCTTTTTCTCTCCCTTTGCTCTTGCTGTCTTTCCCCCTTCCCTAATTTATCCTTTGCTTATTATTTTGGAATTGCGGAAAGGGAGGCACATAAGGGAGAGATCCCGTCTGACAACAGGGAAAGAAAGACAGAGAGACAGAATTACGGAATCACTGAGTTGGATGGGTCCCCCATTGCCAGCTACACCAACCTCTGTGGGGCCCCACCGCTAAAGCACCCCGAGTGGAAGCCATTCAACCTCTCTTTGGAAACAGACAATCAAAGAGCATCCACCACATCGCCAACAAATCTCTTCTACAGTCAATTAGCTCTGACTTCCAGGAACATCTTAGAATCATAGAACCATAGAACTGGAAGAGACTTCTTAATGCTTAGTCAAAATCTTTTTTTTTAATTTATTTTCAATTTGAACCCATTGGTTAGAATGTTATCTTCTGGAGCAGCAGCAGAAAAGCATTCTCTCCATCTTTCACCTGATAAACCCTTCTCAAATTAAAAGGCGGCCACATCATATCCTGTCCTCCAATCGCCCCAATTGGCTGGGACACTTCCAATTAATTCTCTGTCATCCCACCTTTTCAGCTGCTGTTAAGATAGTCCTACCTTCTCTCTTCTCCTCCCAATTCCCCCCCCCCCATTCTCAATCAACTTCCATTTCTGCAAAATGCATTCAAAATGCAAAAGCAGTTTGCATTCAGTTGACTCAGCAGAAAGGAGAGGAGAGGAATGGGTAGAATCTTCCCCTTCCCAGAAAGCTTGGGCAAAAGTAAACCGCTGCACCCTCCCCACTTGCATTTTCTTCCTCACCAACAATTTTGCCCATCTTGACCACGCTCTGATGTTGCTCAGCCGCAAATCTCCCAGTTTTTATCTCTGAAATGTTGGAGAGCATACTAAGCCATAAATAGCCTGGAGCAATTGTATTAAGTGAACCATGGATGATCTGGCCTTCACATCTCTAACCACAAGTGCCCAAGGTCTGGGCCTCAGCCTAATTATGAACAGGCTTTCTCCCCCCAAATGGGATTTCCTTCCCCAGAGAGAGGCATCAGGTCTCCAATTTGCTCTCTATTAAGCTTCTGTTGCTTATTTCCTGATGCAAAGGGGCAAAGGATCAAGCATCGCCTTGTACCAAGGAGAGACCCTTTTATTTTCTGACATCAGCACCCATCATCACTCTCCCTATGGTTATGTGGAGGAGGAAAGTCCCATCTTCCAGTTCAGTCGGCTTTCTCTTTGCGTGAGAGAGACCCTCAGTGCTGGGATCAGCTGGTGCATTTCTGGCAGGCTCTCCTGCCTGCGTATATTTATTTATTTACTGGGAACGAGGGAACCAGGGAGAATATCGATCAGGGACTGAATGAAGCAATACGTGGATTGCGTGACCTGATTTCGGCACACATACCCGTGACCCAAACTGGCAGCTGTCCCGGTGTGTAAACGAGCAGGAACAGCTCCACTGGTTAATTAGGGTCCCTCGGGGTGACGACCCCAGCTTGCTAATCCCGGAAGGGCTGTTCATTAACATTATTCCGCTACGGCATGTGTCCTACAAACAGGAAAGGCAAACGTGCCCCTCAACTCACATTCCAGCCCATGCGGCATGGTGCAAAGAGGGGTTCTCCTCCTCGCTTACCACGGAAAAGGGAATGGTTTGGATGAGGTTCCTAGGAAAGAGCAAGTGAGCTTATGTTCTCCATCCTCTCCTCCCAAGCAAGAGAGAATCAAGGGAGACAGGAGGTGAAATGGTTAAAGATTTTTAACACCCTGGTTCAATTGTAAATCAAAATGGAGAGTGTGATCAAGAAATCAGAAGAAGGCTAAGACTTGGAAGGGCAGGAACTGGACAAAATCCTGAAGTGTAAAGATATGTCATTGAAGATGAAAGCTAGAATCATCCAATTTCAGTTTCTACGCCTGGTTGTGAAAGTTGCACAATGAAGACAGGAAGAGAATCAACTCATCGGAGATGCAGCACTGGAGAAGCGCTCTACGGATAACATGGACTGCCAAAAAGATGAATGAATGGGTCCCAGAGCAAATCAAGCCCGAGCATAACCGTAGCAGCCAAGATGACCAAACTGAGGCTGTCGTACTTTGGCCATATCAGGGGAAGGCAGGGCTCGTTAGAAAATGCTTGGTAAGGTAGGAGGCAGTAGGAACAAAGGAAGACCCCATTACAGGCGGATGGACCCGATCAAGGAAGCTATGGAGCCCTCCCATGTCCTTCAGATGGGTTCAGGTTCTTAGATGTCATTGCTATTGCTTTGTTCCATCAAGTCGATTTTGGCTTATGGCCACCCTCTGAATCAGAGGCCTCCAAGGGCCCTAATCATCCAAAGCCCTGCTGAGGTCTTGCAATTCATGATGGCAACCACGGCTTCCTTGGTCAAGCTTATCCACCTGTACAGGGGCCTTTCTCTTCTCCTACAGCCTTCCACCTTTGTTGGTGTTATTTGTGGTCAAGTTGACTTTGACTTAGGGTGTCCCTGAGAGACCTTGAAGATCCCCAGCCATCATCTGCCCTGCTCAGGTCTTGCAAAATCTGGATAGAAGTTGTGGCTTCCTTGACCGAGACTCTCCATCAGTAACACAGCCTTCTTCTTTTCCTACTGCCTTCCTCCTTCTCAGCTCTGTCGTCATTCCCGGTGAGTCGTGCCTTCTCATGACTTAACCAAATGAAAATAGCCTCAGTTTTTTGGCTTCTGGGAGAAAGTCCAGGCTTGATCTGCTCTTGTAACCAGTCACTGGTTTCTGGTTAGCACCACATTTCAAAGGAGCAGATTTTATTTTCCTGTCCTCGTGGTCCATACATAGATTCCAAAAATAACCTCACTAGCTATTTTTTTAAAAACCCAGATTACAACCAAGACCAGATTTAGCACCCTTTGGTGCCACCAGCCATCAGCCCCCTGGGCTAATGCTCCAGTCCACTGTGTGTGTGTGGTTGTGTTTTCCCACAGGAGACAACCCCTTTCCCAATTGTCTCAAAGCCTCTTTTGCTCATGCTTTTATACTGAGATCTCTCCCTGAGTCTTTCCACTGAACTGAATGTCACGGAAGCAGCCCAGTTTCAAACGCTTCTCTCCCGATGCGCCTTCTCATCCTCACTGCAACTTTTTCCTCCTACTTCAGTTCCCAGAGCTAACAAAAGCCTCGGCAAGAACAAACTGTTCTATTTATGCTGTCTTCTGAGTCCTTTCCCACCCTCCCCAATTCCTGGGGGTGGTGGGGGCAGGAGATGAGTTACAACCCCCCCCCCCAACCATGCTTCTTTTTCTCCTCCTCTTTCTAGAGATGAAATGCCATTTTGGAAATTTTTTAAAAAAGCATGACGCACCGGCAGAAGCGAAAGAGCTACACGGGTGTTCCAAAACCTCAGCCAGAAACCTGGAAGTGGAAGGGCTAGGAAAACGCTTTGCTCTTTTAGCCAAGAGAGAGCAGAAAGACAGCGGGCTAGTGGAACAAGCTTGCAAAGTTGCCAAAGGAAAGGAAAATATGCAAGCCAGAACAGCACAGGGGGTAAGAGAAGAGGACCAAGGTTTGCATTCAACTTGTGTGTGTACATTCATACATACGTACATATGTTCATTTTTATCTAGATGCAAATTGGGAAATCATTGCTATCATTGCACACAATCCTTCTCCCCGTATTTGCATTAAACTCGTGGACATATGCTCATTGTTAGGAGCAGATGTCAACCGAGAAATAATCAGTATTGTTTCAACAGAAATGAAAACAGTACATCTCTCTGTATTTGGGGAGGGGGGGAATGGTAACGAAGTGAGGTCTCCAGCTGTTCATCCCAGCTCCTATCCAAAATGTGAGCTGGGGGGGCCACTCGACAGCCTCACCCTATGGAATCATTGAGAGGGAAGGGTCCCCCAAGGACCATCTAGTCCAACCCCTGCCAGTGGAGCACTCCACAGCTCAAGGGTCCCTGGGATGTGGGCACCCAACCGCTGCTTAAAAGCCTCCAGTGAAGGAGAGACCAACTCGCGGAACTTCCCAAGAGCAAGGATTCCCTGCCTGTAGACACTAAGACTACAACTTCCAGAATCCCCGCCCCTTGATGGTGCTGGCTGAGACTTTTTTACTAGGGCTGCTAAACCACAAAAGCCACTTGCCTCCCTCCTCCCTCCCTCCCTTTCCTGCTGTGACTGGAGAGGTGTCATGCTCCGGAGCTGGCATGTTTCAAGGTAGCTCTCTGGGGTAACCTAAGGACATCCGCACCATTCACTATTTATAACATGCCTCATACGTGCTTCTGTACGGAAAAGAGAAACATCGCGTCCCTGCTGTGGGCTCACAGGCTAACAGAAGAACATGAGATCCACAGAGAGGGGAGCCAAAGAGAAAGGAGGAAACACTGAGCTAGGCTAGGAGGGAAGAGAGGGAGGGAGGGAAGGAAGGAGGGAGGTTACAGGCTGGTGTGGCTGGAAACTCTCATGCCAGGGGGGTGGTGAATTCACTCCAGGATTTAATGGAGGCTTTAAAGGGGCTCTCCAAGGTGCTGAACCCCGATCCTAAATCAGTTCAGCACTTTGGATAGCTCCTTTGAAGCCAGCCGAAACCTGGAATGGATTCACGGCCCCACTGACATGGGAGTGATCAGAAGCCATTGATTCCCCCAATGCTTGGGAAAGCTCCTTCTTTGGATTACAGCTCCAACATTCCTCCAGCAGAGCACCCCCACCTTGAGATGCAAAGCAGGTGTGCCTTTTGCCTCTCATGCACCAAGTTCCAACACAAGGGCTGTGTAGCCACAACCATCAAGGCACTACATTGCCTGTACACGAAATCGCACACTTGTACATCCAGTGGCCCAACTCCCATTGCACTGACACAGACTCCCATTTTATCACAATCAAAAGCTCCTCCATTGCTCTGGTCATAGTGCACCCAGGGACACACTTACTGCAACTTTTTCTGGGATGCTCATGTGGTTGCATGACCATAATCAGGCTATGTGCAAAATCTTAAAAGTGCAACTACTGGTGTAAAGACAACACCAGTGTATTTCACCAGCGGCCTAAATACCCTAAAGGTGCCAGATCCTGTTTGATCTTGGAAGCTAAGCAGGGTCAGCTCTGGTTAGTACTTGGATGGGAGACAGCCAAAGGATACCAGATGCTGTAGGCTCTGTTTCAGAGGAAGGAACAGGCAAAACCACCTCTGAAGATTCCTTGGCCAGGAAAACTCTTGGAGTATGACTCCGGGAGGCCAGGTCTCATATCCCCACTCAGGCACAGAAACCCACAGAGTGACTTTGGCAACTTGCACTCTCTCAGCCTCAGAGGGAGGCAAAGACAAATGCCTTCAGGGAAAATCTTCCCAAGAAAACTCCATGATAGGTCTGCCTTAGGGCCACCATAAATTGGAAATGACTTGGTGGCACGCGACAGTAACTGAATACAATATAACATCTTCATGCCCCTGGAGTGCTGTTAACATTTGGCCGTGGTGCTGGTAAGGATTGTAGAACCCATCTGGCTGGAAACCAGAACTGTGCTCATGACAGGTGGTGTGTTCAAGATAGCCCCACGTGGGTCACTGAAACACCAGCCACCCAGCCAGCAAAAGTTGACGCAGCGCAGGGTTGCTGGCCTAGCCGGGTCCTGCACACGGGCACGCGGTCCTGCCGGGGCCGGGCAGCCCACGCTTAGCAGAAGCAGCGAAAGAAACCCACGCCTCGCTCGGCTCAGCGTCCCAAACTGAACCGACAGGCAATGTTTTTGGAAACCCGGGGTCTTTAGAGGTTTCTGCTTGATAATCCGTTCTCTCACTCACTCTCTCTCCCAATCTCTCTCCCTCACACACACGCGCACAGAGCCGAAAAGAAAAAAAAATAGTAACCCAGATTCCAAGCTGTAAATTCTTGGAAAATAACGTCTCCGGAAGACCGAGACAGAAGAGACAGTATTTGTAGGAGCATCAGCCGTTGTGAAAAATCCCTCCAAACAATATTAAAAGATGGAGTGAGGGGGAGATCTTGCAGCTACGTAAGGGCACTTTAACCCTTTGGCCTAAACCAAGGGTGGGAATACAGCAGACCACCAGGTCTTGTTAGACTGCAACGCCCATCAGCCCTTAGGAGTGACCACCACTTTGAGCAGCACTGGCCGACAGCCTCTGGTGGTCCCTGGTGGTCTCCCATCGCCCTGACCCGGCTCGGCTTCCACGACGAGAGAGAGGCCGCTGCCTTCCGGGTGGGAACCATCCAGGGTGCTGAATTTAGCTCCTTTTTTAAAAATACTATTTTCACTGCCTGCAGTGGCACAGTAGAGATAAAATATGGGGGAGAAACCGGGTTGTCCATCCATCCCTCCACCCATCCACTGTTTGATTTAGTGTGTATTTTTAGTGTGTATGTATATTCGTACATATATACACGCCGGCAAGCCAACATAGTATAATGACTTGGGTGCTACACTATGGCTCTGGAGACCAGGTTTTGACTCCCCACTCAGCCACAGAAATCCTCTGGGTAACCTTGGGCACATCACACACTCTCAGCCCAAGAAAACCATGTGGTAGGTTCACCTTAGGGTTGCTATAAGTCAGAAATGACCGAAGGCACACAACAAAAACAGTGAGTAAAGAAATCATCAGTGATAATCATCACCATGTCTGCAACCTATTTATCTATATTTTTCTTCTTATCCGGACCTTTATCTAAGGATCTGAGAGAAGGATACAATAGAATCAAGCCTCTCACAGGGTTTTCTTGGCACGATTCGCTGAGAGGGGGGTTGCCTCCGCCTTCCTCTGACGCTGGGAGGGTGTGACTCGCCCAGGGTCGCCCGCTGGGATTCCACGGCCGAGTGGGGATCCAAACCCCGGCCTCCTGGGTCATAGACCAAAGCTCGAACCGCTCCTCCGCACCGGCTCTCCCCGGCTAAAGCGGCCCCGTTCGATCCACGGGATCTCCCTGGGTGCCAGCCTTCTCCAGCTGGGACCGGCCCTTTTCTCCCACGACGGGGCAGAGGACGGGAGCAGGGAGCGAGTCCGAGAGGGAACGGCCGGCCCGAGGCCACCTCGCGGCAAGATTTGAACAGGGGACGCGCGCACTCGCGGCCTGGCGTGTTCTCCACGACCAGCGTCCGGGGGAGTTGAGGCAGCCTCGCTTAACGGGTGGCCAGAAAAGGGGGGGCGCTGCCAGAGCCTGGGGCGAGAGGGGAGGGGCGCCGAGTTCAAAAGAACAAGGAGGATTAGAAAGCCAAGTTGCAGAACGATGACGCGGAGAGGAGGCGGAGGGCAGCGAATGTTCAGTTCTCTGTCTCGGGGAAGCGTTTTTGCCTTTGTCTGTCTATTCTAAGCCCATCACTCTCCCACACAGGAGGAGTGGGCGGAAGTGTGACAGAGACATGTGCATTTACCAGGGAGACTCTGCGATGGAACCTGATGGGGATCTTTTTCTTTTAAAGGGAGACGATCGTGCGCCAGGAAGGTTCGCTTAAAAGTGATTCCCGTCCCCCCTCCCAAAGCTGTAGCGGCCCAGACGGAGGAATCGGTCTCCGGCAGACGGGAGCGTGACCGAGGCCGCGTTCGGGCCGCTCGGCCGTCGCTGTGGACACCCAACGCTGGGTAGGGTGGGGAAAGAGCCTGAAAATGCCTAGCATCGCATAGAAAGGGATGTGCCGGTTCAAAATTAACGCATATAATAACAACAATAACAATAATAACCAGCAATACTTTTTTCTTACTCACCGTTCCCCATAGATCAAGGCTGGGAACAAAAACAGGTTAACACATAACATATAACATCAGTTAAAACCAGAACATCCTTTGCACGTAACTCCCTTGCTGAAAGAGCATCACTGGCCGCCAGTCCATTGCCGTACTTAGAACTGCAGAATCCTAGAGCCGGAAGAGACCCCAAGGGCCGGTCCGGCCCAGCCCCCTTCTGCCACGCAGGGAGACACCGTCAAAGCATTCCTGGGGGACGGCCTCCCAGTCTCTCTTTAAAAATCTCCAAAGAAAACTCCACCACGCTCCACTGAAGCAGCAGCGCATTCCACTGTCATGCTGCTCTTACGATCAGGAAGTTCTTCCTAAGATTTAGGTGGAATCTCTTTCCCCGAAGCTTGAAGCTATCGCTCCACGTCCTAGTCTCTAGAGCAGTAGGAAACATGCTGACTCCATCTTCCCTGCGACATACCTTTAAACATTTCAACATGCCTGTCGTGGCACCTCTTAACGTTCTTTTCTCCAGGCTAAACAGACTCACCACCCTAAGCCACTCCTCATAGGGCTTCATTGTTTCCCAGCCTCTTACCATTTTTAACTTTTACTACGCAAATCAAAGTGCCGGTCTTGACCTTTAAAGCCCTAGACGGCTCGGGTCCGGGTTGTCTGAAAGCCCACACCTCCCCATGTAAGCCTGTCCAAACCTTAGAATCGTCGCTGCAGAGCTTTCCCTCCATCCCACCACCCTCCCAGGCTCGGCTGGCGAGGGCGCGGGAGACAGGGCCTTCTCGGGGGCTGCCCCTTGGCTACGAAGCCCCCTCCCAAGGGAGGCTCGATCGGCCCTTTCTCTGCGGTCTTTTCACCAGCAGGCAAAGACCCCCGCTTTTAAGCAGGCCTTCAGCCTTAACCAAACAGTGCACAGTGATGGGCAATTGAGCGTCCTGCTTTTATTTATTTACTTATTTGTTTACTCCTTCCTTCAATCCGGATGCTACACTCTTAATTACTTCCACACAGAAACAAGTACAGCAATTAAAAACTTCCTGCTAACGACTTCTCCATTTGAAAATGAGAATAAGGGTGCGTCAAATAAAGGCCTCGTGTTGCTCACGTAATGCGCAGCAAGGTTAGAAACAGTCAAAACTTGGGGGGGGGGGAATTGGAGAATTTATCAATTAAAAACCAATTAAACAGGATATGGGCTATAGCCCTATCCCGCACTACACTCTTATAGCGCGATTATTCCACTTTCAACATCCTATGGAATCCTGGGGTTTGCAGTTTCCGGCCCCTCCCGAAACTGAAACCCCAGGATTCCATAGGATGTTGAAAGTGGAATAATCGCGCTATAATAGTGCGGAAATGGGCAGACAAATTAACCTATGAATTAAGATGAGCAAAAGGAGAGCCACCGTAAGTCAGAGATGCCTTGAAGGCACGCAGCAGCAGCAACCACCCCTGGCACATAAAACCGGGACTGGAAAAGACAGTTTTCTTGATCCCAACATGGGTCTGCTGGGCCTGATTCTCTCAGAACCTCCCCAAGCAGGTCGTTGGCTCTGCCTCATCCTCTCTCTGCCTGGAAACAGTCCTCTGAAAGAACCCGACGGCCCTCCATCTCACTTGCTCTCTTCCATGATTCAGACCTGCCAGATGCTGCCCGCCAACAGATTTGGCTCTGCCAAGCCTGCCTCTCCATCCGGGCTCCACGACAGAAGCGCAGGCATCATCGTTTCCCATTCTCTGCTCTCCAAGTTTTACTGCCGACATTCAGACCCATCCCCTGCTTCTTATCTCCTTGGAACATTCGCTTCCTCTCGGGATCTCCCTTGATTTGCATGTGGGTTTTTTTTTTTAAATAAATTGTTTGCAAATATGGCAGCTGCCTCCATCCATTCCCATCAGCAAGACAATTCAGGGATGTCACCGTCGGTTTTGGATTGTAAAGAACTGCACTGGCACTTCTGAAGTCAGCCAGCCTTCCGAAATAGCTTCTATTTGGCTTTTTTTGCAGGATTCATCGCAACCTCCGGCTTCTGGTTTCAGCCAAGGGACCCCCGCTGGTCAGCTAGAGACAGAAGAGCTGCACAGACAGATCTTCGGTCGACCTGCGGCAGCCCTGACAATCCCACGGGCAGCGGATCTCCAAAGTTTCAAATCAGAAACTTTTCCAGACTGAACCTGAGACCATCTGTAGGCAAATACACACCCTCCAACTGTCCCAATTTGGGACAGGGACAGTCCCGACTAATCCTCTGCCACCCCACTTTCTCAGCTGCTTTTAAAATGTCCTAGTTTCTCTCTCTTCCTCCCACTTTCCTCCCTTTCCTCAGCTTATTTCAAATGCTACAGCTGAAATCAATCACGTTAGTTGAGTGCAAACCACTCTTGCACTTCAAACCCAGTTTGCAGCACTGGAAGCAAGCTGAAGACAAAGCGGGGAAAGGCAGGAGGAAGAGAGAGAAACTAGGACATTTTCACAGCAGGTGGAAAAGCTGGACAACAAAGGATTCATCAGGATTGTCCTGACATACCAGGACAGCTGGAGAATATGGCATTTCAGCCAACTTTGGGTAATTCTGTTTCTTCTGCTGGAGACACTACTTCCCAGTCTTTGTGTTTTGATCTTGTTTTCTCCTCTTTGAAAAACTGGGGAGCCTTTTTTCTTCGTTTTGATTACCTGCCTTTTTCCCAGAGGCCTTTGTATCTTGGAAGCACCTGAACGAATCAGAAGACGTGTTCAACACGGTGACCCTGCCATGCAGAGAATCTGGCGCTTTATACTACAAGAGTTAGCAGACTGTTGTGTTTGGAAGGACTTCATTAACTCCACTTCCTTAGCTGTTGAGCTCCAATATACACTTTATTCCCTGCATCTCAAGAGGCACCGGAGCGGAAGGCGGAGGAGAAACTTCTACAGAGAGGCCGTGCAGAAACTGCACACTTCAAAAACCTGCCAGGGGACTCATCTGAATGACCTGGGCCCTCCCACAAACCAGAAATCTCCAGGTATACCTCAGTTAATGAAGTCGATGTTTTCCTGGGCTTTACTCATTTAACTTTGGAACCAGAGACAGAAATGATGCAGAAAGAAGAGAGATAGGTTCCCTACACCTTCAAAAAGAAAAGCAGTTCAACATGTTTCAGTCCATTTTTCATGTACTTGAAATAAAACAACCAGGGCCATTTCCGCACTAGCCTGTTAAAGCGCTATAACAGGCTAGTACGGAAATGGCCCGGGTCAAAGGAGCCTTGCACAGGGAAACAAAAACATGCTGTATGTTCTACAGACCACCTGAAAGCGGCATCCCAGGATCGTTTCCTTCTTCTTCCAACAGCCTCCACTTTCGTTACGGCTTCAGTTGGGTGGCCAGGCTTACCTATCTATGCTTTTTCAACATGGACAGCTGCTGATGCACAGTAACTGGCTCTCCCCTTTTCCCTCCGCTTTGCTATCTGCACGTGCTCAGTAAGGGATTCTGGAAGCGCCGCTGTCTACCTTGCCCGGTGTACGTAAGCACACGCGGCGGCAGTAGGGTCACCGAGAGTAGAATCCCTTTCTTTCCCAACTCAAACTTTTCTGCATTGATTACCGCAGACACACTGCTTGCAACCCAACACTAAAAGTCTTTCTCCAGCCCTCCTTCACCATCCTCCCAATACCAGTGCTGCAAAAAAACTTCCAGCTAGACAGAGGACACAAAAAGGGGTTTGGTTTCTTGAAACAGACTTTGTAAAAAGAACCTTCTTCGTCAGAGGGGCTTTGTTAACCGAGGTATGACTCTGTCGCATTCTCTCCCAGCCAAATCTCTTTCCAAAGCATCTGTAACCCTTGGTGCCTTCTTAATTAAGACACGATGACCCCAAAAAATGTACGTTCACGGGAATAACCGTGGCAAGCGCTCAACCTCATGCCATGTTACATAAGCATCTCATTACCGGCCTTTTTTACCCATGGGCGCATTTACCTTTAATCAAAAACTAACTAATTGCCTCTCAGAGTGCTTCTCTGCAGCTAAAATGGGCGGAGGGGGGAATCATTTTAATTAAGAGATCAGGGCAGAGAGAGAGACCTCGACAATCGTTCGGGGCAGCCGGAGGTAACTTTGCGGCCTGTGCTCGGCAACTTTTTCACAAACGGATTTTGCTGCTGTTTGGCGGCTTGGCTGCCCAGATCTGCCTGGGAGAGAATGCCAGCAAAAGTCTGAACCAGACGAGGAACAAGGGATTGCAGCAGAAACCAAGGCCAGTGAGTAACTTCCATACCAGCGGGGCAGTGCAACCATGGTAGGTTTTAGTTTGAACTACCAAAGGTGCTCATCTCCCCTCCTCCCTGGCAAAAAGTAGGTTCAGCGTCTTGGAAAGTTCTTTCAAAGTTCAGAGTAAAAGCCAGAGTGAATTCATAGAATCCTAGAGCTGGAAGATACCGCAAGGCCCATCCAGTCCAACCCCCTTCTGCCGTGCAGGAAGAAACAATCCAATCGCTCCCAATAGCCCTCCAGCCTCTCTTTAAAAACCTAAAGGAGGGGACTCCACCACATTCCATTCGGGCAGCAGCAGATTCCACGGTCGAATTGCTCTTACAAGTTCAGAGGAGTTCTTCCTAGGTTTAGGTGGAATCTCTTTTCCTATAGTCTGAGTCCATTGCTCTATTTCCTAGTCTCTGGAGCAGCAGAAAACCAACTTACCCCATCCTCTATATGACATCCCTTCAAATATTTAAACATGGCAGTCACGTCACCTCTGAATCTTCTCTTCTCCAAGCTAAACATCCCCATCCGGCCCCTCCCGAAACTGCAAACCTCAGGATTCCACAGGATGCCGCAAGCGGAATAATAGCGCTATAAGAGTGTAGTGCGGAAATGGCCCTAACGAGTGATTCAGTAGAAACCAAGAGCAGAATGAAAACAGCTTAAAAATATTTAAAAATACAGCAGGAAACAGGACAGGAGTGAAGCATCTCCCACAAACAGGCCCTTTTGTAACAACCAGCGAGTGAAAAAAGTGGTAGAAAGAGTACAGGAGAGGAGGCAGCTCAACTAACTACCTGTGAAAACCGTTTTTTTAAGGAAAAAAAAAGGCTGTTGACTGTGCACAAGCCTTCCAACTGTCCTGATTTGGAAAAGTGCAAAATGGAGCTGGGGATGATGTTTAGCCTGGAGAAGAGCAGGTTCTGAGGTGACATGACAGCCATGTTTAAATATTTGAAAGGATGTCATACGGAGGACGAAGCAAGCTTGTTTTCTGCTGCTCCAGAGACTAGGCTTGAACGGTTTCAAACTCCAGGAAAAGAGATCCTACCTAAACATTAGGAAGAACTTCTGGACAATAAAAGCAGTCCCACAGTGGAATCTGCTGCTGCCTCCGCGGAGTGCGGTGGCGTCTCCTCCTTTCCTGGAGGTTTCTAAACAGAGGCTGGGTGGCTGCCTGCCTGCCAGGAGTGTTTGCATGGTGCCTCCCTGCAGGGCAAAACACAGAGCGGGCCTGGATGGCCCATGGGGTCCCTTCCAGCTCTGGGATTATGGTGTGGACTCCATTAACTCAGCAGGAGGGAGACGAGAGGAGAATCTCGCCCTTCCCGGGAGGCTCAGGCAAAAGCAAACAGCTTGTGGCACCACAAGGAACCGTCCCTAGCTCTCGCGTTTTGGCCCGGAAACTTGAGGGCGCAGGACGGTCCCGAACTGGGCTTGGGGAGGGTCTGCAACTCCCAAAATCCTGGGAGGCTGGTAGCGGCGCTCTGAACCAGTGAAAGAACGTCAGCCAAAGCAGCAAACAAATCTCTCCGGCTGCAGCTTGGCGGGAGGTCTCCAAGGCCGTATTCGCTGCTAGTTTTGGGAGAACTTTTACAGACTGGCACTGTTTGTTTACGGGTAAACAAACAAAGAAAAATACCAATAAAATCTACAGTACTTTTATCTCCCGGGGCATGTCTTTCCCGCCTTCCCTCTCCCTCCCTCAACCAGCCCAATTTACCCAAAGAGAAGAACACAACACGGCAACGTGTTTTCAGCCTTGGAAGCAGCCGCTGTGCTGTAACCCACCTGTGGTTTACAATAACAGGGCAAGGAGAAGCCGGATCATGGAATTAACAAAGGCCTCCCCGATGTGTTGTGGGTTTTTTTTTTCCCAGTGGATATAAAAGGCCCCTACGATGCCATCCTGGGAAAAGTGGCAGGGAGGTACAGAGGGTGGGCGGAGAGGCGTTTCCCCAAAAATAGACTCTGAAAACATGACCTAAATATTTGCAGCTCTACAAACGGGGTGGTTTTGGAGTTGAGATGCAAGGTCCAGGAAATACTCCACGTGTAAGAGATGTGGGCATTTGGTGGGTTGTTTCAAAGCATAAGGAACCCCCATCTCCTGGAGTTCCAGTTCAACATTCAAACTGCCACCCCCAAGTGAGTCCATTTCCGCACTAGAGTGTTATAGCGCTATTATTCCACTTTCAACCTCCTGTGGAATCCTGGGGTTTGCAGTTTAGGGAGGGGCCTTTGAGGAGAAGAAAAATTGGAGGCCTTTGAGCCCCTCCCTGAACTGCAAACCCCAGGATTCCATAGGAGGTTGAAAGTGGAATAATAGCGCTATAACACTCTAGTGCGGAAATGACCTGACTCTCTTTACATTGCTTCTCCCACTTTTAAACCAGACTGGTGCTCTTCCTCAACACAACAAGGGGATGCATTCTACCAGAAACCAACCACAGCAGCGTAGAAGCATTTCATTGCTTCCAGTTCCCTTGCATTTTGCAAAATGTCTGGGTCCCAACACTGTTTCAACATCGGTTGCTAATTTTTATATACAACCGCAGGTATTTTTTCCAAAGTTTGACTTATCAATAAATAAACCGCTCCCTGGCTGGCTGCGCTGACAGACAATACATTCATTTATGCGTCTTGGAGAACAGCAGCTGTTACCCTTGGACTGGTGGGTGCCCAAGGCTATCGACAATTAAATAAATAAATAAATAAACACACAAACGATACAACGATGATGATAGAGCTTTTCTAATAAATCAGAAAAGCAGAAAAACATAACGTTAAGTAAATCAAATGGCTCTGTGTGTGTGTGTGTGTGTGTGTGTACACACAGAAGCTATCAAATCGAAATGAGCCTGCAGACCCATTATATGCCATATGCCATTTGAAATAATAAAAGATAAATAATGGAACACTCTCTCTCTCTTTTGCTTAGATGTGTGAGGACAGAAGCCTCCAGAACATCTTGCAGCAAAGAGAAAGGAGTCAGGAGGTGAAACCATATTGCAAAAGGAAAATCCACTCTTTGCAAGAATGCTGACCTCTGAGCAAAGAGGTCAAGGCAGAGGAGTCTGGATCTGTAAAATCTGCCTCCGTGACCTTTTCCCATTTCTGTGCCTGGTTTTGGCAAGATTTTTAAATGGGATGAGATCCATTCCTTTGTTAGCTTACTTCCTTATGGCGGCTGCTGTGTGCCAAGTCCCTTCTAATTTATGGAGGCCCTAACGCAAACCTATCCCAGGGTTTCTGGGGATAAGAGAGTGTGATGCACCCAAGGTCACCCAGTGGGTTTTCATGTCTGAGCAGGAATTGAACCCTGCTCTTCTGAGTCATAGGCCATTTCCGCACTAGCCTGTTATAGTGCTATGATTCCAGTTTCAACATCCTATGGAATCCTGGGGTTTGCAGTTTCGGGAGGGGCCAGCGAGCTCCTCCCGAAACTGCAAACCCCAGGATTCCATAGGATGTTGAAAGTGGAATCACAGCGCTATAACAGACTAGTGTGGAAATGGCCGTAGTCCAACTCTCAAACCCCAACAACATACTGGCTCTCAGCTTATTTCCACCAACCTCCAATTTTTATTATTATTAGCTGTTTTGGTACACATGTCTTGGATAAAACCTGCGAAAAGGATGAGTCGAACGTCATACTTCCAGGGCTATGGATTCAAGAGGTATCTAGATCAAAGCTAGTTTTTGGACTGTAACTTCCAGAATCCTCTAGCCAGCTCCCAAAACCCTCCACCCAGGTGGAAGCAAATGGCTGAGCCTCTCCTTGCTTGCAGGAGCGAAGAAAGAAGAGGCAGAGTTTTGCCCTCCCCAGCAGGGTCAGGGCAAAGCCAACTGCTGCAGCCCCCTCCTCCTAGCTTGTGTGTTCTTCACAATTTTTGCCGTCTTCACATGTGCCCTGGTTTCCCTCTGTCAAATTTTGGCAGGTATGCTCAAGCCTTCCCCATGCAAAGGTCCAAACCTTCCATGCTCTGAAATCTGTTTCTTCTGCGGGGTTGTACATCTTCCCACCACAATACACACACACACAATGGGTCCACTCTGAGCTGAGGCCCAAGGTAGGCTTTGCTCTGATGTTTGGACCACAGGCAGCAGCTTCAAGGTTCTGAGAAAAACCCTCCCAAAGGTTGTTTTTCCTCCACGCTTCAAATCTGTCCCTGGTGCGTAACTCGAAGCATGCAGACCACCCAGGAGAAGGTGCCAAACCCCTTCCCTTCCATCCTCCCCCCCCCCACCGCTCAAAAAATGTTCCATGTTAGACGGTTTTTCTTTGTCTCTGCGCTTGGTCCTGACACAGTTGGGGAAGTCAAGCCTTGAACATCAGCTGCCTTTTCACATCTCCGGCTCCCCAAATCCGACGCTGATGTCTTTTGACGAGCGTGTAGCAAAAAGGGGGCCGGGGAATGGATTTGCCTTGTCTTTCCTCGGGGCACAGAGAGACGGAGAGCGAGAGAGCGCGGAGAACGGCTTCCACTCCGCTTTGGAGGTACCGAAAAGCCCGAGCGCCTTCGCTGACACGGGAAACGACACGGCCGGGCTCACCGCAGCGCCCCCCTCGCCACGCTTCCTTGGGCTACGCACACCGCCAACACTGCAGAGAGGACAACCAGGGCGTGCGAGACCAGGCGACCTCAGAGCGGGGCCCGGACGGCCAAAGTTGTGAATAAGGAAGACCGGACAAGCTAGGAGAGGCCGCAGCCGTACGCTTTTGCCTGAGCCTGCTGGGAAGGGCAAGATTCCGCCCCTTCCCTCCCCGCTGCTAAGCTAACAGAGCGCAAAGTACTTTGCACTTCGAGTTCAGTTTGCAGCAGCTGAAGGCAGCTGAGGACAAAGGGGGAACCCCGGGACATTTTAAAAGCGGCTGCAAAAATGAGGCGACAGAAGATTAATCAGGACTCTTCCTCCCAAATCTGGACAATTGGAGGGCACAATGTTATTAAACTGTAGTTATAATTATTGTTATTGTTATTGTTGCTGTTACTGTTACTGTTATTGTTATTGTTATTGTTATGCCGCTTTGAATCCTAACCAGGGAAAAAAGCAGGGTACAAATAAAGATCACTATCATGATGATTCCCAGCCACGACCCAGCCAGCATAGCCAATGGTGAGGAACGATAGGAACTGTAGTCCAACAACACTATGTGATAAAATATGGATAGTTTAGCGGTATTCTAACAATAACTCTTCAATATGTTTACATTGCAATCCTTCCGTACGCCTTTGACCGTATTCATTTTAAGTTCTTTTAAGTCCCAGTTTTGGAGAAAATACATAACCAACAGATAACATCACCCACACGCTCCTGGTACCCATAACCAACAACTATGCAAGTGAACAACTGGAAAAGTGCTTTTTTTCCAAATGGTCGGTCCCCAAACCAGCGGCTATGCCAGTCGGGGAACTGGGGCAGCTGCCGTTGTGAGCGCAAGCACGGTGCCGTGGTTTGAGCATGGGGCTACCACCCTGGAGACCAGCGTTTAATCCTCGCTCGGCCACGGAAACCCACGGGGCGACCTTGGGCACATCACGCAGCTCCAGAAAAACCCGTGATTTTACCCTAAGGGTCGCCATAAGTCAGAAACTTATGGGCACGCGACAACAACGATCCAGAAAAGTAACTTTCCTGAGCTCTGTTAAACAGCTGCCTTCCCAGAGAGGCGCGGATCTGTTGAACTCTGGCCGCCCCACAGTGAGTGAGTGCGCACGTCTGCGTTACAACATACCAAGCATTTCTAAAACTCTTCCATCTCCACGTGGAAGTGACCAAAACTATTAGCTGCCTTGCTCTGAGAACAAGAGAAATGTTCCGTGTTAAGTTGAACCTTAATTTACAAGCGGCACAGGAGGGGCGCCGACGAAGGAATGCGTTATCGGGCCGCCTACCAAGGCGCGCTCCCTCTCCTCGCGGTGTTACGCAACGGACAGGTTTCCACGTAAAGCGCTCAGAGCCATGAAACATTCATAGGGCGCCTCGGTCCGTGTCGCTTTGCTCTGGGCCAAATCCCAAACAGAATTTGGTTTTTTACCACTATGGTCCAAAGCGGCCGGAGCGAGGGCAACGTTTCAAGGGGACGGGAGCTACACCCACTACTTCCAAGACTCTATCTTATCTCCGACATGAGTTTCACAAGGAAGCCGGAGCAAGGCGAGGGCGTCTAACGTCGAGAATGTTCTTTCTCCAAGAGAAAAAGAAAACAGCGCAAGGAAAACTTTGCAGTAGAAGGGTATCCACCCGGCCGTTTTGTTCCACGCAGCCTGAGGCAGATGTTAGGGCCGTACTCCTATAGCCACGCACTGCTGCTGTTGTTGTGCCTTCAGGTCATTTCCAACTTAAGCCACCCCAAGGCAAACCTATCGGGGGTTTTCTTGGCAAGATTTGTTCACAGGAGGTTTGGCGTGGCCTTCCTCTGCGGCTGGGAGCGTGTGCCTTACACAAGGTCACCCAGCGGGTTTCCACCATGACTGAGTGGGGATGTGAACTCTGGACTCCTGGGACAACACTCAAACCACATGCTGGCTCTAAAAATTAAGGTTTTCCTGGCCAGATTTACCCAGAGGAGGCTCTGCGTTGGCCTACTCTGAGGCTGAGAGAGTGTGACTTCCTTTCCTCCAACAGAAGGGCAGCATAAGGGTGTTGTCCCCCCCCCCATACGCCACCTGAGACAGTCGCCTCACTTGTCTAATGGTGGAGCCAGCCCTGGAGGCAGGGAAGACGAAAGGCTGAGACACAGGCTTCCTTCCAGCTGTCAAAACACCTGAGTACCTCTATTCTTTAAAACACCAAGGCCCTTTTTTGCATCATTCCTATCAAGGTGTGCTCTCCAGATTTTAGCTATCTGGGGCATGTTTTTTCTCTTTAAGATTAAAGCGGTCGCTGGCTGCTTCTCACTGCATGTAAAATAGAGAAAGATGCTGGTGTGTTTTCTAGGTTGGGTCCCAGAACAATGGATGACACACAACTCATGGCAATACATACCCTCAGAGAGGAAAACCAAGACAGGTGAAGCCAAGCAACACCAGAGTGCGGTCAAGATGGCAAAAGTTCGGAATGAGGAAGAACAGCGAAGGAGGGAGAGGCTGCTGCCATTTGCTTTTGCCGAGCAAACTGGGAAGGACAAGACTTTGCCCTCTCCGGTCCTCTCCTCTCTGCAAAGTTTATGGAGTGAAAACTACTTTTGAACTCATCTTGCAGGAACTGAAGTAGGCTGAGGACACAGGCAGGAGGAGAAGAGAGAAACTGGGACATTATAAAAGCGGTTGAAAAAGTGGGGTGAGAGAGGATTAAGTGGGACTGTCCCTCCCAAGCTGGGACAGATGGAGATTATGGTAATATAGCATTCCAGATATTGATGGACTTCCATACCCAGAATCACCTAACGGTTGGCCAAGCTGGCAAAGGCTTCAAGGAAATGAAGTCCAGCAACATCGGCATAATTAAATACCAAGGTCATCCTTGCTGCCGCCTCCTCCAGATCTGCTGCCTGAAGCAACTGCATCACTTTCCCTAAACGTAGAGCTGGCTTCAGGGGCGTTTATTATCTTTCCACCCAAACATTTCCCACTCACCACTTCCAACCCTATTTATGGGCTTACTTGGATGTAAATCATACCAACCTCGGGGGGCTTTAGCTCTTGCTTGGCTTACATAGTATTTTGGGCCGAGTCGCTCATCTCAAAAAGCGTAGCTCGCTTGGATACTTAATTAGAAGCTGAAATATGCACGTCGTCTCACCAACAACATTATTTGCTTGGTAATTAAATATTTCCACAGGCATCCGATGCACTAAGAAACAGATTACCTTAATACTGCCCCTTTTTTTTCCATTTAGCTATTTATAATCCTTAGTTTTAATTGTATCCAGCTGCATATTGACTGTAGAATCCAGGACTTCTTGATTTCAGGTTGGCAAAGGCAGGAAAAAAGCCCCAGGAGACGAAAAATTAACAGCCACAGACAAGCAAGATCTGGCTTAGAGGAAGCGGCTGCACCTGGCACTATCCAGAGCTTAGAAAAGTTACTTTTTTGGTGGAGGAGCTCCCAGCATGGCCACTGTAACACCACTGCCACCTTCCTATGTTCCAGAACTAATTCTTCTTGCAACTCTTCCTGGCATTACTTGGGTCACTTACACCCTGGCTTATCCCCAAAACTTGGATTCAGAAGCAGGTAACAAAAATGGCTTGGACTGTGTCCTCCTGCCTGGCAGAATGGGGTTGGACTAGATGGCCCTCAGGGTCCCTTTCAGCTCTATTGTTCTAGACGATTCTACAACCTCTGTGATGCGTAGATTCTTGGATGGAATCTGAATGACTGAAGGTCCAAACTTCTAGTCAGTATCACCCGGTAGACTACAAAACCACCAATAAAAGAAAAATAAAGCATGGAACAGGCAGGGGGACAGGAGAATTCAGGTCAATGAGAAGGGAAAGATTATGAAATATTGAGATTCAGCCCCTCTGGTGAAAGGAAGCCATTCTGGTCCCAGTGCTGATGGGGGCTCTGTGCATAAGTCCAAGTGAGCCAACAAAGCACGTGAATAAAATCACCACAGGCAACACAGTTACCAAAAAAATGACACTACCTGCAAGGTGCCACATTTCCAATGATATCTCACAGATTCCTAGATCGGTGATTGTCCAAAATGCCAGCCGCTAACACCTGGGAGACTGGGAAACGGAGATAACAATGCCTGCACCGTCACTCCACCTCCGTCCAGTGCCACGCGTCTCCATGCGCCAGACAGAGCTGGCTCTTGAGCGCCGGCACAACTCAAAAGAGGGCCCCGTTCGGAAAACAGTTTGCCATCGGGGACTCTGCTGCTGCTCCCTCCTCGATCACAGTAGGCCATCGACAGTCTTTGACTCCCCAAAGCAAAAGCGCTTTGCCGCACGGCCAAGAGATCAAAGCCACCCAGAAGCCGGCTACAGAGTTTTTAAACAGCGGGGGGAGAACATGCACACATCTCATGATTCACCGGAGCTAATCATCTGGGCTATCCAAAAAGAGGAAGAAGATCTTCAGACTGTCCCGATGTCCCGGTTTCTCTCTCCTCCTCCCACATACCCCTTTCTGTCCTCAGCTTACTTCAATTGCTGGAAACTGAGCTCAAAGTGCAAAAGCCATTGGCACTCCATGAACTGAGCAGGGGGGAGCAGGGGACAGAGCCCTACCCTTCCCAAAAGGCTCAGGCCAAAGCAAACTGTGGCAGCCTCTCCCAGCTTGTCTTCTCTTTCTCAATAATAATTTATTTTTCCGCACTAGACTGTTATAGCGCGATTATTCCCCTTGCAACATCCTATGGAATCCTGGGGCCGTCCGGCCCCTCCCGAAACTGCAAACCCCGGGATTCCATAGGATGTTGCAAGGGGAATAATCGCGCTATAACAGTGTAGTGCGGAAATGGCCGATGTTTGGCACCCCGACCACGCTCCAGTGTTGCTTGGCCACACCTGTCCCAGTTGTCATCTGTGAAACGTTGGCGGAAAGGAAGAAAGGGGAGAGAGAAACTATTGAACTGTCACCTCCAATTAAGGCCGGTGCGCTCTCCGGTGCCATTAATGGGTGACAAAGTGGAGAAAGGAAGCATGTTTGACAGAGACAATATGGAACGGCCTTCTGTTCAGTTCACACAAGCAAGGTGGGGAGAGGCAGGTTAGGCGCTTCTGGAGGACTGTCTAGGCCAGGGTGGAGGAAATGTGGACTGTGAGCCAGATGTGGCCCATGGAGACTCCATTTTGTGGGCCCCAGCTAATGCCCAAAGGCCTCCCAAAAACAATTGAAGAAAAAAAGTTCTAGGCATTTTTTTTCCTCCCCAAATGGCTGAAAACATCCCAAGACTTGTTCAAAGCATGACAGTTTTAAACCCAAAATACACAGAGAGAGAGACACACGCAGCTCCCCAAAATCCATATACACACGAAGCCCACCAGAAACAAAACCACAAGTGACCTGATGTCACTTCCGGTCACGTCAGGAGCGCCAATGCAGACCATGAGGTGGGGCGCAGCATGGAGAAATGCCCCCCAACTTCGTCACTGTGGGCGCAGCCCTGATCTAGACTGCCTGAATCATTTCCTGAACAGAGCTTTTCAGGCCTCCTAGGGATGGGTTGGACTACAACTCCCATCATCCCAGAGGGGCAATGGGCTTTGTAGTCCTGTCACTTAGGAGACAGCCCCCAAGACTAGTAAAATATGTGAGAAACACCGTTTGAGCCCACCCAGATGCAAGCACACATGCGCATACACAAAAACCGCACACAGAGACAGGAAGAGGGATTCAGGCTTGTCTCCAAAACGTCGTCTCCGTTAATATCTGCAGACAACCTGTCGAGATACAGGCCGGTTATCTTTCTCTGGAAGTTGAGCAAGTTAATTTAAATGATTTTGATAGCTCTGCGTTCAAGCGCCAGGCGAGTTCCTTCCCAACACCATTGCTTTGCACCAACCTCTGGGAAAAAAAGGAGGCACAGCCCCCAGAGAAACCAATAAAACCCAGATATTCGCAGCGCTTCCACCCTTCTTTCTCAATCATCATCCATCCCTCCACGTGCGTTTGCCTTCCAGTCACCTGTCAACTGACAGCAACCGTATGAATTTTGTAGGAATCCTCAGAGGTGGTTTTGCCAGTTCCTTCCTCTGAAACAAAGCCTACAGCACCTGGTATTTATTGGTGGCCTCCCATCCACAGACTAACCAGGGTTGACTCTGCTTAGCTTCCAAGATCAGGCAGGATCTGGTGCCTGTAGAGTATTTAGGCCCTGTGCTACCCTGTGTGCCTCCAAGTTGCCTTTCGACTCACGGTTACCCCATGAATTTCATGGGGTTTTCTTAGGCAAAGAAAGCCAGAGATAGTTTGGCCAGTTCCTTCTTCTGAAATAGAGCCTCCAGAACCTGGTATTTCATCGGCAGTTTCCCATCCAAGGATTGACCCTGCCTCCAAGATCAGACCGATTCTAGCGCCTTTAGGGTATTTAAGCTTAGCCATCCATCCATCCCACCTTTCTAACAGACTGGGATTCCAGGGGGCTCACAAAAGGCAGAAATCACAACAAAAGCACATTTAGTTAAAAACACACACAAAATTACGGTTTAAACTGTATTAAATAACCGCAGAATTAAAACCGTCTTAAATCATATTATGCTAAAACAGCACCAATAGGAAGCGCTTCTCTTCTCAACACTCACTTTCCAAAGGCTTGCTGGAAAGGAAACGTCTCGGCCCGCACCAAAGGGTCGGCAAAGAAGCGCCCATCCTCGCTTTGCTAGGGAAGGAATTCCAAAGTGTGGGAGCAGCCATAGAGAAGGCCCTGTCTCCTACATTCCCACGAACCAGGCCCGTGAAGGTGTTGGGACAGAGAGAAGGACCTTCCCTGCAGATCTTAGAGCTCAGACCGGCTCACAGGGGAATACAGTTCTTCGAATAGCTTGGGTGTGAGCCATCAAGCACATCTACTGTAGTCCGTTTTGGAAAACCAACGCAAGCCATAAGCCTTCTTTCTCAAAGGCGCTTTCTTGTTTTGTTGACTGGAAAGGTAGGAACCTGGCAGCCTTCCAGACGTTGTTGGTCTACAATCCCTAGTCCCTTTGGCCAATATCAGGGGACGCAATCCAGTAACATACAGAGGGCTATGCAATTTCCACCCCTTGGATATTGAGATCAGACATTTTCCCAATCGCTGTGTACTCAGGCCTCGTGGGGCTACGTCTCCCAGAAGATCTGACCAGGGGCCACACTGGCCGGAGCCTCTGAGAGACGCAGTTCAACAATGTCATTGTTTTGTCTGTGTTGTCCTTCATGGCAGAATGGGGTTGGACCGGATGGCCCTTGGGGTCTCTCCCAGCTCCAGGATTCTGCGGATAGCATGGACTGCCCCAAAGACAAATGGGTCTAGAGCAAATCAAGACTGAGCTCTCCCTAGAAGCCACACAACTCAGTTGAGGTTATCATACTCCGGACATCTCACGAACGTTGGAGTTCCTGCGTTGAGCAAGGGGGCTGGGCTCAAGGGCCTACGGGGCTCCTTCCAGCTCTAGGATTCTATGAGATGGCACGACCCATTGGGAAGACGATAACACTCTTCAGAGTGGAAGGCAGTAGGGAAAGAGGGAGTCCACGCTACAGGCAGGTAGACCCAATCTCAGGAGCCACGGTGATCGCCCTGAGCGTCCAAGACCTCACCGGGGCTGTGGATGACCGCGGCTCCTGGAGGTCTCTCACCAACAGGGTCACCATAAATCAAAGTCAGCTTCACGGGAAATAACAACAACTGTTACGTTCACGAGCGGGAAACGCAGGAGGCCCGCTTGCCACAGCCAGCCACGTAGACAAGACCAGAGGAACTGGGCTGGGTTCCGGAAAAGAACCGGACCTGTTCACAAAGGTTAGGATCCTAAATGGAGCCCCCATATCCAGAAGCAGCATCTCTGTGAGTGACCAATGCTGCAACAAGCACCAAAGGAAAAGGGTGGGGAAAATCTCATTCGGATGTGGATTCTTGCCCTGGCAGAAGGGGACTGAACCAGATAGTTGGCCTTTGGGGTGTCTTCCAACTCTGTGATTCTGTTCTGCGATTCCACATCTGAAACAAAACTATGGTGGTGAACTCTGTGTGTGTGTGTGTGTGTGTGTGTGTGTGTTTCCATCCATCCTTTCTTCCTTTCTTCCTTTCTTCCAAGGAACATACAAACTCTTGAATATCAAAAAGGTATCTAGAGCTGAGCAAAGCCAACAGGGAGAAGAAAGAGGAAAGGAAATAACAGGGGGGAAATCCAAGCTTTTTTTAATTTCTTTGGTAGCTCATGGGGGGGGAGTTGGTTTTCCTTTTTTTTTTTTCCTTGGGAAACCGAGCCATGTTTGCAAAATAAGTCTTGGGGGTGAGATGGAGCATTTTGGGTTTTATTTTTTTAATGCACGGGGAAAATTATTTGCTGAAAAGCTAATCAGTGGCTCTCGAGTCAGCAGCCGCCTTGCCGAATTATCATCAAGTCTTTATAGAAGTGACAAGGAAGATTGGTTCAAAGAGCTCGTTGGCAAAAGCGTTCGGGTGGTTCGTGGAGGGGTGAAAGAATTATCAGGGAGGCAGGGATTGCAACAGCGGCGGGGCTGCGGGTGCTTCACAGCTTCGCTTTCTACAAGGGGAAGTTCTCAAACACAGGAGAAGCAGTCTCCGAGTGATCTGTTTCTTGGATTTTTTTTTAACGTTATTTCTTCTTTAAATGTTATTTCTTAGCCTGTGCAATTCACCTATGGGACAGCTGTGAGCATCTTCTAAGGGGAGAAATAGTAAAAGACAACTTTGCAGATATATGGAATCCTTTTAGATCCCAAGTTTTGGCCTCAATGTCACATCAAGGCCCACCTTTAATACACAGAACATTTGTGTATAATATTAAAAAAAAAATCAAAATAATATTTAATATAAGGACTGCTACGAAGGATGTTCAATGAGACAGTAGTTATGTAATGCACAGTTCATGTAAGTTACAATTTTAAAACATTTAATAATTTTTTAATGGATTTTGAACAGGTTAGGTAAAATCAGAGGACAGGTCCACAAACAGGGATTCCTTAGTCATTCCTAAATGTGAAATAGAGCATCCCTGTCCAGAGATAGTACACCTTAAAGTACGGGCAGCAAATAGAGAAGAAATAATTTTTTTAAAAAAAGAGCTGTGTTAGTCTGTTTCGGTATAAGAAGTTGGAAAAGCGGGGGGAGATTTATGTAACCGCTAATTGAAGCAACTTATTTTAGCAGATGGAAAATCATCAGCATTATTAGACATTGTTGGAGAGAGAAGCAAAAGGAACTTGCAAAGGCAACTTAAGAACTACTTGTTCCATCGTTCTCAAAGAGCTGCCAGTCCCACTTATCATGAGCGAGCATTCCTTCATCCGGAGCAACCGGTACTCACAGGTGCATGCCTCTTCCTACAGAGGCTCTATCCACCCATCTAAGTTAACAAAGACACATAATAAGATTTCTCCATTAATCTTTTCCTCCCGTCCAAAGCCACCCAAGAGAGCAGACGCTGCTCTCCTCGATGCAGTCGTGACTTCCAAACATTAAGCATCCATCGCAAAGAAAGGGTATTGTGTTTCTGTTACGTAGGACACAATAGCAGGGTTTATGCGAACTCCGTCCAAAGAAATCTTTTTAAAAAATCACAGGGCATTCATGCATTGGGTTTCCCAGCTACAAACGTAGGCATGAGTTGTGTCCTTCTCCGGAGTATCATTCCCCTCCAAGATTTTTCCCAGACTTTAAAGAAGAACAGAGAAGCTAGGAGACAAGCAAAAGTTTGCTTTTGCCCGATCCTACAGAGAAGGGCCAAACTCTGTCTGCTCTTCTCCCTTCTACTGAGTCAATTGAGTGCAAGCCACTTTTGCAATTTGCACTCAGTTGGCAGCAATGGGAAGTAAACTGAGGACGAAGGGGGAAAGCAGGAGGAGGAGAGAGAGAAACCAGGACATTTAAAAGCAACTGAAAAAGTGGGGACGGCAGAGAATTAATCAGGACTGTCCCTTCCCATTTTTGGGCATGGAACGTTCTGTTTAGCAGGGGTACCTCTCGCTGCAATCTCTTGGAAATCTGACCAGCCTCTTCCTTCATATCAATCCTCATATCGTTACACTTTGGTTTATCTGCATCTCCCAAAAGCATTCAACCCCTTCCAGATTCCATGTCTTCAACCTCACGTATTGCTTAATGCAATCACCACGATCAGATTTTCTTACCGTTTCTGCAAAACGTTCTTGCACCTCCAACTTCCACAGGACTTCAGAGCTTGGGAAGGTGCCTCTTTGGGGATGACAATTCCCAGAATCCCCAAAAAGGCACCTTCCCAAGCTAAGCATCACTGAATGCTGCACCATAGCAGGAATTCCTCAATCCCCAAAGATCATTTCCTTGCTATGCACGCACTGAGGAAATAAGTATCCAGATGTATCCCCACTGTATGTCTTAACATGCAATGCTACCCATTAACAATTTTATCAATCACGCTTTCTCATCTCCCAAAGGATGATGGGAGCTTCTGTCATCAAGAGGAATTTTGCACAGTTGACCCTGCTCCCAACTCAACCACCCTTCCCAGAATTCCCTGGAGAAAGGGGAACGGACCGTTAATCCAGCTTAAACCTGCCATGCCAATAATCCCTTTTAAAACAAGATAGAAGTCGGTCGCCAAGAGGTTCCTTTCACACCCAGATGGGCGGATGGCTTGGCCTGGAAAATCCCTTTCATTGTGTCAAGAACAGTCGGAACACATCACCAAGCAAAAGCCCATGCTCTTCCCTGTGGAGCGCCATTCTCACCAACGCCTGGGTGTCTCCAGGCCCCCAAAGACTTTAAAAAATATGCTTGGCTAACCAAAGGTACCACAACAACCATCATCCCCTCAGAACCATGCCCATAGAAACACCCAGGAGGCACGATGCTGTTCTAAAACAAGTACCAGTCAGTGGTTTCAGCCCTCCCAAAACGTCCTTCCCGCAAACTGGTTTTGCCAGGAGAACCAGATGCCACTTCCCGAGGACCTAACGACAGGGTTGGCAAATAGGCCCCGGACCCTCTAACCTTACCCACTCCTAGCCCCATGAGCAGATCTGGAGGTGCAGAATGAGACAATCTTTTCTCCTCCACATGTTTCAGGCCTTACATCTCAGAAGTTCCAAACAGGTGGAGGACCAAAATTTTACAAGCACCGACTTAGAGGAAACCAAAGGCCTAATCATTCAGATCAATCCATCCATCGATTGGTAATCCCTCTTCAAAGATTCAGCAACTGCTCCAGGAAGCCAAGAATGACTCAGCCAGGCATATCCTCTTTCTTTCTGTCCTTCTAACTCTCTTCCTACTGCTGATAACAAACACTGGGCCCTTCCACACTAGATACTTATAGCACTTTGATCTCACTTTCACTACCATGGTTGCCTCCTACAGATTCGTGGGATTCCTAGTTTCAGAGGCCTGAGGACTCTCTGGCTCAGAATTATCAAGCTCTCAGGAAACTACAAATCCCAGGATTCCATAGGATGGAGACATGGCAGTTAAAGGGGGAATCCAAGTGCTCTACCTAAAAACAAGCTCAAGGTCACGCACACGGTCTTCTTTCCTCCTACCTTGTCCGCCATGATCATGGAAGATCCCCCGTGGATCCCCAAGATGGGAATGAAAGTCTGAGAGGAAATAAAATCCAAAATCTGAGCGATGGCCTCCTGGTCGGTGTCGTCTCCAAAAACCACCCCGTGGATCTTGGTGCCCGACATGAGATCGCAGACGTTGGTGATGATGCTCTTGGGGTCGGTCTGGTTGACCAAGAGAGGGACCACGTTGACATCAATGGCCAGGCCGCCCGCCATATCCCTGGTCCAGAGACCTCGGACGTCTCTCTCCGTGGCAAACTGCGTCCTTCCCAAGATGACGGCGATGTTCAGCATGGGGTAACTTCTCTCCGCCCCGCGGACCAGGGTCAACTCCGGCAGGAGAGCGTGGAGTACCAGGAGATGCCAGCAGACCTGTGCCATCTTGGCCAACTCCATGCCCTGCGGGAGAGGTCACAGCAGACACAAAAAACGGGTGAGCGTCCAGGGTCAGTCCTCCCGGCAGCAAGCAAAGCCAACATCCCCCAAAACACACATCCTTCTGGACACCAGCTCCATCAGCCCCTCCTCTCTTCCTCAGGATCTGAAAGGATAAACCTCAGGCTGGCCACTCAACTCTGAACTCACAGGGCAAAGGGGAAACTGGGTTCAGAGAGGGGAAGGCACACTGTTTCGGTCGGCCCTAAAAATAACCATCCAACACATCTAACAACTCTAGGCAACACAGCGCAGAGACAGGCCTTTTTGGAAACCCTCAAGTCGGCCTTTTCAGGTGATGAAAAACATCGCCGAGCTGAAGGCATCCAGCGTGCCAGGCCGTGTCTGCCACCTGGCTCTGCCCCCTCCCCTCCGCAGGCACTGCTGATAAAGGAGGGGCAGCAACGAAGACCCCTCACCTAACCCCTCCCTCCCCTCCTGCCCCTACCGGTCGCCCCCTCTTTCCAGAACAGGGAACTGATTCCAACAACGCTCCTTTGGGGCTGGGCAGCCAAAGGGGCTAAATTTGAGTAGCAGATTTCAACACACACACACACTCCTAGCCCTGTTCTCTCTTCCTCCCTCCTTGCTTGAGCTTCTGCATCCTGGTGCCGGCATGCCCCTCCGGCGGGCATAGCTCCTTCCAGCTCTACCCACCTCCAGGGTCTTCTATCTCACAGCCACTGGGGAAAGGGGGGAAGAGAAGCACAAAGAAAGGGGGGAAACAAAGATCCCCCAAATAACCCACTTGTCTTCACCGCAGGGGTGAGACCTGGGAAGAGTGAGACCTGGAGAGAGCGTGCCTGTTTCAGAAGGGGCACCTCCTGGTTTGCTTGCAGGCATGTGGATTTCAGAAGGTGCCATTCCTTCTTCCTGGCAGAGGTGGGTTTGCAAAAGCGGGGAGAGAGTGGTCCCTGGGCTCCCCCCAAAAACAGAGACAGTGGTCCCTGGGCTCACCCTGCCCACCAAACCTCCCCCGCCCCATCCGTCAATCCAAATGAGGGGGGCTTATTCGGAGAGCTCACCAGGGTCCCTCCGCGGCTCCTCCTCCCCCCCTTCCCAGAGTTCATTTGGATTCAAAACTCAGCCTCGGCTGTTGCAGGGCAGACTTCTTTCCCCCTCCCATTACTGCAGTCAGAGCGGACCCAAGACCCCCAGGCATGCACACACACACAAAGAGGCGGGTGGGGGGGTTCCAGTCACGCCAGCCAGCTCTTCTCCTCCTGCGCCTGTAGCATCGGCCTCTTCTTTTAGCAAGTGTTGGAACGACTGGCGAACTGGAGGCATCTCACCCACCCCCAGTGTGTGTTTATCTGGAAACACACCAGACCGAGAGGGCTCTGGGGCCGGGAGTGAGCAAGAGGGCCCCTCCGCAGCCATCCCAGAAGGATCCGGCACACGCACGGCGCAGGGATGCGCAGGCATGCTGCGAACCAACGCCTGCAACCCCGCTGGCCCTTTGCTATGAGAGAGGAGGGGGGAACGCGGCACGGGGAAAGTCTCAGCGCCTCTCCTCCCTCTGGGGTGCGCTCCACCCACGGGGGCCCTGGAAGGAAGGCAAGGCCAAGAGCGCCGCCCGGTGGCCGGAGCACTCCTAGCACCCTGGAACCATTCCGGGGCCTCTCGGGCTCTTTAAACTGTTACTGTCCCCCCCCCCCCAAAAAAAAGAACACGGGCTCCCAGCCCCCTTACCGGGAACGCGAGTAATCGTTGCCTCCTCTTGGGCCGCGAAGTTGGGCATTTCGCAAGAGGAGTCCTCGGGGCCAGGCCTCACGGGGGGCTCCCGGCCCTCTCCCCCGAGGCGGGGCGGCGGCGGCGGCAGCGGGGGCTTCGGGGCGTCCGCACCGGCACGGGCAGCGGCAGCGGCGGCATGGCCTCCTCGTGAGGCGGCAGAGCTGGCTATCCGTGCAAAGGTGGTGGTCTGAGGAGGAGGAGGAGGAGGAGGAGGAGGAGGAGGAGGGAGGGAGGGACGCAGAGAGGGGGAGGGGGGAGAAGAAGGGAGATGGGACCACCGCATTAGCGCTAAATCCACCTTTATTTATATATTTTCTTCGGCGCGGAAAGGAAGCGGAGGCAAAGCGACGGGACGTCCTTCCGTGGGGAACTTTTTGTCAAATAATCCGGTGCGTAAAAGCCCGCCGGGGAAAAGTTGCGCGCACGCACCGGATCCACCGGCCCGGTCACGATGCTCAAAACGTCTAGGAAAAGTTGACGGGGTTTTAATATGTATCTGTCTTTATAGAGGAGACGGCCCGGTCTCTCTAACGAGGGCCGCCTGAGAGCGCTCCCGCCCGAGCGCCTCCTGACGCGGCCATCCCGTCCGGCGCGCGGCCCCGGGGGCGGCGACCCTTCCCCCGGCGCGTTTGGAGCCGGAGGAGGCGGGCGGGCCACGATCCCAGGCGCCGCGGGGTCGCAAGGAAGCCCGCCCGAGCCCCTCCCTTCCCCAAGCCTCCCTGGATCAATGAGGGGTGCAGCATTGGGCGGGGGTCTCCCCTCTTCCTTGGCGAAAGAGAAAAAGAAGCGGAGCGCCCACGCAGGCTTCCCTACTCGAGAGCAAGGCTCCTGCATGCTGCGGGGCTCGCTTCTGAGTAAAAGTGCATCCACCCGGGACATTGTGCCCCCCCTCCACAGCCACCCAATACAATTCGGATTAGTCGCGGGGAGGGGGACGATTCTGGGCGCATTTCCTTTTTCTCTCTACTCGGAAAGTAAGTCTCTCTGCTGCAAATCCAGTCTCTGCTCTGCGCCCAGCGGGTGCAGCGATCCCGAAGCGGATCCGGGCCTCCCCTCTCCGAAGAAAAGTGAGGCGTCCCTCTCTCTTACTCGGGAGTAAACCTCCGCCGAACTCACTCCCGGGGGGCACAATGTCAGGGAGGGAGGAGGAGGACGGGGGTTGATCGATGGATCGAGTGACAAATTCTTCCATTTTTAAACCAAAATTCACGAGGACAAAAACTAGCTCACCCAATCTGCGGGGGAAAGCCCTGGAGCGCGGCTAGCCGGCCTTCCTCGAGAGTAAACTCCGCCGGGCTCAAGGAAGGGGCTTACTCTCGAGTAAAGCCGCCTGAGGGTGCACGGGGGAGAAAAGCCAGAAGAAAACTTCCGCCGGCTAAAGAGACGATCCCGATTGCTGGTTTTTGCAAAACATTTCAGCCTCGAATAAAGCAGCAGGGCGAAATGTTTGCAGAAATTCTCCCCCAGAATTAAGCTTTTCCCTCTCAGTTTTGGCCGCGCCAGATACAGATTTCTCTGCTCATCAACTCCAGGGGCTGCCAGCAGGTTGTTTTGTTTTTTTTTCCCGAAAAGAAAAACCAAAGAAACAATTTTTATTACGTAAAAACACTCATCCCTGCAAGGGCGCCGGGCAGCAGCGCCGCCGCCGCCGCCGCCGCCGCCGCCGCCCCCTCCCCAGATGCCCAAGCTCACCCCGCACCGCCCCCCAAAACCCGTACACATCCCCCGCGTTTGTTATCAATAAAAATATTCATTCCTTTCTTTAAAAAAATTCAGATTATTCATATATGACTCACTGCAGTCGACCTCCACATAATTCCAAGCCGAAAATCTTCCAAGTCATTTCAAAAGGATTCCTTGACGCCCGACAGAAAATTGCGCCTCGGGGTCTCCGCCGTCGCTTTTTCTGGCTTCGGGGCGCGCGGGGTTTGGTTTTTTGAATGATGTTTTTTGAGGGGAGTGGGAGGTCCTCTTTTTTTTCGCCTTTTTTCCCCCTGCTGCCGGTGGCTTCTTTACAGACAGACCGATAGATTTCAGATTCCCCCAAATTTGGTTTCCTGGCTGGGTCCGCAGGAGAGGAGAGGAGAGCAGAGGAAGGCGGTGGCGGCGGCGGCGCCGAAGCGCTCTGGTCCCGGCGATTTCTTCTGGCTCCAAACCCACATACACCCCCACACACACACACTCACACCCCACACACCCCTTCTCCTCCTCCTCTTCTTCCTCCTCCTCCGATCAAGTTTTCCCAGACTCCCAACTCAGGTCGGCAGAGGCGAAGGAGCCCCGCTCTCCAGCGCGAATTCTCCGAAATCGGAGAGGTGTCGCTCGGGGCTCGCCGGCTGCCTGGCTGGTTGGTTGGCTGGCTGGCTGGGGGGCTCTCCCTCCTGCGGTCCAGGCAAAGGGGGCGAGGGCGTCAAGAGCGGGGAGGCTTTCTGGGGCTGCCCCTTCCCCTCAGCCAAAAAGCCCCCGAGGGCGGACTCGGCGATTGTTCCGGGTAGAGGCTGGAGGGAACGGCGTCCCCCGCCGCCGCGCGCCTCTCCAAAACGCAGGACGCCCAGAAGGCGGGCGGGCGGGCGGGCGGGCGGGCGGCTGGTTTCGGGGGAGGACGGAGGCGCAGAGCAGGAGGGCGGGCCGGCGGGCGGGCGGGCGGCCCGCTGGCTAGCTGGCTGGCTGGCTGGCTGGCTGGCTACAAGGGGGAGGCGGCTGGGACTGCTCCTCCGTCCCCCGGGGCGGCCGCGCCTTCCCGGCCCATCAGAGGCAGGAGAGCCGGCGCGGGAGAGCCGCGACCGGCGCGCTGTTGGCAAAGGCGGCGGGGGCGCCGGCCGAAGCCGCGGCTGAGCCCGCCCTGGGAGGAGGAAGAAGAAGGAAAGTCTCTTTCACTCATGCTCCCTCGCGCACACGCACACGCACACGCACACACAAGCAGGCTGGCGACACGCGCGCGCGCGCGCGCGCACGCACACACACGGCCTCCCGCCCGCCTCCCCCTTGGCTGCAGCGCCCCCTCCTCTAAACCGCGAGGCACACGGAGCGTCTTTGCCGCGGCGGCGGCGGCGGCGGCGGCGGCGGCAGCCAAGAGGCGCACGGGGCCATCCAGGCGGCGCGGGGAGGATCGGAGGACGCGCGCGCACGCCGGCGAACCCCCCACCCCGCGCCGCCGCCGCCGCCGCCGCCGCGCGCCTTAAGCCGCTTTTTCGGAGGAGCGCGGGGGGGGGGCGCGGGCGCGCGCGGCAAGGTCCGGTTCGCACAGGCGGGCCCGGGTTGCGCGCTCTGCGCGGGATTGGCCTCGTCCCTTCTTCCTCCCGCCGCTGGAAGAGACCCCTTGGAACCGAGGGGCTCCTACTCGCGCGCCGCGTCCTCGACCGAGAGGGGCCGGGTCTTTTGCCGCCGGGGTCCGAGTGGGGGCGACCGGGTGGGCAGCGAGGAAAGCGGAGCGGGCTGCTCGGCTTGCAGTGGGTGCGCGGGAGAGGGACTTCGGCCAGGGGGCGAGCCGGCAAGCCCCGCGGGAAGTCCTTCTCCTACACAGCCCTAGGGGGCTCCTCTGCCTTCACGAGTTGGGGCGAAGAGAGAACGTCAGCCCGGGCTGCATCTCCTGGAAGCGGGTCGCACGGAAGACCCGCGGGAGCCCCCTCTTCCGGGCCACCCCTAAAGGCACAGGCGCCCTCTCTGGGTTTCGTTCCGGCGACCGCAAAGGAGGAGGGGGAGGAAGATGCGCGGCTGAAGTTCAGCGTGGGGGGAGTGAGGTCCACCTCAGTGGACTCCTGTGTTAGGGAAAGCCATAGAAGGGAGCAGTTTCACGAGCCCTCTCTTCCGCAGTACCGGTAGAGCCCCAGTGCACCGGGACCTTCTCGCCGGTGGCCCCATACGCATCCTGGCGATGCCGCCGGAGGGTCCCCTAGCGCCTCTGCTGCACAGCCAAGTATGCCTAAGCTAGGTTGCAACAGAGAAGGGCAGCCACTGGTTCTTCCGGCCTTAAGAAAAGGGAGGCTGTCATACGTTGGCCATATCAGGAGAAGAGGGGACTCGCCAGAAAAGACCAGGATGCCTGGGAAAGCGGAAGGCGGTGGGAAAAGAGGAAGGCCGCATTCCGGACGGATGGACTCCATCAAAGAAGACTCCTACCCCAAGCTGCAAGACCTGAGCAGGGCGGTTGAGGGGCGGGGGACCTGGAAGTCTCCCATCCATAGAGTCACCCTGGGTTGAGGTTGACCAGGCAGCAGTAAACAGCAACCAGTTTGGGAGGGGCGGGATCATCCCTCTGGATTCCTTGGGCTCAGAGAAAGTCACAGTTTTCCTGAAATGTTAGATGCTTTATTTCCCACCTGGCAGGCAAGAAATCCACCCTGGTGTTTAGTCTGAACTTTAAAAGAGACACCCATGGTGCTAGGCCCTATTCCCGTGGCAAAAGTAAACAAATAAATAAACAAGTTTCAGTATTTTGGACTGAGTTCAGACTAACCCCAGAACAAATTCACCACCACCTGCTGACATGCGGGAAGCTTGCCTTTGTCGTTGCTGTTGCGTGCCTTCAAGTCATTTCTGACTTAGGGTGACCCTAAGGTGACCCTGTCATGGGGTTTTCTGGGGATGAGAGTGTGTGACCAGCCCAGGGTCGCTCAGCTGGTTTCCATAACCAGGTAAAGAAGCAAACCTTTGGCTCCAAGGTGTTGCTTCTGGGTAGGCACGCCTAAGCTGGCATTGTGGGTTCCTCCCCTTCTCTGCAGAGATGCAGCTTTGCTCTTTGTGGTCTCCCTTCAATTTTAATACTGTATTCCAATGGGATTTTCATCCTTGTTCCTGCCAAAGATCACCACAGGAGGTCTGTTGTGGCTGAAAGTAGAACAAGGATGCCAAACCCTATCAGGGAATTTTCAAAAAGTTAAATTGTGACTAGACGAAGGCTGACTTTTCTCCAAGGCTGATTTTTGACCCAGTGAAAGCATCTGGGATGTGGGTGATATTTTGCGTACAAAAGGAGGGTGTCCCCCAGAATGAGCGGTGGAGAAAATTTAACTGCTGGCAAGAGGTACGGGAGAGTCGACTATTTTAAGCTCATTTTCCTGGCAAGAAAGGGATGTGGATTATTTATGACAACTCCATCAGCCCGAATGCCCTTTCTGTGGGAGACAGCTGCTCATTCCAAAATGATTGAAGAGGCCCCGGTTTTATTTTTTAATCCATGACTTCGTTCATGAATCTATTCATTGGTTGCAAGTTGCTGATGGATGCATTTTTCCCCACCTGGAGAGAGAGAGAGAGAAAGAGAGAGAGAGAGAGAGAGAGAGAGAAGGCGCACTCCAGAATCAAGAGAACTTCTAACAGTTTCTTCTTCTTTCCCAAAATAATTTCAAGGGGCAGTGGGTGCCACACCCACTCTGATGTCAATAAGGCATGGTGAATCTGCTACTGGTTTCAGTCTGAACTTTAAAGGACTCATGCAAGGTGCCAAAGCTATTTGAGAGGGAGGGAGGGTTCAGACTAAAGCCTGGAGTGGATGCATTACCTGCACGGACAAGGAATCCACCAGCCATGACCATCGAGGAGGAGATACCCACTTGGCCTGTTCCATCAGGCAGAGGAGAGGCAGAGGCAAGTGGGCTGTGTGCTTCCATTTCTGCAAGGAAGGAGGGTTCCTTCCAAATTCCCATTACTGCCCATACAACTTAACCTCAGAGTTCAGAGATGTGGCCCTGTTAGTCAGGATCAGAACGTGAGGGCATCTTGCAGCCCCTTGGAGACTAACGGAGAGAGAAAGTGCACAAGCTTTCTTAGACTTAAGAAAGTGCATCTGATGAAGCAGGCTTACATCTACGAAAGTAGACTTAATACACCTGATGAAGTAGATTTTAGCCTATAAAATCTTCAGCTACCAATTTCTTTCTCTTAGTCCACATGACCCCTTGGCACACTAGCCCCAAAGTGTAGAAGTCCATCCATCAGTCCAGAGATAAGAGACCAGGCAGGCAAGGTTGACCTTTGCCATCAAGTAGACTTTGACTTATGGTGATTCTATGCATGTCAAGCCTCCAAAAGCCCCGGTCATAAACCACCTTGCTCAGATCTTGCAAAGCCAGGGCCGCTGCGGCTTCCTCGGTTGAGTTTATCTACCTGTAATGTGGTCTCAAGTTGTTGTTGTGTGCCTTCAAGTCACTTCCAAAGTATGGCGACCCTCAGGAGAACCTATCATGGGGTTTTCTGGGGCTGAGAGTATGTGATGTGCCCAAAGTCACCCCGCGGGTTTTCATGGCTGAGCAGGGAATCAACGCCTGGTCTCCAGGGCTGTAGTTCAATGCTCAGACCACTACACTACGCTGGCTTGCTGGCATGTATATGCATGAACACACTAAAAAGACACACTAAATCAAACAATGGATGGATGGACAACCCACTTTCTCCCTGTATTTTACAGAAGGCAGTGGAAATAGTATTGAAAGAAAGAAAGAAAGAAAGAAAGAAAGAAAGAAAGAAAGAAAGAAAGAAAGAAAGAAAAGAGCTAAATTCAGCACCCTGGATAGTTCCCACGGGGAAGAGAGCGGCCTCTCTCCCACCTTGGAAGCTGCGCTGGGTCAGGGAGACAGGAGACCACCAGCGACCACCAGCGGCTATAAGGCCAGTGCTACTCAAAGTGGTGGCCCACGGACCAGTGCTGGCCCCCAGTATGTTGGCTGCCATCCCCCGGTGAGTTTCCGGAAAAGACAGAAAAAGTTGTGGCAAAAAGGGCGTCAGTTCCTGGCATGTAAGGAGAAAAATTTGCTATTCCCCCACATCAGACAGGCTGTATTTCAGAGGAAGGTAATGGGAAACCACGTCTGAGTCCTCCTTGCCCAAGAAAACCCTGGGAAATTTAGTGAGTCACTGTAAATCAATAGGGATTTAAAGGCACACACACAAAAACACATTTTGGGGGACTCTGCAACACGAATCAGTGGATTCAAATTCCAAAACAGAGAGAGAGGGACAGAGAGAGCTTCCACCTAAACATTAGGGAGACCTTCTTGTCTTTATGAGCTGTTTGGCAGCAGACTAGACGGCCTCAGAAAATGGGACTCTCCTACCGTCAAGGCAGCCTGAAGGCAGCAGACCCTCTCTGATCTTGGAAGCTAAGCAAGGTCAGCTCTTGCTAGTATGTGGATGGGAGACAGCCAAGGAACACCAGGTGCTGCAGGCTTGTGTTTCAGAGGAAAGAACCGGCAAAATCACCTCTGAGGATTGCTTGCCTTAAATGCACACACTCACACCCTGAAAAATTCATGGGGTTGCCTCAAGTCAAGAGAAAACTTGAAGGCATACAAATAGGGCCTCAATACCCTAAAAGCACCAGCTCTTGTTTGATCTTGGAAGCTAAGCAGGGTTAGCCCTGGTTTGTACTTGGAGGGGAGACCACCCACAAACACCAGCTGCTGTGGGCTCTATTGCAGAGGGACTGGTCAAACTGCCTCTGAAGATTCCTGGCCGAAGAAAACTCTACAAAATGCATGGTGTAACCAACTGTAAGGTGATAGGCAACTTCAAGGCAGATAGACGGACACACACACACACACACACACACGCACAGGATTCCACGGACACGGAGCCTCCCGCAGCGCTCTTTGTATGCAGAAGGCAGGAGCGTTTGCTAGCTTTGGCTGAGAAGAGGTCCCTCCACCGAGAGGGTGTTGGAGCGACGACGCCAACCCATAGGGAGGCTGGCAGGGAGAGGGGAGGCGAGCTGGCCCCGGGCCAGGAGGCCACGCGAGGAAGGCCAGCGAGAGGGGAGGGGGGGAGCGTGACTGCAGGGCACCCGGGGCCAACCCAGAAACATTTATAGCTAGGTCAGGAGGAATCAATGGACTTGCCGGGACAGAAGAGAGCTGGCAGCCCGTGTACTTGGATTTGGAAGGGCAACCTGCCTCCTCTTTCTCCAGCCTGCAGCCTCAAAATAAGCTGCCCAGGGGACCAAAGGTGCCTTTAGTAGTCTTAGTGGTGCCCAGACTCAGAGGCTCTGGGTTCAAGTCCTCCAGGTGACACAGTGAGGGAACCAGAGAGCTGATACAGAACTGCGGAATCACCAGGCACCGGCTTCACTCAGAAAATTTCCATTACGGAGTTCAGGGCTGAGAAAAGTGAGGCCCGTGGGCCCCCACCAGGTGCCTTTTTATGACCCTCCTCCCCAAGCTTCACAGGGAACATCCAACATTCCCCAGCCTTTCCCCCAATTTAAATAAAATTAGAAAATGGTCCCAAATGCAGAAAAACTGCACCAGCTCAAGAAAAAGCAACCCCAGAAATCCTCTTCCATAGTCAAAAACCAAAACCAGAAGTGATTCCCGGCCGACATGAATACTTCTCGGTGGCCCAACAAGGAGGTGAGCTTGCCCACCCCAAGCTAGTACCAATCTTTGTATTTCACATTTAGCCCTGAATTATAGCCTGAACAACCCAAGGGTCTGAGCAATTAAAAAAAAAAGTTTAGCACCTTGGATAGAGCTCCATTAAAGTTTGGACTAAAATCCAGGCAGACTCGCCCACTGGCATCAGAGATACCACTGACTCCTTGCCACTCCGTGGTGGAATTGTGTGCCCACGGCAAAAAAGGTGCTGGCATTTCTCCACCTTGTGAAACATTTGGCTCTCTTCCCTGAACTATTTGAAAATGAAATGGAGAGCAGTGCTGGTGGGGAAAAAATAATAATAAAACTCTGAAAATGTCTCTTACATCATCCTTGTCTGGAAAATGCCACTAAATCAAGCCCTGCTGCCATTTATTAAGAAGTGCCTGGTGGAATGGAGAATTAGTGCACCTCACCTTTGGCACACTTCTCACAAGGAAGGCTGGGGAGGCGCCGGCAGCAAAGCCATGGCGATGCTCTTGCTGCCATTTCAGTCGTAAGTTCTTCTTTCTTCCCCGCCACCCCCAAAAAGTTGCCATTCAGCTAAGTAGCTCCTGGCTGTACCTGTGATCCAAAAACTGCGGGTCCTTATCCTCACCACCAGAGTTTGGAAATAACGTGTTGGAAGGAATGTTGTTACTTATAATAAAAAGCTGCTGCCTTCTGCGTTGGGTGGATTGCTGGTGACTTCGATCCTGGTTTCAGTCTGAACTTTGAAGGAGCTCTGTACAAGGAGCCAAATCCTCTCTTCCCAAGTAGAGCCCTGGGTAGTTCCTTTAAAGTTCCAACTAAAAGCTGGAATGAATTTACTGCCGATGCACATTTCTTCCCCCTGACGTGGGAGCCATTGACTACTGCTGCCCTTTTGCCATGGTGTGAGTCATTTCGGAGGCAAAGGGTGGACGTCTAAAACTTGGAGCGGACTGCTCGCCCCACTGTCCGTAACGGATTACTTTTTGGATTACTGAGGGTATAACAATTTCATTTCAACTCAACACAATTCCAATTGTGCTACATTTCTTTAAATAAATGATAGGGCAAGGGCAAGGGCAAGGTTGCACTTACTGGTGTAGCAAGTAACTGTTTATAGTGACTCTCAAAAGTTACTTTTTAAGGGCACTGGTAGAGGTATTTTGACTTTAACTTCTTACATTTTATGCCATTCTCTTATTGATGCTACATTTTCCCCCTTTTAAAAATGGAAACATGATTTTTTTAAAAGATCAACTAATTAAAGATTTCCTGAAAGACTGGAAGCTGTTTATGGCATTTTTTGAGCAATAAGAAACCAGATGACGTAACAATCTCTGGCTATGGCTATTAATAATTTCAGTAAATTGAATTTAGTCACATCTGTAATGCTAGAAGAAGATACTTTCTATTAATTGGATTTTCTTTTTCATTACAGTTCAAGGGTGGTCAGAGTTCTTTAAGTTAATGTAGTCAGGTGGTGCTTATGGTAACAGATTAGTTTTTTAATAATATGTTTTAGTATTGTGTCTTAGTTTTGATTTAGATTAACTTAACTTAGCTTAGTTGTAGCCATACTTGTACACATATATTGTTTATATACAGCATTTTTATTTTTATTTTTTATTTTTGTCATGAATTGTTTGTATTAAAATTAATAAATGTGATTTTTTTAAAAAAATTGAGAATACAAAGTAATTGAAAATCATAAACAGCGCGCAAGCAACTTTTACCCACGAAATGAACTACCCTTCTGCAGTGGTGGGATTGCATACTCCACTGACGACGCTTTATAATGAAACAATCCAAACCGAAACAAGAGATAGTGTCAGAAGATGAGACTCTCAGCTTGGATGGTGCTCAATGAACTACTGGGGAAAAGCAGAGGACAACTGCGAGTAGCGCTGTGGCTAAGGAGGCAACTGGACTCAAGGCAGAAGGATGTTCAGCTGTTGACGTGCTCAGAGGCGAAAAGGAAGCCTGAAGCCGCACAACACGTACGGGGAACATGGAATGGGAGGAGCATGAACCAGGGGGAGCTACAGCTAGTAACACAAGAAATGGAACACAACAAAGGAGGCCCTGGCGGCCGGCCAGGAGTCCCAGCAGGGAGCCTGCAAGCCAGACTTAGAAGTGCAATAGTCTTCCTTGGCTATTATTCCCCAGGCTCTCAGGAGAGACAACCCACGAATGGGGAGGTTCTCCTTCTCCTCCACATCTCCTTTCTCTTCTTCCTCCTCTTTTTCTTCTCCTCAGAGATGCCCATCCAACCTCTCTTTAAAAGACCTCCAAAAAAATGGAGAGTCCACCATGCTCAGAGGCAGCCCTTTCCACTGCTGAACAGCCCTCACAGTCAAGAAGTTCTTCCTAACGTCCAGGTAGAATCTCCTTTCTTGTACTTTGAATCCATTGGTTCATGTTCTAGTCTCTGGAGCGGCAGCAAACAAGTTGACTCCATCTTGCACTGACATCGCTTCAGATATTTGAGGATGGTTGCACCTCTTAGTCTTCTCTCCTCTAACCTAAACCTACCTTGCTTCTCCATCGTACCCCCTAAGGCTTGGTTTCCAGACCTTTGGTCATTCTTCTCTGGACGCATCCGTCTTGAACTGAGGTGCCCAGAACTGGACATGGGAACTGAGCAGGATTCTTCTTGGAGGACACAACACCGTTATGTCCTCCACCCATCACCAGCGACATCTGCCACACCTTGAGACCAACACATTCATCCCTTCCCCTCATCCTGCCTTGTGTCAAGCCGGGCTTTTGTTTCGGTCTTGTTTTTTCGCACAGAGAGGAGCAAGGCTTTGCTCAATTTGTTCTCTGGGCTTGCAGATTTTATTTTTTTTAACGCACACACACATTTGGTCGCAGATGGTCTCCTTATCAAAAACTGGCTCCGTTTTCCATTTGGCATCTCTCCTTTCGCCTGCAGTTTATCAAGCCACGCGTGAAACGATGGCCTCACGCAGCCCCCGGCCCAGCAGCCGAAGACACGAGCTGGCTGCTTCCCGATAGGAGAGGCAATGTGCCGCTGTTTCCCCCATCACGCACACACACACTGTATTCTCGCCACCCCCCTCTGTCTCTTCGGGGGTCTTTTCCTCAGCCAGACGGTCCCTCCTGGAGGATTTCTGCACTTCCGTCTCCTTCTTTGCCTCCAGAGAGCAAGAAGGTCATTTGAGGTTCACAGGAGCTGACATCCACGCACTCTCTTCCTCCCTCCCCATCACTACACGCGTGCACATGCGCTGGCGCATCCAAAACCCACTAATCATTTCATCTTCAAATTAATCTCCAGCGTTCTTAGAAGGCCTTGGCTCTTTAAGCATCTGGAGGCGAAGGCTGAATTACTCATCCCTGACCCCAGTAGGTCATGCTGGAATGCGTGCATCTACGGAGCTTTGGGGTTTTTAATTAAAAGCAGCTCGTTAACGACAACCGGGGGTGCCCTGCGCCGCTTTACTCCAGGGGAGACTCCTTCAGCCCATGCTCATTCACCATGCACGCATGCACACAGCTGCCTGGCTCCCTTCATGTCTGGGTGAATGATGGGTAGAGCGGGTTTTCCTTCCCCAAAATAAAGATAAGTAAATAAAAACAAAAACAAAACCCCCAGGCCTTGTGGGAAAAAGCATGTCAAAAGTTCATAGAATCCTAGAGTTGGGAGGTCCCAAGGGACAACCACCTATATCACACAGGGAGAGTAAATCACTCCTGCCGTTGTTGTTGCTGATGGTGATCATAGAATCATAGAGTTGGAAGAGACCCCGGGGCCATCCAGTCCAACCCCCTTCGGCCATGCAGGAATCCACATCGGAGCCCTCCCAACAGACGGCCCTCCAGCCTCTGCTTAAAACCCCCACAGAAGGAGGAGACTCCACCACACGCCATGGAGGCAGCAGCAGATTCCACTGCCAGACAGCTCTGACCATCAGGAAGTTCCTCCTGAGGGTCAGGTGGAATCTCCTTCCCTGCAGCTTGAATCCATTGCTCCCTGTCCTGGTCCCTGGAGCAGCGGATAACAAGCTTGCTCCCTCTTCAAGAGGACATCTCTTCCAATATTTAAACATGGCTATCCTGTCCCTTCTCAACCTTCTCTTCACCAAGCTAAACCTACCCAGCTCCCTAAGCCACTCCTCATAGAGCTTCATGGCTTCCAGGCCCTTCATCATTTTGGTTGTCCTCCTCTGGACATGCTCCAGTTTGTTGATATCCGTCTTGAAATGAGGTGCCCAGAAATGAAGTGCCCAGACACAGGAATATTCAAGATGAAGCCTAATCAAAGCAGAATAGAGTGGTACCATTACTACCCTCAATCTAGACACCATACTCCTATTGATGCAACCGAGAATCGCGTTGGCTTTCTTGGTTGCCGCATCACACTGCTGACTCACATTCAGTGATATGTGCCTTCAAGTTGTTTGGCCATCCTGAAATGATCCTTTCACAGGGTTTTCTGGGGCTGAGAATGTGTGATGTGCCCAAGGTTACCCAGTGGGTTTCCACGGCTGAGCGGGGAATCGAACCGAGGTCTGCAGGGTCCATAGTCCAGTGCTCAAACCACCATGTCGTGCTGGCTCTCAAATCGTCCAAACAATCAGGCCCCCAACGCTTCAGCAAACCGTCCCATTTTCACTTGGCACTGGAAGGACAGCCACGTTGCACCGCCATCAGGCGTCCAGGGGGAGAATCTCCTTCAGCTGAAGGGTCCACAGCAGAGAAGACCTTCTCCTTCCAGAACAACGGACGTTTTGCCTCAGTCCAGCCACTTCCACCAGGGGAAATCATGAAAGCCTGAGAGACCAGCAGGATTCCTGCACTTTTATGAACGTTTTATGACGAACAGGAGCTGGGGCTTTTGCTGCCTTTGAGGTGGTGTCTGACAAGGTTCTTCTAGTTGCTCTGGACTGAAATCTCCACCCCTCCCGCCCTCCAGAGTAACGCTTCACACCCCTCTAGGTTTGAGACGGGATTTAATAACAGCCAGTTTGCAAGCGTCGCAATCGCCTGTCGTCCATCCCTCGAATCTGGGCGGATTAGGCCTGAATGACAGCCAGAACTGTGCTAAGTCCCCCCTTAGCCAGTTTGGTTTCTTTTAAGGGAAGGAACGAATATCCTGGGAATGCCGGGGCAGAGAATTCACAATCCTCCATGACAAGCGCTAAGCCCTGGTTTTCTGTCTTAATTTTGTAGTAACTAATCCCAGCTATTAAAAAGAAAAAAAGGGCAGAGGAAGGAGGGAAGGCGAAGGAGAACCTTAGCTTTTGAAAAGAATGATTTTTTTTCTAAAGAGTAGAGTGTATTTTTCTGGCTTTTTTGTACTAAAACATCTTTTATTTTATTTTCTTGACCAAAATGCTGACATGCATTTACGCTAGTCACGCCCCTATCAAGCAGGTGGCCAAACACCTCTTGCACAATTTTTTTTTGTTCGAAAAATCCTGCTAAACTTGTTTGAGGAGGGGCAAGCCTGAGACACAGTAAGTGTTTACAGTAAGCCCCTGCCACAAACCCAGATGCCAACTCTGCCCACACATCTACCCAGGAAATGTCATTGCAGGACGTAACCACACCCCCACAATTTTGGAGATACTTTCATTTTCTCATGCTCTATCGTGATATATACATCCTTTGTCAGCAATGCCCTTCAGCACTCCACGCTGAGCAAACAGGGCAGCCTCTGCACCGGAGGAGAACTGTCCGTAAGTCGGACATTAGGAATGGAATACATTAAAAACAGTTGCAGAACACTTCAGCCTTCCTGGACACTGCATCTCAGACCTCAGAACAGCAGTCCTGGAACAAAAAAAAATCTACAAAGGAAGATTGGAAAGAGAAATATGAGAACTGGAATATATCCACAAGCTCCAGTCCCTCAGCAGTGGGTTGAACAGAGACAATGATTTCCAGGCATGCTACACATACTGTCACACCCCAACCTCACGAGAGGCCAGTTTATCACATTTCCTTTCTGGTCCCCAGCCAGCATCACACGACATTCCAATCACTCCCTCCACCATTTCTGTGGTTACCTACTCAACTTGGTTTTAGGCAGCATCTTTCCTTCTGCCTTTGCCCCCCAACAACTAAACTTGTCGCCTTATTGCCATACCCACAAGTTTGCATTTCTGTTGCTATTCACATGCACAGACTGTTCAATAAACATCTGTTCCCAGGCGCTTCACTCCACGGATCAGATGAACTAGACTTAAGGTCACAAAAACTTAGTCTCAAAGGTGCTGCAAGATTGCTCATTTTGTTGTGGTTTATTTATTCTCTCTCTCTCTCTCTTTTTTTTTTTTAGAGCACAGTGCCTTGGTTGGAGTGTTGGGAGGGTTCATATCCCTCCCAAGCCATGGAAACCTACTGAGAGTCACACTCTCTCAGCCTCAGAAGAAGGCAATGGCAAGCCTTCCCTGAAAAATATCCTGCCAATTGTTTTAGAGCTACTGTGGTGTAGCGGTTTGAATACCAGCCAAAGGCTCTGTGAGACCAGGGTTCAAATCCCTGCTCAGCCATGAAAACCTACTAAGTGATGCTCTGCAAGTCACACTCTCTCAGCTTCAGGGGAAGGCAATAATAAAGCTTCTCTGAATAGAACAACAAACCAACACACCTCTAGGATTTTCCAGAGACAGCAGTGGTTTGAGTATTGGACTAGGATTCCTCTGCTTCTAGGTCTGTGATACATTCCATCAAGAGCCAAAAAGCCAAAATAAGTTTGTTGGCTCAGACTGAAACTCTCCAGGTATCAAACTCGCTTAAATCATAACACCGTCATGGCTAGGAGAATGAAACAGAGTTTGCTTTCCATGCCAGGCACATTTATACTTTGGGAAAAAGCACCATGTGGTTGCAGAAAAGCATCATATATTTTCAAAGCAAAGAAGAATAAATTGAACATCTGTAACCATGGACGTGTCTGTCTGCCTGCTCAGCTGCCTCTGAACTATTACATGGTTTTTATTTTTCAAGAGGAAGAAAGACTGTGTTCTGTTTCGCAGTGGCAAGGGCCCAGGAGAATTCAGCCTTGGCTCGATAGAAAAACAAAGGAGGAACCAAGCCAGTCCAGGCTCATCCACAGAGGACCCAAAGGGGCAAGCAAGTGTGGGAAGCAGTCCAGAAGCATGGCCTCAAAAGGCGCTGGGCAAAAGTCAATAGAAGGGGAGAAAAAGGGGCAGAGTGGAGTAGCCCTTACCCAAAATTCTTGAGACCAGAAGTGCTTTGGATTTTGGATTTTTTTCATATTTTGGAATACTTGTGTTTGCATATACCTACATAATGTGATATTTTGGAGATGGGACCCAAGTTTAAACAGCCCAGGGTCATGCACAGAAAGAACAGAGGAGCAGACAAAGCAGTCCAGGACTTCAGCACAAAAATCAATCCAAGCAGAGACAAATGCCAGTCCAGGAGTTACTGAAGAAAGCAAGCTGAAGCTCCAGAAACTAGAAAGAAGGGAATTTTAGGATTCTAGAGACAGTAGAGCTGTTGCTTTGGAGCACAGGGATGGCCTTGGCTGTGCTAATTTACAGCCAGCTGTCACTTAGCCCAGCTGCCCTAATTATGCCAGTGTTCTCATTTTAAAGCACACCATGGCAGCTCCTGCTCTTTTGTTGCTGCCACTTCAGTCTCTAAGGTTCAGAGTGGAGCACTATCTGGCATTACCGGCATTTCCCTTTCGAGGTGACACTCCGAAGGATGAAGAGGCTCAGCCTCCCACTGTCTCTCTCGACAGTCCACATGCAACGGTCTGGGCTTTGCATCCAGGACAGGGCTACTCAGCCTCTCCTGGCTCCAAGGCAGCCTTGCCAGCAGCCTCCTTTAGCTCTGACTGGAGCCTCTCACCTGGGCTCACCTTTTCCTCTTTCTCACCTGAGGATGCCTCCTTCAGGTAGAACAAGATAGACTGCATGCTCAACAGAGCAGGGTAAGGGCCCGAGAGCTTGGAAAAGATGCTTTGGGGGGACCGTTACTTCCAGAATCCCCCAGCCAACAAGAATTTCCCCTTGAGGTCACTTTCAACTCTGTGGTTCTCCAACTTGCTGAGGAAACCTTAGAAATAATCGCAACCTTTCAAGCCACACTCTAGGTGATCCCTTCCAGCTCCACAGTTTTGTGATGTTACAATTCACCAGGCCATTGTGGATTTCCGGCATTGGTGGGGTTTGGACTGGATGATCCTTGGGTAGCTTCTAACTGTATAGCTCTAATGCAACCTTTGCAAATTGCCTCAACTCTTCTACCCAAAGTATTCTTTTTTTCCCAGAAATAGAAATGCTGCAGGCTGGGAACAGGCAGCTACATCCACCGGTCCCCCCTATTTTTTGAAAATGAGCTTGAATCTCTCTGGCTCTGTCCCCAGTCCCTCAATTTTGGCTCTGACTCCTTCTAGCAGGCTAAACATCCTCCCGATTGGCTTCTCTCAGAGAGCTGGAGAGGAAAAACAGCAGGAAGTCCGGCATCCCCCAGAAACGGGCAGAACATTGCGTAAATGTCATGAAACATAAGTTGTCCCATGGGGGAGAGAGGAGAGGGGAAAAAGGGAGAAACAGGGGAAAGAAACCACATCGGCCCATTGTTTAAACTGTACAGTGAAGGTAGATTTCAAAGAACAAACAGCAAAGGGTTAATTTTTTTAAAGAAAAGCCATCATACACCAGGTAAATGCAAAGCAGCATCACTCTTAAAGGGTGAGCATCAACCATGAAAACCACAGCAGCAGCATTGCATTTCCAACAAATGAATTTCCCTTTGCAAAGAGATAAAGGGTAGAACAGGGCTGGTTCTGTCCTGTGCCCCAATGCAAGTGAACTCCAAGGGCTTTTGCTCAAGTCATTTTTGACTTACAGCAACCTTAAGGCAAACCTATCATGGGGTTTTCTTGGCAAGATTAATTCAGAGAGGGGATTGCCCTTGCTTTCTTCTGAGGCTGAGAGACTGTGACTTTTCTAAGGAATCCTGGTCTCCAGAGTTCTAGTCTAACACTGCTATCACTGTAGCACACTGGCTCTCACGTTCCAGCGGAAACCGGCTATAATCAGGGAAGCCATCACAGGTGAGACAAACCAGTCCAGGTCATCCCCCAGTAATGGGGAGAGCTCACCAAAGCTGAGAGAAGGTGGAGCAGCAAAATCTTGCCCATTCCAAAATCTCCCACGAGATAAGCAAAGACAAAGGGACATAAAAACATGAGGCACTCCAGAGGTCAAGAATCCAAACTAAATCCACGAGTAGAAAGAGTGCAGAAAGCCGGGTCAAAGGAAGTGTTGCAAACTACAAGAACCCTCCAGCCGTTGCTGGGAGATTTATAGTTGGCTGACCTTGAGACGCCAGGTGCTTTATTGATCAATGTGATGTCGAAGGTGGCAATGCCTCCGGCAAAGGTTTAAATGAGGAGGAACACCAATCAATAAACCTCCTTTGAACAAACCTTGCCTCATAATAGGTTTGCCTTACAGTCGCCTTAAGTCAGAAATAACTTGAAGTTGCGTAGGTACAACAATCAGGCTATGACCCTTGCACAACACCCCAAAAGAGTCCAACCGCCAGCAAACATACGAACAAACATCATGAGGAGAGAACGTGGGCTGTTTGGTTTGAGATCCCAGTTTTCATCGGGTCCCGAGTTCGGATCCCCAGTAGCAGGGATCGCAAATACCCCAGCGACCACCTGTCAGGGTCCCACATCTGGAGTCAGGCAGCTCCACACTCCAGTTCAGTTCAAGGCAGCTTCAGTTTCCAACAGCTGTTCCCAAAATTTGGGGGAGGAAACAGGGCTGGCAGAGATAATCCAGGCCTCCTTCCCTAATTCGGGGACTTTGCTCAGGCCTCTTGTTTGTGACGTATTGCATTTCATGTCAACTATATTTAGTCGGAGGCTGCTGTGTGTGTGTCTGTTTTCCTTTCCCCTCCCACCACCCCGTCCTACTTTTAATATAAATTATTACACTTGAATCAGCTCCTGACCTAGATCTTGAAGAAGACGGAGATTTCTTAGCTGGAATCCACAGACGTCTCCCCACCTCCCCCCGCACAGTGACAGCACATCCGGTCTGCAAGGAAAAACTCGGAGCTAGAACATGACAGAAGAAAGGGATTGCGTGAACGGACGGGGCTGGCTACTGGGGGGGCGGGAGGAAAAAAGAAACCAGTGTTTTGATCAAATGGAAACTTCTGGGGAGGCAGGACTCAAACTTTGGGATGAGAACAGATGTGAATTAATTTTTTTTTTCTGGACCACAACGCTCTGCTTCCATGAGTCACAGAACGGAGCCAGGAGAGACAGAAGGCCTGAAAGATTCAGCTCTTTTGCAGCATCCAGAAATTCAACTGGTATTGCTCCCATACACTTCCAAGCCCATGTCTGCCCCGAGGAGGACTAGAAACTTGACTTTTTCTCAGTGTTTCCTCATGAGAGAGGGGGTTCCCAAGAACTGCAACAAAACCTACCTTCTGTGTGCCTTTTCTTTTGAAAGACTAGAAGCACCCTTGTATCAGGCGTTTGGGCAGGGGATTCTGGGCAAAAGAGAAGAAAGGAGGGCCGTTTAAGAAAGCCGGAGACCGATGCTCTATTACATGCATGGCAGCCGCCTCATTAGGAGTGGGTTACGATTCAATTATTCAGATGCCACTGACGGAAGAGGCTCTTTACGGATGAAAGCTCATGCCACAATGGATCTATTAAACCGCCGCAGAGCTCACGGTCGTTTGATATTCTGCCGTGATCGTACGGCGGGTCAGACAGATGGGTAACTGTCCAGTTTACAGCCTCGTTCTATGACCTGAGAGTTCTCCTGCTCTATAAATATCCGAGCCAGCAAGAGGAAGGAGGAGGAGGAGGAGGAGGAGGCATGGCAGACACCTGCTTCTTGGTCGCACAACAGGGAGCTGAGAGTGTCCCCTCCTTTGCACTTCCTTTGCATTCATAATGGATGAGGAAGGAGGGGATTTTTTTTATATCCTTTTCTTTAAGGCAGCAGCAAACTCCCAGGACAGATGGAAGCTCCTCAGTCACTCCTTGACCTTGCTAGCAGAGCATGAAAAGTATAAGAAGGTCTGCAGGCGCGCATGCACACAGACACACACACACACACACAGACAACAATTGAAGACTACACCCTCCTTTTCCCGAAAGGGAGAGCACCAAAACAATTTGGCTAGACAACACTGTCCCAGTGCTATATTCAGATTCTTCTTCTTTGTGAGCGGGGAGAAAAGATAAATCACAGTGTCTTGAGAGAACATCTCCACCAGCTGTTTCTCAACCTTTGGTCCCCCAGATGTTTCGGGGACTTCAGCTCCTAGAAGCCTCAGCCATCATGGCCGATGGTCAGGGATGCTGAGAGAGGAAGTCCAAAATGCTGGAGGAGCCAAGGTTGAAAAACTTTGCTCTTACACCACACAACTCTAGCTGTTGGATCTCCCTTTAACGGCCTATTGGATAGCTTCTATGAAAGGTTCAGCACCTTGGAGAGTTCATGTGGGATCTCTCTCTCTCAACAGATCTATTTCTCTCAACAGATCCTCCAGCGCCTTGGACAGCTCTAGCCCTTCAATACCAGTTTAACTGTCTCAGGATTGCGAGGTTTTGTAGTTTTCAAAGTCCCTTAGAACAAGCAAACACAACAAAATCCAAAACCCACAGAACGGTAACGCCTTTATCGGCCAATCAAAATGCACAAAATACATCATGCAAGCTTTTGAAGCTCCACTGGCCTCCTCATCAGGCAAAGATGTTAAAAACTGTGCAGGAGAAGAAAAGCAACGATGTTAAGAGTCCCAGGCATATATTTTGTCTCCACGCAGGCAAAGGCCGCTGCCCTTCTTGGCCATGTGGGGGCCAGGGACAAAGGCCAATAAAAGGAGGCAATAAAATTTCAACTCCACTACCAACAGAAAAATAACTTCCCTTGAGATCCAGGCGGTCCCTGTCCCGTGCAGAGAACACTAAATTTCTCAAGAAGTCTTTGCGCTGTTACCTATAGGCAAAACGGGCCAAGTGAGTCCAAATGAAAAAGTTTTACCTTTGTTGGAGGTAGAAACCTCAGAGAATTAAGTCACAGTCCACTAGCTCCCGCTTGTTAAAAGTTCCCCTGTGGAGGCAAAATTTGGTACCTTCAAAATTCAGTATTGTGAAAGGGCCATTTACCTAACATATGAATTTTTTTTAAAACAAACAACACTCCTCATTCCTTGAGATCGACGAAGCATTCCCAACAGATGGCCATCCAGCCTCTCTTTAAAAACCTCCAAAGGAGACTCTGCCACAATCCACTGAGGCAGCAGCATATTCCACTCTCAAACTGCTCTCACCATCAGGAACTCCTTCCTAATATTTAGGTGGAATCTCTTTTCCTGAAGTTTTGAAGCCGTGGCTCCATTGTGTCCTAGTTTCTGGAACATCAGAACACAGGCTTGCTCCATCCCTCATATGAAATCCTTTTAAATATTCAAACATGGCTAGCCTGTCCCCTCTTCACCTTCTCTTCTCCAGGATACATACACCCACCTCCCTTAGCCATTCCTCATAGAGCAGGGCCTCAGGAGGCATGATGCTGTTTGATGCACAACTGGATTCAGAGAGCCAGCGGTACACTGAGCAACAGATTTGATATGCATCCCAGGCCAGCAACAGACTGCAACTTAGCTGACCCCACAATGGCAACAGAGGGCCTTTCTGCACTAGACTGTTATAGTGCTATTACTCCACTTCCAACATCCTATGGAATCCTGGGGTTTGCAGTTTAGGGAGGGGCCTTTAGGATTCTCAGCCAGAGAGCTCTTGGGCCTCAGTAAACTACAAAGCCCAGCATTCCATAGGAGGTTGAAAGTGGAATAAGAGCACTATAACTATAGTGTGGGAAGGCATAGAGTCTATTGCATAGCCTGAAGGACTGTACACTCCCATATCAGCTTGTCTGAGTTTTGAGCTCTGTAGGGAATATATATGTCAATTACCATTCCAGCAGACTGTTAGCAATCAGCTGCCTTGTGCAAATCATAGTCCAACAGAGTAACTTTTCCTAAGTTTCTGGATGTGACCCAGGAGGATGAACTTCTGAACTACTGGCTGAGAAACTGGGCCAAAAGCTGCTTCATCTGTCACTTGTTCCCTGAGATCAGCTTCAAAAAAACAGTTCTCTATCAGCATTGACGTTGTCATCTTTGTTTCTCCGAGTCTCGAATTAAAGAATATCTGTTAAAAAGAAAAAGAAAGACAGAAAAGGGAACTGATTCATGTTCATTTTCCGAACCTCTAAGAAGTGCCAAAGAATGTCTGGCAGGCGTTCAGAGTCATCCTGGTTGATTATAATCTCAGAAATGTATTAATATCCGCTCTGTTAATTTGGCCTACCCCGGCTTCTAAATGGCCAGAGAGCCTTTTCTCTCTCAAAAGGCAACTCAAATTAATTCTGTCTTTTATTAAGACAAGCCATCGCTGCCTCTTGGGGCAAGCTGAAGAAACAAGGCAGGGCTGCTTTCCCAGGTGGCACACACACACGCAAACACACATATGCCAGCTCCAAATCACACATGCCACAAACGTGGCCAGGGATGCAGGCAAGAGCACAGCAGCTGTGTACCGGTTTCTTCCGAAGAGGTGCGCATCCATGGCCTTCCTCTGAGGCTGAGAGAGTGTGACTCGCCCAAGGTGGCCCAGTGGGTTTCCACGGCTGAGCAGGGATTCAAACCCTGGTCTCTCAGCACTCAACCATACATCCTCTGTCAGTCATCCAACTACGACGGTCTCAACTTTTAGTAAAGCCGACCACACACGGTTGCATGACTTGTTTTCCAATTACTGCTGCAGCATCCACAGTCTCATGAACCTTTTTCTTAAAAATAGCTCCCTTTCAGCAACCTGGAACCAAAAAAAGTGGTTGCCAGGTTTATCAAACGAAACACACAAGATGGGAATGGGAAACAAATGGACTTTCTAAGGGCCCTCAGACAGATTAAATGTTTATCAGACAATTTGTGGTGGACTTGAAAGAGACACGGAAAGAGGGGCTGCGGGCTTGGCTATGGCGGAATGGGTGTTGCAATGGTTTGCGCCGTTTCTTAAGAAATGAGTATTGCTTGAAATGTACACTTGCATCACTATCAGCCCCACCCACTAAAATGCACCGCCTGTTGCCGTTCCAGGCTCTAGTGCGATCACGACATGGCTTCCTGTTCCTCAGAACTGCTTCCCTCGTGCAACAGTTCCCAAGTACTTAATGTGGAAAAGAGCAAACTGCACCCCAAAACCTTCTGGTGAGTACCCACAATCAGATTAACTGTTGAATGGCAAATCCCCGCTCAGCCATGAAAGCCCATTGGGTGACTTTGGACAGGTCACATTCTCTCAGCCTTGGAGGAAGGCAAGGGCAAACCCCCTCTGAACAAATCTTGCCAAGAAAACCCCTCAGAGTTGCCATCAGGTTGGAAACAAGTTGAGAGCACACGAGAACAACAGGTCTGGGGAGGTGCCCTAATTCTGCTGCTGTTCAATAATGGGCTGTCCGTGTTCATTGGAGAGCCCTTACAATTCTCTCTCACTCACAGGCATTAAATCCATTTATACCCTTCGCTTTGACGATGAGAGTGAGAGATAACTCTCCGGGGCTGGGGGTTGCCAAAAGTGTCGTTCCAGTTGGTTAATTAAAATGCAGCAGAGGTGAGCTCTACAGAAAAATCTCACTTGCCTCTCCTTGAGATACATCAATAATGTTTTAACCCCCCACGGTTGACGACAGCTTCCCGCTGCCGGGCTCCTCTGCACATTTGCAGAGACGGACACCAGATCCCATCTCCGGCAATGCAAGTTTAATGTGCCCTTTTGAAACTCCACAGCGGGAATGGTGTTTGACAACCTTATCCGACAAGAAAGAACGGGAAATAGCAGAAGGGACGAAGATCAAGCCCAGCAGGGCAAAAGCCGAAGCATTCAAACCGACGCGCTCACAACCCCAAAACCACCACGTTTAATGCTGTGTCTCATGGCTAAAGTTCACAGCCAGCAGGAAAGGAGAGATTTATTCACACTTTGAAAGTGCCCGCAGTTCTCTAAGTGATGTACAGATCTCGCCTGGCAACTTGTTGGTGGCACGCTCGGGCATCAGTTGCACCGTGCAGACGGAGTCTAGGCCAGCATCGTGCCTCAGCCACGTAGCTGAGTATACTCCGGGCCGGGGTACCCAGTTAAGGGCGCTTGAGCAACCTCTCCCGGCCTGACCTAGATTTACCCCTCTGTAACTGTTCTCTGTATTCACAACTGCCACTTAGCCACAATTGTGATGCTGTTGCCACAGTCATAACTTCCTCCCAACCTGCTTTACCAGGCATCAGCTGCAAGGGAAGAAGGAAAACATCCACTCTTCCGGCGATCAGAGCACAAGTGAAGGACGGTTTCATAGTCTGAGGGAGGGAAGTTGAGGCAGGAGAGATGACTTGGTTTATTGACAGAGAACATCTGCTCTGGATTGTTTTGCGGGGGTTATTGATTGATTGATTATTTGCCATGGTCATATGCAGGGTAGTGGAGTTTGATATATAGTTGAATACTAAAGTGGAGGTTGTCCATGCCATTTTATTTCCAGTTTCCATGTACAGTTTTGAAAGCTGGGCAGTGAAGAAAGCTAATAGGAAGCAAATCAACTCCTTTGAAATGTCTTGCTGGAAAAGAGTTCTGTGAATATCTTTGTTGTTTTTGTTGTGTGCCTTCTATCATGGGGTTTTCTGGGCCTGAGAGTGTCACCCAGTGGGTTTCCATGCCACACCGTGCTGGCTCTCAGTACCCTAGACTGCCAAAAAGACTGGGTCCTAGAGGAAGTCAAGCCTGAACTCTCCCTAGAAGCCACGATGACTCAACTGAGGCTGTCATAATTTGGCCATATCACGAGAAGACCATAATGCTTGGCAAGGTGGAAGACGCTAGGAAAAGAGGAAGACCGCATTACAGACGGATAGACTCAATCGAGGAAGCCACGGGTCCCCTGAGTTTGCAAGACCGGCTTAGAGTCATATCCTCTGTGGGCCACATCTAAGCTGTCCTCAATGGGCCACGTTTAGCATGTCTTCTGTGGGCCACATTTAGTGTACCCTCCATGGACCGCACCTAGCCAATCTCTGCAATGTCCTCCCCGGGCCACATCTACCATGTACTCAACAGGTCACATTTAGCCTGTCCTCTGTGGGGCAGATTGGGTCTGTATGCTGTGGACTGCATTTAACGCGCCATCCCTCCACAGGCCACATCTAGCCTGTCCTCTCTATGTCTCCTGGGGGCCACACTGAACACGTCCTCTACGGGCCATTCTAGTGTGTCCTCTGTGAACACTGTGGAAGGTTTTCTCCAAGCAGTCCCACCAATCCCACCCGGTGCGGTGGGTTGTCCTGTGGATCCCACGGATCACACTATGGAATAAGCATCCCTACTTTCTTTATCCCCTCCATTTCTCCCATCTTCCTCCAATTCGGAATAAACTCTGACTTCCCCTTGTAACGCATGCGGCGGGGAGGTTTTTGGCTACAGGCTCAGGATAAACAGACGAGGCAATTTTCTTCAAAGTTAAAAACCAAAGATATTATTTATTTACCACATTTACACTTTAAGAGGTTTAATTATTTAGCAGGTTTGATATTAGCAAAGTGCCTTCCTTGTTCCTTCCTGAAATCAGCAGTCATGTTAAAAGAAGCAGGCTTTACAAGGGTGGGCAAGGAGAGCCCCGTGTAGGGGCTGGGTCTGTGGCCCCTGAGCCCCCCAAACTGCCTTGCAAAAGAGTTCTCCTGTTAGAAAGAAAGACGGATGAATCACGTCCCCCCGCCCCCAGGAAGCCTATGGGGCTGGCAGTTCATCCTTTTAAACAGTCTGTAGGTACTGTGGGCTCTATTTCAGAGGAAGGAGTAGGCAAAATCACCTCTGAGTATTGCTTGCTTAAGAAAATCCAGTAAAATGGATGGGGCACCATAAGTCAACCGGCAACCTGAAGGCACAGACATAGATGCAGGGTGTCCTTGCCTTGTTTAACATCCATAAATTCCACCATTAAAACCAGTGGCCTACTGGTTAATTCCAGTTTTCAGGGGAAGCATTTATAGTAACTTGGCTCCAAGACCTGCTGAGGTTGCTCACCCAACTCTGGGCTACTCTCTCACCTTCAACTTCCATCATGGTTGTTGTTGTTTCCTACCCACCTTTGCCTTTGGATCCAAGCGGGGAACGACAACAGAGGAAAAGAGAACAACAAACAACATAACAGAGGTTTAAAAAAAATGACTTCTCTTAAACAAGCATAAAACAACGAACGCATACTCGACAATTCATAATACGAAATACGTCTGGACAGGCCCGCTGGAAGAAACAGGTCTTGACCAAATGCTGCTTCCTTCTCCCCCGCCTCTGCTGCAGGCAGGTTTTGCAGAGTACCTTACATCGGTGCTTTTTAGCTACAGTCTGATGTTAGGGACTGACAGGTCTCTGCTCACCCACCCCCACACATCGCGTGCCCAGGACTGGCGCCACATTTGTGCCCTTTGGCCGCCATTGCTTCCTCCTGCCCTGGAGGTTCTCCAGGGCCCACCAGCCAAAGGCTTAGGACCACCCCTTTGTGCAGCACTGGCTCATGCAACTAAGGGTGTCTCCACACTGCTCATCTATAGCAGCTTGGTACCACTTTAACTGCCATGGTATTCCCAATTTCTATGTATGGTTGTGAAAGCCGGACAGTGAAGAAAGCGGATAGGAAGAGGAAGAAAGGTGGTACTGGAAGAGAGGTCTGCAGACACCATAGACTACCAGAAAGAGAAATAAAAGGGCCCTAGAGCAAATCAAGCCAAAAGGACTAAACAGAGGCTGTTGCACTTTGGACGTACGAAGAAAACCTGACTCCCTAGAACACACAATAATGCTCCTCCATGGCTCTTTCAGTTTCTGACGAGCCTGCCCCGTTACTTTCAATAACTTTAGCTGCCTAAATGCAACCATGGCCACAGGTGTGCCCAAAGTGTACGTCTTAACACTGCAAGGCGACCGGGCCCCGTCCTCCAAGTGTGCAGCATAACAGCTCTCGTTCTTAACACGCTGATGCCCCATATTGGTATTCAGGAAAGAAAAGAGTTGCCAAAAAAGAACAATATTTATGGCTTTACGAGGGAGAAAGAGAGGTTGCTGGTGGTTTTTCTATCCCTTCTACAGTCTCTCATGCATTGCAGGGTACTGATTTGATGCTTTAAAAAAAAAATCCTCCACCAGGCGCGCCAAGAGAGAGAGTCACTTTGATCACAGAAAGTAATTCAGTCTGTGTTTTTCTCTGGTTGACACCTAATCCCTTATTAGCTCACCCAGTGATGCAACTGCCTAATCAGATTCTGTGAAACTACCCAATCCTCTCCGTGGGATCCAACTCTTTTTTTTTTTAAACAAAAGAGACACTTTCATGCAATGCAGCTTCCCCTTTAAACCAAGCCTCTCTCCTGCTGTTCCGCCAGATCAGTGCAGCAAAAAGGTAATTCTCTTTGTTTCTCTTACACTGAGCCCTCTCCGGGTGTGAAACCAGAATGTGAAATCCCTGGCAAGGTTACAGTGAAACCGGGAAAATGACAACCCTGCAGTTGGTGCCTTCCATGTCATTGGGGGGTGACAAATCTGCCCCAGGTTCTAATCTGAAATGTAAAGGAGCTCTCTCCAAGACGCTGAACGCCAGCAGCCCAAACAGGTTTTGTTGTTGTGCTTGTTAGCGTTATCCATTTCTACCAGAGCTTAGAGTAATGCATTAAAAAGAATGTTCTTGCCTTCTTTTTATTGGTAATATGGCTATGAGGAAGTTACATTTCAAAAGCAAAGAGTGGGAATAGCCTCACCTTATTTGTAAAAAGAGTAATGCTTCCTAGTTACTTTTTAAAAGTCACTTTACAAGGGCATTCTAAGGCATTTTGTTCAGGTTTTATGTCAAACTCTTACCAATCCCAAGTAGCTGTTTGTGTTAAAACAGGGAAGGAAAATTTAACCAACCCATAGAAAAAGTAATAATTAAATCAGCTACTTTCTCAACGTTGTGGTTGGCATTCTGTTAGCAAGAGAGGCATGCACAAGTCCTGCTATGCATGTGGGGTGAATTACTTGCCATGGTGCAACAAAACGCATCCTTCAGACAGCACCAGAAGCGGAGTTGCGCACCCAGCAATGTTGTTCATTGCAGCTGCACACTGAAGTTGTGCACTGTGCATTTCAGATGCATTTGGGTTGTGCATTCTTAATGACCAGGTGCTGCTGAGTGATGCACAGTACACAACCCACAACCACAATGCACCCAGTCACTGACACGTATTGTGCAATGTTGTGATTCTGTATGAGGACCGTATGGTACATCCTATTTTTGCACACAGTTATTTATGCTATTAATTTATCCATTCTTTTTGAAAAAAGTAATTCTCTCAGTTCTATTCAACCAGCCCCAAGATGCAAAGTACCTCTCATGTTCTAAACGAATAGCTCTTTGAAAGTCAGGAGGAAAACATTCCTCACCATCCAAGTTTTGTGACAGAGCTCCACCTATTGTCAAGATGAATTAGGAGAGACCTGGAGAAGGAATTTCTTGCGGAAGTATAGACCCTGCCAGAGTCTTACGATCCCCAGCGGAGGGCTTTCTCTCGGTCCCGCCACAATCCCAGGTTTGCCCGGAGAGGACATGGGAGACGAGGCCTTCTCAGTGGCTGCTCCCACCCTCTGCAACTCCTTTCCATGGGAAACGAAGCTGGTCCCCTCCCTGACTTCCTTTTACCAGCCAGCAAAGACTGTTCAGGCAGGCTTTTAATATGTCATTACTTGTGGGTGGTGGGGCTGCGCCTTAATTTTAACATCTATACACCTTTCAATGATTTTACATCATTTACAACCCATCATTTTAAAGTGGTGGTTTTTCACTTTGCTTAAAATGTTCATTGATAGGTTTTAGCAAATTCTTTCTGTGAGTGGCTTTGGGTCCCACTCTTGGGAGAAGGACAGCATATAAATCAAACAGCATAATCATCCTCATGTATTCAAGAATACTGGCAGCCCTCATCAGTCCAGGTCAGGGAAATGGACACATTCCGGTGAGAATAGCATCCGGTTTAGCCATATGCATGGAGAGCTAGCATGGTGTAACGGTTGGACTACGGCTCTGGAGACCAGAGTTCAATTCCCTGCTCGGCCATGGAAACCTACTGGGTGATCTTGGGTCCCAGTGATAGGTTCACAATAAGGTTGCCATAAGGCGGAAACTACTTGAAGGCACACAACAACAACTAATTCTTCAGCTGTTTTCCACTTCAGCTTCCAGAGCCCTGTGCCAGCACAGCTGATGACGTGGGACTTAAGTCCAAAATATTGTGAAGACTAAAGATTGAGAACCACTGCTCTACAGAACTGAATCTTTATCCCCTGAACAGTACCAGTACCTTGGACAGCTCCTTTAAACTCCCAGTTAAAACTTGGATTGGATTTTCTACCCCGCTGACATGGAAACCACCATCTGACGCTCCATGAAACGACGGAACTGGAATTTATCAGGTTTTTGTTCCATCAGAGTTTCACTGGAACCTCTTTCATGCTGGCAGCATTGAATTAGCACAGCACTGCTAGGGAGATAATGTTGCACAAGATAGATCTCTGATTGCTCTGGGTGGATTATCAGTACCGGCTTGTCTCCGAGCCAAGCCCAATCAGAATATCAGGTCTGGCAAAAAAAAGGATGTTAATACATCTTTTGTTCGTTTGTTTAAGGCTTTTTCTTTCAACTTGACTCTTCAGCCAAAAAGAGTGGCTTTACAAAGATCCATAACGAGATAGCCTTTACCTTCAGACTCACAAGCTAAAAGACACCACAAGGAAAGGAGAGACAGAGAAAGGGGGGGAAAGGGTTTGAAAAGGGAAAACAGCAAAGTCAGGCATTGGTTCTTAGCTGCAAACTGGATAGGACGCAGTTCAAAGGGAAGAACATTGGCTAAAAAGAGTTCCTATCTGTGCTGATTTCATTCTCAGAGGCATGAAGGGATGATTGCAAAGGCTTTTTTCTTGCTGGGTGAGAGATCACCAGAAGCTGCAGGCAGACTAGGTTGGCAAACACAAGTACTGCCAGTTCTGAAATAGCAAAACGGGGCAGCTGAAATTCCTGGGGTGGAGGGCTGGCAGTCAGAAAGCAGCCATTAACAAATCTGTGCCCTACCTAAAAGCCAAATGACAGTACAGTGGGCCATCCTTACCTGTGACCTCTGGATCTGTGACCTCTGGAGCGTTGTGTCCTATACCTAAATTGGTTGCAACCATTTAATATTATGGGATGTGAGCATTTTTTTTCTTATTTGTGGGAGTTCCTGGAACAGAAACTCCACAGATATGGCGTTAACCTAGCCATGTTTATCTCTCCAAAATGAGCATACCATCCACATTCATAAATGACATGATACAAGTATTTATGTCTTTATGAATGGCCCATGCCCCAAAATATGGGATCTTTTAGCATCAGTCAATATAAAAGGAAAAGTTCTCCAACACTAGATTCCTTATAATAAGGGACACTGCCAACCTGATAAGGCTTAAGGTCTTTTAAAGGTTTTTATGTACCCATTTAACGTTTTAAATGTTTCCATTCATTGCCCCAGCGAGTCAGAATTCACAAATGGAGGGCACATAGGGACGTCACGCAGAAGATGGTGTGAGCTTATTTGCTGCTGCTTCAAAGACGAGGACACAATCCAGCAGAGTCAAATTTCAAGAGAAGAGATTCCACCTAAACATTAGGAAGAACTTTTTGTTCATAATTGCTGTTTGAGAGTGGAATACGGCTTGCCTAACAGATTGCCTCCATCTATGGGGGCCTAACCTTCCAAACCCATAAACCGCTGCTTTGCTGCACCTGTGACCCCACTGCAATGTGGGAGACCCTGGAGTCCGAGTCGGCCTGGGAAGGAAGCAGACCGGAGCCCTGGAATCGTTACAGGAGTTGGTTGCTAAAACCAGGAATGAATCCACTATCCCCGACTGACACGGATGCCACCAGCCACCAGCAAGGTCCAGATGTTTAATCTGGAGGCTACGAATTAGAGATATATTTTTTTAAAAAAATATTCTATCCGCTCCTAGTTAGAAAGCCAGCTGCTGCCCACAAGCTCTTAACACTGCCACGAGTTTTTAAAGGGCTGTCAGAGAGAGACTCTCGCCCGAGGAAGTGAGTTAATGACTCAAAAGATTTTTTTTTCTTATCCCCGATAGGGAATGATCATTGTTGAAGAAGAGCAAGGGAGAAAGAGACCCACAAGAGAAAAAGAGAAAATGAAAGGCTAGAACTACTCTGTACTGCAGCTGTCAGGGGGAAAGAAAAAAAACCCAAATGGCCAGAGCTGCCTGTTGGAAAAGGCATTATTTTGGCTGCGTTGCAGTCCGAAAGTGGGCAAGAAATAGGAAGGGATTAAATTTTAAGACTATGAGCCAGCACAAAGGTTAGAGTGGAAGACTGGGAGCTGGGAGATCCAGGTTCAAGTTCACGCTGCACCGAGTTGTGGAAACTTACTATGGGTACCAGTGGGGGGTTTTTTTTGGTCAGCCTGACCTACCTCACAGGGTTGTCGTAGCAAGAATCCAATGGGGGAGAAGGAAGAAGAAGAGAGGTGGTAAGTGCACCACCTTGAGATCATTGAAGGAATGGCAGGACATAAATGAAAATAAAATGAATGAATGAGCCAGATCCACTGGGCTTGGATGAAAGAACTCAGCTTTGATTTGTGGCAATATTAATTTATTTTTATAGGTATTAACATTTTTTAAAACAAAACCTTAAAGCAGTTTAGGAAGAATCGGTTGCAGCAAAGGCAACTGACAAAAATGGTAAACAATGATAAAACCAGGGAATAATTAAATAGAAAGGAAAGGCAATGGAAAACGCTAACCAGGGAAATGATTAAGAAAACACATTTTTTCTTCCCTCCAAAATGCCAGACTTCTCTGTTTTTCTCTGATTTTTCAGTTCAGTATTCAAGGCTGAAACACATATTAACAAATTGTTCCGGAAATGTGGCACAGAGATATAGGCCATTTCCACACTAGCCTGTTATAGCGCCATGATTCCACTTGCAACATCCTATGGAATCCTGGGGTTTGCAGTCCCCAGGATTCTATAGGATGTTGCAAGTGGAATCATGGCGCGATAACAGGCTAGTGTGGAAACGGACATAGATATCCTGAGTTAGAAATACACACCCAAAGGCTTAGGACCCTTGCAAAGGTGGAAAAACTGCAAATATCAAAATACGTGTGTGTGTGTGCCTGTGGGAAGAGGCCCAAGGCTCGGTGGGGAGAGTGGGCACACACCGGGTCCAAACCCGGACAGAGAAAGCAGAGGGAAGGGAGTGGGTTGGCACGGTGCCCATCTCTCGCCCCGTCTCCTTCCTCGGGGGGCACGGGGAGAAGGTTTGCGGTGCTGAGAAACAGGGGTGCCAGCCGTCCTGAGCTGGCCAGAAGGAAGAAGAGGAGGATCAGAGGAGAGTTTTTAAAGGTCTGTGCAGCCCGATCAGAGGGAAGGTTTTCCCAAAAAAGAAGTGCCTGTAGCGGCGGGTGGGGGGGAGAGCGGGGGCCGAACGCGCTTGCAAATACTCCGGTCCGTCAATGTGGAGTGCCAACTGCCGTTGTTACTTATTTCATTCACGCTGGCTTTTTACACCACCTTTAAAGCGGATCCTGAATTAGCAGTCCTTTTCTTGAACGGTAGGAATATCAAGGAAGGTGGAAAAATCACAGGGAAAGGGTTAAATGTTCTATTAAAAGAGAGAGAAAGAGACAGAGGTCAGTAGCAAAAGCACCAGGAGAGGGGGAACGGGGTCTAACGCCTGGCTCGCCTTCACACTTTGTGGGAGTGCGACGTCAAAACCGCCGTGATGTTAACTCTGAGTAATTCCGGATTAGCCAGCCGGACGGAGGAAAGGTCACTTCCTCTCATGTCTTTTAATTAGAGAGAAATGAGCCTAAACGGGCCGGCGTTGCGCTCTAACAAGGCCCGCCACCAGCCCCACCAGCCTCTGCCCCCGAGAAATGTCACCAATTAAAAAGATTGCGGTTGTCACGCAGATGGGCGTAGAGGTTCGCAGGGAGCCGAGGCCAAGGAAGAGACGGTCCCCCCCCTCCCCCGGCAGGTTCCCAGGGGTTTCGTGCGCTCCCGGGAAGCGTGGGAAAGGGCAAGCAAAAAACGGGCGCCTCCCTTTCCGCAAGGCAGAGGCTGCCGCTTTTAAAGTTAACGAGAGGTGGCCGCTGAGGGGTGATAACGGAAAGAAAGCATCCACCCTCAACCGGGCGTCCCGCAGGCGGGCTGGATTGTAACCCATCATCCCCCGGTCAGCACAGGTATGTGCCGCCTAGAGATGCAAAACTGCAAACCCCAGGATTCCATAAGATGCTGAAAGTGGTGTCGTAGCGCTGTAACGGCCTAGTGCGGAAATGGCCTAAAATGGGAGCACGCTGATTTTGAGAGACCGGAGCCGGCTTATGACCCCTATCTAGCGGCCTTTTTAATTGCCGGCGATTCGCTGTCTGAATAGCTGCGGTAGAACGCCCTGCCACGCTCAGTTTCTTAAGGGCTAACTGCAGGCTGGTGAGTCTCATGAGACACCCCAAGAAAGGTTCCGGTGAGCTGAGGCGAACGCCCGGCATTGCAGATCCTTCACTGCGTTCCCGCCCCGGGTCCCGTACCAGGAGGAAGAAAGGCCATTCATTCATTCATTCATTCATTACCCTCCCCAAAGGGTGAAGCTGAACCCCGGAGTCGAGGTTGTCCGAGGAGCAAACCCAACCGTTTATTAACGCACGGCGATCGGTCTGCGGACAGGGCAATGCAAACTTTAAAAACAATTATTCCATAAAAGAACTCAGAGGAAAATCCATCAAGGCAGTACAACGCAGGAGTGCGCGGTGACTAAAAGAATCATCGTCAGCGGCAAACGCAACGTGAATACATGAATCATCGGTGGCTTAAAGGAGCCGGCAAGGAAACGAACCCAGCAGTCTGAATTTAAATAAAGCCACAGAATCGTGTCGTCGGCTGCTCCGGCTCGTCGGCCCGCTAAAGACCCCCTCCGGCCCGTGAAGCCCCCTCGCCCTCCCTCCGCATCTTTTGGCATCCAATTCACAAATACAAATCCAGAGCGACGGGTCAGACGGGCCAAGAGAAACCCCGTTTGCCTTCAGCCGGGTCAAAAGGGAAACGAAAAACGAGGCGACAGGAAAATACGGCCACGTCCGCGCTAGACTGTCACAGTGCCACGATTCCACTTTCAACCACCTGTGGAATCTCGGGGTTTGCAGTTTAGGGAGGGGCCTCAGAGTACACAGCAGGGTGGGGAGGGGTGGCCCTCCAGATGGGGCCGGACTACAGCTCCCGTCAGCCCTCGAGCCAGCACACCCGGCGGGGAAGAATGCTGGGAGCTGCAGTCCAACGACACCTGGGTACGATGTCCACTTCCGCAATACAGAGGCGTCTCTCCTTTTATACAAGACCAACGCGAGATATTTGAACTTCTTAACTTTTCTATTTTTTCTTTTATGGAAGTTTTGTTTAGTTTTTTTTAAAAAATCGATGTTGTTTTTAAATACATGATAAGTTGCCTTGAGTCCTGTCACTGGCAGAAAGGTGGGATATAAATGGGCACATCACACACTCTCAGCCCCAGAAAACCCCGTGGTGGGTTCGCCTTAGAGTCACCGTCAGTCAGAAATAACTGGAAGGCGCACAACGACAAACCTTGAACAACAGCCCTGAAAGGTTGGCCAGTGGCTCTTAGCTTGCTATTAACAGAGGCACCAAATCCACCAAGTTGGAACAGGTTAACTTTTGGGGGGGATTACTCCCCTCTCCAAATTCCCTAGCTAGTTTATTCCAGGCTAGGGGATTCGTGGAGTTATAGTTCCCCCCAAAATAATCCTTTCCTATGTGCCTGACCAAACCCCAGCTCACTCGGAGCTTCTCCAATTGCCTTTTTATCCATCCTGCCAGAGGGAATGCAAAATGCGGAGCTGGATTCTGGGAGCCGCAGTCCAAAAACAAGTAAGGGGTTCCGGGGGCTGCCTTCGGCTCCCGATCACAGCACGCCTCGCTATTGTCCGCGGTGGAGAATTGCCCTTTTTTTGCAAATCCGCCAAAAGAGAATGCAAACTGCAGGCCAATTTGTTTGGTTCAGAGATAAGAACCAAGGCTGTTTTTGGATACATTTTTACTGTGCTGAGTTTGTGGGCCAATATTTTGGGAAAAAAGAAATACCAGTAATCAACAAAGATGGATACACCCCGTGCCAAATGTAACAAGCCGGGCTATTGTATTAAAAATACTACCCTATATTGTTGCTTTAATTGCTAAACTGCCTTGAGTTCCAGTTTTTGGGGAATATATGTGTGTATATACAGATGTGTGTGTGTGTGTGTGTGTGTGATGTATGTAATATGTATATACATAAATACATATATATATGAAGCCATATATTTATTTATTTTCTCATATATATGTGTGCGCGCGCGCGTGTGTGTGTATGTAATATGTATGTATGTATGTATGTATATATGAAGCCATATATTTATTTATTTTCTCATATATTGTGTGTGTGTGTGTGTGTGTGTGTGTGTGTGTAGGTAATATGTATGTATATATATGTACATATATATGAAGCCATATATTTATTTATTTTCTGACATATACATATATATATATATATATATATATATATATATGGCTTCTTATCACAGTAGGAATTATATGTATTCATCATTTATAATCCACTCCCCTCCCCCAATCCTGGGACCCAAGTATTGAAAAGCTGAAAACAATACCAGATTAAAATAGATACAAAAATACTAATAAGAATGTTAAATAGTTATTATTAAAATACAGTTAACCTACTGAATTAAAATCCATTTAAAATCCATTAAAAGATTTTTTTAAAAAAATCAACAAATACACCTTTCTAGAATTGAAGCTTTGCTGTGTAATATCTCTTTTTTCTGGAGTAATTATTATAATATTACCAGTATTTGCAAAAAAAAAAAAAGAAAAAGAAAAGAATTGCCTTGGTTTTGAGCCAAGGAAAAGCAGGCCAGTACTTGCAAGAGAGAAAATTACAGTTTCTTGGAAATAATAACAGTTCTAACAATAATAATGATATATACTATTATATATTAGATAATATACACACTATTATATATACTAATATATATTATTTGTTATTAATAGTAATAATTGCAATATTTGTTCCTACTGCTATTATTCTGTTATTATTAATAATATCAATAATTATAATATCCAATACTATTGCAGCTACTATATCATTATTCTTATTTTCGCACTGCCAGAGCACTGAAATGGTACTTTTTTTGGAATGCAAACCCCAGAATTCTCCCACTCATTATGTTGTCTCTGGGAAATGTAGTCCAAAAAGTAACTTTTCCAAGCCCTGAGTTACACACGTGTTTACAAATTAAATAAGGGTGGTGGAAATGAGAGGAGAATTTAAAAACCTGGAAGAGGACGTGCCTTATAGCCACAGCTATTTTCCTGAGGCAAAATTCTTATGTGACACGCATCTTTTCGGATTCACACGTGCAGTCAAGGGAGCGGTTCCCCCCCCTCAGAAAAGGGGTGGTATTAAACAAGCTGAAGAAGCCACGCCCCAAATTCTTGAAAGGCGCCTGTGACTGGTCGAAGTGACAGTCTTTCGGTTCCCTCGCCGCTCTGAGGTGAAAAGAGTTGCTGGGGGAGGGAGAAATCAAATATTCAATTCTGATTGGCTATTGGTCTTTTGACGAACACATACGAAAAACGTACCATGAGGCGCTTATGGGTAGCTAAAAGGGAAATTCTTGCTCCTGATTGGTGGAACGGACACTTTCCCCAAAAGAGGGGGGGAGCTGTTCTAACGGCGCCCTTTGCGCCCTTCATCCAATGGCGGCGAGACAGGAGGGGGAAGGGCGGGGCTCCGCCGCTGAGTGACAAAGCGCTCCCCCAATCCCCGCACAGCTCTTCAGAGGTATGCTAGCGGTATTTGTATTCGGCCCCTCTCTGTCTCCCTCCCGAGGCTCTCTACCCTCCTGGAAGGTTTTGCGCGTGCGCCGCCCTCCGGTTTTCCCTACAGGAAGAGCGGGCGCCGCTCCAGCCGCGTCCTGCCCCCTCCCCCACCCCGCTTCATCACCAACGGCTTTCGAACGCCGGCGGCGTGAACGTTCCACGGGCTCCCAACGGCCCGGGAGGGACCCCACCCCACCCGCGGCTCGGGCGCGCCTGCGCAGACGGCCCCTGGTGAGTAGAGGGGAGGGGGGAGAGAACTTCGCCGAGGAGGGGGCGGGGTCCCTCAGGAGCAGAAGCGTGGAAAAGTTACTTTTTCAGCACCGCAGCGCCCAGAGTGTCCCCCTAGTCACCGCAGCTGACCAGTTGCAGCTCCCAGAATCCCCCTGGTGGCCATTCCGGCTGGGGGATGCTGGGAGTTCTAGTTGGCCCCATGCTGGCGGGGGGATTGTGGGAATTGTGGATGGCCAGTATCCATCGCGACTGGGGGATTCTGGGAGTTCTAATTAGCCGCATGCTGGCTGGGGGATGCTGGGAGCTGTTGTTGTTTGTGCCTTCACGCCTTTTCCTGCCCATAGCGATGCTGAGGCCAGCCTGTCACGAGATTCTCTTGGCAAGAATGTGTCGGGGGGAGGGTGCCCTCGCCTCCCTTTGCGGCGGAGAGAGCGTGACTTGGCTAAGATCGCTGAGCTTGGCGAAACCCGGTGGGCTTCCATGGCCGAGCGGGGATTCGAACCCTGGTCTCCTGCAGCCCGGCGCTCCGGCCACTAAACCGCGCTGGCTCTTATTCTGGGGCTTGTGACTGGCCAGTATTCATTCTTACTGGGGGATTCTGGGAGTTGTGATTGGTCCCTTTGCAATAATTGCTGGGGGATTCTGGGAATCGTCCTCATTCTTGTGAGAGGGAAGAAAGACTTGGAAAAAAATCCACACAAAATGCCTCTGGGGGAGAATAAAGTTACTGGGAAGCGGAGCTTGGGAAAGGACTGCAGCTCCCAGAATCCCCACTGGAATCTGGGGCATTCGGGAAGCTGTAGTGCAGAGAAGTATGTTTTTCTCATCTCAGCTAGAAAAGAAGCAGAGGCCATTTGTCGTTTCCTCCTATTGGCCTAAAATTGCCATTTTTTCCCCTTGTGTTTCTATAAGAAGTGTTCCTTCTTGTTATGATACAGTTGCAATTTTTGTTTAAATAGTTACTCATTGGTGATAACTGTTCACCTCCAAGGTTTGTTGTTTTTTGGCCAACACAATATTTGCCCTGTTGTTAAAATCACAGAGACCCCGTCTCCTTTCTTCCAGGGAGCTCCAGGGACTGTTTACGGCTCCTTCCTGTCCACATTATCCACACATCGACCCTGTAAGGTTGTTCAAGGGGTGTAAAATCTAGCTTGAAAATCTGAAGGCACCAGATTCCCATCCGATCCCATCCGATCTCGGGAGCTAAGCAGGGTCAGCTCTGGTTAGTATTGGGATGGGAGACGGACAGTGAAGACCAGGTACCGTAGGCTCTGTTTCAGAGGAAGGAACTGGCAAAACCACCTCTGAGCAGTCCTTGCCGACGGGATTGCCACAAGTTGGCAGCCAGCTGTAAGACACATACACAAATAGCCTCATCGCACCAGATGGGAAGCTCAGTTGGGTCAGCCATGGTTAGTACCTGGATGGGAGACCACCAAGAAATACCTACAGGTGCTGTAGGTTTTGTTTCAGAGGAAGGAACTGGCAAAACCACCTTGCTTGACAAAACCCGGTGAAATTCATGGGGTCTCCATAAATCAACAGGGAGCTTGAGGGCAGGCACACACATATAGGCGCGCGCACACAGGCCGAAACACCCTAAAGGCACCAGATCCCATCTGATCTTGGAAGCTAAGCAGGGGCAGCCCCGCTTAGTGCTTGGATGGGAGACCGCCACTGAATACCCCGTGCTGTAAGGCTCTGTTTCAGAGGAAGGAACTGGCCAAACTACTTCTGAGGATTCCTGGCCTAAGAAAACCCTAGGAAATTCTTGGGGTCACCATATGTCAGCAGGTAACTTGAAGGCACATAGACACACACACACACACACACACACAATTAAACATAACTAAAATGCAGAATTGTCAAAGAACCCAGGTTTGAGCTTGGTTCTGTCTCAGTCTTGCTTCATGGAGGAATCCAGAAAGGTTTTATTAGCAGTCAGAGGCAGTGCAGAGACACTATTTTTTGCCAGAACCGAAGTCTCTGCACAGGTCTTGGTTTTAAGAACTCCCCGATTCTCCCTCCCAGAGGTTTCATGTTCACATTCTTTCCCACGCAACCGCGGGCATACCAGCTTTCCAAAATGGCCTTGGTTCCCAGGCTGTGGGCTGCACACCCTCCCAAAACCCAAACAGCTGAGCAGCCCGAAGCAAGATGGCCACAGAGCGGCTAAGCAGGCTGACTTGCGTGGCAGGGGAGCCTAACACGGTGACCCACAGCACTCCCCATACCTTGCTTTGTTTGAGCCTGCAAAGTTGAACACACACACACACATTCTTTTGAAGAAGGGCTGGCTGTGAGCAAGGGAGAGAAAAAGAAACCGCTTTCACTCATTGGTGGCGGAGTTTGGGGAGTGAAACTATTACAGTTCCTCTTTCCGTTTGGTTTTGAGTCAAGCCAATGTGCTCCTCTGCGGGCAGGGGTGAGCGTGGTAGTGAAATAATGATTACTCTCTATCTTTTTATTACTATTATTTAATTGCTCAAAATCCTGCGCTTTCTCCCGATGCGAGACAAAAGGCAGCTCTCAGTGTAATCCGCCTGCGTCCGTGATGAGGAGGGTCCTTGACTGGCAGATGCTGCAGCGTAGAAAGACAGAAAAAGGAGGCTGGAGAGAGGAAAAGAAAACCTTGGGGAGGAGATGACATTTCTTTCCAATTCCTCCATAGGGCTTAGTTGCCGCGCTGTCCAAGGTTGGGAAGACAGGACTTTCTTTAGAAGAAGGATTTGGATCAGGAGTGAGGAATTTCCAACAGTCTGAGAGGAGGGGGCACTGATTCAGCCCTCGGACCTCAGGAGAGCGAGAAAACAGCAAAATTTAGGTAAAAAATCCACACCGGCAATGTTCGAAAGGGTTTGTGTTTCATTCTTAAGAGAAGTGTGGAAAGTTCTATTCAGAGACAACAACAGAAAATACCACTCTAAGGATGTATTTTTTTTTCCTGAATTAGGCAACAAAAATAGTTTTTAGGCCACATTTTGCTGACCCCTGGATTTGAGAGGAAATGAGGGACACACGACCATCTCAAACAGCCAGTTTTGGGTAAACCAGAAGAAGCCCGAGAGGACAGGCCTTGGCAAGGATCAGATCCCTTACGGTCATCTGGCATGTCAGTAGCCTTCCGTGTTTGTAATTGGACAAGATACTAGTTTTGTGTTTTTAACATCTAAATTTGGAAAGCAGCACCTGCAAAATGAGGGGGCTACGGCACAGGTCTGGCCCACATCTGCTTGTGTTAGGTGGTGTCGATTCCTCTGAGAGAATTAAGCCCCTATCAGAAAATCTTTCTGACTGAAATGGAGACAAAAATTGAAAAACTGAAGGGCGCTGGTGTGTTAGAATTCAGCAAGAATGGGTAAGGAAGAGAGGAGAGGGCAGCAAAGGCAAAGGAAGAGATAGAACGTAAGCTGATAATTTTTCTCTCATTTAGTTATTTCTTTTTTTAATTTATTTCTTTTTACCACCCTAGAAGCAGGTACGTTTGAACTGGGCATCTCATGGCACATTAACAGCATGGGAAGGGAACCATAAGAATTCAGGGTAACAGCTCTGTGGTAAATGTCAGCTGTCTGATTTTTTTTCTCTTTAAACCACGCTGCAGGCTTCTCCTGCTCATCTGACAGGTTAGGGGCCAGAGCACTCTCAGAAGAAGGGAATTGGTTGAAAAGCAGAACCCGCGTACCGTACTGAAGGGAGCGTGAGGGACTTGGGGCAGACCACGCGCGTGCTGCGTGCAAAGTCTCTCGGCTAGCTTGGCACCCGCCCCCCCGCTCCCTTTGCCAGCAGGGCGCGCTTGCCACCTTCCATAGGCAAGAAGAACCGGTGAAAGGGCAGAACCCCCATCAAAATAATGGAACTTGTCCTTAGTTTGGAAGCATCAAAAGAGCGCGTCATCAGGTGACAGGGCGTGAGAAGGTTGGGGCTTCCTGTATTAGGAAAAACATTGTTTGCTCGTAACCTACAGATACTGTTTTGTATTTTCAAGCTGTTACGATGAACTCGGACGTCAGGAAACCCTTGCGTGCCCGAAAAACCATGACCCCGAGCAGCCGGCGACAAATAGAAGTAATAACCAAAGTGAAGGAACGCGCAGAAATGGCGTCCGGCGACGCCTCCAGCGAGGATAAAGGTGGCATTACAAACTCTGACGTCAAGCGGTTCTTGAATGCCGGCGCTCTGCAGGATGTACTGTACAGCTGGTACGAAAATGAATCCAGTTCCTTACTGAGTAAGCCGGTGGAAGTACACTTGAACGTGAAACTGGCTGGCCGGACTTCAGACCATTCAGAGAAACGGTCTTCCGTTTCCCGTCCTGCAGGGGACCCCCCTGCCTTTAGTATGGTGACCAATATTGAAGGAATGGTTGAAGATAAAACCGTTCCAGTTTTGGAACAGGAAGATACCAGCTTCCAGTTGTATGAGAAACGTACTACTGCTCTTGTGCCAGGTGAGCACACGGTGGGTTTTCAGGGGAAGGATCAACTGTGTTTAAAGGACTCTGAGAATGGTACCTCGCGCACCTGCCCATACCTCCGTAGTCCAGTATAGTTCCTTCTGCCCCCGTTTCTAAGATGCTTAGACATTTGGGACATATTCCACAGGAGGTTTAGAATGAGAAAATGTTACGCAGTTGGAGATGCTACTTTTAAAACTGGAAGCACCGGGTGCTGTGATACAGCCCTGCCTTGGGCTATATAATTATGCTGTATCAGTGGTATATGCTGTGTTTGTTCAGGCTCAGGATCTTGCCCTGGGCCAGCCTGTCTTTCGGGCAGTGGTCCACAAGGTGAAGCGAGGACGACCTCTCTTTCAGCTTTGCAGATGGCATAAAACTGATGTGGCATTGATCCAAATCAGCGCAACTGGCGTGTTTCAGTTGCACTTTCATTCCAGTATGAAGGCACTTACCTTAATCCATGTCTTCCCTGCTTATTGCTGTATGGTAACAAAAGGAAAAGAGGAGGAGGAGTCAAAAAAAAGAGGGAATTGATCACCACCTTGAAAACTGACTGATTTATATTTTAGCATGAGTTTTGTTGGGTAGCAGCCAGATGTGGAGAGAGAGTGATGTTCAAGCGTCAGGTTATTAAGCGGATAATCGTGACCTTCGTCCTCAATATTTGGAGGGCTGCACAGAGCAATACAGATCTCCCAGACCTTTACAGAGGCCTGTAATATTGTTGTGTGAAAGCAGTGAGTCTGCTGACCCAAACTCAGTTCCCTCATGGTTTGAGAAATGAGTATCAGCAAATTTACTCCAGTATGAAAGTAATAGCGGAGACCCTTTGTGCTGTCATGATGGCTATGATGTTTAAAAATGGATAATGCTGCTAAATAGCAGCCTCAGACAAATCTGTTCCATGGAGGACTGTGTTGCTCTGGGTTTTTTTGGTTTGCTTGCGGGGGGTGGCAGGCAGGCGCACCATTAGGCATAAGCGAGTGAACGAATGAAATTTGGCAAAAGTCTTGGCAAAACTTTGCATTCTGCTCTTAGAGGCCCAGTACTGTTACAGGCCTTTTTAAAAAGGGGACCGGTTGAGCCGGCTGCCGGTGGGAATTCCACACCCTGGGAGCAGCCACCGAGAAAGCCCTGTCTCCTGCGTTCTCGCCAGACAGGCCTGTGGGGGTGGTGGGAACAGAGAGAGCTGCCCTCCCTGCAGTAGCACGTGTATTTCTATAACGCTTACCACCTAAGTGCTCTGTCAGCGGTCTACAATGTGTGTTAGCTAATTGCCCCCCAAAAGCTGGGTACTCGTTTTACCAACCTGTGGAAGGATGGAAGGCTGGGTCAGCCTGGGGCCTGGCAGGATCGAACTCACAACCTTGTGGCTGCAGAGCCGGCATTTAGTCCCTGCGCCACCAGGGCACCTAACAGTCAACTCCCAACAGTCTTTAAACTCAGAGAGGTTCACGCTGGGAGATACACTCTTTCAGATTTATCTGCCGCTCCCCGGGGCTGGTGGGAGCTGCAGTCCCGGAATGTCAGAAGACCCGGTCAGTTCCCATCCCTGCCGAAATCCGACCGCTGGTTTTAACTAGAGCAGAGCCATTCAATCGGTAAGATTTAGATAAGCAGTGACCTCCCAATCATAGCCAGAGATTTAAGAGCTCATCTCTAGTTGGGAGTGTCAATTTGGTTGAGGCCCAGGCCTTGCAGGCAAGGAGGTGGCTCTTTCATCCTTCCTTCCTTCTTTCTTTTCTTTTTCTTTTTCTTTTTTTTTCTTCTTTCTTCCTTTTGTTTCCCTTCCTTTTTTAAACGCCTGTTACAAATATCAGGCTTCTTCAAAAACTGGGGGAGGAACCTCTCTTTCAGTACCGGTCTGGTCCCAGCACAATTTCCTGCAAGTTGTTGGGGATGCTTTCCTGAATCACTCTGCTAATATCTTTCATCTTCTACTTAAGACGATCCTCAGAGGAGGAGGAGAATGTCGAGAAACAGTGAGGAGACCTTTTGCAAACGCGTGAGAACGTCGGATGGAGCTAGAGAGGACTGTCCAGGGAGCTCAGATAAAAGGCAGCCGGGGCCGGAGAAGGTAAGCTGCTGTGTGTGGCAGAAAAGAGGCAGTTAACGGAGCCGTTGCCGCTGGTGCGTGCGCTCTCAGTGGCAGTGCCAAAACAAAATTACGGAGGGGGCTGACCCCCTGAAGGCCATTCACTATTGGGGGAGGGGGCTTGGGTTATCCAGTCCTTCTTCGACTGCTGCCCATCTGATCAGGAGCGCGTGGAAATGCCTTTGAGTTGTTCCCTTCGGCCGTGCATAACAAATACTGTTTTTGTCTTGATAGCTTGCTTCAAGCCCTGCTAGGGCTGGAAAAGTCTAAAGGTAATGCCGGACGTCTCAGTCATGTTCCTGTGCAGATAGGGAGGGGTGGGTGGGAGGGACGCTCCTTGCAGGGGGAAAGAGAGAGAGAGATTTAAAATAAACCCACATTCAGGGATAGTGGGAGGATGCAGCCCTCCCCAGGTCCAGTGGAAGTCCCATGACTATATTCAGTGGCATTTTCACTAGTCGAGTATAATGGCATTGTTGATAATCTGTTAAAAGTCCATTTTAGTGTGTTTAAAGTTTACTAATGGATAGGTCCAGATTTTATACAGTTAATCAAGTATGAGTGGGTCGGATGCTATTTGTTGACAATGAGATATAAGCATTGAAAAAGAGAATATAGGTAGAAAATAGTTTTTTCTTTTCTGCTTTATCTGATTTATTTAAAAAGTCTGCAAAGCTCTGCCCTTTCCCCTTCGACCACCTCGTTTGGGCGTGTGGCCCCAGAGCAGCCCCAGGACTGCACAGCGGTTTCCTTCTCCGCATCTCAGCGTTCATGAGTGAGAATCCACTTCATCAGATGGCTAGGCAGCTTCCCATTCTGCAAAAGCTGAGGCTGTCCTCGGTGTGAGTCTTTAAGACACTGCAAGACTCTCGCCCGTGTTTGCTGGAAGAGAGTGATGCAGTTGCTCCCTATGGAAAGGGGTCGGCCATGCCATCGAGAGCCAAGCACACCTTTCTAAGAAGGCCTTCTGGTAGAGCCATGGGGGAGAGAGCACGTCTTTGGTGTAGCAGCTGCAATGGTGGGCATTGACTGCTGTGTGAGGACTCCATTTCCCTCCTCTGTACCCTGTTCCTGCCACGATAAGGGCTTCCACATTTCATTCAATGGAGGGATCGATTTTCCTGCTGTTACGGCTGCCACGGAAGTCAGCAAATGGGGGGATAACTGCTCGTGTGGAAAAGTCCTTTGTGTGAATCCAAAAACCCTGCCCTAGACTTGCTCGTCCCTGGGGTGGTCGGAACACTTTGAATCCCAGACGCCCACACCATTTTGTAGAACCGGAGTGTGTGGGGGGGTCTCTTCCCCAGCCCTCTGCCAAGGCAGGCGTCCACCACCAAATCACTCCCAAGAGATTGCCAGCTCTCCTTTTCCAGAGATTTTTAAACGGAGTTTGGGTGGCAGACAGCTCATCCCATCAGGAAGATCTCCCCAGTGTTTAATCTGCTTTCTGATCCTTTGTGAATCCATTGGTTAGAAAATGGTTTACTGTCTGTTGTGGGAGACAGAGATTCTGTCTGAAGACTTCCAAAGAAGGAGAATCCACCACCATCGAAGGTGTTACAGGGAAGAAGTTCTTCCTAATGTTTAGACAGAATCTCTTTTCCTGTGATTTGAATCCACTGGTTCTTATTTTTGTCTTTAAGTTTGCAGCAGAAAGCAAACTTGCTGCATCTTCTGCATGACGTCCCTTCAGATACTTAAAGATGGTCATCCTCATAACCTCCGACATTTCACAGGCTCCTCAAGAAGCAAGAATCCACAAACCCCTTGGGTGTATCCACATGGACAACACAGTTCTTTGTAACTTGACCTTTTTGTGTGTCTAATTCAAGCAGAGTCTTGGTTGGGGCAAGTAGCGGGTGGGATGGTTTCGGCTGGACACGTCTGGGAGCTCAATGAAAGGGCAGAAATGAGAAATCGTCTCACTGTTTTCAGACAGATAGTCCTGGTAGCCTGCTTCAAGCTAAAAATTTTTAAAAGGAGGTCTTTTAGCAAGAAGATGAGCTTTTGTGGTTTACAGATCCACAGAGGACACTACCCTGTGCCATAATAAATCTGCTCCTCTTCATGTGCCCAAAAGCCTCCTTTTTGGTCCTCATATCAAACAGCTGTATTATATTCCACTTCCAAGTGGAGCAGTGAGTATCACAATTTCAAAAGATACAAAATGAATCTGAAAAGCAAACAAAACATCATGTTTTACTGTAAAACGTGTCAGGCTAGTGAATCTACTTGGAGCTGGGGGTTTAAAACTTTTTGCTAGCCTCTGCAGTGTCGTGTGAGAATTGTGAGTTTCTTGCTTTAAAGTGCATGCGTGTGTATGTGTGTGTTTCTTTTTGTCTCCTTGCAGGTCCAGGGTTTTATTCAAGAGCAGCTGGCTGCTTCAATGCGGACACTGGACCACCAGCTCCAACAGTTAAACGAGCGGATTGACCGCACACACTGCCTCCGAAAGCACGAAGGAATTGCCATTAAAATTGTGGTAAGGGAGTATTGCTGGGGAAGCGTTGCATGTGGTTAGATGGCTGAGCCCATGTCTGTGTCTACTGGGAAGAAGCACACTTTTACTGTGACTTAAACTGAAAGAGCAGGGAATCCTACAGCCTTCCCGGTGATGTTGGACTGCAACTCCCATCAGTCCCCTGGGGGCATAGTGCTGAGGGATGCTGGGAGTTGCAGCTGGACAACATCTGGAAGGACATCCAGTTCTCACCCCTGGTTGAAAGGCTGGGCAGGTACAGGAAGAGGCTCTGGACTCAGGGGATCACTTACTATCACTTACAACAGCAAAGGGCTGGCGGGTCAGCTGGTGATGTGCTTTTCCTGGTTTGAAATCTTTGGGCTGGGTTACTGGTTATTGTGGGCCTTCAAGTTGTTTCCAACTTAACAGGAACCCTAAGTCGAACCTATCACAAGGTTTTCTTGGCAAGATTGGCTTGCCACCATTGCCTTCCTCTGAGTCTGAGTGAGTGGGACTTGCCCAAGGTCACCCGGGGGTTTCTGCGGCTGAGTGGGAATTTGAATCCTTGTCTCCAGAGTTGAGTCCAGCGCTCAAGCCTTGGCACAGCACTGGTGATGCTTTACTGGAGTCGTGAATGTGGCCTCCGTGGTTGGAAAGCCTCTCTACAGCCCACTGTAAATTATTTTCATTTTGCTTTTCTCTTGCAGAAAAAAATCTCTAGACTAGAGAGACGGATTAATGGGGTGATAGCTTCACAAGTAAGTCATGGTTCTAGCACCATCCTATAGCACAAAACACTAGTGTGGACAGCAGGTGCAGATAAACCCCTAGCGTGGGATTCTTGCAGTCTGGCAACATCTAAAGGGCCCGACCTTCCCCACCCCCGGGACTGTATCTGTATTGCTGTCCCAAATAGAGGAGACCCGCCCAGATGCTTCCACGGATCCAGTCTGGTTGGGACTAACAGTCGGATTTAGACTGCGAGGTCCACTTTATTCCACACAAGTCAGACCTCATGTGGAGCCTTGTGTTCAGCTTCAGGGGTGTCCTGTCAAGAAGGACGTTGATGTGTTTGAATGAACCAATGGACAGGGAACTCTTTTCTCTTGGCCCTCTCCAGGTCAGTCTCCCAGGAACTCATTCACAGAGTAGAATATTAAACCAACCCACACCTCTTCCTGACAAAACAAACAGCGGGTTGCGGCCGTCCAGAGAGGTGCCCTCAAACCCCAGTAAAACACCTCCTGGAACTGCTGAACGGTAAGCAGCAACAGGGATCTGGGCCAGTGATGTCGTATCTGGGCCACCACAGCTTTGATGCATGTGCTATGAGACCACAGACCGCAAGCTTTTGTGAGGATGCTCCCTGTAAGTGGTTCTCAGTCTTCGGCTGTCCAAATGTTGATGAACTTCGGGACCCGGAATCCCTGAACGTTGGCTGTGGTGGCAGCCAGGGCTTCTGGGAGCAGAAGGGCAAAACTTCAGAGGGACCCTGTCTTCCCACATGAGCTTACCTGTGCTCTAAGATCTTTGGGGAGGCCCTTCCTGGAGTCCCACCCCCTTCACAGTTGTAGTTCCTTGCATGCAGAGGGCACTGGATAGAGAGAGAGGGCTTCATGACATCTCTGTACCTGGCACCATTCTTGAGTTGTGGTCCTAGGTTTTTGTGACCTACTCCATGAACATTCTGAACAGGTGAGAGGTAACTGGGGAATGTCGCCACAGTCCCCAACAAAGTGTGAAATGAATTTATGGAGCAAGTTGGTGTCTATCAATGGGACTTGGGCATCTGAAACAGGGAGGGATCTTGCTGCTTTATGGGACTTGATGCTGATGCATTTTATTACCAGATCTGATGACGTTGTTTGCCTGGATGAAGTGAAGGAAAATTCCAGCAGTCAAGCTGTGAATCCTCCAGGTACAAAGAAATAAAATTTGCATTTTTTGGAATTTTTGAAAAACACATTTTAACAGATCAGGCTAATTGAAACCGACATGTTTTGCTTACAGCTGCTCTCTTTCCTTTTCTCTCTCTCTGTCGTTTTTTTCTCTTCCTCTCTAACAAAACGAGGGCATAACTGGAGGAGACCTAAATGCACCAGGGTGGGCAGATGTCCTTTCGTACCTTCCTTAAAGGGGAAGAGTGCATATCAAACCCAGGGTTAGGTTATATGTTGACCTAGACTTGTAGTGTAGAAGAGACAGTGAAGTTAGACCTGCAGTGCCCTTTGGGATGCTGTGTCAGACTGCAGTCCCCATCAGCCCTTGGTGAGGAATGATGGGTATATGGCGCCTGCTCTATATACAGCAGAGCTGTTTCTGAGTCAGCTGCGTTTGCCTAGATGCTGATAACACGTCATCTCTGCTCCTTTGCTCCAATGCTTATTTAGAAAAAGATGGGCTGCTGGTCAGCATGAAAGCCTCTCTCTCTCTCTCTCTCTCTGTCAGTCCTTTCTCTTGCTGCTGCACCTGTCACCTGTACTAGCTAGTTCCCTGCTTCCCTTCTGAATCTGTCGCAGAAAGCCGTAACAACTCGTCAAGCAAAGGTTAGAATCTTAAAATCACACGGCTGCCTCATTTCCTCAGATCCACAGCCGAAAGAACCTTCTGCCGGTACAGAGGCCCCAGCTGCACCTCCTTGCAACTCCAAGGTCAGATTCTAAATATCTCACCCGCCACCCTTCTCTTCCCCTTCGGCTGGTCTTGTGTCTGCCAGTCTTTAAATCCTTGTGTCCAGTCCCGTAATGAAAGAGTCTGTGAATTCAACACTTGTGGTCCAAATGCTTGGGAAATAGATGACTAACCTGAGGCTGTCTTATTGTGGGCATGTCATGAGAAGACATGAGTCGTTAGGAAAGAGAATGATGCTCAGTAAGGTAGAAGGCAGCAGAAAAGAGGAAGACCGCAGTACAGGTCTGTAGATACAATGGAGGAAGCCAGGGCAGCCCCAAATTTGCAAGACCTGAGCAAAACTATGGATGACCAGGGCCCTTGGAGGTCCCTGGTTCACAGGGGCACTGTAAATTGAAGTCAGCTGGATGCCAAATAGCAGCAATAAAATAAATCTGGTTCATCTGCCAACTCATTGGGAGCATTTTGGATCTAACTGCACCCAGCCACATTATAATCTTCCCTGCAATACAAGAGGGGTCTGAATTCTAGGCTGTGGCCATAGCAGTCTTGGTCTGTGGCCCCAAAACCAGCAAAGATCCCTGTGGCACCTTAAAGACTCAATGCCTTTGTGATGGCGGAAGGTTTTGCGGGCTACCCCATCTCCTCCCACAGAAACGTTACTTTGAGCTGCAGGTCTGCTGAATTGGAATTGGAATTTGGAACTTCTCTTGGGCAGCCTGGCACCACCCTCACTTTCTGGCAGGGAGAGGACAGCATAAATATAACAACCAATTTAGAAATCATTTTCCTAAATGTCATATTTGGATAATGAGAAATCCCAAGGAGCTCTGGATGAGCTGTTGGGGGCAGAGGCCTTCAGGGCGTCCATCTTGTCAGGCTTCAGTTGGTTAGCTCTGAAAACGTGGAGATAATTCCTGTTTTATTTACATTGTCTTCTGATTGCAGAACTCCCTAGTGATTGACCTGACAGATGAGGAAAGCAATCCTAGCAAAGGTAAAACAATGTTGTTGTTTTTAAAATATAAATTTATTGTAAGGTTTACTAGTTTGTCTTATGCTTTAATTCTGTTTAAATGTTGACTTTTTCTGTTTTAATTATTTTGCAATATTTTGCAGTTTGTTAGCTACCTTGAATCTTAATCATGAGGAGAAGGTGGATTATAAACAAAGGTGGTGGTGGTGGTGGTGATGATGATGCAGCAAAATGCTCAAAGCCCTGTACAATAGAATGTCAAAACTAGAAAAAAAACCTTCCTGAAAATACTGAAAACAAAATTCTAGTGAGTGGCGGCATCACTGCAGAGTAGAACTGGTCTATGTATGACCCATCTCTGAAGGAGTTGGAACGGCTGCAGTGGCAAAATGTCATTGATGCTGCTTTGTGCTTATTTTTGCAATTGTGAAGAAGGCAAAAGAACCGCTTCCACAAAAGATGGAAGGAGAAAAGGAGGAAGGGAGGGGGAAGAAAAAAGGGGAACGTGGCAGCATCTTTGAGGCGAACTGATTTTTATTTCATTCTGAGCCTTTTCAGGTACAAACCCACTTCTTCAGATGGCTATGAACATGAAAGTCCAACAAGAGGAGGGTGTTAAAAGAAGGTGGATGTGAGAATGGCCCAGTGTTTAAAATGAAATGTTAATCTATTGTGTATTCACAGACAAAGCAGCAGAGAGAAAGGTGGCAAGGAGGAGCGATTCGGCAGCAGAAAATCAGACACCAAGCCCTCCACGGCCTCTGCCGCAGTCATCACGTGAGGTATTTAAATTTGGAAAAAGCAAAATGTTACAAGGCTATTTGTAGAATCGTAGAATCCTAGAGGAGGAAGAGACCACAAGGGCCAACAAGTCCAACCCTATTCTGCCACGCAGGAATAATGCAACCAAGCAGTCATCCCTACAGGTGGCCATCCAGCCTCTGTTTAGAAACCTCCAAAGCAGGAGGCTCAGCCACACTCCCTTGAGGCCGCTTATTTCACTGCCAAATTGCTCTTGCCACCAGGAAGCTCTTCCTCGTGTTGAGGTGGAATCCCTTTTCCCGTACTTTGAAGCCATTGCTGCCTGTCCTCATTTCTGGAACAGCAGAACACAGGTGTGCTCCATCCTTCACGTGGCATCCTTTCAAATATTTAAACATGGCTGTCACGTCCTCTCTTCACCTTCTCTTCTCCAGGCTAAACACCGCCAGCTCCCTCAGCCACTCCTCAAGAGGGCTCCATGGATTCCAGGCCTTCTGCCATTTTGGTTGCCTCCTCCGGACACATTTGAGCTGGTCAATGTAATGATCCTAATTGTGCAGAGGAAGCCACCTGGCAACCCTGTATTATTTCCAAGATGAAAATGGAATAAATAAAACAAGCTTCACAGCACATAACCGGAAATGCCATTGTGTTCACTGGGGCTTACTCTAAAGCCAGTGCATGAAATGGCCACCTCAGGTGACCTGGACTACAGCATCCCTCATACTGGCTTTATTTATGGATGATGAGATGTGTAGTCTAAGAAGGGAAGGTAGGGCACCAGTTTGGGGAAGACAAGAATGCAGGAAAACCCATTCCTCGGATACTGCGATGGAGCATATATTCAGGGGTAGCCATGTTGGCCTGGGAGCAAAATACAACAAAATCCACAAAATAGTGGTAACTTTTTGGGGGCGTAGCAAAATGTGCTAAATCCAGCCTGCAGCCTTTCAAACCTCCACTGGCTTCTTCATCAGGCAAAAGATGTTTTAAAACCCTACAGGACAGGAAGAGTGTCGATGTTAGATTGTCTCAGACGCGACTTCTGTTGCTAGGGTCAGTAGTCTGGAGGGATTTCCGTGCGGGCAGAGCCCACTCTCCTTCTTGGCCACGTGAGGACTAGGGACAAAGGGCAATTAACATTTAATGATGGTCAATAAAATTCCAGAAAAGTAACTTCCCTTGAGATCCAGGCTGTCGCTGCCCTGGGTGAAGATAACTGTCCCTTTCTTAGGCAGAGAACACTGAATTTCGCAAGAAGTGCCTGTAGTCTTTAAAAAAGGTATTTAGGTGCTGCATAGGTAAAACTGGCCAGCGGTAGCCCAAATGGAAGAACGAACTTCATCTGCCGGCCACGAGGGGACTGTGTTGGAATATGAAAGGAACAGCCCTCGCTTTCGCCTTTATGGCATGTAAACGGGAGCACCCGTTAAATGATTAACTGTTGGCCGTGTTAACTGTTAACTGCCGGGATGGCTCCGAGAGCCATAAAAGTATGTAAAAAAAACACTCTGGCTTGCAGGATTTGTCCATCCGCCTCGGGATGAAAGCTCCGCTCTACGGAGAGATTCTTAACAGTTGGAAAGAGAGGAGAGGTGTTGGGGAAGCAGGAGCCTTCCAAGGCAATTGTGAGCATCCTTCCCTTTCCTCTGAGGCAAAAAAAAAATAAGGCAAAATCCAGTGTAGCCCCACGTTTGGTCGTTTTAAGTTTCATTGACACTTGGGTTCAAAGAGTCTGGGCGGAGGCAGGGGTGGGATTTGGCATGGTTGGGATGAGCTTTGTAATCTGCCTGTGTCAGTTCTCAAAATGGTTTCTTAACCCCGTATGGGTCCTTGGAATTCATTGTGTTCTGAAATTGTACAGAGTGTTGGTTCTGAACAGCCATTTATTCAGAGAGTTACCATTAGTATTACAAGGGTGCACTCATGCTGAGCATCCTTTTACCTGAGAGTAAATCCTATTGCACTTGATGGGACCTTCCACCCGACCAGATCGGCCTTGGCTTACTCCTTTTCTGTTCTGCCAGTTCCCTGAAATTTTGCCTCTTTTCCCCACAGATCCCAGAAGACTTTTCTCACCTCCCTCCCCTACCGAAGATCCCCTTGCACCCGGAGCCGGCGAACGGTTTCCAGGGCACGCTCCCGCCTCAGAAGGTGGAACTGTGGATGGTGCGGGTCAAGAACCCCAAAGGCATCGCCCTCAAGTGGAACATCCAGAACGTGGACCCCCGCTGCGCTCCCATCGATAGCTTCCACCTCTTTCTCTACCTCGAGGGTAGCAAAAAGGGCTGGGGGAAGACCAGCGAAATCCCGGCCCTGCCGCTGCCCATGGCTTGCTCCTTGACGGACTTCCCGAGCTCCACCAAGTGTTACTTCATCATGCAGGCCAAAGACATTTACGGGCGGTACGGCCCCTTCTGCGACGTTCAGTCCATCTTGGCCGAATAGTCCCCGAGGGAGGGACCCGGTCCCCCTCCCCGTCCCACACGGCCTCTCCGCGCGCCCAGCAGGGCTGTTCCAAGGGAATAACACCAGGGTGGTTTCCTCAGGAAGAATAAGCTGGAGCTGCTGGTAAATGTGAATAAAGAACTGGTGGAAACCACGAGGTTGTGAGCCTGCAGCGTCCAGCAGAGCGTGTGGCCCTTAATACATCGGTTCTGTCTCAGCAGCCGTCAACAGTGGGCCCCCCAGACCTTTTGGACTTCGGCCCCCTGGCATCCCCCACCGCAGTGGCTGGAGACTTCTCAATCGCCCACGGGTGAGAACCAGTGCCACTCTGCATGCTGGGATAAAGGAAAGGTTCGGTGGTATTTCTTCCTCAGCCACCTCCCCCCTAGATGGTGCTAACCTTCCCTCTACACCAAGTGGTGGATTCTGGGAGTTGCAGTCCAACGCTCCTGGAAAGCCCTGCATTGGCACAAAGCAACTGTCAGGGAAGCTAGTTCTGGGAAAAGGTTGGCTATTGAAAGTCCTCCATGATATATATGAGTAAAGCAGCCTCCGCTGCACAGTGGCTCCTTCTCTGTGATGGAGGAACCACCTGGAAGTAGCTTTCCCTGCTGTTAAATCCACGGCTCATCGCTGGCATCTGTAGCCAGCGTAATGGAAGCCAGTTGGACCCCTTAACTATTTACTGTATGTGCTTCTGTTTTTGACTCATCCCAAGGCAAAGTATTAAAAAGTTTCACCATCACAGATGCTGAAAATCCTCCTTGCACACCCATTAATTTGTTTTCTTGGCTTCCATATCCAAAAGAGACACCCCTTTTGAGCCTCCCTTCTCAGTCCTGAGGGCTAGAAGCTTGCTTTTCTAGTGCCTGGCATTCTCGGGGGTACGGTTTGTACGCCATCTCACACAGCCCTGTATCTGGACCTTTTCCAGCCCCATGTTGGTTGACCCTTCCAACAATTTAATTTCTTTTCTCTTTGGGAATATGCATCCCGACACTTTGAAAGCCAGAACTAAAGCAGGAACATCAGCACCGTATTTTTTGTAAGGTTTATTTCCATACACACCGTAGGTATATAAAATATAAAACAACGGAGGCACAGTTGGTAGGGTTAAAGCTAGAAGTCTTGACGAGATCGTCCTCTTAAGAAATCCAGAATGTCTGGCAGTTATCTTGGGAAACATGGGCACCGATGTCGAAAGGGACTTCTGGTTATTCCAGGCGAAAACTCAAAAGGCGGTGGGTGAGAAGCACTGGCTGGCTGGTTTTGTTATTTTTGAGAAATATTTGGCAGGATTAGGGGGTTCGAGTGTGACTTGTTTGCTTTCGTTTACAGGGCCTCAAATGTGATTATTTAAATACTGCCATGTATATATGTAAACATACAAACAAAAAAGGAGATAACAAAAATGTAAATTCAGACCGATTTCACCTAGACAGACCGGTTTGTTGTTTGGAGCCAGGAAAAAAATGTCTGCGAAAAGCTGTCCGGAGCTGCGCATAGAACGGACTGGGACAGACCGCGGCATGACAGAGACGTAGGTTTGGGAGGGAGGGGAGGGGAGGGGAGGGGAGGGGAGGGCAGGCAGAAGCAGGGAAGGCCGCGGGGGCTCTAAGGGGACTATGGGAGGGAGGGAGGGGGGCTCCTTGCTGGATCATCCAAACAAAATCAGGAGGGACCGCAACTTGGAAGTCCAGTTTTGTTTAATCTTGGTGTTGGAATTGGGCATCCCTCCTAATGTTGTAGCACTGCGACTGCCAGCGACCCCTGGCTGATTGTGGGTGCTGGGAGTTGCAATCCAACAGCATTCCTTGAGAGCCACGTGAGTCCCACTCCCTGGCATCTCTTCTTCTCCCTGACCCCCAGTGTCACTCTTGTCTCAGGCAGGATACCGGTGAGGATTCCACCATCGTCTTCTGTCTGGATTCTCTCCACTGGATTGGCTGCTCCTTCCAAAACCGGCAGCCCACCCCCACCCTCCCGCAACCCTCCCTGGACCCCAAAAACCTGCCCTGGACTGTTTGGCAAATCTCCGGACCGGGTATTTGGTGTTGTGAAAGGTTGCAGCCAGGAGGGAGAAGGGGCCAAAACCCCATTTCTACCGGGTGGGGATAATAGGATCCCAGAGTTTGGCGGCCCCGGCGGTTCTTTCTCCGGGCCCGTTCAGTGAGACCTGCAAGAGCAGGCGCCGCCTCCTGCTGAGCGCTTCTGAGCGGGGTGTCCTTCGAAAAACACAGGCGCCAACTTAGGGCATGAAAAGACTGCAGAGGAAGGAAGCTGCTCTTTGTCTTCTGCTAATGAGGAACACAAAAGAAAACGGACTCGAAATGGGCCTTTTGTACCAAAATACAGCAATTTTTCTCCGTATAAAAATGGCCAATGTCTCCCATGGTCTCCTCAAAACACCTCCTTATAGATAGGAAGTAATTCAGGCAGGACACTTGCTGAATTTAAACTTCAATCCCTCTTGACAAGACAGGTGGCCTTGGCAGGCCCAGCTGTAGAGGCCAGTCGTAAGCATTTCACTCAGCAGTAAGTCCAGTTAAGTTAAATGGGGCTTGCTCCCCAGCGAGTGAATTTAGGGTTGTGGCCTTGGTAGCAATCACTGGTGCCTTTTCAGAATTCTTTTCTCTAGAAAGATAGCCTTTTATATAGTCAAGGATGACACAAAACATCTATCCTCTTGGGCCAAACCTGACGTAGGCATCCGGAATAGACTCCACATCTGCTAGTAATTTCATCTTCCCTCTCGGTTTGCAAAACCCACCAAGCAATTTCTGAGACAAATTTTTAAGCCAAGATTGGAAAGATATAACCACCAGCAAATCGCATGGACTGCATACCAAATACTGATTTTTCTGAGGCACTGCTGAAGAGCCAGTGTGGTCTGGTGCTTTGACCATTGGGCTGCGAGCCGGGAGACCGGGCTTCAGTTTCCTGCTCAGCCATGGAAACCCACGGGGTTGTCTCTCTCTCTCTCTCTCTCTCTCTCTCTCTCTCTCTCTCTCTCTCTCTCTCTCTCTCTCTCTCTCTCTCTCTCTCTCACACACACACACACACACACACACACACACACACACACACACACCCAGAAAAACCCTGTGATAGGTTTCCCATAAGCCAGAGACACCTGGAAGACATGCAACAACAACGAGATACTGCTACTCAAGGTAGAGGTCCCTGGACTGGTGGCCGCTTTCCAGGAAACAAAAACCAGTTGCATCTAGCAATCACAAATATGATGCCAGTCCCTGGCAGGGGGCGGGGATAATGGCCAGCCCCCCAGATCAAATAGCCTGAGAAAGGTGGGTCTGGTGGATTAAGAATTTAGGAAGCTCAAGTGAGGTTGAGTACCAGGAAGACTAGAATGGGCATTTTGGAAGACACAGCAGCTCTGAGAGACAAAAAGGATACTGTTGTTGGGCACACCGTTGGGCACACGTGTTCTCTTAATTCCCTAATCTGTCTTTCGGAGTCTCTACTCTTTGCAAACCAAGAGCGGTAGAGCTGCATTTGTCATGCAAATGGGTGCATTTCTGCCTGGGGTGAACTCCCCTATTTGCATTACATAAGAATTTTATACCCTCCAGAGCTGAGCCAGCATTTACCTGCCCAAAGGACTTTATTCACTGCAGGTGAGAGATGCCCGGAACTCATGATGCATACCTTATACTTGAGTCAGACCGTTGGCCCAGGTACGCCCAATTGTTACTGGTTAAAAAAAATAAGATTTTTTTGCCCCATTTGTACTATTTGAAACCCTGGAGCTTATTAACCCTGTGTGTTGTGTACCTTCGTGCCATTTCCGACTTACGGCAGTCCCTAAGGCAAAGGCACCACAGGTTTTTCTTGGCAAGATCTGCTCAGATTTACTGTGCCAACCTGGCCTCCCTCTGAGGCTGAGAAAGTGTGATTTGCAATAAGGCCACCTAGTCAGTTTCCATGGCTGAGCAGGGGATTCGAACCCTGGCCTCCCGGAATCCTAGTCCAACACTCAGACCCCTACCCCACCCTGGCTTTCAACACTAGCTTAACCCTACTGTCCATTATATGAAAACCCTCAAAATATTTCCCAAGGTCTTTTAGGAGGGCTTAAAATCAACCTCCCCCTGCCAAAAACAGCCAGGCAATGTTAAGAATTCAGGAAGGCTGAAGTGAAAAAAGCAAAGTTGAAGATGGTCTCACGTGGCTCTCTCCATTTACTGTTCAAAGACCAGACGTGCATCGAGGCAGTAACTTTCCCCTCCTCAGAGTAACTCTCGGTGCAAAGATGGACAGAATCTGTCCCCAAGAGTCCCACAGCACTGATTCCATCTTGGAAAAAGAAGTCATGGGCTTGCAACCTACTGCTAGGACAACACGATGTCCTGCTGTCAAGATGCTTGCAGCTGGAGGCACAACTGTGTCGGCAGAGTAGAGGGATCCAACTGCACACCAAATTCATTCCAATTCCACGTGTACCCACCCATGCGCACCATGCCTGGAGACCACACAGGCTCTGGGCCACTGCAGAGCCAAAGACCGGCACCAACAAACTCTGTTGCATCAAAACACCGCTTCCGAAGCAAGGGGGAGACGCCAATCCTTTCTGATATCCTTCTCATAAACCTCCCCGAGAGTGGGTCTCTCTTCCAGCCTGTGGGTCGTAGTCCATTGCAGAGGTGTTCCTTGGGTGGGAGAGCCCAGAGGCAAAAAGTTGAGTGTGTTTTAGCTCAGAGCTCCATTACCACCAGAAACTCAGCCTGAGTTGTGGTTGTGTGCCTTCAAGTCGCTTCCGACTTCTGGTGACCCTAAGGCGAACCTACTGGGGGTTTTCTTGGCCATGTCTGTTCAGAGAGTGTTTTCCCGTTGCCTCCCTGTGAGGCTGAGAGAGTGTGACCTGCCTAAGATCACTCAGTGGGTTTCCATGGCCGAGCAGGGATACGAAGCCTGGTCTGCACAGTCACAGTCCAGTGCTCGAACCGCTAGGCCACACTGGCTCTCAAGTCAGCAAGAAGCATCTTAACCTTTCAGAGTGGGGGAAAGGAACTGTAAATGCTGGGGCAACGGATGCGCTCCTGCGGAGAAGATGCTGCCAGCTGTGGCAGGGCTTTTTTGCTGCCCCAGAGACTAAAGCGGTGGACTGAAATTACAAGGAAAGAGATTGCATCTAAACATTAAGAAGGGATTTTTTTGATTATAAGAGCTATTGCCCCTCTCCATCTTTGGAGGGCTTTAAACAGAGGTTGGATGGCGGTCTGTCGAAGGGAGGGCTGAGACTGTGTCTTCTTGCCTGGCAGAATGGGGCTGGACTGGATGGCCCTTGGGGTCTCTTCCAACTGTACGGTGTCATAGAGCGAGAGAGGAGGTACGCCTGGGGAAGAAACCCTGGAGGGGCAGATCTGGACCCATGGCCTAAGGCTGCCCATCACCAAACTTACAGGGAGAATCCAGATGTCAGTTGGGTTCCCAAATAACCCTTGAGTTCCACATATCGCCCTCTGTAAATCATTATTCCAGGGACAGGCTGTGAGTCCCCCATCTCCTCTCTTTGGTTGGTGCCTAATAACATAACAGTTCTTTCAGATGTCGCACCAGAAGAGGAAATGACACAAAAACATGGAGAACAGGTTCTGCCCACGGTTATTCGGGTCGCTGGCTTGCTTTTAGCCCAGCCGGGAGGAGCCGAGGTGTGTCCGATCCACCTGCCATTTTGTTGGTTTTTCCAACAGTCCTTGCTTCACACCAAAGGTGAGGTTGAGGGGAGACGAGGCCGCGTTGCAATAAAACATAACTTTTCCTATAAAACTGCTTCTGACTATATACAAAATGAGTGACGGGGATTCCAGTATCGCATGGATGCACGTGTGCTGTTGCTGTTTTTTAACTACCTGTGGCTGTTCTCATTTGCGCTTCCTTAATATTAGGTACATGATCCCGCTGAGGAAAGTGAACGCAAAAGCAATCCAGGCCAAGATGTAGGAGTATCCGTAGTCGCCGTCTGTCACTTCGAAGAGGTTGTCGCGGTTGCCCTTGTGGATCTCCTCGCGGCGGTCCGTGTAAATGGAAGCGGCGATCATAACGCACAGGCCTGCGGGGAAACCAAGAAATCAACCGGAATAAGGCCACGTCCCAAGATATTAACCAGCAGCCTCAGAAAGATTTGGGAGGTGAGGCTGAATCCCTGAAGCGTACCATAAAATCTGCTTTTCCAGTGGAAACGGGCTGAAAAACTCTTGTCCTTTAGTGGGGAAATACTCACAGGAAAGCAGCTGGAGGAGCGACGTCAGGACGAATCTCTCCCCTTGCTTGAGGCGGAAGAGTTGGACGATGAAGACGAAAAAGGCCAGGCAGCAGAGGATGGTGGACAAGATCATCGTGGCCTGGATGGCCTGGATCGACTGATAGTCTGGAATAATCATAGTCACACTGGTGATACCTAGAATCCAGCTGGAGATCTATGTCTTGCAAGGGCTCATTCCCCCTCCACTTCTGGACGCTGCCCCCTCCCTCCTCACCCCGTCTCACAGCGCCTTCCTTCGCCAATCTCCATCTCCCATTTCAGTTTTCCCTCTCGGGACCGCCTGCATCCTGCCAGCAATTTCCTACACCACCCCCTGCGGCAGCTTTTGTACGCAGAGCGACAATGCCAAAAGCCGCCCGACGCTTGCCAACTCTCCAGAAATGGTTTCCTTCCCAAAATGCAACTTCCGGATAGAGGAACTCCTTCGATCCGGGCCAAGGAAAGGACCCTCCCTTCCTTCTCTTCTGCTGCAGGGAAGTTAGAGGATAACTTTTGACACAATTGTGGGCCAAACACACTTATTTGAACCATTCTTTTTTTTTAAAAGCAGCAGGAGGGGAGAGGGGATGCTTAGCCACAAAGAACAAGCAAGAAGAGATTCTCCTGCCTGTGCATTATTTACAGCCGCACCTCAGTTAGCAAAGCCTTGGACAGCATAGCTCCTTTTAGCAGCCTTTTTACACTCCTCAGCCCACCCTTGTCCTACGTCTAGCTAGGAGATTTTTAGCAGCATCTGTATTCATGGAACGCTGAGAGGAAAAATACACATCAGGCGTGGTTTCAACTCCCCCCTCGGCTCCACCACAGCCGCGGCAAGGGGGCCTGATTCAGCTCGCAACTTACCGGGAAAGGTGTCGTCCAGCGCCGTACAGTTTGAGCCATTGAAGCAGCGGTGCCAGATGTCTGTATAGAGTTCTTTCCCGACCCACCAGGCCTGCAAAAAGAGGAGGAGGAGGAAAGCGTGGGAAAGACGGTGTGACGTATGTGGGGGCGATTTGCACAAGCGTCCGTGAAGCACGGGGTCATGGAATCCTAGAACCGTAGGGCCTTATCAGACAAGGCAGGCAAATCGCAATTGCAGCAGGATAACAGGGAAGGGAAAGGGAAGGGAAAGGGAAAAGCTACCGGCTCCAGAAAGCCTTGTTGCGTGGCCTCTGGGTGGCCGCCATTGGAAAGAGGACGCTGGAAAACGTTTGTGGGTACAGGTGGCCCTCCACATCCATGGATTCTGTATCCATGGATTCAAGCAACCATGGCTTGGACATATTCAAAAAGATCCCAAAAGCAAAGGTTGCTATTGCCATTTTGTATAAGGGAAGCCACTTTACTACACCATTGTACACAGTGGGGCTTGAGCACCCACAAATTCTGGCATCCGCAAGGGGTCCCGTAAACAAATCCTAGCGGATACCGAAGGCCCACTCTATACACACTCGGCACTCCCCACAAAGGCTAAGAAGGGGCCCTCCGCGTTTGGGGGCAGCCTGCCACAGGGCCTCAGCCGCACGGAATCAACGACCACGGCGTCCAGCTCAATTCGGAGGCCTCCCAAAACCTGTAGTTCTCCCCCTTTGTTTCTCCAGAGGGTGGCTAGGGGATTCTAGAGGCTGCAAGCCCCCCCCAAAAAAGGAACTTCTGGAAGCTTTGCTTTATATAAAAAAACAAAAAGATCCCCAGCCACCACCGACACAGGTTTAGGGGCTGAACTTACACTGTCGATGGTAGAGATGAAGAGGAAGGTGGCGGAGGTGATGTGGAAGATGATGATGAAGGCCAAAAGGATCAGCATTCTTGCGAGGGAAAGGAGTTACTCTAGGAGAAGTTACTTCTGTCCAAAAACAAAGGGGAAGAAGGGTTCAGAGTGTGTTGCCAAAAAGGACATAGAAAACACAAGTTAAAAGGAAGGTCTTTCTAAGTCGGATCTTGGTTTACTCTCTTGCATTATTTCTGCATTATGGGGTCCCAACACAGATTTCCTTTTTTAATAAATCAAACTGCCCTTTTCAACTACTGTCCAAAACTGTTTAAAACCATTCTGTGCTGTCCAGGCATGATGGGATTTGCAGCCCAACAACACCAGGAGGGCTACAAAGGACCCATCCCCAGCTCTAAGTGGAGGTGGTTGTAATGTGTGGGAACGATGGGACTTCCAGCCCAACAACCGCTGGAAGGCCCCAGGTCACCCATCTTTTGGTCTAGGTCCTGTTGGTTGTGCTATCTGTGAATGACGGGATCTGCAACCTTGCAACACGGGGACGGCCAGAAGTGAATCGGTTGTGCCGTCTGTGGACGACAGGAGTCGCAGTGCAGCCATATCCCACACATCCTAACCTGGACACGATCAAACACAGAGGACACGCCCAGCTCCCCAAAAATGGCACGTGACGGGAAAGGAGCTACTGGCTCCGAACAGAACCAGGCCTTGTCCGCTAAGTCTCACTTCCTTGCGCCGGAGGAGGAGGATACCCCTCGAGCCTCTCACAAGGATGTCATGAGGCAATTAGCCCCCGTGACCTTTCAAGAGAATTTCCATCCCTCCTTTCAGCCCTCCTTGGAGGAGCTTCCAAGGAGGGATGGAAGGAGGGATGGAAATAGAGCTTCCAAGGAGAACAGCAGCGGGGGGGGGGCCGCAGCTGCTCCTCGACAGCCTCGAGCCGAGCGGCGTTTTGACCTCCCGGTCAGAGCTGAGCACCCAAATGGACACCCAGCCCTGGCTTTGGGACACCAGAACAAGGGGAGACAGAACAAGACGTACGCTTTAATCAACGAAACACCTAATTCCTACCCATCTTAATGCCTTCCTCAGGCTACCGCAAACCAAAAATAAATATCACCCCCAAACACAGTCTAAGCTTTGACCAGAGTCCCACGCGTTTGTTCCTCGTTCTAATTCTGGTATTTTCTGGCGGTGGGCAGGATAATAAAAAAAAAAACTGCAAGGGTGTTGATGCGTGTAAATGTATTTGCAGCACTCTGTTGACTTTCTGGTGACCTACATGCCCTGAAGGCACCAGATACTGTCGGATCTTGGAAGCTAAGCTGGGTCAGCCCTGATTGGTACTTGAACGGGAGGCCAGGGGTTGTAGGCTCTATTTCAGAGAAAGGAACTGGCAAAGTCACCTGCAAGTTTTCCCGGCCTAAGAAAATCCCATGAAATTCATGGGGTCGCCATACGTTGACAGGCAACTTGAAAGCACGTGCAAAAAAACTGGAGCGTTCGCATCCACGTCTCCCACCCAGAGATAATCCGTGAAAACCGAAGACTCGGGGCCAGGCCCGGAGAGTTGGCAGTACTATGCCTCAGTGAGATTCATGGCTCAGCAAGGACTTGAACTCGGGTCTCCGGGTCACTCGGAACACTCTAAACCAGGGGTGGGCAACGTCCATCCTTCCCAGCCTCCCGTTTCCAGCTGCGGGGCTGCCCGATGGCCTTGGACAATCTCCCCATCGAAACAACACACAGACACACAGAGACTCAAAAGGGAGGAGGGCTGTGGGCTGGAAGTCCTCGGGAAAACATGTCCAAATAGTTTTGACGAGTCTGTTTCTGAAACTATTCAAAATGGCAATTGTTCCAAACACTTGCAAACATTTGTTGGGAGGACAAGAAAGAACCCAGAATTTTGTGGGAAGGCAGAGGGGCAGGGCAGAGGTGTTCTGCTACCCGGGGCCCGATCCGGGCTGAGGAAAGATTTAACACCCAAGCAAGAAGAATATACTGCAGCTTCAGATCTCCCTGTTTTGACACCTGGAAATGCACACAAGCAGTGAGAGACGGCGCAACCCCTCCCAGAGTGGCGGGGCCGGTTTTGTTCACGGCGATGGGCGTGATGCTAAAACTCTGGAAAAAGGTGAGGGTCACAAAGACCTCTTTCTTCTGCAGGTCTGAATGCTGAACTAGGACTCTGGGGGATCCAGGTTCAAATCCCTGCTTAGCACTAAGAAAACTCTGGCTCTGGAAACTACAAAGTCCTCTGAGTTGTGGATTAGGGAGCTGGGGATGCTTAGAGATGTCCTATGGAAGATGGAGCCAGCCTGTTTTCTGCTGCTCCAGAGGCCAGGACACAAAGCAATGAATTCGTGCTACAGGAAAAGAGATTCCACCTAAATTTTAGGAAGACCATCCAGACAGTAAGAGCAGTTCAGTGGCTGAATAGCCTCTGCCCCAGCGGAGTGTGGTGGAGTCTCCTTCTCTGGAGTTTTTTAAAGAGAGGCTGGGCGGCCATCTATCCAAGGGAGCGCTCGGATTGGGTCTTCTGCAAGGCAGGAGGAGGTTGGACTGGATGGCCCTTGGCGTCTCTTCCAGCTCTACGATGATATGTCCTGGGGCAGGTCACGTTCTCTCAGCCTGAGAAGAAGACAATGCAAACTCTCTCTGAAGAAGCCTTGCCAAGAATAAAATCCCACGATCCAGACACCACGTTGGAGCCACTGTGGTAGGTAGTGGTTTGAATTTTGGAGTAGTTCCCTGGAAGACCAGGGTTCCAATCGCTGCTCAACCACGGAAATCTACTCCGTGACGCTGGGTGAGTCACACACTCTCAGTCACAGAGGAAGGCAATGGTGGCAAACCTACTCCAAATAAATCTTGCCAAGAATGAAACCCCATGACAGGGTCCCTGTTTTGAAGCTGCTATGGCAGAGCGGTTTGAGTGTTGGGACTGGAACTCTGGGACTTCTGCAAACCTTGGGGGTTTCTTGCCTGCGTGGCACATGGGCTAGCCAACACTTCCCTTTATCCGGATTTCCCGTTACCCAGACATGGCTGCAATTGGCAACGTCTGTCACCTCATAATCTTGTTTTAGCCTCAGGAGGCAAGCAGCGAGTTCCTCCCTCTCTCCCATTTTACGGATGAGGAAAACCGAGGCAAAGAAGGAAGCCACCCTTGCCCAGGGCTAGCTTGTAAACTTGTCTCTCAGCCAACGATGACGTTCAGCTTCTCCACGAGAGAAGCTGAGTGCCAGCACTCTGAGTGCCCCAGATGCCCTTCAGTGGCACAGTAATTAGGGTAGTGGCTATCATAATTGGTTGGTTGGTTGGTTGGTTGGTTGGTTGGTTGGTTGGTTGGTTGATATCCTGCCTTTTCCCAAGCCCTGGGATGCAAGGCAGCTTACAGAAATTAAAACAGGTACAGAAAAAAGAAACTTGGGTCACTAAAAACAAAACATAAAGATACAGCTATCCAATTAGGTGACTGATAGAATTAAAAGCAATTTTAAAAATATATGTCCATAACAAGGTTCTTCCGTTCCTCTCTTCCTCCTCCCCACCACTGAGTTAATGGAGTGTGAACAACTTTTGCACTCTGAGTTCAGTTTGCAGCAGTTGAAGTAAGCTGATGACGAAGAGGGAAAGTGGGAAGAAGAAGAGAGAGAAACCAGAACACTTTGAAAGCAGTGAAAAAAGTGGGATCTGAGAGGCTTAATGGAGACCATCCCGGCAAAAGTGGGCCAGCAGGAAGGTATTGTTGAATGGCGAGCCAAGGCATAAGTAAATCCAACTGCTTGAGTGGGGACTAAGCCCAGGACTGAGGCCCATATTTCTGTGTAAAGTCCTGTAGGAGAGAGAGGCTTGAATCATAAAATGTTTCCCTGCTCTTTGGCAAAACTAATTCCTTCTTTTCTTCCTTCCTTCCTTCCTCCCTCTCTCTCTCTGTCTATCTCTTTGCAATTCTGCAAAGAGAATTGTGTAGCGATCCATACTTTTGTGGTCCCTGTCAATTTTTTATTATGATTATTTTGGCACGGAAGCAAACGGCCACTGTGACTGAAGTGAGAGACTCGGTTCAGGGACGCACGCAGCTTAGTGGTGACGTGACTTCACCCCATGGAGGGCAAGACACTTGGAAATGCCCTTGTTTGCTTCAATTATTTCTTTGGATTGTATGGAAACACTTGATCTTTAAGTCTGAATAGAAAGGCTACTGTGGCGCAGGGGCAAAGACTCAGTCTCCGTGAACAGAGGGACTTTTGTTGTTGTAAATCACAGGCTGGCATCCTGTTTGTGAGTTACACGCGTGTTGGTTCTTTTTGGGGCAATCTGCCAGTCTATGTCTCATGGTGGTTAATTGTATTTCTGTGTAGCAGCAATTCTACCGTTGGGTGCCACCACGGAGAAGGCCCTTAAAGCACAGACCGGTCGCTTGAGGGGGAGGCTGTGATGGTTTCCTAAGCTGTATTTCCTCCAAAATTCCCCTCCAGGACACAGGTACCGCAACCCAAAGGGGAGAGCGTGCAGGGGCCCGCGCACCTGCCATTTCACACCAACCCTTTTGAAACAGATTGTTTCAGGGCTTCTTAAAAGAATTTATTTGCGTGTGCGTTTTATGTTAATGTGGACCGGGGAAACTGGTTTTAGGAACGGCTCAGTAAGCACCTCGCCGGCAATACCAGCATACAACGCAGAGTATTTAGAACCAGGCTTATAATTAACTAGGCAGCCCGACTACTCATGGCATCCCCAAGGTCTCTGGGTAGCGAGTAACCCGTCCAAGCCGGGCAAGTGGTGAGATGACGTAGCTGAGATGTGCCAGGGCCACTCCGAGTCATTTTGCCACCCGAAGTAAAGGATCTTATGGTGCCCGCCTCCCTCCCACAGATGAATGCCAATGGGATTGGGAGCTGACTCTTTCTTCAGCATTGGCAATGGGATCACACCTGGCTTCCATATCAGCGAGGCAAGGTAATCTGCTCTGGGCTTTAGTCTGAATTTTAAAGAAGGTGCTGAGACTTTTTGGGGGGTATGGGGTTTGACACCTTAAGTAGTCTTTATGGAGTTCAACCGAAACCCCAGAGTGGATTTCACCACCCCCTCAGTTTGCCCGAGAGAACCGGCACATGGGACACCCAGCTCTGCCCTCCAAAAGAGCCAGGGAACAGCTGAAGAGCTTGTACGAAAGGCATCCCCGGAGGTTGCAGTCCCCCAGCATCTGCTGCCTGAGGCCTCACTCTGCCTTTAATGGTGAGACCGGCCTCGTACGAAACGGTTCACAAGGGCCGCCCCGTGTCTGTGAATCCACGGCTGGGAGATGATGACCCGGGACAGTGTGAGGAGAAAGGGTGGGAGGGAAGGAGGGAAGGAGGTTGACCAAAAGCTCCTGGAGAGGTCTGCAGCGGCGGCGGGGGGGGGGGTCCTGCAAGGTGGGCCAAAATCACCTGGCCAAAATCCCGGCAGATCCACACATTACATTTTAGCATACCCCTCTTTTGTGCAGCAAACAGGTCATCACCCCATTGATTTTTTTCCTCTTTAAAGTTTGGGGAAAACACAGCCAAGCGACATGGGTCCTGAAAGGGGCTCTCCAACCACTCACACACACACACACACTACCCAACAGAAGGGTCTCACAGCCCATCTTTTCTTCAGACAATAATCTGCGCCATACATCAAGGCGGCAAAATGACTTGGGTTGGGAGCACCAGTCTTACACTGAAATAAATAAAATTGTGGTCAATCTCCTGCCTCATCAGATCACAAGGGAAAGCTGTATCATGTCACCTCTCCCCCTTTTCTCTTCCAAGCTAAACAAGCCTGGCTCCCGAAGCCTCTCCCCACAGGGCCTGGTGGTTTCCAGACCCAGAGTAATGGAACCGTAGACTCTTAGGACGGGAAGGGGCCCCGCGGGCCCTTCTTGCCGTGCAAGAATGCGCAACTGAAGCGCTCCTGAAAGAGGCCTCTCCAACTTCTGTTTAAAAACCTCCAGAGAAGGAAGGAGACTCCACCACACTTCCAGGCATCCCATTCCACTGCTGAATAGATCTTACAGTAAAAAAAAAGTTCTTCCTAATGTTTAGGCTGATTCTTTCCGTTGCTTGAAGCCATTCATTTCTATTCTGGTCCCCGGGGCAGCAATACAAAAGCCAGCTGTCCATCATTTTAGTTCTGTCTGATGATGCCGCTGCCCAAAAGCCTACCTTTGCAGCCTGGCAGCCCCCCGGACGAGGGGCTTCTGAGCTGCCGCGGATTAAGGGGCAGAGGAATGACGCCGGCAGATTTCTCCCGGTTCTGGGATCCTTTGCTAGAGAGAGAGCCCCCGGGAGTCCTGCTGCGATGGCTTCCCCGAGGTCCCCCACGACCAGGAGATTGTCGCAGATGCCCTTTCCCAGGGCCCGGATCTGCAGAACCTCAGAAGCCCTCGGGCCGATGTGCTGCCAAGTTGAACATTAGGGTTTTATGGGGTCACGTTCGGCCATTAACAGCTATAAACGTGAATTTGCAGCAGTTATGAGGCCACAAGCCCGGTATATGATGTCGTGACTGCTAAAGACAAGACGCCCCCAGGAAGTCTTACGAATGAGGCAAATACGCACACTTCCAAAGGCCATGCTCTCCCCCTGAGATTCCTCCCCTTTGCCCTCGGGACTGGAGAAAAAGGGCCAGCCCTTGAGCAATGGTGAGATTACAGCAAAATGGGAAACGCCAGGGAAGGAATATCGCAACCTGTAAACTTCAGAGGGCTATTTTAGCCCAGAGATGGCAGCATCCAGAAGGGCAAACGACCCGAGCTGGTTTTCGGTTGATTGTCCTTCCGTACACAATCCCACCCTAAGGAAGGTGCCGACGGGGGCGGGGAAGGGAAGGGAAAAACAGGGCAGGTGGGGAGCCACCTTGGCTAATTACAAAGGCAATCCCAGGTCGGCCCGCTAGAGGGGAGGCGGCAAGCCAGCCCAGTTTCATTACAAAAATAATCAATGCTGCCCATCCGGATGAGCAGCGAGTCCAGAGGTGTGGCTGGCTACTGGGTGGGGGGGGGAGTGAGAGCAGGGCCCCTCCCAAAGAGGAATCCTGGCCCCAGATGAGTCTCCAAATTTCTAGCACTGCAGAAAGAGAGACACTGACCATCATTCTTGCATTTGCTGCTTCCTCATCACCAATGCCTTTCCCTGCCCTTTTTCTGTGGACGCTCGGACTCTATTTCTAAATGCAAAGTTTTCAAAAGTGACTACAGTGCTAGAAATCTGGGGGGCACTGGAGGGGGCAGCATTCTCATTCCGCCCTCCCCTCAGCTACACCCTCAACTGCAATCAAGTTAGCAAAATTAAAAATCCACAGAGAAGGAAAAAGACACAGGAACCCTTCCCGAGCAAAATGGAACCAGCCAATACTGATGGCGGGAACCCTTCCATGAAAGCAACTTTTTCAAACCTTCTTGCAGTGCCAACATAAAAAGGGAAGGGAAGGAGGAGAAACCTATTCTCAAGCAAGATGCAGTAACACAGTCCTGATGGAGGCAAGCCTTCTCCAAAAAGTAACGTTTGGAAACTTTTTGCAATTCAAATGTTTGTTTAAAAAAAGAAAAAGGTAGCAATCCAAGCCTGCTGCTTCTTTCCCCGTAGGGCCAGGAAAAAGAAAAACTTAAAATTCGCGTGGATGCTTCCCACCCACCTCTTGATTTCTATTATTTATTTATTTCCCCTTTGGGCTAGGAAACAAAATTGCAAAACGAAGGGAAGGAAAAGAAGAGAGGGAGAGACTGGAGAGGATCTGGATCCAAGGTGATCTCCAGAAAGCTGCAAAAGGCAGAGGCGCTGGTGTTTTCTTTTTTCCCTTTCTCACGGTGGGAGGGTTGCTCTGCCTTCCCTCCTTTCTCCTCCCTTCCTTTGTCAGCAAAGCCCCTCCAAAGTCTTCCCACCACCACGGCGATCCCAAATCCCCCCCCCTATTTTTGCTCCGCTTCACATCTGGCTCCCACATTGTTGGCTTTACGCAAGGAATGTGCGTACGCCTGGGAGTTCTCCAAAGTTTTTCTTTCCCCCCTCCACCTTCCCGCCCCCTCCTTCCTTCCTTCCTTCCTTCTCTCCAAAGTTTTTCTTTTCCCCCTGCTCCCTCCCTCCCTCGCCCGCCCGCCCGCCCGCCCGCCGGTCGCGGCTACTCACCGGGCTGGTGTGGGGCCGGCCACCGGGACCGCACTCGAGGTAGCCGCCGCGGAGAGTGGGGCTTGTTTTGCAGGTCTGGCTCCGGGTTCCCTCCTCTGGTGATGTCAGAAGCCAAGCTGGGTGTGGAAGGAGGAGGAGAGAAGGGCGAGAGGAATTGGAGAGAAAGGGGGAAAAGAGGGGGGTTTCTTTTTTTCCTTTTCAAAGTGCCTCTCTCGCCACTCCGGAGAAGGGAGGGGAAGGAGACAGAGAGGGAAAAAGTGGAGGAAAAGGGAAAAGTTTCCAGCAGCCACAAAAATAGCCAGTCTCGCTCCATCCGTGCAAGGACTTCCTCCCTAATGGCCCAGATTTTGCACGGTTTTCCAACCCGGCGCCGGGTTTGTTGTCCCCCCCCCCCCGCGTGCCCTCAAGCCAACTCACAGCTAGAGCCACCGTCTCCCGGGGTTCTCTGAGAGATACCGTTTTCAACCACGGCCTTCCTCTGAGGCCGAGAGAGCGTGGCACACAGTGGGCTTCCGTGGCTGAGCCGCCGCCTCTCGGAGTGCCACTCCACCACCCGAGCCACGGCCTTACGCTGGCCCTCCCAGAAGCCCCGGGGCCAGCCTGTCCCTGAAACCTCGCGGAACAGCTTCGCCTTGAGCAGGGGCTCCCGTCCCGATGCTACGCTGAGGGGACGCTGCGGACCGCGTTCGGGGCGCGCCTCTGCGTAGAAGGCGGGGCGCTGCAGAACTGCATTTGCCTCCAGAAATGCACCGACATGAGTTCTTTTTAAAAAATGTTCCCATTTTCTTTGAGGTTTTAGAAGTTAATTTCCGGGGGGGGGGGGGACCCTTGTCACTCATCTAGATTAAATACAAACCAAGAAAATTGCCTCTCCCAGAACGAAGGATGGGAGTGAATTTGCAAAAAGGGAGACAGCCAACAAAACTATTTAGAGAAGATCCGTGGATTTCTGTAAGACTTCCCTCCCAGTTTCACCTCCCCGTAGCTGTCTGCATTAAGGCAAGGGTCCTTTAAATCTTAAGACTCTTTTACCGGCGATAAGCGGATTATGACTTGAAAGAGTAGAGGCACTGAAAACCATTTTACGTGGAGGGGGTCAACACTTGGGTAGCTTCAATTGACTCGGTGGGTCCACTCTGTTGAATCCTATACAAGAGGCTAGGCTTGACTTATGAACACGAACCAATGGCTTCAAATTACAAGAAAAGAGATTCCACCGAAACCTTGTGAAGAACTTTTTTCACTGTCAGAGCAGTTTAACCATGGAATAGAGGTCAGGCAGAAGATGGAGCAAGTTGGTTTCCTGCTGCTCCTCAGGAGGAGGCAGGAAGCAGTGGATTCAAGCTGAAATAAATAGAATAAAGCAAAAAAGAGATCCTACTCGAGCATTAGGAAGAGCTTCCTTACTTATCCAGAGGTTGGATACAGGCACTCAGCGTATGAAGGTGAGAAATAAATATCAGCAGCAGCATCACTATCTGTTGTTGTGGGCCTTGGAGTTGTTTCTGACTTATGGCAACCCTAGGACAAACCTATCACGGGGTTTTCTGGGGCTGAGAGTGTGTGATGTGGGTTTCCCTGGATGAGCGGGGAATCAAACTCTGGTCTCCAGCCTCGTAGTCCACCTTGGCTCTCATCATCATCTTTAGACCCTATAGTATAGGTTTGGCACCTTGGCCAGCTCCTTTCAAGTTCAGACTAAAGCCAGGAGTGGATTTACCATCACCATCACCCTCTCCCACCACCACTGACATGGAAGATATCATTGCCCTCATTGTGGTATTTCTGAGGAAGGCCTCGGAAATATAAGAACGAACTAAATTCACTTTAGGGTGGATTTAGGAGGAAACAGCTGACTCAAATGGATGGAAGAATCCACATTAATTACGGATCTCGAGGGGAATCCGTGCCTTGCCTCAGGAACAGAGGGAGGCTTATCTCTAAAAGGGTCTGGCTCTGGACCAAGCCCACAGCGGAAGGAGATCAATTAAATTTAAACATATCTGATGGGAGGCACATGGTATCAAATCTAATAACCCACTGCATCACCGTTATTATCTCGACTGCATTTCCGTCTTGTTCTTGCTCCACGGAATTCAGGTGGGGCTTGTGGCTTTCCTCTGCGTGCACACACACCTGGTTTTTACTCTCACGACAACCCTGTGAGGTAGACTGGGCTGAGAGGAGGTGCATGGGCCCGAATGACTTAGGCAGTGAGGGACGATTAAAAAAACCCAGCCCACTACAACTGTGCAGTGTGCATATACTCAGAATCAGAGCCTCTTCACATCTGTGCTGCAAAGTCATATAGCTCAGGGGTGTGAACTGTGCACATCTCCAGATTTTGTTGGACTGCAGTTCCTATCATTCTTCACCATTGGCTCTAAAGGCTGCTGGGACATGAACTCCAGAGGCCCATGACATTCCATCTGCTCTAAGGTATATTTTAACAGCCACGGCCTCATCCTACAGAACTCTGGGATTTGAAGTTTGGTGAGGTACTTGGAATTCTCCAACTTAGAATTCCCAAGTTTTGGGCTCTCCAGATGTTGGTGGACTGTAGCTCCCCAAATCCCTGACCACCGGCCAAACTGACATCAGGGGCTTCTGGGAGGTGAGGTCCAAAACATTTGGATAACGAAAACCAGAGATCTAGAGCCTCCCCCAGCAGATAACACTAAGGACCTCAGCACATTAAAAATCCCAAGAGTCCACAGGATGAAGCCATGAAAGTGGGATCAAACAGATTCCCCTGCGCAGTGCAGACACACTCATCTCTTTTCCCCCAGAAGGCTGAGTACTCTCATCCTCAGAAATGCCACCAAAGGAAACAATTCCATATCCTCCAATCGTCCTGATTTGTCATCTTGACCACCCTCAGATGTTGCTCGGCCACACACGTCCCAGTGTTCACTTGTGAAACCTTGGAGGGTTTGCAACTCTTCCCTCTTTGCAGATGTTCCTGTCACATTCGGTAATGAAGCCCCAGCAGTGGAGAAAGCGAGCGGCAGCCCTGCCAGAATAAACGGGAGAATTACCTCTGGAAATGTTATTAGCAGACCAGACGAAGCCGGTGGCCAGAAACCATGCTCTCATGCCTTAGATATGTCCCTCTCCGATCCTGGAAGCTGCCTGTAATGGAGAGCACAGCCTTGTGTCTGGGCGCATGGTCCTCTTGGTGTTGCACAAGGATTTGCACTTTTTCTGCTGAATCACATGCTGGTGATTCTGCTGAATCACATCATGGTGGGTTTGTCTTTCTCACAGATGGCTTTAACCAGAGCTTGGAGAAGTTCCTTTTTTGGACCACAATGTCCAGAAGAAAACCTGGGCCTTCCAGCAACATCTGTACAGCGTACAGCGCCTGTTTGCACATGATGCCAGTGGTTGCACGCTTTCCAGAATCACACACAGGGATGTAGGTGAGGAAAGGTAGGTCAAACCCCTGAGCTCTGAGCACTCGATTTCTCCAGCGCCTCACTTTCTTTATCGTTTCCTCCCTTGTGGTGCCACTGCTGATGCTAACAAAGTTACCGTATATACTTAACCTGAAGTGTAAATCAAGGGCAGGTTTTGGAGCCAAAATTATGGATTTTGATATGACCCATGGATAAGTCCAGGGTCATTCTGCAGAGAGGGGAAAGCACAACCACTCGCCCCTGGCCACCGCCATTTTCCCACCCAGACACTCAAAAAGGCCTTTCACCACTCCCCTCAGAGAAGGGGATGGTTTTATTCTTGATAAAAGCCATCATCAAAAGAGGAACCTTCCCCTTCTCTGAGCAGAGTGGGGAAGGGTGAGAGCTTGGTCCGTCCTGGAAGAACCTAAAAGGACCGCCAACCCCCTCTGCTCTCTTGGGGCTCCTCTGAGGGGAAGCGCCATTTTCCTACCCAGGCATTCAAAAAGGCCAGAAGCAGCGCCACCGTGGAGAGAGTAGCGGAGATCGGTTCTGGCATCCAAAAATACCCATTTTATGGCAACTAGAAGTGGACTTCCTGGTACTTTGTTTCATTTTTAGGTACTCCATATGTGCCTTCAGACATAAAGCAGCCACCAGACGTGCCACAGTTGCCCATCTCTGGTGAAGACGCATGGGCCCATGTGCATCTCCTTTTTTCCATGAATGCACAGTTCACTGGAAGACTGTGCGCCTTCCAAAAGCAAGAAATGTGACGCTGCTCTGGGCTTCTGTCTGCGAGAGGCCAACCCGGCCAAGTCCGCTCTGTTACTTTTCCCTTTCCACAGGGAAACAGAGAAAGCAGAAAAGGAGGGGGCGCCGGGCATGCTTCCCTTCTGCCGTTCCTGGCTTCTGGGAGGAGGATGACGCCAGACCATCTGTTTTTCGTTCCTTTTGTTTCTCCGGCTCCGAGGAGGGAGAGATCGGCGAGGGAAGGCTGGGGTCCAGTGCAGGAGACCCATGGGCCCAAAAGCTCCAAAGCCCTTCTCTTCCGCCGCTCCAGAGGCGAGAACGCAAACCAGTAGCTTCACATTTCGGAAAAAGAGATTGCACGTAAACATTAGGAAAAAAACTTCTTGACTGTAAGAGCTGTTTGACAGAGGAATATTCTGCCTCAGAAAGAGACAGACTGGATGGCCCTTTGGGGTCCCTTCCAGCTCTAAGATCCTATGATTCGATGACAGATTCCTGGCATTATCAGACTGTGGACATCTCTCAGGCATCGGCAATTTTTTGGTTGGATCGATCCAGGCTCATCCACATTATACAGTTACTGAGCCGTGAAAACACTTCAGAGGCCATGGCTCCATCCTATAGGATCCTGGGATCTGTAGTTTCATAAAGTACATAGAATCCTCTGCTAGGGAGCTCTAGGGCTGCAGCTCAGGGGGACACACCAGAGGAGTCTAAGCCCCTTCTCAAACTACAGATCCCAGGACTCCACAACATCAAGTAACAGTAGCTAGAAGTGGAATCAGACTGTGCTAACTGTGCGATGCGGATACACCCTCAGCTGATGGCTCAGAAATGGGCAAGGCTGGCAGAATTACTGTAGGTGAGAGCGGGGCTTGGACTTTGCCCTAGAAAAACCGGAATTTGGGATCTCCAAGAATGATTTGCATGCTTCTGTTTGAGTATTTCCTTCTCAGAGCAGAAAACGCCCAACGGCTCAAGTTGGGTGAATTTGATTTGGCTTAGGTTCATCTCTCACCTTTCCCCCAATATGGGATCCCAACCGGGTTACAAAGTTAAACCAAAACAGCTAAAATGAAAGGCAACACAAAAGTTTCAAAAGGCATTAAACAAGTAATCTAGTCAGGTTGTAATCTGATTAGTAATCCAATTATCCTTTGGGGGAGAGAATTCCTAGTGGCCTCATTTTGTTTCTCCCTCCTCAGACAGAGAGATCCAGAGAATAAATCCAGGACCAAGTCTGCCTGAGCGCGTTCACAGCCAAGGTAAAACTGAGTCTGGAACACGATCCTTGGAAACTATTCAAACATCCACAGTGGGAAAGGAAAGGGCAAATCCGGTTTGTTTTTCAGGTGTGTGTTGTTGGAGTATATATATTTTTAAGAGCCTTCTGTTTCTTTGAGAGGGGGTTGTTTTGTTTTCCTACGGCTCCCTATTTACATGAAACGCTCCGCATGCACCTTTCTCTTCCCAGGTTTCTTCCACCTCTGAGGCCCAAAGAACTCCGCCAATGAACTTGCTGCACTGAGCAGGTCAGAAACGTCTCCACATCAGAGCAAGAGAAAACGATTCCTTCTAAAAAGGGTCAACCAATGGGCATTTTCAAATGGTTCCTTGGTTTCTTGAACCCTGTGAGGATTTCTGATTGTCGCACGGCACCATCGTGACTGTTTGTTCAGCTCAGCAGTGGCGGGAGATTTTCTCACCTCCTCCTCCTCCTCTTCTCCCAGTCCCCAGGTGGGTGGAGAGGTGCAGAGAGCCCTGTTGAAACATGTCGGAGGCAAGGCCCGAGAGCAGGAGAAGCCAGGCGGTTGCTCGCAAGAGGCGGCTAAAATAAGCACAGCACTTCCGCCACCGGCTGAGGAAAGGAGCGGCTCGCAGGTAGGTCGGTGATCGCTCTGGAAACAGATGGATCACGGTCTCTGTGAGGGGTGGTCAGCTCCAAGATGTGGAGCTCCTTCCTCTTGGCTCGAAGGGCCAACCCACGCTCGCCAACAAGGCCTTGCTAACACCGGAGGCTTGGTTAACGCACCTCCGCTTTGGTTTGGCCTTAGGCATTAACCTATTGGAAACCCACTGGGTGACCTTGGGTGTGTCACACACTCTCAGCCCCAAGAAAACGCCATGAGAGGGTCACCATGAGTCGGAAGTGATTTAAAGGCACACAACAACAACAGAAAATGGAGAGAGCTTGTTTTCTGCTGCTCCAAAGACTAGAACTCAAACCAATGGGAGATTATTATTGCTGTAGTTACTACCACTCCTACTGCTGCTGCTATTACCACTACTATGGTTTATTTATATAGTAACATCTATGTACATTGCCCTTCACAAGTAAAACAACCAAACACAGCGGGTCTTGCCAAAGGCATGCAATCTAAAATAGAAGTATTTACACACAAACACAAAGTGAAGGAAGGAATAATACAACTATGGCCATTTCCGCACTAGACTGTTATAGCGCTATGATTCCACTTTCAACATTCTATGGAATCTTGGGGTTTGCAGTTTCGGGAGGGGCCGGCCGGCTATAAAAGTCTAGTGCGGAAAAGGCTTATGTCATGTAATTGTAAAACAAACTGTCCAGATAAAACACAAAAGAAAATACAATGTAATATAAAGCAAACTGATGTGATCAAACTATCCAAAATTTTTAAAAAATTAAACTCCAAAAGCATTTTGAAAACAAGAAGATTTTGAAGTAACGAGAGAAGGAACAGTCTGCAAATATATTCGGGGAGGGAATTCCAGAGTGAGAAAGGACGAAGCCCAGCCAAGAAAGAAAAAACCCTCAGTCGGGTGAGAAGCCCAGAGTTCCTGGAACGCAGATCTCAGGCAGGCCGGTAGAAAGAAATCAGGGCTGCAAGAGGAGAGGGAGCTAGCTTGTGAAGGGCTTTGAAGACTAAAACAAATAAAATGAAAAGGATTCCACCTAATCATTGGAAAGAGCTTTTCTTTTTTCCTGTAAGAGCAGTTTGACAATGGAATACACTGCTGTCTCAGTGGAGTGGGGTGGAGGTTTTTTGGAGGTTTTTAAACAGAGGCTGGAAGGTCAAGTTTTGGAAGTGCTTTGACGGTGCCTTCCTGCACGGCAGCTGGACGGGGGTCCCCTCCAAATCTAGCATTCTATGATTCCCACGGCTTGGGTCAGCTGCCATCCCACTGGCCCCGGGTGGCAAAAACTGCCCACTCATTCTAGAGGCTTTGGAGCGTTCGGTGGGATCTCTCTGGTACGCTTTCAGGAAACACATGCCAGAGAAGTGTGATCGATGGAAACCTTAAGCCAGAGATCAACACAAACATGTTTCGGCTGGGGCAGGAGGATTAATCTGAGGAGAGAGAAGAAAAGAAGGGGAAGAGAAGATCCGGGTGTGGCCGAAACGGGTGGGCCACAGGGAGAGGAAGGTGAGGGCATGGTGGCAGGAAGGGTAAAAGGGCATTTTGGTTGGTGTGCCCGGCGTGGGAAAGGGAAAAATAACAATCCTTAATCCAGGCATGTTAAGTACAGGACAAGGTGAGGTGACAAAATGAAGGCCAGATAAGAATTCTGCCTCCCCCTGCAAAGACTTTTCCCTTCGGTTCCCAAATTTGTAGGCTGCAGGGAAATGCCAGCTGAGCCTTTTGAAACAGAGTTTAGGCATCCAAAGAAAAAAGAGAAGGCAAAGGTAACCAGGGAAGACAGATACAGTAAATGGAAGAATGTAAATGACACTCAGTGTCTCCCACTTGTGATGCTAGAAATTGGGGACTGAAGGAGTTTCATGCAGGGGGCGGCACAATTCTTATTTGGGGGCCAATGCCTTCATCTCCTCCCCTGCTACACTCCTGCAATCCATTCATTGCAGAGGCCTACTGGAGCCCCATTGACCTCAGCCTGGAAAAGTAACTTTTGACAGGATGCTGAGAGATGCAGTCCAAAAAGAAGCTCACATTTGTCCCAACTGGGACTGTTCTCTAGGGGTTCCGGGAGAAAGGATCTCACCCTTCCAGGCAGGAATTGGTCCCCTATAGCTATTTTCCCACCCTGACTGGTGCTCTTTTTCTAGAATCTTTTCCTGGCAATGTTCTCCCTCTCAGATCAGAGGCCTTTTGCCTGCTCTACCTATTGCTGGAGGGCATGAGATGAGAAGGCGCCCTCGTGCCCTGCTGGTGGCCCTTGCCATTGGCAGGGGGACTGAAAAACCTCCTTCCATTTGCTGGACTGATAAACCACTAGATTTCTCAGCTCCAGAAAGTTGTGCTGCTAGTTGCATGGACCTTGAGGAAGGCCACTGAAACAACTGCAGTTCATTGGGGTCATTTCAGATGATAAACAGCATCTGCAGAGCACATGGAAGACTTAGCTACCCTTTTTCCTGTGGTTTGCTCAATAATGGCCATTTTATCATCACTGGGAAGACACAGATCTCTTCAAACAACAGGGAGGAGACGGCTCCCACCGCTCATTCCAGACCACGCCTTCCAGGATGCGGGCCGCTTGTTAGTTTAAGCAAAGCCAATCTTTGTCAGCTCAGGGAGACCTCCCTTGGCCAAGAAGGGCCTGACATCAGGGGAGGAGGGTTACCCGGCCTGACTCATCCCCACGGCATGGTGCCGAGAAGCCGTAAAGCCACATCCCTCAACCGGCGCTTCCCAAGGCCCAGAACCTGCTGGGCAGGTGTGGAAACAGGTTCTCCGGAGGGCACCTGCAGCCCCATCCAGGTGCAGGGAAGGTGTGGCCAGGTGCACACAAAGAAGAGCATAGGGTCTTACTTTTTTAAAAAAAGTCTGGGCTCCCAACTGGGCAAGGCCTTTGAGGTGCAGCTCCAGAAGGCACGCAAGCCTAACGCAGAGAGACAAGGACACACGCCTACGACCTGCCCAACAGGTCTCTCCTCCTCCTCTCGCCTGTTCACTCTTCTCTTGCGGGTGCGCTTCAGTCCTCCTTTTCTCACACTTGCCATTTTTGCTTTCAGCAGCCGGGCCTCCCCTACTCCGCCCACTGAGCCTCCTAACCAGAAAAGCCACAATTTTGCAATGGCGACAAGACGAGTTGTGCAACCTTGCATCCATTATGAATGGAGCCAGCCAAAAGTTTATTGTGTTTCCCTGATGCTGCAGATATTCTTGAAGGGAAGGGGGAAGAGAGTCTGTTGCATGGATGTCTCAGGTTCAAACCCAGGCCTTTCGAAGGTATTAATATTATGAATAAGGATGGCAAAAAACCCTACGTCACAGCCTACCTTTCATAACTCTACGACTCTGACGCTTACATTGCAGAAGGGCAACAAGACCCTGTTAGGGAACTGAGAAGAGATTTCTTTGTGCCCTGGCTAGAGTGCTCCAATTTCCTGATGCAATTTTCTGATGCACATCAGAAGTGGAATCACCGTGCTATAATTCTCTAGTGTCAAAGAGGCACCTAAAGAACTTGGAAGAGAAGGAAAGGAACCATTCTTTGGAGCTGAGGGTGAGATGCCATCCAAAACGTCAGCGAAACAAGATGTGCGGTTGCCAGCCGGGACTCTCCCACACACTGATATTTCATAGCCTACAGCATTTCACAGATGAAAACCAAGACATGCGGCAGGGTAACATGAGAATATGTCCAAGATAGAGAACATTATCAGTGAGGAAAAACACACAAACCAGGAGAGGCTGTGGCAGTTTGCTTTTGCCTGAGCCCACTGGGAAGGGCAAGACTCTGCTCCCTCCTCTCCTCTCCCCTTGTGAGTAAATGGAAGGCAAACTCCTTTCGCACTTTGAACCCAGTTTCCAGCAGCTGAAGAAAGTTGAGGACAAAGGGGTAAAGAGAAGAAACTGGGACATTTTAAAAAGGAGCTGAATAAGAAGGATGACAGAGGATTAACCAGCACTGTCCCTGCAAGATTTGGGACATAAGTTAGAAACGACTTGAAGGCACAAAACAACAATTGCAATATTACCAGTGGGATTCCGAAACAGAAAAACTCAGGTGATTTCATATAAATGGGGTGATCCTCAATCTCCATCTGTGTGTGTGTGTGTGGAGCTGGTATGTTTTCTGGAGGCTTTTCTCCGGGGGCTCTGTGAGCTGCCTGACAAGTTAGAAATTCAACAGGCAGAGCTGCAAAGCTTTGCTGCCTCTCCATGCCAAGGGAAACCACAGCCTGGTGCATTTTTTGTTTCCCACACAGCTGTCAGAGGCCCAGGAAGCATGCCAAGAGAGAAAGAACTGCTCAGGGGAATGCCGGCAATCCTATTTATACTCAACATATAAACAGTAAATATTAATGTTCTCAGCGTAATGACTGGGAGAGCAATTGAAGAGGTGAGATTTTGTCTGTAGCTTGTGCTTGGAGTAAACAGAGATCCTGATGCCTTTTAAAAACTATTTAACACCTTGCTGGGAGAGGAGACACGTCTCTAACTGAATTTCACAATATTCAAACAGTATACAACAGTGTGAAGCGGCGGCTAAAAAAGGCAATGCAATTCTGGGCTGCATCAATAGGAGTCTAGTGTCTAGGTCAAGGGAAGTGGTGGTGCCTCTCTATTCTGCTTCAGTCAGACCCCACCTGGAGGAATCCTGTGTCCATTTCTGGGCACCACAATTCAAGAAGGATATTGACAAGCTGGAAGGTGTCCAGAGGAGGGCAACCACAGTGGTAAGAGGCCTGGAAATCATGAAGTCCTATGAGGAGTGCTTCAGGGAGCTGGGTATGTTTAGCCTGGAGAAGAGAAGGTTAAGAGGGGACATAATAGCCATGTCTAAATATTTGATAGGATGTCATATGGAAGATGGAGCAAGCCTCTTTTGTGCGGTTCCACAGACTAGGACATGGAGCAGTGGATTCAAACTACAGGAAAAGAGATTCCACATAAATCTTAGGAAGAACAGTGGAATATGCTGCTGCCTCAATGGAGCATGGTGGAGTCTCCTTCTTTGGAGATTTTTAAGCAGAGGCTGGCTCGCCATCTGTCAAAGTGAGGGCTTGGATTGTGTCTTCCTGCATGGCAGAAGAGGGCTGGAACGGATGGGCCTGGGGGTCTATTCCAGCTCTAGGATTCTAGGATTCCATGGACAGGGTGAACAGGGATTCAAATGAACAGGAATTCAAGCCACATCCCCATGCTGGTTCACGGATGCTTTCAAGTAAAATCCAACTGACAGCAACCCTTTCCTGGACTTTTCTTGACAAGATTTATACAGAGGAGGTTTGCCACTGCCTTTTTCTCTAACAAACAGTGTGACCCCCAGTGCATTTCCACAGCTGCTTTGAACCCTGCCCTCCAGGAGTCCTCGACCAACACCCCAGCTGATTTTTGCTTCCACCCCTTTTTGTCTGTTTTGTTTTCAATTTCCCTTCGTAAAGGTAGGGGTGTTTTTTTCCCCCCTCTTTTCCTCTGCTGGAATCCAGTTAGCCTGGCACTTGACTCTGTTTGCTTTGAGTGGGCAGGACTGTTTATGATCAGAATGATAAAGCAAGAAGCTCAGAAGCTAAGCAAGAAGTTTAGATATTCCACCCCAGCCATGACTCCGCTGTGAAGCTTAGAGCCAGAGAACAGAAGAGGAGCCCTGCTGGGTCAGACAAAAATACACCCCAGTGAGGATGTTTCTGCATCAGGCCAGATTTCGTCAGACAGCTCAGCTGGAGTAATACAGGAACACCTCAGTGTGTTCCAGAGCACGACTGCTTGAACAGAAAGATTTGGTAGCAGAGAGAAGAACGACACTGAAAGAACAGGGCCTTATTTTGCTTCCTCCCCCCATTAACCAGATCCCTGGGACCCAGGCATTTTTGATTAAAAACAAAACTCTATCTGCAGTTTCAGGCGTCCATGCGGGGTGTCTTGGAATCTATCCCCCATGGATACGTTGGAAATCATTTAATGCCGGCCACAATGCATGCGCAAACTGGGTAAATTCTGTCACATCCCAAAGGTTTTAATCAACAATAAAAAGCCACTATTTGACTTGGAGTCACAACAGCTTCAGTGCTGGGGCCAACTGGGCCCTCAAGGGAAAGGCTTTCCAGAGATGTTATCCCAGAACTATTCCCTAATGGGCCAGATGTTCCCAGGCAGTGTTCTGATTTCCATTTGAAAGATCTTGGAGAAAGTCGGAGAGGGCTTTCTGAGCATGCAAGTCAACCTTCGCTTTGTGCTCACTTTATAATGGGTAAAGAGTCTTTTCTAAGCCCAGAGCTCAAACCAGTCCCAGTTTTAGGTCCTAAACGCAAGTACCAGATCATTCTCTCTCTTGGACAGGCACTCTTTCTTCACTGTAAGTCTTTTGTTAGAGCCAGGGCTTTAACACACCCACCAGCCATAGTTCTCTGAATATTTGGCTGTGAGGAGTGCCAGACGGCAAGAGCTGCGCTTTGTCCAAATGGCAAAAATGGCTCTTGACGCCAGATGACCTTTTAGAGCATCATTCCCCGGGCACAGCCTCTTTCCTTACCCACCCACCCCCAGGTCCTTCCCCCTTCCCTCTCTTATCTCTGCTGGGGTTCAAAGCTTTCAGGAAAAGCTTCAAATGCACAACGAAGGCGTGAGGGTGAGGGACAGGGAGCTGGAAAGTTTGGCTGGAAAGAAAGGATTGCTGGGCTGGGAACAGATCTGCAAACAACAAAAGATGTCTGACTGAATTATGAGCCAGGAGGAAGGCTTCGGCCCAGCTGGCAGGGAAGCAGGCAAGCCAGCAATGCACAAAAATAACACAACGGTTATGAGTTGCAGGTGGCCATACATACCTCAGACTGAGGGCGAAATGCAACTCCCTCCGGCCTCCTGCTCCAACGAGGCTCCTGTCTTCGAGCCTCTGTTCCCCGGTCATTCCAAAGACACAGCTGAGCCATGTGAAACCCCTCCTCACAACAACTTCACCACCAACCCGTGGTTTGTTGTCGTTCGCTTGGTGTAGACACACATACACAGAGCATTGTGTGGTAGCTAACTCCCCCTTCCTTCTGCCTGGGGAAGGAAAAGAGTGGGACACACACAAATTCTTGCTTGTTGTCTAGGTGCAGCTGAATCCAGCCTTACTCTCCAACTGTCCCACTTTGAGAGGGAGAGTCCCAATTAATTCCCTGCCATCTCACTTTTTCATCTGTTCCAAATTGTCCCAGTTTCTCTCTCCTCCTCCTTCTTCCCCCCTTGGTCCTCAGCTTACTTTCACTGTTGCAAACTTAGCTCAAAGTCCAAAAGTTGTTTGAACTCAATCAGCTCAGGAGTGGGGAGAAGAGAGGAGGTGGCAGAGTCTTGTCCTTCCCAGTTTGCTCAGCCAAAAGCAAATGGCGCCAGCCTCTCCTAGCTTGTCTTCATTCATAACTTCTGCCACCTTGATCACATTCTGATATTGCTTGGCCACGTCTCCCAGTTTCCATGTGAAAAGCAATAGGCTTGATACAGCCTTTCCAAAAATGCCATACTAAGGAATCTGCCAGCACTGGCTCATCTGCCTTGGTATTCTCTATAGCCAAGACGGGCAACTTGTGGCCCTCCAAGGCTGGCTGCACGAAGCAGCAGCTAGTACTCTCCTTATCAGTGGAGGAATGAATCAATCCAGTTTTAATAGTCTGAACTTTAAACGAGCTCTCTCCAAGGTGCTGAAGACTATCCCAAACTCATTTTGGATAGCAACTTTAAAGTTCAAAATGAAACCTAAAACAAAATCACCACCACGCTGAGATGTGAACCATTAGCCTCTACACAGTGCCTGTGCAAAGCCTATGAGTTATGGGTTTGGCCCAGTGGGTGGGACACTCCTAAGAAAGGGCCACACTTGCTGGCTGAATTCAGAGGGAGAGGAGCTGCATTTGAGGGACTAAGGATCAGGCCCTTTTCCCCTTGAATAAGGGAGTGGGACCAGGGCCATTGGGATAGTCAAGTGGCCTGCAGGTCGGACTTAACTTCTGGCTGGCTTTCTGGTTTTTTGCCGTTGATGGCACAAAGCAAGGGTGGAGAACAGGGGGAGAGAACAAGCAGCTCTCGGCGTTCCAGGGCCCCAGTCTGAATCCAATGGAGCCAGCTTCGCAAACATTAAAGAATGTTCTGTATGCAGAAAAGTCTGACAACCTTAAGAGGCATCTTAATTGCTTATTTTGTGCCTTTTCCCTCCAGTCCTCCCCCCACCCCACCCCACCCTACCGGCCAGCTATGGCCTCTAAGTGGCTACTTGTTGAACACCATCCAGAAAGGAAGAACAAAACACTGCTTTGTTTTCATCTCAAACCCAGGCTTTGCTAAGGAAGACAAAGAATGTAGCTGGATTGTGGGAGAAACAGCAATCTGCAAAGGAAGATCAGGAGGTGAGACTGCAGCGAGGCTCTTGGGGTATGATTTGAATTCAAGGCAGGTCATGAGTGAGGAAGCCATGGGCACAACTGTTATTATGTACAGATTTCTCCCAAGGAGTTTTACCATTGCCTTCCTCTAAGGCTGAGAGAGTGTGACTTGCCACAACTCACCCCGTGAGTTAACTAGTGAGTTTCCACAACTGAGCAGAGATTTGAACTGTGCCCTCCTGGAATCTTAGCTGGGCACACGAACCACTACACCACTCTGGTTCTGGAAAAAACAGTATTTTCTTGGACATATTAATTCAGAGGTTAGCCACTGCCTTCCCCTTAGGCTAAAGACATGTCCAAACCCACCCAAGGGTTTTCCAGATCCAAGCAAGGATTCAAAACCAGGTTTCCCTGAGTCACAGAATCATAGAATCCTACAGTTGGAAAAGACCCCAAGGGCCATCCAATCCAACCCCCTTCTGCCAGACAGGAAGACACCATGAAAGCACTTCTATGAAAATTAATAAATATTATTTTTTTAAAAAAGAATCCTCAATTTGGAGCCTTGAATGCAGGCCATAACCAGAAATGCTCCGTCTCTTCCACCAGCTTGGAGCAGGCTTGCTTCCCTCCATGTCCTCACCCATGACCCGCCTTGTTCCTCCGCCACTCACGACGGCTGCCTGGACACGTACACTCAGCACAAACAAGTGTAAATAGATCCATTCACCAGCCACAATGGGAGCCTCCGGGATTCTGCACTACAGGGGAAACTGATTCTGCAAAGACTGCCTTTGCTATGAAATTGCCATTCTTCAATTATATCATGCCGTTTTCCGGGACTGAAGATGGCTTACAAATTGTTAAATGCAGTACAGATTAAAAACCATACAATCCACAACAACACACCAGGACTATGAAGAACCAGAGTTCAGATTCCCACCTTTGTCACAGGTGAGCTGGGCAAGTTAAACTTTCTCAGCCTCAGAGGAAACCCATGATGGCAAACTTTCTCTGAATAAAGGCTCACTGGCAGTGTGGTGTAATGGTGTGACTCTAGGAGACCAGAGTGTGAAACCTCACTCGGCCACGGAAACTCCCTGGGAGACTTTGGGCAAGTCACTCTCTCTCAACCTCAAAGGAAGGCAATAGCGAACCCTGAATAAATCTTGCCAAGAAAATCGTAGGAGAAGGCCATGTATTTTGTGAGCCAGCTAGTGTAGTGGTTTGAATGTGGGACCGGGACTCCAAGAGAACAGGGTTCGAATCTGCCCTCAGCCATGGAAACCCATTTGGGTGAGCCTCATTCTCTCAGCCTCAGAGGAAGGCAATGCAAGCCCACTCACTCTGAAGAAATCTTCCCAAGGAAACTCTACGGCAGGGTCACCATAAGTTGGGAACAACCTGAAGGCAAGCAACAGCTACACAACAAACAACACAATGCAATGGGAAGGAGATGGTTGCAGTTTGCAGGGGCTTCCAGTTCTGACAAATTAAGTCTTCTCTCCTGTAAACCTGGGGAATCTGCTCTGATATTGTACACGAGGACAGTACAGTATACAAACTTGGCCATAGTCCACCACAGTATATCGCTCTCTTCCATTTAAAATAAAATTAGAAATGAGAGTAAAGCTAGAGACTTGAATGTGGCAGCCTAGGGCAAAGGAACAGCTTTGAACCGGCACCGAGGGAAGTAATTATTTAATCACGGAGTCCCAGCAAGCGTGTTGTTGCGTGACATTTCAGCACTTGGCCTCTCATACTGTACTCACAAAAAGCCAGGCTGAAGAGTGCGGGTCTGAACCCTTTTTGTCCTGCCTTCTATTCACGTTTCCCATTACAAATGTGAAAACAGCCCTGGAGTGATCAACTGCTTTATGGTGGGTATAGCCCAGATCAAGAATGGTTCAGAAGAAACAATTAGGAGGGGAAAGTTGTCATGCACTGCACACAACATGGAAGACTTTGCTTCATCAGCATAGCTGAACATCGGTTATGTGGCAACTAAAAAAAGCCAAGGCCATTGTAGGTTGCATCAATAAGAGTCCATTGGAAGATTCAACCACCAGCCTGGCTAGCTTTAGTGCAGGGAATTGGAGAGAGTTCCTTTGCTCCAGGCTGCAAAATTCCTTCAATTGTCCTTGCCTATCCCAGTTGCATTGAAATGAAGAGGGGGCTTACAACCGCACGGTCATTCTCATTCCTATTCACTTTGGCAAAGCATAGGGTGGGGAAAGTGCCCACGGAGGGGATGGATCTCTGGACCGCCCGCCTTTCCACTCTTGAATTGTGTCCCAAAATCTTTGCCCAAGGTGACCAAATCAGTTTTCCACACCTCATACTAAGGCCACTCTAATTTGTTCTCCTAAGTCCATGTGAACACATCAACTTTTACAACTCCATTTGATGAGGAACCATAAAGCTTACTCAACTGAAGCCCCAAATATATTGAAGAGGTCATTGCAAACCACCAAAAAATCAGGATCTCATATCGTGGAAGCTGGGATTCAGGGGCAGAGACGTGGCATGCCAGCATAGTGTAGGGAGCTTTGTCTCTTAATGTGTGCCCTGTACCCTTCCCAAAGCAAAATGGAGGCTAGTGGACCCCCTGCCAGTGGGGCCATAAATCCGCTCCTGGTTGCAGTCTAAACTTTAAAGGAGTTCCATCCAAGATATGTGAACCCATTCAGCCCCCAACAAAAAATAAGTTCAGTACCTTGGACAGCTCTATTAAAGTCCCTCCACCCTTGGAGAAGCTTTCTGCTGGGAACATTCCAGAGACCCTGCCCCATTTGTTTCCCAGAATGTACTGGGGGACAGGGGCATCCTTCACTTACAGGAAGTGCTCTGTCTCCAGTTTCCTGTACGCAAGAAAAGCTGTGACCTTGTTCTCGTTTTGTTTATGCTTCTGGGTTTTATTTCCATTGCCTTTCTCAGTTTATTTCTGTTTGTTTTTTCTCTCCTTCCTTTCTTCACTCAGCTAAAAAATAAGGGGGAAAAAACGAGCAAAAAATGTCTCCCGTGATTTGCAATCTTTTATGTCAGGTGGACGGGAGCAGAGAAGTTGGCTGGCCAGGCAGGGGCTCCGTTTCAGGTGTAGCCAACCAGGCGAGGGGTGCTGGGGAAGGTCTTTCGCATGCCCAAGCACTTCTCCTTGTCGATGAAGAGAGAGTTGGCCTTCACCAGCAGGTCGTGCTCCAGCTTGGCCTTGTTGAAGATCAGCAGCTGCAGGGTGTCCTGAGCCTCACGTAAGCGCAGCTTCAGGGTCTGCAGAGTGTCGTCAATGGTGAAAACCTCATTCACCAGCCTGCAGTCGAGCAGGAAAAAATGTCACAGCTCAGAAAAAGACTTTGGAAAAGCAGTCCCTCCCCTTGATTCGCTGAACAGGCAGCTCTTAGCCACAACAAATGAGAAACTTATTTATTCATTCCATTGATATTTTGCCTTCCTCCCTGCTCCCCAGGTGGCTGACAAAACTTAATACAAAACCTTTGCTTAGAAAGTACTATTACAGAAGTTATTTAATGAAATAATTAAAACGGTTCTATCACACATGAAAACCAAGACAGATGTGGCTAAGCAACATCAGAGTGTGGTCAAGATGGCAAAAATTATTAATAGGGAAGACAGACAAGCCAAGAGAGGCTGCCTCAGGTTGCTTTCGCCTGAGCCAACTGGGAAGGGTGAGATTCTACCCCTCTTCTGTCCTCTCCCCGCTACTGAGTTAACTGAGTGAAAAGTACTTCTGCATGTTGAGCTCGGTTGTCAACAGCCTAGTTAAGCTGCAGACAAAGGAAACCATGGAAGCCCCACTCTCTCAGCCTGAGAGGAGAGCAAAGGCAACCCCACTCTGAACAAATCTTGCCAAGAAACACGATTAGAAACAACTTGAAGACATGCAACAATTACAACAACCAGTTTTATAGCAGCTGGATGTGTTGGGAGAAGACAGAAGAGAGGTTTTTGTTTTTGTTTCTTGCGCAAAATTGACTCTCCAGACCTTGGGAATAAAGGTGACGGTCTTCATGCACAATCTCTTAAACAAAGAACTGAACCTAAGGCCAGCTCTTGGATCTCCATCACAACAGCAACGCCAGCTGCAATGTGGTCACCATTCTTTGCCAGTTGAGGAGAGCTCCGGAGCTTCCAGGCTCTGATATAAAACCCCTCTGATCCTCAGCCAAAACCCGTAAATGCCTCTGGCTAAAGAGCTACTGGAGATGTTATCTTTCCTCCCACCCACCGAGGCGTTAATACAGGTGTACTTGGAAAAGATGACTCAACTCTTTGGGTCTTTCCAAAGGGCTGGTTGATGGGCCATGGCTTCTCTTTTAACACTAAAATTAAATATTAGTTGACACTCACTAAAACCACTTTGCTCTAGTCCACAGCCAACATTCCCAAGAACCTGTGTTCCTCGAAATGAGAATGAGAAAGAGGAGAGATGACACTCCCTAGTAGGAGAAGGGGACTCTCAAGGCCCTTCAGAGAGCTAAAGTGAGGACAAAAATAATGCAAATTTGTTTTAAAAAGGAGGGGGTTCGCCTTCCTAAAGGAAATTAAAGGGCAGGCTGTGCATGCTTCAGCTTCAAGGCGACAACAGAGGGTGCTCAAGCTAATTAAAGGGACAAAAGCAGAAAAGCAAAAGCCAGAAAAGAGTATGAAGCAAACAATTAATTAACAGGCTACCAGTCAAGAGAGGAAGGAACTCTCCTCTGAATAGGACTTATTTCTTGCTTTTTCAGAAAAATATGTTGGTACCTCACCTCAGGAGACAGGCATTGAGGGATTGTTAAGGGGAAAACAGTGCCATGTTAAGTGCCACAGGGTAAGCAGTTAAGCCCATATTAGCTTCTTATTTAGGAGAGGAAAGAGAGGAAGAAGGCTCACTCACTTGAACTGAGGTATGTCACGGCATAACTCCATATTGGGTCTCCATGTTCTCGCCTCCAGGCGGGTTTGGGCCACCTTGAGTGGACACTCTTTAGCCAAGATGGCTCTCTCTAGCAACATGATTGTATTTTCTGTCTGAAAAATTTCTTGAAGCGTCTAAAAGGACAAGAAGACACAAGAAAACCAAACTTGCTACCTATTTGATATGACTTTCACCACTATCCTCTGGGCCATTCTAATGTAAAATTTGTCTTTCACAGAAATGTTTTGGGAAGAAATGTGCACATGGAAAAGGTTTGAATCAGATGGAAAATCCACAAGGATGTTATCAGGAAAGATCTGCCAACAGGAATCAAATGTCACACCCATCTCTTTTGTTCCAGAAATATTCACATCTGACTTTTGTTCCAGTGACATATTTGCTTCCTGCATTTTGAGTATTAAGACAGTCCTGTGAAACAACCCCCTCACGCTTATTCTATGTGGTTTCTAACTATCAGAGGTGATGCCCAAATTATTTTATCTCTCTGTTTCCCTCCACCCCAAAGCAAATGAGGCAAAAAAGATACAGGGAATCCCCCACACACACTTTTTGTCAGCTTGTTTTTTGGTGTTCTGCTCTTTCAGCTGTAAATTACAGACATGTTCCATTATAAGGATGAGGGGTCTCCTCTTTTGTTAAATTCTTGTTTTCTTGCCTATGGAGTCTTGCTTGGGCCCCCTCTTACACTGCTTGCAAAGTGAGCTGAGGGAGGGGGAAAGGCAGCTCTCGGATGACTGAGAGACTTTGCAAGCAGCACACAGACAGCTGGTCCCAAACAAGCCTCCATAATTCCATCATGTTCCTGACAGAAGGAAGACCGGGTTCCACTATTCAACCAGTTCCACTTTCTGACGGTGCTCTGGTCCCTAACTCATTAGATAAGTGGGGGAGACCAGTATCTTAGTACTGAGGCCCCTTCCAAACCGTGATGCCACTTTAACTGCCATGGCTGCATCCCATGTAATCCTGGGATCTATAGTTTGGTGAGGCACTAGAGCTTTCTGTCTGAGAATTCAAAATACTCCCCCATAAACTGCAAATCCCAGGATTCCACAGAATGGAACTAGGGCAGGTGAGTGGAAGCAAAGGTCTCCAATTATATAGCGTGCAATGGCTCTGAGTTGCAGTTCAAAAGATTTTAAGTTTGCAGTGGTTTGAGTGTTGGAACAGGGCTCCAGGAGACCAGGATTTGAATCCCTGCTCAGCCATGGAAATTCCCTGGGTGAGCCTGGGAAAGTCATACACTCTCAGCCTCAGAAGGCAGCAATGGCAAACCTCTCCTGAGTAAATCTTGCCATGAAAACCTCATCACAGGATTATTATAAGTCAGAGTCCAATGGAAGGCACATAACAACAATATACAACAATTAAAAACAAAATACAGAAATAGTTATATTGTGAGGTAATAAACTGTGCACAATGAAATAAGCAACACACAGTATGAGCCCCAGACAAAGTAAGCACAGTTAATAAGAGTTCAGGGTACAAGAGATATTTAAAAAGCTGTGAGATGTGTCGACATTTTAGCAGATGTGACCTAGCAATGGCATTTGAAAGACATTCCCCGGCTAAGGTGTTGCTACTTTCTCCCTTGTATGTCACTCCCAGGGCCAACCCAAACCCTTTTTCTGTCTGGAGGAAGGGACAGATTCCCACCCACCCTTTTGATACTGCAAGCTGAGCAGCAGAACGGACGGGCAGTCTGTATCTCTTTGCTCTCTGTGGAATTCCATGCCAGCCAAATAATTTAAACTAAGAGTCATTCCAATTAAAAAGCCGAATAAATAAAGGAGTGGATGGCAGCCATCCCATCACCGTCTGATGGAGGTGGAGGTGAACTTGCATAAACTGCTAAGAATGCCAGAGGGCAAATTTGTACTCGTTTTCTGGAAGAGAAGGAGTATAAGTTTGAAAGTTTGGCAGCTGTGTAACGAATCCACAGCCAGTCTCTCTCGGGTTCTTTTTCTTTTTCTTTCTTTCTTTCTTTCTCTCTCTATCTCTCTCAGCCCTTCACTCCCTCCTTCATCTCTGTTTTTCTCATTTGCCTCCTGATTCTTGGAATATGGCCACAATATGATGTAGGCTGGAGTAACACGATCTGGAGACATCCCCCACCAATCCATTGGTGCTCTTTCCAGTGATGTGACTTTTATTTTGATCCAACGTGCACTCATAATCTGTAATGAAAGGCCCCCGACAGCAGCCTCTGCCAAGGCTGACAGTGCCTACCTGGGAAATAGGATAACAGGGCATTTTTTCCCTCCCTAATTCCTAATGAGACTTTTTATGTCGGGAAGAAAGAAACAAGCCTGCAGCCAGGAGCAGAACTGACCTTAAAATCACATCTGTTCTAACACTCACACTTGAGGTTAAAAGACAGTGGAGTGGTTGTTACTGTGAGTTCACAAAGGAGTCCAAATAACATTTTGCTTCAGCTGCTCACAAGGGAGAAAATTTCTGGCTGCTTCTTGGCTTCTGTTATCTCACCAAATCTTCTCTCCCCCTTCCTCTTTCTTTTTTCCTTTCAGCCTCCTCTCCCCATTTTCTCCTCTAATTTTTTTTTAAGTTATAGCATCATAGTGCCTCTGAGACAGAGTAAAACAATACTTTTACACTGAAATTCCATTTCACTATTTCACTAATGCAGTATGACCCTCCTAAAAAGAATTTTAAAAAAAACAGAAACACATCCCATTCTCATCAAACAACACAGCCCAGCTTAAAAATAAAACCTTCTAGAGAGGAATGAAGCAGCCACCACGTCCAGCAATGAATATTGTTGCTTTGAAGCCCAATTTTGGGGAAACAGTGGTAAATAAATAAATAAATCCTCTAGGGTTGCTGACAGCGTGTGATTTGCTCAAGGATGCCCAGCGGGGTTTCTGTGGATGACAGGGGGATTTGAACCTGGGTCTGCTAGAATCCTAGAACAACATTCAAACCACTATACCACGCTGTCTTTCCTCCAGGGCAACAGGGCAACATAAAGGCCCGTTCAGGGTGCAGCCACAGTTCTGCCCTTCCCAAATAGCCACTGATAGAGACCCCCAAGTAGCCAGGGATATCCAGCAGAATGTCACTCAGATCACCACTGCGTAAGTCCTACAGCTCTGCACCAAACAAGATTTTGACTATGGTCTGTTATATTCTGCTAAAACAACCACAAGAAGTGGTGCCTTGCAGCCTGAGAGAGGAAGCTCATGGGCTACCAATTCTCCCACAACAGAATTGGATTATGCCCTCTATTAATCAACACACTGAGTTGTGACTCGTATTAATCAACACATGTGATTCTTCAATTGGACTGTAAGCTATATTAATCAACACATTTGTCAATCCTGAACTGGATTGTACCCTGCGTTAATCTGTGGGCGCGTGAGAAAGAGTATGCTGAAGATGAGAAGGTTCTTCTGGAGATCCACACACATGTGGCACAAGAATGTTTTGGGACCGCCATGGCTTGAAGTGTGACCCAGAGAGCAACAGCATTTTTTAGAACTTGAACAAAGAGAGAGATCACACGGATTAGCTCTGCTTGTGGCCTTGTCAGCCCAGAGCAGAGAGGGAGTTGTTTGACCCTTCTGGCTTTTTTCTGATAGCACAATCCTACCTTGGCCAGCTGGGCCTGCAGCTGGTTCTTTGAATCTGCTATTTCCGAGACACGGGCATCGAAAGCCAAGTTGGTGGCAGTCCACTGCTTCCACATGTCATCGGAAGTGACCTCCAATATATGATCTGCTTCCTTGCAGAGGGTGGCGGAGTTGGCCCGCGCATTCTGGGAATACCGGATGTTGTCGTCACTAAACTTTGCCCACGTTTCAGGAACGGAGACTCTGCAAGTTAGAAAGTCCAAAATATTGTTCTTTATTTATGTGGTGCTTACCTCACCTGGGTTTGTTTCACACATGCATATGATTAGTTTTATGTTAAACGTTTGCTGAAAACATGTGGAACAGCTCCTCTATTTTGTGGCGGAAGAACCTATCCCTATTCTTTCCATGTTATTTCTGCCTTGGGGCCAAATTCACTGTTAAAAAAGTAACGCTCAGGAACACAGTGACTTTGTTAACTGAGGCATACCTGCAGCAATGTTCTGATTTCTTCTACACTGTTGTCAACTTGTGTTCTGTTGACCCTGACTGGTGGTTACGTTTTGTCTTCCCCCAAATTTATATATAACTGCAGTGCCAGCCTTTCCGGTGGAGACAGGCAACAGACTACTGACACTTTTTAATTAAAAGTTTCTTCAGTTAAGAGTTTTGTGCTCGCAGGTTCTGCTGCGTCAGGGGTAATTGATGATTAATCTCATGCACTTTGACAAGGGGAAAAAAAGGAACAGAACACTGCAAGGAGAAAACTATTACGGTCATCCTTCCACATTTGTGAGTGTGACCTTTGCAAATTTGATTATTTGTGGATTATTTGCTGCCACCTCTGTTTCTCTCGCACACTCACCCGGCTGTGTGGGGTGGGGGGATCAGAAGGAGGGAAGGTGCGCGTGTGCATTCTTGTGCTCACTCACTCGCGTGGGTGGGCGGGCAGGGGACAAGGGGATGCGATGGGGGGAGCCGGAGGAAGGCGGGCATGTGCAGGAGCTCCCTCACTCTCTCCCTCACTCAGGTGGGTGGGGAAAAGGGGACGGGACTGGGGAGCACAAGGAGGCAGGGTGCATGCATTCCCTCGCTCACTCACTTGGGCGGTAGGGAGGAAGATAGTCATGTTTTTCTCCACTTTTGCAAGGGTCCTGCACCCAACTGTCAGGAAAGTGAGGGCCAACTGCTGATTGTTACAGAGGACCCTTGCTAAATAGGACTTGCAATTTAAACGTCTCCTGTAACATTAAGTCACAGTTTCCTTCTAAAACGGGACCATCACGGTGGATAATATAGCCCCGTATCAAGTCTTTTACTTGTGCAGTTTTGCTTTCTCACAAATGCAGACAAACCTTGGTAGCACGGAGAGTATAGATGCAAGCTAGCGAATTATCAGCGCACACAACAGTGAATCTCACCTCTCACAGAAGAAAATGAATAACTATTGGGTGGGTAAAGCTCCCATACGTATTACACAGTTCTCTGTATCCAGGGCCTTTCTGCACTACACTGCTATAGTGCTATTATTCCAGTTTTGACATCCTGTGGAATTCTCGGGTTTGTAGTTTACCGAGGCTTTGCTTTTGTATCTGTCCCTTATTTCTTCTGTATAGTTAATTACCCCTCTAGCTATTCGAAGCGGGGTGCCTCGTACTTACGTTCCATCAATCTTTTCTACTCCATGGTAGTAGTTAATGCTGTCTGAAGTGTTCCTCAGATTATAGCATTTCTCATCAATAAAGTGGGCAGAGTTTTTATCCCCAAGGTCTCGCTCGAGAGCATGTTGGGCATCTCTGTTGATGCTGCCAGAGAGAACAAAGCGCTCTGTTATTTAAACCATGTTTTCAACATTTAGCACAGGTGATAGGAGGGAGAAGAAAACAGTGCAAAACATTTGACTTTCCTATCTGCACACAAGCTGCGAATTCAGGCTGAAAGCTTGGCGAAGTGTCGGTACAGTTACTTTTAATGGAATGACAAATTTGTATCCCGATGCCTCTGACTGAAGCCGGGGAGTTCAGTGGTGTCCTACTTTGGGGTTGTTTTAGGGGAGCTTTCATAATCAAAGTGAAGGAGAAATTTCCCAACCACCGCATCTTCTTGCTAGAGAATCCTTCTTCACCTGTTGAAGTTGTTCCTGCTGTTAAGGTCACAGGAGCCACCAGAAAACAATTACCGGCAGAGGGGGTGGCCCAGCAGCGTAATAACAATGATGGCCTTTTAAGGCTTGTGTGGACTTTTTTTTCAGCTTCTTCCTCTGAAGGCTGGGTGTGATTTCCTGGGTAATGTTATGAATTCTAAGTACAATCGAGCTAGCTGGCAACCAAGGGTATAAATCATCATAAACCTCATTCCCACAGGCAAGAACAAATAATTTTACCATGGTGAGAAAGTAATCAAAACCCGTGCAGTTTTTGACACCATTCACATTTCAGGACAAAATCTGTTCATTGTCAGCTTTTGAAGATCAATCATTTATAGCTTTGCCAGAAGCTGAAGCTCATTTGCTGGCATGTAGTGTTCACAATTTATTTATTTTTGTAACAAAAAAATGGCTAATCTTTTTGTGCAAAAAACAAATTTCTCCCTCAGAAAATGCCATTTTCTGTGCAGAAAACAGTTCTGTATAGAAAATACTGTTTTCTGTGCAGGAAACCTGTTTTCTGTGTAGAAAATGCCACATACAAAAACCTGCATACATTTTTTTTGCACAGAATAACTCCTGAACTGTGAAGACTCTAGGATTCTCCTCACCAGGCTTTCCCAACAGTTGAGAAACCTGCTTTTCAGCCATGTCTTGAACATTTTTGAATACAATTCAATTCCATCTGTACCAGCAACCCCGGTGGCCTCAACAGTTCTTGCCATTTTGATTTTGTTATGTGCCAGCAAATCAGTTCCAACTTACAGCAGCTCTATCAATCAGAGACCTGCAAAAACCAAAAACGAACTTACTGCCACTCAAAACACCCTGAAAGAGATTTTTCAAAGCAAAGACCACAGAGCTACATAATGGCATCCATTATATCATAAACAATGAATGGGGCATGACTTACCCCACCAGCTTTATGTAAAGAACTACATTCCCTTAAAAGCTTACTTCAGTTGCTGATCAATTCTTTCTGCAAGTTTTCTCATTTTCTCTTGGGAGGCTCTGATCACATCAGTTTCCTAAAAGAGAAGGCAGAATTGCATTCTTTGGAGAATCATTACTATATTTTAACAAAAACTTCTTACTAAGGCCATTTCCATACTGCACTGTTATAGTGCTATTATTCCACTTTCAACATCCTGTGGAATTCTGGGGGGGTTGTAGCTTACTGAGGCCAAAGAGCTCTCTGGCTGAGAATTCTAAAAGTCCCTCCCTAAACTGCATTTAAACGGAGCCAAACAGGTTCACAGCTGTTCCCCATAGCTGAAACTTCCTTCCTTTTTTCCTCTCAATACAATAACTTGGATGTGGCTTCAAGTTGATGTTTAAATTCAAATGCTGCAACCCAAGTCTCCCAATTGTTCCAAAACTTCCAGTCCACTTGGCCTTCCACAGGCAAGAAATGAATTCAAGGAAGGACACACTATCAGGCAAAAGGTACAGCCTTTCAGCTACTTTTGGCTGCCTCCTAAAAGCCATTTCCAAAAGCTTATAAGTACCTGTATGAGATTCTTTTCCACATCATCATGGACCAAGTCGATCCCCATCCGTTTCTCCCGATTGTACAAGCATTCCAAGGCTACCTGCGTTTAAAAAAGCAAGCCAACAAATCTGTACAAACTGTACAACTCCTAGGGTGCCAAACAGTGGAATTATGGCAGTTAAAGTATAACGACAGCGGTATAATTCCCTAGTGTAAAAGGGTCCCAGATCAACCAGGAACAAAAGATGCATGTTTGTAAAATCTATTACAAACTGATCCAGACTTCATTTCCCAGACTGTAAGACACAAAGCTTAATTAGCTACCAGTTTTCACACTTCCAAATGTCCTAATATGGTTCCTTACTGTCCGTCCATCCGTCCGTCTGTATAGACAGAGATACCTCTAAGAATATCTGAGAAACAACTTAGGGAGCTGGGTATGCAGATTGAGGGGTAACATGATCGCCCATCTTTAACTATCTGAAGATGAAGATGGAGGGAATTTGTTTTCTGCTGCTTCAGAGGGTACGACATGACCCAATGCATTATAACAAAAGAGATTCCACATGAACTTTAGGAAGAACTTCTTTACCACAAGAGCTATTTGAGACAGGGAAACGTCTAAAATTCATTTAATCTATACAGATACAACCAGATACGAACACACGCACAAACACTCGCTTACATATATATACTTATGCATACATGTGTATCCAAATATGGTTAAAATAGTGTAAGTATTTTTAGAGAAAAATGCGTCTCCAAACGCGAGCAGGCATGGTGTAGTGGTTTGAGCATCAGACTATGACTCTGGAGTCCAGGTTCAAATCCCCACTCTACTATGGAAACCCACTGGGCAAGTCACACTGTCTAAGCCTCAGAGGAAAGCAAAGGCAAACCCTCTCTGAACGAATCTTGCCAAGAAAACCCTGTGATAGGGTTGCCTTACGGTCACCCTAAGTCAGAAAGGACTTGGAGACAACCCCTACCACAACACCAATGTTTTATAGAGGGGAATACATTTAAAATACGCATTTAAGTTTGTATTCAGCTACTAATATTTGTACGGATTTTTACAGGCATGGACCTAACCCTGAGTGTGACCGATGTTAAGACAAGGATGACACAAGTTGCTGGCCCTGTCTCAGGCCATTTCCGCACGAGACTGTTATAGCGCTTTGATTCCACTTGCAACATCCTATGGAATCCTGGGGTTTGCAGTTTCGGGAGGGGCCAGGCCACCCCTCCCGAAACTGCAAACCCCAGGATTCCATAGGATGTTGCAAGTGGAATCAAAACGCTATAACAGTCTCGTGCGGAAATGGCCTCAGCTCCTTCTAGTGGGCAGGAATCAGCACCCTGGACAGCTCTGGTGGCTGGCAGGACTGCGGAAAGTTGTGGTCTCAGCAAAAGGCTGAAATCATCAAAACCAGAGGTTTTCCGGCTGTGGCCCTCAAGAGGGTTCAATTCTCAGACAGTGTAGCCAGGACTCCTGAATTCTGGTAGCCAAAGTCCCAGAACCAGAGTTTGAGGATCACTGATGTAAAGGCTTCTGAAGGCCAGTGGGACCTCTGTCTTTCAACTCCTCTCCTCCTTTGGTTCCTTACATGACTGTTTCAGGAGACTGATGAGAGAAGACTGATCCTCAGCATTTGAGGGGAACGCCATGTTCTCTGACCGGCAGGTGCAGAGGGAGTTGTTAAGGCCTGAGAGAGACAGTCAGTGATTCACACAGATCTGTGTTTTCCTGCAGCTGGATCAGGGGCATTAGCTGGCCACTGTGGGAGACACCCTCAGTTACTCTAACGGGACTCTTCTTCTGACGTTCCACTCTAAATTAAAATCTCTTACAACTGTGTGCTGCCTTTGTGTTATGCTTCAGCTCCATTCCATTTTGCACAGGCTTCCCCAATTTACCTGACAGGTTAGGGACCAGAGCACTGTCAGAAAATGGAATTGGTTGAAAAGTGGAACCCATGTACTGTACTGTAGGGAGCATGAAGGACTGATGGAGGCTTTCCTGTGACTAGCCGTGCACACGCTGCTTGCAAAGTTTCTCAGCCAACTTAGTGCCTTTTTTCACCCTCCCAGCTCACTTTGCAGACAGAGCATGAGCGGTCCCAAGCGAGCCTCTGTAGGCAAGAAGAGCTGATGAAAGAGCAGAACCCCCACCAAATTAATAAAACATGTCCTTCATTTGGAAATGTCAAAAGAGTGAGTCATTAGACAATGGGGCATCAAAAGGCGTAGGCCTCCTGTATCCCAAAGGGAAAGAGGTATTAAATGTCTACTTCAGGTGAGTTTTTTGTCTTGAATCTTATCCTATCAACTTATTATGCTCACTTTGTGTAACTGTTTGTCTACTGTTTACACTGTTCATCTTCACTGGACATTCCTAGCACTCAGTCAACAAGATGGAGAGAGCCTTGGGATACGCACACCATGGCCAAGGGGAAGGGGCTAGCCAACTTGCCTATTGCCTAGTTAAAGCCAGTCCTTGTCAACAATGTGGATATCCAGATGTTTTAGCAACATCTGGATGTGCTAAAAGAGAACTCCATTGGATTCCCTTTCAGAAGGCAGCTGTATGCTCCCATTTGATTGCAAGAGATGGTATAGAGTTTTGAATATGAAATAAGTGCAAACTTAGGAGTCCAGATTCTAAAACAGAGCCCAGGGAAATTACCTTTTGGAATAAGGCTCCCAGAAACCCCCAGTTCTGAGAAATGTAATCTCAAAACATTTCCACACTATGCTCTTAGTGCCATGTTAGGGGTTGAAGAAGTTTTACGACTTCTGCAGCTACTGGTTTTTATCAAATGGTAGCGGTTTGAAAAGGAAAGCCAATCTGCCCTCTCATGGCCGGTTTTAGACTCACAATAAAAATGAAACCAGAAATGAATAGGATGGGGCTCTAGAGTCCCCTAATAGTCATCCTTCTGAAAAGCAAGGGTATTTATTCTCTGACTTTTGGTACTTTCATGTGTTGTATACAAAGTCACTTAAGGTATTGAAGTTTGCACGGTCTTCAGTTCCTGAAGGTTCAGAGACATTGGCCATTTCCACACTAGAGTGTTATAGCGCTATGACTCTGGCCGGCCCCTCCCGAAACTGCAAACCCCAGGATTCCATAAGATGTTGAAAGTGGAATCATAGCGCTATAACACTCTAGTGAGGAAATGGCCATCGTCAGATCAAAAAAATGTCTCTTTTTTGTTTTGTTTTCCAAGCACAGTTGTCCCTACCAAAGGGAGATCATGAGAAGCTGTTACCCAAACCAGCCCTTAGCGTGCCCACCTGCAAGGGTCCCTGAGCCTCATCCGCAGCACACTCCAGACGCCGCTTGGCTGTGTCCAGGGCACGGGTGTCAGTCAGCAACCGCTCAAGCTCATACGTCAGCTCAGACCTCCAGAAATCAATGTCCGCCAGCCTCTGCCCGAGGTTCTTCCCAGACTCCTCCTGCTGTTGTCGGGTTAGCTGGTCCTTATCCTGAATCAGCCGCGTCGAGTCAGCGTTGAGACGCCCAGCCCAATGCCGGTAGGCCTCGGATCCTTTAACGGCACTGGCGTTGGCTTTGTACCAGTCGTGGGGGCTATAACGGGCATATAGGGCCGACCTCATTGAGGGCAGCACAGTCGGTGGCCGTAATGGGGCACAGAGGCGGCCGCCCCCGTCATCGTTGGGCCGGAAGGATGATACTTTGTAGAACAAGCTGGGCCTCCATGAGCTCAGGTAGCGGTAGCCGGGCAAGTAATAAGCCTGGTAGCTATCATGGCTCAGGCTGGTAGGGGCAACCTCCGGAAGGAGGCAGCTTTTCCGTGGTCCACAGTAGCTCGCTGTCTGGGTAGTGCCCAGGAACTCCATCTAAAATGGGCCACCCAACCTTCCCTCACCAGGGCAGGCTTAAGAAAGCGAGACAGCTGCCATTTTTTGCTTTACAAAAACAAAATTCCTTCATTTGCAGCTGCTGCCTTATTACACTGTGACTTGCTGATGTTGTCACAAAAGATGAGGACATCATGGCCTCAGTTAAGGAGGTCCTGTGAGGTACCCACTCATCCTGATTTTTGAAAGTGAAAGTGAAACAAGCCCATATACTCAAAATTAGAAATAGGAGGAATGATTGCCTTAGTTTCAGAACTGAATATGGGACAGTGATACAGATGTTGTTTCAGAAACCAGTAAGAGGCAGCAATAAGGTATCACTTTCAGAACTTTGGAAACATCATGAGAGGACGACTCAGTGGAAAAAGATGGTAACGCTTGGCAAAGTGGAAAGCAGTAGAACAAGGAGACCCCATTACAGATGGATTGATTGACTCTGCAAAGACACAGCTGCCCCAAGTTTGCAAGACCTGAACAGGATTGTGGATGACTGAGGGCTCTTGGAGGTCTCTCACAGGGTCATCTTAAGCTTAAGTCAACCTGATGGAAAATAGAAGCAACACCGGCCTTGAATGAAGTGGCAATATGGCCTTCTTTTCAGAACTGAGTATGCAGGGGGCAGTATGGTCTTTTAAGAGTTGAATATCAAGTGTCAGTATGGTCCTTCTCTGAACCTATGAGGCACGAACTTATGAGGCAGGAGTATGGTCTCCTTTTTCAGAACTGAATTTGAAGTAGCAACGCGGTCTCCGTTTCCAAACTGAGCTTGAGGAACCAGTATGGTCTTCTTTTCAGGACAGAACATGATGCAGCAATGTCATCTTCATTTCTGAACTGAGTATGAGGTGACTGCATGGGCTCATTTTCAGAACTGAATTTGAGGCAGCAGTGCAGCGTCCTCCGAAAGGTGTGTGAGGTAGGAGTATGGTCTCCTTTTTCAGAACTGAATTTGAAGTGGCACTGTGGTCTTCTTTTCAAAGCTGAATATGAAGTGGGAGTATGGTCTCCACTTCCAAACTGAGTATGAGGTGGGAGTATGAACTCCTTTTGCAAGCTGAGTATGAGGTGACACTGCGGTCTTCTTTCCAGAACAGAACATGAGGCAGTAATGTCATCTTCATTTCTGAACTGAGTATGAGGTGACTGTATAGTCTCCTTTTCAGAACTGAACTTGAGGTGGCAGTAGGGTCTCCTTTTCTGAAATGAGTGTGAAGTGGGAGCATGGTCTCTTATTTCAGAATTGAATTCAACACAGTAGCAAGGTCTCCTTTTCCAAGTATGAGGTGGGCGTATGGTCTCCTTTGCCAAGCCGAGTATGAGGTGACACTACGGTCGTCTTTCAGAACTGAACACGAGGCAACAACGTCATCTTCGTTTCTTGAATATGAGGTGACCGTATGGTCTCCTTTTCCAAAATGAATATGAAGAAGCAACACGGTCTCCTTTCCAATCTAAATACGATGCCGAATAGGATAGGCAGTCTTCTTTCAGAACTGGTGCAACGTTGTGACTAAAAATGAGACTGTGGAGCCAGAAAGTACCTTCGGTTTCAAATCTTTCCTCAGGTGGGCTTCCTATTTTGAGTCTGTCATCATAATTTTAGGGGTCAGAAAGTCCCTACAGCGTTGGGTGTTAAAAAAAAAACTTTTTAAAAGATATTTTAAAAAAAGTAGCCAGTTGGGGAATGTTGGGCCTTTGTCACCCAACAAAGCAACTTTTCTGACCTCTCAGAAGATTAAAGTACTACTGAGGAGTTCTTTTTCTATTTTCACTAATACAAATGAAGTATTTTAATTTAGATATATTCCCCTCTTCAATATTGTTTGTTTACTCCCAGAAGGTGTCTTTCTTCTATCGGGTGACATTCTTGCATCTTTTTGAAAATAAATAAACTGATATTTTGAGGGTTTTTTAAAAATTTCTTTGAGCAATTTGGTTATTTTTTCTGTGCTGTGTGGAAATATTCCAAAACCTTTCTAAAAAGAATAAGACTGTCTTTATACTGAGGGGCGTTTGGCTCGCTTTGGAACTTTTCCCTCCACAGGAAAAAAAATATTTTTCTAAAGAAGAAGAAAACAATTACATTTTCCGCCCTTCTCTGAAGCTGCGAGAAGAAATAACGGGGCTACGTCATAAGAATTTAGGTTTTTCGCCCCCAGTAACAAGAGGAACGTGTGAAGACAGGTCGCGTGTCACAGAGCTCCTTTTCCCTCATAAAAATGAAACCCGGCTCCGCCGAGTAGAGACGGAACAGCCAATGACAAACGCCGCCCGAGCCACGTGACGCCGCCGCGCCCTCCCTTCTCGGACTTCGCACGTTTTCCCTTTCCTGCGTTTCCAGCCTTCTTTGAAGGCGCACCGCGCATGCGCACCCAGAGCGTGCCGCCTCCGACTGCCTCTTAAGGGGGAGGGCTTTCTCATTCCGCTCTCGCGCACCGCCGGACGTGCGTCACCGCTTTCGCTTTGGGAGCGGGGAGCCCTATTCCACGGCGCAACCGGAAATGAGCCGGCTCCCTCCCGGAAACGGGAGAAACCCTCGACCGGAAGTGTGCGCTTGTATTTCTTTCCGGGAGCTATTTTTCGGCCATGGCGGCGGCGGAGGGGAGTGATGGGTCGGCTTTGTTGGACGTCCCGCCTCAGGGTGAGGAGAGAGGGGTGGGCAGGCTGAGGGAGGGGGGCCCTTCCCTCTCCCTTCCCTCTAACCCGGCTGTCCGCCCTCCTTTTGTTTCCCCCGCAGAATGCCCCGGCACCGGCAGCGAGCAGGCGGGCAAGGCGGAGGCCTGCCGGGGTTGCCCCAACCAGGGAATCTGTGCCTCGGGCCGGCTGGCGGGCCCCGACCCAGGTAAGGACTCCGCGGGGGCCCGGGGGCCTCATTCCGCGTCTTCTGGGAGGGGGGGTAGAGGCCTCTCTTTGGACTGCAACTCCCAGAATCCCCCAGCTGCCGGCTCACTTCGAGCCACAGCTTCTGAGAGGGGGTCTTAGAAGCCTCTTTTTGGACTACAGATCCCAGAATCCTCCCAGTGTCTCCAGGATGGGGTTGCCAGGGTGCCTCCTTCTACGTCTTTTGGAGTAGAAGCCTCTTTCTGGGCTGCAGTTCCCAGGATCTCCCGAGTGGCTCCAGCTTGGGGTTACTAGCTCATCTCATTCCACTGCTTTTGTGAGGTGGGGGAATGGGAAGGTGATCTGGGGCTACAGCTCCCAGAATCCCCCGGTTGCAACTGTGGGGCAGCCAGCTTGCTTCGAGCCGCAAGGGAGGAATAGAAGCCTCATTTTGGACTACAGATCCCAAAATCCCCCCCATTGCTCCAGATAGGGTTGCTACAGTGCCTCATTGTACTCATTTGGGAGGGGGAGAATAGAAGCCTCACTTTAGACTACAGATCCCAAAATCTGCCCCATTTGCTTCAGAGTTGGGCTGCCAAGTTACTTCAGCTTTGGAGGGGGCAGGCAAATAGAAGCATAGGTTTGGGTTACAGTTCCCAGAACCCTCACCCCCCGCTAATTGTCCAAGGAGAGGCTGCTAGGTTGTCTCAGGCCAAAGGTTTGGGCTGCGGAGTCACTTCCACTTTCTTTATTTTGAAGTCTGTGCCTGGGATGGAAAATTCAATCCTCAATCTGCTAAAATTACCAGGTCTAGAGGAAGAGATTCTGTTCACTGCATGAGTCCTCAGAGAAATTGTGGCTTAGCCTTTATTTCTTTTGTTTGAAGCTATTAAAGAAATCAAGGAGAGAATGAAGACAGTGAAGCACAAACTCCTGGTGTTGTCCGGGAAAGGAGGAGTGGGCAAGAGCACCTTCAGCGCTCACTTGGCTCATGGCTTAGCAGAGGACGAAGCCAAACAGGTCAGAGCATTTCATCCAACGCCACTTTAAAGCCTTTGGATTCTCCTCTTGTAAGCAGTAGTCAGAGTAGTGGAGAAGGGGGCCGGAGGCCAGCTCATCCGTGATAATTTCTCTGTCTGCAGTGAAGGCTTAGAATGCAGAACTAGCATAGCTTGCTGGCATGGATCTGAAGTGTAGATGGTAGCAAACACTTCTATCTATCCGGGAATGCTGCCAGGGCAACCTGCGACAACCTTTTGCCCTCTTGGTTGATGCTGGAAACAATGTGGGTTGTAGTCCAGCACTAACAGAGCACACTTGGTTGAGAAAAACTGTTCCAGTGTGATACAAATCATTTTTTTTTGTAAACAATATTTGTTGATGTGCCACATCGCTGAACATGCATGGTTCTTCATGTCCCGCCACCATTTTCCTTCTTAAGTAGATCTGTGAAAGTAGACTGGTCAAAAATCTCACCCAGGAAGCTTTGTAAATGAGTGAAGAGTGGATTGTGGACGTTCCCAGTCCTAATTCTCCACTTCAGTCTGTGTCCCACACTGGTTCTTTGACAACTGCTTCTAAATCTAGTTTGAGATTATAATTGTTTTATGTTTATATATATGTTAACTGCAATAGTATTAAAATATTAGTGAAATGAATATTGGAACTCTTTTCACATCAACAACAGATTATTGTACCTTAAAATGTAACAACTATTATTATGGCCTGTATCTTTTGCGGACACTGCTCCACTCCATCAGTTGCGTCCACATAAAAAGATTTTCTTCTACAAAGGCATTATTACAGCAGAATATTTTTTTGGAATGTTTAAATGAGCTCATACAGTCCTTGATCACTGTGTTGTTGTGCATTATATCCTAGGTTGCTCTGCTGGACATTGACATTTGTGGACCATCTATCCCTAAAATCATGGGCCTGGAGGGAGAACAGGTATGACTTAGACTACACGGTGTTCCTTCTCAGCCACTGTCTTGATTGGACACCTTTATTTGGAAGGAAACACTTTTGCTCCTTAAAAGTTCCTACAAGAATAAACGTTCTTATGTGCCTTCAAGTTGCCTTAAAAGCAACCCTATCGTAAGGTTTTCTTGGCCAAAGATTTGCTGTTGCCTTTCTCTGAGGCTGAGAGAGAGTGGCTTGGCTGGGGTCATCCAGTGGGTTTCAGTGGCTGAGGAGGGATTTCAGCCCTGGTCTCCCAAAGTCTTGGTCCAACACTCAGAACAATCACAGTACATTGGTTCTTGCAAGAACAACTGTGCAAATATAAAGAGGTGAGGTCTTGGCTAAATGAATACGGAGCTTCGTTTTTAACTTCTGTTAGCATTGCACCAGATGCTTAGATTCTTAGAAGTGATGTTAAGGTTCTTCTAAAGAACTGAAAATGAAGTTACTGGAAAACTACGAGGTTGGATTACACAGCCCTTGGTGTACCATCCAGATTTACAATTCTGTAAATACTAATCATGAATTCAAGAAATATTTTTGAATCTTTGCTTAGTTAATTGAGAAAATGTAGTTTACTTGTAGCAAAAGCAGTTTTCTTGCATGATGAGTGACTGCACACACCACACTCCTGCCCTGTCAAAGAATGTGACCTGTGGGTCTCTGGACATCCCAGTCAAGTGTCTTTTATTGCTGGTATCTTGGCATTCCACTAGTCCTTAGAAGTTATGTATGTCGGTTTCCTGCTTTGTAGTGCTGTTAGTTCTGATTAAAACATTCACATATTGAAATGTTCCCATTTTCAGGTTCACCAGAGTGGCTCTGGATGGTCTCCAGTGGTGAGTTGTTTGCCTGTTTTGTAAAACAGTCTCACATAGACAGTGTGTATTGTAGCTTTGAAGAAGGCGTGAATGTGGTGTAGCATCTGCAGCATCTTCAAGCATGTATAAGATATATCTGATGCTGAACTACTCCATGCTACCTGTTGGGAGTTTCCTTATGTTTGCCTCATCTAGATCTAGGTACAATAATACTTTATTACTACTATGGAATATGAACTGATTCATTTATAGGTAATACGTATGCATGCATTTATAAATGAAACAGAGACCGTAAAGCTACTAGACCCTCAGAAACAGAACTCATAATGTTTGTAATGCATACTGTGTCTTTTTTCCTCTTAAATATGTCTTCAATCTTTTCCTTTTTTAAAGTATGTTGAAGAAAATCTAGGTGTTATGTCTGTGGGATTCTTGCTCAGCAGTCCCGATGATGCTGTGATTTGGAGAGGACCCAAAAAGAATGGTTTGTACCTCAGAATGATCCATGACAAGCAAAAGAGGGAGTGGAGGGGAGAGAGATCTCAAAATGTAAGCGACTGAAGTCTAAAGAGACCCAACCCAGCACTGGAGTCCCAGTTTTTGAGAAAAGTCAGGATATAAGTAAAGCTGCTAATAACAGTAATGATAAAGGGACTGCTGATCGGTGCGTAAGACATTCAGAATGGAATTTTAGGTGGACCAAGGGGTGCACAGGTGTTGGGGGGGGTCACTGATTCAGATGGAAGCAGTGGAGTCCACAGGAATCACAACAGTCTTCAATCTTTTCCTTTTTTTGAAGTACATTGAAAATCTAGGTGTTATGTCTGTGGAGCTATCCCTGACTAATATAATGTCAGCCAGTTCAGGACAGTACCTTCAATACTAAATTGTCAGCTTTCAAACTTTGGAAATACTTATGGTTAATTTGTCTAGAATGTACATGAACAAAAAAAAAAATTTTTAATCATCTTCAAAGTAGAAACTAGAATCACTTAAATAACAATGATTCAGAGTTGTGTATTTTTTTCCTGCATTTGACTCATAGTGTACAATCTCAGTTCAGTCAATTGTACACTGAGAGTGTGAGCTCTCCGCCTACTACTTCTACTGCCTCCTACTCCCCCAGTATTTGTGAAACTGTTTCAGATCCCAAAAGAAAATAGATACTGATGTAAGAACAGAACTTACAAATAGGAAGGCTTTTCAGAACTGAACAGTGAGCTTCTGAGTTCAGAAGATGACTTGTTGCTTTTCAGACTGTTGTTGGGTGCAGTTCACTGCCAAACAGGCTTCCAGCAGATGGCAGAAGAGAAAAGACAGAGTCGCAGTTTTAGCTTCAGCTGTGGAAATGGAGACTGCTAGAGAATACATTTCTTTTGCTATTGTGTGCCTTCAGATTGTTTCAAACTTGTGGTGACCCTAAGGCAAGCTTATCACAGGATTTTCATGGCAGGATTTCTTCACAGGGGGTTTGCCTTTGCCTTCCTCTGAGGCTGAGGGAGTGAGACTTGCCCAAGGTGGCCAAGTGGGTTTCCATGGCTGAGCAGGGGTTTGAATCCTGGCTTCCCAGTGAACATTCAAACTAATATACCATGCAAATACTCTAAAGGTCCCAGATCCCATCTGATCTTGGCTACTAAGCAGGGTCTGCCCTAGTTAGTCCTTGGATGGGGAAGTTGCCAGTGAATAACAGATGCTGGAGGCTATATTTGAGAGGAAGGAACTGGCAAAACTATCTCTGAGAATTCCTTGTCTAAGAAAATCCTTATGAAATTCATGGGGTCGCCATAAGTCAACAGGTGACTTGAACGCATATATGTACACATTTCTTTCAAATGACTGAAATTCCAGCTGCAAGTTTCAATAATGTTTCGTGTTTTCAGGCATGATTAAGCAGTTTCTTCGTGATGTGGACTGGGGAGACATTGACTACCTGATTGTAGACACACCGCCAGGAACATCAGATGAGCACCTGTCCATTGTGCAGTATCTCAGCGCCGCTGGCATAGATGGCGCAGTGCTCATCACCACCCCTCAGGTAAGATACACGACTCTTAAGAGTGGCTAAGAAAGCTGGGTTTAGTTTTCCTTCTAAAGGTTTAGTTTAACCTGAAGCTATAATGCTGAATTAGTCTTGATAAGAGAGGCAGTGTAGTGTAGGGGTTGAGCACTGGGCTAGGATTCCAGGGGCCCAGGATTCAAGTCATTTTTGGGTCAAGAAGCCCCGCTGGGTGACTGCAGGCAAGCCATACTCTTTCAGCCTCTGAGGAAGGCAGTGGCAAGCCACCTCCAAACAAATCTTGCTAGGAAAGCCCTGTGAAAGTTTCATCCAAAGGTTGCCATAAGTCAGAGTCAAGTTGACATAAGGAAGTCTTGATAAGTTCTGTCTGCTTTGGAGATCTTCAGCTGGGCAGAATACTTTTGATTTCAGTTGCATGCAAGCAACTGAATTTACTAGCTCTTTGTAATCCCAGACTTTGCCCTGACACAACTGCATTATAATTCTAGCCTTGGGGGACAACCTCCTTTGGAGAGAGGATTATAGGGTAGATTTAGGATATTTCCCTGGATAAGAGAGTTTGCTCAGGACTGTCGTTTGGTTCACTTGCTAGTATGCCAAAGGGCCTTTCTGAACTCAGTGGATGTTACTTCTTAGTGGTTTGTGCCATGGCAGAAAAAAGTAGCCCACAGCCCTGTTACTCCCTAAGTGGTAGAGAACAACTCCAAGTGTTTCACTCCTGGGGCAGAGACATTCTGTTCTCTCCAGTCCCCAAATCAAAGTGCATAGTGCCCAGGGCCAACTCAGTTGTTCTGGCAGGTAAAGCACAAAATCCCAAAAGGAGTATTTCCCCGTGTCCTTGCCCTCGGCAGTAAATATACAGTGATTTGCTGTCCTTTCACAACCTCAAAATCTGTTTGGTTTGTTTCACTTTGACTAGGAAGTGGCACTTCAGGATGTGCGAAAAGAGATCAACTTCTGCCGTAAGGTGAAGCTGCCCATCATAGGAGTGGTTGAAAACATGAGTGGTTTTGTCTGCCCAAAGTGTAAGGTAATGTTTAGTAGATATATTTTAAGCTTAAGAGTTACTCTTGTCCTGTTGGGGGACATTGAGTAAGAGGAGAGGAAAAGCATCCCTTAAGCTAAGTGTTGATGAGATGATTTTGCTCTAGTCAGAGGTCTCTTTCACCTTGATCCAGTCATGATGCAGATCACGGGTTTATCAGTTCTGGAGTGGCTTCCAGGTTCTGTCGGGCTCTCTGTTCTCTCTCTCTCTCTGAGGAAGTATCCCTGTGGGCTGCAGGTGGAGGCAGATTTAATGGCCTCTTCCTTCGTTGCCAACATCTTCCCTAGTTCCAGACTAGGTACCGGTTGAGTTTCCCTCATCCAAAATGCTTGGGACCAGATGTGTTTCAGATTTTGGAATATTTTCACATAAATGATGAGATTATATACCGGTCTTTCGACACAGGCCCTGCTCTTTCATCAGTTCTCTCCTCTTGCCTTCTTCCTGTGGGCAATATGAGGGAATTAAGGAGGGTCATTTGGAGTCACAGTTCACTTTGGAGCCTTTGCGTGCTGCTTGTAAAGAGAGCTGGGCAGGGAAAGGCACCAAGCAGACTGAGAGACATTGCAAGCAGCGCAGGCAGTCCCAAGCGAGTCTCCGTTATTCCCTTATGTTCCCTACAGGAGGAAGACTGGGTTCTATTTTTCAGAAATTCTGTGTTTTGGAGCATTTCGAATTTCAGATTTTTGGATAAAAGGATACTCATAGGTGCTTTGAGCAGGACGGCCGTAGATTTAGAAGTGGGAAGTGTCTCAGTGTAGAATTGGCTCTTCCAGGATTAATGGCATGGCAGCAGGAGGTGTTGTCCTCTTGGGATCCTGGATTGCAGTGCCCACACCACATCAAAGGCCTCATGTTCCAGGAGGAAAAAAGCTAAAACCAAACACTTTGACAGGGGAGTTCATTTGTGCTTGTTTTCCTTTCTGAACTGCAGAGTACATTTTAACCCTGTCTTTGTTTTGCAGAAAGAGTCGCAGATCTTCCCCCCAACGACAGGAGGTGCAGAGGCCATGTGCCACAGTTATAACTTACCTCTCCTGGGGAAAGTGCCTCTGGACCCTCAAATAGGTAGCGTGGCATCTTGAGGCAGCTTTCCTCTTTGCTCTGGGTCTTGGGATCTGAGACACATGTTGCATGCAGGCACGATGCTGAAGAGTATACAGTACACGCCATCAGGAGGAATATTGTTTTGCTGTGGGAGCCGGCAAGGTTGGTCCTCCAGATGTTACTGGACTGCAGGTCCCATCACCCTTGCCAGTGTTAGGGCTGATGGGAGTTTTCAGTCCAGCAACATCTAGAGGGCTACAGGTTTCCTAGCTTTGTCCTACAGGTTTCTTTGGAATGGTGTTTTGTCAAACTGGCAGAGGAAAAAGACTGCTCCCAGACTCTGATTCTCCTGTCCTAGAGAGATGAGAGTGTCCCCCTACTTGCTGTCCTTCCCTGAGTGGGTGAAGACCATTTTTTCTCAACAGACCTGTGAGGGCTGATTGCCTGGGGGAAACAGCCTTTCATATTGTGCTGGTCTTTGTAATGGTTATGCTTTTAATTTTATGGACAGCTTGATTGCACTCATAGCTTTCAGACGATGCAGATTTTATATTTTACTGCATTACTCACCGTTCGCAAGCTGCTTGGAGTCCTGGAGTGGGAAAAAGAGGTGGATATGAATAAATACAGTAATTTCAAGATTACTTTTTTTTCCCACTGGGCAGTCTGAGGGCTTCGACTGTGACTTAAGTGTTGGAGAACACACACAAAAAAAGGGGCAGGGGGCCCTCCCGAACTACAAAAAGGATGCTTCTCTGTCTGTCAATTGAGCAGACTTTGCTTGATCGTCTCTCTCTCTTCCCCCCAGGTAAAAGCTGTGATAAAGGACAGTCATTCTTCTCTGCGGTACCAAACTCTCCGGCTACGTTGGCCTATAGAAATATCATCCAAAGTAAGTTCAGTAAGCTGGGGTGGGAGGGGAAGACTGCAAGAGAGAAATGTTGGCATTCTCTACACTTGAATTATGTGCGTGCACATACTCTCAAGCTGCCTGTTGATTTCTGGAGACCCCAAAAATTTCATAAGAGTTTTCTTAGGCAAGGATTGGAAATATCACAGGGTAGGTGGGCTGCCTTTCAATATCCCCTCCTTCTGTCTTTCTGCAGAAATCCAGGACTACTGCAGCCGAAAGCAGCCCCGGGAAGAAGAGAACACTTGAGGAACGAAGGGAATTTAGAAGTTGTAGGAAAGCACTGATCACCTTAAGCCTGTCTGTATAGGAATCTATAAAAATCATTCATTTTTCAAATAAATTGAATTAATAAATGCCTGTTCTGAGTTGTCTTTCTCCCTTCCTTAAGAACGATGGTACATTATGCACGTAAACGCTGTTTTGCTACAACAGCCACAACTGCTTGTGAACGCTTGAACGCCCTTAATGGGTGTTGTTTTCATCACACGCGAAACCAGCCATTTGAGAAATTTAGGGGGTGTTTTTATTTAAAAACAAGTACACTTCTTTTTCTATTTTAGATGGGCTTCTTATGTTGCTTCCGCCTGCTGCTTCTTAGCCTCTGCTTTGCTCTTCAGTTGTTCTGAAAACCACCAACAGTGTTCCATATAAAGACAGCGTATCTTCCTGCCAGGTTCTCAAGAAAGCAAAAGTCTGAAACTGTAGAAGAATATCTTAAAATGGCATTATGTTTGTGCTAGTATTTTTAGTTATATGCTGTGCCATAGTTAATGCTGCTTCTCAGCCTAGTTGTCAGAACTTTGCCCTATGCAGTGTGCCCGAAATATGCCCCTAGCGTATTTCTGGGCCCTGGAATTGGCTTCGGGACCCGATCCACCATCTTCTGGATGTCTATCAACTAAAGAAGTGTTTCTTATGCTATCTGTTGCAGAGGAGAGAATAAGTGTGTGTTTTTTCTCTCCAACAGACCAGGGGATACATACAGGGTCCTTGGTGTGTATATCGCTTTAACAGCTAATAGTAGCTATGGTGGTTATTTGAGGGCTAAGTAAATACATTCATATTGAAGAATAAGTATTATGATAACAATGTAATCAGAGTGAAACCTGAATTGGGCCAGTGCTTCAATGCTGTTCAGGAGCAACTTGTGGTGGAATATTGTTGCTGTGTGCCTTAACATCATTTCTGATTGTCCATAAGGCGACCTATCATGGGGTTTTCTGGGGCTGAGAGTGTGTGACATGCATGACCAAGGTCACCCAGTGAGTTTTTATGGCCAAGCAAGATACCGAACCCTGGTCTCGGGGGTTGTAACCCAAGGCTAAAACGATTACACTGTGCTGGATGCAGCACTTTAACTCTGGTGGAGGTGGCCAGGACATTGCTTGTGGAGGTTCGGGAAGTTTGGGTTTTGGGTTGACAGAAGGCAAAGTTTCAGTTCCTCCTTCACAATCAAAGTTGCGATTTCATGCCAGGGGTGGTCTGGGTTGGGGGGGATGCCAGTGTGTCTCGTGCTCCTATAGGAAACCATTAGGCGAACTTCCTACTGGGGCTGCGTGGGGCGAGAGGCCGGCAAGGGCAGCGGAAGTTGTGGAGAAGAGAATAACCCCGCTCTTCCTTCTGAAACCGAACGCCGTTGGCCTCAGCCTGGCACGCAGAGGGGACTTCCAAACGCTTCTTACCAAGCGCCGGTCTCTTTTTGGCTCCTCTAATGATTTCGGGTCCCCATCCCTTTCAGAACGGTCTTCTGAAACCCCTCCGGTATTTCCTGCAAGATAAAGAAAAGGTCTTGGGTCTCTGGCCTTCACAACATGGCGCGTCCCTCCAGCGGCTATTGCTGAGTGAGCTAGCTTTTATCAGTCTTGCTGATGCATTCGTGCACAACTGGCCCAGGCAGGGGTCTGGAAGGCACCGCCCTGAGGCCTCGTGCTGTCCCCCAAGGCTGGTTTTCATGGTCTTTGACCCCCTCCGGGCTCCTCAGTGCTCTTCTTCAGGCCAAAAAAGGGGGCTCAGTTGCTTCCCATGGAAACCTCCAGGCCTGGAAAGTCATCTTTCAAATAATGTTGTTCAAAAGAGAGAGAGTCGAAATTCATGACATCCAAGATTGGCAATGAGGAAATAGCTGCAGGTTGTGTATCCCTTATCCAAAAAAAGCCCAAAATGATCCAAAATCCAAAACTTTTGAAAAGTGGAACCCAGCCTTCTTCCTGTAGGGAAGATGAGGGAATTATAAAGAGTCGCTTGGGACCACAAATGTGACTTCATTTTTGAAGTCTTCATTCAGGAGACTTCATTTTTGCCGCCTTCTCTGGCACTGCCAGCTCATGCTCTTCCACACCACTTGATGTCTCTTCCACCCTCCGTTGCCATATTAGCAACCACCTCTTTTTCCACAAGGAGAAGAAGCAGCAGCAGCATTGAATTCAGAATTAGCCCTTGTTCTGCTTTCTGGTGGAAGTCCCATGTGGGTGGCAGTTGCGTCAAAACTCTTCCACACTAAACAGGAACCTGCTGGTGGAAAGAGAACCTCATCTCCTCCCGGCCATTTTGGACGCTGGACGTGGGACCCCACCTGGAAAGTTCAGCGGCCATTCGCACGGGCTGTTGGAGGTTTCCGTGAGAGTCCCAACTGCAGTTCTCTGTCAGGTCCAGCTCCCTTGCCTGCCGTTGGGTGCGTCAAGTGTCATAAGATCCCAACAGCGTGACTGAAAAAATGCTGAACTTCCTTCCACATTAAGAAAGGAAAATATTAGAAGAATAGGTTGTTAAGGTTGGGGACTCGGCCCAAGTTGCCAAACCAACGTGGATTTTAGAAGCTAAACCAACTGAATATTTTCTGAAACACTGGAAACAGTTTTTTGGGCAATTAAAAAACCTAACAATGTGATAATAAGTGGTTTATGGTTGTTAGCAATTTTCATAAGCTGAATTTATTTGGTTCTGTAATGGTAGAACAATACTTTCCATTCATCATTTCTTTTCCTTATAGTTTGGGAGAGTTACAAGTTCTTCTGTGCCTTAGCAATTAGTTTGGTCGTGTTTATGGTAATAGGTTAGTGTTTTAGTAATGTGTTCCAGTAACGTCTTACAGTTTTAGTTTATTTTAGCGCAGTTTTAGCTTTAGTTATACACACGTATTGTTTATGTATGGTTCTTTTCTTTTTGTTCTTCTATGTTGATTATTCTGTTGTGAATAAGTTTGTCTGTATTAAAATCAGTACAATATTATTTTAGAAAGGAAAAATAATCCTTTTACACAGGGTTGTGACTACCCTATATGATTTAGGATGGAAAAAAATATTCAAAAATATTTGGAAAACAGTCAAAAACCATGTTTTTGGAGTGTAGAGAAAGTCTGTCAAGAAGAAAGCTGGACTGATGAGAATCTTCGCAGTTTGGGAGCTTGTACAAAAATTGCACATGGTTGTTTTGTGCAGAAAACAGCATATTCTACACAGGAAATATTTCTACATGGATATACTATTTGCTACACAACATAACAACTTCCTGTATAGCAAATGCTGTTCTTGAGGACTTACTTTATGTAAAATATGCATATATGTGATTTGTATGGGGGGAAAATGCATTTTCTATGGAGGAAACAGAGTTTTTGTACAGGAAATAATATTCCTATACAGAAATATTATTTTCTGCACAGAAAAGATTGTTTACTTAACAGAAAATGGTGCTTTACATGGGAAACAACCATGTGTGAATTTTGCACACAGTAAGTCCCAAAGTACCTAATTTTCAAAGCCTTTGAGGACGTATTTCAAAGTATCAACAGAAGACGGTTGAAATTCATAGCATGCAGGGTTCACAATGAGGAAGGAGCTATTAACAATTTGGTGCTCTAAATGAATCCCAGATTCAAGTATTGATTTTGGTCAGCTGCACCACGTGTTAAAATATTGCCCACGCTCATAAAATTGCATGACCCACACATGAGAAGAAAATTGCTGTATCGACTCATTGCTTCCTTTGAGAAGGAACTCTGGCCGTGGGTTGTGTCTCCCGTGCTCCCGAAACTTCCTTGCATCCCCAGAATGCTGCAGGGTCAGTAAGATGCTAGAAAACAGAGTCTTTTGGGAGCTGAGAGCAGTTTAGGCGTTTGGCTAGTCTTGCTTAGCGAAAGAACTTACCCTCTGGAACATCTTCTGCCCTGGAAACCTGGAGGTGGCCTTCTGCACGGCTTGAGAGCCTCCTAGTTTGCAGTGGATGTAGCCGTAGAGATTGGCCGCCTGCAGGCAGATGCCGGCGATCACAAGCGCCTGCAGGAAGGCAAGACCAGAGAGAGAAGAGCTCTAGGTTTTAAGCCCAAAACCAACAAATCTGGCAAGTCCTATAGATAAGAGCTTGGAGATAGTTCAAACTGAGGCTGAAGGCCACGCAACCAAGAGAGCTCAAGATTGGTGGTTCATCTCAACTGGGGAGACTTTGGCCAAGTCACTCTGTCTCAGCCTCAGAGGGAGGCAAAAGCACACCCCCATGGGACAAATCTTGCCAAGGAAACCCCATGATATGGTGGCCCGCAAGTCGTATTCAACAATGCATAACAGAATCCAACACAATAGGAAAAACTTCTTGTAAACCAGTCAATTTCTCCAATGTCTACTGGAATTTAAGAAGTCTTCAGCTGCCAGGAGAGAGCCGGCACAGTCTCCTTAGAAAGGGAGGATATAATCTCATTTTTTTCTCTGTTAAATATAGTTTTTTTGTAGCCTGAACAACTGCAATGCTCTGCCAAAAGGCAAGTCATGCACCGTGCAGCAGAATTTTGGGGGGATGTTTGCCAGCAAAGGATGCCATGGCAGAACTGTGATCCTGGCAGAGCCAGGAGGAAGAGGAAGGCAGAAGCACGCGAGGCCTTCTGGCTTGCTTCCGAGTCTCCGTGGTGCCAGAAATTGGCGGTTTATTATTCTGATTATGCCATTAACATTGTTTATCTTTCTGCCATTTTTAGAGTACAAGCTCGCCTCACTTCCGGGGCCAAGCCATTCTCCTCTCCAGATCCAGACAGAGTACCATTTTATGAGCCAGACTAAGTCATGTTTTTCAGTTTACTATGTTTTTTTAGTTGATTTATTCAATTTATATCCTGCCTTTCTACCACTGTGGGACCCAAGTTAGCTGCTAATGAAACCACCCACTATTTTTTACAGAACATCTCACAGACGCAAGACAAAAGAGGCCGCATAAATTTTTCTTAACGCCCCTTCCGCACCTCACAATTACTGCGCTATGATTCCAGTTTAAATCCCATGTCTCCATGATCCTAAGATACGCAGCTTAGGGAGGGGTACTTGGAATTCTCAGCCATAGGGTTCTAGTGCCTCTGTAAACTGTAAATCCCAGGATTCTGTAGAATGGTGCTGTGGCGTTTAAAGCGGAACGATAGTGCTGTAATTGTGCAGTGTGGACATGCCAGCGTGACTCTCTTCCTCTTTGCTCCCTCAGAGACTTTTCCCCTCCTTACCAGCCATTTGAGTTTCAAGGAAAACAAAGTGCTGAAAAAGAACAGGGTCCATATTACGGGGCAGATGATCAGCCCCAGCCAAAATATCCTAGCTTCGGCTTCCGTCGGGGCCGCTCCCGTGGACGGGATCTAAGAAAGCAAGCAAAAGGGGAGTGACTTTGAGTCAAGGGCAAAAGTCGCAGGGCTACGAGAGCCGTTGTGATGCACTTGCACGGGTGTGGGACAAGGTCCCCGGGAGATCACCGGTTATTTGTTTGTTTGGTTTCTACGCTGCCTTTCTCCCAGAATGGGACCCAGGGCAACTTCCAGGGCCAGTCAATTAAAAAAAGGTTCGCAATCAAACTTAAGAGCAATTGAAATCAGCAGATAGAACAGTATAAGGTCATTTTAAAAGCACACTGAAGTTGTAAAAGACAGATAAAACGTCCCGATCAGAAGCTTTCCTGCTTACGCATCCTCCTTAAATAGAAATGTCCACGCTGAGCTGTGGAAATCTCAGAGCAAAGCAACGATGGAGACCCCCTCAGAATACATTTTTCCCTTGGAAACTCAAAATTTTTTATTTGTTTTATTAAAAAAGGTCAAATGCACATGCAAATTTTCCATTTAGCACAATAGAAAATTTACACATCTTTCCACCCTTCTTCCTATCTATGGCCGTTTCTGCAGTAGACGTTTACAGCGCTATTATTCCACCTGCAACATCCTATGGAATCCTGGGGTTTGCAGTTTCGGGAGGGGCCGGCTGGCCCCTCCCGAAACTGCAAACCCCAGGATTCCATAGGATGTTGCAAGTGGAATAATAGTGCTACAACAGTCTGGTGCGGAAATGGCCTATGTTCCACTTGTTCATTTATTAGACCTTGAAATACTTTTTATCATATCTAATGACATCTTCTTTTAATAAAAAAAAAAAGTTTCAATACAGAACTTCTACTATTCATCTTTAAAATTCCACCTTATCTCCTCTTATCATAGTACAAAGCGCAATATCTTTGACTCAAGTACTAGTATTGTTTATTGTTCAATTTTTGTTGTTCAAATTCTGTGGGAGAACGGGGTTCAAATCTTTCCTCAGCCACACAAATGCACCGGCTGGCCTTGGGCGAGTCACACACTCTCGGCCTCAAAGGAAGGCAGCTGGCAGCAAACCTCCTCTGAATAAATCTGGGCAAGAAAACCCTAGGAGGAGAATTGCCGTAAATCAGAATCAACTGGAAGGTGCATCGCAGCCACACAAAAAAATCCTCCGGCAATTTCAATACTTAACCCCAGCCACAATAAGTCCATCAAATCTCTTCCCTTCAGCCATCAGTTTGGTGACTTTTCTTTGGTTGGAACTGGCAGTTGGATTTAAGCTGATCACAGCTAATATCTTTGCAAAAAAATAAAGAGGTACAGGGAATTATCCAGAAATGGGAACTATCAAAGTGTAGAACTTTAATTCTAAGAAAGTAGAATCGCTTCCTCAAGTTTAAGCAATAAACTTCCTGAAAACTGAGTCGTTATGTGCATCCAAAACCTATCTAAACAAAACATATTGTGAATTGAGTTTTTCCTAATAATAGATGCACGTATATACGCTTTAATATGTGGCCGTGCAGGCGGTGCTGGGCTATAGTGCCCATCGTCCCTATTGGCTACCTTAGTGGCGCCAGATGGGAATTGTAGTCCAACATCTGGAGCACCACACACTTCTCCACCCCTTTGCCAATGGGGCTGAAATTAAAATTTCAAGGCTCAGAAATCTGAGTAGGAGAAAATTATACCATAATCATTCATCTTTGAATGCAAGGATTAAATGATCAAGAATCTGCCTCCCTGGCCTGTTGCTTCACTGAATGAATTAGAAAAAGGACTGCTAATCTTCCGAAAAGAGCGGCGGAGGCCATTTGAAAGGGTTACCTTCTTTGCTTCGTACACCCAGTGGCTTCTCCCATCCTCGTCAATCTGGTTCCACCACCGCAGGCCCACCAGAAGTCTCCCCGTGACGTTCTAATGGGAGAAGAGAGGGGAGAAGGAGGAAAAAACGGCCCGGAAATACAAATTCCAGCTTCGGCAAAAGATCTGCGCTTTGCAGGTTGACTTGAATGTTGCGTTCTGTTTGTGAATTTCAGAAATGCACAAGGCTCTTGTGAAATGCATACCCACCATCTATCCCAATTTAGAGAGGACAGACCTGGCAAATCCTCTGCCACCCCACTTTTCCAACCGATTTCAAATGTCCCGGTTTCTCTCTCCTCTCCCCCCACTTTCCCCCTTCGTCCTCAGCTCATTCCCATTACTACAAACTGAGTTCAAAGTGCAAAAACAGTTTGTACTCAGCTATCAGAGTAGAAAAGAGAGTCTTGTCCTTCCCAGTTTGCTTTGCAACCCGCAGCAGTTTCTCCCTCATTAATAACTTTCGGCATCTTGGTCGCACCCAGATATTGCTTGGTCCTACGCGTCCCAGGTTTCATCTGTGAAACGCTGGACGGTCTGTTTCACTGGTTATTTATTCCTAATATTCTAACACCCTGCCTTTATATAAAACTATAACTAGGGAAGCAGATGGGAACCAGATAATAGATAAATAGATAGCTTTCCTCTGTGAAACGTTGGTGGGTTTAATACAACAAAATCCACAAAGCATCGATACCTCTATTGGGCCGACTAAAATGCACAAAATGCATCCTGCAGGCTTTTGAAGCTTCACTGTTTTCTTCATCATGAGGCAAAGATATTAAATCATACAGGAGAAGAAAAGGGATGACATTAGAGTCACAGGACTATGTTTTATCTCAAACCATTACTTCCGTTGTCAGTTAAGACGGCACCGAGGGATTTCAGTGCGGACAGAGGCCTCTCCCCTTCTTGGCCAAGTTACTTTGCTGCTGCTCGTGGGTTTGAAATTTCGTTGCCTGTTTCCTACTGCCCTTTGTTTCTGTTCCCCATATGGCCAAGAAGAGGAGGAGGCTTTGAAATCCTTCCAGACCATCATAACTAACAACGGGGGGGGGGGGGATCTGAGACAAAATATGGGCCAAGGACTCTAACACCATCTTTTCTTTTCAATGGTTTCTCACATCTTTGCCTGATGAAGAAGCCAGTGAAGCTTTGAAAACCTTGCAAGATGTATTTTGCGCATTATTTGGCTCAATAAGGATACCCCTCTTTTGTGGATTTTGCATTTTGTTGTGTTTCATTGCATGGCCAAGGAGGCTGCCCTGAATATGTTTGTTGGAGGGTTTGTGGCTGAACCGAACCAGATGAGAGCAGCCAGAACTAATCTGGGTTTTCTTCTCCCATGCCGTCCCGGTCCAGCAGGTTTCAGGACGCAAAACGAGCCAAGGTGTGTTGCAAGAGTCGCGAGTTGCAGGAGTTGGGGAATTTGTACCTTCACAGACCAGAAGTCGAAGGAGAGAAGGAGGAGGATGAGAACGAAGCAAGCGACGAAACTCTTGCTGAACCAGTCGCAGAACAAGTAGGTCACGATGGCGCTGACGCGGAAGAAGAGGTGGAAAAATGTGGCCAGAGGGTGCCTAGGAGAGAACAGTCCAAGCCTGAGGTCACCATCAATCCATTTAACCAGTATTGCATGCTCTGACTGGTAGCATTTCGTGGCATCGTGTAAAATTCCCCCAGCCCCAGCCCCAGCCCTGCATGGAGACTCAGCATGAGATAATCCGCCTAAGAAACTACCTTCATATTGACTTATTATATTGAATTATTGACCGTACCCCCTGCAATGTGGATTTTGTAATTTACTATCTTCTACCAAACTACAGCTCAGTGAATTCAGCACAGATTTTCCTATATAGCCATAAAGCTGAGAAGGGATGTGTTTTTCTCTTGTAAGGTACTCAGTCTATCTCCCTTGCAACTGGTTTTCTCACACTCACATAAAGGGAAACTCCCCAGCAGGCTTCTGCTGAAAATACGTCTAGACGGAACATATAGGTCTAAGAGGAAGTGAGAAAGCTCTGCTTCGCTGTCGTCCCTTTTGGAGCAAGGAGGAGAACGACAGTGGTGGTCCACAAGGGACCCTCCCACCCCGGGACCTTCTTGAGGATGCGTAGAAAACCCAAAATGCACCCTCAAAAACCATTAAAAGACCCCGGCCGAGATTCCACATCACCACCCGTGCTTCTTAACTTTGTAAAATGCGACCAAAAATCCTGTTAGCCAATTGCACATCCTGTTTGTGGCGAGTGTGTTCTGATTGATGCTCAGCAGGCGTTTCTGACTTGTGCATCTGATGCACAAATGCTTCTGATGTGCATCACACGCTTTCAAGGCGGGTGGGGCACCTGTCATGCTCACTGGTGGGCAGCGGGTCCCTGGGATGCGCGTGGGTTGCTGACGGGGCCCCTGTGATGCGCATTGGTCCCTCCTCTTGCTGATGGGGCCCCTGTGATGCGCACTGGGCACTTCTGATGTGCTTCTCTCTTTACATTTCATATTTATTAATTTTAATACAAGCAAACAGATTCACAGCTACAGAAAAAAAGGAACAAAAAAACAAAAGGAAGAACCTATATATAAACAGTAACTGAAGCGAAAGCTAAACTAAACCAGACTGAATTGAACTAAGACAAAGGGGTAATAGCAAAACCCATTACTAAAAGGCTAGTCTATTACTCTAAACATTAGGAACTTTAACTCCATTTTGAGGGGGGTTGAAACCCCTTTTTCTCCATATTAAACAGCACTGAGGAGGCTGACACCACTCCTGGAGGGGTTTTCTAGGGAAGGGGCACAATTCCCTCTCCTTTGGGGAAGCTGGAGAAAAGCCAGCCGGAAAGATTTGGAGAGGTGCAGGTACCCTGAGCAAGATCTGCTGGTGGGCTCCTCACTGGGGCAACGGGTTGTCCACCGAGTGGACAGACCCCCGGATCAGAGAGGCTCCGAGAGGTCGGTCCTTACGCCCTCCGTCCTCGCCTACATTCTGTTTCATTCTACCTGATTTTTGTTTTGCTCAAGGCCAGCTCCTCTTCATTTCCAAAGTCAAGGGAGACATCTTCAGTGTCGTCTGTTAAAGTCTGGATAAATACAAACCCGCAAAAATAAAAATCAAAAGAGAGAAGAAGGAGAGACTGTTCCTTCCTCACCTGACCCCTTACTCTGGGGCAGAGGTGGGAAACCACATACCTCCAACTGTCTTGATTTATCATGGACAGTCCTGATTATTTCTCTGCCATCCCACTTTTCCAGCTGCTTTTAAAATGTCCCGGTTTCTCTATTTCCTCCTCCCACTTTCCCCCTTTGACTTGAGCGTTTCTCAGTTGCTGCAAATTTAGCTCACAGCGCAAAAGGAGTTTGCACTCACTCAGCTCGGCAGGGGCAAGAGGAGCGAAATGGTTGGGATCCCACCCTTCCCTGTAGGCTCAGGCCAAAGCAAATGGCTTTAGCTTTTTGTGTCTTATCCATTCTTCCTTATTAATAACCTTTGCCATCTCGACCGTGCTCTGATGTTGCTGGCCTGTACCTGTTTTCATCTTTGAAATGTTGGTGGGTGTGGAATCAAGTAGCCTTCTGGGGGCTGTTGCACCTCCTAGCATCCTTGACCCTTGGCTATGCTGCCTTGAAGGGTGATGCGAATTGCAGTCCGACAAAACCCAGGGAGGTGCGGATATTCCCACCCTTTTGAAATAGAAACAAAAGGGGGGAAAATTGATGTGGGAGGAGGGAAGGCCCCCATCCAAACTGAACCGGGGTGTGGGAAGGACATCGTGTCAAATGGAGCAAAGAGGAAGGAAGGGGTTTGCTCCATGTGCCAAGCACCCCACTCATCTCCATCTGGAAATGGGAGCTTCTCAGGAAGCGAGAGAGAGCTTTCAATTTAATAATGAGTGGAAAGCCCCACGCACTGGTCAGTCCACGTCCCATTCCAGGAATCTTACACAACTCCAGACAAATGGAGCTGGGGGAGATCCAAGCAAGATATGAAGTGATGGGTTATCTGGAGAAAGAATCAGGATCACAGTGGACTGCACTTCCCATCAGTCCTCCCCACCATTGGCTATGCTGGTTAAGGGCTGCTGGGAACTGCAGTCCAACGTCTGGAGGGCCTCACAGATCCCATCTCTGGTTTCGGTTGAGACATCTTTCCTTTCACAGCACTGGAGGCTTCCCGAGGGCAGAGACCTCTGTCTTCTCTAGGGGATGCCACACCCTAGAACACCATCCGTGGTGTGTTGGCCTCCCGTTGTCTTGGGTGGGGAAGGAGACCCCAATTTATCCTTCCTTTGACATCCTTTTTTCCCCTCATTCTCCATAACCACACCCAAGTCTGTCACAACAGTCCCCATGCTGTCCCCTTCCTCCCCCCCCTCGCAGCTGCTCGATACAGGTCCAGAAACAACCCATAATACTCACCCACTATCCTCTCCCCCTCCTCTGCCCTCCCATCCGGATTAACAGGCAAGCGTTTTAAGATCCCCGCACTTTAACGGCCCCGTTGCTTCCCTAAACGCATCTACCACAAACGTTTTTCAAAATGCATTAGAATATGGCTGGGATGCAGATTTGGGGTCCAGAGGGGAGGCAAAGGGGTCCCCCCCATGTGAAACAGCTTAGGGGGGTCTGCGTTTCTCAATCCGGTGCCCCTCCCCAGCTTTAATCCCCCCCCCCTTTCTCACCTGCTTCATCATCCCGGCTCTGGCTCTGCGGATGTGATGCTGCAGCAACTGCCTGCATCCTCCTCCCGGTTGCTATGGAAACCGAGGCCTAGATGAGGCAGAGGGACCAGGCCGGACAGGCCCAGCAGGGAAAAAAGCATCAAGCGCTGCGAGGAGGGGAAAAAACCAATTAATTTCTCAAATCCAGCTTCCCACCCACCCCACCCCTCAGTTGCAACCTGTGCTTTGGCTAGGGGGATTCTGGGAACTGTAGTCCAAAAAACTAGGGGTCTCTCATCACTGATGTTTCCAGGCATCCCTCGTTTGGAGGTTCATCTCGTAGCTCATCTCCTAATTCGGTTCCTGTTTAAAAAGTAGCTGGAAATTCCCAAATTAGTCCCCGACGCATAAGCCTAGAAGTTAGTTTGCATTAGCTTACTATTTAATTCATCCAGGCTGGTTCTTGTTCAAGGACTTCCCAAACCAGCCCACACAGGAGTTAAAAATGCATTATTATCGATATAAACTGAAAGGGGAGAAATAAACTCCCAGTAGTAATGTCAGCAGAGAGCCAGCTGGTGTAGTAGTCTGAGTGCGTGAGAGAGATAACGAACAGAACTGAAAAAATAGGCACAGAACTGCAACAGTAGTATCAGTATGTTCATGCAGCCAGCACTAAAAACTTAGCTATTTAAATGCCACGGACATCCCAAATCAGGTTGATATTTCTAGTGTGGGCGTGCGTGTGTTCCGTTTAATAGGCAGCCGAGGTTCGTTCGGAATTTCCCGCGGCATGTTTGGCCTAGGAGGGGAAAAACAGGATTAAGGAATACTTGAGAGTTTCCTGGCCGATACAGGGCGTAGGTTGTGTTCACATGAACACCAAAAAAGTCAATATCTTGCAGGCACTGGGATTACGTTTCTTGGGGGCACTCCTAACGGGGCCTTGAGGGAGTTTCCCTCGCTTCCCAGTTGCCGGAAAGATGCAATCGTTTATTCCTCTTGCCGCATTTAGGTATCCTTGTTGGAATGTGCCCTTCAAAAGCGAAACTGGTAGGGAATATTTCGTGTCTCTCCAAGCAACTGCCAAGCCTGGTGAAACTGTAAATCGTGTTTGCAAAGAACAATAAACAAAGGAGGGCATGACGGGGGCAGCCAGAAAATGCCTCCGAGCCCCGAGAAAACAGAAACCACGTGATTTAGGAGAAGCTCGCTCTCCGTCCCGTTGTGTATGGGCACAATCGGAGCCGTTAAGGGAGGCAGCGGACGGTTTTCGGGGACTTTGGCACTCGCCGAGAGTCAGGAAACTTTAGACTCTTTGACCGTGCCAAAAATGCTACGGAGCAATCTAGTCCTTCGCTCAGATAAAAGTCATGAAGCCGTGGCAACTCACGTTTAAACTTGTTCTGATGCTTATTGATTGAGTGGTTTTAATGGTCCCATTGTTTAATTTCGCAATGTAGCGGTCTGAGCGTTGAACTAGGACCTGCGAGGCTAGAGTTCGAATCCCCATTCAACCACAGAAAACCCACAGGGTGACTTACGTGATTTATGGTGACCCACTAACAGGTCGTCATAAGTCAGAATCAACTTGAGGGACTCGGGTAAACCAGGGTTCAAATCCTCACTCGGCCACAGAAAGCCCCTGGATGACCTTGGCAAGTCACACTCTCTGAGCCTCAGTGGAAAACAGAGGTGGCAAACCTCTCCTAAAGAAATCTTCCCAAGAACACTCCTCTCTTTCAGAGCCAAAATGGTGCAGTGGTTTGAGTCTTGGACTAGAACTCCAGGAGACCAACATTCAAATCCCCATGGAAATCCACGGGCTGACTTTGGGTATGTCACACCGTCTCAGCCTCAAAGGAAAGCAATGGAACACTCCCCCCCCCGGCAGAAATCTGACCGAGAAGACTTTAAAAGAGGCGGTGCGGTGATTAGAGTCTTCGGTTGGGCTAATTATTCGGACTACAAAAGCGGGGTTCAAATCTCTGTTCAGCCCCAGAAACCCGCTCGCTCAGAGAAGGCAATGGGGAGCCTACTCTGAGTAAATCTTGCCAAGAAAACCTTAGGAGAGGTTCACCATGAGTGGGAGTCTGCTTGGGGACACGTGAGGATCGTTAGCTGATATACACCTTGCTTTTATTAAGTATTTCAGAGACCAACTAGATTCACTAAAATGATTTTTTAAAAGAATCTTTAAACACAACATTTTTTGATAGAGGTGTTCACAGTTCTCCTAATTTACCCTTCTGCTGTTTTTCTCTTTCCTTCTCTGTAGGCTCCTAGAGGGCAGAGACCTCTCTTTCTGTCTTGCCTTTGGAGCTCTGTAAAATATTAAGCCCTGACTTCAAATCAAGGCTGCCTCCCAAGTCCAATGGCAATTCAATGTTAATTATAAATGAGCTCTCCAAGGTGCTGCCTCTGTTTTGGTGCTTCTGTTCAAGACCTTGGATATCCTTTTAAAGTTCAGACTCAAACCGGGAGCGGATTGACTGGGACCCAGTGGCACAGAAGCAGTGGCTCACCAATGTCTGTAAGGCTCGGAGTCCTGATCCCAAATATCTGCAGAGTATCTCATATACCAGTTTATCTGTGACTTCAAATCACCTAAGCGTGCACACCTGCACAGATTTAAGACCCATTGATTTCAATGCCACTTATTCCCAAGTAATTGTGCATTCCTGGCCATCCTATATACATCCCCTCGGAAGTAATTCATTCATTTCGATGGTTTTACTCTCAGTCCAATTTGCATTCAGGACTGCAGCTTTCCTGGCTCAGTGCAACCCATTAAAAATCAAATAGTTCAGACTATTCATTTATTAAGAACATTTTTTAAAACAAATTTTGCCCTTCAAGTGAGTTTATTTATTCCCCTGTTCCTAAATAACTAGGATTGCATCCAAACACGAATAAAACAGTTCGGTGATGATACCAAAATCCAAAATTATCCGGAAAAAAGAAGACGAGCACAACAGTAACCAAAAGTTCCTTTTTTGAACTACAACACCCATGGTCCCCCTCCGAGCTTACTGGAAGCGTTGCAGATCTTTTTTGCCCCCCTTGCAGAAGCGTTACCGAGAAATAAAGAATGTGACCAGACTTATTTAGAAGCAGTATTCATAATTTCAATTGAATGAGGAAATCACACACATGACGCCCGAATGGCCAAAGTGTTGCTTTAATTTTTTTTAAATATCTTTTTCACTTCATCTTTTTTGGTCGCCTGAGGTCTTTTATACACACGCACATAGTTACCAATGTGGCATATAATCCGAGAGAAATCAAAGAGTTTGGTTTGACGGGCCAGGATGAACTTTTTCCAGGAGATCTTTCCAAGGGTCCACGAAATCCTCTCCGGAGCATCAGACGGCCAGGTTGAAGCACTGCTGAACCTCATTTTGGAAGAAGGAATCATCTCTCACGAATACTACCGGACTTTGCTCCATGAGAGAGACAGGGAAGACTTAGCAAGGAAAGTTTCACTGATTCTGGTGGAAAAACGGACCACCGGGGTCCCTCTGGCCGAGATCTTTGGCGGCGGCCTGGAAGATGCCACGAGAGACGCGTCACCTCAGAGCAGACGCTGGAGTGGTAAGTTTTCAGTGTCTAATACGATCACTTCCGTGCTCAACATTTCAGTTTTAAAAAAAAGTGCATCCCTACATCTTTCTTTGAACCCAGATTCTTTGATTGTCACTTCTGAATGCATGATGCTAAGTCTCAGGTTATTCACAGCATCCCTCTTTCACGAACAGGTAAAAGGGCGGTCCTAAGTCTGCATGCGCCCCCTTTCTAAGTTTATATTTCTGGCTTTTGTCAGCTCCAAACTCCCTGACTGACCTTTTTCTGGTCAAAAAATAATGGAGTGCATTGCCTCACCCCCAGGTGCAGTAATTCACCTTTTAAATAGAATCATAGAATTGGAAGGGAACCCCAAAGGCCACCAAACCCAACCCCCTTCGTCTGCCATGCAAGAATCAACACCAGCCACCCGAATCCACATTGTTTCCTGCCGGCCAGAGTTGGCAAAACTAGTTCTACGGACCCACCAAGAGCCTGGCAGAAATTCCCAGGTTCCGTTCCCACAGGCATCTCCAGGAAGAGCCGGTCAGAATCACCAGAACTGAGCTAGACAGAGAGAGGGTCAGACACAGCCAACAGTGCCTTGTGAACTTGTTACAGATCCCTCCACATCTGGGTTGGACTGCAGCCCCCAGAATCCACTGGAAAGCATGATTCTGGCACACTCTCCAACCATCCTGATTTGGCAGTCCCAATCCTCCCCTCTTCCCATTTTGTTGCTGTGGACCTTCCAGTCATTTCCGGTTTATGGCAAGATTTGTTCGGTGGGAGGTTTGCCTTTGCCTTCCTCAGAGGCTGAGAGAGTGTGACTTGCCCAAGGTCACCCAGAACTGGGTTGGGGGAGAGAGACCCTTGTCCCGTGATGATTCTGGGATGGGGAGCCAGAACTTTCATCATCCTTGCCTGTGGAAGCAGTCTAAATTATTCCTCGAAAGTCCAGGGGGTAAACCTGTTTGTCTTTGCACATTTCCAAAAAGTTCTTAAACCCTGATGCAGGTTTTGAGGCTGGACTTCCCTCTCCCCGAGCACACACCCTGGTGATGTCACGCACCTGGAATCCCTTGCACGCTCACCTGTTAAGGCAAAACTGTTTTGTAACAGTTCCTGGTCGCTCTTAAGAATTTTGGAACATAGCATAACGGAGCTGTGCCTTGCCCTGCCCACAGAGACTTCCCTCCAGGCTGAAAAACATCTCCAACAGATCTTTTTATTATCTTTTTATTCCAAGGTTTTGCCTCATTTACTCAAGTGTGTCCAAACTGGTGGCAACAAAATGTTGTAGTGTGGAGTGAGCGTTGCTATGCGCCGTTGAAGCCATGCTGTTTCCTAATGTGCATACACAACATCTTTTTGTTTTGTGCCTTCAGAATCACCATACGGTGACCCCATCATGGATTGGGGGGAGGGCAGAATGCATTCAGAGGAGGTTTTCAGAGGCTGAGAAGGTGTCACTTGCCAAAGGTCACACACTGGCTGAGCAGTGATTTGAACTCTGGTCTCAAGAGCCATAGTCCAACGTCCTAACCACTATACCATGCTTTTTTCCCCTTACCTGCTTTTATAATGCCCACATTTCTCTCCGGAACCCTGGACTGCTGCTGGGTGATAAGCCTACCTTGGGAAAAGTTGTTGTTGTTTTTGTTATTAGGACTTTGATTTCCAGTTGGCCACAAGATTTTGAGAAAGACAGACCCAAAAAAGAGTTAAAAAAAAAAAAGGGCAGACAGCTATATTGTGTCCACCAAGCCTCGGAGAAGTGATATTTGGAGACTACAACTCCCAGAATACCCTACCAAGCATACCCACAAGGATTCTGGGATTGGCAGTCAAAATTTTCATGTCCTCTACCCACCTACCCAAAAGCTGTTTTTGAACAGGAGCTGCTGGGAGTCCTAAAACTGGACCCGTTTCTGTGCTTGAACTGTCCAGAGTGTATGCATTAGTAATGGATGGGTCTTTATTGCACATGCGTGTGCGCCTGTCCGTGCATGAGCGCTAAGGCCACGCTAAGGCCCTCGGCCTCCGACGGCACCCCTCCCAGCACCCATCTTTGTCCACGTCCCAGTGGCAGTTTTGCTCCCCAGTCCATCGGGGATTGATTTGGAGCACCCCAAAAAGAGATTGCGTCGCGATGCGGGGGTGCCCCAAAGAGGTGCGCCCTTCTCCGGGGGCCTTAAAGTTATTGCTCATTCTTTCTGGCCTTGTGAGGACCTGGGAGGGGTTAAATCCTGATCCAGACAAGAATAACACCGAAAGTGAAACACACTTCACAACTGCCTCCTTTCACTTCTGCGCTTACGAGCTGGTTAGAGCACCCCAGTAAGGTAAGCAAACTCTTATGTTAGAGGCATTTGGTTTTCTGCCTGGGGTGGAGGTTTCATGTCAATGACAAATAGGGGGAGCAATGCTCCCCCCCCCCCAGAAAAGGACCTGGAGAGTACAAGAATTGTTCCAAATTTATTGCAAATTTCACTGCTGCAGGGGACTGGCTTAGCATGGCACACAGCAACCTTGAAGAGATGGGAGCCAGCAGATTTTTTTCAGCAGGTGGCAAAGTTGAAAAATTGAAAGGCGGGAGGTGAGGAGAGAGGGGGCCGGCAGCCAAAATATGTGGTCCAGTTTCTCATCATGAAGGGGGATCAGGGCAATTGAGGCAGAATGAAAGGGAATTTCCTCTTCACACTCTCTCCGGGATTCCCCAGAACGTTTTACGGTCAGCCCCGGCTCTTTTGCCTCCCCAATTCTCCACCTCTACCCATCACTCTTAGTAACTCTCCCTCATCTGAGCTCACTTCTCGGGCACCTGTTATGACTTGCAACCCTGAACTTTGCAGCCGGGAGATTTTGCACAGGGGACCCCCTGAACATCCTCTCCAAGGTCAGTATTTTATTTCCACCTCGCTTTGCCCTCCATCCAAACCCACCTGTTCCATGTGCTTCTTCCCGGGGACAGCCCCTGCTTTGCTCTGATTCGGCTACCCTTTTCCAAATCCCAGCCCGGTATTGTTCTCTGGGCATAAATGCGGATGTGCGCCTTCCAAGTTTTGTTAGTTAACCAAGTTGTAGATGCTTCCTCTTTCTGTCACCGCTGCACAGTTGTTGTCATGCACCTCCGTGGCGAGACTTTGCGCCAGAGTGGGTTTGCAGTTGCCTTCCTTGGGGGCTGAGAGAGTGTGACTTTGCTCACCTAGTGGGTTTCTGTGGCTCAGTGGGATCTGAACCCTGGTATCCCAGAGTCCTGGCCCTGCACTCGAGCCACACTGTCTCTCATCTCCAGCTCCACCACCGACCAAGTGTCCCTTCTGTCCAGTCATGCTGGCTCTCCTTGTTTTTATTTTATTTTATTTTATTTTATTTTATTTTATTTTATTTTATTTTATTGATGTCTGACTTTTTCCCTCCCGGAGACCAGCAGCAGCTTACACTGTCTGTTCAAATAAAATGGCTAAAACAAGCTGTAACATGTAAAAAAAAAATTTAAAAAAAAATTAAACAGCGGCCCTGTTTAAAACATTAATTTAGAATAATTGAATCGTATCAAAAACTATTACTTATTAAAGCCATAAGTAAATAAATAGATAACTCAGCCCCAGTAACACTGACGACACCAATCAAAACAAAACCTTTAAAGTTGTAAGCCACTTTGAGTATTTTCAAGGAAAAAAAGCAGGATACAAATAAATAAATATGATGATGGTGATGATAGTAATGCCTGTGCATTTAGTACTAACTCATGTATTTAGGGGTGGGAAGGGTGTCTCTTTTTATTTGTACCTATTTTTAATCCCATCAGAAACTGTTTAAAATCCCCATCAATAGGTAAATTAATAATCAATCAGCCAGTTCACTGGAACCAGCCTCCCCTTCCAATTGGGAGGTGCTGGACTATAAGTCCCAACCCTGGCAGCAGAAGTGTGTGATGGGATTTGTAGTCCCTTGTGCTGATTATCCCTGCCCCCACCCACCCCCACATTCACCTGGACAGAAAGGGGCAGCTCATTAAGAAAGGATCTGATTAATTAATTGCCCCCTGAAAGACTGACTCACGCTTCAGAATCCACGGAAGTTAATTGGCAATCAGAGTTTGGGGGAAAACATTCGGTTTTAGACGACATGGCTGGCTGGGGGATTCTGGGATTTGTAGTCCAAAACCAGTTCCCCTTTCCCAAGTTTTGGAGAACAACAGTATGTGTTGCCTTGCGTGGATGTCTGTGAAGCTTTTTGTCTTGATCTGGCCAGGTTCTGGGTTCAAGTCCCGCCTTTCACGTTCTCCTTCAGAAAGACAACAGAGGAGGGGTTCGGGTGCCCCTCGCCTCTGATGCAAACACATGCAAAGGCATGAGCCCAGGCATGGATCCTGCAACCTGGCGCCCGCTTTGCCTAGGCGTCAGCCTCCCCGAGCTGCAAGCTACTTTGCAGGGCGCCTCCGGGTGTGAGGAACCCCCTTTTCCTTCTGCCAAGTGGGGGACCCCAGTGGCCCTGATCCCAGGCCTCCCCAAAAAAGCCCTCTCTTCAGTGTACCCCCTGAAGGTAAGTGATTTGACCAACAGCCTAAACTAGATCCCTTGCAAACTCAGCCTTTCTTGAAAGGATGGAAAACATTTAGGGCCTTTTTGAGCGGTAAGAAATCTAATGATGCAATAATTTGTGGTTATGATTAGTAGTAATTCTACTAGAATTGCTTACTTGAATCTTTAATGGTAATTTTTTAAAAAAATTTTGGCTCCTTTCATTAGAGCGTGGCTTGTCAGAGCCCTTTTGTGTTGCGGTTAACGTTTGACAGCCAGCGTGGTGTGGTGGTTTGAACTTTGGACGGCAACCCTTGAGAGCAGGGTTCGAATCCTCACTCAGCCACGGAAGCCTTCTGGGTGACCTCAGGCACATCACACTCTCTCAGCCCCCAGAAGCCCCCACGATAGGTTCACCTTAAGGTCGCCAGAAGTTGGCAACAACTTGAATGCACACCACAACGACAAATTAATGTTCGGGTTTTTAGGTTTTGTGCGTCAGTCTAGTGTTTTAGTTTTAGTTTATTTTTTTTCCTTCTTTCTTCTTTTTCTGAATGTATTTTACTTTGATTGTGAATTAGATGGTTTGTGATAAAATTAATAAATAAATAATCTAAGATGCCAAAAAGAAAAGAAAATGGGGTTTTAGTGCAGGATGTTTTAAACGCAGCTGGAAAGGTCTTTGTCCTGTGCCGCTGTTCTGGGATCAGAGGCGGCTTGTGAGAATGGGAACAAAGGAAGTCTGGGCGGCGGGACCAGAGGCGAGGGGCCTTTTGTCCCGGTCACGTGGCCCCCGTGGTCCAGTTCCCGGGAGACTGGGTGACACAGAGGGATTTATCGCACTTACCAACTGCAATGGGTTCCCGGTCCCGCCTGTTAGGAAAATGCGGCCCGGTTCAGACCGGTGCCTTTCGGAGAAGCCGTCTCTCCGCTCTGATCCTGCCGTAGGCACACGCCATAATTCAAGGGCCAGATTGTTGCAAACGGGAGACCTCAGCGGTTTGTGGCTTTCCTCGCCCGTGAGTCACAATCTCTATCGTTGAAGCCACACGTTCTTTCCGTTCAAAGAAAAGTCAGTTTAACAAGAAAGTTCTGAATGCTTCCAGGCGATGAAAAGTGGGCTCGAATTATCTGTAAAGTCAAGACCGCCCGTGCCACTGATACACCAACAAGCTGGTTCCATTTCTGTCCTGGCTGCTGCCTTTTCCTGGTTGTCGCTACCTGTCTTCCCTCCTCCACACAAGACAAGACAAGGGAAGGAGGACGCACAACACACACACACACACACACACACACACACAGTCAGGCTGTGCATTCTCACTTTATGAGCCACATGAAAACAAAACAAGGAAAAGCTCCTTGCCATGCCAAAACGAGAAAAAGGAACCGCTGCAACCAAAACACGCATTGCCCTACACTCAGACAACCTCCCTATTTTAATATCCGTCCCAGGAAACGGTGCCGCGCCGCTCCCTCGGTTCCCCTTGTTTTCTCTGAGCCCCTTTCCGGCTGCTGAGGGCAATGCCTGCGCCCCGTCCCACAAAAACCTTTCCCTTCACATCACAGCTCCCGCACGCAGCAGCTATCCCAAAAGGCTTTCTTTGTTTGTTTGTTTTACGACGACCTAGCCTTTTTATTTCCTGTTAAGATAAGACAACACAATACAAAGTTTGGAGGCTTGGTTACGTCATGACAGAAACGTCTCCTTTTGTCTTTCGTTCATGGAACCGCACCAAAAGTTTCCCAGCGGGCTGGGACGCGTCCCCCGGCCAAACGAGTAGCCCTTGGCACCCTTCTACCTCCTGCCCCGAATATAGCACACTCCCGGGACCAGCTAAAAATTGCAGCCTTATCTGGTCATGTCAACGCTCGCACGGCCGCTGTGGCAACCTGGTGTCGAGTGGACTCTAGACTCTCCCTTGGAGGTTCTACATCCCGTTCCGGGGAGGTCTCTATTTACCAAAGCGCCAAAGGCCAGCTCCCTGCCCTCAATGGATGAATCCCTGCTTTTAGCGGCATCAGGCGGCCTCCCTTGCTTCCCCGAGAACACGGGGCAGCTTCTCTCTGGCAAGCAGCCCAGGGCGTGCTGGGCATCCACAGCAATGCTCTCGGGGTTCCTCGGTTGGCCAGACCAGGGCTGAGCCAAACAAAATGGCCTATTTGTCCCTTCGTGGTCACCAAGAAATTGATACTGACAAGAGAGTCTTGGTGGCTCCCGGGTTGCCATCTTTGGGTGGATACACAGATGGACCCTGGACAGAAGGAACGCTTTTGGATTTTGGATCTCTCCAAGGTGCCGAAACCTATCCCTAAAATATGGGTTCAGCCCCTTGGGTCCGGCTCCTTTAAAGCCTGGGCTAAAAGATGGAGTAGATTTGGGACCCCACTGGCATGGAAGCCACTGGCTCCTGTTGCTTTCCTGGCAGTCTGCTCCGCTCCTGAACTGTTTCCTTGGAGATTGGATAGAACCAAAGAGCTGGAAGGGGACTCAAGGGCTGTCTGGTCCAAGCACTACTGAAAGATGGCCGTCCAAGCTCTTTTTAACAACCTCCAAAGAAGGAAACTGTGCCGCCTCTGAGGCATCCCATAGTCCACTCACGAAGAACTCATACGATAAAGAAGGTTTTCCTCATGTTTAGATGGATTCTTGCTTCTTCCAGTTTGAATCCATGGATTCATGTTCTAGTCTTTGGAGCATCAGAAAACAAGCTGGCCCCATCTTCTACATGACTTTCCTTCAGCTGTTTAAGGATGGCTATCATGTTCCCTCTTGCCTTCTCTTCTTCAGGCTAAAAATATCCAGCTCCCTAGGTTGTTCTTTGCAGGACCCGGCATTTTCCAGGGTACTGCTGTCTTCATTGCCGCCTTCTGAACGCATGTTCAGGGCCATTTGCTTGGGCCTCTTCAGCTCCAAATAAATCTAAAAAGCAGTGATAAGGCCCTGCAACCCCCTTCTAAAGGCATCTGTGCTTGCAGAAGCACAGCACCTCTGGAACTCCCTGCCACATGAAGAACAGGTGGAGCAGAACAGTATGAATGTGTTTGTTTTTTTCTAAATCCACATCCTCCTTTCCAGCTGCAGAGAGATTATACAACCGGAGTCACATCCTCCCTCAAGCCAAAACCTTGTGCTGTGGGTACTGGTTGCAACATGTCCAAAACCATTTCTCCCCTTTATCTTATCTCAGATGCTGGCATTCCGACTTCTTTTCCTCCACACCAGGGGCACCTGAACCACACTGCAATGATGAACTCAAAGCATTCTGGTTTGATCTCTCCATCAATTCAGGGTGTGATATATAGCTCAGAAAACAATAAATATATATAGCAGATATATAGCAAAGAGAGTATTTTCGGTTCCTCCTTTTTGTGGGAGCGGAGATGTGTGGTTTAACGTGTCCTTGGCAACATTTGTTATGAAAACAGGGCTGGACCTTCTGATGCTTGGCGCGTGAGTCTCTGCTTAGAGTTGGCAGATCTCGGGGCCTGGCCACCAGCCTCCAGTTCTCATGGGTCATCTCTCGAGGGAGGCAAGGATGCAAATTCTCCGGTTTTGTTGGGGCAGCTCTAGGCAAGAAGGTCTGTCTGCAAATATCTAGGTCAAAAAGCAGAGGAGCAACGTGTTACAGTTTCCAAAGCTTCACTTATTTGCTGTCACGACTTGCAAAGACTCTCCAAAGGGCCTATGGATTTGCTCAGTTAACTTCCTTCCTTCCTTCCTAGTCCTTGTGATGCCAGGGCTCACCGTCCACGCTTCTCTGCATCCCCTTTCTGGCTACAAGTAGATAGACAGTGTTAAATGATCCCGTCTCTCTAAATAAGTGAGAAGGAATAATCCCCTCATTTAACCCTGATCTGGGAACAGCCCCTTTAGTTAAGACATCTCTCCTAGTTTCCAAACAGGGGAAGAAATTGTTCTCTTCCTCTCTCTCCTGTTCTTTCCCTGTTCACATAATAAGCCGCAAGCAACTCTGGTTGGTACTTGAGGAGTAACCCCTAATGGCATCAGTAGGGGCAATCCCTAGGTCTCACGTTTTAGCCCGGAAACCTCCAGGCCTGGAACAATCCTCAACTGGCAACCCTATCTCCACGTCTGTCCATCTGTCCGTCCATCCAGCCCCTTCCCTTGACCGTTCCGCCGTCTTCAGGCCTTCAGGGATGAGCAAACGGCTGCCCTCAGTCTGTAGCCAAAGGGCGTGTGCTTTGAGCGTTGGCAACCAAAGGACAGAGAGGAGCAGAGGAATGCAGAATTGTTCATGGTTCTCAGTCGCGGCTGGGTGTGGGCTGCTTCTCGGAAGGTCTCTCCTAATAAGACATCAACGATAACCCTGCCAAGCCAGAAAAACCACAACATAAGAATTCAGTTTGCATCCCTTGTACCCTGTGCCTTCCTGGAACTCATCCATAAATGAAATGGCATCCCAAAAGCAACTTTTGGCAGAGCTCGGGACTCTCTCTATCCATCCGTCCGTCCATCTGTCTGTCCATCCGTTATCGTGCATGTGCTTTCAAGTCATTTCTGACTTGTGGCAACCCTCGGGTGATCCTGTCACAGGGTTTTCTGGGGCTGAGAGCATGTGGCACACCCAGGTTCACCCAGCAGGTTTCCACGGCCAAGCAGGGAATCGAACCCTGCTCTCCAAGATCGTAGTCCAGTCTTCAGACCGCGACACCACTCTGGCTCTCAACTTATCTCTACCCTTTCTGTATTATTCCTACCTCCGGTACCAATTTTTCTGTTAAAGAAGCAGTGTCCAGGAACACATCTACTTTGTCGACTGAGCTATACCTGTATATTTCTGTGCAAAACAGCCATTGTTTTAACAGCAATTTTAAAAGAGACAGAACAAAACAGATGGTTTCAAACCCAGGTTTAAAAGTCTGCCTCGTAATTTTAACCTTTCGGTCATATCATGCACTTTTTTTTTTTAAAGAACCACAGATGCACGCACGCAGGCACACACACACATGCGTGCAAATCCACACACCTAATTTTAAATTTTGTTTTCCTTTCAGAGAACGAGATGGACTCAAGTGCTTTGCTGGGGAAAAGCTACCTGGAGCTGCTGCAGAGCGAGCTGGACGACTGGGTCCTCTCTCAGGAGGTGGAGGAAGTGGCCGAGTTTCCCACAGGTGGCTGACTCAAGAAGCATCGAGATTGCCCTGGGCTGGCTGGCTTTCTCGTTTGTGTGTGTGCGCGTGTTGCCTTCAATTTGCTTGTCAGCTTGTAGCAACCCCGTGAATTTCACTTGCTTTTCTTAGGCAAGGAATCCTCAGAGGTGGTTTTGGCAGTTCCTTCCCCGGAAATACAGTCTGCAGCACTGGGTATCCGTTGGTGGTCTCCCATACAAGTACCGACCAGGGCTGACCCTCCTTAGCTTCCAAGCACTGACAGGATCTGGTGCCTTTAGGGTATTTAATCTTCAGCCCACAAATATGTATGTGTGTCTCCAAGTCACCTGCTGACTTATGGTGGCCCCGTGAATTTCACAGGGTTTTCTTGGGAAAGGAATCCTCATAGGTGGTTTTGCCAGTTCTTCCCTCTGAAATAAGGCCTCCAGCACCTGGGAATCCACTGGCAGCCTCCCATGATCTTTCTGTCAAGTTTCGGGGTGTCAGTCCGAGAGAAGTTACTTACATAAATTTTTAATTAAGTATAAGCTGTGGCTATGGTGATTGGTGATTCTTGTGGTTGTCGCGTGCCTTCGTTTCCACCTTAGGAAACCCTAAGGGGAGTGTATCACAGGCTTTTCTGAGGCTGAGAGTGTGTGACACACCCAGGGTCATCACCAAGAGGGTTCCATGGCTGAGCAAAGAAGAATCGAATCCTCGTCTCCGGGGTGGTAGTAATCCGACACTCAAATCACTATACGACGCTGGCTCTCATTAGTAATTCTAGAAAACTGAATTCAGTTAGACCTGTAAAGGAAGAATAATCTGTTTTTCCTTTTCATTACAGTTTGGGGCGGGCAGTGTCAGAGTTCTTTTGTGTTTTAGCCTGTTTGCAATAACGTGGCTTAGTTTTAGTCCAGTTCATTTTAGTTCAGCTTTTAGTTTCAGTCTTAGTTATACGTATATTATGTGTTGTTTATGCATTGTTCTCTTTCTTTTGCGCTTTCTTCTTCTGCTGTTGTGAATTTGTCTGTAATTAAATTAAATTGTCTATAATTAATTAAAATTAATAAATATGGATTTAAAAGTGCAAGCTGGCGTCGGATTCCAGCCGTCATCGTCACCACTATAACTGTGATAACCATTATTATTATTATTATTAAAGATTATTATTCTTCCTAGGTCCATTGAGTGAGACTTTCAACGATGCAGACATCTTCTACACGGTGGAAGGGGAAGAGGTCTGCCAGTGTTCAAACACAGGAGAGGCCTATGATAAAATCGGTAGGTCGTTCGGATCCCGGGAGAGGAGGATTGACCGCCGAGGTTCAGTTTTTGCACGGTTATTTCCTCTGTTTGTCGTTTGCTGGATTTCTTTTTAAGGCTAGCATTCAGCCAAGATCTTTCAAGGCAACAACCAAAGCAGAAAATGTGTTGTTGTTGGTTTTGTGTGCCTCCAAGTCATTTCTGACTTATGGTGATCCCGTTGTGGGGTTTTCTTAGCAAACTTTGTTTCCGGAGGGGTTTGCCAGCGTTGCTGTCCTCTGAGGCTGAGAGAGCGTGACTCTCCCAAGGCCACTCGGTGGGTTTCCACGGCTGAGCCAGGATTCAAACCTCGGTCTCCCAGAGATCTAGTGCGATGCTCCCCACACTGCCTCTCCGAGAGTTTTCTTGGCAAGATTCATTCCCAGGAGATTTGCCACGGCCTTCCTTTCGAGGCCGAAAGAGTGTGGCTTGCCCAAGGTCACTCAGTGGGTTTCCATAGCAGAGTGAGGGTCTGAACCCTGTTCCCCCAGAGCCACCATCCAACATTCAAACCATTACTCCACATTTCCGCACTAGCCTGTTATAGCGCGATGATTCCACTTTCAACATCCTCTGGAACCCTGGGGTTTGCAGTTTCGGGAGGGGCCGACTGGCCCCTCCCGAAACTGCAAACCCCAGGGTTCCAGAGGATGTTGAAAGTGGAATCATCGTGCTATAACAGGTTAGTGCGGAAATCCACCAGCCTCTACAGACTTAGGAAATGAGCCTGTTCAAACTATGCAATCATGCCTGATCCAGCCTGTTTATTTTCTTCTCCTCCTCTCCTGGCTGTGCGGTCCAGGGTGCCAGGAACAGGGACGGCAATCTGTATTCGAAAAGTAACAGTTTAGGGGACAGACAAAGAATGGGTCCATTGTTTGCATTAAGCAAACAGGAAGCAAAAAAAATTCCATAACCGACACTGCCGCTGCCACCAAGAAAGCCACGCTCTTGCCACTCGCCCTCGCAATTTCCAGCAGGGAAGTGCTTGTTTCACCGGCCAAAAACCAAGACTTTCAAACGACAGCAGCCACGATAAAGTAATAAAAAGGTAGCGTTTTAAAAAATACACACACAGAGAACCAAAGTAAAGGGCAGCAACAGGAAGCAGCATGAAAGGAAGATTCTGAGAAGAGAGGAAATGAAGGAAGCGTGTCAAGATTAAAGGGCCTCCCCTTTTAGGCTTGGTCTAAAGATGCCACCTATCCCAGCTCCGCAACTTGGGTTGCCAGATTTCGGGGACTGGCCCCTTTGCTTCCAGCCTTCTGGACAAAAAGGAAGAATCTCAGGGCGAGAGCACCACCTTGAAATGTGTGTGTTTATATACTTTCTTCCTTGGTTATTTTCCACTTGAATGTCATCTTTTCACAATCTTTTGGCCCGCTTTGGGCTGTTTAAAGCCTAGGAGATGCCATTCGGTTTCCAAATCACCTCCTCTCGGATAAAAATCTCTCCTGGGCTGGAAAAGGGGGCAAAATGAGATGAAATTGCCAACACGCACCTCTGGTGGGCTTTGGGGGACAAAAATGTAGGTCCTGGGGGATCTATGGGTTGCAAAACATCCCTTGAGGCTAGCCAGAGCTGTAACGACCAGGATGCGTTAAGGTATTGCAGTAGCAGAGGGGATGCAACAGAAAACGCCTGCGCCGATCGGCCAGGCTGCTCTTACGTCACGGAAGGGACGCCAGTGTCCTTCCTGCAGAGGGGCGAGGGCCTCCCCACCGACATTTCACAGATGAAATTCGGGACCCCAGTGGCAGAGCAATGTCAGAGTATGGACAAGGTGGCAAAAATTGTTCAACAGACAAGGAGAGGATGCAACAATTTGCTTTTGCCTGAGCTAACTGGGAAGGCCGAGACTCTTTTCTTTCTTTCCTTCTTTCACTGCCGAGTTAACGGACCGCAAGCAACATTTAGACTTGGAACTCAGTTTGCGGCCTCCGCTTTCTAAGCTAAGGACAAAGGGGGAAAGCGGAGGAAACCGGAGGAAGAAACTGGGACAAGTAAAAAGTAGCCGAGAAAGGGGGACAAGAGGGGATTGATTGAGAGGGCCCCCGCCAAATCTGGGCAGCTGGAAGGCATGCGTGCGGCCGAGAGGAGGCGGGAGCAGCCAGAGGGTGGACCCCGAACCTTTCCGCGTTCAAAGGGGGCTCGGTCACATGTTGCATCCACGCGGCTGCCAAACCAGACTTGGCTCGGAAACGGACAAAGGAAGGAATAGAGAGTTTGGGTGAGAGAATAATTCGGGGAGAGAGAAGTGATAAGAGAGGCAAGAGTCCTCCTGCCAGTTTGAAATAAGTAGCCGAACTGGGTCTAGACCTGGTGTTTATGACCCCACGCCTGGCACCAAAAGCAAACAAAGGCAGATTGAAAAGTAACCCCGGCAATGCAAAGAGAGCCAATAAGCGAGTGGATGGTTTTCACTGTATCTTTAAAATATATATATATATATTTGTTAAGTCATCTGGGATCCCATACAATGAGAAAGATGGGGCAATAAATAAATAGATAGATAGATCTTTCTCAATCTCGGTAATGCAACAAACTTCATTTCCTGATGTATATATTTAAATTTCCTTTGTAGAGACCTAGTAAGATGTATTTTGGAAAACAGGTCAAATTATCTTGCTTGAATAAACAGTTTTCCAAAAACATACAACAACAAAAAAGTGTATTTTGTAATACGTTCAATAGTTTAAATATTACGTTGACTTTTTCTGTGCTTTCAGTTGTAACGTTTTTGGTGTGGAAGCTACTTTGAGTCCTAGCCTTGCGGGAAAGGAGGGATATAAAAAGTGAATAGTTAATAATAATGTTCACAGTGCTTGTTTTTTCGTGTCCCCTTTCCCCTTTCCTCTCTCTTCAGCTGCATTGGCTGAATACTTACTCAAAGACCATCAAGAGAAACCAGTAGAAGAGCTTTTTGGTGAGCCTCCGACCCACCCTGGGCAACCCTTCAATATCTCCAATCAGCCCTCCCCTCTTTTTGCTTTTTTTTGGCGGTCTCTGTGCAATTCATTGTTTTGGCCCAAGCCTTCATAGCAATCTGTTGTTTTCATTCCTCAAATGCAACCCAATAGGAAGCCTAGAGGAGAACCTGCCCGAATGCCCCGGGAGCTGCTGCCCAGAAGGAAAGAAGAGGCGTAAGTCTAAAAAAAAAAAACACAGAAAAATGGAAGTGGGAAAAGTAGGGAGGCCGAAGGCTGGGGGTCTCTGAAAGGGGGCACGGAGGACCGGGTGCAGCTTGCAGGGCCTTGACTGGCATTCAGGGTACCTTCCAAGATTTTGCAAGTTAAACCTGGGGGACATCTGGCCAACCAAAGCAGGCTCAAGACTGCAAAAGTTACCAGTGGGGAAGAGCAGGCGAACTATGAGCCGTTTGCTTCTGCCTGAGCCAACCGGGAAGGGCACAGTTCTATAATCTCCTCCCTGCTGAGTTGAGTGCAGTCTCTTTTTGCACTTGAACTCAATTTGCAGCAACTGGAGCTGTGGAAAAAGGAGAAAAGGGGGAGAGGGAGAGAGAAGCTGGGATATTTTAAAAGCAGTCGAGAAACTGGGATGGCAGAAATTGGGACCGGACTGGAACAGTTGTGGGAAATGTAGTCAGTGAAGGGTTCCTTCCTTCGTTTTCCCATTTATTGACTTTCTTGACGGACAGGACCACAAGACCATTCATCAGAAGAGGCATTTCACAGATTTGTTGCATCCAGGGATCATCCAATCCGGCCCTCTAGTTCTCCAGTGATTTTTCGTTCTTAGTGCTCTAGAGGAACCACAATTTGTCCTGAAGAGTCCTGCCAAAAACCATTTGCCTCTGTGGTTTTCAGAGCGGATTTGCTGCTCGGCTAGCACGGAAACCACCAGGCGCGGCTGCTTTTAAGGACGGCAGCGGCGAAAGCAAGCGTCCCCCCCAGCACGGTCCCCCGTGTCCCAGCAAGGGAAGCCGGGCTGCCCAAAGTCTCTCGAAGGCCTTCACCTGCCGTCTTTTCTACCCACAGGCTGCTGCTCTGAGGCCCCGGAGCCCAAGCGCCGGAAAACGGGTGAGTTGCCGGTCGCCTCGGCCCTCGCGCCGGGGGGGCGCACATGGCTCGCGCACTGCAAGGGCAGCCCGGAAAGGCCAGACTGGGGCGGCCTGGAGGACGTCCCCAAATTAAGATCCCCCCCCTTCCGCACACCTGTGGGTGGCGCAGAAATTCCACAGGATTTCAATTTTAGCTTGCGTTTCTTTGATGGATCTCCAAGCTTTCCCCCGACATGCAGCTCAAGGCAGCTGACAATGGCGACTGAAAAGAAAACACAACCAAAAAGCAATCAGAAAAGATGTTAAAAGCCCATTAAACTATTAAACTATGCTACTAAAAGCAGTGCTGACTGCCTTGGGTCCCACTCCGGGAGAAAGGCGGTATAGAAATAAAATAAAATAAATGTATAACAATTTAAGAACATTTTAAATGGCAGCAGAAGCAAAAGGAGATTCAGGAAGGGACTGGGGGAGAAGAAGAGGAAACAAGTCTTCATTATTAGTATAATAATAATAATAGATGATAGACATCTCAGGTTTCGCAGCCTACCCTGATTATAATTTTGGCCCATCAACAATTTGACTTTTTCCCAAGAATCTAGGATCAGTGCAATCTTCTTTGTCTTCCTATCACAATCGCCCTCCTCTTTATTATCATTTTGTTTGTTTGTTTCTATTACATCCTGCCTCCCTCCCAACATCTGACTCCAGGCAGCTTACAGAAACGAAAGCGTGTGCAAGCACAGTGAAAACACGTCGCAAAATGTGACACAGTAAACTTGCACCCCTTGTTTGATGACTCAATCTGCTTTCGTCGTTCCTCCCCTTCTCCTGCAGCGCACTCCCCGGCTGTGTGTGTCGTGAACGGCACCTCGGTCCCCCTTCCGCTGAGCGGCCGCCCCGTTGCCGAACTCGCCCAGTCCGATTTCCACGTCCAGTTTTTGGTGACCACCATCGGGCCGGCGGGGAGGCCCCCGAAGAGCTTGGGTAGGCAAAGCAAGCTGTGCCATGAGTTAGAGGAGCGTCATTTTGGCTTACAAGCGAGCTTAGCAAAACGCCATCCTGTTTCCATCCCATTGGGATTTGGGTTCAGCCTGTCTCGAGTTTGAGTTAGGGCCGCCGGGTTTTCCGAACGGCAATAGGGCACGGCCAAAATTCGTGCCAGCAGGGTTGACAACGAGGAAGAAGCTACTAACAAGTTTACGTTCTGCCTAAATACCAAAGGGAAGTATTGGTTTCAATTAATTTAGCTCTGTGTTTGCCTGCAAAATCAGCAAGTTGTCCACGTTCATAAATCACATAACAGATATATTTTTGCCTTTTTTCAGGGCCCAAAATACTGGTGGGTGGGTGGGCGGGTGGGTAGGTTTGTTTGTTTGCTTGTTTGTTTTTGCTATATGCAGAGCCTCTTTCCTCCTGTTTGGGTCTTGGACAATTCTGCTGCTGCAGACAGGCCAAGCCCTGCTGAAGACCTTCTGTCTGTCTGTGTGCCTCTGACTCATAATTTAATTTCCAGAGCCGTATGCAAGTCCTTACCTGGGGGATTACCTTCTCAGCCCCAAAGATATCCAGGTTATTTTTACCGTCGAGCCCCTCCTCCAGCAAGCCGACTGGCCAGCCAGGCCTGAGGAGGTCGGTGGGAGCGGAAGTCCAGGTGGGTCCCACAGCTGTTGCTCCAACTTGAAATGGATCTGACCCTGAACGTCTGCCTTCCTTAAACCTGGGGGTCTTCCAGATGGGTGTGGACAGCAACCCCCCTCGTCCCAACAAGCGTGGCCATTTGCACCATGAGTCCCATTATCCATGGCCCTGCATTGGGGTTGCAGCCCCATCCATCTTGGCACCAGGTTGGGGCAAGTCTCCTACGTGTGTAAGATATACGTATATACGCATGTGCCCGTATGGGCATTCAAGACTCCGGTCAGCTTAGAGCCACCCCATGAATTAGACAGGGTTTTGGAAGTAAATTTTTCTGACTTCCGTGGGGCTTACTCCTATACGGAATACTCAGGAGAGCAGTTTTAAGTCCAGCTCACTTCAAGCTGCCCTCAGCCGCAACAGGGGGCTACACCAGAGTACTGATCTGAGCTACGACCCTGGAGAGCAGCGGTCCCCATCCCAAAACTGTGGAAGAGAAAAACTGCAGTTGGCATTGACGCCACCTCTGCCCAGAGACCGGTAACCGTTTTCGATTTGGTGGGGGAAAGCAACTGTGGCATGGTCAAAGAGGGGTTAACCTCCCACTGTCTGTGTTGCCTTTCTGATCCGGACCAGCCGCTAATTAGAAAGATCAAATAAAACACACAGAGAAGAAAATGCAGAGGCACATCTGACCGAATGTGCATTTTGGATCTTTATTTAGCTCAGTTCCTCTCCCGGGGAAATGCTCAGATTTTGTAACTCTTTTGCCGTTGTGGCTGCTGCCCTCCAGTGGTTCTGTGTTGCAATCACATGACAGGTGAAAATGCGCACAGTCGGAAACAGATCCATCCTGAACCTCTGACCAGTTTTGCTCAGACTGCCAGTTGCCTGCCGGTTCCTGAGCTGCTGAGCAAAGACTCCCCAGTTTGGTGCTTCCCGGCACGATCAGAGCTTCTTCCATTCTTGCACAAGAGCACACCCACGTACCCTCCCACTGCCCACTCCTCAATTTGGGGGCAAAGGCAGGGATTTCAACAATACTGCTTGCTCATTCCTAGGTGAAGACACAACGGATACAGGACCCGACAAAAGCCCCCCAGTTCCTTCTGAGCAAACTCACGAAAGGCCAGGTAAGTGGCATCCCTGTCCTCTTTCCCATCTCTGCTCTAGACCGCAAGGTCTCTCGGGGTGTTGGGACAAGGCACAAGGCCTCTGTGGAGGCCTCTGAAGGGCAGGCTCAGCGTGGAGGAGCTGGCCTCTCAGAGGTCATGGCTCCAAGCTAATAGCGTTCCAACAAGCCTGCCTCGCAGGGTTGATGTCAGAATGGCATGGGAACGGGAGAAAGGGACCACGCGCTCCAGCTGGGGAGGAAAGGAAGGAAGGATGTTTTTTAAAGCATAAATACGTCTGTTCTTCCAGTGGGAGAGAGTCTCATGGAGCATTCTCTTTCCACCCCATGTCCCACTGTTTCTTCCCTCTCCTCCTCTTTTCCTTCTTCTTCATCCCTTCTTCCTCCTTTCTTTCTCCTTTCTGTCCTCTTCACCATCATCATCTCCTTCCTTCCTTCCTTCCTTCCATCCATCCACCCTCCTCCTCTTCTAGAGTCAGTGGAGACCTTCTGCACAGAGCTGAAAAGTCACTTCCAGGAGGCGTGCCGATCGGGGAAGACGCAGCAAGAAACCTCCCTGGAGCACCTCTACATCGCGGCTGACCTGGTTCAGCTTCCCGTGGAGCCCAGGAGCGGGAGGATCCCAGACTTGAGGCATGGCGACCCGGAGGAGAAGGGGAAGACCTTGGTGGACAGGAGGGAGCTCTTCCACACCCCGCGGAGGAAGGACCCCAGCACCAAAGTCATTGCTGTCCTGGGGAAGGCAGGCACGGGGAAATCTCTCCTGGTCCGAAAGATTTGCCTCGAGTGGTCCGACGGCCAGTGGCCCGCGTATGACTTTGTCTTCCGGTTTGATTGCCGGCGGCTGAATTTTGAGAATCAGCAAAACCTGAAGGCCCTCCTGTTTGAGTGCTCTGCCCAGCCTCAGGAGGAGGTTGACCAAGTCTACAGGTACATCCTGGACAACCCAGAAAAAGTCCTCCTCATTTTCGACGGTTTTGAAGAGCTGAAAGATCAAGAGGGCTTCACTAAGCTCTGTCCGGAGAGCCCACCCCACGGGGAGCCGTGTGGCACCAGAGACGCCCTGGCTGACCTCTTCCAGAGGAAAGTACTCAACGGGTGCACGCTGCTACTCACAGCACGACCCAAAGACAAGCCGCACCATTGTCTACCCAGGGCGGACAAGATCCTGGAGCTGACAGGGTTCTCCGCCCAGCAAGCTGAACTGTACCTCACGCGATACTTCGAAGGCCGCCCTGGCTGTGAGGGGGCAGCAAGTCTGATCCAAAACTCCCCCTACTTGTTCAGCCACTGTCACTGTCCTGGGCTGTGTCAGTTCATTTGCGAGTCAGTCTTCCAAACGGGAGGCAAAGAACTACCCTCCACGCTTACCGGCCTCTTTGTGAGGTCCCTTCTTCAGAGGTTGGCAGGCGCGACAGAGAAGGAAGCCCACCTGCGGCACAAGTGTCTTGCCAGCTTAGCCCAGATGGCCTGGGCTCTTGCGCAAAATCACCAAAATGTTTTCATGAGATCCCATTTTCCTTCGGGGGAAGTGAAAGACTTTGCTCTGGACTACAGGCTAGTGGTACCCTTGCCGCTCCCAGGAAACCCCAGCAGTGGAACAGAGGAACTTGGCCGGTTTGTGTTTTCCAATTCTGTGGTCCAGAATTTCTTGCTGGCCCTGCATTTGGTCCTCGCCAGAGAGATCAAGGACAAGAAATTCACCCAACACCTTCGCTTGTTCTCCAAGCCTAAGAAATCCCCCTCTTCCTCCGCAGATTTGATGCCTCGTTTCTTGTCTGGCTTAGTATGCTTAGAGGAGAGTCTCTTCTCTCCTCTCCTTTTTGGAGAGGAAGGGGAGCTGGACGTGGAGAAGATGGTTGCCAAGAAGCACAAAACCCTCTCCAAATACATCCGGAAACTCCCGATAAGGGATTTCAGTCCAGGCAAACTTCTAGAACTCTTCCATTGTGTTCATGAAATGGAAGACGCGTATCTGTTGCGGCATTTGGCGTTGGAGCTCAGGCTGGACCTCTCATTCTTGGGCATCTCTCTCACCCCATCCAACGTCTATGTTCTGAGCTCTGTCCTAAGGAGATCTACAAAGGAGGTCACTTTAGATTTCAGGGGGAGCTCCGTTGATTTGGAAGGGCTCAGACAGCTGGTCACCCTGAAGAATGTGGCAGCCTTCAGGTTTGTCAGTGTTCCTGTTCTCAAGATAGTAGGGTCAGACATAGAATCACAGAATCTTAACACTGGAGGGGGCCCCAAAGGGCCATCCAGTCCAACCCTGTTCTGCCATGTAGGAAGATACTACTGAAGTGCTCCTGAAAGATGGCCATCCAACCTCTGTTTGAAACCCTCCAATATTTCTTGTTGTTGAACACCTTCAGGTTGTTTCTGACCCTAAGGGAAACCGACCACAGGGTGTGCCCTGTGAAAGGGTTTGCCTTTACCTTCCTCTGAGGGGCTGAGAGAGTGTGACTTTCCCAGGGTCACACAAGGGCTTTCCTTGGCCGAGCAGGGGCTCTGAACCCGGATCTCCAGAGGCGTAGTCCAGTGCTCAGAGCGCACCAGTTCAAAGTACTCCTACGCTGCCCTGTACGGAAAGACCTCAGTGTGGCTTACAGGCAAAATGAAAGTGAACAGATTAAAGCAGTTTAACATGATAAAAATAATGGCTAGAATCTTGTTATCAGCTGATTAGTTAGGTATGCTTAACGAAATAACCCCATGTGGCCTGACCCTCCCCAAACTTGATGGAAATGTCGTTCTGCCGTGCTCCAATTGATAACAGAATGGGCCTCCTTCTCCCCACACATCCGATGCCCGATAAAAGTACTTGGGGGAAAAGTTACAACTGTGCCAGCAGTTAGGGATGAGTAAATCTAGATAACTCTTCATACTCATTATTGTTACTTCACCACAATTTTTACATCATTGACACTATCAAAACCTCTCCCTATCTTTATCGGGCATCCCTCTGCCAAAGCGATCAGAGCACGGATGAATGATGCTTCCATCAGGTTTGGGAGGGCAGGGCAGGGCAGGAGAAGTTACTTAACTAAGTAGCTAATTCCAAATTCCAGCCAACTTAAATAGACCAGAAGTATCTTAAACGCAATTAAAAAGTTAAAGCAGAAAAACTAGGGCGTGTGAGAGAAATCCATGAGGCCCAAAGGCTATGGTGGATCGCCAAGCTTTTACTTGGCGTCTAAAATAGGATCAGTGTTGGTGCCGGTCAAGCCTCTAAGGGGTGGGCACTTCGCGGTCAAGGTGCCACACCCCAAAAGGCCCTGAACCCATGTCCCCCCACAGTATGTTAACCCCAATGATGGGACACAGAAGGGAGTCCCAAAAAGACCTTAATTTTCAGGCAGTTGTGTACAGGGAGAGGACGCAGGCAGAACTGTGCAGTCGAATTCTCCATCAACCGATCCATCCGTCCACGAGCAGCCATGTTGGTCTCTTCCAGGGCCTCCCTCGGCCATGCCGCCGAGCTGTGGAAGCTCTTGTGGGAGACGAAGGACGAAGAACAGCTTCAATCAGCCACCGGGAAGTTCATCGTCGCTCCGTTCAAAGCCCGGACCCCGAAGGACGTTGACGATCTCTCCACTCTTGTGCGGCTACAAGAAGAAATGGCCCGAGGGTACGTCTCTCTGACCGATCTCGTAGGTTTGGGCCAGCGAGCAGGAGGGATGGCTGAGCAACACCGTTTTCTGACCGTTGGTGTTGGAATCGACCACATTCTCAATTTTGGAAGATACGAAAAGGGCTCAGAAATCTCTTAGGGTCAGTTCGTGGGAATGAGTCACATTTGCTTCCTTTGGGTGTGGTTGTGGTCTTGGGCACAGGGCCTCAAGGAAAAGCTTTAGGACACAGTTGGGCAATGCAGGTGGGGGTCACTGTCCTCCTCATCTTGCCCTATGGGACACCTTTAACTTTTCCAGTGCAATGTCACTGATAATTGCAAGATCTAGCCAGAAAACATTGATTTTGGTGATTTTTTTCCTGTGGTTTTTGTGGGTCAGCCGGGACATTTTGTGGTGTTTAGGGCCTCTTTCTGAGATGAAAATCAACTGTAAAAAATGTCGTGGGGGCTCTGGAAATCTCCTCCTGGCTGCAAAATGGGGTCTTGGGGGCCACACGCAGCTTAAAAGCTCCATTTCCATACTCTCTGGCCTTGTTCAGACATGGAGGAGAGCCTTCATTCTGGTGGTTCTGTTTCCACAATGTGGACCTCCTGATGCCACAAAAGGAGCATGGAGAAAATCTGATCCAAAAAAGCAATGGTTCCTTGCCACCTCTGTCTCTGTTTTAGAAAACATCAAACCCCGATCGCTTTCTCCCATTATCCTCCAATTATTTTCTCTTTAGCCAGGCGGACTCAAACGGTTGCAAGATCCCCCGCATTCCAGCTGTCGCAGACCTCAGGCAACTGGAATTCACGTAAGAGGATTTTTTTTTCCAAAAAATTCTTCTTGAGTTGTTTTAAAGTGGAGGAATCTTTCAAACAACTGAGGCTCTGGATGGTTTCTGTGCTTGGAAATGTATGTCCCAGCAGGAGATTCAAATAGGCTATTTTTCCCTTTTCCTTTTGCTTTGCAGGATGGGACCCACCCATGGTTTGAAAGGTTTCCAAAAACTGGTCCAAATTCTGGATGCCTTTCCAGCTCTTCAGCATTTGGAGTGAGTAGCAGAGACGAGACCTTTGGGGCATCTCTGTTTACAACAGATGGAACAGAACATCAGGGTGCTGCTGGGTGATAAGCCGAGCTCAGGAAGTTACTCTTTCGGACTACAATTTGGCCAGCAGCCATTCCAGTTGGGAGATTCTGGGAGTCATAGTCAAAAAAAAAAAAGTTAATTTATTGAGCTTGCATGATGAACAAGAAAGGGGAGGAGAGGTGTATTGTTTCCACTGGAGTTGTGAAAAGCGGTTCTTTTCAAGAGTCCTTCATCCAGGATGGGGAGCAATCACCCTAGGTAGGAGGGATTCCGGGATTTATAGTCGAGAATGTCACTTTATCACACTAAGGTAATAGAAGAAAAAGATTCTCCCAGCCAGCAGGTCCAGAATGACTTCCTGGGGGTTGTAAGGGTCATTGTCCACAAAAGCTCAATTTGGCAAACTCTGGTGAAAAACTAAAAGGTGCAGGGAGTGACTTCAGATCTCAGAGGAGTGGCTTTGTTGGACTGCAACTCCCGGAGTCATCCAGGCCCAGGGTATTCTGGGAGTTGTAGTCCAAAACCTTCTCCATAAAGCAGCCCTGTACCCACGAACCCTCTCCTGTCCATCGACCACCACCCTGTCCTAGCCCCGGACAATCTCACAATGATTCCCCTTGTTGTTTTCCAGCTTGGATTCCCCGAAGGAAAATGAGATTGGAGATGAAGGAGTGCTGACCTTCTGTGATGTCCTCCCTCGACTGCGCTCCCTGGAAACCTTAAAGTAAGTCACGGAGCCAAAGGCCACCGGTTTCTGGATGCTCTCCCCCCACACCCTCTGGAGCAGCAGAAAACAAGCCGGCTCCGTCCTCCGTATGACCCAACCTTTGCTTCCAGCTTGTCCCGGAACAAGATCACAGACCTGGGTGCGGAGAAGCTCTCTGCCGCACTTCCATCCCTGCCTTCCTTGAAGACGCTTAGGTGAGCTCCAGCATTTTCATTTTCCAGTTTGCGGTGGAGAGGAAGACAGGTGAAGGCCTCTGGGGCAGGTCTTTTCAGGGGCGGCACTGTGTCTTGGGACTGCCTTGCCAAAAGATGGAGACTTTACAGGGAATGTTGTGCTTTTCCATTCTTTCGCCTCTTTTTAGAAGGAACTTTATGCCTTTTCACCCTATTGCCTATTTTTTAGGGAGAGAATTTTATGTTTTTTCTTGCTTTGGTCTCTTTTTGTTCTGGTCACTAGGCATGTTTGCTTTGTTCTAACGTTATATGGCATTTTTGCATGTTCTAATTCCAAAGCTCCAACTTCTCTCTTTCTCTCTCTTTTTTCTTCTGTTTTTGCAGCTTGTACAATAACAGCATCGGGGATGCCGGAGCAGAAAACTTTGCAAAAATGTTCCCGCAGATGCCTTCCTTGAGGGTGCTGGAGTGAGTATACAGGCCATGACTCAGCTGGCAGCAAAAACTATTGGCAGGACTTCTGTTGAGTCAGAACCTGCCATTTCCTTTCACCCCATAGCGCCCGCTGTAACCCACAGCTATGGCACCTGCTGTGATGCAAGCATGCATTTTTTTCCCACTGCAAATAGTATTTCCATGTCATTGGGATTATGGGATGGGTGCCATAGAAACCAGTTATCACTACAGTTATGTCACTTCTATCGGAGATCTCAAGACTTGACAGAAGATTTTTTTAAAATGATTTTTTAAAATGTTATTTGGTTTTGAACACAAGTCACTGGGGAATTTTGGGACTCATCACCCAGAGCAGTAGTTCCCGCCCCTGCCAGCTCTGTTTTTTCTTGTGGCAAGGGGTTCCCCTGGATAAAGCCACTTTTCCTGAATGCCGGCCATTTCATTGGATGATCGTACATGGGGGACAGAGAGATATCTGTCCAGGCTAATCATCCTGCCAGTGAATCAGTGTTTCCTTGGAAAGTGAGGACTCCACAACGTACCTCTGTTGCACCGGGTTTTCCTCCGAACTGGCAGGACAGGAAACGCCGCTGCGTGCTAACTCCTGGATCTGTGGTTTCGTTTCAGCATCCACTGCAACAAGATAACAGCGGCCGGAGCCCAGAGTCTGACCGACAGCCTGAAGAAATGCCCCTGGGTCCAAAGCGTGGCGTAAGTCTTTAGCTTGCCTGGTTATCAGGGATTCTGGGAGATGGAGTCCGAAAGAAAAGGGCAGCTTTTCCAAAAGAAAAAAAAATCTGGCTACCCAACCCTTTTAAGCAGAGGTTCTGGAGACTGAATACAGGGCCTGCTGGACAGGATGACAGATCCACGACACGCATCTGTTTAAAAAAGAGTGCGAGAGACTCCCTCCAGAAATCTTAAAATATAGCCTGTTTCAGTCCCAGGGCGGTCAGGAGGTCTAGATGTCAGTGGGTCAGTCGTTGCAACGCAGGGCAACAAACAGTGGGGACCTGATTTTTTTCCTTGTGTTTTGCTCCTTCCGTCCCCTACCAAAATCTCTGCTAGGCTGTGGAACCCCACCATTCCCCACGGCGTCCTGGATCACCTGCGGCAGCTGGATTCTCGGATCAGGCTCCTCTAGAGCGAGGCAAGGCGCGCCGACTGGGGGAAGAGAGTTGGGATTTTGACGAGCCCTTCCCCTTTTGAAACCCAGCAGCGGCTGGGAGGGTGTGTGTTTGTGTGTGCGTTCGGCATCACCAAGAGCCGACTCTTTTCATTTTGGTTCTTCAAGGACGAGGAAGAGCCACCGTAAGATCTGAGCGCTGGTCTCTACGTTCGGTTCGGGAGGAGAACGAACCCCGCAAAGCAAACCGTGTCCAAAGCGGACCTGGGATCCAGTTGATTCTGCCTGGTCTCATGGAGCGATGAACGGAGGAAGAGAATGTGTGTTTTTGCATACAGAAGGGTTTGGTTGGCTTTCTTTTTTAATCTGGTGACGTTAGGTCCTACAAAAAGGAGCCGGCACAGCGTTGCGGGTTGAGAGCTTGACTACGACTCCATGGGACCGGCGTTCAAATCCTCACTTAGCCACGGAAACCCACTGGGTGACCTTGGGCAAGGTCACACACTCTCAGCCTCAGGGGAAGGCAATGACAAACCTCTTCAGAAGAAATCTTGCCAAGAGGACTGAAGGAAAGCATCGGCGTAAGACGGAGTCGGCTTCAAGGCACGTAACGGTTGAAAGCCAGGGTGGTGTAGCATGGTCTGAGTGCTCGATGAGGACTCCAGGAGTCTCGGGTGCGAATCCCCAGCTTGGCCACAGAAACCCACTGGTCTTGGACTAGTCACACTCTCTCAGCTTTGGAGGAAGGCAAACTAAATCTGGCCAAAAAACCCAAAAACAACCTAGGAGAGAGTCACTATGAGTCCGAGTCAATTTGGAGGGACACATCGACAGCAAACACAGATCTTGCAAACCTTCTTTGAGACTCACACCAAGTGTACAGTTTACATGGTTTTTAATAAATGGTGATTATACATTTTGGATAATCCTCTTGCAAGTGTTCTGCCTGATGGCTTGAGAGAATGACACATGTGGTGTTGTAGCTGAAAAAAATCTGAATAAGAGAAAAGCTAAGAGCATCCCCCAAATGGATTTCCGAAAATCCATCACTCCTTTATGGGCCTTACTGCCATAAAGTGTGTGGACAGCCAGTAGCAGTTTGCTAAAGATGGAACTTCGATGCCTTAAAGCAGTCTACGGTCATTTCCGCACTAGCCTGTTACAGTGCTATTATTCCACTTTCAACATCCTATGGCATCCTGGGGTTTGCAGTTTAGGGAGGGGCCTGGGCAGGCCTGGGCACCCCTGGATGCCATAGGATGTTGAAAGTGGAATAATAGCGCTATAACAGGCTAGTGCGAAAATGGCCTACTCCTATGCACCAGTTGCAAGAGAGCAAAGAATGGGGGTAAGCTTTCTTCATGAACTGCCACTCATTTTTTTCCCCAAGGGCCAACAAATTGCGTGTGGACAGCTTAACCATTTCTGTAGCAGAACATTTGAGGGAAATGAACATATATCAATACTTGCACTAGAAGTAAATCATTCTGGGATGCAACATTTTTGGACAATGAAAATATACCAGAAAAACTTGCATTAAAGGTAAATAATTCTGAGGTGCAACATTTTGGGAAATGTAACTATTCCAGAAATATCTACATTGTAGACATATATTTCTCAAATGCAACATTTTAAGGAAAACCTCAACATACCAGAAATACTTGCATTAGAGGTAAATATTTCTGAATTGTAACTTTTTTGGAAAACGTAAGTTTTTCAGAAACATCTATATTGGAGATACATTTCTGAAATGCAATACTTTTTCAAAAGAAAATCTAAACATACCAGAAATACTTGCATTAGAAGTAAATATTTCAGAGTTGCAATGCTTTTGGAAAATGTAACTGGTCCAGAAACAGCTACATCAGAGGTGCATATTTTTGAAGAGCAACATTGGAGGGAAAGTGTTAACAATTCCAACTGTTATTTGGCATTCATTGTAGCAAGAGACAAAACTGTCTTAGTAACGTAACTGAAAAAAATAGGAAGAGGCACTAGATTAGACCAAAATGTGCTTTTCTGTCCCTGAATTCTGTTCCCACAGTGGCCAGCCCAGGTGCCTCACAGGTAGGAACCTAAGCTTGGAAAAGTTACTTTCCTTGGACTACAACTCCCCAGCTAATGGTACCTCGGAGATTTGGGAGATCTATGGTCCAAAAAAAGAAACTTTTGAAAAGCTCTGGGTAGATTAGTGCCATTGTGCCTTTCTTTTGCTTTCCAGCAACCAGTCCTGCCTTTGGCAATAGGTAGCCACGGAGGCCAGAACCAGTAGCCACAGAGGGCACGATCCATCATGAACTTGTTTAAGTTGGTAATCAAATCATCTCCATATTCTGCATTTGGTTGTTCTTGTGGTCCCCCATCCCTTCATCCTCCCTACATCGGCCCCTTTTCTCTGGCTAACAGTGAAAGCAGAGAATTGAATTGCATCTCATGGATGCAGCAATGCACATTTTAAATAAATTGCAGGACTGCAGGGTTTTTTTTCAAAGCCCAGCGTGGATTGAAGATTTTTTCCAAAACCAGAATTAAATTCCAGAGTTGTACAAAGAGCTGTCATTGCTGGAAAGGCCTCAATCCCCTTTTGCTCATGAATGAAGACACGCCCTTAGTGTAAGTGACCTTTATACACATGTATTTGAAACAGGCTCATTATTCACATATTGCTTTTTTACATTTGTTTTCTCCTGACAAAACATTTCTTTCCTCCAAAATAATTTCTGATAATCAGTTAACAATGCCCTTGTCTCCTTTCCCCAAATTACAAAAATACTTAGAAAATCGATTCTTCTCCATAACACTGTGCAGCAAAGAATTCCGTTCCCTGCAATTCTGGTTTTTATTTTTTAAAGTTTTTTTTTTTAAAGGCAATATTTTGAGGGTTCAAAATGAGCCTCTGAAGCTTCACGTGCTGAGAAAATAATTCAGAAAGTGCAATTTGATCTGTAGCTTTTTTAAAAATAGCAAATACAAATTGTCGTCGCCGAAGGATGGAGGTCCAAACAAGAGCAGATCCCACTTGTTTAGAAAGAGCATGTATTGGAAGAGCTGATGGCTAGCTGGGAGGCATGCGAGAGAATGGCTTGTTTGAACAATTCCCCTATCAAACGCTCCCCGCAGCTGGAAATCTAGCATGTTAGGATGGCATGCTTTAGTGCATCTTTAACAATATGTAAGCTTTCCATGTGCAAGTAAATGTTCAGGGCAGAGGTGTGAACCACGAAGCTTTGCAGATATTGTTGGACTGCAGCTCCCAGTATTCCTTACCACTGATGTGCTGGCTAAGGATAATGGAGTAGCACTCCAAGAACATCTGGAGGGCCACACAATTCCCACACTAGTTTAGGAAAGAGGGTTTCTCCCCTTAAAGTGCTCCCTCAAGCCCAGTGTGCCAAATCGGGGGGGGGGGGATAATCTTTTGGACTATCACTCCCAGAATCCCCTAGCCATACTGGCTGGGGAATGCTGGGAATTGTCATCCAAAGCCTGCCTCCCATTGTTAATCCCAACTACAGCAGGACCACTGAATTAATGGCATTTGCTTGTGTGTTGCCTCATTTTTCAACAAGGATTCAAGAGGGTTCACTCTGAGTGGGGCTACCCAAAGTTACTTTTTCAAGGTCCAACAAGGACTTCACTCAGAGCCTCACGTGAGATATTTCACTTCCACCGGTAGGACCAATTTAATTTGTGTGCAGCTGTAGAACTCACAGGCAACGTGTACTGGCACCCCCTGGAATATAACAAGAAAACGTGGGATTTTTCACAATATTTTCCCAAAATCCCTAAAACCAAATTGTCCCCCTCCCCAGCTTTGACTGGAAATTCAGACACAGCCTCAGCCCTCGCCACACTCCGCCCTCTTCCAAAACCCTGGAATCGGCTCTTTCTCTTTTCCCTGGAAGTTTGCAAAATTCAAGTGGATATTGTTTGCAACCTGACTGTCTTTTAGATCTGGAAGCCCTTCTTGAAGCTCTAAGCAAATCCTCAGGCTGTGCATGATAATTCCTGAGCAGGATCATGGCAGAACCCTTCGTAACAGCCAAACGGCGGCGGCGGCGGCGGCGGCCAGGTTTAACCCCTTGGCATAGCCATCAAGGGAGGTCCAGCAACCTGCAAAACCTTTCCTTTTGCCCTGTTCCAAGATTCTGCCGTCTTATCCCATTGGGCTCCTGACCCGGACACCTCAGCTTCGTCTTCATACCGGCCACAGCCTCGTGTCAATCTGAATTTAAAGAAAGAAAAGAGAACATGATGCAGGAAAGAGTTATCTCATAGGCAAGCACATTCTTGACTGGGCAGAATGGAGAGGATGCATGCTATGACTCAGGGGCAGCGTGGAGGTTAATCTGAACACGTCGGGGGGCTGTCGAAGGCAAATCTGGTCCTGCGGGCACCAATCCCCCCGGTACGTTCTCAAACACAAGCTGCAAGGGAACTGAACGGCAAAGCTCCCACACTGGAAGTAAAAACCACATAACCTCCAACTGTCTCAGTCGGGCAAGGACAGTCTGAATTAATCTGCTGCTGTCCCTCAGCTGCTTTTAAAGTGTCCCGGTTTCTCTCTCCTCCTTCCACCATCCCCTGTCATCCTTAGCTTATTCCAATTGCTGCAAATGGAGAGGAGGGGAGAAGGCAGAGCCTTGCTCTTCCCAGTTGGCTTAGGTAAAAGCAAACTGCTGCAGTCCTTCCTAGGTTGTGCATGCTTCCTTATCACTCTCTTGCCCTCTTGACCACACTCTGATTTGGCTTGGCCACATGCGCCTTAGTGTTCATCCATGAAATGTTAAAAGGATGCAACATCAGAGTGTTGAATCGTATCAAAGATCAGATCACTGAGTCATAGAATCATAGAACTCGAAGGGGGCTCCAGAGGCAATTGAGTCCAACCCCACGCTCAATGCAAGCTCTCCAACTCAAGCGTCCCTGCAGCAGGCAACCGTCCGGCCTCTTTTGGAAGACCCCACTGCCTGTCTAGGCAATTGGCTCCACCACTGAACTGCTCTGACCATCAGTAAGTTGCTTCTAATGTACAATCAGAGCCTCCTTTCCTGTAACTTAAAACCACTAGACCTGGGTCTCCCTCTGTGGCAGCAGAGAAGTGGTCTGCCCTCTCCTCCGTGGGGTGGCCCTTGAGATATTTAAAGAGGGCCATCAAACCACCCCTCAGTCTTCTCTCCACCAAGCTGGACATTCGAGCTCCTTCAAACCTGTCCTCCTATGTTTGGTTCTCCATACTTTGCATCATCCTGGTTGCCCTTCTCTGAACCTGCTCCAACTTGTCCATCTCTTTCTTACAAGGCATCCAGAACTGAATGCAGAGCCCCGATGTCCAAACTTTGCCTCTTTTCTAACAAACGAAAGAGCTCAGAGACAGGTTTCTCCTGCCACTGGCTACCTGGGACCCTTTTGACAGGCGATGCTGGGGATTGGCTTCAGATGGATGGTCTCAGTAATTTTTAGTTCTTGCTGTTCCACTGGGGGGGAAAAAAGGGCGCTGTCTTTTAATGAACTAGACCCTTTCTCCACCTAACCCCGTGTATCCAGGGCAGACAGCAGCTGTGGCTCTCCAGGGTTTCAGAGAGCATCCTTTCTGAGCATTCCTTGGCAATGCGTCTGAGGGTTGGACCCGGGACCTTGTACATGCAAAGCAGGGGCTTTACCCTCAAACTGCACCTCTCCCCAAAGCCTTTGGACCAGGGTCCAAAATGCAAAGAGGCCAAAGTCCGACCGCACTCTCCCTGGAGCTGAGCGATCAATTTGTTTTTCTGTTTTGAAAGCTGGCATCGCATGCATCTGCTAATTGCGTACGATATTTATGGATTGCTCAGGACAGCCAAGAGCAGGCCGGGTCAGATTCTCTCTCCACACATATTTCAATGGCTCATGCGCTGGAGAGCAAGTAGTTCGTTTCCTTAGCTACTTGCTTTCCATTTTGTCATTCTGCAAAGTCAGAGTCTCCGGTATTTGGACACAGGCAGCCAAAACTGCCCACTTGCAAAACCTGAACAGGGCCGGGATAATCCAGGATTCTTGACGGTCCCTCACTGGCCATTTCTGCACTAGACTGTTATAGCGCTATTATTCCACTTGCAACATCCTATGGAACCCTGAGGTTTGCAGTTTCGGGAGGGGCCAGCCAGCCCCAGGATTCCATACGATGTTGCAAGTGGAATAATAGCGCTATAACAGTCTAGTGCAGAAGCGGCCAGTGAGAGAGCAGCCATAAATTGTAGCCGCCTCGACTGCACAGAAAAACAAGGTTCAAACTGCCCTTTGCAAGTCCAGAATATAAACAAGGCCCTTTTGAATGCTTCTGAATAGAAACCGGATCCCTGAGCAGGAAGCAGCTAGAGGCCAAAATCTTTTTATTTAGACAGGCTTTTAAAGCAGAAAGTTTTAAAAGAATGGGCTAGGGGTGAACTGTACTGTTTTAACTGTTGTTTTTAAGAACTTTCAGAAATCTTTTTTAATTGCATTTTTATTCTCTCTGTACATAGTTTAATTCTATTTTAATTATTCACTTTTTGTTTGTTTATAATTGTGTTGTTTCCACATTGTGAGCCCCGGTTTGGGAAAAAAAGCAAGATATAAATAAGCATGAACACGAATATGAAAGTAACAACAACAACAGAAGAGGGCTGAAAGTTTCAGACCTGTTATTTCTTGGACTCCACAGAATGTGTCAGAGCTTGGAAAGGTGACTGTTTGGATCAGCAACTTCCAGAATTCCTCTCTGCCTGCAAAGATTCTGAGAATCATAATCCAAAAAAAGACAGATTTCCAATCTCTGATGCTCCTGAGCGGCAGAGGCAAGGGAGGCAGGCTGTGTTACAGGGCAGCCATGTAGCTTTGGAAAGCACTGAGCAAACGTGAGCCAGGGCTGTGGGATTTCAGCCAGTGCAAAGCCAAGTGGGAACAGCAGGCTGGACCAGGCGGCCCTTTTGTTGGACCCAGAAGGACTCTTCTAATGCCCCAGGAACCAGTACACCCCTTCGCCCTGCCTCTGATACAGGAGATAACATAAGAACAGAAGCCGGAGGAAAGGTTATTCCTACCGTCCAAGAAAAAAAATGGGGGTTAGGCCGGATAGCTCTTGGAGCCTACGATTCTATGACTTCTATGCTATACAATCACATATAATCACACCAGGCTGAGTCAGCGAACCCTCTCAGATTCACAAATCTCACATCTGCCAGAGGTGAAGCTTTCCGGAGAGCTTATGCCGCTATAGCTGAAGCGACAGCCAGCAGAGCAGAGCGTCCGGGGGGATTTTTCCCCATCTGACCTGGATTTAGACAGACAAGACACTGAGCCTCAATTTTCTAATTACATGAAGGCATGCTCCTAAAAGCACTTAATATAAATCACTGTTATAAAAAGAAAAAAGGACTCATTATGCTCACAGGGCAAAATGCAAATGAACAAATCAAACAAGAGAGAGGCCTAAATGTGCCAGCATATATATATATATATACATCCATCCGTATCCATCCACCTATAACAAATATATACATATACATACATCTATAATAAATATAAACAAGCACAGAAATGTGCAGAATACATGTATTTGCAAAACACATTCGCACACATATATTTAAATGCCCATGCTTTTTTTCCCCTCTTGCTGACTTTCTGCTGATAAATCTCCTCTGTCTGTATTTTCAAAGATATCAATGGAATGATGTTCGTGCAATACCGTTTGGGGCGGACAGAGAGGAAAAAGAGATTCAAGGGATAATTTGCAAAGAGGAAAGAAGGGTTAGCTTATTGGACTGGGGTTCAAGGTCCAACCTGACCCCTACTCAGCAACTGTAACTTGGTTAACAGTAAGAATTTTTTAAAAGCAAGGGAAGTTTTACAGTGGGTCCACGGCATCTGCCAGGGTTCGCTTCCAAGACCCCCTGTGGGTACCAGAATTTGTGGATGCTCAAGTCACGTTATGTACAATAGCGTAGTAAAACGGTATCCCTTTTATAAAATGGCAAAATCAGAGTTTGCTTTTTGGATTTTTTTTTTTTTTAATATTTTCAAGCCATGGTTGGTTGAATCTATGGATACAGAATCTGCAGATAAGGAGAGTGGACTGTACTTGCATTTGTAACCAAAAGGCGAGCTAAACTTCCAGTCCTGAGACAGTCCAGACAGAGAGAGAGAACATCTTTCCAACTCTGCTTGAGGACAAATTTTTGGCAGGACACACTCTCGACGGGAAATCCTGATTCCAGTCTCAGTCGAAACCCATCAAAATAATTTCACTGATTCACAACCTCTGCACCCAAGTATCCACCCAATTACTGTTATTAGCTCATATTTGAGATGATTCCACCAATTCTGTTGGAGAGAGCTGTGTTAAAATCCCAATACGCAACAACTAAGGTTTGGGCCTGATCCACCACTTCCGCTGCCAGAGTTTATTCGGGTTGCAAAAACTCTGCCCCAAAAGCTTTGGTTGGAGGGAACCGTAAGGGCATATCTGGGGCCACCACAAGGTCACCCCAAATCAAAGGAAAATTGTAGCTACCTACTAGGGGGCAGATTTAGGGTACAAAGCTGATCCAAAACAGTTCGCAACCACACGAAAACAGGGCGCTTTCCCCTCTCAGAATCCCCCCTTTTCTAAAATCCTGGAGGCTCCCGGGAGTTACCAAAACGTAACTCTCCCAAACTCTGGACGGATGGTCCAATCCTGTCTCGCAAGGGGAGGAGGGTCACAGAGGGTCTCCGTCTCGCAAGAGGAGGGTCGCGGGCAGTCTCGGGCCGGGTCTCTGCAGGCTATCCCATTCTCGGACCCGCAGCGCAAGGAAGCCACGGGCCTTCGGGGCGGGGGCCCCGACTTCTTCCCACCCTTTCTCCTTTACACCGGCCCGGTTAGACCGGTGGGGCGGGGGGGGCCCGGCTGTAGACTCCAGCGCCGGCGGCGGGCCGGGCCGGACGGCCTCGGGGGGCCCGGCCGTCAACCCTCCGCAGACCGGCCGCCGCAGAGGGGTCCCCCCCCCCCCGTCCAAAGCCCGCACGCGGTCTAACCTCCGGCGCGCCCTCCACGCGGAAACCCCGGCGTTTCTCCGGGAGGTTCCCCCCCCCCAGAACGATGGCGCCAATGTTGTCCCCCTCCGGTCCCCGAGGCCAGAAAGCGGCACTCACGTCAGCACGCGACACGGGGCGCCCCCGCGGGGTCCGCTCCTCCAGGGCGGCGCAGAGCCGCCCCCCGCCGCCGCCGCCGCCGCCGCCGCCCCTCCGCGCTCGCGCTCTCTCCTCGCCGCCGCCGCCGAACGCGACGCTCCCGCAGTCTGCGGCGGCCCCCGCCCCAGACCGCAACCCCCCCACCCTCTTTCCCCCTTCCCCCGGGAAGCGCCAGCAAAGCCGCCGGCGGGGCGCGCCTCTCCCCCGGCCGGGGGCCCCCTCCGAGCTCGGGTCCGGCGGGGGCCTCCTCGGGGACCGGCCGGGGACTCCCCCGCGGGCGCGCCCGGCCCGGCGCGGCTCACTCCCAGGAGCCGTCGGGCGCCTCCGCCTCGCCGTCCGGGTCGTAGCGGCCGAGGGCCGGGTCGGAGAGCGCCCCGAGGTCCGCCAGCGCGCGGTCCGCGTCCTCGGGCAGCCAGACGACGCCCACGTTGAGGGCGATGTACTCCAGCAGGAAGGCGTAGTACAGCGCCAGCAGGTTCACGCAGAAGAGGCCCACGTAGAACATCGGGGAGCGCCGCCCGGGCGGGGGGCGGGCGCGGGCCGCGGGGGGGGCGGGGGCCGCGCGGGAAGAGCCCGGCCCGGCGCCCCGCGGCGGGGGGGCGGCGCCGCTCGAGGGGCGCGGGGGGGCGGCGCCGGCCCAGCGTCCCCTCGCCCCCCCCGGCGCCGAGAGAGGCATCTGCGGCGGAAGGGGCGGCAGGGTTCCCTCAGCGCGCCCCCCAAACGGAACCCTCCGCTCTCCCCGGGAAGGAAATAACCCCCAAAAGGAGGAACGGACGGGGGGGGGGAGGCTTTTGCGAGGAAGCCGCGCCCCCCCCAGAACGGAATCCCCTTTCCCCGAAACCCGCCCCCCTGCTAGGCAGACCCCTCCCCTCGCCGAGGGTGCCGCAGCCCTAGGGGGGCGGGGGGGGGCTCCGCAAGGGCATCGCCGCCTCCGCCTCCGCGGCGCCCCCTCCCGCCCTTCCTCGGGGCCAAAGGCTCGCGCCTCCCGCCCCCCGTAAGGGAAACAGTCGCCCCCCGGGCTGCCCTGATCTAACTTTCCCCCTCCTCCAAAAACAAAAAACAAGCAAAACCGGGGCCGGAGCGGCGGCTCCCCGGACTCGCCCTCCGCCGCATCCGCGCGCCCCCGAGCGCGCGCGCCCGCGCATGGAAAAGCCGCCGCCGCCGCCGCCGCCGCCGCTCTTTGCCCGGTCCCCTCAGCGCTCCAAAAGGCCCGCCTCTCCCGAGAGCGGATTGGCTCCCGGCGCGGCGTGACTGACAGCTCAGGGAGAAGCCCGGGAGGGCGGGCGGCCGGGTTGCAAACCAGCCCTGCGAGGTAGGCCGGGAGCAGCCAAATCTGTGAATGGAGAGGGAGGGAAACGGGGGTGCGGACGCACGCAGGCGCTCCCACGGGGGTGTGTGTGTAGATATGCGTGTGTCTCTCTCTCTCTCTTTATTCGCATGCAATAGTTCAATTGCAATGCGATGCAATACATGCAATAGTTCAACTGCTAAGCAAAACTTGTGACAGCTACTGCTGCGTGTTTGCTTTTAAAAATGCATGTATGTGTGGCGGGGTGTCGGTGGATGAGTGCAGTGATTAACCAGCAGGACTTTATTGTTGGATCAGGAAGCAAATAATAACAATAACAATAATAATAGTAATATATAACAGTATATATACTATAATAATACAGAAACTGAAACAAGAGAAGCCTTGTTTTATTTCCCGGCACCCATATAGCAATAGGGGGGAAAAAACTACTGCTATTATTAGATCATATTTATTGTATTATATTTAATTATAATAACAATAATAATAATAAAGGTTTCTTTTTCCTATCGCTCTATGGATGCCAGGAAATAAAACAAGGCTTCTCTTGCTCTAATTTCCGCAAAGCAGGCAGGTTAGCTGCTCTTTAAAAGAAAAAGATACGAGGCCAGTGAAATAAAATAAAATGGTGATCATGACAAAAGGAGTGGTCGTTCTCCTTCCGTCCCCTTGCGTCAAATATATTTATCGATTGTATACAGATTGTGTGTGTGTAACCCGTCTTTAATATTTTTAAGGCTTTGCTTCGCCCCTTTTATTTTCTCCCTCTCTTTTGTTTGAGAGACTGTGGCCGTTTCCGCACTAGAGCGTTACGGCGCTACCGTTCCACTTTCAACCTCCTATGGAATCCTGGGGTTTGCAGTTCAGGGAGGGGCCGGCCGGCCCCTCCCTGAACTGCAAACCCCAGGATTCCATAGGAGGTTGAAAGTGGAACGGTAGCGCCGTAACAGTCTAGTGCGGAAACGGCCTGGGAGTCCCTTTCCAGACGGGAACACGTGCCTTTGGAAGGAGGGGGGGAAAGGCCGCGTCGGCAGCTCCCCGGCCTTCAGGATGAAAATGCAGCGAAGGGTGGCTGACGGCCCGCCGGCAGCCCCGGCCGGAGGGGGAGAAGAAGAGGGGGGCGCGGGGCCCGCCGGACGCGCCAGGCCCAACCAGGGTGGACGGGGAGGGCCGCGGAGGGGCTGCGGGGGCCCGCCCGGCCTGAGCCCGCCGGGCAGGGCGGGCTTCCGCCCCTCCGCCGCCCTCTCCGGCCTGCGGGCTCGGGGGCGCAAACGAAGGACGCGCCGCGGGGAGCCGCTGGAGACCGGCCCACGAACAGCCGGACGCGGAATTACCGTTGCGCAGACGGATGGCTATTATTATTGCATAAAAAGCGTAATTAGAAGAAGAAAGTATGCAAAGGGATACTGAGAGAAAGAAATTGGTAGCATCAGCTGTATAGCCTGGACAGATGACTATTTGATTTTAAAAAGAACAATAATAACAATAAGAAGGAGAAGAAGAAAAAAGGATAAATCACCCTATGATGGTGAGATGTACATATGAAATATAATAATTATAATACTAGATAGTAAAATAATTTATTATTGATGTTATTGTTATTAATAATGAAAAATAATAATAAAGGATCATTGCTCCTGTGATGGTGAATTGTGTATATATAGTAATACTATATAGTATAATAATCTATTATTGATGTTGTTATAATAATAATAAAGAATAATAATAAAGGATCATTGTTCCTACGATGGTGATATATATATATGTATATAAAAATATAATAATTATAATTGCAATACTATATGGTACAGTAATTTATTATTAATGTTGTCATAATAATAATAAAGAAAAATAATAAAGGATCATTGATCCTATGATGCTATGTAATATATCTGTAATGTAATAATTATTATTGCAATACCATGCAGTACAACAATTTATTGTTGATGCTAGCGTCCTTGTTTTCATTTACCACCACTCTGACGTTACAGATCGCAGTGCGCACGCGCAACCCATCCTCTTCTAAGCCCCGCCCCTCCGGCGTGTTGGCTCCGCCCACTTCTCAGGTCACAAACACCTCTCCGCCAGCCAGCCAGCCTGCCTGCCTTCGAGACGCTCCGCCCCTCCCCAGTCTTCCGGGCTCCTCTCTCCAAGGGCACTCTGGGAGTCGTAGTCCGCCGCAGGCGCTCCCGCTTCGGGAGTTCTAGGAGGGAGCCTCAGTTTCCCAGCGTGCGCCGCGGTGACGTGTGCGTGGTGGGCGCCTGCGCAGCCTGGCCGTTTGGTGTGGGGGGGGGAATGTCAGTGAGGTTTCCTCCTCCTCCTCCTCCTTCTTTTTCGGGCTGAGGGGAGAATGGCGATCGCGGCGGCGAGCGAGAAGGAGGACGGGGCAGCGCCGGCGGGGCCTCTCAGACCTTAGCGGGCGAGCGAGCGAAGGAAGAACCGAAGCCCGGCAGCGCGAAGCCCGGCAGCGCGGCCTCCCTGTTCGTCCGCTTCGTCAGGGATGTTCGGGCGGTCGCGGAGCTGGGGGGCCGGCGGGCACGGCAAGGCCGCCAAGAACATCCACTCCCTCGAGCACCTCAAGTGAGTCCCTCCCGGGGAAGGGAAGCCGCTGACAGGAAGAGTGGCCGGACTACAAGTCCCATCCTCCTTGGCCGGGGTGGAGTCTGGGGCGGGTGGGGCCGGGCGTCTCCCTCGAGGAGGGGGGAGGGGGCGTCACTCCTGCCTCTGCCTTTCTGTCCTTCCAAGCGTGGTTGGGGAGACCAGGTGTTGTGGAGGATGGGAGCTGGAGTCCCTTCTCAGGACAGTAGGGGAAGGGGGGACCCGCCTGAATTCCAAATAAATAGGCAAAGATAGGAAAAAGGAGAAATTAAAGAAACTGCCGAGGCCCTAGCGCACCGCCAGCCCTTTCTCTCCTGCAAATGTGGTTGGGAAGGCTGGGGGGTTGGGGATGATAGGACCTGGAGTCCTCCTTTAAGGCGCGGGGGAGGAGGGAGCCCCCCTTGGTGTCTTCCTCAGCGACACACACACACACACACACCTGGGGAGGAAGGGAAACCCTGAGCCTGCCTTTCCTCTAAACGGACCCCGTTCCCGTGTGCTGGTTGGATTTTCCTCTAGGGGATGCTGGCCTTTGTAGTCTCTCATCCCCCTGGGATCATTCTCCTTGTGTGTCTCCCTTGGAGCCCCCCCCCCACTGAGGCGGGGGGAGAAGACCCCCTTTTCAGCATATGCTGCTGGGGCTGATGGGAGTTGGAGTTCCTCCTCAGGGCAGTCAGAGGAGCGGGCTCTCCTCCTGTCCCCTTCAGAGCCCAGCAGTCTCCGGTCTTGCTTTCCTCCAGAAAGCTTCAGGGACTGGTGGGACTGGGGTCTCTGCCCCCGCCCGCAATGGTTGTGCCTCCTTCAGAGACCCCCACTGGAGAGCGGGGAAGCCCTTTGCCTTCCTTTCCTCCAAACAGACTCTGCGCCTGTGCAGAACCTGAGAGTCCTCGAGCCGGAAGAGACCCCCGAGGGCCATCCAGTCCAACCCCGGATCCTGCCATGCAGGAAGACACCATCTAAGCATTCTCTGACAGATTCTGGCCATCTAGCCTCTGTTGAAAAAACTCCAGGAGACTCCATCCTGCTCCGTTCAGGCAGCATCGTATTCCACTGTCGAACTGCTCTTACTCTCACAAAGTTCATCCTAAGGTTTAGATGGAATCTCTTTTCCTGGAACTGTTGCTCCACAGTGCCCTCGTCTCTGGAGGAGCAACAGACAGCGGTGTTGGGGCTCAGTTTTTGGCAGTGATGGGATTTGGAACCTTCCTCCTTGCGTCTCCTTTGGAACCCTCTGCCGTGGAGCGTGGGATCAATCCCTTTCCTCTTCAGTATAAGTTGTGGGCAGTTTAGTGGTTTGAGATGATGGGATTCGGAGTCCCTCTCAGGGCCGGCCAGGGTGTGTAATGGAAAGTGAGGAGGGAGTCTGCTTGAGTCTCCCTCGGAGCCACCTTTTGCCTGGAAGGTGTAAGGTGTTGCTTTGGTTTTCTCCACATGGACTCTGGTTCCCCTTTTTGGACTCGGGGCCCCGTTTTCCCCACTAGCCAGCCGACATATACTTGGCGAGCAGTCTTTGTGCACGTGAGAAAGGGCAAGTGAGTAATGGGAGTCAGCATCTTTCAGTGCCTGTCGAGGACCCCCAGCCATTGCTCATCCAAAGGTACCTGGACTGACACTCCAATACGCCCTTTTGACATTTGGCCGCGCTGGCTTCTGTGCACCTGCACGGGGGAATGATAGGTTGTGTGTACAAGGTTTGTTCATTGTGTACGTGAGAATTCTGTGGTTGCCGACAGAGCGTTTTCGTATCTTTGCGTGCGTGTAGGAATATGGGGCCAGGTCACCTGAGTTTGTGAAATTCCTACCTCAGTTGTTTTATATACAGTTGTAGAGTCACAATTCCGTGGAACAGAACTAAATGCAGGAGATTAAGGATGAGAGGTGTGTCAAAAAAATTTTTTGGCGGGGGGGGTTAAAGTATTTCCTACTCTGTGGGATTCAGGCATCAAATCTCAACCGAGAATTGTGCTGGGCAACTTAGAGCGTTTTGGCCTCAGTTTCCACGTCTGTAGAAGAAGAGCACAGTTCCCTTTTGCAGATGGCACTCTGGGGGTGGATGACTCCAGCCCGGCTTGTGCATCTTCTGTACTTGGCAATCACTTTGCACTGCAACCTGTAATTAGTTGGAGGCGTTTAAAATACCTGTGTGCATTCCGCAAGATTTTCAGCCGCTCTTCACGAAGCTGTTCAAGGAGCTCACTGATTCACCAGAGCTGATTGACTGGTTCTCAGAAACACTCTGGCTGAGCCATTGTTTTTGTACAGCCTCCCCCCACCGCCCACAGCTGAACTATTTGTAGGCAGCTTAAAAGCAAAGATGCTTCACAGAAGTTAGAATAAGCTCCTGGCGGTGAGGGTTGGGATGAACTGAGACAGCTCTAAGAAATAGGAGACAAACTGATGGTGAATAATTTAGTTACTAGCTCCAGCGACTAGGTAGGGCCTGTATATTTAGAGGCAGTGTATCTATGAAGACCAGATTCTGGGGAACAGCCAAACAGAAATGTCTGAACTACCTGTTCAACGGCTGGGGTGGTTACACCATTGGACTGATCCAACCCAACAGTTCTGACTCTTTCATTGTCTCTGGGTTAACCGAGGACTAAATCCCAATTGCCCGTCTCAGCTAGAGTCGGCCACCCAAATGAGTGGAACTTACATGAGGATTGGCCTCACAAAGTTCTAGTTGGCTCGTGGTTCAACTGCAGTTTTTAAAGATATAAAGGAACCCAGTTGTTCTTAGGCAGTTTGAACTCATTTCCAACATACGGTGACCCTAAGGCAAACCATATCACAGGTTTTCTTGGCAAGATTTATTCCAGGGAGGTTTGCCATTGCCTTCCTCTGAGGCTGAGAGAGTGTGACTTGCCCAAGGACCCAGCTGGAGAGGTTTGGCAAGGGGGAGATGTCCAAAGCACAACAGGTTTCCTTGCGTGCTCATTCTGCAATGAGAATTTGGTTTTGTCTGCTAGTGTGTACAGACTGTGTTTGTCCATCATGGCCTCTTTCTCCCCACGGTAACGGCACACAGAAAAATTGGGGTGGGCTCTTCATTTGTTGAGGGGAGTAGATGAGAAAGAACAAGTGGCCCGGCTGCAAGAAAGGAGCGTGAGGCACAGAATACTCTGTTTTGCATTGTGGTTCCTTAGCAAAGAAGTATCTGTGGGAAGCGATCCCACAGATCCTACAGGTTCTGTGTTTGCAAATCACTGCTGTGACTTGTGTCAGGCATAGCTGAGTCTTTGTTGCTAGAGAAAGGCTTTTGGACCAAGGGTCCCCACAAGGTCAAAGCCAAATGTGCTTTTAACGGGAGCCTTGTGAAGTTGGTTTTCTTTGTTACTGTTTACTTGCAAAAGAAGTAGCATAATGGTTTCAGATATCCAGGCCTTTCTTGTTTATGCTTTTAAACTGTTTCACTTCACTGCTTGTTTGCTTATTTAAAAATTAAGATGATTTGTTTCTTCATTCTTCTCCACAACAGTTATAATTGTTTTTTTGTAGCTGGATTTAGTTTCAACTTGTGTTGTAAGCCTCCTTGGTTCCTGTACTGGGAAAAAAGCCAGAAATAAATAGGTAAAATTGTTGGGGATGATAGGAGTTTCAGCCCCACGGAAACGCAGTGGAAAAACCAGAGTTCAGCAAGCCAACAGTAGCAGCCTTGTTCCCCAGTAAGGATACTCACACACAGAGGAGTTTCTTCCAAAACAGGAGGCACTTTATGTTGCAGCAAAGTTCCGTTATATACAAAACATAGGACAGACAGACAAAAGCTTGTGCCAGGCACCAAGTTTGGTCAACAGACAAATACATAGTGGCGTTGCTTTGTTATATACATATCTACAACCAATCAGGTAGAGGTCGGCACACCTCCCTCTACCATCTGCACACCACCCCAGTTTCTTATGCAACCTTGCAATTACCCACAGCTGGAGCATGATGCAACATCTTTGCAGTGGGCTGATCATTTTCCCAGGGTTCCCTGCCTGCAATCCCTGACAAAAATTAAGGTAGATGAATGTCCCAATACCTTTGATGTGACCAGATATAACTCTTTTCTTTTCCTTTTTCTCTTTGTAGGTATATGTATCATGTTCTGACCAAAAATACCACTGTGACTGATCACAACCGTAACCTATTGGTGGAGACCATTCGTTCTATAACTGAAATCCTTATATGGGGAGATCAAAATGACAGTTCAGTCTTTGAGTAAGTTTGCTTGAAATGTTTGGTTTAAAATGTGCTTATAATTGGGGTTGCAAGGTAACTTGCAAGCTGAAGAAAACACAAGTAAAATCACATGGAGCTAAAGATTTACAAAAAAAACACCAAATTTAAGTTGCCTGCTAAATTAAAACCATTTAACTCAGTAATTAAAGAACATAGAATAAAAGTATACTAAACAAAAAGCTGTGTAAAACGACAGATTCCCCTACAGAGCCTGATAGATGCTCAGTGTTTTACAAATCAAGAATGATGTCTTCAGAAAAGTATCACAAGCAAACCAGTGATAACCTTTGATGCTAATTCTAGCTTCTTCTTGGAGAAGAACATGTTTGTGTACTTCTTGAACATTCTCCGTCAGAAGTCTGGCCGTTACGTGTGCGTGCAGCTACTCCAGACTTTGAACATCCTCTTCGAGAACATTAGTCATGAAACTTCTCTCTGTAAGTGTGCATGCCTCGTGTTGTCTTCCTCAAAGTAGCCTCGTTCTGATTGTGTTTTGCTGTGGTCTTTGGGGCCACGCGGCTAAGATGCTAAATCAATGTCTTGAAGACTATGTTCCTAAGAGTCACCTGCAGTGGTCAGATCAGTTGTAAATTAGAATCCTGTTGGGTGAGGTGAGGAAACTGACCAATAATTCTAAACAAAGTGAAGGGCAGTATTAAAAATATTTGAAGTAAATGCATTCATAAATAACCAAGACTTGGAGCAGTGCTTTTGTTACAGCTTATGGAAATAGAACTCTCTGTCTTGGATGTTTAATTTTATTGAACTCCCATCGCTGATGGAACCTATCTACCCACACGTATCACAATCAGTCTAAATCTAAAACGTGTAGCAAGAGCTTAAATGAAATATTTTATCTAAAGACTTTATACAGCTTTGGCTTCTTTGGCTCAGATATTTGTAGATCTTTATTTTTGCTGTTTCTTTGTTAGCTTGAAAGACGGGGGGAAGGGGAAGGAACAGGGAGAAATGTGAGGAGTTTGGAGGGGATGGTGCCTTTTAAAGTTGTGGCAGATATTTGGAGCTTGTACTTGGTTCCTTAGCCCTGGGAGAAGTTTGCTGGCGTATAGTTGGAACATGTTTTCCCAGTTTAAAGTGCGTGTTGTCAATATGTGTATCTATTGCCCAGCTAAAGTTTCGCATATCTGAAATTAAATAGATCTGGAAAACCAAACCTGTGTGAAGAAGTTGGCAAAGTAAAGCTGAGTGCAAACTTCTGGGGGTGAAGATGGCTGTTTCTGTCCATTTTCTCCCTCTAATGGTGCGCCATCTCACTGAGCATTTTTGAAGAGACCAGAGTGCTTGTGGAGTATTTTGTTTTCTGCAATACTTTATCTAAATATCTTCATGCTGGACATTAATGCATTGGCTCAGTTTATAAATGTCACGTTATGTGTATTTTTCCTCCTTTCAGACTACCTGCTCTCCAATAACTATGTGAACTCTATCATCGTGCACAAATTTGACTTCTCCGATGAGGAGATCATGGCATACTATATTTCATTCTTGAAGACGCTTTCCCTGAAACTCAACAATCACACTGTGCATTTCTTTTACAATGAGGTAAGCAGCAACAACCTTGTCCAACATTCAGACTGCAGTGTTTCTGTGAAAGGTGGAGGATTCTCAGTGGTCTCAGACAAACTGCTTCCTTTCGCCTAGCATTGTTCTCTCTCTCTCTCTCTCTCTCTCAATCTCTGTCTCTCTCTCATATTCTACTGGTCTGTGCTGGCTCAAGACCTGCGTATGCGTTCAGATTTTTCCCTCGCTTGGTCCTTGCATGGACATCACTTTAATGCACTCACCTAGTGATAACATTTGTTGGTCTTTAAAAGCAGTGTGCCTGCTCTTAGAGCCAGCGTGGTGTAGAGGTTTTGAATGTTTGACTACGATCCTAGAGAGCAGGGTTTGATTTTCCACTCAGCCATGGGAGCCCATTGGGTGACCATGGGCAACTCACGCACTCTCAGCCCCAGAAAACCCACATGATAGATTCATCTTAGGGTCACCATAAGTCAGAAACAACTTGAAAGCATATAACAACAACATGCCTGCTCGTTTCCTTCTTAATCTAGAAGGCAACTTGGAAGAGGTAAAGCAATGACAATTCATTGCAAAAAAATAACCACAAGAACTTTGCTGTTCACTTTGTTGTTTTTCTGTTGTGTTTCACTGAAGCTGTGTAAGGTACCCTGGAAAAAATGTGCCTTATGGGATAGAAGACCGTGAACTAAATAATCCCCGGGGCTGATCTCTTTTCTCTTTCAGCATACCAACGACTTTGCCTTGTACACAGAGGCCATTAAATTCTTCAACCACCCTGAAAGTATGGTCAGGATCGCAGTTAGAACAATAACACTGAATGTCTACAAAGGTAAGTTTTCCGAAATCTGCACACTTGGGAAGTTTGTATTCAGGGCATAAACATTGTAAATAGTGAGACCTGAATGTGAAGCACACAACTTTGCAGCTGTAATTTTGAAGGTTGAGCTTGGGCCTTGGTCCCTCCAGAGTTCCCGTGGAAGTGTTTCATATAGCAAGGTCAGTATCGGTGCTGTTGAAAGCTTTGGTAGGAGAGAAGAGTTCTTGACCTCCAACCGTGATCTAGTAATGTGTTTCTGCTGTATTGTCTTTCAGCCTATCCTCCAAAAATAAAAATAAACAAACAAAAAATATCTCTGTGGGCTAGAAAATCCTCTGGATTTGTTTTTTTTTTCTTGTCATCACAGAGGTCTGAAGTGGGGAGGGGAGGGGAGGGAAAGCCAGTTCCAACGTCCACTGTCAGATCTTGGCCCCGCTTTTGGCTTCTGCCTGTGGACAAAGAAAGGTTTCATAAATTGGATCTGAAATGGGGCGGACACGTGTGTGAAAGGAGTACGTCGTAATTGCCGCTAGAGGTCACACTTGTCTAGATTTTACATATATCCAAGCACAGAAACATCTGTTGCGTTGAATGCTATTTTCAGGAGAGTGGGCGTGTGAGTCTGTTGCAGCAGCAAAAAAGAGCAGCGTCTTGTGAGACCTTAAACATGAACAAGTTTTATTTGGCACAAGCCTTCACGGAGAGCAGCTTGCTTCCTCAGATATCCTTGAAACCTTCTGCCAAAGAAAGCATGTTTAGTCTTCAAGATGGAACACGCTTTTCTGTTCTTGGATGCTCTCTCTGTGTCCCCCTCCCTACGTCCCTGTTACAAACACACACGCGGATACATACGTATACAGTTAACTTGGTTCATCAGTGAAGAAAATGTCAGTATGCGTTACAATAGAACGCAACCAAAATATTTCCTGTCACAGGAAATATGGGCCCTGCTTATCCTCGCTTTGCAGTAGAGGAGCTAGAGCCAGAGGGAGCTGGGCGTCGGGAACTCCTTCTGAAATAGCGGTCTTTCCGTTGAGTCCCTGTGGTCAGGATCCAAAGAATTGTACAGCTGTGGAGGGAGTGTTGGCCTTGCATTATTTCCGAAGCACCCTCTCCTCATAGCAAGCTCCTTTTCAAAACCACCAGGCCTCAATAGGAGAAAAGGCAGACGTCCCGGTGGGTGGATGTGCTCAAGTCCTTGAGCGACTTATAGCTGTTTGAGACCTGATTGTTTTCACAATAGGGAGAGAGATTCCACCACCTCTCCAGACAATTGGCTGCATTGCTGAACTGCTCTAGCTGTCAAGAACTTCCTTCTAATATTAAATTGAAGTCTGCCCTCCTGTAACTTAAAACTGTTAGACCTGGTCCTACCCTTTGGGGCAGCAGAGAACAAACCTGCACTCTCTTCTCTCTGACAGCCCTTGAGGTATTTAAACACAGCAGTCCTGCCACCCCTCAATCTTCTCTTCCTTAACAATCCCAGCTCCTTAAACTTTCCCTCCTGGGTTTTGTTCACCATACCTCTTGCTAGCATGGTTGCCCTTCTCTGAATCTGTTCCAACTTGTCTTCATCCTTCTTAAAATGAGGTGCCCAGAACTGAACTTAGCAGCTAAGTTCCATGAAGGACAACTTTCTTAACTGCAAGGGACTACTGGGCCCGTCCAAAGTGGGTATTCAGCTGCTGAGGCTAATAGGGCCCCTCCATCAGTGCCCTCCATGGGCTGAGTAAGCATTCTAGGATGTGCCCCAGAGGGCTGCTGCCCGGCAGACAAATGGCTATGGAAACAGTTTCTTTGGGAGAAGGGAGGGAATGAATGTTTAAGAACCACCGGCTTCCTGCCGAGCTTGGACACTGCACATTTCTTCCTTGCCCTGGGTGTAGGTGTGGGGTGGTTTTCAGTTTGGGAAGAAGGATGCAGGGAGATCTCCCTTTTTTGCTCTCGCATCTCGGGGTGCATGGATGTTTCTGCTGCTGTCTTCTCCTAACCCGGTCTTTTTTAGCCTAGATGCTTCCTGCTTTAGCCACTGAATCCTTTGGAGAATGCCTTGCCTTCCTGGTTCCTAACCCCATTTAATCATTGTCTGTTTTTTGTCTTCTTTTGCCCTTTCTTCACTGATGATTGCTGTGTTCCTTACTGCAGTGTCATGTAAGTCTGCTAATCACTTTTACTTTTCAGCCTTATGGCTTACATTTCTTGTATTATCCTCCCTTTCTCAAGAAAATGAATATTTTCTCAGCTGTGCTAGATGCCACTGGCTGTTTTCAGCACATTAATAATGGCCTTGATTTGTTTCTTGTATTGTATGATAATTAAAGATGAAATAGAAGAGATTGTGGTCTATGCCACAGAGAGGCAGCCCACAAAAAGTAATGTGCTCTTAACGCACTTTAAGAAGTTGTTGCAGTTCTATTTGTTTTTTCTCCTCCTCTGGAAACAGAGATTTAAAAACTATTTTCTCCTCAGTGGATAACCAGCCTATGCTGCACTACATTCGGGATAAAACTGCCGTCCCTTACTTCTCTAATCTTGTCTGGTTTATCGGGAGCCATGTGATAGAACTGGATAACTGTGTCAAGACAGATGAAGAGTAAGCCATTTTGATCCTTATTGCTGTTACACATCGGTTGCTAAGTCATTACTTGTTCCGGCATAACTGCAGAAAGAAATCTTTGTTAACTAAGACCTGTCTTACCCACAGTTTTGCTTTCTGCGGTTTCAGTTACCCGCGATCAACCAGGAATTATGCCACGCCTACAGGGAGTTGCGGGGAGAGGGGAGTGTTTTGAAGGACCATAGAGGGACAGTGAGAGATGGCCAGACAAAAGCCCCACACCCTCCAGGCAGGGTCCCCCTCACAGACATTGCCTTCCCTCACAGACTCATTTTCTTCCCTCCCACCCTTTGACCAATTTGTCACCCGGCATTTGGGCAATGGCAACCACATGGCCTCCTCCACATCCTGCTACCCACACCTTGCCTGCCCCCCTATAACTTTAGCCACCCCTCTGCCAACACTGCCACAGCAAGTAGGTCTGGCATAACCAGAAGCAGCCCTCTAGCTTTCCAGGGTACTATATATCCAGTACTATAGGGTTCGGTGCTGTTCTTGGCGTCAGGCATCCGCTGGGGATCTCGAGACATATCCCCCATGGGTAATGGGGAGATCACTGTAAATTCAAGTTTTAATAGATTAAATCTGCCTAAGGCTTCAGTGAGGCATGCACTAGTTCTCTGCAAACTGAACACTGTTTTGGGGGGCTTGATCTGAGGTGGTCTCTGAAAAAACACAAAAACTTTAGTTGATGCAGAAAGTGGCCACGAGAGGCCTGGATGGTGAGATCCCGTCAGGGTTGGGCAGAGTGTGGCTCACACCCCACATGCAGCCCTCTGAGGCCATTTTTGTGCCCTCCTTGGGATCAATTTTTTTCCTCTTCCAAAATGGCCTCTACCGCATTTCCGCCACATTTGGAAGCCCACCGGATCCGCTGGGGTTGAAAAAAACAGTTTGAAAAATGTTTAACAACTGCCTGATTCTAATCCCCACAGACATAAGTCTACTTACAAAGACATAAGACCCCAATGGGATTCTGGCTTTTAGGAATACGAAACACAAATATCTCAACTGTTTTTTGGTATATAAAGAATTTTAGGAATAAGAAGTTGCTTTATACCACATTTCCAATCCAGCCTGTATGTTTTGGTTTGCTTTTTTTATCACCTCAATGTTCACTTCTTTTACAGGCACAGAAATAGGGGGAAGCTGAGTGACCTGGTAGCAGAGCACCTTGATCATCTTCATTACCTGAACGACATCCTTATCATTAACTGTGAATTCCTGAATGACGTGCTCACTGACCACTTACTGAATAGCCTCTTCTTGCCCCTTTATGTGTACTCTTTGGTGAATCAAGATAAGGTAAGCAGTAACCATCTCTTCGCAGTCAATAGACCCTCCAGTGTAACTTTAGAAAAAGCTGTTGCCCTGCTGCTCCTTATTGTAAGTTTCACTTTGTCACAAAGGTGCAGTTATATGTGTGTGTTCTTGAATGACTAATTATTCATGAGAAAGGAAACCTGCAGCTCATACCTGGCATCTCACATCACTGTTTACAAGAAATGTACGCTCAAAAGCTTTGGTACTGAAAGCCAAGTGATGGCAGGGAGTGGGCACTGAAAAGCTAGAGTAGAGAAGCTTTGTTGTCATTATGTGCCTTCAAGCTGACTCTGCCTCACGGCAATCTTATCCTAGAGTTTTATGCCAGATTTGTTCAGTGGAGTTTTATCATTTCGTTCCTCTGAGTGGGAGAGGATGTGAATTGCCCAAAGTCACCCATCCTGCTCATTTGTTCATGGTCTCCTCAGAGACTTCCTGTGTAGTTTTTGTATTTTATGTATTTTATGCATATACAAATGCAGGTATTACAAAATCCTAAAGACAAAACACTTCTGGTCCCAAGCATTTCAGACAAAAGGTACTCAACTTATGTTATTCCCTTAGTGACTTTAAATCTGGACATGGCAGGTTCAGCTTTCACTGGATAGTTTTGGACTGCGCCTTCCATAATTCTTCATCATTCACTAGGCCAGCTGTGAATTCCAGGTCACAAAACATCTGGAAGATCACACTTGACCAGTCTGGTTTGAGAAATTGTTGTTTGAAAGATTTTTTCATGCCGCTGTCTTGCAAAAAGAGAAATGTGGGAAAACCTTTCTCATCAGTTTTATCATGGCAGCTTGGGGGTACCTTTTAAAAAGTGTCAGTGCTTGCAGTGGAAAATTAAATTAGTTAGTAATGAACAGACTAATTTTTTCATAATTAATCTTTTCTCTTGATCTTTGCTCCTTAGGCTGAGGAACGTCCGAAAATAAGCCTCCAGGTTGCTCTGTATCTCTTGTCGCAAGTACGTCTTAAAAATCTGTAGCCGGTGACTGATGTGTTTGAGAAGCTTAATAACATTTCTTCGGAATCAGTGGGTGTGACTGCTTGTCACTGTTTTTTTTTTTACATTTATAGATGTCTGGTGCTAGATAAATGTTAAAAATAACAACTGATTCTCAGGAAAGATTACCAAGGTGATTTATTAGTTGGTTTGATTTATATCCAGTGTTTCTCCCACAAGGCTGCTGAAAGCAACCTATAATTACAACATAAAATTATTTCATCTATAAGCCATACCACAAAAACATGAAACGAAAGTACAGCAACCACCCAGTTACCATCTGCAGCAGAAGAGACTTGTATAAGTTGCCAGAGGCTCACCTGTGGGAAAAGGCCTCTGTTTGCTGATCAGAGGACAATGGGCCGGCTGGTCCTCCTTCAGTAAGGAGTTCCAGAAAGTTCGTCTGGTTGAAAGCAGAGTCTTTCCTTGAAAGTGGTGATGGGTTATGTTATATCTGTAACTGTAAAAAAAGCAGCCAATTAATATATGTGGTGTGTAGTGCATCAGTGCATGTGACAAAGTGGACAGAATCCACAAAAACTCAGGACTGTACCACTTCAGACTTCAAGGGATCATACATTAGAATATTCCCTGGTGGCTGAAAAGCAAAGTTCCTGCTGAAATTAGTGGGGCTTGGGAAGCTTTGTTTTCAGTGTTTTGCTTTCTACTGCACAAGTGTGGGGATGCCTTCGGAAGCGTGAAGCCCTTCCCAGGTCTGATTGGGCTGTGGTGTTCTGCTTCTGGATGTTGGAATTGGCATGAAGAAACAGAGGGGAAAAGAGAGTGCCAAGACAAACAGAGGACTACAAGTGGTTTGAGGCACTAGCCAGGTTCCCGTTGTGTACTGCCAGGGAATCTTGCTGGTTCTGACACACTTAGTGACCCCCTCCCTCTCTTTCTTCTTGCAGCCCCCCCAGTGCACACTAAAAGATTGCTCTTGAAATCTGAGGCTCTTTTTGAAACCACAGAGGGCTGTGTCAGGAAGGAGAGGGAAGTCCCAGCTCTGCCAGTACTGGATGTCCAAAGGATGCTCTTGGGTCTTGGCCACTGTTGCAAGTAGCAGAGACATTGCAAGTTCCATCTTAACACTCTCCTTCGGCTTCTCTATCCCTTCTTTGCAGGTTTTCCTAATTATACATTATGCACCTCTGGTGAATTCACTGGCTGAAGTGATTCTTAATGGAGACCTCTCTGTTTTTTTTTCAAAAGTGGAGCAGGACATCCAGAAAAGTTCGGTAAGTACGCAGAATATCTGTGCCCAGTTACGTCAGCTTCCCATGTTTCATAGGCTGACGTTAAGGCACCTGCCTGCGTCTGTGTGTTTTGAAAGAACTGGGGCGTATGACTGAGAACCACCTTACTTCTAGCTTGCGGTGTCTTTCTCAGGACCTTTTTTATAACTTCATCTTGATCACTGTTCTCTGTTGACCTGATCATGCATGCGAACTGGGAGATAAAAAGATCTGCTAAAGATGAAAAATATCTTGCCTTCATAACACTCTGCGTCTTGCACTGCGTCTCACCCATTTTTCTTTAAGTGGGTTTTGTTACTAGGAAAGCTGTGGTCAGGAGTTTGTGGCTGTATTTTTTTTTCTCCTGCAGCAGTTTTACTTCCACCAAAGCTGTTTTGCAGAATTTCTTGAGCATGCCCGTGTGTGTGTGTGTGTGTGTGTTAAAAAAACTGTGCAGTGCTGTGAAAAGTGTATTGAAGTGTTATCATTTTTCATGGTTTTCCTTTGTATGTTTTTTAACCTCGTAAGTCAGACGTGTTCTAGGGCAAATTCTGGGACCTCCGTATCCTATTATCAGAAACTTTTAAAAAAGATAGCGCCCTGTCCACAAAGCAGCCAGGAAGGACGATTGTGCCTTGAGCAGCATTTTCTAAGTAGGACAGTGGTGAGATTTTATGAAGTGAGAGAACAGGCTTTGTTTGGCAGGACCATGAGTGGGAAACCTCTGGGTGAAAAAAAGCGTATAAAGTAGGACACTTGAGCTCAGCGCAGTTCCGCTGCACACTTTTTTCTTGTTCGCATTCACCTATATTTATTTTTTGGTTGTTTTATTTTGTTCATATATATCCCACCTTCCTCCCAACAGTGGGACTCAACGTGAGGAAAGACAGTACAGATTAAAAACTTTAGCAAACCTTCAGTAAAAGTATTAAATATAAGTGTTATTTTAAAGAACAATTAAACAACGTATGAAGTTGGAACATTAAGCATCTGTAAGGTTTGTACATAGGTTTGTCTATGGCCAGTGTGGTGTAGTGGTTTGACTGTTCGACTAGAGCTCTGGAGAGAAGGGTTCAAATGCCCTCTCAGCCATGGAAAGCCACTGGGTGACCTGGGCAAGTCATATTCTCTCAGCCTCAGAGGGAGGCAATGATGAACCTCTTCTGAAGAAATCTTCCCAAGAAAACCGTAGGATAGGATTGCTTATCTCAGAGTCAGCCTGGAGGCACAAGACAATGACAAAGCAATTTCCATGGAGTATTGTAGGTCATTGTTAGTACAGGCTAGCGTTAGTCTGCAAAGGTTCCAGATTTCTAGCCCACACCTCTTCTGTTAAAAGCAGTTTGAGATATCATACGATGGGGAAAAGCCAGTTTGGGTAGCATTAGAGCACAGAAAAACTGGAAGCCCAATGCATGACTGCTTTGGGATTTTGAACTCTTATTAGAAGCAAAGATGATTGAACTGAGGCTGCAGTACTTTGGATATACCCTGAGACAGTGTGGAAAAGATGATAATGCTCAGAAAAGCAAAAGGCAGTAGGAAAAACGGGGAGACTACATCAACATATGGATAGATTCTGTCAGGGAAGCCACGGCTGCTGCTTTGAGTTTATAAGACCTGAGCCGGGCAGCGGACAACTTGGGGTCATTTGTAGGGTTGCCATAAGTGGACATTACCTTTACGGCTCATAACAGCAAAACCAAAACCTCTGTCCCTGTTCATCTCAGTAAGATGAGAACTGGGTTTTGGTGCTCTTGCCCCCGTACCTTGTTCTTCATTTTCAGAAGTGGGCCTCTGGTTTTGCTTATTGCTCCTGAGCTGCCTGGAGGAGAGCGCATGCCTCTTCCGATGAGACATTTGTGAGACCTGAGAGGTGTGCTTCCTCTTCTAGCAGCAACAGAGAGAAAGAGAAGCAGCACGTGTGTGTGTGTGTGTGGTGGTCTTGCTTTCTTACAGTTGCCTGGGTCAGCGAGGCTCTTCGCCGCACCCGCCGCATGACGCGAGGCAGGAGTCACGTGCATCGCTTAGGTTCCTTCCTGTGAGAATGGTTTCCACTCTCTTCCTGCACAGATCGGATGTGGCTGTGGCCCTGCAGCTTTTCTGCAGCAGGGGCTTAGCCTACTTTCTCTCCTCCTTGTAACTGAGAGGTGATAACCTGGCCCTGTTTGATTTTTCTAGCCAGATGTTCCCAACCCAGAGGTGAAATATATGTATATATATTTGGGTAAAAGACATCACCCAAGTACAGACATAGTTCAGTTAACAAAACCTCTGACAAAGAAGACTTTTTTTACACCTTTTTTTACCTCCCCAGCCCCCCCTTCTCCTTGTCCTCTGTCCAGCTGGAAGTTTTTGGTTTGTTTTTTTCAACAGCATCAGAATTTTAACAGCATCAGAAAATGGTAAAGGAGGGCTAGAGAAGCAGAGGCTTTTAACACCAGGTTGCTGTAGCGTATCTGTCATAAACAACACAATAATGCTTGAGCTGAGGAAGGATGGGGTTCTACTCTAGCCGGTTCTCCTGTAACCATATTTGGCTTTCCATAACAGATGAGGTAAATGACAGCAGCGTCTAGACTCCGTGAGGCAGCACGTGTGAACAGCAAAACAGAGAGAAAAGGGGGAAGCGATTTATCTTGCTACCTCCAGCTTATTTTAAAAAATATAGCTTTTTTGGCCACCAAAATGGAAATCCTAAGAAAAATGGACTTGAAGCAATGCATTTATCTCAGCTTCAGACTAAAAGGGCTTGCTTGTAGTTTGCGATTTAGATGATTCAATCAAGTCGAAGAAGTCTAGGATGCTCTTTTATCATCCTCCCCACCCCTTTCAACAGGATTCTAGACTTCTGGCTTGAGTGAGTCACAGAGAGAGGCATAGCATGGTGATGGCTACAGGACATCTATACCTCCCCTTTTCCGAAACCTTCATCTTTGTCCTTGCTCCTGTCCAGTGGAACAAGACCACTGTCCAGTGGTCTTTGCAACCCATGCATTTAGCATCAGTTAAGACCCTGGCCCATAGACCTGCTGCTATAAGATGTGACACAGAAAGAAGCACAGGGCCCCTGAACTTTCCAGGTTCCCTCTCTGAGCCCATTTCTTGCTCTAGTTTCCTCGCCCTCTCATCACTACTGCCTCTTACAGGTTTTTGGACTATTAGCAGAGCTTAAACAACACAGAATGTACTTTTTCTAAGGGTTAATGCTCCCTCCTCCTCCTCCAACTTGAACTTGGGCCATTTGCCCAACAGGAACTTGTCTGAAATGCTGTTTTGAAACACCGGAGCTGTAGTGCTCCTCAGCCTGAGAGAGTGTCCTTGATGTTTTAGGTCAAGACAGGCATCCGATGCTTCATCAAACCTACAGAGACCTTGGAGAGATCTCTGGAGATTAATAAGCATAAGGGAAAGAAGAGGTTGCAGAAGAGGCCCAATTATAAAAATGTTGGAGAGGACGAGGAGGAGGAGAGGGGCCCAGAAGATGCTCTGGAAGGTGTTGAAGGTTCTTCAAAAGGTCTCCGGCCAAGTGGAGAGAGTGAAGGTAAGCTTTTGCCCACCAGTGAAAGCCACAGCCAGGAAAGGTCCAGTCCCGGCACTGCTGCTCCCTGTCAGGTGTTTGCAAACAGTTGTCTGTGGCTTGGCTGTGCCACTCTGCTTCTCCTTTGGGGAACTGACCTAGTTCTTTACTCCTGCTGGCTTCTGGTTTTATTCACTTACCTTATTGCCACATACAGCACCTCTGCATCATGACTATTTGCCCTGTACGGGACTGTGGTTCCAGAAAACAGCCAGCAACTCCTGGTGACCCTTCCATCCAACTTCTGCCAACCTATACTGTGTTTAATGAATGCATCTCTCTCTAAACTTCAACCTTGTCATTTTTCCCTTTCAGAAATTGAGATGGTGATCATGGAGCGATGCAAGTTGATTTCTGTAACAGAGCAAAACATAACAGATGAAGAAAAGAGCGCAGCTGCTTCGGAAATGTCCAACTGGAACAGGTAGGGGAAACAGATTTGGAGTCCTCAGCGAAGCTCCTCCTGTAATATCTTTCCTGCTTCTGGCACTTTCTCCCTCCATTCTCAGTACACCTGCAAACACTTGCCTGCATCCCGAGTGGGGATTGTGGGAGCACTCAAGCCGTCGACACCAACATGCTTCCTTATTTGCTATAGGCCAGAATGTAAAACAATATAAAAGTCCCTTCTATTGTGAAATGCAGACTGGGCCAATGCCTGGCACACATTCCGGCCTGAAGTGCACTGCGTGTTGCCTTTAAGCCCCCTAAATGTTGCTCAGCAAGGCATCCCGAAAGGTGCTGCTTGTAATCTTGCTGACAGACCTCCGTTTGGAGCTGTTCAGTTTCCTTTCTAGCAAAGTTTGGACCCCTGCAGGAAGGGCCGTTCCTCACATAGTGACAGGGACCAGTCCTGTCATGCTCTGTAAACCACCCTGCCATGGATGCTGTGTTAACTGTAGGTAGTAATTAACGGGAGGCATGAATTGACAAAGTGTTTTGTGTGTGTGTTCCTTCCAGGCCTTTCCTTGAAATGGTCTATAATGCCCTGGAGTGTGCTGAGTTTGACTACTATGCCCTGTTTGTGCTGTGCCTCCTGTATGCCATGTCCCACAACAAAGGTGAGACTCAGCCCTTGGGAGGGTATCACTGATATTCTGGCCTTGAGATCTGGCTTCTCTCCTGATGGGAAAACCCTTGCCTCGGGTCTCTTTCTTTACACCCCAGCACACAGCACTGGATAAACTGAACTTATATAAATATCTGACAAGCGGCAAATTGTTGATTTTAGTTGGATGGCCTGCCATGCGCCCAGCCCCAGATTACAAACAGGATGTCCTTTGATTCAAAAAGAGTTTGGGCTGCCCTGTGAAGTGTGGACCTTGACCCATGGAGAAGTGGGAGAGAAGCATCAAAAGATGGTACTCTGTGTGTGTGTGCACACAGACATAAGAGAGCATGTGGAGAGAGGATTGGTGGGATGTGTATCCTTGTATATGTGCCTTCAAGTTGCCTGCTGACTTGTGGCAATTCTATGAATTTCCTAGGGTTTTCTTAGGCCATTATCGTCAGCAGTGGCTTTGCCAGTTCGCTTGCTTAGCTTCCAGGGTCAGACAGGATCTGGTGTCTTCAGGGTATTTAAGTGGAGTAAAACAAAGAAAATGAATGTTGGTGCTGATCTTAAAGCAGAGATGGGCAAATTCCAGCCCACAGGCAACATGCAACCCCTGAACCCCAATTTTGTGGCCCTTCAACTCACCCAGCCACTCCCTCCATTTAAAAAAAAAAGTGAGTTTCAGGCATTTTTTGCCTCCAAGCCATGCAGAAATTGTCCTCAGGTACGTGAAAATACCCTGCCATCTGCCTCATGTTAGGTTGTCTTTCAGAAAGTGGGTTTCTCCTTGCAGAGGGCGCCCGAGTTGTGCTGCATGCTAGGCAGTTAATGGACGGTTTCCAGGGAATCAGAGGAGATGTGAATTCTCTGCAATAATTCCAGGTGGTAGCAGTGGGGACCTTCTGAAAGAGATGAGTGGAGGGACCAAGCAGTGGCAGAGGACAATTCACTTCATCTTTCTGATGAATCCTGCTTCTGGCTCTTGAGAGCAAAATTCTGTTCAAATAACTGCTTTGAGTGTCACTTTGAAATAGTGGCAAATAAAATGAATATTTTTTTTTAAGTCAATGGGGCATTATTGTGAATGCTCCTATGTCAGTGTCAGATTTCAAATGATAAGCTCTGGCTTTTTGTGCACCTCAGTGAGGCTACTGCTTTACCGTAAAATTTCTCATCTGCTGACCTGACTCTCTCCTGTCACCTCTTGTGATTAACCCTCCAGTTCCTTCCCCAGTTACCTTGTTTGCAGCACTTTCAACTGTGGAAACAATGAAAGGGAAAATAAGCAGGCAAAAGGACATAGGGGTATGTTTTGAGATTTCCTCAGCCCGTAGAGGGCCTTTGGGGACATTCTGAGGTAAAACATTCTTCTGAAAAAATTCACAAAATGTCAGGGTCTAGATGGGATCCAAACACGTAAAAATACCTTTTGCACCCCCAGAGATAATTTTGGGGCATGGGGGGGGCATTTTTGACCCCCAGAGGCTGCATGCAGTGCACAGACCACACTTTGCCAACCCCTGGTTTAACTGGAGATGCACTGTTTCGAAAATGTATCGTCCTTTTTCCATTGACATCTGGTCCTCTAGAAAAACCTCCCTATGTGAAACTTCAGAGTCTGGGAAGACCTAGCTTCATCGTCCCTTTCCTCAGCTGTGGGTCAACCTCAGAATAGGTTTAAAAGTTCCTGGGAACCTGTGGCATAATCTTTTAATGCTTTTTCTTTGCATCTTATTTGCAAAACCCCATGGCCATTTGGCTGTAGGCAAAACAACAGAGTATTTTCCAACATAATGAGAGGTCTAATCCAGTCCTATAAAATGTATATACAACATCCGTGTTCCATCATGTTTGTGAACATCTTGGTTTGCTCAAGATGAACCATGCTTAAAGCAATTTTCCGAAGCATTCTTAAGGCTGGAACAAACAGGCCCAAATTTGCAAAGCAGCAGAGATCAGAAATGGTTTTACTGGAAATGCTTTCACCCCCAGAGTTCAGGGTTTGGTAGATAGGAGACCAGGGCAGGCTGTCCTATTTCCATTATAGAAGGATTCCTTTGGCTAGGAAGAATTGCAACAGCAAGCTTTCACACACAGTCCTTAAATATTACAAAAGGGCCCTAGCAGAGAATGCATTGTTGAATGAGGGTGGTATTTGGAACCAGCGGCTTCTGAGAAATTGCCTCACTGTGTTACAGGAACAGCTCGCTATATTACATGGCTTTAAATTACTTGTCCACTCAAACAAGCCAGTAATTCCACTTATCCTCTCAGTTGCACAAAATGCGTAGATGTGTATAGTGTTATTGCAGTGGTCTTCAACGTTCTCAAATCTCAGAATTTGCCTTCTCTCCCCAACCCTTTTAGAAGGAAACATCTACTTCTGCTGTGTGTGTATGTGTGTGTGTGTGTGTGTGTGTGTTTCTTCTTCTTCATCTCTTTTGTCTGCATTGTCACTTCTTGTTCTTTCTCTTTTAAACAAAATGTGTAAAAGAAAATCAGTGGCCTAAATACCCTACAGGCACCAGATCCCATCTGATCTCGGCAGCTAAGCAGGGTCAGAGAAAGATGCATGGCTCTGGCTTCTTTGTTTCTTGCTGCTCTCACTTTGTGGATCTCTGGGTGGGTGATGGTAGAACAAGCCACATTCTTTTCTCAAACCAGGCTGCCCCGCACCCTTTTTTTGACTTCGAGATTCCTCAGAACCAGGTGAAGTTTCAACAAACACTTATCATTTCTTCACAGGAATTGACCCCATCACGCTGGAAAGAATCCAGCTCTCAGCCCAGGGGGTGGAGGAGAAAAACTCCTACAATCACGTACTTGCAGAAAGGCTCATCAGGATCATGAACTATGCTGCCCAGCCAGGTAGAGAGTGATGTTTTGTCTGGGAAGTGCTGAAATCTGTCCGTTGTCTACATGGGGGCCTGGAGTGGAGAAGGGGGCTCAGCCTGGAGCCACATTCTGTTCTGAAGTGGGCAGCAGTTACAGACCTCTCCAAGACTTCATTCAGTGCTGGAAATGACAGGCATTGCTGATAGAACATAAGCTTTATTGGTGGGAAATGGTACAGCAGATGGACTGTGGCAGAGAAGCCATTTTACTGATGGGCTCCAGCATCCCCTCACAGCCAATGGGAGAATGGGATCCCTGATTAATTAACTAATTAATTAACTAATTCTACCCAAGCTGTCACCAACTGGCAGTCCAGTTCCCCAAGGCTGGCTCAGTAAAGAGTCAGTGGGCTGGTTTGAACCCCCTCCAGATGAGGCCCGTGGAAGGTGGACTTCCAAGGGTTATATAGTGCAGACTCAAACAAAGAAAATCAAAATGCACAAGTGTGACCCATCTCCTCACTCCGGTAGTTATGAGAACTGTGCAAATAAGAAAAGTAAGTAAAATAAGAAGAATCACTTCCCCAGTCTGTTCCCAGCCTTCACACCCATTTCTTTCATGTAAAGAAAATCAGTTGGATTTGTTTTAAACCACTACAGACCTGCCCCAGAGTGCTGTCTCAATTCCAAAGGCCACACCCAGAATGGATTCTAAGTTCCAGCTGTGATGTCTAGCGATTCTTGGCTGAAAATCTTGTAGGATGGCCTGCTGTGAGGGCCAAAACCAGCCAGAACAGAATCATAGAGTCGGAAGGGACCTCAAGAGCCATCCAGTCCAAGCCCATTCTGTCAGGCAGGAAGTACTCCTGAAAGATTCCCATCCAATCTCTTTTTAAAGATCTCCCAAGAGTTATGGTTGTTGGTGCCACATTCCCAGGGATCCTTGGTAGCCTCCTAGAGGGAAAAACCTTTGTCACTGGCTGTAAGACCAAGCTTTGTGGAGGGTCTCTACTTTCATTTTCTTTTTAAAGACGAGTTTCTTGCCTTAAGATTGCAAAAGTATGCTTGAAAGGGTGTAAGCTGCACTTCCTGGTGAAGCCTGAGGTGCTCTTGAGGCACAGTGGAGGAGGTGGAGCTTGGGTACTCTGAGTAACTCCTTGCCTCCTGGTTTAGAAAGAAGGGGAAAGCAGCTGTGCAGAATGAAAGGTCATGCAAGGATGCATAATTTAGAAAAAGCTGCAGAGTTTGCCTTGTTCTAGTGGAGATGCTCTTGATGCTCCATTTAGCAGTTGCAGAGAGTATGTCTAAAGCAGAGGATGTGGACTGACAGTGCCCTGCTTGCGCAGGTTGTCAGCCTACTCTGAGACAGGCGAAGTCTGGCCTCTGGACTCTAGCAGCCCTCAAGACTCTTTTTGGCATGACCCGCAAACCTCTCCCCAGCGGTAAAAAGCCTTACATGGGGGGAAAAATGATTTTCCCATATTGGGGCACCCGCAGGAACAGAAATTTTGTGCTAAAATGGTACAGAGCACCCCCTGCCCTGGAAAACAGAAAGTAGATGATGGACTTCTGAGCCTTTCTGCTTTGATTTGGGGGCAGCAGGGGGCATTTCTGAGCCTGGAGAATGTGCAGTTCTTCCCAGGGAGCTCTGGGTCAGCAGAAGTTGCCCACCCAGAGTGTGGTGGAGTCTCCTTCTTTGGAAGTATTTAAGCGGAGGCCGGGTGGCCGTCTGTTGGGAGGGCTTGGTCGCGGTCTTCCTGATGGCAGAAGGGGCTTGGACTGGATGGCGCTTGGGCTCTCTTCCAGCTCTAGGGTTCTGTGATTCACCGCAGCCTAATCCGTGCCTTCCTCCTCCAGATACTTCCGTGTGAATAAAAACTTCTTCCTTTTTTTAGCAAGAGAACCATCTAACCAACAAAGTCTGTAGGAGTTCTTGTCACCCATTCTTCCAGTTATAATACAGGATATAAACCTCTTAATTTGCCAGAGTCCTTTTAATGATTTGTCTGCTCTACGTTCTCCGTTCTTGGTGTTTTCGGTTTTATTTGCTGCTGTATCTGCTGTTTTGCCATCATTGGTGCTTTTTTTAAAAACTTGTATTGGAAAAAAAAGTTGAGAATTGTAAGAGGGAATTTTGAACAAATCTGTAGTGAGCAGGCCTGGTGGACAATGTCAGCTGTCATATTGTGACTTGGATTTTGACACCCTTGGACACTTCTGCCAAAAAACAGATACAAACGATGACCTTGCTAGTTTCTCCCCAGTGTTCCAGCATTCAAGGGCAAACAGTGTTTTCCTGTTAGTCCTTTAACTTGTCAGGATTCTAAGATCTTCCAACTTGATTGGAACAGATATGTTCTCCCTGTGGCCCTCGAGTTGGAATAATGTCCAAGCCTACAAATCTGCAGCAATGACCTAAGCTTAACCTTAACTTTCCTTCTCTTACAGATGGCAAAATCCGTTTGGCTACCTTGGAACTAGGCTGCATCCTGCTGAAGCAGCTGGTGATGACCAAACACGGCAGTATTATGAAAGATGTTCACCTTGCCTGCCTGGAAGTGAGTCTCTGGGTTTCTTTCTTTAAAAATAATAATAATAATCTAAGCTGTTAACCTTTCTCTGTTTACTTTCACTGTGAAAGATTGGGGTCATCTAACTTCCAGTCAAAAACAATCTGCGGAACTTTGCAGCTGAACAGCTGTTTCTAACCAAAGGGAATCCATTCTGAGTTTTTTTTTAAATTATTGTTATTTTTCCTGAAGCTGAGAATTGTATTCATTTCTTTTATATTGCACCTTTCTCCCAACATGGGACCCAAAGAGGTTTGTGAAAAAGACTAAAGTTGAAGTTTAAAAACCTGATAGTCAAAAGGTTAAAATACAAGTGAGACACACAGAACAACAACCAAGCTTTTATGAATTACAGCCCAATTCAGTTCCATAAAAAAATTGATTGATCTTCAAGGTGCCACAAAGATCTGGGGGTTTTTTGGCGGCAGTGGAACAGGCTGACATGGTAACATCTAGTTCCTTGGAAATCATGAGAAATGATATATAAACTTTGGAGAACGCCACATCCTCTTCTGTGGACTTGTGCCTGAAATAACAACTGTGGCATTTCTTTTTCCATTTAGGGTGCAAGGGAAGAAAGTGTTCACTTGGTGCGACGTTTTTATAAGGTATTCTTATGTTTTAAATTTCTCAGGCCTCGTAATTCAGGGGAAGAGAGAGGGAACTAATGGGAACTTCAGGTTATTTTTTGAAGACTATCCTGTGTTAACCATACAACATTCCTGAAAAAAATGGCTGCAGTCAAACTCTTCCTGGCTTTATAAAACAGAACCGGGCATACCAGTTAAAAGACAGGCTCATACTTGTTGCTTTCTTAAAAACTCAAGGGAGGAAAGTTCAGGG